>JAZHAC010000008.1:13674840-15081010 GCA_039707435.1 Actias luna | reverse complement strand
ACCCTTAAAGGAATGATTTGATAAGTGCTCACTTAAATAAGGAACACCTTGCATATTTCTTAATTATACAGTTGACATATGCCATTTACTGTCTGTACTTACTTTAAAATTTTCTGCAAATGTATTTTTGACGACTATTTTAGTTTTTAAATATTATAATAGCAAAAGTTAGGAGTATTGACCACAGGCAAGTAAGGAAGTATATATCGCACGATTTCATGTTAATTCATCGTTAAACAAAGTTCGTTTTTAGTGCCTACTTGTCTTAACAATTTGGTGACTAATAAGGATACAGTGTGGTATCTGTGGGCGTCTGAATCAGCCTCGAACGGAGTCCTAAACGGCAGCAAGGTCGCCGCGAGACCTACGCTTTCATTAGCGTTTTATGTTCCTCAAGAATAATTCTCTAAATTTAGTTAATGGGAGATCATCGCGTCGACTTTTACGGCCTTTTCTGTAATATCGTGTGTGGCGTCATTTCCTTTTTATTTGTGGGAAAGGCCTTGAATCTGTTCACTTTATAGCCATTGTAATAGTAAAACTGATAGATATTCTCTGTATATTTCTAACTTTATTGTAATATTATGGAGCAATTTCAAGTAATCATTATACTATTATTCATCTTTTATTTTTTATCCTACTCTAGGTACACTCGGTACATATTTTCTCCTTTCACTCTTTCTTCTTTCAACTTTCATCTCAGTGTGTACAGCTTTTATACGCATTTCATTCTTCACAGAGTCTATCCCTATCTTCGTCGTTTTTCCGCTACTCTTGCATCCATCTACCTTAATACTAAACATTATTGTAATTACATGACCAATTATTATCATTCTTTGGGGAGCTATATAAGCTATTCAGACCTGTATCACTGCGCCCATAAATTATCTATTTTGATCGTCCCACGCAATTAAATCTTACTACTTAATTCTATAAGATTAATGTACAGTACAAATTTTTTGGCCGGTAGAAGTTGTACCTCTTGTAGGTGCAGTGTTTGCTTGCCCAGAATCCGGTTGCGTTTATGTTTTAGTGGCTCACATTCGTATAAGAGGTGCTTTGGCGTTTCGTCCACACGGTATCTGCAATCTTTTATGCTCTGGACAGTACCGTTGTTTGTTCTGACAGTAATGCTTTTGCTTCTTGGATCTTTAGTAGTGGTCCCTCGTAGTGGTTCTTTAGGGTCTTCAGACTATGCTTTTCGTTATAGCACAGAATGGTTCTGTGTTATTACATCGCTTTCACCTCTCCTCATAACATTCGAACCATGTTAATCTGTTACTCCTTAGTTTCTCTGATACAGGTGTTTTCATGCTTCCTCTAAATACATTCATTCTTAATCTATTCCTTTCCAGCTACTTCGTACATACGCATCAACATTTTTTTTTATACTTCAGGTTTAGCGTTATGGCCATAATCTCACCTGACCGTAAGTGACGATACGGCCCAAGTTGTAGACACGCTAAACCTGTGGAGGAACTGGCTCTCAAGTGCAGCTGCCGGAACACACCTATTGGTATTTGGCGGCAGGCTTACAACTTGAGGGTGATAGCTAGCCAAGCGGGCATTAGAAAAAGCCCTACCACCATGCTATGGATTCCTCACGATGTTTTCCTTCACCGGAAGCTCAAGCTCATTGTAGGTGCTTGGATTCGAACTCACGTCCCTTGACGCGAAGTCGTACACACTACCACTGAAACATAACATGCTCGTATTGTGAGTGTGATTCCTTTCATCCGTCTCTGTCGTTGCTCAACATTCAGATAAATTACGACATGCCTTATAATGGTTATAATCATTAACCATTTTATTGTGATACATATTGCATTACCACGTACGGCAAATGTTCTGGCGTTATCAGCAGTTAATGTCGTCACCGTGGCGCCACCTCCGCCTTTGGGAATATCATAAAACGGTATTAATTAAATATACACATACTTATCATTTATTCTACCTATTCCTATATGCCTAGTACTTGGATGCCGGGCTCGAATTGTTGTTTCAGATCTCGTAACTTTGTGTCGCGGTGAATCTTTCCCACTTCACACCTTCATCATTTTATGAAGTCAGGCCAGCATGACAATGGGGACTGACAGTTAATTTTTGTTCATTGTCAGTCGCCGCTAACTTGAATTGTACTACACTTAGTATCAGGTGCAGAACAGTCGCTTCGCGGCACGTCATAAAAACATCTTGGTGATAAGTGAAATCGTGTTGGAGTCTAGTTTAGTGATTACAATTATACAAACAGCTGTCTTTATATAACTAGATTTTATCAGGCTGTATTAATCAAGATTTAATATGACAATATGTGAAAACGGGAATTCGATAAGATCGACATGTAATGCTTCCAATGACAGTCTGCATATCAGCTTTCTTTCGAAATACGACGTACTAGTTAGTAACGTTTTGCAATCTGTCGATGTAACTTTATCATAATATTTGCATATTGTAAGAACTGATTTTTATGACAGTCATTTCAAGTGAATTGAAAGAAATAAAAATATAATATATGTAAACGTGTCGGCAGTCTCGGTCCAGTGCCAAAGCCGTTTAACTACATCACTGGTATTAAAAATCGTTTTTCAATCATTTTATCACGATGGTTCCTTCACCGTCTGCCGATAGTGTTATAAATTCATATTAATTAGTACATGCTATCCGCCTCGGCTTTTTGCGGGTAATTATGTTAATCATAGACGATAGAGACATGAAGCGTTGTTACAATTGTAATACTTTTTTTAAGATAATTTACATGAAACCTTAGTGAGTTATACATCTAAAGTTTCCACATGGATTACTTTTTGTACTTTGTATAATAATGAGCGAATGAAAAAAAAATAGTACAGGCTTGGATTCGAACTTACGTGAATAAAATCGACATTCCAGTAGTGGGACTTTCTAAACTACAAGAATAAAGTATTTTTGTATAAGTTCACTAATTTTGACACTTAAACTGTTCCGATTCGTATGATTCAATGGATAATACCATTAATATCATAATATAAAAATTTGTATGGATTTAAAATTGAAATCATATTATTTATATTAATATTAATAATTAACAAATATAAGGAGTATATTATGAGAGAGTAATTTTAGAATGTGAATCATATTGAAGACAAAATTAACGAATTCCTCAAAACACTTGTTATGTATATCGCAGTGTGTGTGGTAGAACTACTACATTCATTAGTCAGATGATTCATAACTGCCTACATCTGGTGTTTCTGTGGCCATTCTTGGAAGTGTGGACTGGCATCCGCCGGTATTGTGTTGGTTTGTATTGGATTGACTCAGGGTTCATAGGTCAGTGTGTAATATTAGAATCAGAGTCTCCGCATTTCCTCTTTAACAAATAAAATTTTGCCAAATTTATTTATTTTGGCTATTTGCGAAAAAGAGACATTTAAAAATAAATGAATTATGTGGTTTTATTAAACCACGATTCAAGTGATACTTTTTTTCGTATCGTAGGCATTTAACTGAAAATTTTCGGCAAATTAATTTTACTCAATTGGAAAATGAGAATGATAGTGGGAAATTAATGTTACACGGTCAGTTGATGCGAACCATGGGCGCCGCCATATTAAACTTAGCTGCTCTTCCGACTGCCTTTCACTTTACCCCAACTTCGCGGCCGGCTGTAATACGACATACGATAGATGGACGAAATATTTGAGACGATATAAAAATAGTTTCACTTTAAAATAATAGTTTATAAATATAGCTTTAGGGTACTATATATTTAGGGTTTATATATATAGAGTCAAAGTTATCGGTTTGGCGTGGAATGCCCTATATATTAATGTTTGTATATATGTTATCCTTAAATTTTAACATACATAGCGACATGGTATTAAATGTTACATAAGTTTCATTTCAGAATAATCTAGACCTGTCAAAATTTTTATGTATTATTGATAGGAATTCCGACTATGAAAATATTCCTTCATACGCGCAAATGACCATAATCTAAATACAGTCTTGTATGAAATAAAACGCACATATGTGATAGTATTATATTTAATAATGAGACCAGAGTATTCCATGTCTATCCCAGTCGAAACACTGGTAATGTAGAGCCGCTCGTAAACGATAGGCTGCGGAAACGGGGGTCACTGGTTCAAATCGATTTAGAGAAAAAATAATGTGGGTCAACGACATCGGCGACAGGCACGAGTGAAATTAAATTAGAAGGCATCGCCCCTGTCATATCGAGTGGATGGTGTACCGTCTGAAGCGTTTGATCGACTTGTACTAGCGGCTGTTTCTTGAATGGGTATCGAATTATAGATTTACATAAATCATTGTAGTATTATCTTGTTAAAAGATTTGATCTTAGGACTCTCTGGTGCCCTCGACTTCGTTCGAGGATTTTGCCGTCGAGCGCTTTTGATCGTAAAATACGTTGTTAGTCGCAATCTTGAATAGAATGTTCGTGCCAAATTTAAAGTCTATAAGACAGGTTGTTTTGGAGTTATCGTGATGAGTCAGTCATTTTTATTCAGTTATTGTTTAAAATGTATTAAATATAATTAATAAATGTGAAAGCAATTATATGTTTTTGTTAAGATTTCAAAAATATAAACCCGATTGACTTTGAAATTCACTTCCTTACTCATGTCGCGATGTAGGCGCGGTAAAAGAACGGATTTTACCATTCCAGCATCAGCTAGTAACATCCCACCAGAGACTAGAAGAGGTGTAAAAGCTGTCTCTAGTCTTTGGCAACATGAGAGTTTGAAGTGTCGATGTGGTGCGTGTTAGTAGGTAGTGTTGGATGATTAGCAGCCGATGAGAACCCCATATCCCTCTCGCGTCGGCCTGAGCACGCGAAAATGCGTTTGAACAATGCCATGAATAGTATTTTAACAACGTTAATAACTTTAAGAAACAGCCAATAACCTATACATTTCAAGAACAACATATGTTACCTACATGATGCCAGTTTAATTGATAAGGTTGACTCACGCAAACTCACCTACTATAGAATCGTCAGCCAATGCGTCACCACCCAGACTAGACTGTATCACCACTTATATTACACAACAGATTATTAATCATTCGATTTATTAGGATAAAAGAATTTAAAAAAAAATGTCAGTTTTTACGGTGAAATCTGATGCCAATTTTTTTTTAATTAACTTCTTAAAAATCGATTTATCAGATAAGGCTTACGGTATGAAAATTTTACAAGGAAATTGATACAAGCGTTAAATTTTTATAAAACGTTTAACTTTGATAAAACGTCCGTCCCACGACAATCGTACTTAAATAGTAGGTACGTAGAGTACGTCCAGACATACGTCGAATCTGGTAGACAGATACATTTTTTTTTTATATAGTTTAAGGTTTAGCGTTATGGCCATAATCTCACCTGATCTTAAATGACGATATGGCTCAAGTTGGTAGAAATGCTACAGCTGTGGAGGAACTGGCTCTTAAGTACAACTGCCAGAACACACCTATTTCAATTCGCGGGTGGTTGCTAGCCAGGCTGGCAATAGAAAAAGCCACTACCACCGTGTTACGAGTTCATCACGATGTTTTCCTTCACCGACAGCTTAAGCTCATATTTCCTGTTAAATTTTTTCCTGTTTTTGGAACCTTCTTTTCAGTACAGCTTTGCTCCTAATAGAATAGGCTAAATAACGTATAGCCTTCCCCAATTAGTCCTCTATCAAGTACAAAAATGATTTTTGAAATACGACTGGTAGTTGCTAAGGTGAACGCATTCAAATAACACAGAAACACAGAAACTTTTAGGCATTATAATATTAATATAGATCCAAATACATACTTTAATCATTCGTTTAGATATATATACATATATATATATATATATATTCCATTATCCGTGCGCTGAAAATAAATAAATGAAGCCATTAGACCGTCGTAAAATACTTAAGTGTACAGTGAGTATGATTTTAATTATTCATACTGATATATATATATATATTATTTTATTGGACCGACTTCCATTCTCGATGTACCGTGATTTCACTACTGGTGTCATTGCAATGTATTTTAATGTCTGCGGTCGTTTGATTCGCAAGTTTATTGTTAATTATTTGCGAAACCCATAAGGCACCTATAACCGTGTATCATTAAAATTTAAAGGCAGAAATTTCAAGTTTTTACGCATGCCAATTGATATTATATAAGCGAATGTCAGTTTTTTTATAAGTTCATTGGTTTTTTCGCTTTCAGACACCAGAATAGCTTATAGAATTGGTAGATTAATACTTAAATAAATAGACAAATAAGATTTAACAATGTATTTCTGTAATAAGATTGTCATTATGTACAAATCTAACGCGGACAATTATTCAACGCTAATGTGAGTTCGTTTGTTTGTTTGTTACGCTTTAACAACTCGACCGATCATCATGAGGTTTTGCATATACTTTTCCAGGGGTACAGAGAAGGAAATGGAAGACAGCATTTTCACTCATGTTTGTTTATAGTATCATGGTAAATTACACCACTATCCCCGACCAGCAATTCTCTCTCCAACCGAGTAAATATTGGCTAATCTAGAAAACCGAAGAACTAAAATAGATCGATTTTGATATATCACCGTGCAAGATCCGAAGCCATGCCGATGGACGCGGTGTTACGAAAAGGCTTCTGTTGGTTCGATACAATTTTTCGAGGTTTTCTTTATTTTTGGCTGGGTACAGTGACGTCACTGTGTGTGTAAAAACACTCGCGACCGTCGAAAGGATAACAATTCATCGCTAGTTGTTATTGTCATGCTATCCTGCGCAGAAGCTTCTTTACGTGTCGATTCAAGGATCCGATGTTATAGGAAGAAAAGAACGCACTATTTTACTGCTCCACGACTAAACAATAATACGTTATATTACAACCCTCAAGTAGAAAATCTGTCTCTTAATACCTATAGGTTTCCGGTAGTTGCACTTGAGAACCCTTGCCTCTACAAGGCTTCGCGTGAACACCATCTTGAGCCACATCATCACTTAACATCAGATGAGATTGCAGCCATAAAGCTAAACCTATAAACAATTAAAAAACAAAGACAGCGAAATTTAATTCAAATCGGAGTTGGGGTTACCCTAAAACTGTGATTTCGAAGTCCACTACGTGCGGTTCTATTATAGAAAGGAGAAAAGCGAACAAAACTGAATAGGTTCCTGCGATATCTGACGATTATCGATAATTGATAGGTTCGTTGTTGAATTGTTCAAACGAACGGCGCGCGGTTCGGTTTAAAAAATACCTGCGGGATTCTTTCTTTAGCATACATTAACATTGTATTAGTCGCGGAGTACAAATTAAATATGTTTTGGTATTTTTTATATATATTATCACGGTTCGTATTTGACTAGAGTCACATTTATGGACACGCTAATAATACAAACACACTTGTATGTATATGTATGTATGTATTATGTATTAGTATTAAGGTGCGTTGATCTCTCCGTGTTTTTTTTTTCTTGTAGCTTTTTGCAGTACTCCAGTTTATCGACACTGAGCTCTCTAAAAGGCAGAGTTCGTCTATTCTAGATGTTTCTTAGCTAATTATGAAACGTTAGATGGTTTTATGTCTAGCTTAGACTGTATATTAATTTATTTTAACATAAATTTTATTATACTGTTTATCGAGTGTAATATAATTTAAATAATGCCGACGGGTTATGCTGATTTAAACGCGTCAATCTGAAATTTATGTATTATTTTTTAATTTTTGACCAATAGCCTTTTTATATTAAGTACTAGATGACCAGGCAGACCTTGTTCTGTTTTTTCGAGTAACCATTTAAATCGACTACAGTGACATCTATCGCGTTATGATGACTTATCGAGATAAGAAGTGTCTCCTATCTCTCAATTAGGATCAAACTGTACACGGTTAGCAAAATTCGATTAAAATCGGTTCAGTAGTTTAGGAGTTCATCGCGGACAAACAACGTGACACGAAGTTTATATATATAAAGATGATTTGTTCATTTTTCCAAGTTCCGTAGTAAACTTTTAGCTGCACCTGCCATTTCGTTACCGGATCTTGTATATATTTAAGAGAATATTAGTATATACATTTGTTTTTACTTTGTGAATATGCATTTCGTATGCTAAGTATAACTAATAACATCACAAACTTTTTATGTACTTGTTGAGACTCAAACACATAATTATAATGTTTAAAAAAATCCATCTAAATCTGTCTAGTAGTATCAGAGTCCAGACAAGTAGATAAAATTTCTAGAAATATGTATTTTTTTCATCTCTATGTCGATAACATACTACATTCCTCGAATAGAAGTCGAGTAGGTACATACTTCATTCGAAGCGATAATACCGCAGTTGGTAGTGTGTTCGAACCCCGTGTCAGTGGACGTCAATTCGATCCTTGTAATGAGCTTGAACTTTGTGATGAAACCACATCATGGTGGTGGGGCTTTATCTAATACCCAACTGGTTAGCTACCACCCTCAAGTTGAAAATCTACTGCGAAAATCCTGTAGACGTGTTCTGTCAATTGCATCTGAGAGCCAGTCCTTCTACTAGGCTCTGTGTCCACCCACCATCTTCGGTGATAACATTATGTGAAATTGTAGCTATAATGCTGAACCTATAAGGAGTTAAAAAAAAAATTAAACGATGATAGCTCAATGGTAGTGTGTACGACTTCCCGTCAAGAGACGTGAGTTCGAACCCACCTACAATGAACTTAAGTTTTCGGTGAAGGAAAACATCGTGAGGAAACCAACCATAGCATGGTGGTAGGGCTTTTGCTAATTCCTGCTTGGCTAGTAACCACCCTCAAGTTGAAAATCTGCCGCTATTTACCAATAGGTGTGTTCCGGCAGTTGCACTTGATTATCGTCACTTAAGATTCGGTGCGATTATGGTTATAACCTGAACTACCTTAATCTTAACTATAAAAAAAATGGATTATGATTCATTTGCAGATTTGGCTGACATACAATATAGTTATGTATATGGATTGTACAGTGATTAATAAATGGGCAAGTACAGTCTAATAAACAGATATTTAAAAAGTAAAAGGAAAAGATCATAAGAATTGTTTACAATATACATGGGAACAAAATAATTGAGAGGATACAATCCTGTATTTATTATTATGAATTCATTTAAATATTTCGATCACAATCAAACAATTTATTCATTTCTCACGCCCATACTGATACAATCCTCACGCTTACACTCTTCATACTGACGTAGAAGGGTATAGGTCTATCTCTTTCTAATTTCCACGCATTAAAAGAGGTTATATTTAATGATGTTCCTTGATAGACATAACATTGATTATGAATCGGTCGTATAATACAATTCTATGTTAAAGTTTACGGTGAATTAGCTTGTGTCGATAGCGTCGAAGAGGCCGATTTTATTGTATTGAAAATCAATTTGAAAGTCAAATTGAAGCGGTGATAGCTCAGGGGTAGTGTGTAAGAACGCCGCGTCGTGGGCGTGAGTTCGAATCCAATAACCTACAATGAGCTTGAGCTTTCGGTGAAGAAAAAGATCGAGAGGAAACCATAGCATGGTGGTAGGGCTTTTTCTAATGCCCGCCTGGCTAGCAACCACCCTCAAGTTGAAGGACTGCCGCCAAATATCAATAAGTGTGTTCCGGCAGTTGCACATGAGAATCAATCTCTCCAATAAAGGCCGGCAACGCACCTGCGATTACACAGGGGTTGTGGATTTCCATGGACGGTGGTCATCAATGAACGTTTTCTCGTTTTCTCGTTTACCCCTTTTCCATAAAGAATAAAATATCTAAAGAAATATTCTTCTAAAATTATCTTTTTTAAAGATCATGTCAATTTCAATATGAAATTTCAACGTTTGAAAAATGTATTAATCACAACCAATTGACTGTTTCCCCTTTTATCAATTGCATCCAATTTTATTTATTGCATTCAGAAGTATTCATTTTCTCCAGAACAACAAAACGCTTATTACTGACTGAACTCACTATATCACAGGGAAATGAATGTACGAAAAGACCACGCGACAAAAATAAATAAATACTACGAGCTACCAAACGACCTGAATAGGAGTTAGAATGATTCTTTACGTCGCTATTCCTATTCAGGTCATTTGAATATACACGGTCGAAGTGGGAGCGAGAGGTATACCAGCGAAATCTTTCTATATGCTACTAAAAGATCTTCGCCTGTTTAGGATCTCTAGCAGGCTCCTATAAAATTTGATTGGACAAGGAGAGAAACAGTAATACTGAAGGTAAGTGTTAACACGCTTCGGGAAGGGCCCCCTTGAACCAATAGACGCGTTACGAGAATTGTTCCGAGTATCCCTTTCTGCCACACGACGAATCCATAGATAACTAAGAAGATTGTCTCGTGTCTCACACACGACGATGTTGTAAAAAACGCCTAAGTCTAGTAGAGGACTGACTTTCAAATGTATATGCTAAAACACATGTTGACTAGCTTTTAAGTTTGTTTAGAGGTTGCGCTCCTTGGCAGTAAAATTGACCTGTTTGGCGTGACGGCAAATGGAATGACACTCCCATATAGCCTCTTATTTATTACTCCTTTGTGTGTGTGCGCATGTATACTAAACACTTCATAGCTTCTTTATGTTAGCTGCATAGTATTATTATTCTAATCCATATATTTTTAATTAATAATAAATTCTGATATTCACAACTTTCGGGCGTCCCGTGTTGGCCTATATTTGTTTGTTGCTCTTTCACGTTTTAACTAGCCAACCGATCATCATGTAATTTTGCATGTTGTCAGACATATAGAAAAAGGCATTGGATGAAAAACAAACTTTTACTATTCGACGGTAATGAAGCCGCGGGTACAGACTAGTTAGTTAGATAATGTAATACGATACCGTTTACTTATAATCAACATTCTCGTTTTTATATAATGTCGGATATATATTTTCCTGTTTGCTGAACATTTCATTTCCGCGAAATTCGTCTTTATTTGTCATCTCAAAAGACTTGATTCTCACAAAGCGACGTGACGATCTCGTGAAAGCTTTATATTCATTCATCGGTGTAACGGGACCGCCTACGTTGGTATTGTGTTGCGTTTTCAGCGGGGCTTCAGCGGACTTGTCGCTTCTTTACATGTCTATCCGTTATTATTTACCGGCACTGTGGCTTTCATATTCGATTTTTTGGTGAGCTCTTTAGTCTGCTGTCGTTTGATTCTTCCGTATTATCGTTAATATATTAAAAAAGAATTGCAACAAACTTTATTTAATTAATAAAAAACGTAATGCAAGGTTGTTGGACTGTGTCTAGTGATAAGCTCACTGCAATTTAAAAATATATTTATATAATGGCGGTATGCATACCCTTCGATAGCTTTAAATATACACGAGATGATTACGAAATGTGACAAACCAAGAGTCTCTGTGATAGATTTCTCATCATTTATATTAGTCTATATCTTTATAAACGTATTCCCTATGTTTTTGTTATTATTTCATGTACCTATTTAAGTAATTGCGCCATTGTCAAATGTGAAGGACTTTACAAACACAATTAACGGGCACAAAGTGGCAAGCAAACTCAATATAAGTATTTGTGGATCATACAAATAATTGTCTTGTTCGGGACTCAAACCCACGGCACTTCGTCGTGGCAATTATTGCGAGGCAACTGTTTTAACCGTTATTTCCGTATTTTTCGGAATCTAAATCTTTCTTTAGTGTTGTTAGAATGTTAAACAAATCTATATCATCCGCCACCTAATATCAACTCTAATATCAAAACCAAAAGAAACTTAGAATAGTGTATGCGCTAATTGTTGTATATGTTAATATGAAAAAACAAAACTGGTACACATTTAAGTGATTGATTCTTTTATTTACATAGTATTATTAACAAATTTTAATATCTTAGTAACCTCAACTCCCGCAAGATAAGCACAATTATACCATAGTATTAATCAGGGTCACCCGACCATTGTTACACCTGTGATTAAATATTATGTTCCCCGGAGAAGTCCTTGCTATGCTGACTAATTCTAATAAAAAAAACGTGAAATAATATACCTACGGTTTCAACAAAAAACCTGATTTTACTGTGTCGTTGTAGGGTTCCGTGGGCGTGACAATGAAAATGGAAAAACCTTTTTAATTTCTGTATGAAATAATTAAGATAGTTGCACGTCAAATTACTCTCAAGAACCTATATTTTTCCTAGTAATAGAATGTAATTTGTACGTCTACTTAAGTAGTGTCACAGATGAAGTATATCAAAATCATTTTTATTGTAGGTGCATTCGATTTTCGGGATTTGAATATGTCATATTGTATTTTTAAGTTGCGGAGAACCGTTTTCTTATAAATAAAACTAAAACCCCGAATAGTAAAACAGAAGATAAGCATAAATTTTAAACGCCTTTTTTTTGTGTTTTAACACTATTTAAGCGGAGATGCGGTATGTTATAATACTTCCATTACAGTTTTAATTTGCATCCATTGTTAGATCAGTGTTTTTCAAACTTTTTGTTGTACCGCCCACTTTAGCGAAATTTGTATGCCCTATACTACATATAAATTTTTACAAAAAATTGTAGAGAAATCCATCGTCCACCGATTTTTTTTTAGCCCACAATACACTTGAAGTTTCAATAACCTCCGCAGATAGCCTCAACGCCCACTGTGGGGGCGGTACCACCCACTTTGAGAACCTACGAATTTAGATTGCGGTTAAATTCTATAAGAAATACCTATGATGAAATGTATCTGGATAATTCTGAGCGAATCCCTCTACCAGGCTTACTGTGGCCGACATTGTGATCCACATCGTTACTAAACATCAGTTAAGATTGTGAACATTACGCTAAACCTATAAAGTATAAAAAAGGTTAATACTCCTAAGTTTTTTTTATTTCTTGTAAGTACCTTTGTAATTTCACTAAATATTTTAAAATACAAATGTACCATGTAAGTTTTATTTTTATAATATAATTATCCGGCCTAACAGGCCTTGCCGTGCCATTTCATAGAATCACTCATGAGAATAAACATGGTTGTATTTCCTGAGTCGGACCTAACAATACACATTTACAAAATTTTATTGAAATCTGTTAACGAACATCGTAATGCGCGTTTTTTTGTATGAAGATATCTTATATATCTTCGTCTGTCGCTTATCTAACCTATTCTACCTTTTTTACCATTGGCACTGGTTTTAAACATACTTTGGTATACTCAATGCAATAATATTCAAAAGAAAATTGTTTACCCTGCATAGGGAATAATGTTCCGTTCTTTTTTATAATGATTATAAATGTCATGTGTCAAACTGTTGGATATAGATTAAACGCTTAATCAATTTGTACGAAACCCACAAATTTCCCTTATAATTACCGGAGTATTAGATAGTATTTTTTACTAAACCCGAAACCCCTTTTTTGTCCCATTTCTATTTCTAGGATACCGTTATACGTTTTTTTTTTATCCTGCCTATTCTCGTCATCACACTTCCCTGAGCAGGTTTCCAGATAAATTAAAAACTCGTTATAGAAATTTTGTGTTTGTTGTGCGTCGAACTGGAAGGTGCTGGTTTACGCGATGCGGTGTACTGGTACTACTGGGCCGGATGACGGTAGGTTGTTTTTTTTTTTTTTTTGTCTATCGTAATGACAATTGAAGTGATGTTGCGGTAGCTCGCCTCGGTTCATGTCATTCATGATCCGGTGTGATGGAGGCCGTGTCCGCGGCAGCCCCATGGAGCTTCTCGGGTTTCGATTTAGTTCGAATGATTCGACTAAATTGTACGTTTCCGTTGTAAGCTTGCTTTAACGAGCGTCTCTTAAACTTGGGAGACTGACCTCGTGTTTATTATCATAACGGGCCGCCTCACTTTGTTTACTATTAAATCATTATCACATTATTATTTTTTATATCTGTATTAATACTATAAAGCGGAAAAGTTTGCGTTTTTTTGCTTTATACTTAGGAACTACCCGGTGGATTTGAAAAAATATTTTTGTATTTGTTAGAGCAATCGTTGAGAAAGGCTTTTGGCTATTTAACATCACGCTACCATCAATAGGAGCAAAACTGTATTAAAAATAGTTACAAATTCAGGTAAAAATTATCAAATAATTATTAAGTCCGATACGAACTTAGTTACGGTCTTTACTTATAATACTATAATGAAGCTGATCAATTTGTTTGAACTGCCTAATTTTGAGGAATTACCAGTGGGACTTGAAAAATTCTTTTAACATGTGACAGCTCAATAATTGAGGAAGGTTATATACTATTGAGAATAACGCTACAACCAATATGAAAAAAGTTACAGAATAGGGTAAAAATAATTAAATAATATTTAGTTTCACGTGAACGAAGTCGCGGCTACAGATAGTACGTAATATAACGATACAGACATACATCTATAATTTTTTTTCTGTTAGTTTTTGCTTAGTTGATATTGAAGAAGACTTAAGAAATATTACACACGGATCTGGATTGAAGAATTGCGAAACAAATAATTACTCGGTATTTTAATTTACAAATGCTTTATGAGTTTCTATGATATTATAATAAACCTTGTGGCTAACTTTGTTGAGAAACTTTAGCTCAACGTGGAACATTTATAGATCGGTAACATTTAAACCGAATGTTTTGAAAAGTTTCTCGCCAGTTTTTCACGTTTGATGTTACATTCTAAGCCGGGAATTGCTTTTAGAACGGTCTGACGATTCTAATGTATCTCATTTATTTGAAAAAAGGCATTCCGTTTATTTCTATTGTGACTTTGGATCTCAAGAGCTTAAATTAAATTTGATTCCCCTCGGTCTGGTAAGCTTTTGAAATTTTTGATTTTAGGAAAACTTTTTAGCTTGAAGACAGATATAATTTGTATGTCAAACAAGAAAGTTTATGGGTTTAATATTATAGTGGAATCGCGATAAGTTGAACCTCGTGAGGTCATAATTCTCAATAAGTCGAAAAACAATGCTATTCCCCTCCATTGTACCGCTAAATACGCGGTACCTCGAATTATTTAGCTTTTGTAACTCCACCAAAATGTTATTTCCCTAGTGGGTTTTTGTGTAACGCCCGCCTGCCTAGCTACCATCCCCAAGCTGAAAATCTGCCGCCAAATACCAACAGGTAAGTTCCGGCAGGTGCACTTGAGAGCCAGTCCTTCCACAGGTTAACCGTGTCTACTAACTTGGGATGTATCATTACTTAAGTTCCGCTGAGATTATGGCCATAATGCTAAACCTACGAATTATAAATATATATTGAAGTTGTATTCCATACTGAATACTAAAGCTTTACCCAACCTGAAACATTGTGTGGAATCATGGATTAAATGTCGTAAATATTTACTATTTCACTCATCTTTATGTATATAAAATACAGTTAATCTGATATCATAAAACTTCACAAAAATTTGTTGCATGACTCATGGTTTCGCTTGAGTCAAATGTAATCCCCCAAAAGGTTTCAGGAATCAGGTGACGCGGAACGAACTCGCTTATGATAAATAAATAATAGCTCGGGGTAAATGATTCAACATGTGTTTTATTTTACTTTTGATTACTTGCTACAAATCTTGTGTTGTTTTACGAAATATTAATATTATGTTCGGCTTCTAGACGTTACTACTAAAAAAATTAGTTAGCTTAATGAGAATAACATTGTTTTTATTTAACTAATCTAATAATATCCAGTAATTCTTCAAATATATTTTAACCTGGCTTCAAACTTTGTAGTTGTTACTTTAGTTTGTTTCTATTGGTTAGATGTTTTGACGTCTAGTTTGCTCGAAAATTTCTGTGTTAGTTATTTTTTGTTTACAACCTTTTAATTAAAATTCATGTCTTACAGACGTTCTCTACATCTAAAATATGATGTACAGATAAGAAATTTCGTGGTGAATCATCGCTTTGAAATGTTATTTCTCGGATAACTTGATACGTCATCGAAGGTTTGATATTGTATATAAGTGTGATACATTTTCTTAAAAACATTAATTTATTAACTGGTTCATTTAGCAGTTTAAGCCACCCCCACACCGCTAGCGACGCACTGAGTGCTGTGTTCGAATACCTAAGAGAGTAATATTTATTTGGGTGATCAATAAATGGGTATTCTGTGTCTGGGTGCTAATTTGTGTTTGTTAATGGTATACTTGCTAAGTCCCCCAGAAATATTAGTTAAGTTTTTTGCCAAGATCCAAGATGTTAGTCATGATACCGCCGACAAGTTCCGTTTTCAGGATTATAATTATGAAGCGACGATAGCTCAATTGGTAGTGTGTACGAACGTCACGTCAATGGACGTGACTTTGAATCCACCTGCAATGAGCTGGAACTTTCGTCGAAGGAAACATTTTGATGAAGTCATAGCTGGTGGTAGGACTTTTGTATACTGGCTAGCTACCAATCAACTGAAAATCTACTACTAAATACCAATAAGTTTGTTACCGCAGATGCACTTGGGAGCCAATCCTTCCACTAGCCTTAGCGTGTACAAATTCTTGGGCAACATCATCACGTAAGTCAGATGAGATAGGGCCCATAACGCTAAACGTATAAGGTAAAAACAAAATGTTTATAGATATATGAACAACATGTCATATTATTTGAATACGAGAAAAACTGTAGACTGAAGCTAGCTTGAAGAATTGTTATTACCGATCGTCCAAAACGACCGCACCAAGTGGCCCACTGGAGTCTCACGATTGCGGTCTGGTACTGTTGTTTTATTCGTTTATGCCAATTAGTGTGTGCTCAGGCAGGAGACGAGGGCGCGGGAGCGGTTCCGGGGCTCGGAACTAGTTTACGTTCATGCTCGTCGCTGGATGCTATCAGGACACGAATTCACATAGCTCGGTCTAATGCGTTGTTACATTAAATCGTCACAGCGACGTCGTACTTAGTTGTGCCGTATTTTACCATCATTTTAACAAGTATTTATATAAGTATTAAATAAGTTGGTGTTTTAATGCAGATCACAAGTTTTTTTTTTTTAATACTTAAGGTTTAGCGTTATGGCCATAATCTCACCTGATCTTAAGTGTCGATACGGCCGAAGATGGTAGACACGCTAAACCTGTGGCGGAACTGGTTCTCAAGTGCAGCTGCCGGAACACACCTCATGGTATTTGGCGGCAGGTTTACAACTTGAGGGTGGTAGCTACCCAGGCGGGCAAAAAAAAAGCCCTACCACGATGCTATGGTTTCCTCACGATGTTTTCCTTCACCGAAAGCTCAAGCTCATTGTAGGTGCTTGGATTCGAACTCACGCCCCTTGACGCGAAGTCGTACACACTACCAGTGAGCTATCATCGCTTAAGGAATTAAGGCATAGGAAGTTAAGTGAAAGTAGTATGAATGTGTATATGCATCCTCCCATACGTGGACGCGTGAATACATTAAAGCTGAAATAAAACTAATTTAAACGGATTTTATCGCGGTTATTTATTAAATTTTGATCCCGACGTTTCGAAAGCGTTTCAGCCTTCGTGGTCACGGGGCGGACTGAGGTGTAGGTTGTCCAGAAAAGTTTATGTTACTGTGTCTACCTTCAATTTAATTTTTATTATTTATAGTGTTCCGATCTACGCAGAAAGAGCTCACAGTGTCTTGAGGTCTGGCAATTGGTCTTTTGGGTTCCGATTTAATTAAATGTATAATTGGATCCCAGGCTTGTGCTAGCTTCCAACCATCTTCTCTATTGATATTTGAATGTTTTTTAATTTCAATAGCCTCACGAATCATCCTAGGTAGGAATCGGTGTTCTTTGGCAAGGATTTGAGGCTTGTCGAATCGAAGATAATGTTTGGAGCCTTCTTCTGAATGTTCAGCAACTGCAGACTTCGTAGAGCGTCGGTGTTTAACATCAGCTATATGTTCTTTTACGCGGGTCACTATATTTCTTTTAGTTTGTCCGATATAGGAGAGGCCACAGTCACATTCGATTTTGTATACGCCCTGTTCTTGTAGAGGTATATGACACTTGACAGGTGGTAAAAATTGACTAATCTTCTTGGGCGGCTTGAAGTAAGTTTTAATTGAAGCACGCTTCAGCACATAGCCAATCTTGTCTGTGACCCCTCTTACAAAAGGTAACACAACAGGTACACGTTCTACTGTGGCTGGTTTCACTCGGTTCAGCTTTCGAAACGTCGGGATCAAAATTTAATAAATAACTGCGTTAAAATCCGTTTAAATTAGTTTTATTTCAATGAATAATATTCGCGTAAACCTAAGAAATCATTACATTAAAGCTGTTAAATAAATACATTATGGGTACATCAATACACACGCTACACTATGACTCATTGTAATTCAGGAAAATCTGTAGTGTTTTCTAGAAATAAACATTGTCTATATGTAGTGGAATTAGTCGCGCCCGTGTGTCAATGTGAAGGAGCGCATGACATTAACAGTCTATGGGGTATTACGAGATTTAAAACTCGGAGCCGGTGGGCAATCGCCACGATCGTTGTAGGTGTAAAATAATAAGCTGCCGGTCGTACACTTATCACTTCATTCCTTTTGTGATTGCTCCTTGTTGTTTCTTGGCTGGAAGCAAAATCCATTGTTTAAATATTCCTTTTTTCAATTTTATAGAGGTTTCGATTGACCGCAATCTTACCTGATCGTGACAGTGTGGGCTGAGACGCCTGGACTATACCGATACTGGTTCTTAGGTACAGCTGACGGATTATACCTGTTGAAAATCTTTTCCAGCAACATTACTTATTTATATTATCAACATTATTTATTTATTTATATAGAAATCAACAGCCGTTGAATCTATTTTACATAAATAATTACTAACATTTGATTTGGGCAAAAGAGATTTCAATTATATGATATAATTTACTAAGTATGCACATCTAACAAAACTATTTCTAAATTATAAATGAAGTATTTATAATTATAACACTTATACCTACATTATAGATTTTTCACTGTAAGGTCAGGATACGATGTGTCTGAGATGTCCTTTTTGGACCGAAGTCACTAAACTAAATAAAGACAAATATATATATGAATATATTAGGTAGGGCTTTTTCTAATGTCTGCCTGGCTAGCTAACACCCTCAAGTTGAAAATCTGCCGCCAAATATCTTCAGGTTTGTTCTGGTAGTTGTACTTGAGAGCCAGAGTCTTCCACAGGTTTAGCGTGTGCACCAACTTGGTATCGTATCGCACGTATCGTCACTTAAAATCAGGTGAGCAAAATTATCATGTAAATAGAATTCCTTCCTTCCAGAATAATTAAGTATTTGAAATGTTTATTGACCTACTAAGATAATTGCTGCTCGATGGAAAGAAGTCAGTATTGTGACGGGTACTGAAGACCTACCCTCAATTTATAGCGGTAAATCAGAGGTAATATCAAAGCAGGCATAAGATATAAAATCCTTAAGCACGGTGCTGTATACGAATGTTGGTTAACGAATAACCTTGGCAATTTTTGTGGAACACCTTGACGCCGTCACATTCATACACTTTTTCCGAATAATGTATTCCCTTAACCTAAATAATAGTTTTTTTGTACGCGTTTCGCAATGCGGTATGTGGCCGTGCGCACCCATGACGACCAGTTAACCAGTTCTGTTAGGTTCGATGTGAAGACAAGGCCACAGGAGCGGTATGCGCCCGGACCGGATCCGACGTACGTTTTACTACGATTCTTAGCGATAATATTTGTACTGTACGCTTTGAACGTGATGACAATTAACGTCAGGTGTGAATATGGCCAAAATGCTGGAGGTATAAAATAGACGGTTTCTGCTTTGGGCACGACAGAGGGCAAAAAGGTTGCGTATCAGAATTTCACTACATAAAAACTTTTTTTTTTTTTTTCAATTTAGTATAGCTGTCTGAGATGTATGTAGTGATACCGTTTGTAGGTATATATGTAGTAGGTAGGATAGAGCTGGTAGGGAAGAGTACCCGTCGCAAGCTGAGACAAGGTCGCAATGCGGCATCTGCCCAGACCGGATTTGACGGTTGCATTAGTCTCGAGTAAGTTGGGTTTACATGCGGTCGGTTCTAACATTTTTGTCTCTTAAATAGTGTAAACTTTCTATTTGTATAGTATTTATACGAATTAATAAACAAGTTCTCAGAGTTGTTATCTTGAGTTTAGATTTAGGAGACACTATCGAGTAATAATTTATAATTTTTGTACAAGTTTGTTGTATGCTTAAACAACTTCCGATGATTATTGATTGATCCGATAAACCATTATTAACTATACATATCTATATCTACATAAATATTGTACAGCACAAAAGTTTGTATCTTTGAAGCGCTAATCTTAGGATTACTTGGATTTCAAATATTGTTTTTATATTTGATAATAATTGAGGAAGCCTTTAGGGTATTTAACGTCACGTTACCACTAATAGAAGTAAAGCTGTATTGAAAAACAGTACAAAAACAGACGAAAAATATGAAATAATTTTTAATTCCACGCGAACAAAGTTGCGTGCATAGCTGATAAATAATAAAAGTATTACGAAGCATAATCTATGCTTTAGACGTTTTTTGGAAAGAATAATTGGAATATACTTTGTTATCGTTACGGTCTAACTACCGTACATTACTGCTTACACTAAAAACTAGCAGTTTTTACTTTGCAATTTAATATAAAATCATGATGCAAAAAAACTCATCGAGCAGTTGAAATACACCTAACCAAACGATAAACACTCGTGAACTTTACGATTGCATTAAGAGAAAAATATTAGTCTTTTTACTTACTACTTTATGACTTTTTTTTAACTAAATATACTTTTTAACTTCATCCAAAATTATTTTTCTACTTACTACAACTAAAAATATTCGTGTGCGGATTTACCTACTACAAACCCGTACACTACCGATATAGAGACCTAGTATATAATATGTTATAAATTTATTTCTGTCTGTATGTCTCATCATTCTAAATTTATTTAATTTGATTTTGATCAAGTTTGATACGGTTATAACTAATATTGTTCATCAACTTATAGGTCTAATTTTATCCCACAAAACAAAAGGGATCCGCCGGGCTAGGCAATATAATGCTGAATTCCAATTCCGTTTGACCATCACAAGGCAAAATAGTACGTAGTTTTTCAAGAAAAAAACTATATTTAGCAAAATTTGTTCTTTACAAAGAAGTTTTCAGTTTCATCTGAAGATGTTAATGGTGAATATCGTAAAACTCGCTTTTTTTTACAACCGTTTCAGAAGTCCTATACAGAACAGTCTAACCGATAGAACTCTATCTTAATTCGGTTACGCGAAACTACAGTTGTTCTAATCAAATTCCAACGGTCGACCTTTCTGTATAAATCGATAGTAAAAATATTCCAGGGCGTCGTAAATTCCGCGCCATATAACCCGGGTGCTACATGGCGGCAGCTAGGGTTTGGACAATCCATAACTTGTGTCGACATGCATGGCATTATAATAACAGTATTTGTTGTATCATCTTATCATAATATTATCGTCAATTCACCTACTAAATCAAAATCGAGATTTCATTTGCAATTTATGTTATAAATCTAACGATAATAAAATTGTACTCCAATTCACATGCAATGCAAAGTTTATTTTTATACATAAAGCATTTAAAATACTTTGTTGTGTGATCGCTTAATACCATGAGTTATAAATCAAGGACAATCAAAAGGAATTTAAAATTGATAACTTTAAAAAGGCTTAAAATCGTATCAATAATTTGTTTTGTTTTTTATAACTGTATTGCTGTAGCCCAAAGCGTTATATTTTAATTGGCCAAAGAGACCCATTTTAGGATACCCTTTCTTAAAATTGTAATTTCAATAGTGTTACAATTTAAGCCTTGAAATTCCTCGTGTATTTGTATCGCCATAGTATTTTATTTTACTTGAAAAGTATATTATAGTTTACTTCAGTAAATGCAAATCTTCCTTTGAAACTCGTATTTGTATTCGTGTAATAACATTATTTCTTCATACTGTTTGCCTGGATAGATATCACATTTCAACCATTGTTGAGTTCATAGAAGCAGTAATTGATATGAGATTGCAGAAAACAATACGTTTTATCGATACACATTGCAAGGGAACCGTTCGGGACCCTAGTGACTGGTCCGTGCGAACGAGGTCAGTGGGGGCCACGGCGGCGCGGCGGTTCGATCTCGGCCTGCAGATCGCATTGCAGGGGTGATTGCTCCGGCGACACATTCATTGCGACTCCATGCAAATATTTCTTTTCTCTTTTTGTAACGGATTGGCATGTATATAATTTATTTTTACATCCTCTCTTTGACATTAAACGGGTTGTGTGCATGTTTTCGTCTTTTTTTTTTCATTTAAGCGCATGAGGAGTTAAATAGCAAAGTTAAGATAAATATTTCTTAACCGTCATTCTCCTAGTCAAAGTTCAGAAAAATATGTATATAGGAAACCTTTTCTGGTGCTGAGTACTGATATGTTTCGTACCAAAGTTCCTAAAGTCTTTCTGTGATCTATACAAACTTAAGTTTAAAGTTATAGCTAGGTTTCTTAAAAAGGAATATGCAAAAAATAATACTTCTATAGACACAATAGACTATCTTCGAAGAAAAGAATACCCAAAATCAATATTGATTTGTGCAAAGTTTTGGAACCATCATTCATTTCTATTGAAAAGTAACTACGGAAAGCCTATTGATGTGATGCGGTTCACAACTTGCATTCTCAGCATAGATGAATAAGATCGTAAATTGTATTATTATTTACATACACATTTCTCGGCCTCACAGTAGGATGGTTGCATTCACAAGTGAACTATTTCGAAAGCGCCATTGTCACGACGGAAAGGTGCGATTTCCCCGGTGAATATCATCGCGTTCGTATTGAAGTTCATAAATCTAAAGTTTGCCATCACAAACGCCGCCGCAGGTGGCCACACTACCTCGAAACCGATTCGAACCAATTGTTAATCCATTCACCTGCGATCTGTCCATCCCCTATTAGCTTCACGTCCCGTTGATAGACCGCATTAAGAAAAACGACGTCTATTCGTTCGGAATACGATACACTTTAGATCGTCTCGCCACTCTGGCCGGATGGGAAGATGAGATGCTGTAATTTGGCCGCACAATACGAAGGAATAATAATCGCAGTCGTCGGTAATTGCGAGTACATCCGTCGCGCGAGATGCCTGCTCGCGCGCTGCCCGTGTGAAAGTTCGAAAGGGCCGCTCGTTCTCCGAGTTGTGTTATCAGAACCAGATTGAAGCATTTTAGACATATCTGCTTTCATCGGCGGCCGATACGACCAAGGTGACTCTTGTTCCGAGAGTTTTATTGATATTAAACGGCCGAGAACTTTCCTCTCGCGCGCTGCCCGAACCCGGAAGATTTCACGCCTAATAAGGGTGGCTAGCACAAAGAGGTTAGCGAAACATCTACGTGACCATGTATGGTGTCATTTGACATGTCGTTTAGTGCGATTGTTGATGTGTTTTTGTTGTACAAGCAGGAGAACGTGGGCGCCGTGTGGTCACTATTTTTAATTTATGTATGTGCGTGTTTATGGCATGTCGTATTCGATAACTCTGATGAAATAGTATCGTTGATTCCTTGACTGGGGTAATTCCGAAACGTGTTGTGCAAGCCCAGGTAGAAAACGGGGAAGTAAAAAAACGTCGACTGTATCTCGATGACATCCATTTCCGATAGATAGAGCTCCGGGAACGGATTGTATCGGTGTTTGGGTTTTGTAATATTATCAAATAGAAGAAATGATTTTTTGTCGTGGGCGTGGGAATCGGGGATCGCATTAATAAAACCGGATTTCCTTTAGTCTCTTTGTAACCATATTATTGTAATATTGTAATGTTATTTCGTTTGACGGAATGCATGTTAGAATGACATCGACAATAGATTCACATGGAAAGTAAGTATATTAAATGGAGAAAAAAATTGTTGCAATTATATTTAATTAAACACTAGCTGTGTCCGCGACTTCGTTCGCGTGCAACTAAAATTTTATTACATTATTTAGTAATCGTAGCTAACTACAAGTCGGATTTCAATAATATTTACAATCTCGTCTGATGGTAAGTGATGATTTAGCTCAATTATGACTGCCAGAAAACTAGCCATTTTTATGAATGTGGTATTCCTTAGCAATACGCTAACTCAAACGCATTACCCGGGATAAGGTCAAGGCGATAGAGGCATGTGGAGACTCATTGGTTGCTAATCATCAGATACTACCCACTAAAATACACCACGACGACACTTCAAACTTCTGTATTGCCAGAGGCCAGGGACAGCGCCAACCATTTCTAGCACCCTAAAACTCGCAAAGCGACATATATTAGCATGATATCTAGACAGGCGGGTATTAGAAACCTACCATCGTATTATGTTTTCAACACGTTATTTTCTTTCTCCAAGGCATAAAATTTAAAAATATCGATGACCACTAAGATATCGGTAGGCCAATAAAGGACGCCGCTGTCGTGCTGGTCTAAAATATAAACATATGTATACACAAATAAAAGCGAAGCGATGATAGCTCAGTTGGTAGTGTGTACGGATGAAAATCTTCCGCCAAATACCATAAATATGGTTCGGGAATGGCACTTGAGAGCCAGTTCCTTCACCAGACTTACCGTGCCCACAATATTGAGTCACATCGTCACTTAACATCAGGGTAGATGGCGGCCTGCACGTCAAGTTTGTGATAAAAAAAAAAATACAGTTGTATGAAATCGATTGTTGATAAACACGTAAGATATGTCCCACTGGCACGTGAATCCGAAAACCCAAACAACGTTTTGGGCAATAATGAGCGCGGAGTCGCGTCGATTCTTTACTGTGGCGAGCGTCGCGCATTGAACTCGTAAAAAAACGTTCATATAAAACTATATAAAAAGAAAACGATTAGGTAACTATATATTTATCATTATATCTGTTCGTCTGACGGTCGAACATGAAAGATTCAATCACGAACCGAGCTGCTTCCGAGAAAACGCTCGGAGGTTTTTTTTTTTTTTTTTTTTCGCTTCAAGTTCAATAGTTTCGGGGACCCGCGGGACGTGCACGGAACCGTAGTAATTGACTTGTGACTCTGACGTGGTGCGGGAGGTGTGCTCGATTTTATTTTTTATTTTATTTGTTCCCTTTATTGAAATATCAATAGTAATACAATATAGTAAGTACATAGTTGTCGTGAGTTTTCTTGTGAATCACGGAATCTTTCTCGGCTGGTTCCGTGGAAACTTGTTTTTATTTCTCTTCGTAGTTTTCGAAGTGCGCGTGACGGTGCCGAATTATATCACCGCTTGCAAATCGATTCGTCGTCACTCTGACGCACATAATTGTGGGTCATTTATTAATTGGTAATAGAATAATTGTATACTTTATATTCGCTTAACTTATTTTTTTATTATTGTTATTATGTCTTCCCAGTAGTTAAAATAACATGATCACAGCGCCAACGAACTGGTTTACATTTTATACGTTTCTTTTTTGAATCTCTTTACTTTACATTTAAAAATAAATTCAAAAAGTGTCTATTATTTATATTTACGTAAAAATATGTATACATTTATTTTACAGTATGATTATATTTCTGAATACTGAATACGCACATTCAAAATCAAAATGAGGGAATACGTGCTAAATTTACAATTAAGTCTAAGCATAACTAATATTTTTAAATAATTACTTAAATTACTGACTGAAACTACGTACTAACTTCGCGACCTACTAAACTGTTTTGATTACTATAATATTGATATGTCTTTCGTATAGTGCGCATTTGCAGAATTTAATTCGATTTTACTTAATCATCTACTTATTTATCTTCATTCGTATTTATAAACAGCTCTAATTCTATAACAATTTTGCAGTAGTACGCTAACTTATTCAGTCCTTTTGATCCAAGGTCACCAGTAGTAATGTAATTAAACAAGTTTGGGTTCAGCTGTAAACCGGCGCTATAACAGTTTGTCATAGCATATGCTGAGCTCGGGTCCTTTTTCGATGTTGTATGAGGCTTTAGTTTGTAACACTGTATTTGTATAATATACATTGTAATTGCTAATGCTTATACATTTGTGTATTCATCATTATCGAAATAAATGTTCTTCCTTTATTATTTCTTTCTATTTAAAGAAAGCATTACCCATGAAACATGGTTATAACATAAATATTTATTTTTTGTCTTACGGAACTCTAAAATTACTAGACACAGTGCGTACTTTTCAAATTTTTTTCCTTAGCCTCCAATCACTCGGGAGTCGTGAGATGCGTTTTTTTACGCCAGACCCGTTAGTGACCCCGCACCTTACACTCGTCGTAACATAAAAACCGACATTAACAAATATTTCATCGTGCATCAACGTTTCACTACCCGACGTCGCCGATTTAGTTCATTCATCCGCAGCCTTGTATGCCGAAACGTATGAAATGTTGTTCCGTCACGTTGTCTAATAATACCGATGTATTTTTATGAATGTATAAAGTGCTAAGTGGGAACGGCTTTTTTTTAGTCTCGAAAAGAGATGAGATTTATTGCATTTTTTTCAAAGACCACCTCGCGCTCGTCCTAGATGAGTCTGAGGGATGCAATCGGCACATGTGTGCGACTAATCAATGGGTGCGTGTTTCAATATGTCTTTAATGTTTACATTTCGTGGGAATTTTCTGTTTGCCGCTCATCATAAAGAAAACATTAAGGATTAATTAGTGTAGAAAGGGCTATAAACTTTAGTTGTCGAGTTTAGAAATTTAGAAACGGTTGTTCTGACTTACAGAATCTTTCGAAAGACATTTTTGAATTGACTCATCTGTTAGCGCGTTATGTGATGACTCGTTCAGTCTGTGTCAAGCTGACTTCAAAACTCAATACTTCTTTTACCGTTTATAATATCAACTATATTTGTGGGATAAGTTTTAACACAATATGATTTGGTTAAAATACTTTTAAAATTCACGAAATTTATTATTCCTCTTTCTTTTCTTTTTTTATTCTTGGCAACTCGGTCCTCTTTAGAGACTATTACTGTCATTTTCAAGGGATAAGATTTATGCATTTTGGGCAGATGAAAATATCTTCAACAAGATTGCAACTCTCTTGTTGAAACTCTCTTGGGAGTTTTTGTGACAACTAATATATCATGTTTCGATTGATTATTTATAATTCACTTTACTTATGCTCTTCAGTTACACTATGTCACATAAAATGTCGCCTAAATTACGTATTAAATTACGTATTAAATTACGTATAATATACCTAAGTATATAAATAAAAATAAAAATCACAACTGAACAGATTAAGAGCCCGCCAAAAACTTACGAAATTTATTCATCAAACAAAAGACATTCTATTTTTCGTTTTAATGTAACTGTAATACTAGATATAAGTCTTTTGAGCCATCCTCCACTTTATGGGTCAAATGCCGAAGCAAATATTTTTATAATAGATTTATTCATTCCCACATATAATATTTTATCTATATGCGATATTTAATAGAATTTATATATACGACAGAAATGGCATAAAGAAATGAAAAAATTTTTTAGTAATTATTGAACCGAAGTGTTAACTTTCGTATGGAGGTAATTCAGCGGATATTTGCGACAAATCTTCTCATTTAACAACGTCGTTAAATCACGTCTCGTGATATACTTATATTATATATTTTCGTTTACGATATAAACGTTTCAATGATATTTACGATTACTGTTTCGTATTTGAACGTTTCGTGTGTAATTTTACCTCGATTTCGAAAAAAATTTCTTATCATATTTTTTAAATGTTTGCCAAAGTTGGTTTTCTCTTTATATGGCGCTATAATATCGTATCGAGAATCTATAAAATGAATAATGAAATTCAATTCCATAGCTTCAGTTATAAGCATAGGTACGGACAGACAGACGTAAACTTGTTATTAGTATTATATAGTATTAGTATTATTATAGTAGTAGTAAATTCCCCGTCACAATCTGATGTTGAATTAGCCACTTACCGATCACCGTGCATGTATGTGAAATGACTCAGTCATGATCTAATGGTGCTCTAATCAGAGTGTGAACGATCTTGTTGTTGTTTCATAGTTAAGATTTCTTTGCAAACGACTTGTTCGCAGAAAACGTCACTTTCAAGTTGCAAAGAATACATTGTTAAGATCTACATGGAAATGAAGTATTACCCCGTGCAACGTTTGTTTATAAAATAATTTATCTATCGCTAGCTGATGTCCGTTACTTTGTTTGGGTAGAATTAGAGCCAATTTTATCCTCCAGTATTATTTGGATTAGTGTCGATTCACTGGTGGTAGATTATATACAGGTATGAGCATTTCAAGAGTGTATAATAAAAGTGACCTAAAATCAAGCTTCCAAGTTAACATAAACTTTTCTAGATCTATTATAATTGCATAAACACTTATAAAGGTATCTTTAATTAGGTAGTTTTAAGGGTAAGGTTTAATGGTATTTATATAGGTACGTAAATGATATATCCTGTATAATTTATAGAACATGATCTTTATTTGTAAGGGAATATGTCAGTATCAAAACTTTTGTTATGAAGTGCTGAAGGATCAGTTGGCACTGTGTACGAACTCCGCATCGTTAGACGTGAATTTTAATTCCTTCAATGTGCTTGAACTTTCATTGAATAAATACGTCGGGATGAGACCATAGCATGGTGGTAGGTAGGGCTTTTTCGAATGACCTCCTGGCTAGCTACCACACTCAAGTTGAAAATCTTGCGTCAAATATCTATAGGTGTGTTCAGGCAGTTGGATTTAAAAGCCGTTCATGTCTTGGGCCACATCGTCACTTAACATCAGATGAGATTGTGGCCATAACGCTAAAACCTACAAAGTAAAAAACATTCATCGTATTTTACTTCTTAAATCTTTCTTTTAATACATTTAAAAAAGTAGTTGGAACCCGACAGAACCGTGATGTTTGCGCGCTAATAGATATTTCTGTAAATATTGGTGCCGACAATGGCATAACAACCCGAAACGCTTATGAAAATAGACCGCACCGTCCCAGATTTGAACCAGTAATCAGTGGGTTGCGCAACTGACTTTTAGCTACATGCGCTATCTCGGAACGATTCATAACAATCTGTCATCGTATCATATCTGTGACAGGTTAATGTGACGCTTCGGTTTATCACATTTGCGGATAAATTAGCAAGGTATGGTTTATTGACCGTATATGGTACTTTAATCTATCGCACACACCTATATACCTCATCGTGGCTTATTGTAATGGGTCGTGTTAAGGCAACCTGTTTCACGCTATTTTAATATTGGTGTACCATTTACAAACCGATGGAACTTCGAACTTACAATTCGGTATCTTAACTCTATCCTCCCAGGACATTCTTGACAATTTAATGGAAAAAACTTGGATGCCGGCATGACTTAAATACTAGAAATCGTGATTAATTAGTCACCTCATATTGTGTTCTCAGTAAGACCAGTTAAAGTTTTGTAGGTAAATTGTGTTTAGTTTTATAACGAAGTCCTAAAGCTCATTACCGATTTGCTCCATAGTAAGTTCAAGCACCATGTCAAGCGGATTTTGATGACAGAAGGCCGTTACAGAGTGGATCAATATGTGAACGATGGTGTCTGGAATTGACATCCCTTTCTGTACATGGGCTAAAAACTATTGTAAATGTATTTAAATATTTCCTTGTTTGAATATGTACTAGACTGTATTAGGTTTAGCGTTATTGCCACAATCTCATTTGATGTAAATCAAGATGGTGGTAACGTTAGGTTTAGTGGAGGGACTGGTTCTAAAGTGCAACTGCCGGAACACATCTATAAGTATTTGACGAGAATTTTAAACTTGCGGATGGTAGCTAGCTAGGCGGGCATTAGAAAAAGCCCAACCACTATGCAAAATATAAGTACACCAAGGCCTTCAAACATAAATAATGTTGCCAATAACTAAAGATCTAATTCAGATTGGTTATTCCGCGTTCGGTTGTTTAACTCTTATAAAAATTCTATTTACTGCTTCTTATCTTTTAATTATTATTTTTTGTTTCTTCTTAAATACTGTTGCCTTATGTTGATCATTTTAGACGCTAAACAGCTGTATGAATAGTGTTTATTTTTTAATCTTTATTAGGCTAGTAACTGTTCCTTGTCGGAGTTCGTCTTTACTCTTCATATTTTATAATAAAACGATTGCAAACGCTTGCTATAAATGAAACAACAATGTATCAAACAAAGCACTTGAGATATGTACAGTCTCGTCGCAGACTCGTCTACAAGCGCATAAACAATCGAGTAAATCTAAAGCTCATAATCGATATCCACTTCACGACTGTCTGTGACTTCGGAACGATTAACGGACTCGAGCAGAATTATTGTGGTACGGTGCGCTGGATTTTGATGCCAGATTTATTCTCCAATGTATCGATTCTGTATAAATAGCCTCGTGATTTGTTTACGGTGATGCAGATCAGTTGCTCGATGCTGGAACGTCGTGTTTGACACACGATAACTCTGTTTTTTAGGTCACGATTTTAGAATGAATATTTACAGGAATTGGAAACGTGTCTGGTAAGAAATATAGTCATATCGGTGATTTATGAGAATTGTTACATATATTTAGCCGAGTGTACATGTATCCTAGATAAATCTTAGACGTAGATTTGGATAATGCAAACGCCGTGTTCAGTTTCGATTCCTTGTATGTTACAAGTAAATTAGTTTACGCACTCTGAACCGCCACAAGATTTGTAAATATATGTATACTGAATTATGCATACTAGTTATGTGCTATGATCACCCGGACGGTTAAAGCTGCCGCCACCAACTTACATCCCAATCAGCCCACCAACACCTCTCACCATTACGCAAGTCACAGTACCATTCCACAAATAGGTAGACACAAAAAATAACCACTTTAGTTCCATCACAATAATAATGAAAAAATTTAACGTTACTAATTGACAACTTCATTTTTAATTTTTAACATACAGTTAATTATGAACACATTTAGTACTACAATATTTCGTATTAATCACTGTTATTGCATTCATACTTTGAGTCTTTGATTTTGAGTTGAAGTTTGATAATTTGTAATACTTTACAGTTTGTGTGTTTTTTAAGGATCCCGCCTTGAGTTTTTTTTTTCTATCTCATTAAAGTTATTAAATAAATTACGGCTACCAACTACATTAAACTGAATAAACCGCTTCAGTCTGTGAAACAAATCATGCTGCTTTTAGTGTGTGTTTTAAAGTCGTTATATATCCCGTCGACCGTATTATATTACACTTTTACAAATTCACGGATACGAGGAGCATATAAATAAAGTTATTAAAATATCGTTAAAAACGTTGGCATTCAGCCTTATATATTCAATTTAACATTACCGTGACGCGTCTCCCCGTCCCAGTTTTGCGGAGTAAAATCAATGATCTCGTTTCATTTTCCCCGTCCTTAATTGTAAATTTACACGTAACCTATAAATAGATGCTGTCTGCCTTCGTAGACATCTCAGTGCAGTCCGCTTTTCAAACGGCCTATATAACTATAGTACCTTGCGATATTCAACCTTAATGCAATGTGAAACGATACTGTTCACTTCGAATCTTGTTAATTGCAGTTTATTTTGCATCGTTAGGCAACAGTCACGCTGCTTTGAGCTGTAACTCTCGCTATATGGAGTAGGTTTTTCCGTAGCGCGGGAATATGTTCGATATAATGCAAAGTTAGGTCGGAAAATGGAGCTCCGTTTATAGTACTAGTAATAGTACTATCGTAGTATTGGACGTGCATTTGTGTGTGTTGGGAAATGGCAGAGTTTCGTCGCGCTAGTGTGTGTTGGAATTGTGCAGACGATTTTCAATTGCGGTGCATCTGGACGGACTCGTGTGTATGTTTGTGTGCGTGTCCGGCTGTGTATGTGTGTGTCCGCTGTTACGGCTAGTGAATGGAGTATTTATGTAGCGTCGTCTGAGGTCGGGGCGCGGTCATATTGATTTTTTTTTTATATCCATTACGGCACGTTTTAGTTTCGCGTCGGATGTCACCGCGGGGTCGGACGGACCGTGGCGGGGAAACTTTGCTGTCTGTTCGACGGGAAATCGGTTTCTATTCTGCGTCTGCACTGTTCGAAGTTTTCATATAATACGTTTAAACGTTTTTTACTTTAATGCTGTGGATTGATATATATATATATATTATATTTAATTTAGTATTATATATTTTCCTTGTAATAACTATTAAACATATGTATCTATATTTTTATATATCCTAAACATCGTTTAATTTATATAATAAAAAGTATGTTTGTTCCATCGTCGCTTGTAATTAGGGTAACATTTTTAAATGCTGATTTTAAATTTGTTTCGATGATAATATTTTGGTATCGAGTATGTTAATGGTTTAATATAAGAAAAATTAATACTTTATAGTTAAACGTTTCTCAAAAATAGCGCAATGTACACTTCATTATATTAGTTCTAACAACTTCATAATTCTGATACATGTAATGCTATTGTTGCGCTATTTTCTAGGAATTAAGCTTGGAGGTTTCAGTTTATACTGATTATCTTGGTCAGGGTATTAGGACAGGGTTAGTTAGATACAATAATATCATGATATTATTGTATTGATAGTGTTTCTTGACACGTGTGAAAATTTACTCATACGATAATACGTTGGTGTAAATTAGGTCAAATGATTTCGTTACTTACATACATAAATACAAGATAGATGCGCTATTTGTATACTTCTGTAAAATAAAACTTTGCTTAATTATTTGTTTGTTATTATTTTCAGACACTGAATTCGTCGATGTGATTTATACAACAAGTTGCAGCAAAGGTAAGATTAACATTTTTTTTTAAATCCCTAGTTTTAATGACAGGCTTGAGAAAAAGTTAATGTAATATTCAAATTTAATGTAGTAAATGCGAAAGTAAGTGAAATCACTAAGTCGATTATGATGAACTTTGGTAAAGAGATAGATGTGAAACTGGAGACGGGGATAGGCTACTTTTTCGAAATTCGTATTGAAAGTGGGGTAACGAGAGGCATAAACTGTGTATAAAACCTGTTATTTGGTAGTCCCATTTAATTGTTTGACAAAATTAATATTAACGCGAGCTAAGCCGTACGTAAATTCTAGTATGTAATAAATATTTGATTTTGTTTTTTTTTTACTTAACATCTTATAATGCACGTATTAATATAGGTGTAGAGAATACGCCCGCGACTTCGAATGGGACTAAAACTTTTGGCTATCATATACGTACATACAAAAAATTTTCGTATGAGACTGGTAGTTTCAGAGATTATTGCGTTAAAACAAACAAAAAATTCTTTACTTTCATCATATTAGTAGTTATTAGTTTATTATTTTATTAGTTTATCGTGCAGAAATATCTAATTGTTGTTATTCTGAATTTAACATTTGCCTTTTTTTCAAGTCTGGAAAATTATCGGATCCCTCTAAAGTTTAACTGTATTTTTAAATAATTTTTATTATTAACGTTACGGTCACAATCTCACCTAATGTTAATGAAGGGACTGGCTCTTAAGTGAAACTGTTGGAAAACGTTTATAACTATTTGAAGGGGGATTATCAACTTGAGGGTGGTAGTTAGCCAGATGGGCATTAGAAAAATCCTTACCACCATGCTATATTTTTATCACGATGCTTAAGCTCATTATAAGAATTCGAACTCAAGTCCATTGAAGCGGCGTCTGTACACACTGCCACTGAGCTATCATTGTTTAAAATACAATATGTATATAGTAATAAATAATAATATAATTAAAACTATGAATTACGTTAATTTGCATATTAAATATTTTTGAAAATATGTTATTGGGATGTACTTTGTTATCGATGTGGAGGTAAAAAAAATATATATATTTTTATTTTTATAACAATCTATCTGCCCCCTCATACGTGCATCACTCTGAAACTCCTATGTAGATTCGGACGAAATATGACACAGTGATGACTAATAGTATTGAATAACGTATAAGATAATTCTTATCTGAAAACGCGAAAAACTTCCTCTAGTTTAGGAAATAACGCTCTTAAATCCAATACGTTCGACCGATGACCTTGGAAATAGACATTTATATTATTGTTTTTATGGAAAAAGATTTATTTTTATTCCTCAATGGAATTAGTATCGTTATAATAAAGCTCAGATTAATTGTAACGTTTTAAACCAAAGCAATATGTCAATCGCAGCCTAAGCATCAAAATGTTGAACCAAGTTCAGTCTACGTTCAGTTTAGTCATATCAAAATGTATTGACCTCTTAAAGTGAATATAAATGAAACTTTCTATTATATTCACCAGCTGTGCCTGTGAATATTTTCGCGTGGAACTAAAATTGTATTTAATTATTTTTGCCCGTTTTTGGTACCTTTTACAATACAGCCTTGCTCCTATCAGTGGTAGCGTGATACTAAATAGTCTAAAGCCTTCCTCAATTATTGCTCTATTAAATACTAAAGTAATATTTGAAATACGACTGGTAGTTCCTAAGATTAGCGCGTTTAAACAAGCAAACTTTTCCGCTTTATAATATAATAAGGTAAATTAAGATGAAGTGAGAAGAGAAGTGCCAGTCGCCCATAGGCGTTGGTAGACAAATATGAAATTACAAGAATCGTTATTAGAACTAAAATAATAGATTGAACAGTGCGCTTATTTGTATTAAAAACTTAGCAATATCCAATTTAATATACCATATAAAACAAGCGGCGAGTGTATTGTAGCATGTTGTTTAAGTAGATTGAGTAAAGGGTTTAGATCCCATAATTAATCTAACCAGAAAACCCATATCTAGCAGTAAACTGCTAACGGTTGATGGTGATAAAGTGTTAATATACGTTTAATAACACTATACAATATTACTAGATTCTTTTAATGATACATTTATCATCCCCACTATAAATAAATGATAAGAAAACGATTAATTATTATGTTTTAATATAATAATAAAAACCTTCAGACGTGTTTATCTTAATGATGGCCTATAAATTTTTCTAATACTTTTAATACGTCGAATGGGATTTCGCACACGTGATCGCGTTCGGTGTCGATAACGGCCGCCCTTCGTTATATCGAAGTCGTTAAACTTATCGATAGATAAATGTCGATAATTGGGGCCGCACAGTAGCGTCGTTTTTGTATCGTGCGTTGATATTACATAATATTATTAGTTTATAACGTCTTTATCTGATACAGCTTACGAAATTCAATATAAGAATAACGTAAAAATTATATGTTAAATTTAAACAATTTTTTTTTTACATTTTGTATGTTTGGTGTTATTGCCACAATCTTACCTGATGTTAACTGACGATGTGATCCAAGATGGTGGGCATGCTAAACCAAGTAGGGACTGGCTCTCAAGTGCAATTACCGGAAGACACCTTTTTATGGGATACGCGGCAATTGAGCAAGCCTGTCACCTGATGGTAAGTGATCACCGCCGCCCATGGACACCCACAACATCAGAGGAATCGCAGGTGCGTTGCCGGCTTTTATAGGAGGGACTGGCTCTCAATTGCCACTGCCGGAACACACCTAATGGTATTTAGCGGCAGATTTTCAACTTGAGGGTGGTAGATAGACAGATGAGTATCGGGAAAAAATCGTATAGAGATAGATGGGGGAGCCTGGATGCTGGAGACGGTGATAGGCAATTTTTTCGTTCGAATAATTTATAGGAAGTGGAGTAAAGAGGGAGATAAACTATAATTATTGCGTAATTTTTATTGCGTCATCTGATTTGCTTCAAACTTTAGAGAATAGTTACTTATAATTTCAAATATTGGGGTAACTCATATCTAACTGTGTTGATCAAAATACTAAAATAGATAATATACTAGCAGTGCTTAGAAAAATTATTTTTGTATCGGTCGACACCCAGAACTGGTAAATCAAACCAATATTTACGTAAGCAGAGCCGCGGGTAAAAGCTAGATATGGGTTAGTCTTCAAGAACGTGTTTAATATTTTGTATATATATATATATATATATATATATATATATATATATATATATATATATATATATATATATATATATATATAAGTGTGTTTTATAGCTCCCTGTATAAAGAATATTCAAGGTCGGCGACGCGCTAGTGATAACTGTGTGTCATATGCTACGGTGGCCTCTTTGTATCTGACATGTCGTACAGTTGTATTAGATTTATATGAAAACATTTGTAGGATGAAAAGGGCTGATGGAAACATCGAAATATATATATAAATATAACAGTCTGGCAACCCACGCGTTCATTTTGATGTCTGCCTCGCGTCATAAAACTGCTGACACACGAGTGTTGTTTCGAACCGTTCTACGTCGTTCGTTACCCGTAATTACCTGTTCGCAGTGTGGTTTATTGTTTTGGCCCTCATAATATATAATGGAATATGTATAAAAACAAAACAAAAAAAAAACACTATATTGTAAATCGCCGCGAAATAAGCGAGCGATATTAAAAGACGGTCGCTCGCATCGCCTGAAACACTTCCAAATATTTAAATGAAAGTATTCTCGAGTTGTTATGGTAATAAGTTATTAGGTTACGACGTACGTCCGACCTCACACGGTTTGCTAACTGAAAATACTGATCACTCTATCGAATTTCCTGACTCATAATCTTCGTTCTGTATGATATATTCATCCAGCTCACTCACTCGACGCTTTCGATTATTAACACTCGAGAAATATGATCAAATATGATTGTCGAGTTGTTGGACTCGGTTTCGATCGCGATCACAATATAAACGGTGAAAAACTCGTCACTGCCTGTTGATTCAACACTTTTGTTATGATGTTTAAAAGCCTCAATGACGATTTCACACTCTTGGTATACTTCCGCTATGGTTATATAATTCTCACAGTCTGTTTACGCTGTTTGATCATTGGCTTATACGTTTCGTGTCGGTTAAATATCTCTTCAAGAAAGAATGTCATCTTTTTCGAAAATCGAAATCTATACATTTAACGTAAAATTAGCAGAAGTTAGTAACAACTTATCGGTAACTCCAAACGTAATATATCAATACGCGCTTGGATGGAATTTTCTGAAATACCTTTGAAGGTATATATTTAATTATAAAGGTTCTTTTAAAAAATATGTATATGTATTACGTGGACACCTAATCCAGAAAAGTACATGCATTCTTATATATAGTTTTTCGGTAGTAGGTAAACAAGCTGTTGTCTGTTAACTACGATACTATGGAGGTAAACGTTAAATATATTATTGTGTATTTCTTCTATCTATTCTAACATACGTGATTCGCTTTATATTTATTTTTATAATCTTACCATAAATCTAAACCGTTTTAGAGTATTTCCTGTATTATATTTCTCGTTATAGATCACGCACGTAACGACGTTTCTATCTATAACGGCCGTGAAATTCGTAATATGCCTTGTTTAACTTAAAATATATTTTTGTAGATAATATTTTGCACGGTCGTAGGGCTTTTGCTAATGCCCGCTTGGCTAGCTACCACCCACAAGTTGAAAATCTGCCGCCAAATACCATTAGGTGACTTACGGCATTGGCACTTAACAGCTAGTCCCTTCTATAAAGAGCCGGCAACGCTTTTGCGATTGCTCTGGTGTTGGGGGTGTCCATGGCAGCGGTGATCACTTACCATCAGGTGACACGCTTGCCCCGTATTCCATAAAATATATATAATGTATCTTTATAAAGATATTACAAAGTAGTAACATTTGTTTGTTTGAACGCGCTAATCGTAGGAACTACGAATCTTATTTAAAAAAAATTTTTTGTATGTGATAGGGCATTCATCGAAGAAGGCTTTAGGCTATTTATCATAACGCTACTGCAAATAGGAGCGAAGTCGTATTGAAAAATGTTACAAAAACGGGCAAAAATTATCAAATAATTATATGTCCGATGTAGGTACAGTCCGAGATCAATTCTAAAAGCATTTAATGCAGTTAAACGCATTGCCTTTAGAGTTGGCTATGCACATAAGGCCCAGGATTTATGCGACAGCTTTCGTGTTACTTGGAGAGACTATGAAGCGAAACCTCGATTTCAAAACGAGATCCATATAATACCCTCTACGGATCGTGCAGCTGTGTTAACACGTTGTGACGTGCGTGTGTTTGCATTTCTTCGAAACGTATCTCCTTCGGCGTCGAGCACATGGTAACAACGTATGTGAGATATACAACAATAGTTAATTTCGCCGACGACGTTCCGAATTCAGTTGACCCAAGTGTTCGTGGGGTCTATTATTTGACGCTTACGTCACAAAACTTGCGTTCAACGCGGGAACCATAATACAGCTTCGATGTATTAGTGACTGCGGTGGCATGACACACGTTTTATCCGTGTATGCAGCGCTGCCTTCAACCTATTAGAACCCTGGGTACATTAGGATGATGGGGCTCTTATGACCTTGACAGAGCACTGTTTTGTTAGAATAGACAAAAGAAAGTAGATAAGCGAGGTTCTAGATTTGTTTTTATTTTTTTTACAGTCACATTAAACAAATAGATAATATATGTTGTAAAGAGAAAAGTTTGTTTGTGTACGATAGAGCAATCACAGAGGAAACCTTTAGGCTAATTAACATTACGCTGCCACATTAGGAGCAAATCTCTATTGAAAAGAGTTACAAAAACAGATAAGAATGATTAAACTTTCATGCTGTTAGGGCTTTTTCTCACACCCGCCTGGCTATCTACCACCCTCAAGTTCAAAACCTGCCGTCAAACACCAATAGGTATGTTCCAGCAATTGCACTTGAGAGCCAGTTCCTCCACAGGTTTAGCGTGTCTACCAACTTGGGCCGAATCGTCACTTAAGATACTGTAGACGTGAGATGGGCAAAAACGTTAACTGTTTAATTTGATAATAATTAATAAAAAATATGATTTAAACGGGATCCAACTTTAAAATTTCGTTCTCAGTTTTTTGAATCAAATCACTTAAAAATCTGCAGTCAAAATACCTACAGTGATTTTCCGGCAGTTGGATTTTTTTTATAGTTCAGGTACACCTACAGCGTTATGGCTATAATCTCACCTGAGGTTAGTTTCGATATGACCTAAAATGGTAAATCCGCTAATCCTTATGAAAGGACTGGCTCTCAAGTACAACTACCGGAATACTTATCGAATTTGGTGGCAGATTTTCATCTTGAGGGTGGTAGATAGCCGGGCGGGCATTAGTAAAAGATCTACCACCATGCTAATTTGATTGCTACTCCCTCCACTAAGCTTAGCGAACCCACCATTTCGGCCCACATCGACACTTAACATCAGGTAACCTTAAATTTAAAGTGTATTAAAATAAATTGAAATATTTCATGTTAGTAATTTTCCTACCGCCAGAACAGTAGACCCACTGTGAAAAACACGTGTAAACTGTACTGTATTTATTTTCACTTTGTACAGCTGTTCCGTTACTATGGCGTATGTATGGACTGTTGGCACGTCAATGTCCGATGAATTTGTCTTTTTGTGTCAATAGGTCAATTTTGAATGACGAGATAATGTGATAATGCATCTATCTACTCGGACTTGTAAGTAATGGGAAAGTTGTACCAGGTAGTCTTGTGGTCAGTGTGTACGGACGCCGCGTTAGTGGACGTGAGTCTGAATCCATTCGCGATGAGCTAGTGCTTCCGGTGAAGGATTGCATTGCAGAAACCATTGCGTGGTGGAAGGGCTTTTTATAATGCCCGCCTGGCTAGATACCACCCTCAAGTTGAAGATCTGCCGCCAAATACTTGTAGGTCTGTTCCGACAGTTTCAGTCGAGAGCCAGTCCCGCCACTAGGTTTATCTGTGACTTAGTTTATTTAACATCACGCTACCAACGATAAGAGCAAAGCTGTATTTTTTGTAGTTAAGGTTTTAGCGTTATGGCTATAATATCACGCTAAACCTGTGGAGGAACTGGCTCTCAAAAGCAGCTGCCGGAACACACCTATTGGTATTTGGCGGCAGATTTCAACTTGAAGGTGATTGCTAGCCAGGCGGGCATTAGAAAAAGCCCTACCACCATGCCATGGTTTCCTCACGATGTTTTTCTTCACCGGAAGCTCAAGCGCATTGTTGATGGATTCGAACTCACGTAACTTGACGCGAAGCGCTACCACTGAGCTACCATCGCTGTAATGGATAACAGTTACAAACAGACTAAAATTATTAAAAACAAATCCTGTGAACGAAGTTGCCGATAAAACTCATTCGATCATCGTCTTTAATTGTTTTCTTTTACCTAAAGCGATAATTGGTTTATCTTATCATTACAAAATATTTAATTGGTATAATGAACTAGTTGACCTGGCAGATATTTTTTGAATTTATGGATTGACCTGTAACATCCATTAAATATAATAGTCACTATTCTGTGATACGATAAAAAAAGTATACACTAATGCGGAATATTATACTATGAATATGCTAATAGAGTTTTTATGAAAAATGTTCTTCCGCTCGAAGTTTTGATAAACAATCCCTTCGAAACGAATTATTCATACTAATTACCGTTGTTCGTAAAATTATGTAAAACTCTACACATTAAGATCATATGAACGATAAATGAATTCCCATGCCGGGACGGATGACGGAACCAGAAATAATTTAAGAAAATATTCAATGGAGACTTACCATGAAGATAATAATCAAACACGCCGGAGCGTCAGGAAAGTTTACAAAACCGCCATTACGTATCGAGGGCGGCGCGGGCAAGAAATATCAAAACCGAAATGAATGGGAGTCGTAATCAAGAAAAAGGGATATTCTTGGCAAGAGTTTTTATTCGTCAGCCAACGGTGAGGACCTCGGCCGTTGCTACGCCGGCTAGAAGTTGCTGGCTCTATTAAGAGTGGACACGGTACCAGATTAGATAGATCTGTAGATTTATCGCGTGATATCGTGAAGCTGGGTCACGTTAATTTGGAGGAAATGTAGGATTAAGAAATGGGGTAAATAGTCAAGATTACCGCCGGGCGTGGGTCGAATCGAGGCCATGACGAAACTGTGATTGATAACGTTCCACTATACTTATTCTGATAACCGCGCGTTGTTGCTACGCGGCGAACTATTTTTTCACCTACATTTCGTTCTTTGTTTTGACTCGATTATTTCACATCGCTTTGAGAAAACTACAATTTTTGTTTGTTTAGACAGACTGTTGAAATTGTGTACTTTTAAAAAAATTGATTTTATAATGTTCGAAATTTGACATGGTTTTTTCTAACGCCCGCTTGGTTAGCTTCCACTCTCGTGTTGAAAATCTGCCGCCTATTACCAATAGGTGTGTTCCGGCAATTGAACTTGAGAGCCAGTCCCTCCGCAGGTTTAGCGTTTCCATCATCTTGAGTCGTATCGTTACTTAACATCGGGTGAGCATATGGCCATAATTCTAATTATGTAACGAGAAATGAGGGTATTTCTGAAATTACAAATTTAACTCTGGTAATTCCCCTAATTTAAGGCTAATACTATAGAAAGGATGATTATGACATGCAAATTATGCTATGTGAGTTAAGATATGGGGGTGGTAATACACGGCGTTTAGGGTGAAATCTGTGTAGCGTGCTTAACGTTATCTCAACCTTAGCCAACATTTGCCGACTTGGACTTCGCTCGGGTTAAGGTAACCAAAGGATTGAGCTGCGATTATAAATTTGATTTCTGTAGTTAAAACAGAGATAAGTCTGAGTACACTGTATTGATTTAACCCTTAAATCCAGTTAGGACCATACAACAAGGGTAGCACAGTTATAGGGGCACAAGAAGATAAAATGGCACACTTAGCACACACTTAGCATTTTCCAATCTGAATCAGATCCCTGAAGGCAATAATAAAGAAACACGATATATTATAAGACGAGCTTGTTTACTCATGGTTCAAACTTATCGTATTTGTTCCCAACAGTGAAAATTAATCCATTGTCATTACTCTCGAGAGCTGGGTGTTCTCTCATTGTTATGCCCGCATTTATTGATCCGAGAGTGATCCAAAGCGCTGAATCATTCGCCACATATTAATCTTTTTAGTCACCCCTCACTACCCCATCCTGGTTTATTGTCGGATTCGTCATACCGCAATGGAGCTAATTTGGGTATAGAAGTGCACTTTTCAGTTTCGCAGAAGTTTCGTTCGGACCCCCCTATATAACAATGAATATGGAATTATTATAATTTAATAGTCTTCGCTTGTCGTCGTAGTGATGTTCTTCTAATGTTGGCGCGTCAACATGACTTGGTTATTTAGTTTTTGGCGATATTTTAATCTGTCATTTATATATTTTTTTTATCTCGGGAAGTTATGTTATTTGAGCCTATATAATATTGGTAGAATTCTACGATAATTCGTAAAGCAGAAACGTTTGCTTGTTGGTTTGAACGCGCTAATCTTAGAAAGTACCAGTCGGATATCAAAAAATGCTTTTGTGCTAATTAGTGCAAACATTCAGGCAGGCTTTAGGCTATTTAACATCACGCTACCATCAATAGGAGCAAAGCTATAATGTAAAAATTTCAAATAGGACAAAAATTATGAAATAAATCTAAGCACAACGAAGATCAAGTGGCGGGCCCAGCTAACTAATTATTAATGAGAGATCTGTCATCTTCTAAGAGTGTTTCTTGACCTTTTACGGGAAAAAGGATTTGTTAATATAAATAATTTGTAAACAGGTAAAACAACCGTTTACTACTCTTTATCGCCCTCTGCTTGTCAACCATTTATTTTTTAATCTGTTATGACATATACCTACGTGGGGACCTTCGCTGATCTCAAATGTGACAAATAGAAGTATTTTGTTTACTACCCATGAACCGATTTAAGTACTGTCATCACCTTTTCAAGAATTTTCGTAAGTTAACGATAATGATTATGATTATTATTTTGGCCTCTAGTTACGCCATTAAAAACCAAAAGATACTTTAGCTTGTTTTTACATTTGGATATTAGTTGAATTAATTGAACGGGTTATTTATTATCTTTGTGAGTAGTTCATAGTGATAACATATTTATGTGATAGTAAATTGGAAAATATAAATTCCGGTATTCTCTACAATTATTTTTTTACACGGAAAGAATTTCAGTGTTAATTGCTTTAGATGCTTGATATTAATCCCACTATTGGCAATATATCTAAAACACTTGTGTTCGTTTTTCTTGATGTTCATTTCCCCCTAGAAATAGATCATCGTTCCATACTATAAGCTTGATTTATTTTATTTCTTTCTCATTACGCCTATCTCAGAGATCATATTGGATGACTCTGTTATTCCTCAGTTTTATGGATCAAATGACCATGACACTGTAAATGTGCTGTAAGAATATGTAATATGTTTTTTCTAGAATCAACAATAAATTAGATCAAAATTTTTGTTACAGATTCAATGCAACACGTCTGATGCAGAATTGTTTAAAACAATAATTAGAAGTGGCCGGATAGAGTTATTTCAGTCCACCGTTGTTAAATCAGCTTCTTCAAGTTACAGTGATATGATCTGTGTTTCATGCGTGAATGCTACGGATGTGACGAAATGTGCAGTTAACTCGTATCATCGAACTCTTTGTGTAGAAAGTTTTTTCGCAGTAGCGCATCACTATTTCGTAACATGATAATGTTTAACTGCTATTTCGTATATCCTTTAGCTGTATTCATTTGTAACCTGGAGAAGTTAAATGTTGATAGAACATGATATGTTATAGTTACTATAAGTAATGGTGAAATCACGAAGGAAATCGAAAAAATTGCTTCTATATTTGATAGGTTTTTATGACTGTATAACAGTGTGATCTCGATACACATTTTTCGTTTTCCTTCGCGCATCTCACAGGTTCACGCATTTCTTTATTTGTATGTTAATTTGTCGTCTGTGTATGTTTTGAATATCATTGACTAACAAAAACTAAACAATTCTAACGCATGACCTTTTTTTATTTTACAATCTTAACTCGCGAGTGTGCATGACGTTGAGGAAGAGAATAGTTTTACTGTTTATATTTAGACGAACTACTTTACTGACATTTTTATATTTTATCTTATTCGATTGTTGTTTAATATATGTATATTGATTATATGAAAATGTTTACTTCAACAGTTTGTTCTAAAGCAAATTGTGAGATTAATAAATTAAGTCGTAACGTCCTGCGTCATAAAACTTGATTTTAGGTTTACTTAGAAATCAATACTTAAAATTCGAGTTTTAGTTAATGCATGGCAACACATGATTGATTGCATTCTAGTTTTTTTGTAAGATGAAAAATTTGATCATGCAGTCTCATTAATTTAATTATATTTATATATGTAAGTTCTATAATATAATTTGATTTTAATTCAATAAACGTTTTGGCATGATTTGTAGTTTCATTATTCTCTCGCACTGTACCCACAATAGGTTTATATGTCTTACAGTCATCGAGTGGTTCGCTTGAAGGTCGGACGTAAAGTCATTTTTCAATTAATCCAATGTCATAAGGTCGTCGTGACCTCTGCACCGAACTAAGAGCTATGCATAATAAAACTGTTAGTCAGCCAACATTACACCTTATTGCTTGGGTGTTAATTGTTAATTTGGTTTCCTCTCTCTCGGAGACTTAAATATAAATAATATTACGTAAAATTTGTACAACTGGCTGGCGTTACGTCTCGTGAACCTTTCCTTAAGGTAAGTCAATGAGGCCGGGTTATGAAAAGGTTATATTTTATGTGCAGTTAGTTGGAAAAGCATTTATTTTGATGTAAATCAGTCTTACATGTTGTAGTTTATTTTTCTCGTTTATTTTCGTTTTAAATAGGTCACATTTGTTGTGCCAGCGGCGCACAGCTGATCGATTCGGTGTTTATGTTGCAGTAGAACAAATTCTTTTGCGAAATAAACATTTTGCAATCAATAGTACCTTACTCATCTTTATAACTTTTGTATAAGAGAAAATCGTCTAAATGTATTCTTTATTCGGTATAAATTTGTTAGGAAATACTTAAATCTGCTACTGCCCTTTTATGTTTATTTTGTATTTTGTAGTTATAGCGCTATTGCCATCTGATGTTATGGTGGCAATGTAGTCCAAGATGGTGGGCACGCTAACCCTAGTGCAGGGACCGGCTCTCAATTGCGACTGCCAGAATACACCTATAGGTATTTAGCGGCAGATTTTCAACTGTAGGATGTTAGCCGCCTACCATGCTATCTGTTTCATCACGATGTTTCCCGGTGAATCCCTGCAATGGGCCTAGGTTTTCGGTGATGGAAAACATAGTGATGAAACTATAGCATGGTGGTAGGGTATTTTCCACTCCGCTAGGCACAGTGTGAACACCGTTATAAGCCACGTCATCATTTTACATCAAGTGAGACAGTGGCCAAATGCTAAACCTATAATGTACACAAACAAGTATGGAATTAAATGTATTGTGTTTAGTTATAATGCATTCAATCACGAAACCCCTTAGTTAAATGTAACCATTCAAGATCCAGTCGTGGTGGTCACAAGCCGACGCGGACGTGTTAATTGGCCGTGTTTGTTTAGAGAAATTTATGGAAACCTCGTAAAGCGTAAAATGATTATATTATATCACCCGAAATATATCATATTTTTTTTTATATTTTTAAATATATTTGAATTATTCAAACGTTTTAACGAAGCGTGCCCGTATCGTTCGGTGAACATGTTTAATTCCCTGGTGTTAATCTGCCAGTTCGTCGGCGGATTATCAGTAATGATCTGGCCGCGGTCAGCGACCGGAATGTTTGAACGCGTCCGAATAGACGTTTCTATGTACTTTGTTAACTAATTCCATTTGATATGAAACTCCTTAAACTGTCCAAATTATTCGAGTTTGCTCGGTTATGTACCTGCTCTATACAATGATTGAAGCGATGGTGGCTCACTACGTACGTATAACGGACGTGGTTTCGAATCCCTGCAATCAGTCTGAGCTTTTGCTGAGGGAAAATATCGTGATAAAATCATGGTGCTAGGGCTTTTTCTAATGCTCGCCTGGATAACTACCAACCTCGAGTTAAAAGTCTGCCGCCGGATACCTACAGGCTAAAGGCGGTTGCACTTGAGAGCAGTACCTACTAGTCTTACCGTATCCATCCTGGACAACATCGACACTCGATATAACGAAAAAGCTTATTCAGAGGGTTCAGAATGCCTGTGCACAGTGTTGTTTTCACATTCTGACACGACATCACGTTACGTCTTTTCTCAATCAGGGACAGCTCTTAAATATGAAAAATAGGTGCCAATTACACCTTGCTACATTATTATTTGGTGTTATCAATTCTGGATTGCCTGAATATCTCCACGACCAATGATTTGGGCGAGGGATATGAATCGATATGGTACTATAAGTTGTAAGTACTTGTTGTGTATTCACCGACACGGTGCCGCCTCGTTTCGTGGCAATTTTTGGTTCGCAGCTTCTCGATGTTGGAACGACCTTCCTCCCCCTATACGAGACCTTAAAGACCAGACGACGAAAGAAATTGTTAACAATGCAATGTGTCTAGATTGTGTATTTTGAATTTAATTGTGCTGCTCTGTTATTGAAAAGGAAAATATATGATTAGTACAAAAATTATTATCTATTTATTTATATATACCCCTGCACGCAATGTTTAATTAAGAGATGCGTAATTTATTTTAGTTTATATTTGTTTTTGTTGTTATTCAGAATGTTACTGCGATTAATGTAACAAGTATTTTAACATATTTCAACAGGACTTTGGTAGCAGCTGAAAATCAGTGCTGAGTGTTTCGGATACCTCAGCATATGCTGAGCTGGACGCCCTATCCTGGGAATAAGATATTTTCTATTGTTATTGTTATGTGTGTATTTTCTTTTAATGTTTTTAGTTTTTTTTGTTGCTTGTATGTATTTTATTAGTATTAAACTATTTCATACTACTTCTGTTTAATATCAGGTGACATTGTGTCCATAACGCTAAACCTAATAAGCATAAAAAATATATGTTGCGGCTTGAACAACTTAGTGAAATTTACGTTGCCGAGTGGCAATAATTATGACAATCTTTAGTGTGATTTCTGTGAATCATATGTAAAACTATAAAAGAGATAAAAGATACTATACTATATACTAAATACTATACTATATACTACATATATATATACATATACATATATACTTAAGGTTTAGCGTTATGGTCATAATCTCACCTAATCTTAAGTGACGATACGGCCCAAGTTGGTAGACACACTAAACCTGTGCAGGAACTGGCTCTCAAGTGCTGCTGCCGGAACACACCTATTGGTATTTGGTGGCAGATTTTCAACTTGAGGATGGTAGCTAACCAGGCGGGTATTAGAAATAACCCTACCATCATCTTATGCTTTCATCACGATGTTTTCCTTCACCGAAAACTCGAAACTCATTGCCGGTGGATTCGAACCCACTACCCTTGACGCGGCATCCGTATACACTATCAATTCATCTGTTATCGCTTCAAGCTGTAAATTGAATATCTTTAACGAGAAACGAAAAAGAAAAGCATAATTGATAGATCAATGACCTACATATTGTGCAAATCATATAGTTTCGATTTACATTGACGTTTTTTTTGGGATACAATAACGAGCGTTCAGTTTTTACTACGCAACGTATGAACCTCAACAAGAAAAGGCCGATTGTCATCGATGTTCGAGTCAACTTGACATTCTACGTGCGCCCACGACTCACTCGTACATGCGCGCGTATCTTCGAAAGTCCATTGCGATGTATAAAAGTTGTCTTACAAGTGGCTTTTGTGTTTACGAAATTTGGTGACTTAATTGGGTTGATATCAGCTGGAGAACGTAAAGGCGGTTTGATAGCAACAATGCTACGCTAATGTATTTTATATTTTTACCCTTCATCCTTGTCGCGGCTGATCACATTTGAAAATTTTCTTCATCTCTAGTGTGACAAATTACAAAATATATGAATATTTTGCGATTTCACACCAAGAAGTTAATTAAACTAAAATAGCCAATTAATATAATATATTAGATTTTCAAATGTGGCGTCACGAAATTTATAACCAGTCCCAGCCTTTGTCACACAATGTCACACTTCGTGCCACTAATGAAATATTGGTATGTTTGTTTTTGAAGAGATAACTTCTTTAGGCACGTTGACCACTAACTGGTTGAACAAAAATCGTGGAACTCGCGTCATCGTCACCAAACGCTTTCTATGAGTTATTTGTATGCTGTGTATATATGTGTATTTTTTGGGTAAGTAAGTAAGTTAAGTAAGTATGTATGTAAGTGGTAAGTAAATATACAAAGAGTATATCTCTCTGTTACTTAGTTTTAACTTTTATCGGCAGTCCCTAAAGACTGGCCCGCATGTTATTTTTTAAGTACCAATCATAAAGGATTAGCCATTTTTTTTTATTGTTAAGATTTGGTGTTAAGTGACGATATGGCCTAAGTTGGTAAACACGCTAGAGGGCATTAGGTTGGTTTCCTCACGATGTTTTCCTTAACCGAAAGCTCAAGCTCATTGTGGGTGGTTGGATTCGAACTCGCGTCCCTTGACGCGAAGTCATAGACACTACCATTACGCCATCTTCGCTTCAAATATATCGAAAGTCATCGCTGTAATACTGGCTTGTAGGTATTTTGTTATCTAGGTATACACTTGCTGAGTAGAAGGAGTGTAAAAGCCACCTCTGAACACTGGCAATATGTGAGTTTGAATATCATCGTGTTATTTTTAGTAGATACTGTTTTTCATCCGATGCGTCTCTCCACACGGCTCTTTCGCTTTGGCCTGTGTCCAGACTTACGCATTTCTGGGGAAAGTCCGTAAATGGATTTTTCACGACGTTATAAAAAAGGTATACATTAGTTAATTCCAAAATATATCAATTAAAAATATAGTTATTGTTGTACTATTATGACCATGAATAAAACACTATATTGCGACGACTATATATCACCCACTCGGTCTGTATTTAATTTTAATTAATATTTAAAGTAGTCAAGAAGTTTGTTTCTTCGTTTGTATGTTTGAACATGATAATCTTTGGAATTACTAATCGGATTTCAAAAAATATATTTGTATTTGATACAGCAATCATTCAGGAGGGATTTAGGCTATTTAACACTAGGCTATCACGAATAGGAGCATATATTTTTTGAAAAATGTAAAAAAACCTGCAATCATTATTAAATATTTTTTAGTTCCACGCGAACGACATCGTAGGCTCAGCTAGCTAAATGTTAGCTTAATATTAAATCACATAGGACGAAATAAAAAAACTTTATAAATTACAATGAAACTCATATATGACCTGTTCCGTTAAAACCTTCCATCATTATCATTACATATTGTAACGAAGCCCCTCGTGGCATTTGTCAGGTGTGTTTGCGATAAACTCAAAAACTATTAAACGGATATTCATGCGGTTTACATCAATCGAAAGAATAATTCACGTGGAAGGATTAGGCGTATAACTTGTTAAGGTTTTGTGTAAGTTGGTTGAAAAATGCTTATAATTGTTGAAAATGGTCGGTAAAAGTTATGCCGCCTGGGAACTTTGACGTCCAACGTAACGAGCAGGTGATAGCTAATTGACAAATAAATTTGTTACCAGTTACGAGCTATATATACGTTTGTATCGTATAGCATTGTGTGTTCAACAAACTTTATGCGTTTACCGCAAGATATGCGATTCGGATTCAAGTACAACACTCGGTGCTTGTAAAATAAATCCGTGTATGTTCTTTCGACGATCGGCAACTACTGTATACCGGACCCTATTAACCCGATCTTTGCGACGTTTTTCGACGTGTTACAGCGAAATTATTTTTTGACAGATACGATGTTATTTATCGAGCTGTCCGTCCGTACATATTTGGCGCTATGGCCGATTGTGTGCGCGACGAGGCGTTGTTTTTACCGGGTTTTATACCATTAAAATTATCAACGGTAATTGGTGATTAACTTACTCTGGATAGGATCCGAACACTACGCTTCATTCCAGTTTTATTGTCACATTACCTCTACCCGTGACTTTGTTTGCGAGGACGTAAATTTTATTTTTCATTTAATTTTAGGATCACTTATGATCCACGAATGTTTCTGAAGCGCTTAAAGGAAATGTTAATAAAAATTATAATTCGACCTGTAATGTTTTTATAGATTATAGAACTTAGAGTTGTGGCCATAATCTCATCTGATGATAATGACGATGTTGACGGAGAATGTAGACACGTTAAGCCTAGTGGAAAGGCTGGCTCACAAGTGCAACTACCGGAACACACCTATAGGTATTTAGCGGTGGATTATCAACTCGAGGGCGGTAGCTAGCCAGGCGGGCATTGGAAAGTGCGTAACCATCATGCTATGGTTTCATCACGATGTTTTCCTCTACCGAAAGATCAAGCTAATTGTCGGTGGAGTGGATTCAAACTCACCTTTTATTGCGTTATTCGATTTATTAGACAAAATATTAACGTGAACGAAGTTGCGGGTAACATCTAGTTATAATTTTAAATAAAAAATATATATAAATTTGGTTCAGTAATTAGTTTGATTATGTATACAGTTATAATTATTGTACACTGAGTTCTTTGGATTTCATATCATATTTTATAGTCCGTGGACTATAACAAAAACAAAAAAACTATGTTTTTTGTATAACATTTAGCAACTAATTCTAGGTAGTTGGTTCATTAGGAATAATTGGTTCTTTTCATGTTGTAACTAACTGTGACCGCGTGGTACTGAAATGTATTTTACGAATTTTCGAGGACAGTACCTTATCCTGTTGTCGTTTTCTGAATCTCATTGATGTATATATCTAATATAGAATTCTCGATTAGAGTTTCGTTTTAGTTCGTTTTTAGCTTAGGCACTTATCATGATGTTAAATAGCCTCAAACCATCCCCGATAATTTAACTGACAAGTATGAAAAGATTTTTTGAACTCCGAATGGTAGTTTCTGAGATTAGCGCGATCAAGCAAACTCTTCAGTTTTATTATATCTTTGTATTAGCAATGTCCGCGACTTCGTTCGTATGGTAATAAAATTTTATTTAAACATTTCTGCACGTTATTGTAGTTTTTTCGATCCAGTTGAAATTATGATCAGTGCGTTCAAACATACAAACAGACTTTTCCTGTCTATGTTGTTAGTATAGATAGTGTAGGTAATTGTTGTCCTGTAAGAAAATAGTGGCTAAGCTTTTTTAACAACTTTCTAGTTTGTGATATTTTAACCTACTCGTCCACAATAACCATGCTGTGATTTACAGAATACGACCAACATTACAAGTTTTGATCTTGACACGGCAAAGTAATGGCAGCAAACCACTATAACTGCCATCAGTAAATCATCTACGGTCACCATTATCATGCAGGCCTAAGAGTCTCCCGGCACCTTGGTATTCCCTGGCAGATATTGAAGCGCACTTACACTTACTTTCATTGCACTTACTGGCAGAGATCGGACATAGGATCTGTGTTTTCTACCGCATGCACAACGGGGAGTGCTTTGAGGAACTATTTGATATGGTGCCCTCATCACAGTTTCAAGGCCGTACCTCTCGCCATTGGCTAGCTGTTCATCACCATACTTTAAAACCTGGCCGGGTTGTGAAAACAGTTAGGTACTCTAGAACATTCCTGCCGCACACATTAGATCTTTGCAACAGACTGCCCGGTACTATATTCCCCCAAGGTTATGATATGGGGCTCTTCAAAAAGAGATTGAAATACGGTCTCCATGGTTGGCAACACGGCTGCAATGCCTCTGGTGTTGCAGTTGTTCATAGGCGACGGTAACCATTTAACATCAGATGGGCCGTCTGCCTGTTTGCTGCACATTAACATAAAAAAAAACTTTTTCAAAAAAAAGTCATTGTGAAGGTTTTTTCACTATATGTAGGGTGGTTGTGACCCTGTCGCGTACAGACTTCTACCACTGAAAGAAATGAATAGAGATTAAAAATCAGTAGGTACACATCAAACAAAACATTATACTCCAGCGCCTCCAACTCGCTTTGTACATTGAATTTAGTTCAAATTATCTTCCATCATACCCTAAAATATAACATTAATATATGTAATTATTTTAAATTGGTCTTTTAATTTCCATAAATAAATAATTTATTTGCAAGTTTAGGCAATTATTACTTAAACGTATAATTAAGTATTTCTGTAATCATGGTTTCTAAGAAACTAGTGAGATTGAGGCAAAGTCGTCCGTCTAATTATTTTTTTGACAATTTAAGGATTTTTTTATAGTTAATATGCGTAATAAGCGTTATGACCACAATCTCACCTGATGTTAAGGTGGCCGAAGATGGTGGACACGTTGAGTCTAGTGGAGGGACTGCCTTTCAAGTGCAATGGCGGTAGATTTTCAACTTTAGAGTGGTAGCCAACCAAGTGGGCATTAGAAAAAGACCCACCATCATGCATTGCACATGCAAGGTGAAACAGTGAAATTTTCATGCCGGTGTGATATTGACTATATCCGATACACTATTAATTTCTCAATTTTCGAGGTTTTTTTTAGAGGGTATTACAATAACCAGCAAATGTAGAGCCGTTACTATATCGCGTTTCTATACAAAAATAAACAATATAAATAGAAGTGAAAGATCTTAGAAAATTAGGTATATAAGAGATGTAATTTTAGACACCAAGAGAGAGAACTTTTCAAATGAACACGTATTCTCTCTCATACACAGAAACTAGCGATGTCCGTGAATTTGTTCGCGTGGATCTTTTTTTTTTATAAAATTAAGGTTTAGTGTTATGGTCATAATCTCACCTGATCTTAAGTGACGATACGGCCCAAGTTGAAAGACACGCTAAATTTGTGGAGAGGCTGGCTCTCAAGTGCAACTGCCGGAACACACCTATTGGTATTGGGCGGCAGATTTTCAACTTGAGGGTGGAGCTAGCCAGGCGGGCATTAGAAAAAGCCCTACCACCATGCTTGGTTTCCTCACGATGTTTTCCATCACCGAAAGCTCAAGGTATGTTTACATCACTTGGCACGAAGTCGTAAATACTACCACTACGCTATCATCGCTTCTAAATTAAAGAATATTTAATCATTTTTGCCCGGTTTTTTTAACTTGTTTCGATATAACTTTGCTCGTATTAATGTTAGCATAAGGTAAATAGCGTAAAGCACTTAACAATGATTTAACTTCATTCAAATCAATTTCAAGTAGAATTTTTAGATTCCGATTGGTAGTTCTTAACATAAACGCGATCAAAGGAAGAAACTTCCCGCTTTATAATATTATAATCAAAGTGTCATGTCTTTAATTTTTATCCAATTATCGAATCGGTGACTAAGAAGTTTATCTTAAAAAAGGTAGTTTTTCTTTTTAATAAATCTATCCAAGAAAAGTGAGGAATGAGATTTCGTCTTTGCTTCAAAGTGACAAGATTGTTGAGATATTATTGAACAGTCGGATATATTGCATAGTTACAGAAAGGCCGTAGGTACAAAACTCCGGAATAGCAACTGACATATTCACAACGTAATGAACTGAAAGTGAAAGTTAAAATATATATCGGCTAGTGGTTGAACTTGTATAAGCAATTATTGTTACAACATACACTATAATGTTAATTGTAAATACCAGTTGACATATATATGTACGCTAGGTATCTGGGTGACCGGGCTTAGCTCCGCATACATTTTTCCGAAATGTTGTTAATGAAAAAATATCAAATTTAACGATTACATACATAGGTACGTATGAACTAATTATTCAAATCTAAAATCCAACTGTAATATATACTAATTAATTTATTAAAAATAATTTGCTTAAAAAAACTGTGCTTTTTCGAAAACACAACTATATAGGCGAATTAGAAAAGCAAGAATCTATCTAAATACAAACTTTCATCCAAATCGTTAGAGCCGTTTCCGAAATACGCCAAATTTTTATAGATATACCAGGTGACCCGATAAACGTTGTTCTGTCATATAAATTATTTGTAGTGAATACTTTGGTAGTATTCAATTGCTATTGATAATGAGCGGGTGAGAGTAGGAGGGTAAAATTTTTGTGATGATAATATATTTTGTGATCTGACATAAAAGAAAATACAAAAAAAAATCTGTCTAAAATTTTTGTTTTTCGTTACGAACATCCTAAACACTTATCGGCATATAATATACTTTTTGATCTATTCTCATACCTTCCAAACATACATAAAAAGATATATTAAAATTGGTCGAGCCGGTTCGGAGGAGTGCGACCACAAACACAGTGACAAGAGATTTTTATATACCCATAATATAAAAGAATGGCTCACTAAATAGTATTAATATATATTATATTAGATTATATTAAATAGATATTGACATTATTTTTTGTCCACTGGAAAAAATGTGTACAAAAGTAAATCGAAATTCAAATTACAAAGGCCCAATGACTACGTACCCTAGAATCATCTACTAAAAACTTCGCATCGAATGATCGTAGTCTCATCCCGATAAGCTTAGTACTTTTGAAGTTATTGACAGTCAAAGGAACAGTATTTTTATACTAGCTTTTAGCTGCAGCTTTGCTCGTGTTAATATTGATTTTGGTCAAACAAATCGTGTGACACAATAAAAACTTTCATACAAAGTTTATCCCTCTGTTTACCTGACTTCCAATAAATCTTTTGCTAGAAAAAGTAACCTATCACCATCTTCGGAGTACCATTTATGTCTATACCAAAATGCAACACAATCGATTCAGCGGTTCAAGCTTGAAAGCATAACAAACAAACAAACTCATTTTCACATCTATAGTATTAGTAAGGATGAATCTAAAAGCTACAAAAAGCCATAATTTCGAATACAAGATAGAAACAGGAGGTCAGTTACAAGTTTTCACGATTCTAAATTAAAAAAGACAGTCAACACCGACTCCCTGTCAGTCTGCTCCAGTTATGCAGCAGAAACGCGAGTGTTGAGATAGAAGTGCGGTGTTACATGAATGGACAAAGTCAGGAATGTAGAAGTAGTCTGTAAGGAAGACCAAAGAAAAGACGGATAGAGTGTGTGAGGAATTAGATGAAAGAAAAGGTAGCGACTGACAGAGATATGTGGGAGAAGAAAACGTTTTGCGCTGACCCTAAATAATGACTTGGGAACCAGACGAGAAGATGACGCGTCTGTCCCTTTGGAATATCCAAGAGTTAAGTAGTAAAAAGTTTTTTTAAAGTGTTTCACTTAAATGGTTTTGTTACGACATGCAGTTTTCCATTATAATGTACACACATTAAGAGCAGAATTTAGAATCCGGTGAGCTTGAAGGAAACGTGCTACAAATGGCGCTTAAGTAGTTTCAATAAAATTATGATCGTTCCTTTTAAACTTTTAATGTTTTGAATTTAGATTGACATCCGGAGCTGACTATCGTTATTTAGATGTATTAAGGCAACAATTTCATCACGCTTTTTATTTTGGGTAAGGCAGTAACAAAAATCTTACAATTCCTTGCAAAATCCTAGGTTAATACAAGTGTAGCAGCACTTAGTTCTTGTTCAATAGGAAAATTTCGTTATAAAATATATGTTTAAGTTCTGCTTTTTATTTTAATGTGTTTGTGTTACACTCTGACCTCTTTCGATATATAAATTATGGAAATTATTGAAGGGGAAAACCGATTATAAAATCGATTTGTGCTTTTGAACTCTTATACCCGAGGTCACTGTAAGTAATATTTATATAAATAGCCTATTATCGCGTTACGTATAGTTAATATTAATTATATTCATTAGTAAGAACGTAGTTTTTGCGGGTAATTGGGGTTTATCGTGCGGAAACCGCAGGAATATTATTAATTCTACCTTTTATAATAATTATGTAAAAAAATTGCGGTCACTCAGTACAATATTGTTATGTTGATAATTTGAAGTCGGATGCTTTAATTTAAGACTGTTGCTAAGTAAATAATATATATATATTTAATTTATTAATGGTTTATGACTGGGTGAAGGTCTCTTCACGAGGATGCACGCGCCATTTATCACGCCTTTCCGTGACGTATGATCAGTACAATTATGATGCATTATTCAGGACAATTTAAAATAACATGCATTTCAACAGCTGGGAATTATCATTCCAATTCACTATAAGCTCCTGGATATCCTAATAAGCCGGAAAGTAGAGTATGTCAAAAACGCACGGCTTCGGTTTAGAACACACTTTTCTCTATTGTATTATAAGAACATTACCTTAGCAAAAATGTGGTATAATCAAGTACCATGTTCAGTAATAATAATAGAAACAGATAGCATCCGCTTCGAATTTCATCTACTAATACATATAATACTATGATAATATAATAGTCTGTTAAAATAGTTAACTCCTAGTTATTGTATTAGAAACAGTTTTCCTATTTTGCCATCAACAAATTGACGAAAACTTAACATGAGTATATACCTCCATATTTTGTTTTATATTGTAAGTTTCAAAGAGAATTCCCTTTTTAAACCAAATGATGTTTAGCAGATACCTGAGAAAGAATACATCAGATTCAAGGATCCTCTAAAAGGCGTATGGAAAAAAAGCAATGTACATTCCTGTTCGTGAAAACAAATGGCTGGGTTTAAATTTTTGTTCTTCGAAGATCAGAGTATGGACGATCTATATAACACATCAAGGTAAGAACCAATCATCCTGTAATGTTATATGTCTTGATACTAAGCATTGGTAAGTTAGGACCTGTCGGTTAGTCAGGCTCGTGAATCTTTGTTAATTTTCCGGCAGCAGCCCAAGCCGAGGTTCGGCCATTGTGGTAGCATGGCGGCCACTGCACTGCCTTCAGCACTGGCCCCAAAAAGTTTGGTGAAGCCGTCAAAACCCTTAAGGCTAACAGCGTACGTCAGTTCGAAAACAGAAACTTCGCGTCTGTGAGTGCACATTTAGCAAGAAAAATGGGTATGCACTGTAGCCGTGTCTCCATACACCAATGAAGCCTAGCAATAGTTAAAAGTGGACCGATTTTACGTTGCCCAAGTCAAGTCGGCAACGAGAGCTTAGTTGAGAATATTCTTATTAGCAAAATATTAGGTTTTCTTACTCTACCATCGACGACTTGTGTTAGTAATACAATTGAAATATGTAGAAAATGATCACATTTTTTACAACAATGATTTCTACATCGCTGAGGCTCGAAACTGCCGACATTGAATCTATATTCCATTAGTCTTCGGTTACCGTGATTTTAAATATATTTCTGATAAAATATTTTCTTTTTTTTCTCATTTATTTTATTTTAAAAGGCACTGATACAGATATGAGATTAAATACAAAAGCAATTTAATTCTAGATATCATTTTAAATCCCATAACCTATTACATTAGTGCACAACTTACACATTTAGGAACTTTTATTATGAGTAAAGATGAACAGAATACAGATTACATAAATTGTAATATTTTTTTACAGAAATTATAATATTTTAAAGCATTTTGAACGTAAATGTACACAAAATAAAAACGGAAATAACAAAACTCTAGTCTAAATTGTAGATGTAGTATCAACTAGTTATGTAATTAAACTTTTGAATTTTATTAAGCTATTGAAGAATATGTCGTGTTGAACATGACTTTCATTGTGGCTCCTACACATTCTATAGATTGGAAAATTTTGAAGCAATGATAGTTCAGTGGTAGTGTGCAGGATCGCCACGTCATGGGACGTGAGTTCGAATCCAACCGCGTACAATGAGCTTGAGCTTTCGGTGAAGGAAAACATCGTGAGGAAACCAAAGCATGGTCGTAGGGCATTTTCTAGTTCTCGCCTGGCTAACTACCCTCAAGTTGAAAATCTGCTGCCAAATAACAATAGGTGTGTTCCAGCAGTTGCATATGAGAGTAACCCAGTGCACCAGCGATTCCCGTGTTGTTGTGGGTGTTCATGAATGGCGGTGATCACTTACCATCAGATGACACGCTTGCTTGTTTGCCTCCTGCTTAATAAAAAAATAAAATAATAGTGAGTTTAATTTTGTAACTGTTTCAAGTTTGTGGTGGGGAATATTGTTGCATTTGCGGACAATTAATTTTTTTTATTGTATGTGCACTTTATATAAGTTGTATTTTTGGATTTTTATTATAATCCCAATTACGAAATAATACATTTTATATTCAATATGCAAATACCGTGAATTGCGATGAATCATTTGCTTATTCACAATGTTTTTTTTTTGTTTACAAATGCATTATACTTTTTTTTGTGTAACTTTCCTTAAAAAATTGCATTACCCTCTCGTTAAATCGGTTGCAGTTGATTCCAACTATTTAGATGATCTCTCCTCAATTTGTATGCCATTAAATTTATTAAATTATAAAATAATTAAATAATTAGATTAAAATAGAATTAAATTAAAATAGAAAGTTTGATTTGATCCATTTATTGCACGACATCGTTTGTTGCTTTAAACTGATGAATCGATTATAATTAATTTTGTTATAGAGATAGATGGAACCCGAACATGGTGATAGACTATTTTTTCTTGCAAAAAAACTTACAAGAAGAGGTGTAAAATGTTTGTAAGAAACTTTTTATTGCGTCATTTGATTTACTTTTAAACCTTAGAGATTAATAATATAATTTAATTAATAAAAACGCGAACGGATCCACGCGTAAAAGCTAGTACTATATAGTTATTCCCTGAATACGCGAGTTACGTCTATAGAAGATAAATTCTTTTTTTTTATTAGTTCATAGATTTAGCGTTGTGGCCATATTCTCACCTGATCTTAAGTGCGATACGGCCTAAGTTAGTAGACGCGCCAAACTTGTGAAGGGACTGGCTCTCAATTGCAACTGCCGGAACACACTTATAGGTATTTGGCAGCAGATTTTGAACTTGAGGATGGTAGCTGACCAGGCGGACATAAGAAAAAGCCCCACTACTATGCTATGGGTTCCTCACGATATTTTCCTTCACTGAAAGCTCAAGCTCATTCTGGGTGGTTTCGAACTCACGCCCCTTGACGCGGAGTCCGTACGCACTACCAACTGAGCTATTATCGCTTCAAATATTCTTGTATAGCAACATCAAATGAACAGACAAGAGGAATTTCAAATAACTGTCCGACTGACCTTTTAACGATTAGACAACCTTGAGTCCAGTCTAACTGTTGAAAGTCTAGATATCGGACTTCGCAGAATTACTTACCTAAGCTTATAAATCAGGTTTCGCACGATAAGGAGGTCGAATGTGTTTTATACGTACAACTATGTTTAGCGTAGTAAATTCCGATGTAGGCCCTTACACGACGGGCGCCGGCGTGCAACGTTGGTTGATTTTTGACTCGCCTATAAAAAAACAAATAAATAACTAAGTATATGAATAGAAATAAATATCACAACGCGACAGATCAAGATCCCGCCAAAAACTCAGTAAATGACAGATAACATTTTCTACAGGAGAAAGTTTTTTTTTTTATTTCTTAATGCAAAAATAATTATGATATTTTTTACAACAAAAAAATTACCTGAGTTGTTATTCGTAATTTGGTTAATTATGAATCTATAAAAATATTAGCTATTAATATAGTGCTACTAATTTATATAGATAATTTTTAAAAAGGTTACCATAAAAAAAAATGAAGGTTTTTGGCGTTTAAGATGTTTCTATATATTTAAAGATATATATTTTTACTCTCCCGTTTAGTTTACAAAACCTTTTTTTTACATTATCTGTTCACAATTTTCTTATTTATATTGTAACCACGGTTTAATGGCAATGTGTCTACACGCATCGATCGACGTTTGAGGACGTTTGACGAAACTTGAGCTTTCGGTGAATGTAAACATCGTGATGAGGCCACAGCGTGATGGTGTTATACGGTTTCTAATACTCGACAGATTGAAAGTGAATATATATATTGCCAAGCGTCTACTAGAACGTTCTGACAGTGACGGTCGACTTTCATCCACCTTGGGTCACATCGTTCCTTCACATCAGAAGAGTGTGTTGTCAGTGTTGTCAAACCTAGCTATATTAATATTATTATGAAGCGAAAAAGTTTGTACGTTTGTTTAAACGTGCTAATAATCTAAGGAACCAATATTCGGATTTCAAAAATTATTTTTGTATTTGATAGCGTAATCATTGAGGAAGGCTTTAGACTCTTTAACATCACGCTTGAACCAATAGGAGCAAATGGGCAAAGATTATTAAAAAGCTAGCCGTGCCTGTGACTTTGCTCGAGTGGAATTATAATTATTTAATATCTAAGAAGACTTGATTAAGAAGACTAAATGTTACTCGAGGATACGCTTAATTATTTCCTTGGTGACGTTTTATCATAAACGTTGTATTTTCGCGGTGACGCGTGCACAAACAAACAGACATTTCCGAAAATGATGTAAATGTATTTTATTATTTACTAGCTGAGCCGACAGACATTGTCCTATCTTAACTATGAATATTGAATTCTAATTGGTAATTACTGACAAAAAAATTAATAAAAAACAGTGTTTATTATTGTAATGCTCCATGACAACTGACAGTTATGTAAAATAATATTGGCGTTAAGTTTTTGTAAATTTTCTTGAATTTTCTAATGTTCCACTCAACTTCCTTAATTTTTTCTTTCATAAGAACCCTCTCCTGACAATAATTAACACAACCAAAAAGAATTAGCAATATTGTTCCATCCGTTCACGCGTGATGCGATCACCAAGGGAAATAGAGATTCATTAGTATATATTAATATATATATATTATATATATATATAGAATATTAGTATATATTAGTTCTGTGCGAAAAAAGTCGCGGACATACCTGAATGATAAAAATATACAATTATTTACCTTGATGCCCACTCATAAGCGAGATACGCAATTTTCTTGGAGTTAGCATTCAAACGTTGTTATTCCAAAGTATTGTTGTAACAAAAAGTTTAAAACAAAACAACTATATTAAAGGATATAGATTTTAATCGCGAGCGGAATGCCATAGTCAAGGGCAAGTCAACTAAATATTCGACATAAAAAAACCCTGCGTAAGAAAAACATATTTATAAATAACTAACTCTACAAAGGGCAGGTATAAAATACTTGACGCCCCAGGAAGGTGACAGACAGCCGTGAGGCTTTAATGGGTATCGCCAACGTCCGAACTGCCAAATATTCCAGTCGTTTTAATACTGAAATGCAATATCCTTACGTTAAACAATTAAATTCTCCTTTTAATTTTACATAATTGTACTTAAAAATACGTGGAGGAGCGAACTTTAGCTCGGGGTTTCTTTAATTTTACTTACATAAATATATTCAAATATGAATCACATATTGATTAAACTACCATGTTTTAATTATTTTCATATATAAGAACTCATTATTTAAATAAAAAAATTAAAAAATTGAGAATATATTTAACCGTTTTAATAAACTTAATTTTCTTACAAAATTGCGCTTTTACGAGAAAAAATAAAATATAAAGGTACATTCGAAAAGCAATAACAAATTTCGTCGAAATCGTTAGACTCGTTTCGATTAAACGCGAAATTTATATACATGTATACAAGAAATGCTCTGTTTCTATGTATCACAACATAGTGACTACACTGTGCTTGATGGTAGGTATATTTCAATCTCAAAACAAGGACGACCTCCGAGAAATCTACCAGACACGATTGATCATGTGAATTTAAAAAAATGACTGCGACAGTTAATTTCTAAGTTTGATCTAGTCAAATACAGATCTGGGACCAGGTCATACCTAAGCGTGACACTATGGCGGGTAATATACTTGTTGCATGGTGTTTTTTGAAGTGATGATCGCTCAGTGGTAGTGTGTACGACTTCGTGTCAATGGACGTGAGTTCGATTCCACCTACAATGAGCTTGAGCTTTCAGTGAAGGAAAACATCGTGAGAAAACTATAGCATGGTGGTAGGGGTTTTTCCAATCCTCGTCTGGCTAGCTACTACGCTAAAGTTGAAAATATGCCGTCACCTACTAATAGGTGTGTTCCGGCAGTTGCACTTGAGACCCAGTTCATCCACAGTTTTAGCGTGTTTACCACTTAGGGCCGTATCGTCACTTAAGATCGGGTGAGATTATGGCCGAAACGTTAAACCTTAACTATAAAAAAGTGGTGTCGAAAGCCAGAGAATCTTCCTTCAGAATCTGTATAAAACATCGTTGATAGAATTGACAGAGATCGTCTCAAAGGTCTACCAATGAGGATACCTTTGTAAATTGAAAGTATAGTCTTATAACTCGGACTCAGAATGCAGTTTTTGTATTAACTTTTGGAGACTCTAATTAAACTTCGGTGAAGGAAAATATCTTGAGAAAACTATAACATGGTGGTAGGGTTATTTCCAATACCCGCCTGGTTAGCTACCACCCTCAAGTTGAAAATCTGCCGCCAAATTCCTATAAGTGTGTTCCAGCGGTAACACTTCCGAGCCAGTCCCTCCACAGTTTTAGCGTATTCACCGGCTTTGCCTCTTTGCCACTTATCACCTGATGACATTATAAACATAACGCTAAATCGATTATAATAAGAAAACAAAACTTAAAGCAGTAATGAGGACCGCCGCCGGAAGTGAAAACTTACAACTATAAACAAACAGCTGTTACTTTTTGGATAATCAGATTAACTGTTTGGTATTAAATTAAAACTTGTCAATCAAAACTGTTTAAAGCGCAATAAGTTATACTAATAGGAATAGATATAGCGTGCACGTTGACACGTCACGTGACCATGTCGATGACGACACATGAATTTACTTCGTATTGAAACCGCGCTATAGAAGTTTTCACTTCTAAAATAACAAACATAAAAGATACGCGTATTTTGTTGAGACAATGATAGTATTTGGGAATAAAAACATAATTATTATGAAACCGATGATACGCCATGGCCGTGGAACGCTACGATGCATTCCGGGTTCATCGACTCCACCGGCAGTCGCCCTAAATGCGGCAAGTGTGACATTTCCTACCGTCATTGAGAATTTGGTATTTACGTATTCTTGCGCTCTGTTCGGACTGTACCGTGGTACATGAACTACCACGTCATGGTATCCGAGTTCGAAACACATATCGAATAATCGATAATTGTATATGTACACTATTTTTAACGCAGTAAATATTTATTTATTTATAAATAAATCAACAGCCGTTAAATTTATTTCACACAAATAATTATTACCAAAGATCGACAAAGTGTGTGACGATGAGATGAAAGAAGATTTGTGGAAGAAGAAAACCGACCCCGACCCCACCGAGCGACCCCAAATGACTTGGGAACAGGGCATGAAGATGATGAATTTATTTATCTTTATACATTTCAGTGTGACCTAAAGAGATGTTCAATCACATAACATAACTTACTAAGCGTACTTAACAAACTATTTCCAAATTATAAATGAACTGCTGACTTAAAGATTACCAGCAATAGGTATAAAAAATATATGTTAGTTTGATTTTTGTATATGCCAAAAAAGTATTTTTACTATATACGGCCTTCTATTTAAAAATGAAGAGGTTATCGATTGCGAATTTTGAGGGTGGTAGCTAGCCAGATATGCATTAGAAAAAACCCTACCACTTATTTGCTTTATAATATTAGCATAGATTATGTTAAACTTAAAACAAAAAACAAACAAAAAACCTTTCAATTTAGTAGGCTTAGCGTTATGGCCATAAGCACACCTGATCGTAAGTGACGATACGGGCCAAGTTGGTAGACACGTTAAACCTTAGGAGCAACTGGCTCTCTAGTGCAACTGCCGGAACACACCTGTTGGTATTTGGCGGCAGATTTTCAACTTTAGGGGGGTAGCTAGCCAGGCGGGCATCACAAAATGTCCTAACACCATGCTAGGGTTTCCTCACGATGTTTGCCTTCACCGAAAGCTCAAGCTCATTGTAGGTGGTTTGAATCGAACTCACTGTCGAAGTCGTACACACTACCAACGAGCTATCATCGCTTCCTCCCTTACTCTACAAAATTCACTATAAGAAGTTTCATAGTGCCTTTATAGACCACGTTCGACCAGAACGTCTTGAACTATAGTTAAGTGCACTTACCTATACTTTAATATTGTAAAGCGGAGAAGTTTGTTTGAACCCGCTAATCTTAGAAACTACTTATCTGATTTCAAAAGTATTTTTGTATTTGATAGAGCAATAATTAAGGAAGGTATCAGGATATTTAACATCACGTTACCACCAACAGGAGCGGAGCTGTATCACAGAAAGTGACAAAAACGGGCAAAAATTTTTTAATATTTTTTAGTACCACGCGAAATGAGTCACGGGCGTAGCTCGTTGCAAAATAAACTTGTTTATTTCATTACAAATTTTATTTTTTTATGGAAGCGGGGACAAACGAGCAGGCGTGTCACCGGATGGTAAGTGATCATCGCCGCTCATAGACACTCGGGTCACCCACAACACCAGAGACATCGCAGGTGCTTTGTCGGCTTTTAAAGTAGAGACTAGCTCTCAATTACCACTGCCGGAACGCACCTAATGGTATTTGGCAGCAGATTTTCAACTTTAGGGGGGTAGCTAGCCAGGCGAGCGTTAAAAAAAGCCCTACCACCACGCTTGGTTTCCTCACGATGTTTTCATCGAAAGCTCAAGCTCATTGAAGCTGCATTTGAACTTACGTCCCTCGACACGAAGTCGTACACACTACCACTGAGTTATGATCACTTCAAATTACGGGTCAAGTATTTCTAAAAAATTATAAGAAAAAAAAGAAAATTTTCTTGTCACTACTTTCATTGCAGATACCCGCCGTAATAACAAATATACTTCGCAGAAAACATATCGAATCTCTTTCCGATAATAAGAAAACCTCGATCTGTCTTATTTCTCCGAAAACTATGCTAAAGGGAAAATCCTGTTGGTAAACAGCTCTCGGGGAAAACCTAGGAAAATATTTGTACCTTATTTGCATACTGCGATATTTTCGTACTTCGGCCGTACAATGTTATGAAGTTATAATAGTATGTTTCTTATCTACGTTACAAATTTTCCTGTTTTTCAACCTGTTACAGTGTTTATATCCTCTTTGAGTGAAGTAGGTTAAAGTCTTATAATAATCGCATTTAGTTCTTTTTATAGTTAAGGTTTTCAATCCATCTCAAACAATCTCATCTGATGATCAGTGACGATGTAGCCCAAGATAGTAGATACGCAGAACACACCTATAGGTATTTGGTGGCATATTTTCAACTTGAGGGTGATAGCTAGCCAGGCGGACATTAGAAAATGTCCATGAAACCATGCTATGGTTTCATCGCGATGTTTTCGTTTACTATAAACCCAAGTTCGTTGTAGGTGGATTCGAACTCTCGCCTCTTGACGCGGCGTTGACGCACTATCAACTGTGCTATCATCGCTTTAAAATTGCGGTTTCTACGTAACTACATTAATGTTAACTTACTTCCGAGTACAGCGGATAAAGCTCACCAGCAGGTGCTTGGTTAGGATATATTTCAGCCAACTCACTACTAATATTTATGCCTATTGCCCAACTAGGCAATATGATATATAGAAATATATCACAATGCCACTATGTTACTATTACTATGTTTTAATATTGCCTACACGCTTAGGTATATTGGAAGATTGGAATCCAAGATATTTAGCAGCCAAATGTACCACTACGGAACCACTATCAGGATCACTACAGAGTTGTGACATAATATTGTGGTATATATATAGCTAATCGACAATTTTAGTTGTGTTAGTGAGTACGAATCCAACCACCTACAATGAGCTTGAGCTTCCGGTGAAGGAAATCATCGTGAGAAAACCATAGCATGGTGGTAGAGCTTTTTCTGAAGTCCGCCTGGCTAGCTAACACCCTCGAGTTGAAATTCTACCGCCAAATAACATTACGTGTTTTCCGGCAGTGGTACTAGAGAACCGGTCCCTCCTATAAAGGCCGGCAATGCACCTGCGATTCCTTTGGCGTTGTGGGTGTCCACGGCTGGCAGTGATCTCTTATAATCAGGTGACACGCTTACTCATTTGTCACCTATTCCTAAAAAAAAGACTATAATTCAGTTTTAATCGGCTCGAAGGACCATATAATATACTTATCGGTGCTGTCAGTACAATCATTGCAATGTGTACTTTTTAGAGATTTTGATAATTATGAATAATTTGTTTACCAAATTTTTGTATAAAAAGATTGCTATGCGGCTCGTAAAGATGATACAATGGTAAACTGCGGTTGATAAAGAAAATCTATGAGTATTGTCAAACAAAAACTGCTGTTTTATTCAATACTAGCTGTATATTGCTCTTTCGAAGACAGAAATAATTTTTGAAATCGAACTGGTAGGTCTTTAGATTAATGCGATCGTATGGACTTCAAAGTTTACTGATTTCACAACGAAGTTATATGAAATATCATTATAAATTTAGTGGTAATCGCGGTTGAGGAAAAGTTAATTATATATTTATGAATGAAATCGCATATCGGTTGATAATTCATTGGAAATTTGATTCAGACTGATCGATCTTGTGTTGAGTCATGCAAACCGGATTGCGAGTACATACTGCCCACTTGTACATCGATCTATAAGATAAGAATGAGGCAGGCTTTACACTCATTACATGTACGCACACACAAATATAATGGTTTAGGGGATCTAAGGATGTAACTACGGGATAGATTTTCATGAATTTTGACACGTTGATAACTAATAATATGGATCAACATATTAGATATTTTTTATCTCCCATAAACGAACTAATTGTTCCAGGATAGGACATAGATTAAAAAAATCTATTAAATGAACTTTGTGATGGATTTTAATGCAATTCTCTTCGTTCAATTATACGAATAGTTCGTATGTAAAGATAGATGTTTGAATATATGAAATCATTGAACTTCAACGTTGCATCTGCATGGTGGTAGGGTTTTTCGTAATGCTCGCCTGGATAGTTACCACCTCCAAGTGTTGCGTGCGGCTTAGCTTGCGTTAATGTTATTTTTGTCAAAGAAATCGAATGATGCAACAAAAAGTTTCTTACAAAGTTTATCCCTCTATTTACCCAGCTTCCAATAAAGATTACGCAAGGAAAACTAGCCTATTTCCGTCTCCCGGATGTCATCTCTGTACCAAAATTGATCACAATAGATTCAGCGGTTTAGACGTGAAAGCGTGACAAAGAAATAAACTTACTTTCGCAACAAACTATAATATTAGTATGATTATTAAGTTCAGTGTATATGCGAGATGTCGTTGTGTTTACATAATGAAATAAATGTTTAGTAGGTATAAAGTCCAATTAAAGTTTAGCTTATACAAAACAAGTTCACCCAATTAACTCGTGAAGTTATGGCGTGTTAATAATATTTTACCTTGACCGTGAAAACCGTTTTTCTTTTAATTGGCTGTACGACATTTGGCCTCAGTCACACCTAAGGGAAAGTGAAGACGAAGTAGGAGATGTAGCGCGTTTCTGCAGTAAATTCATTCTTCGTTTGAAAACCCCGATGTTGTATGAATCCGGAAAAACATAAGCTGGTACTAAGTTCCACTTCTTGGCGGTTCGCAATGAAACGAATATGCAAATTGTTTTGTGAGAACAAATGGAACTTCGATAACACGTGGGTGAAGGTCCATAATAAGGATGTAGATTTTTAATTAAAAGAAAGCTTTGTTTGCTTAATTTTCAATATAAAACCAAACATAGGATACAAAAAGAACATCTCAAATAAATAATTAAAATCGAAGCTCGAGTTCTGAAGATGAAATATCGATTCACAAAGTCGATTCAGAGCTATGAATCGATTTAAAAAATCGATTGTTTTACCCTTAAAATAAAATCTTCGATAAACTATCTCAGATCGCCAACCCTAGTCCATAAGTCGTTGAGTAGTTCGACGGTGACATGAAGAAGGGGTGGTTACAAATTCAGTTCTTGGTAAAAAGTTAATTTAAAATAAAAAAATATTATTAAAAATAGTTTTAGTAACACATCCAGCATAGTGTAAGCACAGGGTTTTTGCATGTGGAATATTCGATCAATGGTGCGTAACCATCGCATGTTCTAATTGCCCGCAGATCGATGTATGTACGAAACAATGAGGTTCAATTTGCGTTCGTTGTCCATTGTTGTCACATCTATACAAATAAATAAAATTGAAGTATCTCTTTATAATGTTATATTTTTTTTATAGTTGAGCATTCTAGACACAAACTCACTCACCTTCTGATAAGTGACAATGTCCCAAAGACGCTTAGTTTAGTTGAAGGACTGGCTCTCAAGTGCAACTGTTGGAACACACCTATAGGTAATTGGTGGCAAATTTTCAACTTCAGGGTGATAGGTAGCAAGGCAGGCATTAGTAAAAGCCCTACCACCATGTTATTTGGTATAGAGAGATTTTGCTGGTATTCCTTTGGCTCCCACTTCAACCGCGTGTAAAATTTTGAAGAGATGATAGCTCAGTGGTAATGTGTACGACTACGTGAGTTGGAATCCAACCACCTACAATGAGCTTGAGCTTTCGGTGAAGGAAAATATCCTGAGGAAACCATAGCATGGTGGTAGGGCCTTTTCTGATGCCCGCCTGGCTAGCAACCACTCTCAAGTTGAAAAACCTGCCGCCAAATACCAATAGGTGTGTTCCGGCAGCTGCACTTGAGAACCAGTTCCCCCACAGGTTTTAGCGTATCTACCAACTTGGGCAGTATCATCACTTAAGATCAGGTGAGATTATGGCCATAACGCTAAACCTTAACTAAATAAAAAAAAAAAAAAAAAAAGAGAAGCCATTCATGTTTTTGAATTAAAAATCAAATTCATCAAATCAAGAAGTTAAAGTAAAATAATTTTGCCATCAAAGTATACGTAAATTAACATTATTAATTAAATATTGATTGTACAGATTTGTCACTGTTACAGTTTCATTATACGTTTATATGTACATGTATTTATTATTGTCAGCTAAAACATAAATACGCATCAATAAGATACTCGGTACGAACATTGACATACGATAAATTGTGTTTTTTTTTGCTATATCTGGCAACGAACCAAGGCTAAAGAAAGAACTAAAGCGAACGTTTCCTTGACGCACGTACAATAAGTGACAATAATAATAATAGTTACAATCAGTCAATAAGTGTATAGTGTATAGTGTAGTGTGTATAGCATAAAATAAGTTCCATTGGATAACTTAAAATTAAATCAAAGAAGCGTAACTTCGACATGTTAATTTTGGCAGTGTCTAGACTACCACGGAAACGGAAGTGATTCTAAAAGCTTTTGCTGAAGGAAAACACCGTAATGAAACCACAATATTGTGGTACGATTTTTTGTTATCCATATCCGGATCTTTACGACCCCCAAGTTGAAATTCTGCCGGCCAAATACCTGTAGTTGTGTTTCCAAGGTTTAAGAGCCAGACCCTCCACTAGGCTTAGCGTGTCCACCATCTTGGGCCACATCAACCCTTATCATAACGTGATGACCATAACGCTTGACTTATGAAGTATGAAAAAATTAACGAAACTAATTTAGATGTGTGTATGTTTTAATCGAACGTATTTAAAATAAGCCCTTATATAATAATGATAAGTCTTAATATCATAAATATTTACAAATAGGTACAAAATATATAGGTATATGCAATGAAATACTGGCTCGCCCAACATCGGGAGGATAGCCTTTCTTAGAAGAAGTGAGGGCACCATTCCTGGTCTCTTTAGCACGGAAATTGAAGTGTCACCGTGAGGCGTCTTAGTGGGTAGTGTTGGATGATTATAATTCTGATGGTCACTACATGTCACTCATGTGTAAAAATCCTTATATCTTAACCGTCTTGTTTAATAGGCTGCACGTACTATTCGGTTCTTCATATCACTAATACTTTACTTCAGTCCACTGATTCGTTCTGGAGCTCCACTCTGACTGCTTCAGTATTATAAGACGTATTTATATTGCCACAACCGGAAACTAAAAGCGCTAAAAGCGAACTAGTGTGAATATGATTATTAAAACTATTTTTATAAAATCTCATCTCTTCAATTTGAATTTATAAAGTTATTTTTAACCAAACATAAATATCAATTTGAATCTATAAAGTTATTTTGATCTAACGTGTAAATATTGAAACCCTTGTAATATGATATTTAAAGTAAAGAGACGATCAATGATAAAGCTAAAATAAAGAGGCGACCAATGAAAAAGCCTAATACTTGAAATAGATTATTAAAACAATTTATATAAAACCTTTCATTACAATTTAAATTTATAAAGTTAAATATAACGAAATGTAAAAATTAATTTAAATCCATGAAGTTATTTCGAACTAATGTGTGAATATTGAAACCACTGCAATATGACATTTAATGTATAGAGAAGATCAACGATAAGGCTAAAAATAAAGAGGCGACCAATGATAAAGCTAACACATGCCTTAGCCTAAGCCAGGGTAATGCGTTGCCAGGTATTGGATTTACTCGTTGCGATATGGAAGTCCGTAAAGAATAGGACCACGATAATAAGAAAATGCTCGTTAAGTCTTATAAATAGACATGTATAGTTCAATTGGTATATGTCTACGTCAAAGAAAGAATAATGTGTATTGTCGCAAGTACTTTTATAGATTTTCAGACAACTACAAAATGTCGCGTTGTAAGGAATATAAGACATTTTTTTTTATTTTAAATGTTACTACATATTAATATAAATGTCAATGTGAGTTTGTTTGATTGTTAATTACGCTTTCATACCTTAACTACTGCGCCGATCATCATGAAATTTTACATACACGTTGTCGGGCAACAACAATATCGTCGCTAGATCTAGAAAAATAACCTTAAATGCCATGCGAACAAAGTCGCGTGCTTAGCTAGACTTTTTTTTAAACTTTCATTAAGTTTTATTATTGCGATGTACCATTTTTATTTTTATAAAACAACTTGGTTATTTTAGGAACAGTTCACGTTTTGGCGTTAAATTATTATATTAGTAAGACTTAATTAAAATGGGAGACGTATAAATTAATGTAAGTCATAAATTAAGTCTGAAATATAAGTACGACGACCAGTGAGCTCGGTAATACCTATATTATTATTTAACCAGTTTTCAGTTATAATTTTAGTTAGTGTAAACTAAATTCAGACGGAATTCTAATGTTTAAATTAATTTGCTGAATGCTTCTATCCCTATTAATATTATAAATGTGAATGTGTGTTTGTTTGTTACGCTTTCACGCGAAAAATACTTAACTGATCATCATGAAACTTTTTACACATATTCTTGGAGGTATTAGATGTAATATAGGATAGTTTTTATTGAAAATATTATTTTTTTTACAAAGATAAAAAAAAACTTATTTAATGGCTTCAATGCGAGTTAAGCCACGAGTAAAAGGTAGTAATATATTATTTTATGCTTAGATTTTTAAGTTGAGAACTTTAGTTCGAATCTACCTACGTTCAGCTTGAGCTTTCGGTGAATATACTATCATCATGAAACCATAGCATGGTTGGTTGGCCGTTACAAAAAACGGGCAAATTGAAAAAATATATATTTTTTTCTCTACGCGAACGTAATCACGGGCAGAACTAGTTTGTCGTATAAATAATATAACACCTGTGCGAAAACCACGCATCGCCTTATCGGATTTACTGACTGAAAGTATACGGGTTGTAATATATAGATTTACCAAAATTAATTGATAGCAAATCTAGTGTGAACTAATTGAAAACATTTTATGGGATATAATTTATACAACCATTGATTTTATGTGTCGAAGTGTTTCAAACCGAAGTAAGGCGTACACAGCACGGTTTTGCAGTAAGAGTCAATCGCCCACAGTCCATTGTCAATGTGCCCAGTATACATCACTTTCCATGACAACCGGGTAGAGAGTGGGCAACTTAGGATCGACGCACACTGATCTGAGAAAAATAATAGTGTAAAGCTATTTATTAACATGACTAAAGAAACTTTTAATTAACCTTGAATTAGAACAGACATAATCAGTATTTTGTAAAAAAAAAATCGTTACATAACTTGATACTATTAGTATGTAATAACTTGAAATTAATTCCAAAATCACTGGACCGGTTTATATAAAAAAAAAAATTACCTTAGAAAACTACATAATTAAAACCATCCCTCTATGATAGATTCAGTAATATTAAAAAACGCTCTGAATAAAATAATAACGAATAATAATCATGGGTCATGTGAATTATTTACAAAAGCATATGTTCATAATCCAGGCATTAAAAAATAATTCTCTTAACAAGCTGCCTTCGAAATTATTACTAGGTAGTCTTACTTACCGAGTCCTCCTAAAGCACCGCGGTTAGCTAGTAAATTATTGAGAGTTTAGTGTTCAATCCTAACCAATATTATAATTGCGATCTAATATGATTTCGTTTGTTTGTTACGCTTCCATAGCGTATTCACTCAACTAATCATGATAAACTTTCGGATAACTTTGCCAAGGCACATAAGGTTACCTTTCATTCAGGTAAAAAAGTTCTGCTATCAAGGAATAGAAAAATATAGATTGACAGAATTCACATAAAAACGAGCACAACCGCAGGCGAAAAGTAGTTCATAATAAAAATCTTAGTCTGTCATTTTAGTGTCATTAACTTTACAGGACATTGCGGTGACGAAAGTTTTTATAAACAAAATATGACCCTTTTAAGTTATAGAAGCTTTTTCTATGTAGGTGTAGTCCTTAACCACAACCTCAACGAATGTTTAGTAATAATGTAACCCAAAATGTCCATACGTTACGCCTAGATGTAGGCAACTGGTCGTAGAGCATTTTCCAACAATATTAGAAAAAAAAAAGTCTAACAGTAAAATTATCTGTAATGCATTCACACGTGTATAACGACAGTTGCACTCGACAGCCATTTTGTACATGTGGTTCAGCGATTCACATCGTCAATTAACATCAAGTGAGATTGTTGCAAATACTAAACTTAACTGAACTTAACTTATTTACTTAAACTGTCGTCAAAACTAAAAAGGGGAAGACGTGTCGAATGACGACTCGAGTCGAGTATACTCGATTCAGGGTTACGGACCCGAAGTGACAGTGTGCTCTGAACGAAACTAACCAAAAAGGCACTAGTTGACTTCGCCTAATCGCGATGCATATATAACAATATTAGTTAACCGAATACCGGTGCATTCCACTCCGCCAGATACTGAAGCAGTGTGAAATTAGTCTCAGGCCTCTGAGCATATGGAGGGAATGCTTGATCAACCTAGGATTATTACCATATAGAAATTAAATGCAGGTCCAAAACGCGACTTACTTTTTAATAATTGTTCGACGTTTCGGCGTTTGGTGAGACAGGCTGTGGGCACGAGCCGGCTGAAGTGTTGCGGTGTCTTCGTTACGGAGAGCAGTTTCTAGTAACTACCCTCATTCGCTTATTATCACTAATGATGTTCCGGCACACTACACTCAAGATATCTGAGGATACATCCTATCACTGGATTTCATGCCGTAGATAATTTTAGTGCGTCATCCTGATTAATAATTTAGTTAGCATTTTTCCCACACACCCTCTTCTCTCTTAGCCTGCCTCGCATTTTGCACAAAGTAAATGTATTTTCGCCTAGGTAAAAAAATTAAAGGAAGTAAAAAAATATAAAAGAAAAGACATTTATTTCGATGATAATGAATACAAAGTGCAAATACACAAATTTATAGCGTAAGCAATTACCGTGTATATTATACACATACAGCCTTACAAACTAAAGCCTGATACAACATCGAAAAAGGACCCGAGCTCAGAATATGCTATGGCAAACTGCCGTAGCGCTGGTTTTCAGTTGGACCCAAATTTGTTTGAATAGGCACATTAGTACTGGTGGCCTTGGATCAAAAGGAGTGGATAAGCTAGCGTACTACTACAAAATTGATTTAGAATTAAAGCCGTTTGTTAATTAGAGTGTATATAAACAAGGAGATGATTAAGTAAATATGAGTTAAGTTCTCCGAATGTACATTTCTATGAATACCATATTAAAATATAGTTGTCGACCCAGTTCAGTAGGTAGTTTAAGTCGTTAAAAAAAGAAATACTATCGCTCAGTGTGCACCGAGCTCGGTGCGTAGGTGCGCCCGCGCCGCGTAATGGTGAAATGCGAACGAATCGGCACTGAAACAACTAACGTGCTTTTGATCAGTGGGCGTCGCGGTTTTAACATATTCGTGATTGACGCCCGTTCACACTATTTACTTTATTTCGAGGGCAACGACATCTCTTTGGCACGTATCGTTGGAAACTTCCATATTATAAGAAAAACCCGAAAAAAGGAAAGTGTATCGAACGGTGGCCTCGGTTGATGTAACATCCAGTTAGACAGAAGTTGACATTTGTTCATGCCGAGTTTAATAATACGAAATGCTACTATAACGTATTAAAAAACGTAACAGCATGGCGCATACGGTATTTCTTGCGATACTCAATGCGACTAATAAGTCATGTAAAATTCATCAAGGGAGCATAGCAGTAGCAAGTTGACTGCATCTCTCACGCACCCTTAATCGACTTGAGCCGACATTACCCGAACGAGTTTTACGTAACTGAGCATGACGTCTTAATCGCATTTGACTCTAAGAAGTTTGCACTTTAAAAAGGCCTCAAACAGTCCCCACCATTGCTAAAACGTCTTTAAAATGATGCTTGGACCAAAATCTACTTACCCTCAACGAACTTCTAAACGACTTTACTTGAATCCGAGTTCTTTATTGGTCGTTGTTAGCAATCCATTTTTAAATGTTAATATAAACATGATAAGAAGGGTTTCCAAAGAATATCCAGAAAGACGCCCTAAAAATCTGCAAATGACGACGAAAAGATCAAAGTGCGTTCATACAATAAGCTTCATTTGGGCTATTGTTATGTGACCTTAGAAAATAATAAAGAAGCAGGGAATACGGTGTTTGATAACATCGAAAGAAATCTTTATAAACATAACTCATGTATGTGTGTTTATAATTTTTTTAAACAACTTTAGTGTTGTTAATGATTTTTTGCATTTATAGGGTAAAATTACCAGATGACAGGAATTTTGCTGGCATGTCCGAAATTTCAGCTGTCTATCAGAAAAAACAGGGAAAACTGAAAATTGTCAGGGATAAAAAAAAAGAGGAAACGTGAGATTTAAAGTTATTATTAAAGAATAAAATTAACAATCAACTAATTTGATTAATTATTCATCTGAACCTCGTACCTCGCATCTCACACGCATATTCAAGCTTACCCGCGAATTTTTAAAATAAGATACATTAGCTGTCGAAATGTAAGGATTTTTTTGCTAAGGCAGGGCTTTTTCACCGACGTTTTTATATGAATGCTAGATTTTGCATTCGGTTTCGCTCGCGTTCATATATAATATCTATTTTGTCAAATAAATCGGATGACATAAAGAAAGTTTCATACAATGTTTATCCCTCTCTGTACCCCACTTCCAATAAGGGTTTCGCGAAAAAAAGAAGCCAATCACCATCTCCAGGTTCCTATCTATGTCTATACTAAAATTTACCATAATCGATTCAACGGTTTAGGCGTGAAAGCGTAAGGAACAAACAAACAGATTCATTTGCGCATTTAAATTATTAACATGATGATATGACAAACCATCCGATATGTTTAATTAGATTGTTAATAATAAAAGCTTAAAAATAATAAATTATTGAATTTTGAATTGCGGAAACCTAAAATGTGTTCCGGTAATATGTCATTAAATAGAATTAACTTTATAATATATAAATCCAGAATGAGAAATTATTATTTTAGCTTTTCTGTTCAAACATTTTACATAATATTAAAAAATATATATATTAACACAAATAAAGTTGTAAATTTAGGTTTCCTTTCTGGTGAATTGGTAGACAGGAAATATTAAAATATAATCAGTAATTGGAAGCTCTGATTAAAGTCTTATATTTGTGGCACTAAACTAATTTGCTCTGTGGATGTTCTAATTCGTGCGCATCGCACAGGCTAGTTGGATAGAGATTCCATTATCATTTCCTAAACTCTCGTGAAATATCGTGTATCTAAAAAGATAAACACAGCGTGATTTCGAATCGCCGCGTTTTTGTCGAGACCATTGTCGATATTTATAATGTAACAATAAACGTTAACAAAAGAGGTCCATTGCTCTCGATGGATGTGTTCAAATACCAGACGATTCATCATTAACAAGAAATGGGCCGCAAAAAAAAAGTGTCAAGCTTATAACAGCACCACGTGATGTCGGTTCCGTAGGAATTTCGTTTTCAGTATCTTACGTTACATTTTTTTATAGTTACGTCTTACCGTTATGGCCATAAACTTACCTGATCTTAAGTGACGATACGGCCCAAGTTAGTAGACACGCTAAACCTGTGCAAGCAAGTGCAGCTGCCGGAACACACCTATTGGTATTATGCGTCAGGTTTTTAACTTGAGGGTTGTTGCTAGCCTGGTGGGCATTAGAAAAAGTCCTACGACTATGCTATGGTTTCTTCACGATGTTTTCCTTCACCGAAAGTATAAGCGCATTTTACGTGGTTGGATTCGAACTCACGTCCCTTGACGCGAAGTCATACACACTACCACGGAGTTATCATCGCTTCAACGTTATGCACAATACACTTATGAAATAAAAGAATAAACTATATAATTTAATTTAAAAAAAACATTGGATAAAAAAAAGAAAAAACTTTGTAAGAAACTTTTTATTGCCTCATCCGATTTGACAAAATCAATATTATCGTGAGCGAAGCCTCGGGTAAAAGCTAGTTACAAATAAATATATGATGGGAGATTCTAAGTTTCCTATAAAAATAACATATATACATTTTAATCCATTTACTACAATAACGTATTCCTAATTAGGTAAACATAAATAATGAAGCGTCACTTTCACGATAATTTTTTTGGTTATTTTGCGTTATTTAAAATTACCATTCAAAGTTCTTTCTAGATTTCCTTATCGAACCCTTTTTTCATGTGACTTGGGTATGTTACGGCCACATTTGGGTCTGAACATAGTTAAACTTATAGCAAATGACTGATCTTTGATTATTCGTAGATTCGCAAGTCAAATGGCGTTGTAAAAAAAAAAAAAAACTATCTAATACAATCATGTTTAGCATCGCTTAGATCGTAACTCGTTTAAAATTGAGGCCCGGGTTTTTACACGATTCATACGCAGCGTTTTCAATTACACCCGATGGAACCCCGAAAAAGAAAATAAACTCGCAACAGTGTGGGAGCGAAGTTCTTTGAACTATACACATTGACAAAACATGCAAAATTGTCCGTCATTAACTTTATCACCTCAAGTTAGAGTCGTCATTTGTACGGCGGGCAGAGACACCTGCGCCAATCAGCCTGGATTCGGTACATAGCCAGCTTGCCTTCCACGTGTATAAACTCTTCAAATATACTTTCTAGGCCAAGTTTTTTTTTTTGTTTTTCTCCTACAGTTCGTCAAAACTGATGTTTTGTGGAATGCCACTCCCGTTTTGAACTTCGTTATTTTTTGCGTTTAAAACGGTGCGGTTGATTGATTATGCACGCAGTCGAGTATTCTAAGTATTGTACTTAAATTAGGTCTAAGCCGATTCTGGTTAATGGACGTGAACATTTAATTCTGTGTACGTACCGAAAGTCACAGGCACGCAAATTGGCAATATATATTCTGCAGTCTATAATCTATATGTACTCATTTATGCGAATATCAGTTTGTCTGTCACGCCTTTACGGCTTCATTACCCGACCGATCCTCATGAAATTCTGCTTAGAAGTTATCAGGGGTGCAGAAAAGGACCTTGAAAAAGTCTTATTCCTGAAAAATAGGAAAATAAGTTTTGCAGGTATAAAATCTAATTTAACGTAAATGAAGCCACGAGGCAAAGCTAGCATTTTATAAATTAAAAATAGAAACAACACTATATATATAAGATTTGGTACAATAAAACACTAAATATGTAATAGAGATGCCATCCAAGTGAAATTTCGTAATTAATATATTTTTATTATAATTGAGACAACATTAAATTCATTTAATTCGTTATCATACATATAATACGAAACAACTGATGCGAATGACGTATACAAAGTATGTCTGCACAAACGTTGAGAACTTACTGGCTGTTTTGGACCAATAAGCGTGTAGTATGTGATAAGGAACTTCGTTCCAAAAAACTTATGATTTGACTACTGTACGTAACACGCGCAAAGGCTTACTACGCTCTCGAATGTCGCCCACAGGCACTTTCACTACCGACGTGAGTAATACCAACGTCAAACATATGTACGCGAATTAGACCGCAAGTGGATTGAAAACGTTACGAGTTATATATTACCAGTTCCAGTACGTGTGGAATTTATAACACATTTTTGCCGGTTTTCCTTCCTCAATGATTGCTTTAGTACTTCCTAATATTAGTGTCTTTTTATTATATGAAATATATATTACTAGCTGACCCGACAAACGTTGTTCTGTCTTATAAATTATTTCTAGTGAACACTTTGGTTGTATAACAAAATGAGAGGATGAGGCTAGGAGGGTGAAAATTTAGAGTAATAGATAGAGTAAATTTAGAATAATAGTAGAGTAGACTAATGCAACTAACATTGTGACACAAGAATTGTATGTATAAGTTAATAAAGTATTATAATATAAAAGATATAGGTGTTTCAATTTATTGTAGATTTTTAAATCAGTGTCACTTCTAGTGATTTTCTATCGTTCAATAAAATCTTGTTTTGGAATCAATAAAAAAAGTAATTATTTATTCACTATTTATGCGAGTATTTGCAAAAACTTCCACTCGAGGCGAAGTCGCTGATCTAGTTTTTTAATTCGTTCGTTCATAGAAATGATACATTTTTTGTCTCAATAAAACGCGTATATTTTTATTATTTAAAATTAAAATAATATATTATCTATATCTATATATATATATAAATGAATCTCTATTTCCCTTGGGCATTGTATCACGCGTGAACGGATGGAATATTTTCGCTAATTCTTTTTTTGTTGTGTTAATTATTGTCAGGAGAAGGTTCTTATGACAGAAAAAATTAAGACGGTTAAGTGGACCTTTACAAAATTTACGATATACTTATTTATTTAACGCCAATATTATTTTATATAACTGTCAGTTGTTATAGATCATTACAATAGTAATTATACTGTTTTTTGATTAATATTTTTTATTCATTATACAAATTCTAATTTAATATTCATAGTTAAGACAGCACAACGTCTGGTGGGTGAGCTAGTTCAAATATAAATAAGTCAAGACAAAGTAATTTACTGCCTTTTGTTAGAGAGAACTGTTTAGAGATGCTTTAGGTTTGTCATCAATAAAAAAAAAGAAATCATACCTTTTTATATTTACATAGGAAAAGTTAAAACTGGAAAGTATCTTTTTCTCTTCTGTTCGTCCATCGGAATTGTTTTATTTTTCTATTTACTAACTATTGAACAAGCTTTATTAATATCATTAAGAAAACTTTGAAGACACTTTTTTCTATTTTTATGGCTATGTTCCGTTCACATTCACGACGCTCAAATATAAAGCGATGATAGCGCAGTGGTAGTGTGTACGGAGGCAGTGTCAAGGGACATAAGTTCGAATCCAACTACAATGAACTTGAGCTTTTGGCGAACGAAAATGTCGTGACGAAACTATACCATGGTGGTAGGGCTTTTTGTAATGGCCGCCTGGCTAGCAACCACCCTCAAGTTGAAAATCTGCCGCCAAATACCAAGTGAGTTCCGGCGGTTGCACTTGAGAGCCAGTCTCTCAACAGGTTTAGCGTGTCCACCAACTCGGTCCGTATCGTTAATTAAGATCAGGTTACATTATGTCCACAACGCATAACCTTAACTATATAAAAAAAATGCATGCAGCCATTCCAAGCGACGATCGCGACGAAACATCACTAAGGAAGTCATGATTTTCATTCACAACGATTCATCTGCGAGAGTGTACCCGTACTCAATTCCATTTGAGATAATGATTGTAACACTCGCACGCAAGTGAAACGAGAAAGACCGCGGTCGTGGGCGTTACGTACATTAAGGCTTATGGTCATTTGCTTTGGGCGACAGCACCTACGGTAGACACCGTATTTCCTTTACAAAAACGAGCAGTTCGAGCAATTTACAATATGGGATCTCGCGAATCATTTCGGAATTCGGTATATTAACTCTGCCCTCTCAATACATTCTTGACAATGAAATGTGTATCCTTAAAAACTTGGATAAGCCGAATTGTGGGAAAGACCTGCACTTGTAATACTAGAAATCGTGACAAACAGGCCGACCGACATTTAAGACTCAGTAAGACAAGTTAGTTTTTTTATAGGTAATAGTGTTAAGTTTAATAACCAAGTCCCGAAGCACATTAATGATTTGCCGTATAGTAAGTTCAAGCATCATGTCGGACGGGTTTTGATGTCATAGAGCCATTACAGAGTGGATCAATATGTGAACGTAGATGACGTCTGGAATTAACACCCATGTGTATGTACCAATAACTGTACATATAGAACATATATATATATATATATATATATATATATATATATATATATATATGCGTTATTTTCTTGACCGGTGGTAGCTTTGACGTCCGTAAAGACTTCCCAGAGCCTAAATTGAATAAAATTTCTTTAATTTGATTTTATTAGTGGAATATAGTCTATAATAATATTCAAAAACAATTGTTAGCAGATTTCGACCAACGGCAGGACGTTAGGAGAAACGCGAAAGCGGTTTGTGGTTGCCCGCAAATAAGATACGAATTTTGAGTAATGTAGTGACTATTGCTGCTTCACACCAATTCACTCCCACATACCTTCTTTATCGTGGGGAAATGTATTTACGCATACCCGTTATGTGGGCCTCGCCCGGCGCAAATACCCACTAAAACTCCACGGTGTGCCTCTGCCGCAGAAATCAGAGCGATACGGGTTTGATCTAACAATCACTACGTCACACACCCACCACGTAGCTGCGTTACAAAATAGAACACTGGCAACAATAATCGTATTATATTAATTGTCGTTAAACGCTAACGGTTTCGACGTTATCATAAATCAGATCAGAGTCCAGTCTAGCTCGTACAGCAGGTCGCAAAAAGCGCTCTCTGCATCGTCGAGTGTGATCGCGTACGGGTGCGGTGCGAGAGAATGGGATCGGTTAATGGTGTTTCATTAAAATTAGCGGCCGCGATATGAAAGTGGACGGCCCGAGTCGCATAGGGATCCGGTCGAGCGGATTCCCCATACGATAAATGTTGGTGCGTGTTTTTTTTTTATATGCATATAATGTTATGAAATTGCTCTAAAAAGAGAAGAGTTTTACTTGAAACCATACATTTTTATGTTTACAATAATAACGATCAACTGAAATATTAACTGAAAAGGGAAACGACATACTATCTATATTAATATTATAAAGCAGAAAAGTTTGTTTGTTTGTTCGAACGCGTTAATCTTGTGTTTGATAGAACAGTAATAGAGAAAGGTTTTAGGTTATTTTAAAGCACGTACCACCGATAGGACAAAAAATGAATTGAAAAAAGTTACAAAAACAGGCAAAAATTATGAAATTGTTTTCAATTCAACGAAAACGAAGTGGCGGGCATAGCTAATTATGAATAAGAAAGCTGCCATCTTGTTAGAGTATTGTTTGAACCTTTAGGGGATAAATAAAATATTTAACGGCGTGATTTAGGCAGAATCTGGACGTAGGTAATAACACAACCGTTTAATAACTTTTGTTTTCTCTGTTTGTTAACCATTTAACTTTTTAACCTATGTAGGCTCTTTCGCCGATGTCAAATATGACAAATAGAAGTGGTTTTTTCGAGTGTTCCCACTATCTTGTACCCATTGACCAGTTTGTGTTGTCAATGAGATATCGGAAAACAGTTTTTTTATTTTATTGTTAAGCTTTAGCGATATGGCCATAATCTTACCTGATCTTAAGTGACGATACGCCCCAATTTAGTAGACACGATAAACCTGTGGAGTAACTGGTTCTCAAGTATAACTGCCGGAGCACACCTATAGGTATTTAGCAGCATATATTCAACTTGAAGGTGGTTGCTAGCTAGACGGGCATTAGAAAAAGTCCTACCACCATGCTATAGTTTCCTCACGATGTTTTCTTTGACCGAAAGTTTCTTTCATCACCTTTTTTAAACTTCAGAGGCTATTACAACCAGTATTTGTTATAATTCATACTTGTTGACAAATAGGTTATTTTTATCACATAGTGGCCATTTGTATATAAGAACCATCATAAGTTCATACGCAAATACAACGTTTCAGAAATTTAAAAATAGTATTATAAACTTCGTTTACAAAATAATTGCGACTGTTTTGCTAATTTTATGGTACATAATAACCTCTATAAGTCGAATATCAAGGTTGACGCCGAAAAATTCAAGTTGTAGAGTTTTCGATTTATAGAGAATGGAGGTTTTGGTGTTTGAAGCGAAGGGTACAATTTTTTTTTCGAGATTTGGTGGTTTTCTGCTTATCGAGCTTCGACTTAACGAGGTCCTACTGTATGTAGCATTAGACTACATTCGGAACATTGAAGATATATCATATTTCCCGGTAAATAAAGTTTAGTTATAATTAGCAAGTATACATTTTCTTGCTTGTGCCTTTTATATAACGAATTGATGTGGTTCGTATGTCTGTGGGCACCTTTGCATACTGTACAAGAGTGGAAAGACTTACTTAGGCATAAAGTCTGTGCGGGATGTCAATTAACAGTCTTCTATTTTATTAGTTAGGTATGCTCGTGACCTCGTACACGTGAACTGGAAATAAAAGATGCCAAAGTGTTACTTATTACATTACATCGATCTTTTCGGAGGCTAGTTAGAACAAATAGACACACAAAACATTTAAACACTATTTTGTGTTTGTTCTAAGTACTGTATATACTTTCATGTGTATTTAGTAAAAAAAAAACTATTATTTTGACATTAAAAATAGATAATTGTATAATGATTTCTTAGGTTTACGCGAATATTATTCATTGAAATAAAACTAATTTAACATAGTAACTAACTAAGTAACATAAACTTTTCTGGACAACCTACACCTCAGTCCGCCCCGTGATCACGAAGGCTGAAAAGCTTTCGAAACGTCGGGATCAAAATTTAATAAATAACCGCGATAAAATCCGTTTAAATTAGTTTTATTTCAATAGATAATTGTAATTTATATATTTTTAGTAAATCTTATATATATTAAAAAACATAATTTTCAAGTATACATTAGATAATATAACATTCCTTGAAGTATGACTGTATATATATTCATAATAATTACAATAAATTTAACTTTCTTGAATGAGTAACATACAATATTAGTTTGACAATAAAAACGCGCACAATATATTAGTGAATGCAGTATACATTACGCTGTTGGCGACGCCTGCGCGCCTCAACGCATATCCGTACATACAAGTCACACCGCCGAAATACCTGCCCTGGTTATTGAACCCGGGACTGGGGCCGAGCTCGCGGAAAAACTGGTACCTCCCTTAAGCTGCATTATGAACATATTTTAACTTTTATATTGTAAATTCCGATGTGACACAATCGATGATTATTCTTGCGTCCTCATATCCAATGGGGTCGAGGATAGACTACTGTGTTATAAAATATTGTGTTAACTCCATTTAACGACACTCGATTTAACGACAAACTTCCAGAAATGTGTAAATTAATTGACCTTGTATAGTGTAAGAGTCAATATTGTTATCTAAAAAATATAATAAAAAAATTAACGGACTCAAATTTGTGTATTCAAATCAAATTATCAAAACTCCCGAGGAGTTCCCGAGACTTGTGACAGGGATATAGGTGTATTAATATTATAAAGAGGAAAAGCGGTTGTTTGTTTCTTTGAATGCGCTGATCTTAGGCGCTACTAGACGGATTACAAAAATTATATTTGCATTTGATAGAACAATGATTGAAGAAGCTTTAAGCTTTACTTATTTACGATCGTACTATCAATAGGAGCAAAGCTGTATTGAAATAAGTTACAAAAACAGAGAAAAATCATGAAATAAAATTGGTTTTCCACTCGAAGGAAGTCGCAGACCTCCGAGGCGGTATTTGTAGGCTTTCGTGTCCGCTGTGACTACAGATAGATCGATTACGGTGTTCTTGATAACCTAAAAAAAAAAAATTAAGTCCCACTTATGACCGGTTCGTAGCATGATTGACATGGCACGTTGGGCAATAACACTAAACAGGCCAGTCGGTCGAATCATTCTATCCTACACTAAGCGATGTTAGTCCGCTCGGATTATGTGTTACCACCTTAACATACGGTACATGCAAGCTTTTGTAATGACTTATGACGTAATAATTTACAGTCTATACACATATGCTAATTACAATTAATTAAATAACACAATAACATTAATTAAATATTCATAAAAGATGAAAAGCTAATAACGGGGTTATACAAATCATAATCCAAATGATAGCTCAAAATGATCTCAAATTAAATTTATGGTAACAGTAATTTAGTCCGATATTCCTTATAGTGTTAATGGTCAATGGGATCACATATAGATTTTAAATAGGACTGTAATTTTATTTGAACTTATACCTTTTAGTCTGCATGAAGTAATAGCACTGTTTTTTTTTTATTTCCCAACTTCCGTGTGACCGTTACAGTATAGATATATATAAATTTATATATTTAAAGGATAGAGAATCTTTATTCCCAAAGGATGGATAGTTGAGTAGACTTCTTGATATATTAATTTAAGATAGCGATGACGCGAGAGTAATTCGGGCGACGTAATATTCTCACATACGTCGTCGAGAATCTATATATATAACGTTCATCTGACAATGACACCAATCCCACACGATTTTACGATCGTCTGTTAGTCAAAGGGTTTGTCAAAGGTATTGTTTTTATTCAAATTAGATATGACACGGTGACACGATCTTATAAATAGAATATTAGAAGTGAGACTTATGAAAGAAAAATTTCAATACATTACTTTAAATAATGGCGGAAAATGAGGGAAAATTGATACTCGGGAGAGCGAAAAGGGTATAACTATGCCTATGAATCTAGAAAATTCTATAAGACAATGTGCAAAATCCATATAGATTAGTGTTACAAATTGACAATACATTATTGAACCTTACATGTTACAAATGGAAATGTTTTTCCCTCTGCCTATCCGTTTATCGCCATATTAAATGAAAGACGCCGACTGCTGGGTACAGTCCTCTTATAAAAAAATCCATAACGACCGTTGTTATGCTTTTAAAATCTAGTGGTTTACCGCATCTTTCACCAAGTAACTGGTCTACCTTGTGGGAGGTTTAACCCACGCTGAATCTACCATCACGTGGTCGTCCATCTAAAATTCTTTGGTTCTAATAGCAATCCGTTCTGCGAGCTAAATGACCTACTAACTGGCATTCAAGTCTCATAATCCTTAGTACTATGTCAGTGATTTTGGTTCTAGTGCAGATCTCTTAATTCTACATTCAACCATGCAGAGAAACGCCGATCACATGACCTTAAACTATCTTGTAATTGCTATCTTAATAAGGGCATCTCAGCACCATACTCAGGTACAAGAAACACATACTGGTCAAAGAATTAATTTTTTTAGTGCTTAAATACAATTCAGTATCTTTTTGCCGAGCAGGTTACGAGAGCTGTATTTAGGACTCAACTGATGCGACATCATCAGTACCAACTAAATACCTTCCGGGATACCTACTTTAACACTTTTTAAACTTACGCATATTGTATGCATTATAATATAGAAAATTAAAAATGAGTCTAACACGCGACTAACTTTTAATAATTGCTCGACGTTTCGGCTTACGGTTACACCTCGTTAATGTTCTATATTATAATACCTACCTTACTTGTCAATAACCAGCAGCCACATTTGCATTACTATTGATCTTCATCAAGAAATACTGCAGTTTCTTAGATATGGAGATATTGTCTAGCTTATTATACGCTGGCTAGCCGTGTAAGACTTGATGGTTCCAACAGCCATGTATTCAAAATATGTCTAGTTGTTCGCTATTTCACTACAACCAAGAAACAAAGATTTGGAACACAAAATTTCATAGTATAGCTGGCGAATAGTTGAATGCCACAAATAACAGAGAACAGCTTCTTCACTTAACCTCTGAAATATTTATTAGTACTCACGAATAAAAGCGTCAGCTACGTCCCAGTGTATTTGCTGTACGATATTAGCATATTACTAAGAAAAGTAAAGTTCATTGGTCGGTTTATGTTTCCCAGTACACATAATTACAGTAATAAAAAGAGTACAATAATAAATAATTACACATACCTTCGATAGTTTTCCCCCAACAGAACTGTTTAATAATGTTGTTAAGTACTGACTTACAAATAATTATACCACGGGAACTTTATAAACGTTATTATTTTATTTTCTTATTGAAATTAACTTCCAATTTCTGTTTTAATAATAATAGGTATAGAATGTTATTTTCTAAAGGTGTAACTTTCGGTAATAGCTGTATAATGATTGAAATTACCTACAGAACTCATTTCATGAATTATACTTTAATTTTTTTATTTATTTATCTTAAATACCAGCAAATCTGCTAATTTGTGTTAAGTAATTCTTCATGTGTAGTAAAAATGTCATGCAAAACCAAAAGGCTTTTTTAGTAGCTATTGGTGTTTAGTGTTTAGTTAGTAGTTTAGTGCTATCAATACGCAGAATTTGAAAGTCTTTTTCTTCAACTTTACAAGAATTACATTAAAATTCTAGTTTTTATAAAGAGGTAAAAATAATTCCTGTCATTATATATCTGAGTGTTAACAGTGACAGTGTTGAGTTTGTCAAGTGTTATTTGAATACCCCAATGTATTTTTATTATGGTCAAATTTCGATTGATTATGCTCTTTCGATTTTTTAACGCTATTGTAAATTCGGATCATAATAGTATATTAACAATAATTATAGTGGGCAATGGATTACTTAAGAGCGAAAAAGATGTAAGTGAAATAACTTTTGTAAAGTAATACAGAAATTATATATATTTAATCTGCACGCAGTGAACAGTCTGTTGTCTACTAATGTCTAATCTACGCTGACACGTTAGATATCGGGCACAAACTACGAGCCACCCACGAACCGAGTTAAAGAACTCTCCGAGATATAATATTACGCGAAGCCGCAAGATGTGATCTCACTCGGGCCAGGATCCGATGCTATTTGCGTACCGGCCAGTGCCAGGAGTTTTTGCGGCACATCGTAAATGTCAGATTATAACGAATCTAATGAATCATTCGCGTAGTATCGTCTCTGTGAAAGTATTAAAGCTCTTATATCCTCGATTATAGTTATAGAAATATATTTTTCAACCGCCTTCGATTAGTGTGTTCATTGTTAATAAATTACTAAGCAGTTTCTATCGGTATGAAAAGATGAATGTCCAGGAATCAACAATGAATTATTATTGCCTACCATATACTATACCATAATAGTAGCGTTTAAAAAGTGAAATCTACTTAAAAGTTGTGTTAAAATGTTACATGCATAGGCCAAACTTAGAACCGTTTTAAATATGTCAATATAATTTGTTGACATTAGCATAATTATCTTCACAAGAAGCCATATTAAAAAAATATTTAAACTGACATAAAACATAACAGATTGTACTATTGGCGGGATGTTGTTGATTTGTCGCTGTGTTATGTAACGTTATGGTATTTTCCGTGATGTAGTATTGTAAAGTGAATTATAGTTCGATATTTCGAAGCATGCTTTCTCAGTTACCGGTTCTAGAGTGTAGAGGGTTGTTTGGTTCCTAAAGATTTGCAAGGCATTTTGACATTCTACATGACGTTAGTAAATACACTAGTGCAAAACATGGCAGACGATTGTCCAAATAGAGGAGGAACATTTTATTTTATATAAAATTAATCATATATTATTATATAATATAATAGTATTCAGTTTTAAATTCACTTATACGATAATAAATTTATTAGGTTTGGAAATAAAATTTGTTCGGAAGAGAATGAATTTATAAGTCGAATGACGCCATTTTGATTTGTTTTAAAAATATAGTTACATTTTCTAAATCTGTAATGGCGGGACAGTATACAATTACGTACATTAAAATAATTTTATTTATCACACTACACTCCCTAACACTTATAAACTCAGTTTATTATTTCATGCACTGCCTAATTCCACGGCGTTCTTGATCCGCCATTTTGCATACTGGCTAATTCATAATAGTGTGCATAAAAATTAGCGCTGTCTCACTTCCTCTCCGTGGATATGCAAAGGATGGAAGTATTGAATAAAGTCAGTTTTTGTTTAAAACTCTTTCGGATCGAGGCGAACGAATGCGATGTTGTCGGTGAATAAAAAATGAGATGCCCGTATCGAGAGGTGATCCGATCGTATCATTCTGTGAACCGAACGCTCGTCTAATTATAATTGTGAACTGATTCCGTTGCCATGGCAACAGTATGGATTGCTCCCATTGATTTTTCGCTCATTAAAATTTTATTGCGTGTCGCTCGGTACCTACAGTAATTACAGTTTTTTGCGTATTTATGAAATCTCTTCTTATTATTATTTTTTTCTTAATTTAATTGGATCACCTACGTGGTAATAATGTAGTAGGAATATATTGTAGCAAAGAAAAACTATGATAAGTTAAAAAAATATATTTATAATTGGCATAATTGGCTAAAAATAATTAACGCATAAGTTTATGTGGCTGTCGGAATTCAACAAAGGAGGCGTTTTTCTGCAAGGTTTTATTATAACTCACTACGTTCGTTAACTGCCAGTTTGTTTTTCTATTTGGTAAAAAGTTTACAATCGATTCTAAACTGAACGTACTTTTTCATAATCAATATCTTTATTCACTATTGCAAAATTACACAACTGAAAATTAAAACCTAGAGAAATATTATTTAGATAATCTATTGAAGAGAAACTCCTTGGCGTATTTTCGATGATTGGGCAAGAATTGTAAGTAAAATTCGCGTCACACATACGCTCATCGCTTTATATAAGAGTAAATAATGATAATAAAAAGAAAAAGAAAGAGTATTTATACATTGTATATCTAAGGCATAGTTATATGGTATCCGCGATTTACTTCCGGTCGTTTTTAGGACTTTTTACTTACGTGACGTATATGATACAGCAAAACCTTTTTTAGTATATTCATACAGGTTCCCATCTTTGTAGATTGTTTACAGACCACTAATTTGCTCATCATGATATCTTCAAAACTACCCGACTTATTTGACTTCAAATGTTTCATGGAGATTCACCAAAAACGGACTTTACGATTAGAGGTGAGAGATTACGAGAGAAAACCCGAATGAAGTCGGAGATATCTACTAGTGTCATATAGATATACGTGTGTGTTCGTTTGAAATGTTTTTTTTTATCAACAAATGTATATTTTAATGGGAAGATATATGTTACGATTTTATGGATTAAGATCTGGTGTAAAATGAGTTTTTGATGTTCGAAGGTGATGAACCGTGGAGAAAGCGCTTCGGAGATGGCTCCATAGTGCAATAAAATACAGTGGTTTAGGAACGTATCTATTACTAGCTTTTACCTGCGACTTTTTCCGTGTTTAATAGCTACTTTGGGCAGCATTTTAATTATTTTAGGATACTTCTTTGAAAATAATAAACATAGAAATTTCATCTCCACGTAGGACAAACTGTCAAAAATGCTGAAACAAATTTGTATTCATTACTTATGAAGTGCCTAAATACAAAATGGTTTTATCTTTGCCAACATTGAACTTCAATACAAACTATCATACCCTATTTTAACCTCTTTAACCCTTTTCTGTGATAAAAGGTAACCTACGTCCTTTCCCAAGGCCAATGCTATCTCTGTACCAATTTTCATCAAAATTGATCAAGTGGTTTAGGTCTGAAAGACAGAGACAGCCAGACAGACAAAGTGATTTTCCCATTAATAATATATTAAGGATTACAACCACTATCTAAAAGTTTAGTTTGTATATTAAGTGTAACTAGTATACGCGCAGTCATCGAAATTAGATCATAATCATTATTGTATATATTATATATAATATAATATTGTATATATTGTATACCTATACAAGAAATGTGACTGCTTCCAAATTATTTTATTAATAGCACTAAAGTTAATAAAAAACTACAAAAAAAAACATGTGTGTTAACTCCTACTTACGAATGGAGTTTACTCCTTAAGTATTATGAGAAAGCTTCCACGAAGCGAAAAATTTTTACGACAATTATCTAAATATTTCTTCCATTGATCATGAAAACGGAAGTTCGAGAAAATTTTGTTAGTTAACAATCGTTTAACTTGTTGACAAATTAACATCAAGTAAAATTTTTAAAGTATTCAGAATACACCCTATTTTATTTACATTAAACGAATATATATTAAATACCTTAAAAAAATAAACAATGTGTAGTACTCGCTACAGACGCCGCGCGCGCAATATTAAAAGTGTTTCGCGAAGAAACATTTTTAGCGTTAAATTAGAATTATAAATAATAGAGATAGAGATTCCGCAGACAGAGATTTTTTATTGGAAATATCCTTCTCTTTATGAACCTTTTTTGTAATATCTTAAATATTAATAGTGGTGTAAAACGAAATATTTTTTTCATATTTAATTGTTTATAACTTTTACAATTTTTTATACACTAATACACGCTTTTGGCACATTTTCCTTGGCGTCTTTTCGGATCCAATGATACATAATTTTAATAACAGTATCTCTATTTTAGACCATTGTCATCTTGTCGACGAGGCTAATAATTAACTTATCTTTGCGTGTTTGTATAGAGTATATCGTCCGCATGATGACCGAAACTGATTGTCTTTAATTATTTGAAGGTTAATATGGTGGACCATCAACATTTAATAATCAAGTAGTTTGCCTACGCCCTTGGAACTAAAATTATTTAATCTCGCGACGTCATCTAAATTAATTATAATTTTCATAAAGTTAACCGATTTTAATGAAACAGACTAAATTTTTCTCAAAGGTACACTTTATGATTTCTTTGGTAACGTTTTATCATAGACGTTGTACTTTAGCTAAATTATGATGTAAATGTATTTTATTAGATATTCTTACTCACTTGCAACATTTCTTTCATATAAATCTAAAAAGTACAGAAGCGTAAAATTTGCACTCTTATTATATGTACAATGGTGAGACAGGATCAGATAACAATGTTCTAACAATTGTCCAATCATATGTCTTATCACGTCATCATAATCGACGTTGATTGGCTACATTATTTATACCCAACTGGGATACAGCGAATAATTGGCGTGATAGTTCGCGATGAATTCAAAACGAATCAAAGTTAGGCCACTATGAATCCGTTTTACTATGGTTATGGACGCTCGAACACTTTATAAATTAAGGAAAAATGTGATGATTACCTCAGAGTTTTTAAACGTGTGCGACATACCAACGTGTCGCACGGTTCACAGGATACAAACGATCAGAGTTAAAATATCGGATATTTTAATATTTAACTTTTAATGCATTTCGATTTTACGAATCTGCGGTCTCAAGTTCGTGGGTTATCAATAAAATTGTGGAGGTCGCTGGTTAAATTATATATGGGATATGTAAATTTGTTATTGGTTTGACCTGGTCATGACTGATCAAATTTATTGAAGTGAAATAAGTGGATAAACATCTAAAACTTGTTTATCCAAATCACATTGATTTAGCAAATCATATTGTATTTTTTATACGTTATACCTTTGGCGTTATGGTCTCAGTCACACTTGATGTTAAGTGACGATGTGGTTCCAAAATACTGGAACACACCTACAAGTATATACAGATTTTTAACTTGAGAAAGGTAGCAAGCCAAGTGTGCATTAGAAAAAGCCCTACCACCGTCATACTATAGTTTCATCGGGATGTTTGCCTTCACCAAAAGCTCAGGTTCATTGCAGGGATGCGAACTCACGTCCATTGACGCGGTGTCCCTATATATTACCAACTAAGTCATCATTGCTTCATCTGCATATAATTACAACTTTGAGTAACCACCCACCCCTATATTATATCATAGTTAGATCTTATATCAATCAACAACAGCGAAACACCAACTTACAATGAAGAAACTCTGTCATATCCTTAGACAGAACTTAGTAAAGTTTACCACGATTTCTGTCACAAAGCCTTTTCTTATAGTTAAGGCTTAGCGTTATGGTCGTGATCTCACCTGATCTTAAGTGACGATACGACCCAAGATGGTAGACACGCTAAAACTATATAGGAAATGGTTCTCAAGTGCAACTGCCGGAACACACCTATTGGTATTTGGCGGCAAATTTTCAACTTGAGGGCGGTAGCTAGCCAGGTGGGCATTTGAAAAGCCCTTCCACCATGCTATGGTTTTCTCACGATGTTTTCCTTCACCGAAAGCTCAAGCTCATTGTAGGTGCTTGGATTCGAACTCAAATCCCTTGACGCGAAGTCGTACACACTACCACTGAGCTATCATCGCTTCTGTATCCGAAACGTAGTAATGTTTGATTTACAATGTTTTAACTTGAATATTTGAAACTATTGCTATATAGCTCGAAGAAAGAGAAGCTACCGACTTTCATTGGCCAACAATGTTCATAATTGTTTCTAAGAAAACTGAAAAGATGATTAGTTCTATGAATTGTTTATAATTAGTTATTTTCACTATTTTAACGAGAAAATAATAAGAATTAATCCTGACTTTTACAAGTCGCATATTTTCTTACATAAATCCGCCTAAGTCTATAACACTAGAACTTGATTTTTTCGGGGTCTCTCCTGAAGTACGACTTACAGAAGTTTTACTGTCAAATGTTCTTATTAGCTGTGCCCGCGACTTAGTTTGCGTGAATCTTAAAAATATTTCATTATCTTAGGAACTAGCTGTCGGTTTTCAAAAATTATTTAAATATAAAGCAATCACTGAGGATGGCTTTAGGCGTCGGTCAGTCATGCGAAAGAACCATATATAGAAAATATAAATTTATTCAAAGAGGTATTTTTTCAAACGTAAGCTTTGTTTTAGTAGGAGAAATTATTACAGAAATAATTAGCATTAATAGTACACTCTCGAGCTTGTCTTTATCAAATAAGTCTTAGTATAACTAACAGTAAATTAAATAAAATCTCGTATCATAAAAAAAAAAGATAATATTTATCTAGAAATATAACAAGTTAAATAATATAAAAGGTGTTCTTGAAAGTAACTACAGATACTCCACAATATTCCGTGCCTATATTAAACGTTTCATGGAAGAGAGCCGATGCGGGTTTCAAGCTCCGGGTTGCTGGCCACAGTTTTAGGCCATTAACATCACGCTACCACCAATAGGTGTAAAACTGTATTGATACAGTTTACAAAACCGACCGAAAATTGTTTAATAATTTTTAGTACCACGCGAACGACATCGCAAGCACGTGCAGTACTAAATATTGTTATAAATGTTAGCTTACTTCTCTGTACTTCTCTCTTTCTCACTCTCTCGGTCTCGCAGGTCTGGGGCCGGAGCTCGCTCTGCTACCGTATAATTCCACCATTGCCATTGTTCGTATTTGTTTCAATATTCAAATGAAACCGGTGAGCGGTAGTGTATTGTAAAAAGGCGTAGAAAAACATTTATAATTATTTCTCGGTCCGTGTATTGACTTGGCTGCTTGAACGGGTTGAGCGGTCGAGCAGAGCGATATCGTATCGATAGACAGGAAGTAGATATACCCCGGACAATAAATTACTAACGATTAACATTTTTTTTTAATTGGTTTAGCGTTCCACCGCAATATTGATGGATCTCTAGAGGTTCTGCTATAAATGGCCCTCGTGTAAGAAGTGCTAAGGAACCCTATTCCGATTCGCATAGTCAGCGCTGTTGATCTTTCTTGATAATTATTCATATACTTTAGTTCAGTTCGAATCTATCATCCACGCGAGTGAAACTTGCCTAAAATGTAGCCAAGTTTTATAGTATTTAAACAAAAAAATTATTTTTTATTAATTTCGTTTTTTAAAAAGGACTTCAGCCAAATTCGTATTACAATTCGCTGTAGCTTACCTTGTAATATCGTTACTTTACAGAGATAATATAAATAGATCATGAATGAACTAATTTATACCTACGGTTTGCTAGCATTAATATTGATTACATCAAACAAATCTGATGACGCAATAAAAAGTCCATACAAATTTATTCCTACCTTTACCCCACTTTCAATAAGTTTTACGCGATAAAAGTAGCCTATCTCCTTCTCCAGGTTCTTAAACCAACAAACTCACTTTCGTATTTATAATATTAGTTAATATAAGGATATATCAAGACCTTATTTCCACATCCCACGACAGTTGTGAATACATCACCAAAGCGAGGAAAATAATTCGAAATACAACTAAAACGGACGAAATAAAACGCATTGGCACGGCATATACCATGTTTATGTGGGCACTGTATGTGACTTATGCATCATGCTCTCTAATGTAACGCGCACCGAGCGAGTACAGCAGTGACTTGTTGATTATATATTTCTCGATTCTTTAGTCAACTCGAGCGATTGAAGCGATGATAGAGCTAAGTGAAGAAAAACATCTTGATGAAACCATAGCATGGTGATAGGGTAGTTACCACCCTCAAGTTGAAAATCTACCGCCAAGTACCTATAGGTGTGTTCCGGCAGTTGCACTTGATAACCAGTCCCTCCACTAGGCTGAGCGTGTCCACCATCTTGGACCACATTGTCATTTAACATCCGGTGAGATTGTGAGCATAACGCTAAATCTTAACTATAAAATAAAACTACTTTGCATTACCAAACGTTTCAGTTCAAACACATGCAATACCCACAGTATAACGGTTCACTTAAAGTTAAAGGGTTTTCATTTCAAAAAAAGGGTTCACTACCTCGACGCGATGAGTCCTATAAGTGTTTTCCGTTTAAAGACCCGCAATTAGTATCAAGAAAGAACGTACATGATTATATTTAGGCCACTTAACAGGTGCGTATAGTTTCATTGACATACTTATATAACGCGTGTGTAAGCGCTCGTTTCGTACCTCTTCGTATCGTTGGGCAAAACGTCGTGACTATATATTTACGTCGACGTACATACCTACATACGACGGGCATGTTTATTTAATTTGCGATATTGTTTCAGCACACATGTACCTCTTTTACTTTCTTTCCAACGCAAGTGCTAATGTTTCGGATTCACGATATTCGGCAGTGTCACAGTTATGCTGGGAGATATATTAATTTGAGAAAAAATTCTATATGTATATATGGCAGATCTTGTTCTGCCTTGTCGAGTAGTCAATCACATCGATTACAGCGTCATCTATCGCGTTATAATCACTTATCGAGATAAAAAGTATCCTATATTTTAAGTTGGACAAAGTTACATATATGTGCGAATTTTGGTCAATAGTTTCGGAAATTGTCCCGGACAAACATCATGTCATGAGATTTTTCTATATAAACACTAACCAGCGCTGGGTTGAAGCCTTTTTCCGAAGGAAAGCGCATACTTAATTGCTGCACAAGTTAACGTCGAAAGATGACTCCAAACACCAATAAATCTACATTTCTCCATTTTCCAAGTAACTTTACTTTTCTCTACATTTCACGCTTCTTTTAGTTGTTTTACGGAATACAAATTTCTGCAACAATATATACGAGGAGACGTAGCTAATACATTCGAGAAAATTTGTATAAAATACGATGAATAACATGATAAATTAAATATCTTTTATAAATGCCGTGACTTTTAAAACTAATTGTTGAACGTGGCTTTTTATACCATATCCAACGTAATTCAAAATTCAAAATTTCACTTCAAAAGGCTGTGTTTCGTAGCCTAGATGTTAATAACATTACATGTTTAGAAGATTTCTATTATTTTTAAAATAAGAAACATATTTTTTTATAGAAATCAAAATCGAATTATAAATGTTTTCTTTTTATACTTTTTTGCTTTAGCATTATGGCTACAATTCTACTAGATGTTAAGTGGCAATGTGGCTTAAGATTGTGGATACTGCCGGAACACACGTATAGGCATATATCGGCCAATTTTTTGGGTGGTAGCTAGCCAGATGAGTACTAGAAAAAGCCCTACCATGCTACCATACCATGTTTAGGTCTAGATATGCTAATGAATTTAAAATGAGCCCTCTTGTAAATATTCCCATTTTAATAAAAAACTATTTTCTAAAACACTTTTTAAATGAGGAAATTATAAGAATCATACATATAACAATATTGTTGGAACAAAGTTTCATACATTCGCGGCAACGTAAAATATAAACATGCTAATAGATAGGTATTGATTATGCAGCTTCATATTTATGGTCCATCGGTGAAGTGACTGCGAAGACCTCTCATATAGACGATCCTAAATCACAGAGCTGCCGTTACTACCTCCATCTTAGCCGTGATCACGCGACAGTAAAAGAAATAATGAGGAAGTGCATTTGATGATAATACCGATTTGTTTGGTTTACGAGCCTTTGGGAATATGTTCCGTAATCTGTGGTGATTGCGTTAACAACGGGACGAGTTAAATGAAATTGTGAAAAATGAATGACGTATTGTTTCTTCGTATTATATTCACTTAAACTTCTATTTTCCGGTGGAAAATATTAAACGGTATTAGAAAATTATCTTAGATTTACTCGACAGAAATGGCAACGTATTTGTAATTGGAAAATCGCTGCACCAATTTGGATGATTGTTTTTTAAATTATGTTCTACTGTTACATTATGGAGGGCCTCCTTTTTTAATATAGTCAGAGCTTAGCGTTATGGACGTAATTTCATCTGATCTTAAGAGATGATACGGCCTAAGTTGGTAGACACGCTAAACCAGTGGAGGAACTCGCTTTCAAGTGCACCTGCCGGAAAACACCTATTGGTATTTGGCGGCAGAGTTTCAACTTGAGGGTGATTGCCAGCCAGGCGGGCATCAGAAAAAGCCCTACCACCATGCTATGGTTCCCTCACGATGTTTTCCTTCACCGAAAGCTCAAGCTCATTGTAGGTGGTTGGATTCGAACTCACGTAACTTGACGCGAAGTCGTACACACTACCACTGAGCTATCATCGCTTCAGATTCAGATTCAATGTTAGTGAGGAGGCCAATTCAATGAGACGTATACTTTTGGAGACCTGGTGACGAGTTACCATAATTCTCCTTCATATATCACTGTTATAAATCCTAGACAAAACGGAGATTTAAGTGCTTCTAAAATTCTATGATGATTTGAATCTACGAAATATCTAAACAGGCCAATATGAATAAACTGTCGACCGTATTAAAGTGATTGTAAACACAACTTTCACTTGAAGTAATAATTACTGGTCTCAAATTGACGCTGCCAGGATACGATCCGAGAACTATGTTTCTCGACTCTAAATTCAACGGCTCAAAGTGCATTTCACAATGAACGGTGTGTTCTGATGGAATGCAATCAGTCCGTGAAAGGCGGTGCCGATGGGATCACAATCAATATTTTAAAGAATCTAGATAGCCCGTTAGTATTTCTAAGAACCGGTGTTCGTCAGGAATCCATTTCGTCTGCAACCGGAAACGTGTTTCGTGACGGGCCGAAACGTTTGTCGGCTCATTGTGCCGATAGATTGGCTGCGATGCTCGCGATAGATGTAATTTTTTTTTTTCTATTGACCAGGATGTTTTTTTTTGTCATAAGCTATAGACGTTTAGCAGCCGCTTTGGTAGACTTAAGCGAACAGCGTTTTCGTGGATCATTGTACCGTCTTTTTACTTTAACAAGCTATCATTATGTACTTTAGAGGAGCAATTATGGTTTCAGCTTGGTCTTCAATTAGTTAGCTAGAACGTTGATGATAAGGTAGAGTAGTGGTTAAAAGGCAAGGCAAATATGAATCTACTAACTGTGCTCGTGACTTTGTCTGTGTGGAATAAAAAGTTATTTTCCTATCCATCGTAAATAGTACTTTTATTTTTATTTTTTATAGTTAAGGTTTAGCGTTATGGCTATAATCTCACTTTATTATAAGTGACGACACGGTTCAAGATCGTAGACAAGCTAAACCTGTGGAAGGACTGGCTCTCAACTCAAGTGCATCTGCCGGAACACACCTTTTGGTATTTGGCGGCAGATTTTCAACTTGTTGGTTGGCCTTTAAAGAAGCCTCAACCACCATGCTATGGTTTCATCATGATATTTTCCTTCACCGAAAGCTCAAGCTCATTGTAGGTGGATTCGAAGGACTTGACGCGGAGTCCGTACACACTACCACTCAGCTATGATTACTTTCTGGGTAAAAAGTACCTAAATCTTTTTCTATATCCCTGACAATTGGTTGAGAAGTTAATGAGTGAAAGAGAAACGAAGATGCCTGCAATTGCTGGACACATCTATAGATATTTAGAGATAGATTTTCAACTTAAGAATGGTAGCTATCTATCTTTAAGAAGAAGTTTGATTGCTGTTCATGGTCTTTGGGAACATGAGAAATCAAAATACCCTCGTGGTACTTTTTAGTGGGTAGTGTCAGATGCTTATCACCCGATGACTCTTGTCACACATCCGTCCTTAAAGTCCATAGATAATAGTATTTTGGACGACGTGTTAATACAAAAGTGTTAGCTATTCCGACGGGCAGTAGAAAATATTCTAGAACAACGTTGTACCTTCAACGAAAGTTTAGGTTCAGTGCAGGGAGTCGAACTTATGTCTGTTGACGCGATGTCCGTACACTTTACCATTGAAACATAATTGCTGGCAATAAGCGATAATCGTTTTCAAGACCAGGATTGGTGATGATGATCCGATGAAAAATTAATCTCAGTGGGATACAAAACGGGACTACAAAAACTTTCTATAGTTATAAAATTAACAGTATACATCGTAATAACTTAATATTCCATTGAAATCTCTAAACACGTTTCCGATACAATCGGTCAAGTTTAGAGAGTCAGTAGGAGATAAAAAAGTAATAATTTATTCTGAAAATACCGTTCCAATCGGAGCGAGATACTTGATTTCCCGGCAGGTAATACAGTCGAGCCGCCAAAGAGCTTTCCGACTTGGGCTTTTTTTGCAAAACGTATAAACTTTTCGACCGTACCACGCCCATACTGGCTCGCGTGTTCAATGTTATACATAATTATAGGCGTGCAGTATACAAACTGCAGATGTATTACTTTGATTAAATATGACTTCATATAGTGACCGCAGGCCTTTCACCAGCGCAGATATGTTAGTACAGTGGAATCTGCATAACTCGAATGTCGAGAGAAATGCTAAAAATTTCGAGTTAATAAGTTTTCGACGTCACAAGAAGCTCGAGATACAAAGGATTTAATTGCTGAAATTTCGACTTAAAAAGGCGCGCTTTTAAATAGGTATATTCTTCGAGTTGTAGAGTCGAAGTTTAATAAAAATCGATGAGTTTTATGGTACATATTTATTGAAACATATAAGACGTTAGTGAACTAAACTTGACAGCATCAAAAAAAAAAAACTTTTATTTAAGGAATGCTTTGGCTATAAATTGAACTGTGAGATCGCGGAATTTCCGGTAACACGTCATTATATTTTACTAACTACGACTTACGGAGTATCTTTTTTGAAATTCGAGTTATAAATTATAAATGTACTATGAATACGTCGCAGAGAAGTAACATTATGTTCGAGTTAAGTTCATATAATTCGATATACCGCGTATTTATGGGTTCAGTGGAAGAGAATGCTTTTTTTTCGACTTTTTGAGAATTACGAATTGACGAGGTTCGAGTTATAGAAATTCCACTGAACATATTAAAAACATTTTTTGTGTATAGTCACTATTCACGCTTGACGCTCTACATGCAGCTAAATTTTGCTTTCAATGCAATAGATCTATGACATTATTAAATTATATATTCATAAATAGCGTAATGAAGAATGATTCGTGTAAAAAGTTCTGTTACACTTCATTATGCCGTAAGAGGCGAGCAAAAAAGGCATTGGTCGAAATGGCGGATTCATTAAACTTATATAAACTAAAATCCCGTCAGCGTCGCACGGCGTTCCCGGAATCGGTCAGTTTCGTTCACACAGTACATCTTCAACAGTACTCTGAGAGATAGCTGAATAAAACCATTAACATAATTTGCAAAGTCGTGTTGTGGCACTGCATTATTCCACAGTACATTGATCAATAGTAACAAAGCTCTTTATATGTCACTCTTGACACTGGCCAATCTACATGCGTAGCTTAAGGATACAATATTATTTTAAAAATGACATCATCTAAATTATTTATCAGTTTTTAGCGATATCTTAGTATATAATTTTTATTTTATAGTCATACATTTCTTTATTTCAGTTTTTATTGTATAATATAATATTTTTATTTTATAATATCAAAAGTGTAATGTTGTATAATGTAATATTAGTTATTCTGCACAGACCATTCATTCTAAATAAAAAATACAAACATTAAATCAAATTTAGAAAAATTTTAGTATACTCTAACAAGCAGACTATGTTAACTTTTATAGTACATTAAAGTTATAAAAAGATACTCTGACTTAAAAAAAATCTGATAAATCAATAATTACGGAAGGTTTGAGATTATTTAATATTCCTTTATATTGTTGCAGGAATGTTCTAGCAAAATCTTTATCCTTATGTATCTCAGAAAGTTTGCAAATTAAAGTAGCCGCTGTTTTTTTTTACTTCATACCTTTTTCGTAAATGGTATTTTTATTAACTACCTTTAAATAAATAACTACTTTAAACAGTATTAAATCTATGAGTATTCTCGAGAGAATATTAACAGAATTGGAATACTGTCGACGCGTTCACAGTAAAAGAACGGGGCCTGTAAACTAAATTTATAACCCGGCAAAATTAAATCAACTTATAACGCGTGTTGTGACCAATACGTTATTCCGGTGAGCAAATTGACAAGTTTATCCTGTTAAATCGCGGTGAACCTGTGAACGCATTCCAATGATATACGACGAGAGCTCTTTGATTTATTCGAGCTGTAACAAGCAAGGGTACCGGTTTTTGGAGTTCCACATTTCGTATAATTCGATGTATGGATCTTGAGGGGTAACTCGTATAGTTTTCATTTTTGAAGTGAAACTGCTTATGGGATAGCTTCGACATTCCAATTCGCAACGTTTTTACGTGACGCTCGTTCGGGTAAAATCGGCTCGAGGAGACTGAGGGAACGAGACAGATGGAGTGCTGTTTCACTTCTGTCGTATGCTCTTAAGAATACATCGTTTTTTACGACAGATTTTTAAAATGAAAATTCTAATTAATTGAACTAAACTTTACAATAATAATGCTTTATTTTCACGACACGGTAATGTTGTGAAATATATAACAGATGTTTTTTTTTTTTTTTAGAATAGTGGTCAAACGAGTGCGCATGTCATGTGATGGTAAGTGATCACCGCCGCCCATGGACACCCACAACACCGGGGGAATCACAGGTGCGTTGCGGACCTTTATTGGAGAGACTGGCTTTCAAGTGCAACTGCCGGAACACATCTATCGGTATTTGGCGGCAGATTTTCAATTTGAGGGTGGTTGCTAGCTAGACGGGCATTAGAAAAAGCTCTACCACCATGCTATGGTTTCCTCACGATGTTTTCCTTCACTGAAAGCTCAAATTCATTGTAAGTGGTTTAAATTTTATTTTAAATTTACTTTACACATAGTTACATATAATAAAAAAAAATCACCAACAGTGAATTTCATTCGGTTTATTTAATCCAATATCATATAAGTGAGACAATGACATTTTGCATAATGTAGCTTGGTTATTATGCGTAAGTGATGTATGCAGATTACAAATAATAGCACAGATAATGATTTCTGAGATATCAAAATATATCACTGGAAAGTTCTAATAAGATGGCGCCACTTTGTTCCATAGTAAAATTTATATAATTTCTTACATGTAAAAAAGCTGTACGGAACTCCAGCTACAAATTCACTCTTGACCTCGTTTTAACGATCTCCATCATTGGAAATTGCACCGATCCAATTAATAATAATAATAATAATGGAGCGGCCAAAAACAACGCTGCGAGTTGCAATTTTGGGCCCGAAATCAGCGCAAATTCCACCGCCCGCGGCCGCACCGCAGCGGGTCAACGTTCCGCGGACTGGTTCCGAATTATTTGCCCAAAAACGCCCTTCATCGAAAACCGAGGGTTGACTCGAACACCGCAAATGTATTACTTTCGTATATTCAAGTAAACACTTATAAACAAATCATATCAATAGAACATTCGTACACTTTTATTGACAAACATTTAAGTTTTTTTTTTGACATAATTAATTCGTTGGATACCAAATCTGGTTTTATTTCAGACAGAAATTTGACTGTTATCTCTATATCATCAAATATAAAAATCCCATGTCACGATATTCGTCCACGCTAATTTCAGAAATTTCAAATATGTATATTATTTGATTCAACTTATCAAATAACATAGTTTTTTTTTATGCCTATAAGTCAGATTACCCCTGACCGTACTAAGAGGTTCTACGGTCGACTTATTACCTTCTAGATGACGAACGAGTTCATCCAAGCTAGCTATCAAAATATTCATTAAAGAAATCGTATACTTACATATTTCTTTCACAATGACGGCACCTACGACGGAAATATTTTATAGCTTTAATATTTATAGCTCTGTGGTAGTGTGTAGGAACGTCGCTTCATGGGACGTGAGCTTGAGCTTTCGGTGAAGGAAAACATCGTGAAGATACCATAGCATGATGGTAGGGCTTTTTCTAATGCCTGCCTGGCTGGCTACTACCGTCAAGTTGAAAATCTGTCGCCAAATACTATAAGGCGTGTTCCGGCAGTGGCACTTGAGAGCCAGTCCCTCCAATAAAGGATGGCAACGCATTCGCGATACCTCTGGAGTTGTGGGTGTCCACAGGCGGCAGTAATCACGAACCATTAGGTGACACGCTTGTTCGTTTGCCAGCTAATACATTTAAAAAAAAGTTTGTAGCGCTGTTAATTGGAAAACCGCGAACAAAGTCTAGCGTGAACAAAGTATATTTTCCAAACCAATGTTAAAGGTTGTACCTATATATTCAGGGTACTAGCTACGCCTGTGAATTTTCTTGTGGAGCCAAAAAATATTTTTGTATCCTGCGAGAGCAGTACTTTTGTTTGCATAAAACATCCTATGTTTTTTCTGTACATCTGACATGAATAATTTCTGACATTTTGAAGCGATGATAGCTCAGTTGGTAGTGTGTACGGACGTCGCGTCAAGGGACGTGAGTTTGAATCCACCTACTCGAACTTTCGGCGAAAGAAAATATCGTAATGAAACCATAGCTTGGTGGTAGGGTCTTTTCTAATGACCGCCTGGCTACCACCCTCAAATTGAAAATCTGCTACCAATTATCCATAGATGTGCTCTGGTAGTGGCACTTGAGAGCCATACCCTCCTGTAGGCTTAGCGTGTCCACCATCAGGGGCCACATTTTCCCATAACATTGTTGAGATTGTGTTCATAACGCTACGAAATCTTAACTATAAAAAATGAGATAAGCGCGTTTAAATAAACAAACAGAAAACTGTTTAGTTTTATCATATTAGTATAGATTGCCTGGCCACCATCGGTCCCAATTATTGTAACCCGGGGACGGATGATCGAGCGGTAGTGGATAATCTGATTTTAATTTACAACCGAACCATAAATTGAAGCCCACATGTGTGTAAGGTGCCACGTACGTTGTGTGTATGGCCATCTATCTAATGTGATACTGTGGTCCGACCAATAATGAGCTCTCGTCTATCGCCGATCTAGTTCAATACATTGTATATTGTGTGAATGAATTGACATCGACTTACTATTTTGTGTTTTTCTTGAGTTTGTATACTTCGAGGTTATTGTTGCAGGCATGTATTTGTTTCAATTACGAGTGAAATTTGTAGGACGCGTCACGTTTAGGTACAATTCGTTACATGAGAGGGATGGGAGATCTAATACAAATACAGGGATCTAATACAAAGTTTAGGGCAATAGCCCGCTAACTTTAGACTTGTAGACCCTTTACCCGACTGGAACTTACAGTAAAAGGTTATGTCGTGTTTATTTATTTAATTAAACATATCATAAACAGTGTGAGTCTTCCCGAGAACTGAATAAATGAGTCAATAAAAGACATAAATCAAAACATAAATAATAAAACTGTAACTGATAGAAATCGATACATTAGGCATTTGTTGAGAATGATAGACATAGCGTGCTCTGTTTCATATATAGAGACCTATAAAACTTTATTTTTAATTTTTGTGTTTGTCTACCCCCTTGTACGTGAATATACGAATATACTGTAAAAACTGTGACGACTTTTGGCACGCTGAAAGGCTTTGCCAGTTTTGAAGCGATGATAGCTCAGTCGGTAGTGTGTACAGACAACATGTCAATGGCCGTGAGTTCGAATCCACTTTCAATGAGCTTAAGCTTTCGGTGGAGACAAAAATCGTGATGAAACTATAACATGGTGTTAAGGCTTTTCTAATGCCCGCCTGGTTAGCTACCACCCTCAAGTTGAAAATCTGCTACCAAATAGTTGTAGGTTTCTGGCAGTTGTAGATTGCACTCGAGAGTCAGTCTCTCCACTAGGCTTAGCGTGCCCACCATCTTGGGACACATCGTCACTTAATATTACATGACATTTTGGCTATAACGCTAATACCCAACTATAAAAAAATAATATACAGTGAGCATTTCATGCTATTAAAAAAACTTATTCCGGGATTATGAGGCAAAAGTAATACTTTTTGTAGTAAATGAACTACTTAGCACTTGAAAAGGAGATAGGCCTCTTGTCATCTAGATACTGTTTCCTCGGATGCAAGTATAAATTTTATTTTCTCGAACGATGTCGCGGGCACAACTTGTATTATACAAAGTATACAGTACGAAGTATTGAACTCAATAGATCGCTGCCTCGTTTCCTTTACGTGTGGATTCATGGATGTGAGGGTGCATGTGAGTACCGGTGAGTTTGTGTAGGTACGTGTGAGTATGTGTAGGTACGTGTGAGTGTGTGTAGGTATGTGTGAGTGTGTGCAAGTATGTGTATGTGAGTTTGTGTCCGTTATAGTGTATCGTATTTATTTCAAGCCTTTCAGCAGTCTCTTCGGATTTGCAGATACGTTATCTTATTTGTTAGTAAGTCCTATATAAATGCCAATAAATTAGAGATAGTAATCGCCGACTGTTATTTCAATCGAGCGTTCGTTCCGAGCCACCCATGGTGCTTGTATGTAATTAACAGATTTTGTCTCGAACCGGATGTGTTTTGTAATAAAATGTTTTAATATCGGCCAAATATGCCGTACGATGACTGTTTTATATCAAGTGCAAGGACCTGTTCGGGACATTTTGTTATAATTTTATTTTTAACGTTAACAGTCACCGCTTATTGTAAGCTACTTGTTACGGATGGTGAATTTTTCTAAATTAGAACTATTCATCAAAGTCTTTTTTTTTACTCTTTTCGTGTTCATTTTTTAAATATAAAATTAATTATACAAAAAAAACAAAAGACACCACAATAATCGACATTTCTTGCATTCTTATACTGATCTAAGTTTTCCTTACAAGTACAACAAAGTATCAGGGAACAAATTTATTGATCACATAAACCGTTCTGAAATTGTTTGAAAAACATTCGAATAATTGTAAATATAGTCTATAATGAAAATAGGTAAGAATCGAACCTTGATTTTTAAGACAAAGACATCGATTCACAGGAACGATACATAATTTTGAATCGATTTTTTTATCATTTCATATAGCCGTCCTCACTACTTATTAGTTTTATGAAGACATATAATCGTAAATATGTTAAGCATCCCATAAACAAATGAAAATAAATGAAAATATGATTTTTTTGTATGATTCTGAAAATTGGTTCTTGGCAGATAGTTGATAAATAATTCTTGTTTCAATGGAGTTGTAATACACTAGGTGTGCTCGCGGCTCCACCTGCGTTAGCAACAAAAATGTTTATTAGCAAGCAAGCGATTATTAGAATGATGTCTTAGTGGTAGCGTGTAAGGAGTCAATAGGATGAACTTTCCGTGAAGGAAAAATAACAAGATGAAATCATGGTGATATGGCTTTTTCTAATGCCCACCTGGCTAGCTACCACCTTTGAAAATCTATCCTTATAACTTGTACAATATATAGCCCAATTTAATAAAATATATACAAAAACATGGACAAGGAATATATCTAAAGTTAGAAAAAATGGTTTAAACAGATCTAATGGTTTTCGATTTATCACACAACACATAACCATCTGTGATATTTAAAGATATAAAATATCTATCTATGTTAATATTATAAAGCGGAAGCGGAAGTCGGATTTAAGAATTCATTTTGTGTTTGATAGAACCAACATCGTGGAAGGCTTTATGCTATTAATATTACTCTACCAGCAATAGGCGCAAAATTGTATTGAAAATAGTTACGAAAACGGGCAAAAAATATTAAACAATTTTTATTTCCACGCGAACCAACTCACAAGCATAGTTTATCTATAGATATAATGATAATGTTACGAGGACAGATCTATGTATGAAAAATATTTATTTATTATAATTTCGGTGCCCTATGTATGAACAGACCAAAAAGATATTTATTTTTAATTTTTGTCTGTCTGCCCCTTTATAGTCGTATCACTCTGAAACGACAATACGGATTTTAATTATTTTAACACACTGATAACGAATACCATGAATCCGTATATAGAGTACTTATTATCCCGTAAAATGAAGGGATTACTTCGGGATAGATGATAAAACGCAAAACCCTATTCCGTTTAAGCCATCAATAACCATGAAAATTATTGTTGGAATGTATTTTCCATGGGAACGGTTTCTTCGTAATTCGTGAACGTTCTAGGTGCTGTGGTCGAATGACTAGCTTTTGGATCTGCCGAGGCAGTAAATTTATATACATAATATTAATAAAGCGGAAAAGTATGTTTGTTTGAACGAGCTAACCTTATAAACTACCTGTCGGATATCGAAAATCTTTTTATATGTTACAGAGCAACCATTGAGAAAGGCCTTAGGATAGTTAACATCACGCTATCACTAATAGAAGCAAAGCTGTATTGAAAAAAGTTACAAAAACGGGCAAAAATTATAAAAAAATATATTTTTTTTCACTCATTTTTATTACAAGTGAAATCGGAGACATAGCTAGTATATAATAGAAAAAAATATGATCGGTAAAAATATTATGGCTAGACTATGAAGCTATTTGTTGATTTCATTGAAACTTATCACGGCGCTGCGTGTAAATTGCGACCGCAAACCGCAGCGGTTGGTCGTCGTGGTTCGTGGGAACAACCGGTATGGCCCCCAGCCCATATCACTTGCAGGCGGCAAACGCTTCTTCCTTATTTCATAACACTGCGCTATATCATATTTTAATACTGTTAAATAAATACAGTGTCATTCATAAACAGCACATCGTACACATCGATTTAATTTCGAAAAGAGGAAGGTTTATTACCGTGAATTTAAGCTGACAGTGATTTTAAATTTATCAATATTTAGCTTAGCTTTGAAGCTCAAGCGATTGGCCGACATCCTGATATCGAGTGGAAGCGCGTTCCATAGAAGACTAGATTGGACATAGAAAGAAGAGTACAAGGCTAGAAGTATGAGCTGGACAGTGTAGGAGACGATTATTTGAAGAACGTAGATTTAAACAGTGATTAGAACATAAGAACTGAAAATGTGGTGTTAAGTAGGAGGTATTTTTACCTGTAAACATGTATTTTAATATTCGTATGCAGAGCCGAAATCGTTCGGGAACATTAATAAACACGCATCGAGCAGCAGACATAACTAGTATCGTTATAAAGTAATATAGTTAACGCGATATCATAATTTTCCAAATGCAAACAATAATTTCACGTATCCGTTTTTCTTTCTTTGCGGTAACCGAAAGGCTGTAATTTGCAAACATCGGCCGGTGTAAAATAAACAAGTTTTTAAAGGGTTCCGATGGTGAAAATAAAAACAATATGTGGACCACAAAATTTCACCTGTCTCAGGCACGTCAGAGACGAGGTAATGACCCCTACAGGGCTACTCTGCGTGGGAGAGCTTAAAATTTTGCTCTAGATACTTGACTTGAGGATTTTTGTTTCTTCTTATGCCGAATTCTAGGAAGTTTATTCTTATGCGAATGTGATTTATTCTTCTGGAAATTGATCGTACTTTTTGTACTATCCCAGTTAAATTATTATACAGCACCTTATGATTAGTACAGCACAGTCCACAAACAACATCGACCCTTGTTGATATATGCTTCAGAGATACCCATCGATGTTATAAAATTCTTATTATTCTTGAAATATTTAAAATATATTTACTTAAGTAATAAATTATTATTATATATTAGTGACATAATTATTAGACAAAATTTTCACTAAAGATGAAGCTGTGTGGCGCTGGGGAATGTATAAACACACAGTTAACAAACATAAATCTAGACTGGGAATAAGCTTTTGTAGACAACACTAATAATTATCCTCTGTGGACTTCGGAATCAAAGTCTCAGCGCTGTCTCTGGTATCTGGCAATACGGGAGATTGAAGTGTTGTCGTGGTGCGTCTACGTGGGTAGTTTTGCATAATTAGCACCCGAAGAGTCACTACATGCCCCTCTCGCCTTGGCCTAAGCCCGGTTTATGCGCTGGCGCGTTGCGATGAGAAAGTCCGTAAAGAATACGATTTTAAACACCACGTTAATAAAAAAAGGGGTACATCATACAAACAAAAGGCTGCTCGATATAGGCTTCCTTTTATTTATCGCAACGATCGGTCCTCCACTATATTGGGTATATTAAGAGTTTCCACAACCGATATTAGCTCTAGTCAAATTATACACATTACGTTTTTTGGAATGTGGCTGCCATTTTTTGAACTCTTGGGCTCGAGTTAAGTTATGTCGGTGACATTAGTTCTGCGGATCTACTGATTCTATAACGCAAAGAAACTCCGAGCACAGCCTTATTTATCATCTTTCAAGTATATCTTTAATTTCCTTATCAATCAGCCTATCGTTAATCTCAGTGCAGTTACATCTCAGCAGGTGTCATGACTGCCAAGAAACGCTGGTCGAAAACTTTGTCTTCGATACGCTGCAAAAAGTTGTTATTGAAAACTATGACTTATTAAGGTTTGAACTTTGGCCGTCGAAACTTGTATCTGGAGGAATAAATTAATTGACTAAAATTTAATACGTTTATTTAGTAAAATTGTTAATATGAGAGAGGATTAACCCTATGTGTGCAAGCACCAATCTTTATGTATTTGCGAGACTCGTCACTGATGAGGTGTTACTTCCAAAATTGGTTGAACAAGAAAAGTCAGGACCCGCAATCACCAACACAACAATTTTGGACTTACAAAAACGCATTGAGCTCAAATGATAAGTATCGCTTACAACAGTATTTAGCCGTTTTTTGTTTAATGTGAACCCTTGGCAAATGCATACCTTTTCCCAGTTACGTCTAAAACAAAAATATTAAGCTATATTATTATTCACAGACTCTTGTTACTTAAAATTGTCATAAAGTACTACCTTCAAAGATCGTTCTTGTTGAATAAATAATACGACGATTATATCAGCTTTATTGTACTTCGGTCGCGTGTCTTGAATTATGTTTCGTTTAGTTTTAGGATTTACTTTATCAGTTTTGTAGACATAAGGCTTTTACTAAGCATAACTGATAGTAACATAGGCTTTTATTTACCAATCGGTACTCAATCAAATTATTCAAATAGCAACGTTTTGTCGTAGTGGGTGATTTTTTATTGATAATATTATACGAGTAGTACAGAGATTGCTAGTTGGGTAGATCGATATTTGTGATAAATATAAAACAGCCAACCTTTAAAAAAAATTTAATACAACCACCGGGAAGCGATTTGAACAAACTATCCTACGGTTCCAATATTGTCTTAAAGATATAGGTATATTGTTAGTCGTCTATTTCAGTATCAAACACTAGAATTGGAGCCAGAACCATAATTTTTTTGTGGTCTTCACTGTGTTTGGTTTTTACAATGGTTACCGCGATACGACAATAAAAATATCTCAGCACCAATTTATTTACAAATTTTCGAGACATGAAATTTAATATACTCCACAGATTTATTTAGTTCGGAATCACACCGTTACTTTAATTATATTCCAGTAAAATTAATTGTCAGATTTTCGAGTTCAAAGTCAGTTTCCCACATTACTCTGCGTGCCCGAGGGACAGCCTCATTTGATCTGGAGCGGCGCGTTGTCGGCCATTTTGTTTTTTTTTCGCAGTTCATACGAGTTTCGGCAGTCAGTTACCGCTCGTATAAACAATTGTTCAAAGAGTTATGTCCTCAAACGAAGCGGCTTATTATTTTTAAAACTGATTATTTTTATTATCGTGATGTCAAAAATCAGTTTCGATCTTTCACATCGCAACGCGTAAACGGACAAATATTAATGATATTATTATATTCATTTAATTAGTTTTATAACTTTATAATATTCTTGAATAATTTTTCGATGTATATAAAAATCTTGTGTATCAGTCTGTCATTGATCGTATAACTTCGAAAGGAGTTGACTGATAGAAGTACCTCATGTACTATGTTGCTTCTATCAAGACCATGGTTCATAGCAACTCCATGATATGATAGATGGCCCTGTGTTCGCACTTTTATCTACCAAAAGGATCGAACAACGCCCTCCGGCTCAGCTAAAATAACAGACAATCTTTATTCCTTTCAGTTTCACTTTAACATTATTATATACTGGCGTTTGCTCGTGACTTCGTACGCCATAAATCAAATGAAAAAAAACATGCGTGCCTACAAAGTACACATGTCAGAAGTGAAACTTCTTTGGCGAACTAATTTATAAATCTTGTTCGCTCTGTCTCACTTTTTCTCTCAATCTTTCTCACTCGCTTGCTCCCTACTCTCACTCCACGGCTAGTTGCTCATGCTACGTTCGCCCTGTCTTACTCTCTCTCAATCGGTCTCGATCACTCTCTCTCTCTTTTCCGACACTTCCGTTGCATACCGGCGTGACGTTTCATCTGTAAAAATTTTACCCTCATGCGCCTAAAGAAGTTTCACTTCAACAAGGATACATAAATCCTTGGCAAAAGTATTTTAAAAAATATAAAACACATAAGTATATGCCGGCTATAAACTTCTACAAACATTTTTACAATTTTAATATTTGTATATGATGATCTATTTATATAACTATGTATCTATCTATTGTTTCCATATTTTTTTCTTTTGCTAAAAGTTTTGTCCTCTCCTCACTTAATCGTCTATAAAGTAATTAAAAGAAGGAAAATATATTTATTTATTACACACGGATACATTTATTTTACAAACAAAAAATAATAAAACAGAAACGATACAGTTTGTCAAATTAAGTGGCTGAAAGTTAAAAGAAGTGTGTGTGTAACAAATGAGTCCCGAGTCAGCTTATGTGCTGAAAGCCACCCAGCGCCGGTTTTCACTCCGTACTAACTCAGTGTGTATTGTATTCATTGTCATTTCTAGTGAGCGCATATGTTTGTTATCTCAGTCCGCATTATACACTTCGCAATTTTGTGCGAAGGGTAATTGCAGAGAGCGTTTTCGGCCGAAATGTTTATGTTAAGTAGTTAAAATGTTTTCTTAAAATAATGAGTAGTTAGTCGTAATCGGTCCAAAATAAGGGAAATCGCATGATTTTCATCCCACATACGTGTCGCCGTGAGCGATTTTCATGTCCTGATTTAGCTTGCTTATTAGCACTTAAACTGAAAACTGTTTTTGAACGTATTTGAAAGAACATGTTTTGCTTCAACGGGATTTAGTTTATCGGTGATTTTTTTTTCTTAATTATATAAATATTTATGATTACGTTTATCTTATGTGACCCGTTTATCTATACTAATATAATAAAGTTGACGAGTATTATTTGTTTAGTTGTTTGTTTGTACGTCCTAACCTTAGGAACTATCAATTGACTTAAAAAAAAAAACGTCTTTGAAGTTTGCATTGATATCACAATTATTGAGAATGATTAATAATGAAGCGATGATAGCTCAGTGGTAGTGTGTACGACTTCGCGTCAAGGGACGTGAGTTCGAATCCAAGCACCTATAATGAGCTTGAGCTTTCGATGAAGCAAAACATCGTGAGGAAACCATAACATGGTGGTAGGGCTTTTTCTAATGCCCGACTGGCTAGCAAACAGCCTCAAGTTATAAACCTGCAGCCAAATACCAATAGGTGTGTTCTGGCAGCTGCACTTGAGAGCCAGTTCCTCCACAGGTTTAGCGTGTCTACCAACTTGGGCCGTAACGTCACTTAAGGTTAGGTGACATTATGGCCATAATGCTAAACCTTAAGTTTAAAAAATAATAATAATATTAATAGCCTTTATTGGTGAAAAACCGCTTCATCCCGTTTTTTGACGTAGGCCTCTTCCAAGGATTACCACAAATTTCTCTTTTGCAACTCTCATCCACGTTCTGTCAGATATTTTCTTTACATCGTATATCCATCTACAATGTGGTCTACCTTTTTTCCTGTTCCCATCTTTGGGATACCATTGTATTTTTTTTAAAGAATAGGGGGCAATTGAAGAATTGTGTCATCTGATGGTAAGTTGCCAGCCTTTATTGCAGGGACTGGCTCTCAAGTGCCACTGTCAGAACACACATTTTGGTCTTTAGCGGCATATTGTCAATTTGAGAGTGGTTGCTACCCAGGCGGGCATTAGAAAAGCCCTACCACCATGCTATGGTTTCCTTCACCGAGAGCTCAAGCTCATTGTAGGTGATTGGATATAAACTCACGTCCCATGACGCGGCGTTCATACACACTACCACTGAGATATCATAGCTTCGAATTTTTCGAAGAAGATTACCGGCTATTTAATGTCACTAGTGATTAGTGATCTTTAGGCGCTGAATAAAAAAAACAGGAACGTTAAGTGAGAAAGATGTATTAGAGTGAGCAAGCGAAGTGATGGAACACGGTAGAGCAATGGGGCGCAGAATAATAAAAAAAAAATCCAGGTAAATTGGAATAATACAAAATAAAAGATAAAAGATTTAAAATTTATCCTCTAATGTTTTATATTCAAATAACGTTGAATAAAGTAAAAAAATCCATAGAACAAAATTTTAAAACGTATTATGCTTGTTGTCTTATTAGACAATAAAAAAATGAATTTAATTAAAAAAATAAGTGTGGAACGCCCCCCTAATAAATTAAGCTATATGGCGCAATATTTATTATGTAGGAAAAATACGGTGTCTATACGATGCTAGGTATATTGAACTGGCAAGGGTAATGTATATCTGCATCCCCACCCAGCCCGGGGAGACTGAAAGGGGTATGTGGGACTCACGCGCCGGGAATACACACTAAAACCCCACGACCTTCTGTTGCCTTCCTGGGGTGGTGCAGCTGTACCCCCCCAGTCACCCCAGCGAGCTGGTGCAATACCTTAACTTATGAGAAGATATTAGCCAAACAACTTTGCGTTGCGTGCCCTGGTCTTAATAAGGTTTTCAGAAATATATGCAGGAGGATATGAATTTGATAGGTAATGCTACGTTTTTTTACTAACATGGTGTTCAAAATCCTATTCCATACGGACTTCCTCATCGTAACGCCTAACCTCGTTACCCGGGCTCAGGCCAGAGGGGCGCGTAACGACAAGTACCACAGCTACACTTTAAACTTCCGCGTTGTCAAAGACCAGTGATACTTCCCACAGTTCTTCTAATCTAGGTAATGCTTCTGATGAAAGAAACGCCCATAGGAAACGGTAACTGTTTAGATGTATGGTAGTGCGTATAGTAATTCCAGCTATATGGTATAGAGATAAATGGTCGCATTCTTATCTCAGTAGTTCGACGTTCACTTCCCAAACACGAGCGTTATATAAAAGGTCGAGTTTCTGCGAAATTTTACGAAAGTTTGCGTTTCACCGTAATTACCCGTTTGGTGGCGTATCTCTTTAATGGTTGAAATATTTTAATTCGAATGTCCTTGTGAGCGATTACCGCGGAGTGAATTCTCGACTTTATTGCGGTCGCACATTTTAATTTTATTCAGTACTAACTATTCCGACAGACGTTGGCCTGCCCTATCCAGTAATATACAACTCAACCACAGTGCCATATTGTCACCAACTTTGAAGTTTACATCCGTGTTTATATCTACATGCTAGATGTGATTGTGAGTCTGTTCGTGTGGAACATAAAATTATATTTTATTTTTAACCGTGTTTGTATTTTTTTCAATACATCTTTGCTCCTGTTGGTAGTAGCGTAATGTTAAATAGCCTAAAGCAGGGGCTCGCAAGCTTTTTCAGTTCGTGCCGGTTTTTTTTTTTACGGAATAGGGGGCAAACGGGCAGGAGGCTCATCTGATGGTAAGTGATCACCGCCGCCCATGGACACCTGAAACACCGGAGGGCTTGCAAGTGCGTTGCCGGCCTTTAAGGAATGAATATGCTCTCTTCTTGAAGGCTCTCTTTTTGAGAGCATGTCCCTCCAATAAGGCCGGCAACGCACCTGCGATTCCCCTGGATTTGTGCATGCCCATGGGCGGCGGTGATCACTTATCATCAGGTGACACGCTTGGTCGATTGCCGTGTATACCATAAAAAAAATTGTTTATAATTTTATCGTGGCGCCTCTCTTTACTCTTTACGGCGCACACTTTAAGAACCCCTGGCCTTAAGCCTTCCTCAATTATTGGTTTATCAAATACGATAAACGTTAAAGAAACAAACAAATACACACTCGCATTTATAATATTAGTACATTTATAATAATATTAGAAAATATTATTATTGCAATAATATTTATGGTGAAATAACCATTAAGTTCCTAACGAGTTACCTTACGTAGGGCTGATGACCGAACAATTGATTATTCGAATTAACCTTATGAAATATTCATACAATTAAATACCGGGAAATGGTTTTTTGTATAATTAAAATGAAAAAAAAAGTGACCAGGAAACATTAATAGTTTCAGAAATTAAGTTAAAATGTTACTCGGAATTTAAATGGCATATGACGCTTTTAACGGTCCAATTAAAAATACACTGCGTTACTTGAAGCGATGATAGCTCAGTTGGTAGCGTGTATTGACGCCGCGTCAAGGGGCGTGACATCGAAACGACTTACAATGAGCTTGAGCTTTCGGTGGAGGAAAACATGAACCCATATCATGTTGGTAGAAATTTTGTGACGTCAGCCTGGCTAGTTAACACCTTTAAGATGAAAATCTGACGCCAAATACCTATAGGTGTGTACCGGCGGTTGCACTTGAGCGCCAGTCCCTCACCTAGGCTTAATGTATCCGCCATCTTAGGCCACACCGTCACTTAATATCAGGTAAGATTGTGGCCATAGCGCTAAACCTTAACTATATTAAAATATATATATACTAAGCAACAACGGAATATGATAATGTTACAAGACTAGAGTATATTAAAGTATCTCATTAATTTTATGGTGAAATTAACTTCATAGTCTGATTTTCAAGTGGAAAGATTTAATTAGACACCGTAATTTATTTCCTTGGTGTAAAAATTTAAATGGGGAAACGTGTTGCGGGAAATACAGTACCAAACTGCACGGCGGCATGGGCTTATGGGCCTCGTACCGTTATGTAATCTTGACTGCACCTTACGTAATTGTTGTCAGTCGAAATATAATAATTTAAAAGGTAACTTCGTACCCGTTTCCGTTCGTAACGGAGTATCACGCGTGTCGATCAATGTATCTGTACGTACAGGCTGAATCTCTTTCCGACGCCGTCCGTTGTCTCTCTGATCAATGACCGCCGCGTGTTCATTATAATTTTGATATTTTAGATTTAACGTGTAAAACAAATACATACTTGTAATTTTCGAAGCGATGATGGCTCAGTTGCTAGTTCGTATGAACGCCGCCTTATTAGACGTGAGTTCAAATCCTTGAGTTTGAGTTTTTGATGTAAGAAGATACCATAATGTAACCATAGCATGGTGGTACGTCTTTTTCTAATGCCGACATGGCTAGCTACTTCTTGTTTAGTGCGGTGTTTAACATTCAATCTTTAGAAGATACCATGATGTAACCATAGCATGGTGGTACGTCTTTTTCCAATGCCGACAAGGCTAGCTACTTCTTGTTTCATTAATGCGGTGTTGAACATTCAATCTTTAATCGGATTTTGTTAGCGCTACGCGCCACGCATTTCCCGGGCTCAGGCCAAGACGAGAGGGTCGTGTTGGTGACGAATCGGGTGCTAATCACCCCACACTATCCACTAAAACGCACCACGGCGACACTTCAAAGTCCCGTGTCAAAGAACAGCGCCCACACTTAGGCTAGTCGGCTAGCTACTACCCTCGAGTTGAAAATCTGCCGGCAAGTACCTATCAGTGTGTCTCGGCAGTTGCACTTGGAAGCCAGTCCTCCACTAAGCTTAAAGTTTCCACTATCGGGTGCTCACTCAGTATCAGTTTAAAAATCATATTAATCATATAGTAGACATGCAAATGTTATGATGGGGCATTATTCGTATGGATTTGTATCAATACAGATTTTCAACTTGAGGGTCTTAGCTAACCAGGCGGGCATATGTTTTCCGTCATCGAAAGCTCGGGTTCATTGTAGATGGATTCGAACTCACGTTCATTGATACGGTATCCGTACACACTATCAACTTAGCATTCACGTCTTATATGAACATAATGACGTCGATGGTGACGTTTCCGCCGCGACCACATCGACCGTAGTTGTCATATGGAATGACACATGGCATGTTTCGAGAGTTGAGAACGCTAATTGTAATGTAGGTTACAATGTATACGCCGCTGGTTACTAACTTATCAATACATTAGATTAATAAATTATAGACTAACTGACCCGGTGAACTTTGTATCACCTATAATCGTTGTTTTTTAGCCTCGCTAAAACTCAAAAATGGTATGACCGTTATATATATATATATATTTTATTTGTACATTTTGTACATTTAGAACTGACTAAATGACATTGAAAAAAAAATTATTTTGTTTTTTCTATTTATACATACTTTCTCCTAACAATAATGAGCATAATAGAATAAGAAATATTCTATTCGGTGCAGTCGTTCTGAAGTTATGCGCGTATATACCTTTCGGCGATTTATTTTCACATAGATATCGGTTGATATCGATGGAGAGAACCGATTGCGATGAAACAAAAACTAAGTAATACTCCAAGTTGCGTGCAATTTTTACGTATAAAAGTTATCTACATTGGTTTTGTATATTTTACATAATGCGTACGCAGATAAACAGTCACAAATTTGAAAAATGCTGAAAATGTGTTCTGTTGGTTATCCTTTAAGACTCTGGCTATTCTTCTTTGGAAATATTTTCGATGTACAAAAACGACTTATCTACAGATTTATTATATATATAGAAGATGCTACGCCCGCTCTTTATTTACACACATAGCTGTGCCTGCGACTTCTTTCGCGTGAAACTAACATTTTATATAATCATTTTTGTCCGCTTCTGTGGCTTTTTTAAATACAGCTTTGCTCTTAAACAAACGAACAAACAAACTTTTTCGCTTTACAATACTAACAAAATAGATAAATGACCCGTGATAATATAAAATCAATTTTAAATTGCAATTATATTTTAATAGAATTACTGAAAAGTCAATTCCGACGTATCAACGTCGTTGACCGCTTCCAGTGATACGAATCAAATTTCACATAATTAGGTATCAATCAACTTAATTTTTTTTTATATTTGATGATAATAAAACTTTATTGATTACACTGCGAATTGTTAGTTTTATAAATTGGTAATTGTTTTGAATTGCCTAGAGAAGCAATAATAGCTTCGTGGTAACGTGTACGACTACGCGCCAAGGGACGTGAGTTCGAATCCAATCACCTACAATGAGTTTGAGCTTTCGGTGAAGCAAAACACCTTGAGGACACCATAGCATAGTGGTTAGGCTTCTCTAATGCCCGTCTGGTTAGCTACCACCCTGCAGTTGAAAATCTGCCACCAAATACCAATAGGTGTGTTCTGGCAGCTGCATGTGAGAGCCAGTTCCTCCACAGGTTTAGCGTATCTACTAACTTGGGCCGTATCGTCACTTAAGATCAGATGATATTATGGCCATAATGATAAATTTTAATGATTAAAAAAAAACTATGTAACGCCACTGGCAAACCGACTGTTGTTAGACCGGTAATATAAAATTTATGGAAATTATATCAGCGATTTAGACGCGTAAACGAAACTTCAGACATACCCTCGCATTTTTAATATCAGTTTGAAAGTCACTAATGACATTGACAAACCGAGTACTGTTAGAATGTTATGCAATGCAATCGAATGACGCTCCAGGCTTTTCTCCGCTCTCAACACACCTAAGCTTTCGACTGTTAAAAACGGTAACAGTATAAAATTATATTGATAATGTGATAAAAAATCAATCTACATATAAAAGAAAGTCAAATTACCTGTAAATTGCAGATATAGTGGATGATACATAGGTATACTAACTAATTTAATATAGTTTCGGCTTTTGTAATGTTGGAACGAGATACAGTTTCATAAAAATCGAGTTGAAATGAAAGTTGATGTAAGATTCTTTTATATTGACTCCGGATGCATGAAAAAGTAAATTATTAATTTAGAAAAAGAAATAGTGTCTCTTGGTAATTTCGAAGCGATGATGGCTCAGTTGGACGCCGCGTCAATGAACTTGAGTGTCAATTCGCCTGCAATGAGGTCTAGCTTTCGATGAAGGAAAACATTGTGATGAAACCGTAGCATGGTAGTAGAACTTTTTCTAGAGCTAGCAACCACGCTTATGTTGAAAATATCCCGCTAGATAGCTATAGATGTGTTCCGGCAGTTGCACTTGAGTGCTTCTCCATTCTTTAGGTATAGCGTGTCCACCATTTTGGGTCACATCATCACTTAACATCAAGTGAGATTGTTTTTTTTTACACTTACGGTTTAGCGTTATGGTCATAATCTCACCTGATCTTTAGTGACAAAACGGCCCAAGATGGTAGACACGCTAAACCTGTGAAGGAACTGGTCTTAAGTGCAGCTGCCGGAACACACCTATTGGCATTTGGCGGCAGGTTTTACAACTTGAGGGTGGCAGCTAGCCAGGCGGGCATTTGAAAAAGCCCTACCACCATGCTATGTTTTCCTTCACCTAAACCTCAAGCTCATTATAGGTACTTGGAATCGAACTCACGTCTCTTGACGCGAAGTCATACACACTACCACTGAGCTATCATCGCTTCAAATAATGCTAAATCTATAAAAATAATAAAAATAATTTCATATTAAGGAAGTCAAAATTTATAGTCAAGAATCTATAGGTGTTTCCTCAGATACATATGAAATCGAACTCATAAATGGAAATAATAAAATATATGGGTATAACAAAAGTTCAAGAGAGTTCGTAAGTAGGTAACCTCAGACAAGTTTGTTGACAAGTTTTTAATGATAGTAATTAATACCAACTACCAACAAGTTTTTGGAGACAGAAAGATTTAAAATGCACGGGACATTGGAAAGTTGTAGAAACACTAAGATTACTATTTCCTATTCGAGTCTTTATCAACTTGATGAGGCCAAATTTTTTTTTTAGTTAATGTTATAGGCACAATCTCACCTGATGTTAAGTGAAAATGTGGCCCCAGACAGTGGACACGCTAAGCCTATAGGAGGGGCTGGCTCTCAAGTGCAACAACCGGAACACACCTATCGGTATTTGGCGGTAGATTTTCAACTTGAGCTAGCCAAAAAACCTGACCACCATCCTCTAGTATCATCACGATGTTTTCCTCCATCGAAAGCTCAAGCTCACTGTAGGTGGAATAGAACTCACGTCCCATGACGCCGCGTCCGTACACATTACCAACTGAGCTGTCATATTTTTTTTAATTATAACCCAGTCGTACTTTGTTACCGATGTGGAGGATAAACTATTTTAACATGCGGGTTGTTAGTCCGTCTATCCCATTGTACACGCATCGTTACGTGTTCATAGAGTCTGTTAGGTCAGATGGTATAGAAAAAAGAATCCAGGGGAAACCGCGGTTACACGTTAGTATAGACTAGTTATAACAGTACATAGTAAGTATAGATTCAAGACGCACAAAAAAATCATGACTCGTGACTAGCCGAATGTATGTGTCATAGGTATATTGAATGTAATTATATTTGCTGAATTTAACGTCCCTCGTTTAATTCTTGTGATAAATACATTCCATTCGGTTTCATTCACGACCTGTTTCTTAAATTATCACTTTAATATCTTTTCATGTTTTGACTAGCTGTACCCGTGGCTTTGTTTACGTGTGAGAGGTTATTTACCAGTCACAAAACACGTATCGAAAAAATAAAAACTGGACTTTACAAGTAAGAATGAAGGCTGTTTCTAATGCCCACATGGCTAGCCACCAGTCTGAAGCTGAAAATCTGCCTCCAAATACCAATAGGTGTGTGCCGGCAGTTGCTCTTGAGAACCAGTCCCTCCAATAAGAGGCGGAAAACGAACCTACGATTCCCCTGCTGTTGTTGGTGTCCATGGGCAGCGGTGATCACTTACCATCGGGTGACACGCTTGCTCGTTTGTTCCTATTCCATAAAAAAAAGTTTAGGTGTTTTTTACCATATGCCGCTATAGAATTTTCGCGTCACTGCTTAAAAATGCTGTAATTTAACAATCTAATATCATAGAAAGTTGAGACAGAGGTGAGATTTTTAATTTAATTCTCAGCTACCGAACAGAACTGTTTAGGATACTCTAAACTGTGTAGTAGACGTACGCAGTTAATAACTCTGTTTTTAATCAGCTCTTCGTTATCTCTACTTTCTCTTTCATATTCAAATGTGCTTAAAATTAACGTGTCCATGAAATTTCATATCCAATTCTCATCCATATATCAAATCCCCGATTAAAAACTTTGCAATATTTCTTAATTATAACTGTCTACTAAATTAATCACATTACAAGTAAATATAACTGAAGTGTCTATTTGTAATGTCAACATAACAGCTTTTTACTTAACGCATATGAAAGTATATACGGTACTTATAACAGAAAACCATTTTTTTTGCCCATCTGTTAGTTCCGGCTGCTGTCTGAAATGGTTGGATCGATTCTGACACGACTTTCACTGGCAGATATCTGATATTATACGGGGTAACTTAGGCTACTTTTATATGAAGTCCACGCGAATAAAATCGCAGGCGTAGCTAGTTATAAATATGGATACAAGCGTGTCACTTACCGACTTCAGAAATGGCATGAACGGAATCAATTCACATCGCCCTAAAATTACTCTCGTGGTCAGACAATAAGGACCCGGTTCAACGGTTTTCAGTTCCGGAACACACGATTTTCATGGACCACTTGTTAATATCGGTGAAATCGTTCTTTTTGTCTCAGAACAATCTGCGTACACGTGTTCGTATCATTAGCACTTCGCATGTCATTAACACGTCTCGAAAATCGGGAGATTCTAGGTAAGCATTTTTTTATTTATTTTGTTTCTAATTTAGTACGAGCGTTTTTTGCTCGATCTTGCCGCAGACGTATTATAAGATGTCTACTGGGACAACGTAGGTGGATACTGTAATAATATGACTGATAGACAAGCTTAGAAAAAGTGCGTACCTTTATAATTGTTAAAGATAAAGTAGACAGACAGTTTTCTATTTTAAACCAGATACGTGTTGAGACAATCCGCCAATGGATGATGTCTTATTTGACATGTCTATCAACAGCGAAACCTGTCAGCTAAGGAATGGGAACGAATGTAGCTCGCGAAACTATATTTAATTTGAAAGGTACCTCTGTAAGGAGCTTAGCGTAATTGACCAAAGGAATTAAAACTATAGACTTACGAAGACTTAGAGCGGTTCGTATTAAGAGGATGTTTTTTATCACGGTTTTTAGTTCGCGTTTCCTTCCTGCTGGGCAAGCTCTTTCCTCTTTTTTAGAATATTGCAAGGCAATTATTAATTTCCTTATACTGCAGTTTTCCGACACTTTGTAATTCTACATAAATTTCTCACTCTCGTTTGCTACTGAAATTTACGATAATAGATCTTTTCTTTTTCTGTGATCGTATTAATTGTAAATTTTCTTTTACCTCGATGGCTCCTTTTCTAATGTTGATCTGTTGGACTGATGCTATGACATTAACGTTTGTTTTCTATCTCTAGAATAAAGCTATACGTGACCGAAGAAACTGTTATAACTTGATAACTGTGATGAAATGTCGCTCATTGACTTTTACTGGTACATATGTAAATTTCAGTTGATTATGTATCAACATTCAAACAAGTGAATCATATTGATTGTATTAATAAACTAGTAATATTCCAGAAACTCCTCAAATACATTACACGTCCTCATCGATTGAGCGCTAATTCTTCGGTGCTAACGAACTCATCAGTATACGCATCGCCTTCTGTTTCATGACCGAATATGGGTATTAAAATGTTAATCATTGATTAGAGTGTATCGAGAAAATGGTTGCGTGTGACGTCACGGTTTCCTAGAAACAGACCGCGCGGTGCCAATTGGCAAACCCGTTGAATACATTGACCACTTTCTACCGCGTTACCGAGTCACGCACGGGAGCGGCGGCATGTCGTAAACCGCTTTATACAAACGCCCGAGGATATATGTACTCGCCACTATTGCCTTACTGAATATTTGGAACACTATTTTCTATGCGAATAAGGAAATGTTAAAGTGCGGTTCAAATGTTTATCCCTTTTTTTTGGTTCGTGGCTACAAAAGATATCGCCTGATCGTTTATAATGGCCGGACCGCAAGATGTAAAATATCATCGAATTCCATTAAAAATATGCCAAGACTACTTTCAATTCCCCACCCTGCCACAGACCGAGGACAGTTTTCACACTTCTTCGAGTCTCCAGCAGTCGAATTGGGGTGTAAGGAGTATCGAATACCATCTAAATTACCCAGGCCAACCTTACCTACACGCGGAACAACCTGTCGAGTAACCGACGAGTCTCTGGCTGTTGTTGGTCCCACATTTGGTTTTGGTCAAGAAGGCTAACCATGTAGTCCTTGATTCGTTGCAGTTTGGTGCTAGAGTTATTACCCGACTGGTTAGCGACCACCCAGGGGCTTAGACCGTCGCAAAATAAATATTCAGTATGATGCTTTGTGTGCCGGCATAGTGAACGGGAACCAGCCGTTTCCACCAAGATCAGCAAGATGATTGTAACTCACCTGGTGTTGCCGTTGTTCATAGGGGACGGTAACCATTTACCATCAGATGAGCCGTATGCCTGTTTGCTGCTTAATATTATAAAAAAGCTATCCGGACATCTTCAGCCCTTCCGGCACCACCCACTTCACTGATGTAATACGATTATTTTATTTATTTATTGTATATATCTTCACGGCACATCCAATTTCGTTACATAAATTTCAAATTAGTTAGATTTAAAAGTTAAGAGGTGCCAATTAGGATGAGATCGTTATTAAAAATAAATAATGGTGTCTGTATTATGCATCATAATTCTACACTCCACAAAAGGTTTGTTTCAGCATTCATTATTATAAGAACTACGAGCTTCTTTAACCCATCTCTTAGATGTTCCAATCCCTAACTACCCGCTTGGTTGATATACACGTTTGTTTCCGGTACGCGACGTGCCTAAAAGTACTACTCGAGCAGGTAGAGTGTATCTGGTATATCTATACATATATATAAAATTGGAGTGTCTGTTTGTAATATTGACATAACTGTTTTTTACTACATTTATATGAATATATACGGTACGGTATATATTACCGTAAATTATACACCAAAATAATTTTTTTTTACAATTTTTGCCTGTCCGTTTGTTTGTTCCGGCTAATCTCTGAAATGGCTGGACAGATTTTGACGGGACTTTTATTGGCAGGTAGCTGATGTAATAAGGAGTAATTTAGGCTACGTTTATTTTAGAAAAATAAAGTAATGTTGCAATGTCCATGTACTGTCCAGTATCGCGCGCAACTCACGCGCATGCCACTAGGCCGCCACGTCGGGCGCTTCCCACCAACGAATTAATATTAGTTAAATATATTCATAGTTAAGACAGGACAAAATCTGTCGGGTCAGCTAGTTTTATAATATAATAATAATAAATTTACTATAATAAAGTACAAAAATTTGTTAACAAAAGATGTAGCAAAAACAATGAAAATAAAGATATATTGATACAATTTATGTGAAGTCTGGAGTCTTAAAAAGGTACGGTGAACTAAGCTACAGATCTCTAGACCCTTGTTTTCTAATATTTGTTTACATTCTTCTTATTTTACGCACAATCAATTAAAATCAACCGAGTTCTTATGAAACTATAGATAAGAGATTTTCAGTATTACTGTATGAAAGTGTTAATAACCAATTGTAAATAATGCGCTTTGCTCTTTGTTTGGTTAAATCTTAAACATGACGAATATGATTAAATTGATTATAAATATACATATGTCCTAAAAAACAGAAGAATTTACGTGAAAATTGTAGATGGAGTGAAAGCGCCTCACAAACATGATGGTTAGTTCTAATAGTAACCTTGTGTGTGGTGGTAACGTTGCTGTTTTACACAATTATCGTGTTCTTGGGTTCCTTAATTGTTTGTAAAGTATATCAATACATAAATAAAAGAATACGCTGGATAAGTTTTCCGCCGATGCAATTAACGAACACTGAGTAACGGTAAGAATGTTTTACGTGGTCGAATTCGCTAACAACAACTAGTGGTAATATATGTTGTCAAATTAGCACATTATCCAAGTAGTAAAATGTTGAATTTGCGCGAAAATATAGTGCGTTTTGCAATGTCATGATCTGCCAGCCACGAAGAAATGTGTGTAGAATGTTAAAAAAAAAACGGTTGACGCAGCATCTAACGACCGAAACATGCAGACGCGATAATTTTTAATTAAACAAAAATCTAGGTAAACCTAGTACGTTGTACTTGTTTTTAGTGTTGCCGGCACTGGACAAATTTATTCCGAATGTCATTATTTTTTCTGATCATATTATTTTGTATATTTTGCATTTTTGTGGAAACATCTTCATTCTGTCTCTTTTGTAGTTTCAAGCTCTTTATACATAACTAATTATACCCGCGGCTTCGTTCACCGATCTATTGTTATCCTTCTGGATTAGTACTTGTTTTTCCGAATGAAAGTGTTCTTTGTCATTTTCTGTACCCTTGGCAAAGTGTATGCAAATTTATGCACTAGACCTATTGTCTTACCAACTTGGGGCGACATCTTTACCAAATATCGAATATAAAATAGGATTATTGAGAAACTGCATAGTACTTATAAGGCCCGCCTGATTCACTACCACCCTCAAGTTGTAAATCTTCCGCCAAAAACATATATGTGTGTTCCGGAAGTTGTACTTCATAGTCAATTCCTCTACTAGGCTTACCGTGTCCACCATCTCGAGCCTCGAAATTCATTTAACATCCGGTGATATTATGGCCATATAGTTTAACCCATTAACTATAAAATAGTGAAATCGTAATACTTTGAAATAACAGTTATTTTTTTATTTAAAAAATAAGCGTATAATTGAGAATTTCAATTTCTTTATTAGTAAATCAAATCACTAACATTATTCTCGTTTCACATAGTTTCGATTCACAACTACCAATATTTCGAGCATTGATTACATAGTTATATCTATTTTTATAGTATATTTCTTCTGTTTTATTCTTGGTAACTAAGTCCTCTTGAGAGACTATTACTGCCATTTTCAAGTGATAATATTTGAACATTTTGGACAGACGAATATATCTTCAACAAGATGGCCACTCTCTTGTTGAAGCCCTCTTGGGAGATTTTGTGGCAACAAATGTATCATGTTCCAAATGATTATTAATAATTCATTTCACTTGTGCTCTTGACACTATATCACGTAAAATGTCGCGTATATTACACAATACAGGGCTAAATAAGTAAGTATATGAATAAAAATAAGAATCACAACATTATACATCAAGATCCGGTAAAAACCTTATAGTATATGTATTCATCCAAACACGGTATGCCCACCGCGCAGGTCTAGTGAAAATATGAATAAAACTTAATGGCCTAATAATTATTGTACAATAGCTGAGTCCGTGATTACGTTCGTGTGGACCTAAAAATGATTTACTAATATTTGCTCGTTTGTGTAACTTTTTTCAGAACAACTTTACTCCTATTTGTGGTAGCGTGATGTTAATTTGCCTATAGTCTTCCTTAATAACAGATGAATCTATCAGACAGAATCAGATTTTTTTTTGTCTGACTGGTACTTTTTAAGAGATTAGCGCATTTAGGCAAACAAACAAACTTTTCCGCTTAATAATATTAATATGGATTTATAATATAATATGGTTAATGCGATTTGACTGACTTAAAAAATATAACTTTGTCACGGTACATTAACTTGCGAATTACTTTTACATTAAACATATTAAAATTAGTTACACTGAAATAATATATATTCGAATAATAACGAAATCTTAATACAACTTTTAATAATCGTTATATATTTCGTTAGCTTGATCGTTAATCGTCTCTTTATATTACATATAATATTATGTGAGTATAAATATTCACACGTTAGATTAAAAATAACTTTATAAATGGAAATTGTAATGACGAGATATTATGAAAATGATTTAATAATGCATTTCAAGTAGTTCGCTTTTTAACTTCCGGTTTTGATAATATAAAAACATGTGTATTGCAATATACTGAGACAGTGATAGCGGAGCTCCGGAACGAATCAGTGGATTGAAGTATTAGTGATGTGAAGAACCATATAGTACGTGAAAACTATTAAACAAGACGGGTTAATTGAAGCATTTAAAGGACTTAACCCAGTTAAACAGGACGAAACAGATAGAAGGATTATACAATATTTTTCGTAGAAATTTATAATTATATTCGCATGTGATTTTGTTACGTCTAATTAAGAACAAATACAGTATTTTTTGCGGTCCTAAAAAGTATATTTTATTAATAATACGTGAGGTAATTAGATTTTATAATAGGTTTCACAAACAAAGGAATACACAATGATGTAGGTATTTTATTCTGAAGTAATTTTGTTATTTTACCTTGTATTTAATTGTGGTAACAGGAAACATCCTACTTTGAATAAAACACCGTTGAAGCGGATAAGTTTAGGTTTTCCGTTATTCATTATTTAATAATAATAATAATAATAAACCAATAATTTATATTGTGTTTATTTTGTAGGATGAATTGTTTTATTCTCAGTTTTAAACTGCATACGGTATCCGAACAAGTACTGACGTGATATTCATTCAGTAACCACATAACACTGAAAGATCCAACTTTGTCTGGATTAGAACAGAAACATAACAAAGATTGTACTTTTTACATCTGGATTAAAAATAAAAACCTATTAGGTCATTATATCTCTTTTTCATATTAATGTGTTGATATGTAGTTAGTTACTTTAAATAAAAATACATTTTGAAATATATATATATATATATAAATTCCATGTCATTATGTTTATCCACCTTAATCGCGGCGACCGATTTTAATGGTATTTTGTAAAAGTAGACACACTGGGCCAACATGATCCAAGTTGAGGGATATAATCGTTTTTATCTCGATTGTGTAAATCTTGGTCCAACTTGAGAGATGGTACAGTTTTTATTAATAGTTATTTATATGAAACATAGAACATAAGGTATAATTGTTTGGTACAATTATTATTCTAATATTTGTAATTACTATACTTAATATCATTTGATGTGTTTAAAAAGTACAAAAAACTCAAAGTTAATATTTTTAACGACCCCAATACCGACTTCGATTAATAATTCATACAATGATATTTACTTACAATTCAATATATTAGCAGTATTTCTATGGTTTTTTTAAATATATATTTGTCATAATCAAACGATTATATTTTTGAAGGGATGATAGCCCAGTTGGTAGAGTGTATAGACGCCGCGTCAAGGGACGCTCGTTCGAATACATCCACCTACAATGAGCTTGAACTTTCGGTGAACGAAAACATCTTATTGAAACCATATCATGGTGGTAGGGCTTTTCTAATGCCCGCTTGGCTAGCTACCACCTTCAAGCTGAAAACCTGCCGCCAAATACCTGTAGGTGTGTTCCGGCAGCTGCCTTCACTAGGCTCAGCGTGGTCACCGTCTTGGACCATATCGTCATTTAACATCAGGTGAGATTGTAGCTATAACACTAAACCTTACCGATAAACAAAAAAACTAACTAGAACTGATAACAGCGAGTGCGATAAAATAATCCGCGTGATTAAAATCATATCATATTAAGTATGACACAAAGATATTACGACGTTTTCACGCATGGAATGCATATTAGCGTTTTCAAATAACTTTGTTCGCAAATAACACACCGTTATCTAATCTCGCGTTTCGATGAACTTCACTTGGCAACATCGGGTTTATTTTGTTACGCGGCGCTGTTAATGTAAACACAATGGTGAACTCCGATCGTAATACAAGACCGTGTGCCAATGACACACTGTGGTATATAGCAACGGCTTTCCAATACAGAGGAAAACCGTAGCTGGAAACTTTTAATGACGGTTGTGTAAATATTTAAATTGAACCGTTTTATTTCTGTCGGCGCATAGCGACAACAATACCTACCTCCGTGTCTCCATTCAATATATTTTCCACGCCGAGTTAAGTATCGAAATTGTATTTTCAGTATTTTCGTTAGCTTGATATATTCTGGTAAGTATATTTAATATAGTAAAGTCTGTGCGAATATTTGTTTATTGTGGCTATAAAGTGATTTTTGCTTGGCATTGCCGAAACTACCTGCAAAGGCAGATTGCCATAACATAAAAAAGATTAGGTATTCTATTGGTAAGAAATCAATATTTACATAGGATTGGATTGCGATCATATTTTTTTTTTTTAGTGGCTTTTAATAGTAGCTATATCAGCCCCATGGTACTCTAAAAAAATACTCCAATGTAACTCTTTCGTACATCCTCGTTCATGCAAACATCTCACTTAGTACATATAGTTTTTTAGCTACCTCACTGGAAGGATTGACTAAAATACTATGAAACTTGCCCATATCTAATTTATTTTAATTAAACTTCTTAATTAAATGAACCCCAGTACAAATCCTGCGGAGTAATAGATGGAGTTCACCACTGTCCGATGAAATGTGTTAAGAATAGTACTTGTCATCCACCATCTACTACTCTGCAGACTGTACAAAAGGGAAGGCACATTTCTGCATCAAATATCCACATTATTCTGTTGGAATGTGTTCAGAACGTAATCTGTTATATTGTGCGTAATGGCACGCTTAGTTACGTCGAATTCGGAGTGCCAATATCAGTTAGTATACATAACACCCAGCAATTATGGAGTAGTTATGATCTAGACGACGACACGCAAATGGTGACAAATACTGTCATAGTGGTTCTCTGGGTTGATCATATTTCGGGAATATGATCTTGCCGACTTTTAGGCTGGTACGATGGTAACGACCATCAATTTATTTTAAATTTATCTGTGCTTACCATTGTTATAGAATTTTATAGTTATAGATTCGTATTTAGCGTCAATTTGTCGTGTGTCTATATTTAATCAATTATTTTCAAGTAAAACGATATACGAAGATAAGTTCCAATAACAATGAGGTGTATCGTAAATCGTAATTTACATTGTTAAGTGACGAAAGGGAAACGATTGGTTCTGGTCCAAAGATTCCGGTTCAAGTGGAGTTTGTCAACGTCAATGTTTAACGATTTATAGTTCACTGGTCAGGGATTGCATTCAGTAAGTTAGATATTGCCGATGGAAATGTGAAAATTGCGGTCGGATTTCTTAGTTGACTTATTATAAAGTCAATTATTATCGACAGTTTATCTGTAGACTCTTATAACAGCTTAGATCTAAACCTTTTGTAAACAGTGGTCATATTGTAGGACTGTGTTTTCAAGCATTTAATAAATAGGAGGACCACTTTCGGTAACATTTTGCTACGTCCATTCCTCTGATATTCGCATTTATTAATTTGTTAGGTTTTTTAAAAAATACCTAATTGTCATGGAACACTTCGTTGGAACGAATTTCCTTACGTAGTATATTATTATTAACAAACGTACAAAATATATGAATTACTAGCGCCTGAAAGCAATTAAATGAAACGCAGAGACGAAGGAATGGTAGGAAGATTCGTAATTTTTTTTTTTCTAGTCGTGAAAATATACATTTTATCGTACATTATTCAATTAATTCCTATGATATTGGATACTTCAAAAGAGTTGTGAAGAAGTACTTAAGCAGGCCAGCATAACAGCGGTGACTGGCAGTGAATTCTCTTCAGTGTCAGTCGCCGCTGATGTGTATTGCACTGTACTTACAATCAGGTCCAGTGCAGTCACTTATCTGCGCAACGTAATAAAAAAATCAATCTAATTTATTATAACACGGTACGAAATGATTGAACTAGATCTGAGTTGAGAACTCACTGGCTGTCTTGAACCAATATACGCGCACCTATGACTGGGTATAGAGATGTAGTGCTATATAGAACACACTAAAAAAAAGGTCGTGATGGATAAATGTTACATTTTAATTTGTCTGGCTTCCATCCTTGCCGTGCGATTAGTAAGTTCGTTCCCAAAAGTATGTTTTCTACTTCGACAACGTATCGAAACGCTACTTGGAAAAGCGATGCCCTCAGGCCAGCATGACAGCGGTGACCTGCAGTGAATTTGAATTGTACTGTACTGTACTTAAAATGCAGTCACTTTGTTGCGCGACATGAAAAATCGATACGACAATAATAGACCTAATTAGGACGTAACAAGGTTAATTATTATTATAAATATTATTTTGAATTTTGCCACCAACTAGAGGTAGCGACTAACGCGTTCAGAAACATGCATGGAAACTAAATTGAAAATAATATATAAGTGGTACCCTGTCTCTGGTTTAGTGGGTATTTCTAGCGCCCATCAGGTGTCCTATATACTCCTATCGAAGTCTGCCGAGGATAACACGGTAAGTAAATCGGTAAAATATCATTAACGCGTAGCCGTTCTTGATTCTCTCTAACTCTTTACGTACTCTGGAAACTCTGGTCATTTCCAAGATCACTACATAAAGTTTTATCATATGTACATATGTTTTGTCAATTAGAATGGATAATGTTAGATTTAATTCGCAGTGTTGTATGTGTCAAGTCACGATTCAGTTACTGTGACACCCTTGCTCTAATCGCATTTTAATTGAGTGTTTATTGGCTGAACAGTGGTCAAAACAATTTAATGAAACGTTGGTCAGTTAGCTACAGTCACTTAATCTCCATATTCCAATGCATATCTCGATATATTCACTTCGCAAACGTCTTTCACGATTCCGGACCTCCGGCAATGTATACTGATAATAATATATTTTATACGTCGTGATAAGAAAGTTACGTGAAAGTACAAACTGTCAGTGATACATAAATGTATTTAATACCACAAGAATAAGGTAGGTATATTATCGAGGCTTACTTATAGTAATCAATGTCCCTTCTAATAAAAAAATAAAAATAAAGAATTTGAAGCGACGATGCGTCTGTACGGACGCTGTATCAATGGACGTAAGTTTGATGCCTGCAACTAACTTGAGCTTTTGGTAATGGAAAATTTCGTAATGAAACAATAGCATGGTGATAAGTATTTTTCTACCGCCCGTCTGGCTAAATGCCACCTATACCTATGTGTGTTCCGGCAGTCCCTCCACTAAGCTTAGCGTGTTCACCATCTTGGGCCAGATCGTCGCGTAACATCAGGTGAGATTGTTGCCAGAACGCTAAACTTATGTAGTGAAAAATAAAACTTTACTAACTGGCAGGCATTTGTACTCAAATACGAGAGTTTTTATTTAACTTGAACAAAAATTATGCCGACACGAAAAAGATAAAACGATGTATCTGTGAGTTTTTGGTAGGATCTTGATCTGAAATGTTGGGTTGATATGTTTGAAAGAATAAATTTACATTACTCAGTCATAAAATTAGTTAAGGTGATTGTTCTTTATTATTATATTTAGTCTTTTCACGTTTTCTAAATAAGTAACATTTAAACGAACAATGTACCATGGACTTTTCTTATTTTTGACAAGGTATAAAATAGATATAGGTATATCAATAAAGTATTACGAGCTATAATATTTTGTTTACTTATTTCAAAGATAACACTTATAATACAAGGAATCTATCGCTATGTCGCAGAGAACTTAACAAATGTACCTTTAAAACAGCCTTTAAGGACAAAAAAGGAAGAAATGATTGTCTTGCGTTGGATTCCAACCCACGACATTCAGCTAGGCCATAACACCCAGATGTGACTGACATTAAAGTCATCAAAATAATTCTAGAACCTCGTTTATCTACTTTCTTTTGTTTATTCTAACAAAATCGTGTTTTAGCAAGTTCATAGGGGCTCCATTATCCTAATGCGTCCAGAGCTCCGATAGGTTAAAGAGAGCCCCAGAAGTATGGATCAAACATGTGCTGGGTCATCACAGTACTACGATTAGCGTTTTGAAACAAACAAACAACTTTTCTCCTTTATAATCTTCATATGTAAAAATTTCGTGTCACGTTGTTTGTCCGCAACGAACTCCTAAACTACTGAACCGATTTTAATCAAATTTTGATCCGTTTGATCCAACTTGAGAGATAGGATACTTTTTATCTCGATAAGCGATCATAACGCGATAGATGTCGCTGTAGTCGACGTGATTGACTACTCGAAAAGGCGGAACAAGGTCTGCCAGGTCAGCTAGTTTTAATATAGATTTATATTAAGTCATTATATGTATTGTATACGACGCAAGTACGCAATACATGATAACGCGTCAATGTATTTCTGGTAGTGTCACCGAAATAACCGAAGATCGTACTAAAAATAACACATTACCTCGGTGTCATTGATCGACAAATCTGTCGAACCGATCAGTCATTGTTACCCAGACTTAACTATACGTTTACATCTGCCAAATTCTCTATACGAGGGGGGGGGCGTTTTTCTGTAATGAAAACCACTGAATTTCGTCACAGTTTAAAACTAGAGAAGAGACACTGACACGTCTTGTCTCACATGACAGTTCAATGACCTGGAAATGTAGAAAAAAAATTGGCATCACTCTCATAGTGCGACAGGATGACCCTTTAATGATTTAGGGTACTGTGGTTAATAATAATATTGCTAAAAATATATTTTTTAACCAATTTATCGTTTAGTAAGGACTAAATTAATAGCTGCTCTGGCAGAAGTTCTCATTGCCTTTTAGTCGTGAATTTCCTAACCGCAGCGCCATTTATCGTACTCAAAACTTGCTTAAAACGTTGTCCATAAAAGATAATAATATTTGGAAAATCCGAAAGTCCACACCTCATACCATTCATTTAATTGTTAAGAAAAAAAACAAGCTGTACCACTAAATTTATTTAATTACTATTTAGTATTTATTATCTTATCAATTAATTATTATTTTACTAATTACTCTGTAATTTTTAGGCAAGCATGATTTATTACTTGCCGCAGAAACTCTGCAGATAGTAAACCTACAAAATCTCTATCAAGGCTGAAACGCTAACATCTTTATTATAAAATAACGTTCGACTCGGCTGTATGATTTCGGAACCAATGCCTTTTCTTTATCTTTACATTTTCTTAAAAAAGAAAACAAATTACAATATCTACAACTTGTAAATGTGAAATGTCATAAATTCAAAAAAGTGGCGTGAATAAAACTATTTTATTATTTATTTACAGGTCCTTAGGCTATTGATATGAAATAGGTAACTGGTTGATGTTATTCTAAAGACAATAAACGAAACACGGTCTCGATACGTTATTTTTTTCGGGAGTTATCGTGACCACGTCATAAAAAAAGCCGGGTCCATCTAATAATTTTTTTAAACATTTTTTTTTTAAGTTTGCTAAATATTTATAAATTATGAGATAAATTATTTAAAGTGTGTTCTTGAAATATATCTACTAATATTATCGTATAAATGCAAATTGGATGTGGTAGAAGCAGTTTAAGAGAACGAAATTGCTTGATCTTGACGTGTCGAGAGCAGAGCAGTATGAGGCGTGCAATATTTACGTGCCAATGTTTATTGTGTAAGAGTTTAGCGACTTCAGGCATACCAACTAAGAGTAACTTTATATATGCCACCCACCCGCTACGCTGGGCATACAAATATAAACCGAAAAAAATGAAGTCTGATAGAATCATCTACCATAATTTTTGCTACGAATGGTCAAAGGCTCATTCCGATAAGTTTAGTAGCTTTGACATGATTAACATCATAAGGAACCTTATATTACTTAACTGTTTTTACTTATTTTCCTTATATATTCAAATCTAGTCAAAACTTGAATTTTTAGCCATGTCCTCACTGTCGAAGAGAGAAAACTGCATGAATGTGCATACAGAAGTTCATTCAATACAAAATTTGATCTTTGATGTCTTGGTGTAAGGTTTTTATTTGTGTGAATATCCTAAAATTATTCTATATATTAATCCATAGTATAATTTAAGTATATTTCAACAAAATATGAGTTTTAGCTGCTTTATGATACGCATACAAAGGGATGGATAGGCAGATAAAGCTTCTAAATAAAATATTTTTATCCTCTATATCGAAAACATAATACACTCTCGTTTTGACTCTGTATAATAAGTTTTTGTACTAAGCATTATTTATTATGTACGGAACCACAATATTGTGAAACAGCACTGACTTGTTTGTTTTTATTTTAACTCGAGAACCTCAGAATTTGGCTCACGTGAAGTGAAGAATAAATGAAAATTCTTGAGCGATTGATTTGTGACGCTTGTGGTGTATGAATGAATCTGGTACACATGTAATATATAACGTGATGAAATTTTGAAGACGTAACGTCCTTCATGATACACTGGTATTACCGTTACTCTAACTGCCAGTTCGCAGGATCGATCCTCGTTCGTTACAACTCCTGATTAGTAAATCAAGTTTCTCTCGTCAGAGTTCCTTTGAGGCGATGGTGGCTCAGTTCGTAGTGTGTACAGACACCATGTCAATGGACGTGACTTCGAATATCTGCAATGAGACTGATTTTTGGGTGTCGGAAAACATCGTGATAAAACCGTATCATGGTGGTAGGTTTTTTCTTAATGCCCAACTGGCTAGCTAGTACCCTCAAGTTTAAAATCTACTGCCAAATACTTATAGACGTGTTCTAGAAGTTGCACTTGAGAGCCAGTTCCTCCATTAGGCTTAGCGTGTCCACCATCTTGGTCATACACGCTAAGCCTAATCATAAATAAAAACAATTACTTCAAAATTATCTTTTAAGTATTAAAATATATATGAAATTAAAATATAATAATATATAAATAATATTCCTGTTGAAGTAGGAACAGTCGCCAGCGCTACATCGGATTAAGAATACAATTTAATAGAATAGTCGAATGTAGTTTGTTGGTGAAACAGCATTTTCTATTTTCAGAGGGTTTTCTAACGTGTTCCCAAACAGTGATTGAATTGCATATCGGGGTTTTTGAGTTGGAGCGATGGCTTTGCTATACTTTGCCTCATTGAGCGTACTCTATCATCTTGTTATAGGTATGGTCCTATTATGTGTTATGGAAAGTGCTCTGAAGAGCAGTTCATTATAATCCCCTTCTCTCCTTTCCTTAATAGAACCACATAGACCAGGCTTCGGGGTCACAGATTTACGGTTTCTAGTTTAGTTTTGTTTTTTATAATTTATAGGTTTAGCGTTATTGACACAATCACCTGATGTAAAGTGACGATACATCCCAAGTTGGTGGGCACACTAAACCTGTAGAGGGACTGGCTCTCAAATTTTCAATTTGAGGATGGTAGCTAACTAGATAGGCATTAGAAAAAGCCCTACCGCCTAGTAAAATACCACCACGGTTGCCTCCATGTGGATACGAAGTAATTCTAAATGTCTTATCTTTACCGTAAAGTGAACCTGTGATAAGATTTTCCGATCACTGTATTCTCTCTTCCGTATAAGGGTTCTTTAAGCGTAAAATGAAGAGATCATTATGTAGGCACATGACAGTGACGGTCAGTGGCGATTTCTGATTTATTGATGATTATTCATGCTTATGCACTGCCATCAGCGACAGTTCTCTCATTTTGCTGTGAAAGTACAAAAAAATATTCATTAATTTTTAACTATCCTACAATATTGGGTCCTTCAAAAGTGACGTGAAGTGGTACCTAAGCAGGCCAACATGACTGCGGTAACTGGCAGACTGCGGTAACAACTAGAAATTGTAAAGCAGCCGAGTATACATTTAACAAGAAGAAAAATTTTTTCTCTTATTTGCAAGGACCCAGTGAGATATGGCATCCTGTCGAAGTCTTCGGACGGTCAGCAGAAACGGGTTATATATTTTTTATATTGAATATTACGATGTTTAATTATTTTTTCTTAAGAACTGTTTGTCCAATCTTTTACTGAATATCAGAGAAACAAACTTCATCACTATTCATTGATTCATCGTACAGATGCCGGGATCATCGTCTGGCAGAAAGAGAAAATGCGAGCAGTTCCCGAAACTTGTGACACGGATGTCGGTTTAAGGTAGTGCTTTCCGACGCATGAGAAACATTTGTAATAATAGTAACACGATGAATTTTGAACAAAGATCACGATATACTTAATGTAGTAATTATATATATCCAAAAAATTTTAGTTCGTTTAGATTAAAATGATATGCATTTCAAAATATAACATATTTTATGTTGTTTATATGTATGTTATGACCCAGAAAAAAAAACAATAGATAAATTAAATTTCTACGAATGTTTGTCAAGATCATTCAAGTTTCTTTTGCCGCCTTGTTAAAAAATCATGAGAGTGAATTTTTAACGTAGATGGATAAGATAGATATGAGCCAATAACAAATATAATAAATCGAAACAATTTAGCCCGAGCCACGCTTTTCGTTAATAAAAACAACGGCTAAAATAGCTTGTTTATGCGAAAATACATTTATAACAAAGCTGTAACAATTATTATTCTGCTGTCGCTACCCGTGTGCGGATGTGTGGGAATATTGCGCGTTCGTCACCGTTAGCTCAGGGCTAGTATGCACATGCGAGTCGAAATTTTGTTTTCTTTGCCGTCGAACATTCGCGCACGTTATATAACAATTCGCATCCGTTGCATACGCTCTGCTTCGTGTATTGCAAATAATTGACAATAATTTCCTTTTTTTTTTACTGACTAGTTTTTTTTTTTTGGAGCTGACTCTTTAATATCGATTTTTCGTATAACGCCCCGGGTGAGGGAAATACGATTTTCTTCCACATTGACAATCCGTTGTTTGAAAGGCAATCGTACTTATGAAGTAAACTGCAAGCACGCTTCGGATCTGACACACACACACGCTTTGTTATAGGTTTATTAAGTAAAGTAGTTGAATAAAGGTCTTTGTTGGGGAATCTGTGGATAATATTAATGTTTGTTTATTTTTTACTAATATTATTCAATCATCCAATCATGAATATCGAATTGAAACCATAACATTACGGTGGGGCCCACCTTTTAAGCTATTTACAATTCAATGGCGGTAGCTAGCAAAGCGGGCATTAGGAAATGCCCTACCACTCCTCCTGACGATGTTTTCCCTCACTGAAAGCACAACCTCATTTTAGATGATTGGATTCGAACTCACCTTCCATGACGCGGCGTTTCGACACGCTACCCCTGAGCTATCATCGCTTCAACTTGACTGCGAATGCATTATTGATATTATACTTTGACCGTATAATAAAATTGTTCATGTCCCTATATGTAAGTCTAAAGGGCTGGGAGACAGCTCTGACATCAAAATATACTTAACTAATTGGCAGAAGTAAAATTTATTCTACAACCACAATCACTAGGGATAAGTTATTTGATGTACCCTAGACAACAAGTCTGCAAAATTTTATAATGATGGCTTGAGTAGTAAAGGTGTAAGAGTAAACACAAACAAAAACACGTTCGCAGTTATTATTACTTAGGATACCTACGTTTTAACAAAATCTGGTTGTCATACAGATATTTAACGAAATAGATATTTGCATCTAACAACGTTTTAAGAGGGTTGATATGATAATCTACAATAAAGTATGACGCCGTAACTAAAATGAAGCTATAAAATGATTAAACAAATAAATAATATCTAAGACCGCGTAATATCCGACCTAAAACAAATTAGGCGTAATAACGCAATGATAAGTTAATTATTTCCTGAATCATGACCTCGCCAACAAAGTTGTGATAACACCTTATCGAGTGTAGCTGGTGTATACGACAGTTCCTTTCCCGCTTAAAGTATTCGTTGTGAGATAGAACTGTTTCTTGTATTTAAAACTATGTTTACACCCGTATACTAGCTGGTGTCCTCGGCTTCGCTCGCATTCTTCCCGTCAACCTCGCTTGAGTAACATCCGTTATTAGATACCTACCTAGATAGATAGATACCTACGTCGTGAAAAGAATATATATGTATATATAGACTAGCTTCGTTCGCCTGGAACTAAAATTATTTCATCTCGCGTCGTCATTCAAATTATTATGTAACTTTTGATAAAATTAACCGATTTTATTGAAACTGAGACTAAATGTTCCTCGATGGTACGTTTTATGATTTCCATGACGACGTTTTAACATAAACGTTGTACTTTAGAAATGAAGTCTATACAAACAAACAGACAGACATTTGTAAAAGTGATTTAAATGTATTTTATTACTTATTCTTAGTCTCTTAGTACAAAAAAAAAATAACATATATCGAAAAAGTACAGACACGTTAATTTAACATTCTTATTATATGTATAGAACAATGCAGTAGGTAGTTATAGAGATGCTTTTTAAAAACTATATTTAATTGTTAACGCAAACATTTGACTGCAATGGTTAGCCTAATGGTTAAACCAGTCGCCTCGCTGAAACCCTGCGCCGAAGTGCTGTGAGTTCGAGTTTGTGTGATCCGCAGATTATTGTTCTTAGTTTGGTTGTCACTTGCTTTTAATTGCGTTCTTAGCCCTGCACACTTGACATTGGCGAAATTGTCTACATAGGCAAATGTCACAAAATAAGGGTGCTGAGTCCATAGTGTGGCAGAGGGAAACTTCGAGAAGTTTTCGAGACTTGTGACACTGATTCAGGTTTGAGATTTACCTATCGCTCCCACTTCAACCGCGTATAATGTAACTATATAGCCATTTATGGCTAGGAGATTTAGTAGCATGTGTATTATTTTTTTATGAATAAAGGTCTTAATGTATTGTATAAAAATAATTTAAAACGAACATTTTAACAATAAATTCATAAATATAATTATAAATTAAAATACGGACATATTATACTTCGTTGCCATTAGAATGCTTAATAGTGGTAATTAAACTTAATTTGTTTAATTATAATTGATAATTTTATATTAATTGTATACCCTGTTAAGTGATTCCTGATAGGTAACCTTTTCAATTATATCCTGATGATGTAAAATATATATGTATATATATAATTTTATTTGTTTAAATTCTATTAACATATTTAACACTAACTTTTGCCTACCGGACTGCAATTAGTTAATCTAAATTTTGTCAATAGAGAATTTATTGTGTTATCTATCGGCAACAATTTTTTCTGGTTGAAAATCTCCCTAAATGTTTTCCTGTACCCCGTGACGTATATTCAAAATAGCCAATACTACCTATTAATATGGATATTTATATTAATATTCTAAAGCGGAAAACTTTGTTTGTTTGTTAGGAACGACCGGTCGGATATCATAAATTATTTTTGTATTTGGTAGAGCAGTCATTGAGGAAGGCTTTAGGCTATTTAAAATCACGCTACCGCCAATAGGAGAAAAGCTGTATCGAAAAAAGTTACAAAAACGGGCAAAAATTGATTAAAATAAATTTAATATCCACGCGAGCGAAGTCGCTGACAAAACTAATTGTTTATTAAAATATTGTTTTGAACCTGACAGGTAATTCCATGTATTTTTATATGTTACAGATTTAGCATTATGGCCACAATCTTATCTGTGGTAAGTGCCAATGTGGCTTAAGATGGTGGACACACTAAGCCTGGAGAAGGACCTGGCACTCAGATGCAACTTCATAACTTCTTTAACATAACATCAACATTCATAAAATTATGACTTCATAAACAAAAGAAGATATATAAACTTTTAGAATGAAATACGTGAATGAATGTTCCCTACCATTTTTTTTTTTGACTTGACATACGCTGTTAGCCTTAGGGGCTTTCACAGCTTCACCGAACTCTTTGGGGCGAGTGCTGAGGGCACTCAGCTCCGAGGCAGCGAGCGCAAGGATGCCAGGATGGCCGAACCTCGGCTCGGGCTGCTGCCGGAAAAGTGTTCCCTACCGGAGTCTTCGGGAGCAAAGGAATACCCGAAACAATTGTTTATCAAAACATCTCTCTGTTTCAGTGTTTAACTTTCATTTTCTCACGTGAACGGTGTAATCCTCAATTAGTTTATATTTACTAAACTGTGTCCTGTTCATATATGATTTCGTATTACTTCTTGTTTGTTATCGATAAATACGAAAGTATATTTTATCTCATGAACGATACGGTTGAAAGTCCAACGCGATAATTGTTATCGTTTGTTATCTTATCAGTAAATGTGATTAACCCAGTTTGCGCTTATATACATAAAACGTTTGTGTTTAGAAATGTTTGTGTTTTGAGGAATCACTCAAAAAACGTGAAAACTGTGCCGAGATTCTTTTTCCGCGTGTAAACGGGGTCGTAGGCAGAGACGTTGCTTAATCATTATGAAATTAGTACAATAGGTTACCTTTAACTAAGCGACGATGGCTCATTTGGTAGTGTGTACGGACGCCGCATCAATAGGCGTGAGTTCGAATCCCTGCTATGAGCCTGACCTTTCGGATGTTAGAGCTTTTTCTAATGCCCACCTGGCTAGCTACCTCCCAGGAGTTGAAAATCTGTCACTAAATACCTATTATGTGTTCGGCAGTTTGTAATAGAGTCTCACTCTTGAGTAACTTTGATTGGATAGTTTTTTTAATTTGATTAAATGATAGCGCCGCTTTGATTGCAGTGTATTCAAATCATATATACAATACAATTATACGACGAACATATAAAATACATTTGCTTCTGTAAAACGACGGGCGTTTTTCAGGATGGACCATACAAATTAAAAATTTGTGGTAAATATTTTTTTATATAATTGATTGTGCACATATATAAAATGTGTGTGATAGTAACTCTTATTGTTAGGACTACACTAACTGTAAACTAAAAAAATGGGCCATAGAATTATACGAAATATAATAGATATGTACGTGAACAAAGTCGCGGGCACAGTTAATATTCAATAAAAACAATATTTACCACGGTAATTCAGTGCCCGGGTTACACCTCGTGCACTTATGGGTTTTTTTTCATGAATCCCATAAATAATACGTAAAATTACAATTTCTAGTTTTAAATATATTACTACTCCTTGGGGTTATGTAAGATTTACGAGAAACTGATACTTTTAAAAATATTAATAGAACTACAAAAAAAAACTGAAATCCAAGAACATAGTGTGTTATCTATACATCATTTATAAATGATTGATTTTGACTGACGACAGTTATTAATACCGTGGAGCAATAAATATATAACGTAAGTGGGAATTATAGAAAGGATTAAGAAAACGGAATGCGGTGTTATCTGAAGGTAAGTTGGCGCCTCGACGCGACGCGGCGCCAAACGACTCGTTATCACGATTTCCTAGATACGTGCGCGGACGTATGTCTATATTTTTCACAGTAAAATTGTATTAACAGTGACGCTTTGTTCTTTTAATATAATTTCATTTTCTATGTAATATATTTTTTTAAAAGTCAATTTGAGTGTAAAAAAATTATCTAAGCGCACCGAACACTTTATTATGTGGGTATTGATTTAGAATATGCTGAAACACTAATTCAGGTAAAGTCGGCTCGAGTCGACTAAAAAAGTGAAAGAGAGAATACTCTGCTCGCTTGTTAACCATTTCACGGCTAAGGTTTTCCATTATCCATATATAAGGAGGCAAAAACAAAAGTTAAGTCCTTTTTTCTCCTTCCCTGTTTGTCAAACAAATGTTGCAAACACATGAAGCAATGATAACTCAGTGGTAGTGTGTACGACTTCGCGTCATGGGACGTGAAGTTCGAATCCAACCACCTACAATGAGCTTGAGCTTTCGGTGAAGGAAAACATCGTGATGAAACCATATCATGGTGGTACGGATTATTTTAATACCCGCCATACTAGGTACTACCCTCAAGTTGAAAATTTGCTGTCAAATACCTATAGTTGTGTTCCAGCAGTTGCACTGAAAAGCCAGTACCTCAACTAGCTTTAGCGTAGCCGCCAACATAAGCCGTATCGTCACTTAAATACAGCTGAGATTGTTGCCATAATGTTAAACCTATAACTGTAACGTAGCGTCAGGTTAATTATAATTCAGTTCCTCTGTTGACAAACTAAAATATTTTCCTCAAGAGGCCATCAATATTGCCGAATGTGTACCGTAAGTTTATGATTTCAAATAGGAACCGTTTCAAGATTAATTTAAGTCGAAAACTTGTCAAGTTTTTTGACTTTGATAAAAAGTTGGTAACGATCGTTTATTTATACGAAGCTGCTCTACTGCGGAATTATGTCAGCGATTTGAAAACTATGTGACCGCTTATCGCGCGTGTTGCGATATGCGGGCTCGCGTTACAGAAGGAACTGCCTTAATGGAACGGTGTTCGATTCATACGTGCGCCCGTGATTTTGTTCGCGTGGCACTGAGAATGATTTAATGTTTTTTGCCCATTTCTGTTACTTTTTTCAATAGACACGATTTTGAAGCGATGATAGCTCAGTGGTAGTGTGTAAGACTTCGCGTCAAAGGACGTGAGTTCGAATCCAAGCACCTACAATGAGTTTGAGCTTTCGATCAAGGAAAACTTCGTGAAGAAACCATAGCATGGTAGTAGGGCCTTTTTCTAATGCCCGCCTGGCTAGCAACCACCCTCAAGTTAAAAAATCCTGTCGCCAAATACCAATAGGTGTGTTCCGGCACTTGCGAACCAGTTCCTCGACAAGTTTAGCGTGTCTACCAACTTGGGCCGTATCGTCACTTAAGATCAGGTGAGATTATGGCCATAACGCTAAACCTTTACAATAAAAAAAAAGAATAAAAAAAACATTTGCTCCTATTGATGGTAGCGTCATGTCTAAAGCCTTCCTCAACGATTGTTCTATCAGAATACAAGAAAATATTTTAAATCCGGTTGGTAGTTCCTGAGGTTTCAACAAACAAACATTTCCGCTTTTTAATATGAATATAGATGATTGAAACAAAGGTGCGAGTAAGTATATTGTGTACTAGTTTTAGCCCGCAACTACACTCGCGTTAATGTAGATTCTGTCAATTTAATTTAATTTTATTCCTACAATTTTTATTGATGAGAGGTGCGCGATGGGCTTGTATGTAGTTTTCTGGCAATAACTCGACCACAGCGTTACTGTGTTTTTAGATATAGTAGTGATATTATAAATAAAAATGTATAGATAAAGCATATGCGCTCTGAAAGTGGCCCGCTTATTTGTGTCAGTTGGCACACTCAAACATCAGTATCGCGTCGGCGTTCGGGGGAGTATGTCGTGTACCCATTGATCTATCGGTGGTGTAAGTGCTTTAAACCAACAGAAAATGACCTCATGTGTAATGCGATATTGTAAAAACTCTACAAACAAAACTTCTAATGATCATGGAATCTTAAGTATTACTGTTTTCATTGATATCAATATTTTACAAATTAAAATATATCCATACGTTAGATTTTCCGTTGACAAACGTTTATACTTTAGAATACGCATATCAACGTATACACATGTCTCTTTTTCACACCTGATATAATAAATATACTGCCTACATCCCCGTTCATTGCTATATTAGTTTATGTGCATTAGCGTATCTTTACATTTATAATGACATTGAGATAAAATGTAAAAACCAACTTCATGAGAAAACATACCTGCCAATTTTCATGTTTTTTTTTAACGGAATAAGGAGCAAACAAGCAAGCGTGTCACCTAATGTTACATGTTCACCGCCACCCATGGACACCCACAACACCCACAACACAGGAATCACAGGTGCGTTGCCGTGCTTTAAAGGAGGGACTGGCTCTCAAGTGCCACAGCCGGAACACACCTTTTGGTATTTGGTGGCAGATTTTTAACATGAGGGTGGTAGCTAGCCAGGCGGGCATTAGATAAAGCCCTACCACCACGCTACGGTTACCTCACGATGTTTTCCTTCACCGAAAGCTCAAGCTCATTGTAGGTGGTTGGATTCCAACTCACGTCCCATGACGCGGCGTTCCTACACGCTACCACTATATTTAGAATATATAATTATATATCTATATATAGAATATAAAATAAAATAATATTTACATGTCAATAAGATACTTGGAGATGGAGATGGATGGTATGGATTGCTTAATTGGTATGGACATTTAGAGAGGATGGATGAAAGAAGATTAACGAAATATCTTTACAAGGCGAGTGTACTGGGCAAGCTGATAAGGGTCGACCTACGCGAACTTATCTCAACCAGATCGAGGACGTTCTGGAGAAAGGCCAGGTCAAAAGTACCCGTAACCGAAGAGCATGTATGAAGGTGCTAATGAAAGTAGAAGAAGTGAAACATGTGTGTAAGGATTGTAGCAAGTGGAAGGATGTGGTATCTGCCTACCCTTACGGGAGAGAGGCGTGATATTATGTATGTATGTAAATAAGATAGTTTTATAAGGTAACGTAAGCGTACGAACATTGCAAACAGCTGACCGAGCGATACTTCGGAATTTGCTTTTGAGAATATCTAGAAACTCTTTTTCACTACATCAGCGAATTGTAATTCAGTTCGATAGTAATTTCATATTTTGAAATTTTGCCTTGTGTGTATTATATCTGTCAACGAATTTTCATATAAATAATTAAAAAATGCCTAATGTCATTTTTTCATTAATAGCTATGTCCGCGACTCCGTTCGCGTTGAACTACAATTTTATTTAATCTCTTTCATAAAAATGTTATATATTCTATGTTACTAAGGTCAAACAATTTTTTAAATCGGTCCAGTAGTTTTTGAGTTTATTCATTACAAATAAAAATACAAATCTTTCTTCTTTATAATATAATTTATTATTTACTAACAGTGTCTAACTACTACTTCGTGTGGAACTAAAATATATTTAATACTATATTTTACGTGCGGCTTTGCTCGCGTTAATATAGAGCTTTTCAATCAAATCGGATGCCGCAATAAATTTTTTTATACAAAGTTTATCCCTGTCTTTACTTCACTTTCAATAAGGTTTTTCGGCAGAAAAAGTAGCCTGTCACCGTGTCCCGGTTCCCATATATCTGTGCACCAAAATGCATCACAATTGATTGAGCTGTTTAGCTCTGAAACCATAACAAACAAAGTATGAACGGAACCGTGACGTATGCGTGGTTGCATGCGAATAACACTGCATGATTGAGACACGCTAAACCTAGCAGAGGGATTAGCTCTCAAATGCAACTTCCGGAACATATATATAGCTAGCTACAGATCTTCTACTTTAGGGTAGTATTAGTAGGTGTGAATTAGAATATACTCTACCGCCATGCTATGGTTGTATCACCATGTTTTCTTTATCAAAAACAAAGATTTATTGCGGTATATCCACAGGTTCGTTGCAGATTTTTGGGTTCAGGTATTTCGACGCGGTATTTGTACACGCCATCTTTGACATTCCTTCGAATTTGCCTTCTACAATTTTGTCTTTCTGTTATATTTTTAAAAATTTTCAGATAAAACTGTTCACTCATCAGTCTTTTCGCAAATGCGAGGCGATGGCGGCTCGATTAGATCCCTTTATACCTTACCTTACAAACCTTGGAATTTGCGTTTCTTATACAGTATTTTTTATAGTTAAGATTTAGCGTTATTACCATAATCTCACCTGATCTTAATTGATGATACGGCCCAAGTTGGTTGACACGCTAAACCTGTGGAGGTACTGGCTCTTAAGTGCCAGCTACCGGAACACACCTATTGGTATTTGGCGACATATTTTCAACTTGAGGATGATAGCTAGCCAGGCGGACATTAGAAAAAGCAAAACCACCATGCTATGGGTTCCTCACGATGATTTCCTCCATCGAAAGCTCAAGCTTATTGTAGGTGGATTCGAACTCACGCCCCTTGGTGCGGAGTCCGTACACACTGCCACTGAGCTATCATGTTAATCAGCTTGGATTCACGCGATTGACTGTCTTTTAAATTCTTATGCTATTAATTTACAAAATTTGGAAATAAAGGGTAGGAATGAAAGTGGTACTCAAAATAGATGTAGTACCTTCTGAGACATCTACAAGTTTTACAAATATAATATATCAGATGCGCTCGCATCATAGTTCGCATGGAACTAAAACTTATTTAAAAAAAATGCCGATTTTTATAACTAACTAGCTTTTACCTGCGGCTTCGCTCGCGTTAGTTATACACACTTTTCCCTCTCTTTATCCTACTTACAATAGATTTTTCGCGAGAAAAAGTATCTTATCACCTTGTCCTGGTTCCCGTCTATCTGTATACCATAATTCATCATAATCTATTCAGCGGTTTAAACGTGAAAGCGTAACAAACAAACTCAGTTTCGCATTTATAATATTATTATAATAAGGATTTGAACGCAGCTTTGGTCTTATTAGCGGTAGCGTGATGTTAAATAGCCTAAAGCCTTCCTTGAAATCCAACTGGTAGATTTTAAGATTAACGTGTTCAAACAAAAATAAACTTTTTAGATTTAGATTTATACAATATAGATACGAAGTAAACACATTCATTAGCTAAGTCTGGACATGTGGAAACCGATCTGATCGCTTGCTGCTAAAGTCAATATCGGTATATGTTATATGACCTAAAACTAGGTTAAATACATAATTTTTGGGAATTGTCAGCTGCGTCCAATATCGAAAGAATGAATGAATTGCACTTTAAGTATATACACTGGCGAGCTTAATGCCATAGGGAATTTTCTTTCAGCTAACCGGCAGTAATGTAGTAAGAAATAATTACTACCATTGTAGGTAGTGCAAGTAAATTATTATTATTATTATAAAGCATTAAAGTTTGTTTGTTTGTTTCAACGCGCTTATCTCAGACACAACCAGTCGGATTAAAAAAAAATTTTTTTGATTGATAGAGCCTTCATTGAGTAAGGTTTTTGGCTATTTAACATCACGCTACCACCACATAGGAGCTAAGCTGTATTGAAAAAAGTAACAAAAGCGGGCATAAAATAATAAACACTTTTTAGTTTCATGCGAACGAAGCGGCGGGTACAGCTAGTCCATATATAAAGGTGCAGAAATATTTTGTTGGAAATTTTCACCATATATCTGTTTGTGTATTGCACGCTTATCATTCTAGAACTATTGTTTTTTTTTAAATTAAATATGTTAATTCAAGTGTTATGGTCATATAGAATACTTTCAACTCATAAAATAAAATTATTCCTCCGGATTAGAGAACCAGTCTGTATTATTTGTGATAAATAAACTTTTAAATAATGATAAAATGAATAAGATTAATATGACTAACACATAGAACTAAGATTTTTTTTTATACGTTAGGCATAAACAATATATTTACATATATATATTAGTAGCTAAGCGTACAACATAGGGCCGGGCCGTGGGGTTTTTCTCGGAAAATTGATAATCACGTATTTTCGCTGATATATTTACGAACTAATGTTGGATGAAATGTATATGACGTGCGTTCCATAATTAGCCGTAATACTTTGTTTATGCCGTTTATGATAATAGATAAATTGTCGATTGTTTAATTCATATAGATATTAAATTTTTGTTATAATTTACAATATAACTCATCGTTGAGCGGAGGCGGTCGAGAGCAAAGGGGAGATATTGGCCGTAAGTTTGGATTTGGATTGAAGCCTTTTGATCGGGTTTAGCACGAAGCGCTTCTTTCGAAGAACCCCCTTTTACGGGATTCCCGAAAATCTGTGCAAATGGATTACCAGTTTTCTCACGGAACGGAGCATTACGATCGTTGTCGATGGTTTTTGCTCGAAACCCGAGCCTGTGAATGCTGCCCTTCAAGGCTGTGTTCTGTCTCCCACCCTGATTTTTCTGCATATCAATGACATGTCGCTAACTAATAACAGTATTCATTGCTATGCAGAAATCCGTTTATGGATCGTTTTAAACCTTATAAAACGATGGGATTTCCCGAGGATATGTAATAAATTTTGTAGTATTGGTAATATCGGAACTGGTAGCGTCGCGTTTAAATAAAGTTTTCCGCTTCATAATATAAAAATATAAATGTATTTATATGATTACAGTCAAATTTCTATCACCAGGCTAACACCAAATAGGTAAGTTTAAGAACTTTGGATAACATTTGGCGTGTATCGAATACCAACTGAGTTACCCAAGCCAACATCATCTGCACACGCTCCGCCCTGCTGAATCACCGACGAAGCTTTTAGGATTGTCGGTCCCACCTTTGGTTTTGGTCATGACGGTTAACCATGTAATCCTTGATCCGTCACAAGTTGGTGGAAGGGTTATTGCCTGATTACTTCACGACGATTCTTGGGTTTGGACTGCCGCAAAATAAAAGTTCACTATGAGCCTTTGTGTTCCGGCATAGTGAACCAGCGATTTTCGCCAAGGACAGCACCATGGCAGTAATGCCGCTGGTGTTGCAACTGTCTCTAGGCGACGGTATTGTAGATGGAACGTCTGCCTGTTTGCTGTCCAATAGCTTAAAAGAAACACAGGAAAAGTATATCGAAAAGTATACAATTCTTGGTACGTTTTAATATCTTTTAAATGAGAAAACAAATTAATAATACGTGATGATTCGTTGATATAATTACGGCTAATGTAATTACGCGGTGACATGTTTTATCATCAGATATGAATATAATCAAACAGCTGATTTGAACATTCTGGGCTTGGCTTTATCTCGATGATAACAATAAAAATTCGTCATTTCGATAGCGTTCTCACTCAATCGTGACTCTTTGGAATAATACGATGTTACAAGATTTATATATCAATTTCCCCGTCACTTTCGGGTTTAAGTCGCTTTCCGAACACGAAATAGCACTACCCGCTTATCTTGAGAATATTATAGTTTAAGCATGAAATTGTTTATATGTATAGTATAGCCTTTACCAAAATTCCTAAGCATATTACTGATTTGACGGTAAATACATTCAAGAAGCGTGTCAAGTAAATTTTATTTTTCTAAGGCGTGTATCATTTTGTAAACGATAGTGATGTCTGGAAATGACTCCATCTTTGTACATGCACTAAATTATAATATTACTTCTTAACTTTAAAATATATCGTATAAATTAACAGAATATGCCGATCTGGCTAGCTGCCACCTTAAAGTTGAATATTCTGCTGCTATACCTACAGGTGTGTCCCGATAGTTGCATCTTGGACCACATCGTCACTTAACACCAGGTGAGATTGTGGCCATAACGTGAAAACCTATATTAGAACATGTCTTTAAAGCTGCGCCAGCAGGCTGCTACCAAATTCGGCTGGACTGAGACAAAAATACGAGTAGAAAAGGCGTGTCAACGCGCATCCTCTTAAACTTACATCCGTGTCACAAGTCTCGGGAACTGTTGGGAGTTTCCTTCTCTGCCACACGGAGGACCCTGTATCCGCACGGTGGATCCATGGATAGCTAAGAAGTTCGTCACATACAAATACAAAAAAGGTTTTAACACTTACTATCACCTTCTTAGTATATATTTCATCATCAATTACCTTTTCTTCCAATAAAGACCTCACTTAACTTATTTAACTCGTTACTCACATCGTAAGGTGTTATTTAAAATATTAGAACGGCATCACTGCTAAATATACGCAAAACATCATCGAGATTTCGCATGACGCCCTCGTTGTTTCGAACATATAAAAAGGCTTGTATATCACGGTAAAATACGACCTAAACTTAGTAATTTTATAGTTTATATCGTAAAAGAATCGTTTTCCTGGAACGATTTTGGCAAACGCATCGGCCAGCTCGTTACGCCGCCGCCCGCGACCGTATGTGATATTTTTAATTCATGAATCAAAAACGTAGGCTGAATGCGACTGCCGCCGTTGCAAAGCGTCGGCGTACGTGAAATAAAAAGAAGGAAAATATGGCCGTTTCCGGGGGCTAAGCAAATTTTTGCAAGTGAAACGTGAGTAGAATTATAATTTCGCGTAATGTATTACAATTTACGATGTGAATTCAGCAGCCGTGTGTTGGTTTCGGTGACGCGTTCAATTATTTGTTTTATACGTGCGTCATCTGTATTAGGTGCTAATGTCCTCAGATATCATGCGGAGATTCATTGTATAGCATTCCACTATGGTATTATATTCCACTGCTGTGTTGATAGTTACAACAAGTAACAGACCTTGCAAATGGCTTGTAATGGCTGACATATAATTATAGGTTATGTGGTGCCTTCAAAATAATCTTGTCTCTTACCACAGAGTTTTTATAATTTATAAACATACTAGCTGACCCGGTGCTCTTCGTATTACCTATACTTTGCAGTACTAGATGCCGTTAAAGCAGCTAGATTTTGAGATTTATTTACATTTTTTTTTTATCTTTCTTAAATTTTTTTTCAATAAAATCTTATGTTACTTCTAATACTTCCAAGAATATGTGTACAAAGTTTCATGATGATCGGTTAAGTAGTATTCGCGTGAAAGCGTAAAAAAACTAACTTACATTTATAAAATTATAGTAAGGATTATTTCTACATATAATATAATAAGGTTTAGAATAATTATTCTAACATGTATTGAAAAATGCGTCCTATTATTTTAACGAAAGGGTCTAAAATACATTATGCTTTCAATACATAATTGTCACCCACAACATAAGTATGTAAGTTCGTCACAGAATATAACCATAAAAAATATCATGTTATTTAAAGTAAAAGTCATTAGGACGTATTGAATGTTAACTACGAGTTCTAATTTGAGTGCAACGTTTTTGAATGCAACGTTTTTGTCGCAAAAGAGAATAACTCTGTTAAAAACCTAGATAGATAGATGGGTACGATGGAATGTGATATCAGCGTACGTACGCGTAAAATCGTACAACAAAGCTGAATAAATTGTATGAACAAGATGTTTTATTGGTTGATAAATAAAATTACCCTCTAGTAGGCAGTTTTTAAGAGCTTCACTTCTGTCACGTACTAAGTTACACGCGCTGTATAATAACATGTTTTTAGTTGATGCTTGTATAAATCCTGTATTTTTTCTTCTCGAGCGTCTGATTCACGACTTTTTTTGAGCGATTTATAACTCGCCGTTTGTGTACATATTTATATGATGTTAAATTACGATATAGCTGAGAGTGTAAACATGTCAAGTTTTGGAAAATGACTGGCTCTTCAGTGGATCAAACGAGGTACTTGGCGGAAGATCTTTAATTAAAAGCAAATATTATAAAACATAAGCTAATGACGTTTCACCGTGATAATTCCTCTACCGATTTGCACGAGTCCTAACTCAGTGATATATAATTCCAATGTATATAATATGATCTGTATCTTGTGACTAGATTTTCACCACTATGCAAATGCTGAGAAACCCGTCACAGTGCCTTTTTTATCAATCACGTATATCCATTTACGGAGAGGTTTGCAAGTTCATTTGTGGAACTTTCTACGGACACCTTTTTCTTAAGTGAAAATTATTTTACGTTCGTTTCTTTATCGTTCGGGTAAAGTCGGTTGGAGGCAACTAAGGGAGCAAGATATTGTGATGTTTAACATTTGTCGGGTGATAATAAGCGCACGACATTTTTTGTAACCTAACCTAAACAAATCAATCACAATAAAGTGTATATCAGAATTATCAAAACTTATATACGTGTAAGTAAAAAAAAAACAAACACGGTTTTGTAATGATTGTAAAGTTATGAACACACTAATGGACGGATAGACAGAGAGACGTTGCTTTTTTGTACCAACGTTCGCTGGTCATTGCACCTGGGAGATGCGTTCGGCGTTCAGAACACGTACGGGATACTGAATGAGAGGAAATCCGCCAATCTCCCCGACAATGAATATTCGATATACACACCATTGTTACAATCCATCGCTTTACGATCTCTTACGCTATATCGTGTATTTACAATCTTTGAGCGTCGTGAAATACTTAGCAGGTCGTGGACCTGTCGAGGTAAGCACATATATTTGCGGTATTTGAATGGCATTAAGCACTTTGTACAAGTTTTAACGTCTCCTCGGTTTCGGGTGAAGTCGAAAGTGTTTTTTTAATGTTAATTTGACTTGACCCTAATGAAGGCTAATGGAAAGTCCCGGTGTATTGTGTTTGTCAACTAAACATTTATTCAACAATAGCAATCTAATGTTGGCAATTGCTAGTAAAATACAGAAACGCTCGTTATGGCATATTTGAACTGCGGTACATGAATATTGTGAGCGAAAGGGCATTCTAGATACATCGGTCGATGGTGACCTAAAAAGGCAAGACCTAAAAATGAGTTACATATTTATTTCAGTGAAAAACGATTCTTAGTTTTATTATACGAGTTATTTTGTACGAATCCCAGCAATAGTCTGTGCTCAGCCTTGAAGGAAAACATTGTGATGAAACCATAGTATGGTGGAAGGGTTTTTCCTAATGTCCACCTGGCTAGCTACCACTCTCATAAAGAAAATCTATATATGTGTTAACACGTCCACCATCTTGGACGACATCGACACTTAAATTTGGGTGCGATTGTAGCCAAAACGTTAGAAAATATAAAGTACTAGTTTTGTCTGCGGCTTCGTTTGCATGGAAATAAAATTATTGTATCTCACGGCGTCATGCAAATTACAATAACTTTTGATAGACCCAACCGATTTTAATGAAACAAATACTAAATTTAGCTCAAGGATACGCTTTATAATTGTTCTTTATGACGTTTTATCATAAGCGTTGTACTTTAACAGTGATGCGTACACAGACGAACAGACAGACATTTCTAAAAATGATATAAATGTATTACTTAGTCTCAGTCACTTGCAATTTTTTCCATATAAATATAAAAACTTCAACAACGTTAAAATTTTTAAATTATAAATGTATAGATTAACAAAAATCTATAAAGATGGCGTAACAATATCTTGCTGGCAGCTTGTTTCCTCTTTTCTATGATACTGGATTCTTTTAATAATGCAGGTATTTCTGCAGATCGGTTCTTTAGAATAGCTTCATTGAAGGATGTATATTTTTTGTTATTTCAAATTAAATGTAGTCGCTTTATTGGAATTCATTAAAAAAGTAAGCGAATTGGATGAATCTAAGTGAAACGAATTGTATCAAGATCGACAACGGGAGCTTTGACCTTAGGTTTATTATATTCATTAGTACCTCGCACTGCTGCAGCGCTTATGCGCCGGTGCAAATATCGCGAAGATAATTTAAACGTTCCCCATAAGGCGAGATTTTTTTAAACAGATTTCGTTTATGGTGTGTGCATTATGATGAGAAAATACGGCGAAGTTTTCTGCGAAAAACTCTTTGTGGACAATTCACACGACGGCCGAGGGAATTACGCGTTCTTTCTCGTTTGTTTGGAAATTGTTTTGGGCGAAAACCGTTACTTGATTTCATTAATGTCGTTTTGGAATTTTTATCTGAATACTTTGATATTAGAGAATTATCGGTACATACTATAAACCAAGTCTGCCGGTATGTTTTTATTTATTTGTAATATGTTAAGCGTTACGGCCACAATTTCACCTGATGATAAGTGACGATGTGGATCAAGATGGTGGTCACGGTAAGCCTAGTGGATGGTAGTGGAACTTGATGGCGATAGCTAGCCAGGAGGGCATTAAAGCCCTACTACCATGCAAATATGGTCCATGTCATGTGTATGGTGCTAACATCCCAGTCGGGTTCCGTCCGTGGTTCCGGAGATAATGCAAAAATGCACAAACAGACAGACGTACGAAACAGATTACGAAAGACAAAAAACTCTAAAGGAGAGTAAAGTGGTACTTCCAGTTAAAATAAAATTACATGAATTTATGTTTCACCGTCTACCGCTATGTAATAAATTCACTTCTTATATCGACATTGGTAATGTAAACGTGTTAAATACACGTGTCATGCTCATTTCGATATAATAAAGGTGTGTTCACAGTCTTTATTTTATTTATTTGCTTTAAAAAAAAGGAACAGTTTTTCTTATGGAAAAGCGGTCAAACGAGCAAGCGTGTCACTACACCAGAGGAGTCGCAGATACGTTGCTGGCCTTTACAGGAGGGACTGGCTCTCAAGTGCCACTGCCGGAACACACCTAATGGTAATTGGCGGCAGATTTTCAACTTAAGGGTGGTAGCTAGCCAGGCGGGCATTAGAAAAAGCCACCATGCTATGATTTCCTTCATCGAAAGCTTAAGCTCATCATAGGTGATCGGATTTGAACTCACGTCCTATGACGCGGCCTACCTAGACGCTACCACTAAGTTATCGTCGCTTCACAGGTATTGGCAAATTAAGACACCTATACATCAAGTATTTTTGGGGTTCAAATGGGGCACTGTATTAGGTGCACAGGCTTTTCTGGTATGTCATGTCATGCACTGGATAATAGAGAGGTCATAAACATTATATCTGTAATCCTTTATTAATATTATACATCACAAAAGTTTGTTTGTTTGAATGCGCTAAACTTGGGGACTACCAGTCGTATGTCAAAAATTCTTTTTGTATTTGATAAAGCAATAATTGAGGAATGCTTTAGACTATTTAATATCACGCTACCGTCAATAGGAGCAAAGCAGTATTAGAAACATTACAAAAACGTGCAAAAATTATTATAAATAAATAAAATCAAATTTTTGTTCCAAAATGACAAATACATCCAAATACACATACTAACGTTCTCGAAGCAATACTTCGCCTTTTTACTGTCGCGACTTTTTTTTAACTTAGATTCCAAGTGGTGAAACATATTTAGGTAGTACGAATCATTTCAGTTTCGAAAAAACTAAACAAAAATACCCCAAATTTGCCGCCTCTAAAATCTGCCGATCTAGGCTCCAGCCTACTCAGCCTACTGATAAATCCACCCGTGTATGTGGAAAATTTTTGTCACATTTACATGAATATATGCACTTTGTAACCTCCATTTATGAGTTTATGTGAAATCGCCCTTTATGTATGCGTGCGACCTGATTTATACAGTAATTTGCTTAAGAATTCGCTTCACTTGCGTTTTTATAGGTGACAATAACAGCTATACGTTAATAATTATTTACCTGGTCATGTTATTTTCTATAATTATTGTAATTGTCGTCAATTCTTCTGCTATTGAGTAATGTAATATTCGGTGTCGCATTAATATTATTTTCTATGACTATATATATCTGTTATTATACCTTACGACGAAAAATTTATATTCATATTACAAATTGAAAAGTTTTGTATGTTTGTTTGCATCCGGTAATCAGAGGTACTGACTTCAAGGCGGATTTAAAAATAAAAATTTTGAATGTGATAGATCAATCACTGTGAAAGGCTTTAAGTTATTTAACATCACGCTACCACTAATAGGAACATAGCTGTATTGAATAATGTTTTCAAAAAGGGCAAATTATTAGATACAATTTTAGTCTCACGCGAATGAAGCACATCTTGGAAAATTACAAAAACACTTTCGAGCAAAAAATTGTGAATAGATAAGAGTTTCTTTTTCTTGGCATCGTCGAAGCATTTGCCGGTGTCAATGTTTTATGTCGTTATGTTCGTACTGCTCTTCTATCCTTAAGGATGACATCTTAGTTAAAACTGTTTAGCGATTTTTGGAGTTACTGCAAGCAATGTTAAACCGATCCTAGCTCTAACTCCCTCTCTCTAAAGCTCTGGCAACTAAGGAGGATTATGGGGGTTTATAATGAGTACTCTCACATACCCCTCTTGAAACTAACCAGATATATGCAGCAAGATCTGTAAATGGTTTTAACCATTTTAAATAAAAGAAGTTATATTTTAAAACTTTCTCTCCCTCCTAACCAGATCCCAAACATTCTCAACCTCGTTGACTAGATTTTAACGTACAAATTATGATCATAGCGTAGATACCCAATAAAAACTAATTATACATTGGCGCACAGTTAAAGTAAAAAACCGGGAAATAAATTTACGGACACCAGATAATAAAATTAGTACAAATTAATACATTTAAATTATGAAAAATAAAACTACACATGCAATTCTTATTTATTTTATTGTTATTTTGTATAAAAAGACTTGAAAATAAGCATACATAATTATTTAGGCTTCGGGTCAATGAAATGTTTAGCAAGCGATAAAATATATCATTTATATTAAGCAAGTTCAATTATCGATTATTATTAACGTAATCATTGCGTTGAATTTTAAAAGAATTTTACGATGTCGTAGCAAGTTTTTTTTTTATTATCAAGACATTGGACATTTTGTGACGTAAGTACCTACATACAGTAAGGTAATTGCATAAGTGAATGTAAAAGTGCATATATTGCATTTTAATAGTTGAGACTGTATACAGGTTGCATTATTAATTTCGTATGCAGGATTTATGTTGCATAAAAAACTGCTCGAGTTTTGGCGAAATCTCAGTGTCTAGTTATTTCAATGTTTTATTCAAAAACTAAAACGGGCTTCTAACCTTTTTAATAGTTAATAGTTCGAACACAGTGGCTACAATCGAGTTCAGATATAGTATAAAAAATCTTTTCTATGAAATTATATATGCTAATTTCTATGGCTCTAAAAAGAAGACTGAAGATTTTCTTTTTTGGATAAACAAACTAACTAACACAAATAGAGTATCGAGTTTACAACAACGTCTTACTTTACGCCTTACGGTCGATACTGCAGCGCTGGTTCTCAATAAGATACCCGGACGCGCACAGACGTTCAGACATCAAAACGAAACGATACGATTTAGATACAAAATAGCAAAAATAGAGAAAGCCAAAATAATAATAAGAATTAAGCGTTTGTAAGAAAAAAAAAAAAGAAAAAAAGGCAGGAAATTGTGTATTATTATATGCGCACGGTTGAACGTTTTTTGGCGTATGTATTTTAGGTATTTTATAAGTTATCAAACTATAAAAAGCAACAATTGCGTTCTACCACTCAGAAATTATTTAGTATAAATCTTGAAATATATGAAAATAATTTAAAATACAGTCAGTTTTTATGTTTCATAGGTTCAGCGTTACGGCCACAATCTTATCCGATATTAAAATCAATTCGTTATTATATTCATAAAGAGTTTCTTAGTGAATAGTGTGATGGAAATAAAACCGTTGGGTCGTAAAATTTTACAATCATACTTAATCATTGCAAAAGAATTCTAATTAACCAACAGAATTATACCGATCAAGCGATATTTTATCTAATGTAAGCAAAATTTTTGTAAGCGATATTTATATTGCAAAATAACTGGTTGGCATATGGTCTAAATAGTTGTGTTCGAATATTCAAGAAATTGTTTTGTTTGTTTGTTTTTGTTTTTACTTTTATATAGTTTATAATATTAAAGTTACGGCCACCTTCTCATCTGATGTTAATGACGATGCGGCTCAAGATGGTGAAAACGTAAAGCGTAGTGAAGAAACAGGCTCCCAAGTGCAGTGCTACCGGAACACACCTATAAGCATTTTGTGACAGAATTTAAGCTTTAGGTTTGCAGCTAACTTAGTATTATAAATTCGCCGAAAGCTCAAGTTCATTGCAAGGATTCGAACACACGTCCATTGACGCGGCGTCCGCACACGCTACCACTGAGCTACGTATCTTTTCAAAACCGGATTTCTTTATTTCGAAATGATATTTCGTCCAAAATAAAAACTAAAAATCAGTTCCGTTTTCGCAACACGTAAGTTTAAGTGTGCAATATAAATTAATTAAAAACGAAATAAACTTTAATAAAACTCGTCTGACATTTACTTTTTGAATGAATACGATTTATAAGTTGAAGTCACAAAAAATGTTTCTAATTATAATAGGTGTTTATAGATATTATACACAAAAAATGGTTATACATAAATAATATTGACTGCAAAATAAAAAAGGTTGGAAAACCCAAAAGTGCACGCCTCATATTCTCATTTTTATTTTTGATTATTTAATAGCAATTAAACCCCATCGAAACAGACCGTGAAAAGTAATAGGGTTCTAATCAGACCAGCTAATATCGGATTTTTTCGAGTATAATTTTATTTTATATGTATGATATAAAGTGCCAATGGTTATTACTAAAAAACACTTTATTAGTTTAGCGTTATGGCCAGAATGTCACCTGGTGTTAAGTGATGATGTGACCCAAGATCCAAGATAGTACACACGCTAAGACACGCACGTACTACCGGCACACACCTATCGATATTTGGCGGTAAATTTTTAACTTGACGGTAGTAGCTAGCCAGGTGGGCATTAGGAAAAGCCTAATGATTTCATCAGGATGTTTGCCTTTACCAAAATTGACATGGGGTCCCTACACACTACAAACTAAATTATCATCGCTTCAAAATTCATTATTTATTATGACGGTTGGCATTGATTGTTTCGGTTTATAATTGTTTTGGTTTATAATTAATTTTCGGGCAGGTTGATCACCTTAAAAATGACACTTGTAAACTCAGAGCGAGGTTGCCCAGTGAACCTATTAAATTAAATACCATAAACCAACAAAATACGTTCATTGCCACCATGCCGCAGTTTATGTAGAATTTTTGTCGCTTATAAAAGTTGGTCTTATTCTCGATAAGTTTTGTTAAGGCGCAGTTTGCAGTCGGCTTCCTTTCAATAAATATTTTATAGTTCAATAATAGCTGTCTATAAATTCATCTTAATTTTAACAACGATTTTGATTTAGTTAACTCAGATGAGAACATAGGTTTAAGGCGTAGATGTATTTCAAGCGTCAACATGACGTCCGAGCTATAATTATTTCTAAAACATTTATACATATATATTACGTTAGCTCGTCAAAGTAACTACACTGTACCTGATGTTAAATACAGTATAGTCCAAAAACAACAGCGTCCATAGAAAGAACGACAATCCATCGCCAGTCGCTACTGTGATGCCAGCCTGCGTAAATGCTTTTTTATGTTTCGTTTGAAAGAATATTTGACTAATTGTATATAATAAATAAATATTAATGTCTTGTGTATAAAGTTAGCTAAATAAATGAAATATTTTCCGTTTATTTTGTACTATGCTCACCATCAGATGCATTTACTTACTACACCGCGTTATGATAAAACAAACAACTAATCTTTAGCACGTCGTTTTTTAATAACAGGCAAAAGGATTAAGACAAGAGTTTTTATATCGTTTTTTATCAATCCATTAGATCAGGAAGTCGGTTTCGTGTATCTAATCCGCGTTGTAGCTGAATAGGTTAACTGCTTAGTATATGATCCTATTTAGAATCAGTCAGGTCCACATTTTCTGTCCGCGTCCCCAGCAACAGTCCAAGCAGAGCATCTGCCACTTCACGATCCCTTGAGCTTGTTGCCTCGGTCTGAATGTATTAGTACTCGTGCCCAAAACTCGGCAAAGCTGTAAAAGCCCTTAGGGCTAACAGCATATGTCTATTAAAAACAGTCATTTTTCTATATTCATATTAATAAGTTTTGTGTTTGCCATAATAATATCTTTTCTCCAATCCATTTCAAAATCCAATTACGGACCTCAGTCTTGCGTTTACGTGGGTAACCGAATAAAAATTCTGAAAACTGTCCTTATTTGTCAGGGATGGCCAATGCATTGCTTCTTGACCTTGTCAGGAGAATTGCTATCTCACCTTATAATAAGCAATGATGTGACCCAAGATGATGGACATGCTAAGCCTAGCGAAGCCAGTGGAATTTAAATAGTGCTACAATGACTGCGCCTTAAAAAACCATATTAATTAGATGGGTTCCACGTTACATTGATTATTATATCTCTTATCGATACAGATGTGTTAAAATTTTGGTCGAATTCTTTTTGGCGCATCATAAACGGGTCTAATATTCCAAATGGAGTTCGTATTTTCCATTAAAGAGCCCACGGAGGTGTTTGTTAATTTTTTATCGCGTTTATAATGATATCGTGGCTTCAGATCGCAGAAATGTGAGACGTCGGGGAACACTTTGTTTGAATTCAATAAATATTTATGCGCATATTAAGTTGGCGAGAAGGCAAATATTTTTGTTATGAAGTGTCATATCAATTACGGTAATTTAAATTTCCTTTTTGTTTCGAAATATTATTGGGTTTTTAGTTCATTATGCTATATGGCGTTCAATTTATTAAATGTTATAGGCGATGTTGTTATGTGTTCTCTCATTTGAATTTTTGATAATTATTTAGTTGAATGACTCTAAAATGAGTAAATGAACTGTTTTAGAACCGTATTTTACAATTTTTTAAGTATATATACTCTTTGATACTCCATGAGACTATATCATGTCACTACTAGCTCTCTGTTTTTGTAAATTAGTTTCTCTTAGGCTTAGGCAAGGGTTGCAATCTATTTCAGTTCGCGACGTGCATACATGTTTACTATTTTGTCGTGGCGCCCTAATCCACCTAGCTCGTCGAAATAGATAAGAACACTGACACGAGAAAGGTAAAGCGAATAGCTTCACAGCACCCTCCTTCACTTTCAACGGCACACCAGGACGCTGCGGCGCACACTTTGGGAGCCTCTGACTTAGGCCATATAGTCATGTATAATTGGGAGAGTTTGTGGTCAAACGATACCGCATATAAGGTTTACAATAACACCAATTAAAACCGGGTATCGCGGGAGAGTTGACGAATATACAATTATAGGAAATATAGTAAACACCTAAACTCAAAACTATTATATGTGAACCACACGAATAAATTTCAAATATAAAACACTCAATTTGGGGATAGAGCTATGCAACCGCTTAAACCGTTAGACACATAGCCGAATTTTACTCCCAATTGACATCTAATGGTTGCATTGCCGCTTAAAAAGGTTAACTTTAAAAACCATTAAATTATTCGTGTAGTTAACGAATGCAACCAAGTTTAAGTTAGTATTATGTGAAAATAAAGAATACAATAGTTTTAAAAAGATTCCCATGATGTCGACTCCCACGGCCTCGACGCGGCGCGGCGTGGTGTTTATGTTGGTGACATATTGGCTTATTGACCAATTTCAGTCCAACGTTTGAATGACGTGAACTCCGTGCTGCGCGGCCTTGACCGATTTATCCATTCTTTCAAATCAATTGTGTTTAATGCTGGTTAAGTAGCCGTATGACAGGTATGATTGAGTAAGGTTATATATAATGCTTTCAACCTAAGTACCGATCTCATGTTCATTTCTCTGTAGCCAAATTTGAAATCAATATTAAACTTGGTACATTTGGTAGAATAATCGATACAGGTATAAACATTTTCTATGGTAAATCTATTTTCCGGAAACGCTTTGCATTTGAAAGAAAAACATTACAATTGCATTGCATGGCGGTAGGGCTTTTTCTAATGCCCGCCTGGCTAGCAACCAGCCTCAAGTTGAAATTCTGCCGCCAAATACCAATAGGTGTATTCCGGTAGTTGCACTTAAGAGCTAAGTCTTCCACAGGTTTAGCGTGTCTACCAACTTAGGCCGTATCGTCACTTAAGATCAGGTGAGATTATGGCCATAACGCTAAACCTTAACTATATAAAAAAGAGACATACATGTGATTAAAACAATAGAGTTATTTCTTATATTTACATATGTTTTGTTTATTAAAGCTTTGCAAAATGCACCGAATTTAAATGGAGTACTACTTTCAGAGTAACGGTGCTGAAGAAGAGGCAAATATTCATCGACTGACATCGTTGTGACATATGATTGATCTACAACGACTATGGGGCTTAAGATACATGAAATGGACAAAAAGGTATGTCACAGAAGTTTATAACTAAATCTGAGGTGGGAAACATGTCACTCAAATTATTAGGATAAGGTGAATTAGTGCTATCTTGAACATCATATCTACCAACGCAGATTCAAATACTGCCAACACAACAGAACACAGATTTCGATGTACGATGTTCAAACGTCTCTAGTTCAATTAAGGCCATAAGAATAAAGTTATGATTACCAAAACACTACCATCGGCTTAAAGATAATAATCGGCAAGAAACTCGTTTTAGCTTATTTAAAAATCATGAACATCAAATTACAACATGTTCTGATGCTCGACTCTAACTAAAGCTCTACAGTTAAATCTGTAGATGAATCCCAATAGTACGACATGGAAATCAGCATGCTACCGGGATTGAAAGCACCATTACCTACCAACAAGTGGAGTTATAACCAAAAAAATGGGCCCAGAATGACAAATCGCTCAATAAACTTCATAAAGCGTTTTAATTGGGTTTACTTTTGAACATTAAAAGGAGGCCCCAATTTTTCTCACAGATAAAGATCTACGGTGTCGACAATCACCTGCTATCGAGACTATGTTCTACTGTGGCTCATTAACACTGTCCGTATCTACCAAGGAAGTAGGAATTAAGGAATCGGATGCCCTTTAATTGTGTTTAATGCGTCGCGCGCGGTGGCATAATTCTAGTGTGACATAAATTAGGGCTGCCGGCTTTGTTGTTTAGTTACTAGGCGAATTTCTGTGTGTATTCCTGTATCGGAAGTCTTCTTCTGCCGCTTGTTCAGTGGATACTTGGTTATACAAGATTATGTCAATGTCACGTAGAATGATGGAATATTTGTGAATATGCTGAAATATGACAATAAATGTTAAAAAGTCGGTAGAAATTATAGTAGTGTCTTAAGGAAATTTGAAATAATGTATCACTTAAATATCACTTTAAAAAGATCTATTAAGCTAAAGAAACTATATATATCTATCTTCTATATTAACACAATTTCCCGAGTAGAGCCGCAGTGGGCTGCTAGCTATTTATAATTCAATTCGTTTATACAAAATAAGCAAATTATATTACACAGTATCACTAATTATATGTTCAATGATCCTAGGTATCTTGCTTCAACCTTTATGATTCAATGAACTAGATTCTCTCAGTAGTGGCATGCGATTTGCCCTTAATTATTTAAACAATAGTTAACTGTGAGTTTCATGAAAGGTTCAAATGTTCAATGTAACGCACAGCTTTGTAATCAATTGCGTAATCGTAGAACCGCTGAACAAACGACCAACCATTTATTATTTATACAATTATGCAAATAATTGTGTAATTTGTTATTTGTTATCAACGTTGTAAAGTATGACTTATTTGTAAAGCAAACTTTCCATATACTTTCCATTCAAGTGAAGAGTTGAATTAAAAGTGGTTTTATAGTGTATAACCTATCATCAACCTACATTCTATTACTTAAAAATATATATATAACACTTTTACACCCTAAAATAGATAACTAATTTCGTTTTTATCAAAAACTATAACAGTTAAAGGCAGTTGCATCAGTACTGATTATTGTATTAAATATATAAGATATATAACTGTAATGTATACACGGACTAAACATATATTGCAACTTCCAAGGGGCATACGCATAGTGAACCTTCTGTCTCAGGAAAGTGATATATTCAGTGATAGCCTGGCGAAACTTAAAGATATTGCGGAAATATTAGTGTCCAGTTTAAACTAGCTATCTTGTTACTGTAGCATATAATATGTTTTGGTTTAACTGTTTATATTATATGTGTGTAGAAAGTAAATAAATAGATAAACTTATTCAGAAGCAATGTCTTTCTTTAATGATCATAGGAGTTAGACTGCTGCAGGGTTGGCCCATTCTTTGACGTCATCCTTTACCAAACCAAACTATCTAAGTTTATTCAAATTACTATGTTTTTGTATACACGTGTTCGTTTGAAGCTTATTCATTAAATATCAGTAGTGATGGTGACACAAAAATGTTTAACGTCATCGCAAGACTCATTTAAAAAACATTTTTGCTATGAAATGATCATTCAACGAAAGAAGGACTAGAGCCCTCCTTTCAAAAAATATAGTAACGTCAAGCATACCGGGTAAACCTTCCACCAATAATATAAACTTTCTATAGAATACAGAGATCATCATTCAAATCGATTACAAAAAGGTTAACATATATATACAAGTATGGCTATCGTTAAATGTTATTTCGTAAATATGTTATTTCGTACTTATCTAAATACGCAAGGGTGACTTGCTTCAGTTACCCTTGTATTTCTTTCTCTTAGAATTACATACTGTTACATACGTTTTGTTATATTCCTCACATATACTCAAACCCCAGATAACTAGTTTGTGACAAACTAAAACATTTCGTGTATGTAAGTTTTTTTAAAGTTAAGGCTTAGCGTAGCCAATTTGGTAGACACGCTAAACCTTTGGATGGACTGGCTCTCAAGTGCAACTGCCGGAACACACTTATTGGTATTTGGTGGCAGATTTTCAACTTGAAGGTGGTAGCTAGCCAGGCGGGCATTAGAAAAAGCCCTACCAGCATTCACCAAGTCGTTTTAAATCCATTTTGCGTTTCTTCCATTCTTAATTAGTCCGACTTTGGGACCCCGGCTCTAAACTTAGCTGTATCAACTTGTACGTACGGAGTTTGTATAAGTCAGGAGTATGAAAATTTGTAAATTCTTAATTAAAAAAGAAAGTAATTTTTATTGTTTTTATTTAATTGGTCAGCGTAACTAAGTTCAATTTAATAATGGGTCGTAATAATGTATAACTGATCAACGTGAAATTGAACTATCCTAGACGCGGACAAAGCTTACATTTTTTTTTACAGTTAAAGTTTAGCGTTATGGCAATAATCTCACCTGATCTTAAGTGACGATACGGCCCAAGTTGGTAGACACGCTAAACCTGTGTAGGAACCAACTCTCAAGTGCATCTGCCGGAACACACCTATTGGTATTTGGCGGCAGGATTTCAACTTGAGGGTAGTTGCTAGCCAGACGGCCATTACAAAAAATCCTACTACCATACTATGGCTTCCTCACGATATTTTCCTTCATAGAAAGCTCATGTTCATTATAGTTGGTTGGATTCGAACTCACGTTACTTGACGCGAAGTCTTACACACTACCACTGAGCTATCATCGCTTTTAAAGTGAAAAATACAAGAAAAAAAAAAAAAAAAATAAAGCATCTGAGGTAAAAGACAAAAAAGAAAACCAAACCTTCATACTTAATAAAATACTAAAAACCAAGATCAGTAAACATTTAAGCGAACCTACAATTTTTAAATAGATGTCACAGTTCGTATCACAAGATGAAATGTGATTGAGATCAAGTGTTTACATAATAAACATAAATAAAAGATATGTGCTATATTACCGTAATTGCTATGGCGTCCGGATGACGATGGTACTCGACGCCGTGGAGGCCATAGCTGAAGGTTACCTTCAGTACTATTGAGGTTACAAACGTTTACATAAAATATTAACACATAGCGTTACTTTAGGGTCGCCGGACGAATTAACAAGTCGATGCATTTCTAAAATGCTGTACAAAGGACGAGACAACATTCAGTGTCTACAAATAGATAAGAGATTCTTTATAATACTAAGTAACACTGAATGAATGAATGAATGAATTCCTTATTGCACTTTAAATATGTACACCGGCGAGCTTAATGCTATAAGGAATTTCCTTCCAGCTATCTAGCAGTAATGTAGGAAGAAATAATTACTACCATTGTAGGTTGTGTAAATAAAATAATTGGTGAAATAAGAGTGTAATAATATAAATATACTAATCTTATATTGATAATACATAGCGAATAGCATATTAAACAAGCAAAATGTAGTCAAAATAAATAAATTAAATATACATACATACATATATACACAGCGAATTGTGATAAACAAACATCATTCTAACTTTTGTTTATTATACAAATGTCGATGTAGTTTAATACCAACTAAAGTTTATAACTGAATTCGTAAGAAAAATAACTTTTAAAAATCAACAACAGCGCTAATTTAGATTACAGATCGGTCAAGTCTTTTAGAATAGCTATTTTGAACATTTTTCCATTTTATTTCTCCTATGGGATCAGAGTAAGTAAAATTTAATGAAACAAAAATCCGTATTTCTCTATTTATAAACCTAGATTCACTAGTGTATATAGACATGGTCAGATCCCTTAATTCTCGACGAAAGCGTGCGTACTAGGGCTGCGATTTTGATGCTGAAGATATTAGCTGCTGGTCGACTCTCAACTTCAAATACGGTACATAAAATAGTGTTTTATAAATAGGTAAAATTTAACCAAAACAGTTGTTTAGTTGGAAGCTATTAGCTAAACTCAATGTAACTTTAGACCTAATTTCTATTTTTTTTTTTTTCATAAAAGTAGAAATCTTACTGAGTAAAATGCGGCTGGGCAGGAGTCTTTGAGTTATATAGAAGCAGAGATACAAATATTTAAATATAGTGAAAAATCGACTTTTTATAAAAGTTACAAAAAAATCTCTAGCGCCCGGAGTTGTACGTACCGGGCTCAAATTTTCAGGTTCGTCTCCTTATTAAGTGTAGTTTCGAGAAAAAAATCCACATTTAAGTCACTGACTCAAGTGCGCACACTTTCATCGAGAATTATTAGATCTGCCCATATACGTATTTTATTACGTTTTGTAGTATACGTGTCAGCGTAAAGTGAGACAAAAGGGTAGAAGCAGGCAATGCTTGTTGTTAGAAAGGGATCACGCTGCAAATTTAGGAGTAGTAGGTATACATACGTGTAGTTAGGAAGAACACACCACGCGTAATGTAATTGTGCCATTTTATTTCATTACCGATTACATAACTTTTTATATATTACCAACCCTGATACTACAACAGGATAAGCATTTACCCCCGAGCAGGCAACACCCTGAGTGGGCACTCAAGATGTGCGAATCGGCAACTAAAGCTAAGATCAAGAGTAATAATATACAATGATTGTATCTAATATACATTGCATTGCAAGGTGATAGGGTATTTTCCAATGCCCGTCTGACTAGTTACCACCCTCAAGATAAAAATCTGCCGCCAAATACCTATAGGTGTAAACGTCATGTATAAACAATAAATGACTTGAACACGCGGTAGAAGTGGTAGGTGGTGGTAGTATACCAGCTAAATCTCTCTATAATCTACTAAATGATAATGATCCTACTTAGGACTGCAATAAGTTCTATATTAGAACGTGTATCTAAAGTTGCGCTAGCAGGCTCCTACCAAATTCAGCTGGGCAGGAAGAGAAACACGAGTAGAGACGGTGAGTGTTGACGCACGTCGGAAAGTGGCCTCTTAAACCTACATTCATGTCACAAGTTTTGGACTCTTCTCGGACATTTCCTCTCTACTACACGATGGACCCTTCATCCGCACGGTAAATCCATACATAGCTAAGAAGTTCGACTCAAGTGACAATCCTAGTACCAAGGACTCGTTACGTCATCACCAAGAGTACTGGATACGAACTTTCTTAATTGTTTAATTATTTTCTACTCGTATATATATTTTTATATTACTTTAGCTGTGTCCGCGACTTGGTTCGCGTTGGACTATTTTGTTTTAGGAAGAGTCGGCAAACGAGCAAGCGTGTCATCTGATGGTAAGAGATCACCGTCGTCCGTAGATACGCACAACACCAGGGGAAACGCAGGTGCGTTGCCGGCCTTTGTTTTGGAACGATTTTTATAATCATTTTTGTCCGTTTTTGGAGCTTTTGCAATAGAGCTTTACTCCTATTGGTGGTAGCGTGATGTTAAATAGCATAAAGTGTTCCTCAATTATTGCGATATCAAATACAAAAATGTTTTTTGAAATCCGACCAGTAGTTCTTAAGATAAGCGCGTTCAAACAAACAAACAAACTTTACCGCTTCATAATATTAGTATAGATAATCTCCACTGAAAATTATTACGATGTTATTGCAGACGAATAACAAACAATATTTTATAGGAAAGTTGGTCTTATTTAGATATCATAAGTACTTGTAACGAGCACGACTTCCTATACGAACCGGGAATCGAACCCATTGTAACAGTCTGAGATGCGGTCCGGAATGGTAAAGCGGACTCGGTTCAGTCCGTTATCGTATTTAATTAGATGCGATACAACTTATAGGGCTGTCAAGAACCTACATTTATTCAGCATCTAATAATAATTTGTTTTAATGTAAACTTAACATTATAAATGCAAAAGTGAGTTTGTTTGCTTGTTACACTTTTACGCCTAAACCGCTGAATGGATTGTGATGAATTTTCGTATAAAGATAGAGACGACGGTGATAGGCTACTTCTTCTTACGAAAACCTTATCAGATATAGGGTAAAGAGACGGATAAACTTTATATGAAACTATTTATCGCGTCATTCGATTTGTTTGACAAAATCAGTAGTAATGCGAGCGGGACCGCGAGTAATAGCTAAAAATAATATAAATGTTTGTAGCTTTCAAAATACTTGTAATTGCGTTACAGAAAGTCGACGTTAAATAGGCATAAAACATTTTTGGGTTGTATCACCTGATCATTTTCAGTTCGCGTGGACTGAAAATTAATAATTTTTGATCGTTTTTGTAACTTAGCGTGGTTTAGCGTTTAGCCTGTCCACCAACTTGAGCCGTATCGACACTTAAGATCAGGTGGGATTTTTGCAATAACGCATAACCTTAACTATAAAACAAAAAAATGTTTAATACAACTTTACTCCTAATGAGGGTAGTGTGAAGTTAATTAGCCTAAATCTAATATTTGCGATTGCTATATCAAATACTAAGGGAATTTTTGAAATCCGAATGGTATTTCCTAAGATTAGCACGTTCAAACAAACAAACTAACTAATCCGCTTTATAATATTAGTATAGATAATCTCAGCTCAAAAGTATTACGAAGTTATTGCAGACGAATAACAAACAATATTTTGTGAGAAAGTTGGTCCTATTTAGATATCATAAGTATTTGTAACGAGAACGACTTCCTTTATTAATCGGGAATCGAACCCATTGTAAGAGTCTGAGATGCAGTCTGAAATGGTAAAGCGAACTCTGTACAGTATTAATCTTAACATATTGTAAAAATTGTGTGTTTATCGTAAAACGAAATTGGTGGCCTTAAACTAAAACAACAGAGTGTCAATTCGTATACAAACCATCTGTCACCGATAAGAAGCTGTAACAATAGTATTTTTGTAATACATTTTATCTAATCGCATTGTCTTTATAATACAATAAATAGACCTAGAAACCTTATCTATGTGGCGGCGCTTCTGTTTTTAAACGATGTTTAGTTAACGACATTGGAATATAATAATTGTAAACATTGCATGATTCCGGCAGTTGTACTTGACAGCCAAGTCCTTTCACTAGGCTTACACCGTCTGAGGTCACATGTTCACTTAACATCAGGTGCGATTGTGGCCACAACGCTAAACCTATAAAGTATATAAAAGTAGTTTCAAACCTTAACGCGTACATGTTAACAGACAGGCAAACATTCAAGGAAATATATTTTTGTTATCTATATCGATCACAAATAATAATTTTCAAAAATTACTTATTATTCACATTTGGCTTACTTCACTTTCGATAAGTATTAATGTTAATAATTGTATTATCTGTATAAAAAACTGATGACTGTTGTAATTGTCAACCCTGACAGTAAAGACGCCATTTAAAAATGGCGCTGGCGTTTGTCTGGACTGCGTCTGCGCAGAGCGTATTCCAACCGCATCCCGCCTTTCCGCCGGCGAGGCGCGGCGTGCAGTGTCAACAAACTCCTGTACGAAAGAATGCAAGTCGACGATGCATTACATACACTCTGTCACGGAATAGGATGTACCCGTGTATGGCAGTTCCTTTATGACGTCATTCTAATTCAACAAACTATGTAGGTACGTACATACGTCTCATTGTCATTCATGAATACGATCGTTCACGTAATATTTATTGAAGCTAAAATGTTAATTTTACGTTCGTGACAGTAACCTTTTTATCACAGTCCACCGCACCTCGTTAGACGTCAATGGTATGCTGACGTACGAGGCTCAAGACAGTTAAATACATTTTTTAAACTTTCGCGTATTGTATACATTATAATATAGAAATTAAATGCGGGTTTAAACGCGACTTACTTTTTAATAATCAAAAATACAAAAATCGACAGACATATAAGTCGGCCATAGCAGAACACCTGCTAGAAGAGGCTCCCAATCATTGGATAGAATTACATAAGCCAAAAGTCCCCTCTGCAGATAGTTTCTACTATCCTGGAATTGTAAGGGAAGTGATCGAAATTAAAAAAGTACAAACTTTTAATCGGGATGACGGACTAAAATTATCTATGGCATGGAATGTAGTGATAAGACGACTCAAGCCTCGGATACGATCGACGCATGTATCGTCAGATATAGTGAGTGTAGTGTGCCGGAACATCGTTAAAGATAATAAGCAAATGAGGGTAGTTACTAAAAACTGCCCTCCCTAACGAAGACACCGCAACAAGTCAGTCGGCTCGTGACCACGGCTTGTGTAACCAGGCCGAAACGTCGAGCAATTACTCAAAAGTTAGTCGCATTTTAGACCCGCATTTAATTTCTATATTATAAGCTAAATACATAATAGATGATTTCACAACAAAACATACTATAAAAGAATCACTGTGACAGATCTATTACCAAGTGCATAGTGGACGCAACCCAGTCAGATTCCAACACTACAACTGAATTACTATTCATCGGCTATTCCCGAAACGCGACCGTGATGATACCTCTGGTGTATGTTGTTTGCAATCAAAGCGGATAAATAATAATAAATAATACTAATAATAAAAATCTTTATTGGTACAAAAAACATATAAACACAATAATAAACATGTACAAAAATTATGAACAATTAATAATTATTTTTATATCGCTCTAGTTGTTTTATCATTCCTAGTAGCCGATATATTTATCACAGCATCATTTATGGTGTTTAGGCATATCTTAAAATTCTGCTATATCAAAAGCGAGATTTACCAAATTTAACGGTGGTCGGTATAAAACTTAGGGTGTATCGACTGTATACTGTATACACTAAATTTTATTTCACATATATACATTACTATCTGCACCTTTGACTTGATCCGCATGGAACTTAAAATTATCTAATAAATTTTGCCCTTTTTTGTACCTTTTCTTAACACAGCCTTCTTCAATGAATGCTCTATCAAAAACAAAACAATTCATGTAATCTGACTAATAGTTTCTAAGATAAGAGCGTTCAAACAAACAATTTTTTTCCGCTTTAAAATATTAATGTAAATATCATATGATATAATGTAATTTTATTCGACAAGAAATATCTGTATTAATCGTAAACATTTTTAGTGCAAAATTAATAAAACAGGAGTATTATAATAATATTTTTAAGCGATGACGTTACAGTAGTAAATTGCATCCTGCAATGAGTTTGAGCTAAAAGTAAAGACACCGTAGTAAAACTATACAGTTTTCTAATGTCTCCCTTGTTTGTTAACACCTCCAAGATTAAAATTCTCTGTAAGCATCTATCTGCAAATGTGTTTGCATTTAATTACCCGATGTCTCCATTAGTATCACATTGACACTTCATGTCTGATGAGGTTTTAGTGATACCTGCATGTTAGAACGATTAAAAAACTACTCACAATAAATATGAAATTGATTTAAACATCCATTAGTGAACTAATTTAGGTATTTTTTTTTACAGTTAAAGTTTAGCGTTGTGGTCATAATCTCACCTGATCTTAAGTGACGATACGGCCTTAGTTGGTAAACACTTTAAACCTGTGGAGCGACCGGTTCTCAAGTGCAACTACCGGAACACACCTATTGGTGTTTGGCCGTTGATTTTCAACTCGTTAGTGGTAACTAGCCAGGCGAGCATTAGAAAAAGCCCTACCATCATGTTATGGTTTCTTCGCGATATTTTATTTCACCGAAAACTCTAACTCATCGTAGGTAGATTTGAACTCACGTCCTTTGACGCGGAGTCCGTAGCCACTACCACTGAACTATCATCGCTTCAAAACTATATGTATAAAGCTTATAAAAATTATCGTATAATTTAATATGAATATGTATCCATGTCAATGCATGTTCAAAATGTATTTAGCTCCATTAACGCTATCAGAATTAATTCGAATGACTTTACTATTTATCGAACGTTACTCAACAATCTATCCGCTGTTAACTGTGTCACCTATATTATAAATAAAATTTATGAGATATAATTCTGCCGTTTTAAATATTTACTTACACGTATGATCAATATCACCCGGCGTGTGGATGTTCGCCACCTGGGCAAATCGTATCTTGACACTGGGTAAATCATTAATTCTTTTGTCTCTACGCCCGTGTTACGTATCATTGAATTTTTAATTGTGTTCGAATGTAAAGTTGGATTACATAATAGTTCTTGAAATTAAATATGGCCCCAACTGTATGCCTTGCGGCAATCCATCACAAACATCAGAGAACGCAAATTTCATATATATATATATCACTATAACCATATAGGTACGACTTTAAATTTAATTTTTGTATAATTAACATCTAATAGATAATAATATAGTTCTATATTTACTGTTTACTAGGATAATTGATGAATATATACTCAATTTACAGATTTAAGACTCTCACTCTATTTAAAAAAAAAACAACCATTTGATCTTTTTTTTAACGTGGAAAAGTGCATTTATGCATCCGTTCCTATCCCCGAAGGACTGTAAGGGGTATGTTGGAGCAGTATTAATGACGCTTCTTATCCAATATTTTTTTTCTTGCTTATTAATCTAAACATACTTAATAACTCGTTACTACCTTATAATTCCTTTACATAGAAAAAGTTTGGTTTTGTAGTTAAAATATGAACTGGATTAAGAACGAATACTTCAGTTCTCACAAACATTCAATCAAGCATTTAGTCATAAGACAACTAGCTTGAACTACAATCATCTATAATATATTAGGTATTGTAACCATTGACCTAAAGATAACGCAATAAAAATTATCTCAATAAATCAAACAGATGTATTAGATAAAATCGGTCTTGCGAAAGCTAATAACTCGCAAGGGTAATAAGAAAGTTTCGTACCAAAATTCATGTTATGGAAAAAACATAGTCTTACATATAAAAGGGGAGGCATGTAATATATCATGTGTTTCTCCACAAGATAAAGTTGAAAATATGTAGAATATTATTACAAACTAAGCATCTCACAGCATGATTTTGCAATTTTTACCAATCATTATTTCTATATTATAATAGTAATAATAGTTGCGTTGTGTAATCGTCTTTACTTGAATCAGACTCATAATAAACTCCCGTATAAGATAGCCGCAAATTATTTGACTAGAATATGCCTAATTAAGTGATACGTCCGGATGGTAATAGCCAAGGTCTCTAAAGAGTATAATGAGTTTCAAGACTACTTTGGTATTTAAAATATTATGAAACTAAACATTACCATCAATGATACCAATCATGTGATCTTGGAAAGTAGTAACTTGACTTTAAGACCCTATTTGTTTAGGTTTTTCAATGGTAAATGGCACGTCACGAACAGTTATAAGATATTTTAAAATATTACTATGATAAATGTTCACGCGAAGCAACTAATTGGATTATAACACTTCGAAATTGGTTGTTCTATTGTTTCGTAATAGTTATGTACAATTGGAAACAGTTGGAACTGTGATCTGAAATATTTGAATGAATTCAGATTATATCATAAACAATCTTTTTTTTTTTACGCAAGTATTCTCTGTATTAACAGTTTTCGTTTTTCACGATGCTTTTGATTAAGTCCCACAGTAACTATTTCATTTTTAACATTTCTAATTTATAATAGACAATTCAGTACCCCATTATCTTTAATTCTGTACAGAACCGTACTATCGTACGATAGCGATGATAAACTTGTAACATTAAACACTAATTTATATTTCTAGCCGTGACCTTATTACAGCAAGATTTATAGTTTCATATGTTTTTACAATTTAATGGTTAATTAAAAGTAAATACGGCATATAAATTGTAGTTGTAATCAACGTAAGTTGCCTCTGTACAATGTTCATGTCGATCGGGTCGTAATAAAAAGTATACGTAAAAGTAACAAAGATTTTAAACGAAAATCTAATTTCGTTACAGCAGCAAAAGAATATTACATTATCAGTAAATTGTCAGTAGTTTGGATCGATCACGATTAGTTCATACGCGATCTTTATTGAACTCCAGTGATAACGTATCTTCAAACACTCCGCTGAAGTTGTTATTCATAAAGCTACTGAGCATACGCGCTAGACGTTCAAATACCCTAAGGGAATTCGCACACTATGTTATAAAAATACACCTTGCTATGAGAAAGGTGATGGCATTATTGATCACGTAAGCTTTTTTTATACTTAAGGTTTGGTTATGGCTTAAGGCGTTATGGTCATAATCTCACCTGATCTTAAGTAACGATACGGCCCAAGTTGGTAGACACGCTAAACCTATGGAGCGACTGGCTCTCAAGTGCAACAACACACCTATTGGTATTTAGCGGCAGGTTTTCAACTTGAGGGTGGTAGCTAACCAGGTGGGCATTAGAGAAATCTCTACCATCATGCTATGGTTTCCTCACGATGTTTTCCTTCACCTAAAGCTCAAGCTCAATGTAGGTAGATTCGAACTCACGTCCATTGACGCGAAATCGTACACACTACCACTGAGCTATCATCGCTTCATATACATCTAGGAAATAGCATATTAATTGCATTATCAAAACAATAGCAAAGGTCTCTTTGTTAATGGAAATGAATTATTATCTGATAATATTTAATTTCAACAGGTTAACGCTAACGTTCCGTCCGCTGCACGGTGTGGCATTTCAAAAGCTAGTTAAAAATTGCATCGCATTTCCAAGTAAGCTTGTGGTTCAAATTAATGAAGATTCTATAAAATACCATGAACTATATTCCCGTATATGTAATTTTAGTGTGGTGTATCTATACTTATGATCTTAATTAGGGGCCGGTCACGGTGTATTAATACGATTAATGCTGGCTTCCTACTTTCTGGACTGTTTCTTGGCTCGTTGGGTTTCCGTCGCTGGCGCCGAGTCGGTGTAAGGGTCGTTCCACGGTGTAACTTAAGCACTTGCTGTCAATGTCGCTAGTAGCACCGTGGAAAAATTAACTGTGCAACAAAGGTGTACCAAGTCGGTTGAATTTGAATTTCTTTAAATTTCCAGTTTGATTATATTTTGTTAAATATGTTTTCAACGCAGAATATTTATTATGTTAAAATAACTTGGACGATGTTCCAATTTAGTTCATAAATAAGAAATATAGTATTCCAGTACAGAACAGAAAACGTTACTGGAACAACATTGTTTGATATAAAATGAAATATAATATGTGTTTACCTTTTAAAAGATACGAAGCCTTCTTGCAAAATACTTTTCAAACAATAAAATGTCGTTAATGCAAAGATCTGCGAATTCTACGGTACAATATGTACCTACTTATTTATAACTTCGATGTGCCAGTTGTTTTGACGGTCATAAACGATAAACCTGTTCCATACTGATACAGTTTTGGCGCGTTATAATTTTGTAGGTCGTAAATTAATACGATACTCTTATACCATCAAATTCGTTCGTTGTAATGTTACATGAGAGTTTAAAAAAAATATACGCAATAAAATCGCTATGACTCGCAACTTAATTCGTTTGATACTAAAAATTATATATATATTTTTTTACCCGTTTTTGTTACTTTTTTCAATACAGCTTTGCACCTATTGGCAGTAGCGTGATGTTAAATAGCTTAAAATCGTCCTCAATGTTTGGATCAACTTATTTTTTGAAATCCAACTTTAGCTCATTCGAACAAACTTTTCCACTGTATAATTTTAATATACATTCCTTTTATCACTTTACTATCCAATTTTTATTACTATTCTACTATTGATACAAGTGACGCTAAATGTACCAGTCTAGTAATATGTAACTTTGCCGCACAATAAACATTAATTTAATTGTACCCTCAAAGGTTATGGCAAAATATAATGAATGCATGAATGAACACATAAATCATTCATATAAATATATCGATTAAGAGTAATATATGAACAGATCGAGACGCTTATATCAATAACACAATCAACTTTATTATATAAAAGTCAATACATACATACGTATTTAACTATGCACAAGATAACAGAAAATGTTGAATCTCGGTGTATTTTTTTTATAGTTAAGGTTTAGCGTTATGGCCACAATATCACATGCTGGTAAATGACGATGTGGTTCAAGACGGTGGACACGTTTAGCCTGGTAGAGGGACTGGCTCTTAACTGCAACTGCCGGAAGACACCTATACGGCAGATTTTCCACTTGAGGGTGGTAGCTAGCCAGGTGGGCATTAGAAAAAACCCCGAAAGGTCAAGCTAATTATAGGTGGATTCGATCTCACGTCCCTAGACGCGACGTCTAACATACTATCAACGAGGCTATCACCGCTTCAAAATAGTTGGACTTTTCATGGCGACTACATTTAGTGTATAAGCTTTCTCTTATCTCTACCAGTATTGGGGAATGAGAGTCACCGTGGTCTCTTTATTTGATAGTGCTTATCATCCAATGACTACCACACAGTCCTCTCGTCTCCAACCTGACAGTAAACGAGAGAAGTATTTCCATGAAATTTTTCAGTCAGTAAAACAAAAAAAAGAAGTGGGACATATTCACGTCCAGTGCTCGTAGTTTATATGCAAACATAGACTTTAACAACAAATTCCCTAATCCCTTAATTTGAGAGTCTGTCCCTTGACTAAGCGTGTCCACCACCTTGAACCACAGCATCACTTTACATCAGAAGAGTTTGTGGTCATAACGGAAGGGATATATTGTAAGAAAAACGCTGTTGGCCTGACGGACGATTATATTTTTATCGAGTCTTGTGGCAAGAGCGAAAAGCACTCGGCGGAAATGGCATCTAGTTATAGTAAAGGTTCCAAAGTGGTCGGACCTCGGTGTCAGTGTCGGCGGCATGGTGTTCGGACGGATCTGTGTAACTTGTCCATTTTAGCTAAATTGTGCACGGATGCATTTCAACAGTGACATGCATATATGTATTTAGTTATCTTAATACTGAAGTAATCTAACTTTGAAGCAATGATAGCTCAGTTGGTTGTGTATACGGACGTCGTATCAATGGACATGAGTTCAAATCCCTGCAATCAGCTTGAGCTTTCGGTGAAAAAAAGCATCGTCATGAAACCGTAGTATGGTGGATAGAGCTGTTTTATTGCGCGCCAGGCTTGTTACGAAATTAAAGTTGAAAATGTGCCGCCAAATACGTAGGTAAATAATATAGGTGTGTTCCGGCAGTTGCACTTGAGAGCCACTATCTCAATTACACTCACAGTACCATTTTACTTACTGTTTGGGGGTGCAAGTATGAAGTTTGATTTTGTTTTGCCAGTAAATGAGTAGTGTTTTGTCTAATGGAGGATCAGACCTGGCCTTAAGTAGCTGCGGAGAAAGGTCGCGGTGAATATAGGTAAACATCATAGCGATGACAGCTCAGTGGTAGTGTGTACGACTTCACGTCAAGGGACGTGAGTTCGAATCCACCTATAATGAGCTTGAGCTTTTGGTGAAGGAAACCATCGTGAGGAAACCATATCATGGTGTAGGGTTTTTACAAATGGCCGCCTGGCTAGCAAACACCCTCAAGTTAAAAATCGGCCGCCAAATACCAATGGGTGTGTTCCGACAGTTGCACTTGAGAACCAGTTCCTCCACAGGTTTGGCGTGTCTAGCAGATTGGGCCGTATCATCACTTAAGATCAGGTGAGACTATGGCCATAACGCTAAACCTTAAGTATAATTTTTTTTACAAAAGTCTAAACTAATCGCACAAGAACACAAATATGTGCTTTCTTTTACACCAAGCCTGCACCAAAGTAAGTACAAAGCACTTAATTTGTGTTACCACGTTATGGAAAAAAACACAGCTGTAGTGAAACATTAGTATATCTCTCACTCCCTTTGGCGCATCGACTTTACCTGAACGAGCATCACACAAAAATGTTACGGATTAGAATTTCGAAGTTTCACGCCAAAAAAAATCATCGTAATTTCTGTGCTCCTGTGTGCTCGAGCCTTAATATCATGGTCTGCGCAAGCGCACGCGATGTGGCAACGTTCGAACATAGAGAACTGCCCTTTGGAACACAACACATATTTGTTATTTATTTTCACGCGAACAACATACGAAAGCTTTTAAGTTGCTGGTTAGTATAATATAGTGATATACCGTGTTTATCTTCACTATCGCTGTAATAGTTCGATGATAAATGTTCGACGTACTATTTGAATGTTAAGATTTTTCAAAGTTAGTTACTTATAAAATGATCAACTGTGCCCACGAATTCATTCGCTTGAAACTAACAAATATTGTCAGTTTTTCTTTAATTTTTTTAATACAGCTTTCGTCTTATCGATTGTGGAGTGATGTTAAATAGCCTAAAGCGTTCTTAAATGATTGCTTATAAAATACTTTTTTTTTTAATCTGACTGATAGTTCCCAAGATTTGCTTGTTTAAACCAACAAACAAACAAACTTTTTCGGTTTATAATATTACTATTAACTGCAATAGTTCGACGTACCTACTTACTACGTAAGGTCTTTGAAAATTACAGTAAGTTACGTATAAAAAAATTGCCGTCCCCACGACATCGTTCGCGCGGAGCTAGACATTATTTAATCATTCTTGCCCGTTTTTGTAAGTTTTTCAAAACGACTCCGCTCCTATTGGTAATAGCGTGATGTTCCATGGCCTAAAGCCTTCCTCAATTATTGCTTTAAGAAATAAACAAAGATTTTTGAAATCCGAGTAGTGATACAAATAAACTTTTCCACTTTATAATATTAAAAAGATAGTAAGTCAAGTGAAGGTAATTTTTTTGTTTAAAAACATTTAAGTTTAAAAAATACTTAAATTGTAAGGTATTTTTATCTTTACACACCACCGTTTGTAGGGTAAACATAGATTTGATTGCAACAACCCTACTTTTTGAACATTACAATTTCTTATTTCTATTTTACCTATACTTTATAGGCGTAGCGTTTTGGCTAAAATCTCTGGTGCTTAGTAACGATGCAGCTCAAGACGGTGGACTCACTAAGACTAGTGGAAGGACTGATTGTCATGTGTAACTGCCGAAACACATCTGTAGAAGTGTCTCGGGGCTGATTGTCAACTTGAGGATGGTAGCTAGCCAGGCGGGCACTAGAAAAAGCCCTACCACCGTGCTATGATTTCATCAGGAAGCTTTTCTTCACCAATACCTCAGGCTAATGACAGGGATTGGTATTCAATTCCATACGTATACATTACCAGCTGAGCTATCATCGCTTCAATCAGCATCAAAAAGATGACTCTTGAGATCCTCCCAGGCTGGTATAACAGCGATGACTTTTAATGAGCTTCTTCTATTTGGTGGTCGCCATTGTTTTCGGATTTACTGTGCTTTTAGGCACAGTGACACCACTTAATCTTGATACTACAAAAAATATATATAATTTAAAATGGTCTCCGTCGCGGTAAAATTAAGCATCGCGCTACGAAGCTTCCGCAGTCGAATAAAAAGAAATGTAACTAATAAACCACCACGGTCTCGCTAATTTAAAACGATGTGTTCGTTCTCTCTAAATATCATCAACTCTCCTCCGAGACATTATTCACTTTGACAAAAATATATAACCCCTATACCGGCGTACCTTTATTATTAAATAATTAGCTTGCCGTCTGTCCTATTTTCATATACTAGGAAACATTTAACGAGCGCTTTCACAATACTTAACAGACAAAACAATGGAATCATGTATTTTTAGACGGCCACTGGAGAAAAAAACTTCGACAATACCGCTTGGGTTGTCATACATTGCCGATTATGTATTGAGATATATTTTTTTTTGTACGAGCAAAGTTAAATTAATGTCAATAATCAATGGTGTTATAAGTAAAAATGTATAGATACGGCGTATGCACTCCGAAAGTCGTACGCTGATTTTGTGCCAGTTAGCACACTCAAACCTCAGTGTCGCGTCGGCGTTCGAGGAAGTATGTCGTGTACTGATTAATATATCTAGTGCCCTAAAACAATTGAAAAGGTCCTCGCGTGTAATGCGATATTGTACAAACCATACAAACAAAACTTCTAAAGGTCATGGGATCACATTTAATACGTGTTATTACTATTTTCTTTGATAATTTAATATTTTTATGGAATAAAATATATCTATATGTAAAATTGTCCGTTACAAAAAGAAACGTTTTTATTTTAGCCGATGCATAACAACGTGTACAACGTTTCTTTTGTACGCCCGATATTAAAAAACAAAACAACCTACTTTATTTTTTATTGTTTATAGGTATTTTTAGCGTTATGGCTACAATCTCACCAGATGTTAATTGATGATGTGGCCAAGACTAATAAACACGATAAACCCGTGGAGGAACTGGCTCTCTAGCCTTCCTCGTGCGACTTTCTCATTCTTTGTAATCTATTATCGAAGTGGAGACCAAAACCCTTTTTGTCTGTCTTTGTTTATGTTCAAAAATCTGAAATTTCTTCAGAGATTTCATATTATCATGGACATCCTTTGTTTTTTAAACAACAACAGGTTAATTTCTATCCCATAAAACAAAATGCCTTATCCTGGATAGAAAAAAAGGAAGGTGAAATTTAATTTGCACAAAATAATTTTCTAGATGATTCTGATGTCGCTAATTTACAACACTGTTTTACCGATCACTAAGAAAATGATCACGTATGTTTTCTATTAAAGAAGTATTATGCTTCTTCTAAAGGGGGTAGGTGGCACTACAGTCGAGGTATTAATTACTGCAAAAGTCAGAACTAAATCTTTCGGGGCAGCTAGAACCTATATGTGTATATACAAATAAATAAAATTGAAGCGTCTGGTTGTAATGGCAAATTACAGCTTTTCATTAGAAGTATATATGGTGCTAATAAGAAAAACCCAATTATAGAAAAATAATTGTTTGTCTATTGATGTTTTCAGCCTAATGTCAGAATAAAAAGTAAGGATTTCGACGGGACGTTTACTGGCATATGGCTGATGTTATAAAGAGCTTCTAAGGCTAACTTTATTTCAACTCCAGAAGACGGAAGTCGCGGTTACAGGCTGGTTTATAAAAAAAATAGTTTTTATATAAAACAGCAATGGTGTCCGGACTGTCCGTTTGTTTAAATATAATGGTAGACGGTACTGAAGACACTATGTCCCAGTTGGCACGGTGTGCCCGCCCACGGCTGTTGCGAGGGAATCAAAGAAATTTTGTATTTGTCGCCAACTCAAATATATTAGCTATTTAAATGTGCTTGACGTGTACACATGCAGGAACTGCAGACTATTTTAAAAAAAAGCTCTCTTTCACAGTATAAAAAATGCGCGGGAACTCTTCGCTCGCATTTATAAAAGTTAAGTATTGTTTGATTTTATTTTTATATAGCTACTAGCTGGCCTAATATATTTTATTCTGGTCTTTTCAGTGTTCAATAAAAGGACCATAGTGACATGTAACGCGTTCAGAGATAGGGTCATTATTCGAAATTAAAACCAAGTTCTCAAGTTGAACTAAGCAATTTACATTTACAAAATTTCATTAAAATCCGTCGAACGATACAGTTCCAGAGATTAGCGCGGACAAACGTCCCGATGTAAGAATTTTGTACTTCAAATCAAATTTAGATTTAGCTTATTTATTTTATATTCATATTTCAAGCTTAGAACTACAGAAAGTTCTATACAAGAATGTACTCCTAAAGCTGCGCAAACTGACTCTTATCAAATTTGACTGGACAGAGAGAGAAACACGAACAGGAAAGCTGAGTATTGACGTGTGTCGGAAAAGAGTTCCTTAAACCTGTGTCGCAAGTCTCGGGATCTGCTCAAAGTTTCCGCTCTACCATACGATAGGCTCGGCAACCGTACGGTGAATCCACGGATTGCTAGGGAGTTCGTCACATGTTCAAGACAAATAAATAACGATGTATTTGTACTTACATCAATAAGTTTTTTTATTTTCAAGCAATAGTTTCAACCAATAAAAACGTATGCAATTTTTACTATCATTGTTTTATGATAATATAAGTTGCAATGAAGGTTAAAAAAATCGAAACTTTACGTTGTAAAAATAATATTAGGAAAAGCCGTCGACTTTTTTATAGCAACGTATGATTAAAATGAAATACATCATAATAAAAGAACATCAGTGACCATTAAAAAAGTTTTGGTATCAGCCAGTGTATATTGATCTATTAAAGACCTGGTTACCTTCATCATAGCGTCAACCACAATGACCTGCTAATTAGCAAGGATTTCTCTGATTGCCATTGTTTTAGCTTATACTGTGATGACTACAAAGCATTAAATATATGAAACAAATTCGCGCATTTTTCATAGTTCAAGTTTAGCGTTATGGCCCTAATCTCACCTGATTTTAAGTGGCGATGTGGCCCAAGATGGTAGATACACTAAGCCCTGTGGAGGAACTGGCTCTCAAGTGCAACTGCCGGAACGCACCTATAGGTATTTGGTGGTAGATTTTCAACTTGAAGATGGTAGCTAGCCAGGCGATTGTTAGGAAAACCCTACCCAAGTGCTATAGTTTCGTCACGACGTTTTCCTTCACCGAAAGTTCAAGCACACTGTAGGTGGATTCGAAGTCACGTCCCTTGGCGCAGCGTCCGTACACACTACTAATTGAGCTATCAGCACTTCTAATTTATAATATTAGTTGAAGTAATCGTTTCATCAATATCGAGATATGTAGATTAATCTATGTCACAAATTGCCACAGAAATTCTATACCCATATAGCTTATAAATCATTTTATCACTTGGTTACCGATAAAATGTATTTTTAATTGGAAAAGAAAAATTATTTATCGATTAATATTAAATTGTAATAAATCCATATCAATAATGTGATTTTATCTTTGGAATTTACACTAATACGTGAAGGTAAAGAATTTTTTTATCCAATTCTACTATATTTTTATTTCTATACCCATCTCTAATACAATAATTACATGTTTTATCGGATTTATTTAATCTACAAATACGCGTTAGGTTTTCGAGTTTGCTTTGTTTCTACCTGCTTCTATCAGTTGTCTCACTGCGACGTCAAAAGTGTAGGCACAATATCCGCTTATTTTATTTTATGGTATGGTAATCATTGGCGGATTTCCCTTTGACGTCCGTAGGCTATTTAAATGTTGCCGACCGTACCTATCAGTTACATTTCATATAGGACTACGTAAATAGTAGAGAACAACACGATATAAGACTTAAATCCTAAGCGGTGAAACATATTATTTAACACCATTTAGGTATATCTACAAGTACGAGTCATTTTAGTTTCCAAAATACAATACAAAAATACCCCAGATTTGCCGCCTTTAAAATCTGGCAACCATGGGCTCCACGATTAATGTTAATGCTATGTATAAAACAATGTAAATGTGATAATATAATCTTAATTACATTTTTATATATTCAATTATATAATTAACGGAAATTATATAATTATATATTTAAAAAGCAAACAACGTACTAAAATGTAACCCAAAAAGGATGCATTATATAATCACGCTTGGATGGGGTTTCTTTAATAATTAATTCATTATAATTATAAATGTCATTGCCTCTTGTATTTTTTTTATTCGCTTCTTCCGTTATATTCAAGCAGGTATGTGTTTATTTTTAATAGGAAAAAGTTAACGGACCCTGAATTCCATATTTAAATATTCAAAAAAACCGTTTGCTCGCAACCTCCAGTGAGTCTACTTACGTCGGCAAGAAAGATGCAAGCAACGAGCGTCGTAACGTCCCTTCGTAATCCGAATGCTTATAAATTTCAAACAACCCTCAGGTGCTTATATTATAATAATATATAAATAATGCCGTATTTAATTAAAACTCACACTTATTTAACGATCATTTGAAGTGAATTATAGACGGGTTTTAATCTCTATACTAATGTTACAAACCGGAAAAGTTTGTATGTTCGTTTCAACGGGCTAGTCTTAGAAACTACCAGTTTGATTTTGAAACTAATTAATGACTTTTTTTTTTGAAGGGGGGGCAAACGAGCAAGCGTATCACAACACCAGAGGAATAGCATTTTGCATTTTTGCTCTTTGCCGGAGGAATTGCCGGCCTTTATAGGAGGAACTGGCTCTCAAGTAAAACTGCCGCAACCCACCTAATAGTATTTGGCATCAGATTTCCAACTTGAGGGTAGTAGCTAGCCAAGCGGATCTTAGAAAGAGCCCTACCACCATGCTATGGTTTCCTCACGATGTTTTCTTCACCGAAAGCTCAAAGTGTAGGTAGTTGGATTCGAACTCATGTCCCACGCGGCGTTCCTACACGCTACCACTGAGTAATCCCCAGAAAAATTTATAGAATTTTGTCATTAGTTCCAAGTAGTTTTTGTGCATATATGTAAGTATTTTTTGTGCAAGGTTAGGGTACGATGGAACTGACAAGGCCTTTTTGGATCGAAGTCCCTAAATTAAATAAAGACAAAAAAATGGCTTATCTAAGTACAGTCTGTAGAACATGGTTGCATTTTCCATTGTTTGCCAGCTTTCATCTCGGTATTCACGCCTTTTACTATCACAGTTCATCCATACATTTTTTGGTCATCCTCAACTCCTGTATTCATCTCCCTTCATACTTAAAATTCTTCTAGTTATATATTTCATAATTTCTCATCACATACCCATATAAAAACGTATTACTCGTCAAATTCTTTGTCACTGATGACATTTTCAAGCTTATTACTAATCTTTATCTATTCAAGTTATTCCGTACATCAATTTTAACATCTCTGCCACATCTGCCACATCTGTAACATCTGCCACATATAATTTTCTTATATCCACCGCTTTCATTGTTCAACATTCAAATCTATACAATATGACAAGCATTACGTAATATTATATACGTAACGAAAAAAAGTGAGTTTCCTTTTGTCCACCATATTTTATCTAATTTAACCCAATTACCTACAAATTACAAGTAATATTTTATAAGATAAGCACATATCGAATTAAATATCCGAATTGGGCCGACTTATCGGTATAGATAGATGAAATATATGTATAGGTATATATATGTATGTATACACACATACCCACACGTGGAAATTCGAATGATATCTAATTATTTATCATCAATTATCAAGAAACATAAAATAGTCGTCAAGTGAATTTGATATGTATATTATACAAAGAACTAATATGGACAAAATGTTTAAAAGACTATTCATCTTTTTAATTAATTATTCTGCAGAAGAAACAGCTGTAATCGTATGTCAAATCACTATTTTAAAGTAACTTACACTCCTACACATATAAGCTTAAAAAGTTTTTGGTTGTTAAGTTCTAGTGCTTAAACCCAATGTTTCTCTGTATATTTGAACCTTTACAGACATAGCGCTTCACCACAATTACTTATAATGATAACTGATATTTCTTTACTTATATTAAAGTGGTATTTGAAATCCCATTCTTTACGGACTACGTAACCTCATCGTAACACGCATTATCCGGGCTCAGGCCAAGGCGAGTGGGGCGTGTAGCAAGGCTCATCGGGTGATAAGCACCAGAAACGACTCATTAAAACACACCACGACGACACTGCAAACTCCCGTATTGCCAGGGGCCAAATCACACATCATCTAATCAATTGATAATTCATTCTACTATACTTTGTTTACAAATATACCCTCAAGAATACATACATACCCTAATACAAACCGGTATTAGAAATGCTTCTATATAGCAATTTTATCGCCGAAAACTCAATGTTTATTTTCAATTCAAAAATGATTTCTTCATCCTTTCTAAACGATAAAAAATTTATATCAAATTCCCTCTTAATATGATAGGCGAAAGTTGAAAGAATACGGTACTACTCAACCATAACTGCTCCCATTTCGTCCAGGATTGTCATATTTCAGAAACATCATTCAAGTCAACGTGAACGAAGACGCGGACATAGCTAGTCTACATCAGCTTATCATCATGCTAATATTATAAATACGAAAGTGAGTTTGTTTGTTTGTTATGCTTTCGGCCTAAACCGCTGCATGGATTGTGATGAATTTTGGTACAGAAATAGATGGGCCCCAGGGAACGGAAGTAGACTACTTTTTCTTACGAAATATTTATTGCAAGTGAGGTAAATAGAAGGATAAACTTTTTATTTTACATCCGATTTGTTTGAGAAAATCCAAGCCAAAATATGAACGCGAGTGACGCCGCCCGTAAAATGGAGTTATATCTGTAATGTAACATGATTAACAATACACTAATTTCTAATTTAGATTATGACACAATTATTTAATTAGCTAATTATGTTGTGCAATTATCGCTAAGGATTATTATTTATATATCATTATGATTATGGATGCTGCGCAATTTAATTGAGTCCAACCAACCACCTGGTAGTGCCTACGGAAGCAGCATCAATGGATGTGAGTTCGAATCCCTGCAGTAAGATTGAGCTGTCGATGAAGGAAAACATCGCGATGATACCATAGCACGGTGGTAAGATTTTTTCTAATGGCCTCTTGGCTAACTGCCACCTTGAGGTTGTGAATCTGCCCTCCAGATGCTATAGATACACTTCGACAGTGACACTTGAAGAACCAGTCCTTTCACACACTTACCGTGGCCGCCATTTTAACCACATCGTTACTTACCATCAGGTTAGATTGTGACCATAACGTTAAACCTATTTCTATAAAAAATACTTTTTTTTCGAACTGACGTACGCCGTTAACCCCAAGAGTTTTGACAACTTCAGCGAACTTTATAAAAAACACCACACTCGCAGACGTGTAATATCCCCCAAAAAAGGGCTAACCACAAATAATAGAAATCGCTGAATATTTGCTTTAAGATAAAAATAATTAGTATCAAACAGTCTGGATTTGTAATTTTTTAGCTGATACTTAGCGATTTTTGCTATTTCTTTGCCCTTACGAAACATGAAGCTGGCGGTTCGGATCAGGCAATGTTTAGAGAATGCAGCAAACAAGTGGCTTGCAAGACCGTCAATGTATTGACGTCTTCTGGTTGATCACGGTTTGTTTAATAGTGGCTTCACTTTGTATATAAATGCAAAAATCACATTTTACCAAACTATTAACATGGTTTGTTAGCATAATCTAATTGGTTGGTATTCATAAACTTTATTATTAGGCCCTAATTTATGTAATATTGGACGTATTTTGCGTATTATAGTTATAGGGCATAGTTTAAAACTTTTTCCAATACAGCTCTGCTCCTATTGGCAGTAGCGTGATGTTAAATAACCTAAAGCCTTTCTCAATGTTTGATCTATCAAATACAAAAAAAAAGAAATCCGATTGACAGTTCCTAAGATAAGCGCGTTCAAATAAACTGTTGCGCTTAATAGTATTAAAATATAGGTAACTGGCTGCATGATTTGTAACCGTAAAGACTCTGCGAACACTTCTAGAAATCGCTGCCATTCATATGTTACTGTTCGGTTAACCGTCTAAATTATTCAGTCACTAAATGTTTCATATCATGTAAAAAGGCGACAACAGTCTTCGTATCGACAGTAGTTTCTCAGTAGTCACTGTTATTCCTGGATATGCATACATAGGAATGTTTACTATTAAATGCACTACAGAGGTGAAACAGTTTTAAAAAGTGCAGACTATAAAAATCAACCAAGTGCGAGTCGGAAAAGATCGTCTACGGTCTCGTTTTACTACGTCTTATATTATCGTACTATATATACATTCACATACATGTATATTAAATTTATCAAAAAATTTAGTGTGTCACGTTTTCTTTCATCACCTTCGACATCCTTAGTTGTTATTGTTTATTATTTTACTTTAGATTTTCTTTTATGTAGCGTTTTGGATATAATCTCACCTGTTATTAACTGACGATATGGCCTAAGATGATGGACAGGTTAAGCCTCGTAGAGGGACTGGCTGTCCAGTGCAACTACCAAAATACATCTCCAAATATGTGACGACTGGTTTTCAACTTGAGGTTAGTAACTAGCCGGGCGGACATTTAAAAAAAAAAAGTTATAGCAGAACACAAAAAATCATGAAAACACTGTTCTTTTATGGGTATTTTTACGGTCTCTACATACGTTTTTTTCTAGTTCTGTGGATATACCCCTAATGAATAATAAAATAAATAATGAAAAATAAACAAAACTCTTCTATTGTGACCTCACTTAATACCTTACTTTATTTATGTAGACTGAAAATTTTTAACCGGCCACTTACTGTGGTTTTAAGAATACCGTCCTTATAAGGTGACACGAATTTGTTAACCTTACCGATTGGGTCCCTTTTCTGCTAAAACGCCCCATTTTTCTGTGTTCGTTGTGAAATCAATCATTTACATACTTCGTCTCGTAAAATGCGAGGCAGGCGACGAGAGGGGCGTCTGTAGACTCATCAGGTAATAAACACCACGAGCTAACCTCTAAAAAAACATTCCCATACTGCTAAGACTATCCCACACTGCTAAGACTGCTCCATAGTTGTAAATAGAGATTTTTTTATGAACATATCCTGTTAGTCTGACGGGCTTTCACAGCTTCACCGAGCTTTTGGGGCCAATGTGGAAGGCAATCAGCCTGGGGGCTAATCAGCGCAAGAGTGTAGTGACCGAACCTCGGTTTGGACTGTCACCGGGAATGCGAAAAGATACCGCGAACCTGACTAATCCTAATTAGATCCTATGCTAAGCAGCTGAACTACTCAGTAAAACTACCAGCGATAGCTTTCCCACTTCTTATAATCAGTAACGGATCCCTAAAAAACGATAAGTTACATTCGTACCTATTTATTCACTGTAAAGAGTAAACAAAGTTGGTGTTACTATGATTTACTACTTAGTAACTTACCGACAATTCGATTTCACGTAAAATTACACGTGTTATCAGTGGTATGTGTGCAGAGCTGTAAGTACGCGAGTTTGCCGGAAAATTGTTGTTTATTTAAATTTTACACCATGAATTGATGAGATAAAAATCAATTTGCAGTTTGCCGAGTTGTTGATAATTGTCCCTATACGCTCGACCTTGTGATGATAGGTAAGAACATAGCAAACTTCCTATGTTACTTTAATTAAATAAATAAAAAAAACGAACAAAAAGTTCATAATCTATGGGCCGGTAGTTTTGGCGGGATCTTTGTCCTGTTGTGATTTTTAATTGAATTCATATGATTAGTTGTTTGACTCTATGCTGTGTGGTATTGGTGTTGTTTCAGATGATTTAGTTTAGATTTTGTTAGTGAACTGATTTATATATAATAATATATTTAATAATTTTAACAAAAGCATCATCATCTTGTTCAGGACCTAACATCTTTGTTATGAAATAAGTTGTTGGCTGCAAGGTATCATCACATTACCATTTCCTTAGAAAGAAAAAATGTAAAATATAAAAATATGCCATTTTAGCACTTGGCATAATTCATCATCGAGCTGATCTCAAATGAAACCTTTTGGATAATCATTTTTTTTAATAATACCGTGAAACCTGTGAAATAGCTGATACGAGGAGTCGAACAAGAAAAAGTTTGCATATACATGGCTTTGAGGATCAAATGTCAACGTACCCGTTATGATCAATAAAAGTTTTTTTTTCGTACGGAATTAATTAATACAGATAAAACATTTCACTGAAATTTATGTCACTTGATACTATTTTAATTTTATTTTATTAATTCGTTTCGAGAATTTTAATACTATAAGTCATGCTTTACGTAATGCCAGGAATAAATAAATTTTATATTTCAAATAAATACATTGTTAATTTTTTACAGCGATACTTAAGGGATTTCACATTTCGTTTTGAGAGTCGTTGTTAAGAGAATATAAGAAATCGTTGTGTGAACAATAAGGTAAACCAATGAAACTTAAGTAATTTAGGGAGTCTGTGCTCAATTCGAGGGCATATACATTTTTTTATACTTAATAGGATTGGTGTTGTAGCCACAATCTTACCTCATGTTAGTTGAACACCCTAAGCCTAAACGAGGGAATGCCTCTCAAGTGCAACTGCTGGAATACACCTATAGATTTTTGGCCGTATATTTTCAATTTGGAGTAGTAGCTAGCCAGAGCGCATTACAAAAAGCCTTACTATATCATGGTGATATAGTTTCATCACGATGTTTTCCGACTACATCGTCGCAGCTTCCATACATACTACGAACTGAGCCATGGTCGCAATTTCATAAAACTGTGTACGGCGTTCATAGAATTAAAAAATATATACATCGAACATGAATAAAGGAGGTAGGGTTTTTTCTTGTATTTATATTAGATAAGCACTCTCAATATTTACATAAACCGGAAACCGAAGGCGCGGCCCGCAGGCACTCAACTAACTGCTCTACTGTAGATCAAATAATATGAATAATAACAGATAAGCATTCTCGATAATGGTAAAAATATTCCTTAATCGGTGTGCCCTCAACTTCGTTCGCGTGAAGTTACTTTCGATGACTCAGAGACAGTACTTTTTACATTTTTTTATTAACATGGTGTTTCAATTCCTATTGTTTACGGACTTCCTCATAGCAAGGCGTAAACGCATTACCCGGGCTCAGGCCAAGGAAAAAGGGGAATGTGGTATCTCTTCGGGGGCTCTTCAAACTCTCGTGGCACCAGAGACCAGGAGCAGCTTTCGCACTTCTTCTAGGCAGTACTTTTTCCTGGATGTATAGTATCCATTGTTCTTCCCTGTATCCCGTAGACCAATAACGTCGCATACACGATTTTGTGTTGCATTCATCGCGCGTCGGCATTATTACACTCTTGTCACATAGCATTATTTTCTTTATGCTCGGCTTCTGACAAGCTTAGCGTGATGATAATTAGCCTTCTTCAATAATTGGGAATAATCGAATACAAAAATAGTTTCCTGAGATTTGCGCATAGAAACAAACAAAATCCTTAGCTTTTTTATACAGTGAAGGTTTTGGCGTTATGGCCACAATCTTACCTGATGTTAAGTGACGATGTGGCCCAGGATGGTGAACACGCTAATTCTAATGAAGGGAAAGGTTCTCAACATGTTTGACATGTCAGGACTTCTAGGCTTTTGTCTGGGCTTTGTTAGACTCTTTAATTATTTCGGATATTTGTGCTTAAATGAAATACTAGTAAAAAAACTGATATAATACCCTTCCTCCCCTCGCAAGGGTCTACCACTATACCCACCATACCATTGTAATGAAATAGTTAGTGGTTGGATTTAGTGACTAAACTAAGCGGACGTTTATTCAAATTTTGATTTTCAAACTTCTAAATGGAAACCCTAGGTGGGTTTGGTGATCACGATTAATTAAAATTAAATTAATTAATTAAAATTGCAATATTAATAACAATTATATATATAAAACAGAAAGCTACTGATAAGTAAATTAGTTGTATTTATTATAATTTTTATTTTTATTTTTAATAAGGTACTATATAAAAAAATTAAATATATTTAAATGAAAATGGTGAGAACTGAGTTTGCAGTGTGACGAAATAAATAATTAAAATAAAAAAACAATCACGGCATATTCTAAAACAAAATTCCCTCGCCACGTCTGTCTGTCTTTCTGTTTGAATGCTTCAAACTCAAAAATGACTGAAATGAGTTTCGTGGCTAGTGAAGAAGGTTATGACATGAAACATGTTGGTAAAGCTTTTTCTAATGCTTACGGCTGGATTACACCTTCAAGATGAAAATATGCCCCCAAATACGTACAGGTGCGTTCCGGCAGTTTCACTTGAGAACCAGTCCCTCCACTAGACTTAGCGTGTCCACCATCATGAGCCATATCGTCATTAACTGCAGATGATTTTTTAGCCACAAAGCCTAAACGTATAAAATTTAAAAAGCAAACATTTTTGGCCTCGAACTCGATTAATGAATTAAAACACATTCGCTTAGTTAGTATTATTGTGTGTACAGATAAAGTATTAGCTGCGAACTACACGTTATGTCAAGTTCAGTGTAACGAGATGACGTCATTACTATGTTCGGCATCCGGTCGAGCGGTGCCGGTTGATAAGGGCGGAAGCTGTTCAAGGTCAATTAAGAGACTCGGTTAAACTTCGAGTTCAAGGTCATCGTTAACATCTGCTCATATAGTTTCTTCATAACGATTACATTTGGGTTTATTTTTTTCCAGGGAGTAAGTCCCCACTGACTTCTCATATTCCCCGAGGTGAGAGGAGCATAGCGAAATATTTCTTTACAATAAAAAAAAATGAACAACGCATCCTTGCGCTACACCTGATGTTAAAAATGGGATAATCCAAAAATAATGACAACCAACCATAGATCAGAATTAACGAAAAAGATTATGAAAATGTTTAAACTGTTGAAACTGTAACTGAAATGCTCAGTTTCATTTGCCGATTATGTAATCTTGCATGTATTAATAATACCCATATATGTTAACGTAATAATGTTGTATTTGGTTAAAAGGTTCTACTGAGAAACGACTGGGACGATTTATTTTATCGTGGGAACTAACGCAAGGTGTATACTGCTGCTTGTGAAGGGGTTGGACGGTGATAAGTTGGCTTCTTATATTTTTTAAACAAACCACGATGTCAAGCCGGTATTTTTTCGAGGCGCTACCATTTATCGGTAGATCTAAGCTTAACTAAGGGTTTGTTTATTTAATTGACTGTAATCATAGACTAAAATTTATTACTTTCAATTTTGATCAAAACATGTTCGGACAATTTACTCTCTTTTTTATTCTAAAAACTTAAATAGAAAATACATTCTAGAAAATAAGTGTTAAGAAATAGTGCCATTAATCTCTCGAATAGACAATCTAAATAGTGGAATAAAGTATCTACTCATTGATTAAAAAAAACGAAATTTTGTCTTAGACTTTTTTTTCTTTATTAGGCAACAGTGTACAATGTTATTCCTAACGATGGAAATGTAAACCTTTATGGAAACCCCTGCTGTGAAGGCGTGAAGTTATATTACTGAATCCTGGTTTCCGATTGTTGAGTAAATAAAAGAAAGGATTATCGATACCGACTAACGGGTAACGAACATAATCTCTTCCTGTTTTGACAAATAGATAGTTACCGCCCTGGGTGTGAGACGCGCGTGATTTGCCTAAATCATTCACTTGGGGTGACAGCGTGGGGGATTATATTATTATTATTATATCGTTCACCAGAATTTGGTAACATCAAATGACATATAAAAACTATCATGATCGAGAGATGTACCTCAGCACGTGAGCCACTTAAGAAAATGGTCCAGGAATGCGTCAAAGCTTTCAAGACAGTTTTCTTATATTATAAATCGAAAAAGTTTGTTTACTCGCTAATCTTAGAAACTATCAGTCGGATTTTGAAATTTCGTTTTGTATTTAATAGTGCAATAATTGAAAAAGGTTTTAAGGTTATTAAAATTAGCTATCACCAAAGGCGCAAAGCTGTACTAAAAAAAGGTTTAAAAATGGGCAATATTATTAAATAATATAAACTTCCACGCTATTGTAATCGCGGGTACAGCTAGTTATAATAATTAAGACTGTACACTTCCAGCAGTGTGCGATAAATATGGAATTTCATTTGACAGCTTATTATTGTCCCGTGTGTGACAGTCAAAACCGTTTCACTTGACAAACTAATGCGAACGACCCGAAAAACGTGTCGGTACAACCCTAGACCTTTTGAATACCGGATTACAAAGAGTGTTAAATTTTCGAGCTTTCAAAAAACATTGTTATAATTTTTACTGCCTTATTCATATGTGTTAGAATTTAAAGTCGCCTGATACGTCGACATTGAAAAGCGTTTATAAAATTGGCTTGTAAGTCATTTTTTTCGAACAGCCCTTACTTGGAAGTATGCTTTATATACTTCCTGCTTATCTATGTTTTACACATGAAAGAGATGCATGAATTTGAAATTAATAAAGGACTTTTTAAAGGGTTACAGTTACTAGGGCGCAAAGGTTTTTTTTTAATAAATCAAAGAAACCGCTTTGTCGAGTGTTGCATTTCTTATAAAAAAATTAACAAAACATTTCTGAAGGCAACCTACATTCGTTACATTCCTTTAAACGTAATTTTATGTTGTCAGTATCATACTATATTATTATCATTATATTAAAAGATATTAGTATGAATAGTTATATCGAAAATAATAATAAATTAGCGACAATTTAAAATAATCACGTTATTATAGTATATGGATGCACAAGAGTATGGTTGTACAACTGGTAACGCCATCTTGTGTCAGCGTTTGAGTAATTCAACTCTCGTTCAGCGAATCAATTTTGATACATGTATAAATGAACTTTTTTATACTTTAATATTTCGTGAAGAATCTTATTTTAATTTTATTGATTTCACTGTAACGGATGGCTTATTATAATTATCGATATTTTACTAAGTATGATTCAATGACAATCAACCTCAAAGCATTTTTTATGATTTGATATAAAGTCGTAAACATTCGATTACTTATATTGTAATTATGTAATACGGTATTGGTTTCATTGAAGCTGTAATAAATTATCATACTTTAAACGCAACCGTATTCATTTTAAACATAAGAAGGGCTTTTCTAAACGAATAAGGGCGGCAAACTCGCAGAAATTTTATTTAAACGTGAACCAAACAACGCGCGGTATGTCGGGTCATTGAACTCTGCGGCGGGAAACTGGGGTTGGTTTGTTGGATTACCTATTTGTTTCGAAGCTAGCGTATGCTCCGTCGTACAATAAAACATTCATTCGAAACCCTTACCATTATATGCCGAATTCATGCAATGCCTAGAAAGAATTGAAAATTACCCGGAATCTCACTATTATATTTTAAAATCAAATTCTAACTCTATCTTTAAATTGTACCGTAATATTAAATGAATTAAGTTACTCAAAAAACTGTATGCTTTTAAAAATAATATAACCAACACTTTAAGATATATAAATTACTAGGTATATTTATAACAATTAATTACTAAAACCTGCGGTATTAGTTTAAAATAATTTGTTAAATTGTTTAAAATTAATGTAAAATTCAGGATTGAAGTAGCCATAAGCTACAGAGTTAATTATTAATTATATAATTGCCAATGTTGAAATACAGCATGATTCACTATCTCTGACAACTACGAATCCTTACGCTCGTAAATTATATACAAAAAAATAATAGAGTTATAAAAAGTGCAGACAAAAACATTATTCGGTAATTTTTCTTAAGTGAAATAAAACATAAAGATTCATTAACTCCTTTTTTAGTTCATCAAATCATGTGCAATTATACATTAAATAAAGTATGCTTTATGATCATTAGAACCGCTCAGGTATTACCTCGTGCCGTACGTAAGTCAGCTTGAGGAATGTTGACCTGATTGGCTTCGATCCGTACTAAAAACCGAGCGACACACAATCAACCTCCGAGAGATCCGGCGGCCGAGTGACTGTCTCTACGGTACCGGTTACAGAGTAACTATACTTATACTGTAACGAATAAGTACCAACTATGGGTAGAGTGGCCACTACCTACTGTCCTAGCTAGCTACTTCGCTCCATCTACTTGCCGCACGCACACAACCACAGTATCACCAACACATCCTTTAATGCTGCGCTGATTTCCTTCTTCGTATAGTTCGTACTACACCTCCCTCCGCCTCATACCCCGGGGACGCTAACCGGGACGCTGCTGAATTACCTTTACTTTACAATATTTGGACAGAAAAATACGCATGTCGTGTTGTAAATGCATATAAAGTGATGAGTGGAATATAATCGTGTGAACAGAATGCGTATTTTCAGTGTATTTCTTGAATGACATGGAATTAGCCGGGACGCGGTGCGAGGGGCGCGGGTGAGCGCGGCGGCGGCGGTGGAGGCGCGAGTCGCAGCCGACCGCTACGCGGGCCGCGCCGAACCGATAGTCCGTAGTCGTGTCCACGGCGTCAACCGAATTGCACGCGCGGCTCCCATTCGCACCGGCCGGCTCCCGAATAATGTTTCAGTGTTTGACAAACTCAATCGGAGGTCTCGGAAGAAGTACCGTATTTAATAATTTACACTGTTTAACCGACCGCATATTCTCAGTGAGTGTTACGCAGTGTGTACGAAAAAAACTTTGTCGAAGATTCTGAAGAATTTTGTGTAAAATTGTGTAATTCACCGGCCCGCGGTCGGATTGCCTTTTGCACAAAACTTTTTTGGTGAGTCTACAGTTTTTATAATTATATAGTGACAGTTTCAGGAAAAGTTAGATCTGTGTATAATATATATATAAAAACGGGATATCAAAAATTCTGTAGCGTAAATGGCGGGGCGTTGCCGGCTAAGTCGGAGCCATGGTGTAATGTCTTTTTCTGCGAAATGCCAGCGTCCAAATTCCTTTCTTTATTATTAACCAAACAAGTGTATTTACCGCGTTTTTTTTGACAAATATTTCTAAAATATAATATTTTGACGGGTACTTGAAAAATATTTCATCTTGTGTCGTTTATAAATAGCAGATGAAATTGCAGGGTAATAGCCAATTTACAATTATATTTTTAATTTTTTTACACAGATTTTTTAGGCAATGAAATCTGTTGTACTGATGTTGTGAAATAAATTCTCAAGTTCGAAAACCGATTTTATTAAATTGTGAAATTTGTAATTCTATTTTTTCTGTAATAATTATTTTTAATTGTCGTTGAAAATAAATTCGATATAAAAATATTCAATTAATGTATTTTCATAACTATTAATAATAGTTATGCAATTATGAACAAAAACGTTTATAATTCTACATCGGGCTTAGAAATAATAATACATAATAATTATTATGCAATCATAATAAAAAATATTTCAAGAAAATATTACATGAATACGGTGAACTTACAATTAACAAATCCGTTATTATAAAATCTCGTTTTATATCAAATTGAAAGTATACTAGTAATAATATTTGTTCAATAGGACAGGCGTAGGAACCAATCCATACTGCCAATTTTAAAAAATGTATAAAAATATACATAAGTCGTCTTTTTTTATTTAAGGATAATAAAAATCGTCTTTTATAACCTTTATTAATTATTTGCAGATAAGTCTTATTTATAATACCTTTTTCCCACTTTAAATTCGGACATCATTTTATGATTACATAATCGTTTGTGAAAATTTGTTTATTAGTCCATGTAAATAATTATATTATATTTTTTTCTAATACATTAAATATCATTTGTATAATTGCTCTTTCCGTTAATTAATATTAATGTCTTAGTCATAATAAGAATTTTATTTGAATAATATAAAAAATAAATAAAAGCTTCTTTACGTGTAAAATATAAAGTGATATTGTACGTATAAAATACATTTATTTATAACTGAATTGTAGGTAAACTTGTAATCATAGGAAAATGACTCAATAAAACATAAGAGATAAATATAATAATTATTATATTTTAATGCATAAATTATAATAGTTACGTGTTTAATTGTACACAAATGTATAGAATAGCGGGAAAATCGCTTGTTCAATTGCTTTATTAGTAAACAGTCGTTTCGCGCCATTACACGATTGTAAACAAAAACAATTTCACGGAAATCTTTACCTGAGGATGAAAGCGCAAAACTATGCGGCTCTAGTGACGCCCCTTTCACATATATAAAAAAAGTAATAAACGTCACGGGACACCGACAATGACTAATTGTCAACTAAAACTGGGATAGGGCCCAAGGCTAGTGTACTCTTTAAAACAGTTGAATTTCGCATCCAGACTTCAGTCTTCTTTTGAGTTTCGAGGTGAACAGATCCAAGTAACGAACAGCTAGTGTGTCCGGCCGGTTCATTTGTTTGTAAATAATAGGAGTCAACACCCTTTGTGTGTATATAGAAATATCTATATTTTTATTTTACGACTAATTTAGTTTGAGTTGGATCATAAAGGTGATCAATGAACATTCGTGGACTTTGGAATTATACATAGTTAACTGAAATTTAACTCAGGTAGTGGCCCACTTTATAAAAATATTTTAAACATTGTTCTTTATTTACTAAAGTGTTATGAATATAAAGTTATATTATTATATTCGATTTTTACTATTTTATTTTATTTAAAAACAACCTGTGTTTTTAGGAACATTGTTTGAAATTTATTTTCTATTGTTGCAGACGGTGTGCGTTGAACCCATCGCGCGCATCGTCCCTGTGATAAGAGGGCCCTGTGATATCGACGAGTTCGTCTTAGCTTTAAATCTAGTTTGTAGTTAATATAGGAGATAAAATAATAATAAAAATGTCGCCGCCGTTAGACACTCAATTACTTCATTTCGATTTATGGGAATCCTTGGACGAGGATTCCATGAGGTTGACGCAGACATCCGAGTTCTGGAATCAAGTGCAATATGAAGCGGAACGTTTGGATCTGGTACCGCCCGCCAATTACTCAGACTCGTTGCAGGACAGCGACGAAGACTGGAGAATAAATGAAGCCCCAGAAGATCCGCATAAGGATAACATTGTACACCATGACTGCATGTGGGCAGGCTCATGTGGAGACTCGGTGCATCCTAGTAACACATTCGTACCGTCTGAGTATATACCGACCACACCGGGACAGAGCTTACTCAGGAGAGACATATCGCCGTCCCGACCTGACACTCCACCGTCGTTGGATGGCGACGAACCACCACAGTTCCGGCATGCTGTCGACGTCGCCGGTACAGCTCTTAGACTACTTAGAGACTCTGCCGCTGTGGCAGCTGACCACTCTTACACGTTAGCGAGACAACACTTCGACTATCTCGGTGTGCAAACTCCATCGGATTCCGGTGAATCAGGTTAGTGACCTCAAATAATTTTAAATATTTTCACTTGTGACTTTCTCGTGTTTGAAATTTAATTAATGTATACAGAAATAATGATAGTTACTTTAAGTAAATGAAATAATTATTTCAATGTATTATCATTCTGAAGCGCCATCGCACTTATTTGTAATTCAAATAAGTCTTGTTAGGGCCTCTTGGCTTATTGGAAATCCGCTGATAACTGACGCCGATCGGTTGGTTTTAATATCATGTTAGTTACTTTTTCTGTTATCTAAGCATATATACGTTTGGTCGCAAACATGTTTATGATTGTTCTTTATGGACTATGGACGCGAGCGCTTCGGAAGGCCGATATTGTACCGAACCGGATCTTATTTTGAGATGGAAACTATTTGTGGGGATCAGACAAACAAAATACAAGTTTGCCTTTGCGGGAATCCAATGTACAGTCTCCATCGTGAATTACGTTTTTTATTCGTGTTTAAAATGGTTTGTGTTTGTATTTAATATGTACCGGTAACTTAGGGTAACGGGAAGTATTATAGGACGCAGGCGCTGTAGTGGGAACGCGGGAATCTGCGCATATCGACCGTCATCCCGTGGCCCCCTCTACGTCTAGACGCACTTGCGATTCCTCTTCCGGAACCTTCGCATATCGTGACCTTGAACGTCTCCTTACTTAATGTCAGATTGCGTGACGATTGACTCGGACATCTCATCGCATGGAATAATTGACACACTTAATTAGAAACCGTATTAAAGTCTCGTGTATCGCACTAAATGCCCCGGTATTCGGGTCATGTGGCCCAGGAGGGCAATAAGTACATAAGTGCGTCGACCGTAGCGTCCCGTCCTTGATGCATTACTTTGATCGCAAACTGTGACTTCCTGTCGCCCGGGGTAGAGGGGTTAATATCCCTTTTGTATAAAATGATTAATATCGTTTAACCAGTTCTTCAAGAGTTGATTCAAATAAATGAATCAGCGTGATAGCTTTTCATTTAGCGTTTGATCGGATTAGAAATCGACTTTACGGATGTCAAAATGAATACTTCTCAACGTTGTATTACAATAGAGATACTTTCGATATAACTCGTAAGATAATACGTTCTAAATATGAAATGTTTTAATCAAATCGCAGGTTTAGTGTTGTGATTAATTTTTCACTTTTACATCGATTAGTTTTTACGTGTCTTTACTTTATCTTTAGCTATCAACAAAAAAAAGGAAACACGTAAAGCGATTTGGTTATAATATTACAAATGACCTTAGTCATCGAACATATTTAGCATGCCGCAACAATGTAATTCTGTTATACCTAAAAGCAATTGAGTTATCGCTGATAGCAGTGGGTAAGGTCGCGATGGCATATGCTCGATCGGCTTATACTAAATTAAACGTGTTGCGCAACATATAACTAAAATGGATTCCCGTAGGTTTTAGTACATTTAAAATAAAGGAATGCTGTTATTACGATAACGTAAACAGGGTTTTTAACAACGTTGGTTCGCAGCCGTCGTGTCGAGGCGAGGTAATCTCGTGTAATCCGTTACTCTTGTAAGACTGCAGTGGAATGAAATGGAATCTCATTGATTGTGAAGCCAGCTCGGCTCGTTGGACCGGTTTTTAACTCGGGTACTCTCGTTCGATTGACAATTTGATGGACGTTTTCCCAATAATCGTGATCTTAAATTAGTCGGTGACAACACCCTTATTTAGTTAATTGTGTTTTGAGTTTGTTGTAATTTTTGCTCTGAACTGCATTTTACTTTCTGTAGAGTACTGTGCAATAAGTTTGCCAGTATTATTGTAAAAAAATGCTTACATACATAGTATAGTTGTATTTATATCTTCTCCCTCATGCCATGAAATATGTCTAAAAAATATCGTTCCTTGAGATTTCTCTTCAAATTCATTTCATTTTCGTCAAATTAATAATTAACAAGGTTTATTACGATTTTTTTTTATTCTTACTTTTTATTTGCAAGTTATATATCGTAACATTTCCGTGTGTCGCATCACTATTAATATACCGGCGGTGCTGCGCATGCGCGTTTGGCACACACTGCACGCCACGCCGACATGTGGACCGGAGCATAGATTGCATTATGCGGTCGTAGTACTTGTGACTTGTGTGACATTTTCGCGCCAATTTAACTCGACACAACACTGCGCTGTGATAATCGCCAATAATGTATTAGTTATACACGCGTTTGCAGTTTTATATACTTCTACATATTTATACACATACTTTGTGTTTTTTATTAGGTTATAGTATTTATTAATAGTGCGCCGGAACACATAGATAAGTGGCGATAACAGAGTTTAAATAGATGTTTTTGACCTGAGGTACCGTAATTATCTTGGCATATTGTATGATTTATGAAGTTTAAACAATTCGCATGTAGGGCACCGGTCTACCTGCGAATTGTAATTTCCTTTAGGGGCAATTTAGGGCACAAAGATCCGGTTTGTTTCGTTGCCCTAAACATTTTAGTATCAATCAGTGAGCCAAGGCTGCGGACTAGTTTTACAGCGAATGTTTCCATTGATTATTTTCTTACATTCATCAAAACGTCTAGGATTTTTTTAATTTATTTATAACGTTCTTCTTTTAAACAAATAGTTCCTATTTTTTTATTTGTTAATCATTAAATTGATAAGTAGGTTTACTTAAAAATAACAGTACTAAAATCTGTGAGACGTTAACAAACGTGTCATTGTACATATTGTTAATATAAGTTTTTTGTAAAAGAAGCATCGGGAGAAACAAAAAAACTCTAACATGTGCATTGTATTTGGAATCAACTAAATCTCAGGCTAAGGATGGCATTGATTCTAAATATTCGTTTTGTGCATTATTTATAATAAACAAAAGTAATAAAGATGAAATAATAACTTTGTAAAGTTTTTATTATATACTTAGTAAACGCTGAGTGTAGTTTTTTTGTCTATACAGAAAATTCTAGTTATGATGGATTATAACTGCTATTATCAAGCGGGTTATTGTTTTGTTTTACCAAGTCTAACAAAATGGGTTAACTCCCGTGTTAGAACTTTCCATAGAGTTTTGTGACGTCTCCGAATTCATGGTCAAGATTATGGTTTCCCTTCAACTTTTGCCTAATGTGCTAGTCGAAAATCAACGATTATGAAAAACGCACTTAACTCCTAAGTGAGTGGTATAGAATTAACCATAAACTTTAAAACCAGTGTTGCCCGGTATCATTTATATCGAATAAGAATTAAAAAAAACGTTAAAACTTACTGCAATCGTTTAATACGAGAACTATTGTGTTCATATCTAGTTAATTAAAGGTATATATGTTGAAGCTAAAATGTAATAATATCATAAAAAATGAACGTAAGTTTGCGTCATCGAAAAAAAAAAACAAGACGTGTTGAAATTCGAGACATGGCAACAATAATTATGTACTTAATTAATTTAGTCGAGTAGTGTTTATAACGATTAATTCTGTTAGGGAACAGACGTATTCAATATTCGTTTTTTTTTGTTGTTTCAATAGTAATACATTTTTTTTTTTGAGCACTACTCAATGCGCTTTCACCTTTTTGTCTAATAATCCGGTTAATGAAATTCGCCTTACGTTTTACTTTTCACTCTATTGTTATTTTTTTCCCTAATTTTACTAATAATTCATTGTATGCATAATTAAAGCTGCTTATTCGTTGGGTATTTATATACAAGTTTCTTAAAAATGTCAAGAATATAATTTTAAAGTTCCGCGTAATCGAAAAAAAAAATGCCAATTTAATGAGAGATATACCAATATTAAGAAATAGCATTTTCCATAAATATTATCCAATACTATTAAAAGACAATTCTTTGTATATATATATCTACCACTATTGCCTCAACACCTTATGGCATCCTCTTACTTTTGAGTTGAATGAAATTTCACACACATATTCTTTTTACAAAATAAATACCTGATAAGAGCAGATTTAACAAATGAAAAATTGTACACCAGTGTAATCCTGGGACCTTGATAGTATCTCTGTATAAACTACCGAACGAATTTGAATGAAATTTTATATTTTATATCGGTCAATTTTTGCCTGTAATACTGCAAGAGAAGTTTGGTAGTTGAGGTATTTCTATAACGGTACATATAAATCAACGTTATAAAATGTATGTGCAATGTGTTAGTGCCAAGTTATGACCTGATTATAGTGATAGTTGGTTTTGATAGTATTAGGGGCCTAACTTAGCCTTGCGCCGCGCCGTTTGCCTACCAGATTGACCCACATTCATCTGATTTCGATATAGTACTTGACTTACCTACTATATAATGTCTTAAGCCATTATTTGTTTGCTTTCCTCTTGGACAGAAACTCATGTGTTAAGTGACGATGTTGCCTAATCATCGAATTCAATTTTGCCAAAAAGTCTTCTTATGATTTTTCGCTGCAACCGGTTAAAATCCGGTTGTATACTATTTATTTTTGAACTAATACGCGCTTGGTTATTTCCCACTCTGGCAAAACCACTTGGTTAAGAAATACACAAAAACTCACATTGTATTGAGCCATACCATGATTTAATATTAGGTTGCAGATTACGGTTGGATCTATGAACATATCAAGCCTTTTCAGGAATAACATTGCAAGCGATAATTGTATTTTTACAGGAAACAGTTTTCATTTCTAATTAAAAAGTATTTTATGATATCTTTATAAAAAATATTATTTGTTTCCATTGATTTATTCAAATAATAGCTATACTGACTGTAGTGTATAATTTTTTTTATAGGATGTTGAAATAATAAATAAAAAATTAGACACTTACTGTTTTGCCTGAAAAAGCTCGATATTTAAGATTAAATAATATAAAATCACATACGTAAGACTGTTTTTTTTTTTTTAATTCAATAAGTAGGTAATTTTTATTTTATCGTGGACTTCTGCGATAGTGTAATTTCACCCACGGTATACAGTGTAGTGGAGGCGGCCTTGATCGTTATCGGGACAAAATATGCACTTAAATATTTATTTAAACAAACCGCTATGAAGCCCACGACAGACAGAGCTATAATATATATTAATATAGTAACCTATATATTACGGTATAGCTAGTCGCCAAAGACGGTGGCTATGATATAATTTATATTTTTGCATTCATTAGCTAATGTCTTACTATACCAAAATATATCATGCTATACCTGTCGATATATTTTGGTGACGTAATAAAATTATACGTTATAACTGTGGTCATTTGCCGATTACTATAGAAAATACCATAATACACCTTGCTATGATTTATATTACATTATATTAATATATATTATAGCTCCGCCTGTTGTGAGCTTCAAGCGTAGATGTGTTTCTACGATTTCGTGTTGCGTCCGCCATCTTGGCCTCCGGGTGACCTTCGCATTATCAATCGCGATAACAATACTACTATTACAACGTGACACCCTAACATAAATTTGTATTGTCTTATCACGAGAATAAAAAAACCTAAAGCCACACTGACGAAAGATAAAACAACATCGCAACAAGATATTTAATAAATTACCCGATCCGGTGGTAATATGAATGATAAAGTTTTTTTTTGTAATGAATATTTTCCATTCATTAAATAATTATTTTCGTAACATTTTTAATATCGTGTAGCCGGTTTTTTAATGTTATGTCGCCGTGCGGAGGAGATAGGTGTGGTGAACATTAAGCGATTCGATTGACATACTAACTTAAGCTTTATTAGCCCTCAGTAAATATAAAAATTAAAAGTCATGTATCATTATTTATAACGAAGGCAAACTGTTAATATATAACTATGTGATTTGTCTTAATGTTATGGTTTATAGAAGATAAAAATAGATTAGGAATATATGATTTCATATATGATATAGGATATACGAAGCGATGACAGCTTAACGGTAGTCTGTACGAACGCTGTGTCAAGGGTCGTCCTTTAAATCTACAAAATAGATTATTACAAGTGGAATTTTATTTCGTCCAAATAAAATACATAGTTGTTAAATGATTTACTCTCACACAAAGTACGTTGTACGTTTTTTTTTATACTTTATAGGTTTAGCGTTATTACCACAATCTCATCTGATGGTAAGTAACGATGCGGTCCAAGATACAGAATATGCTAAGCCTATATAATATAAAAGAATACTTTGTGAATTAACTTTGGTCATTAATCGTCATTGTAATTGTAATTGTATTCATTGGGCTATTCGAATAACAAACAGATGATACGTGGAAACAACATATCGATATTCTAATTTCGAATGCCAGCAACACTAGCGTGGCGTTAAAAAGCCACCTCGTAATGTTGTACCGTTTTCACGTGATCCCTTTGGAATGCGAGTGCGTTCCGCTGTCGTGTGACTCCTATTAAAGTTTTGCGCCATTGCGTCACACATTTTAACAAGTATTATATTATGCGTGTCCGTGAACTTCCGTGAACGCCGGTCCAAGGTCACCGAGCGAGATGGAGCCGCTGCCCGATGTACCCACCACGCGATAAATTATTACCGATGTCTATTTTAGCGGATGGATTTCGAGTGGGTTACCAGTAGGCCAGATGACCGACTTTTCGCGGTTGCGTAACGTCACTGAAATAAACCGGCCGGCCCGTACTTAGGCGCCAGTTTAGACGCCCCCGTACCCCCCCATATGTCAAACTTTTCGATGAGCAAACTTAGTCATCGTTGTGCACCTTAATTAATGACACGATGTCGATAATTGTTTAAATAATTATATATTCGTTTCTCCTGTTTTTTTAATATATCGTAATTAAATTAATTAATGCCTCCTATAATTAATTTAACTATGAGAAAGTTACGGTAGAAGATAAGCGAATGAGATCCATCCGGCGTTACCGCATTAGTGTTGTATAAAAATATATGTATATATACCTACTTTCGAATTGAGTCATTTTTTTCATTTATTTCAAGGTTATATGATAAATGAATTATAACAATAATCGCTTTATCGTGTCAGCTTAGTCCCATCAAGTAATAATTTAATATAGGACGGCCGATGTATTCGGTGCTTTATTATTTTTATGGTGATTATCAGGCGTGCTGTATAAGATGGCGTGCGGCGCGTTCGCGTCACGATAATTTTTAATTATCGTACTGAAATGCCAGTGAACTTGGCCTCGAAGCCGTGGTCAGCGAAGCGTGCGCTCGGCCCCTGCTTACCAGGTCACACTTGACGACAGACACTATTCTGGCCATTGCATTCCATATTCGAACGTCTATAATTTATGTTGACATCTGATTAGGATCGGTGGTATTTTTTAAGTTTTTAAATTAAGAATATTATTTTTGCCAAATGACTACCGATGGTTTAATCTCGATCATTTGATGTAAACTTTTCGAAAGGTGTCAAGGATAAAAAAAAATACTACATTTGTCTGTTGTACTACGGTAATAATTATGTTTGCAGTTTAATATAAAAAAGGTTCCTACACAAGTTTTTACAAATGCCCGAATTCAGTCTTGCCATGGTAACACATAGCTAAGTAAGACAAGTCTTTTAGATTTTATGTTCGAGCCAAAATGTGATTCGCGAATAAAATATTATGTATTTCTCTAAAAAGGTTAAAGTTAACAAAATAGGGTCAGCGTAAAAGTAATGTTACACTACATTATTATGAAGATCGGACAAGACATTTTTTACAAAGATTATTTTTTGTCTCACTCCCCGCGAACTATTATAGCACCTTCGATATCACAATAGATCCGTAGTACCTCTCTCCATAGCTCTCGACTCCGTGACTCATTGTTTTCTCACGATGAAGCTAAGCTCTACTCGGAAGTGTGACTAAGCTAGTCTAGACTGAACTACATAGCCATTAAAATGCATAACAAAATATCTACAATCGTAGTACGAAACTTGATCGTTTTAAGTGGAAGATACAATCGGTAGAAGTTATCGACCGACTTCATAATCGGATGGTTGGAGACTTCTTTTTTATTCCTGGCGACTCGGTCCTCTTTAGCGATTTCTAATACCATATTCAAGTAATAAGATTTGGGCAGATGAAACTATCTTCAACAAGATGGTGACTGACCTGTTGATAGTACACTATAATAACATCTCGATATAACGCAAACCTTTTATATACAACTCAAAAAATATACTTAGAAATCGCTGCTGTCTAAGTCAAAATTTTCTTTAATTAACTCCTGTGTATCTCGAACTTCTTTTTAAGTCGATAACTCGAATTTTTTAGCATTTCCCTTGACAATTAAGATAAAATTAACAACATAAAAATAAAATCCACGGTCGGAGAGAGAGAGAGAGCTGTTGATTTTTTTTTTAAACCGCGCACCACTCGGATTCCGGCTCGGGCGAACAATAAAAAGCGGATTATCTGTGGTATCGTTTAAAATTGGAACGGCGGCGGCGGATCTGAGAATCGCGTTCTCAAGCGATGAAGATATAATAGATATGCACTAGACCGGATCAGGACGGCGGCGGTGCTGGCGGTGTCGGCGCACCGCGACAATACGAGCGGTATCGCTTACACGCAGACCTGAAACAAATACCCTCGTGTGACCGTTAATCGCGTTGGCGCCGCAACGACCGCCCCCACTCCCCTTTATCCACTTTATGAAATCTCATTGTAAATAAACAATTTTGGAGCGATGATAGCTCAGTTGATAGTGTGTGCGGCCATCTCGTCACGGGTCGTGATAGCCAGTCGATCCAATAATCTTAGCATTGGGTCATATCGTCCCTGAACTTTAGGTGAAATTGTGGCCATATCTCTTTACCTGCTATACTCAATCTGCAACCCGTAAGGTTTTTGTGGTTGACCAACCTGGTATTGGTTTATTTAAATTAAATTACCTATCAAACTTAAGGAAACTATCGCCTAAATATTTTTTGTTTGCGGCTCGCGACACCATGACTAACATACTTTTTTGTAACCCCTGTAGATAAAAGGTTGAGTAGCACTGCTCTAAAGACACAACAAAAGTACTCGTGACGTACTGTGACGCTGTGCAAATATCTGCCACCTTCCATTAAAAAAATCCATTAAACTCCATATAAAGGTGTGTAATACATATGGGACTGCATATTTTAAGACATTATTGAGACTTATCGTTAAATTTAACCGAATCCAAAAATATGTCAATTAATTTCGACCTTTCTGGAGAGTTTAATGGAGTTTATGAATTAGTATAAAAACGCTTTAGAAGTAACGCTAATATCTCTTGCTGATTTTTTTTTATATAGAATTTGCCATATAATTGCGAAAACATAGTCGAGTCCTTGATAACGGATTCTGGCGCCAATCTCTTACATAAATGAATGCGGTGTGGCCGCAACGGACGAGATACGTTCGATATAGGTATGTTAGGTGGCCCACGCCTAGATTTAGACGTAAGCGAGCCGCGAGGCGTGTTTGACGACAGGCGCCGATACTCGAATTAGATCGACGCGTAATCGCGATATGCGACCGCGTAACTATGCGGAAATATAGTGAAAAGATCGCGTCGGCGTATAAATTTATCGTCCTCGCCTTCGATAAATGTATTCGACGCGCGATCATTTCGTAAAAGAACATAGACATAAAATATACTGCGTTGTTACGAAATTGGCGCGTCCTTGACTCGATAATTCTAGTATTATATACAACGTAGTATCTTTCTACTCTTTAAGTGATCCGATATATTAATGCTCGGCCAATCTCTATACAGTATAGTGATACGTAACATACGTTTCTTATTATAATCGTATAGCTAGGATATAATAATTCCTCGAATACCGCGCACGACTCGTCGTTCCCCCTCCGGCCACACTTAGAGGCAATGCGATCGCGAAACCGACCCCTCGCGTACATACCTCATTCATAGAACCCGACAATGCATTCTCTCGTTAGCTGTATTGCACTACATTGGAATCCAACTGTAATAAAAACAAATGTTTATATAGGTTAACGAGATCCTGCTCATTTGGGAGCCCTACGCCATTATGGCTCTGGTTCTAGAAAAAGCAGGTATATTATAGTAGAGAGACGCCCGTGTTGAAGCAGTCATATTTGACGCTATACAACTCCGTACGTCTCTCACATTCGTGACTAAGAAGATAGATAGGGCGGTTCGGTTCGATGCGGCGCGCGTTGCACCGCGGCACTGCACCGGTCCGGCCGGTTATCGTGCGGCTCTCGCGTGACAGTTAATTTAGAATCGACGCTTTGTTAATAGTCGGTGGCGACCGGAAAGCGTGTCCGCCGTTTGATAATCCGGACTCCATTGAGTGCGGACGCTGCGGCACCGTGCCGCGCATGCGCCCGTGTTTTGGCGCGAATGGCGCGCCGTGACGTCAGGCGTCTGGATCGATGTCGGCAGACGCTGCGGTAGTACGACGGGGTCGATGTCCTCCCCCCACCTTACGACGGCCGACACGTCCCGCCCCGCTCCACCTCACCGCACCCCAACTCGCGTGCACCTGACTACCTGCAGTCGCATCTCCCTAGGTCTACTAACCCCCGCGACGTACAGATGCCGCGCTATGACAACCGACGCTCGCCTTTTATGGTGATAGGTATTCCGCGTAATGAAACGAAATGAATGAAACTATGTAGGTATGCTAGGAATGACCGCAGCGGATACGGGTTAAACATACAAACACTCGTATTCTTAGTTTTAGTTTTTATTGTAAATAAATTTTATGATGAATTAAAACGGGTTATCCGTTGTTGCAGAGGAGGAAATCGATGTGGTATCCGTGGGTACTACTCAGCAGCCATTCGTTTCGACGACAAACGTGCGCACCGAGTCCCTGCCGCGCACGCCCTCGTCACAAGACCGCCACCACATACAAAGGGCCGTGGAGATGGTGATGAGCCCGCAGCGTCCGGTGGCAAGGAAACGGTTAGTGCCACCGCCGAGTATAGTCTCCGGGAGCGGGTCCCGGCGGAGAGCGCGGGGCCCCGGCCGGAGAGGCCGTCGCTCTAACACCGACACGGACTCGGAAGCCGAGTCCCCCGAGATCGAGCGCCGTTCCATTCACAACGACATGGAGCGACAGCGGCGCATCGGCCTCAAGAACCTCTTCGACGAGCTCAAGAAGCAAATACCCGCGACGAGAGACAAGGAACGGGCCCCCAAAGTGGTTATACTTCGCGAGGCGGCCGCGCTCTGCCGCAAGCTAAGCCAGGAGGACATCGAACGGGAGAAGTTAAAGAAGAAACACAACCAACTGTTGGCGAGGTTGAAAAAACTCCGTACGACGCTCGCCGCCCGTTATCGTTCGTATTGAAAGTCTTGAACTACTTGACTGGTGAAAATTATGTGCCGAGTATCGATCTCGGAGGCCAGCTCGACGTTGCGTTAAAAGGACTGGTAACATTTTTGTTTTAAGTCGCTTACGGACACTAGTGGGCGTCCGCGTTGTCTACTTCCCAGTGATGTGCCAAAGACGCCGGGCTCCGCTGCGGTCGTCCACACCGCGGGAAACGTACGTCCATGACGTGTATTAAGGATCGAGTCCTATAAGTCGAGAAGTTAATTATAATAAAAAATAAAAAAAATTATATACAGCTTTTTTTACGGCTTACTCTGGTGCCGTGATATAGTGATTGCACTTCGTTTTGCTCAATCGTGAAATATAATTTAAACCAGTGCCAAAGTGAGCCATAAATAAATGTTATATATATAAAAAAAAAAAATTCGTAGGTCCTCAGTAAATAATCTTAATATTACAGACTGCTTCGTGAACTGGTAGACTGGTGTTTATACCTCTAAAAAAATAGAAATTAAAAAAGTTTTTTTGACATAGCACATTACAGTGTTACTAAATATGGCATTTGTTATGTATGTATGTAAAAGGTAAAATGAAGATTTTTTACTGAACCTGGGTTGTTTACTGGACCGACATGGAACGGGCTCGGAGTGCAGGCGCCGGGGTCCAGTCCTATGGAGCCCTACCGAAAGGCACTTGCGGGAGAATGGCCACTGAATATGTTTTCGGCCCGGTATGTAGGATATACTACTTTTTCATCCTCTCGTTAAAGGGGGAACAGTGATACAAAATACTATATATATACATATATATATTAGGCATAACTGATATTACTTGTAAGTTTAAAGTGCATTTTAGGTAATAGATTTTTGCTTACGATTGTCTTTTGTAACGTTTTTGTTATTTTGTACATTTTTTAACACTTTCAAAACATTTATCTGTATTCTACATACTCGCGTGATTTAATTGTACGTTTTATATTATATAAATACATATTTATGTATTTTTAGTTCGATTTTTAGCCTTGAAATTGTTCAATAAATTGGACCAGTTTTTAAAGGGGTCGTTGTAATTTATTACTAGATATGTTTGTAGATTGCACTTTCGGCTTATTTTAACAAGATCGCTAATGTAATTTCTGTCATGTAAATTCATCGAACGATGGCTGGCATAATATATAATTTATTATATAGTGATTTTATTCAGAATTCGTCGAAGGTACACGTATATATTATGCGCATGCCCAGAAGTTACACTCAATCTTACACCATCATATTTTACCACCATTGCGTAATTAGCGTTATTATAATGTCACCTAGCGTATACAGTTTTATAATTTATTTAACTTTCGTGGTCGAAATATATAGGTAAACTATTATATATAATAGAAATAATAACAAAAAGCAAATCTATAGATCAGTTAACTTACATGGATAAGTATCACAACCTACAGTATAATCTCAGTAAAATGTCTGATTAAATTCAATATAGAATGTGTATTTTGATAAAAACATCGAAATCTAATTTTATCAAAACAGTTCCCGTTTTAATGAACTGACAAAAATGAAAAAAAAAGTAACCAAGAAATAGTTCCTCATAGTACCTACTAATAGTAAATTTTGCATTTCTTAATTGTATATTTTATTATCGCAGTAAGTTAGTTATGTATTCATGATAGATGCGACGGTACATAATGTGCGGCTTGGAATTATTGGAATATAAGCCGAAATTTTAATTTGCTTTAATAGAATAAAATTTAAAAATCATGTTACATTAATATAGGTTTTATGTATGTTTTTATTATCTGTGAATTTAACTGTTTTGGCGTTTTTAATTCCAAGCCGCAGGGTTATGTATGATCTGTTCAGAAAAAAAAAACACCAGCCACGTTGTCTATGGCTCGTTTGGGACGTTGACTTCTTTCGACACAACTTGAGTATTGGCAGTATGGATTAATTCCTTTGCCTATCCTAACGTATGGATATTATAACTATTACTGAATATTCAACATGGCGCTTTGATGTTTTTTTTTATTATTCTGGTCGGACATACAACAGAAGTTGATGTTTTATCAAGCACATGGTCAGCAGTAGTTTACTTTCGAAGGCTTTAAATTGTGTGCGGAATGTGCCTTGCAATGTACATAATATATATACATATATATTATACATTACATAGATAATTAGGTTTATACTCGAATTAGTTGCAAGAAATATTTTTTGTGAGGAAAATTATGTAGCGTAGCGTTGTTTCTAAGTAGTTTTACCTGAAAGTGTTTTATAGTTAACATGTTAAAGATTTGCAGTTTATCTTCCACTAGACATAAATATGTATATAATAGGTCGTAGAGGATAGTTGTAATTCGTCAATGTTTCTTTTTATAAAGCGAATTTTTTTTCTAGTAATTGTTTAGTTTTCTTAATTAACCGGAGAGTTACGAATTCTCGAATGTTGTACCTGCATTTAATTTGTTTTTTTTTTTGTTATCTTATCTTGACATATAATAAAGATTAATTATATAGTTATCAAAAAAAGTCGGCTGAGTATGTCCGTGATATTAACCAGTCTAAAATAGTTTTCACGTAAGGAAAAGTCAGTAGTTAATGGTTTTTAATGGTAAGGAATTGACAGCTTTATAAAGGCGGAACTAAACAATGGTTAATTGTTTATGGTTTATATTATAAATATCTGCACATAAATTTGTGACAAGGCACATTTCCACCACCGCCAAAATGGAAAAATATACGACGCAAAAAAATTAAGGTTTTTTTTTTATACATACATGTAGAAATTTGATTTGTATTTTTTTTTATAAAATAAGTCATGTTATATAGCATAATTTTATTACTTTTCTTTTGTATAGTATCCGTTTTGCGTGACCAGCTAACCGTTGTCGGATAAACGAAACGAATTGGTTCGGCGTAACTCTATTTTTTAATATACGATTCGCCCGGATCTGTTACGGATCGAATCCGATATCGGTGCGTGCGCGCCCCTACAGAGAATGCAGGGCGCATAATAGATTCCGCCTAACATTAAAATTGTTCCCTGCAATCTCTGAAGGGGCGTTTATTTTTCTCTAGAAGGACATGTGTACTTACCACGTCGCAGGCATTTCATTTGGATACTATTTTTGTAACGAGTTGCAAAGTTTTGGTTTTTGTTCCTTAATTACGTGTATAAAAAATAATTAAAAAAAAAACTTAAGGTTAATCATTCGATATAAATAAACGGTTACGTTGAACACGGACAGAGCTCGGGGAATCTTTGGCTAATTAATTGTGATTTTTATACTTGGAGGTGTAATTTGGTGGGTGTATTTTAATTAATAAATTGATGTATAGATACTGTGATTATTTACCTGTGTGGTACTTCGGAATGATTTCCTAAGCTCTATTTGGTTCAACTGAAAATATGTACTTGATCTTTGATTCACTAAAACCCGCTCCCTTAACCTTTCATCCTATAAAAATAAATAATAAAGCTAAATGAGATTAAACATCAAATTAATCAGAAGCAAACATGAAATAAATAAAAAAAGATTACTTTTATTTTGCATCCAACTCAAATGAAGATATCAAGATGACATAAATCACAGTCCATGTATAAGATATTCCTTGTTTTATTCATATATACAAACATAAGATTTATACGAATTATTAGCACATTTGTAAACAAAACTTTGTTTTCCACCGAATTCAAAAATAACTTGTGACTAATTAACATTTTACAGTTAACTATAATTTTTACATTATTATTACCATATAATTTAAATAAACAGTAACTTTTTTAAAACCCGTTTGGTAATGAATTAAAACAAAAAATCTTGTTGATCATTTATACACTGCTTTGATAAAATTTAGTAAGAATCCAGAGCCTAAAATAAATAGTTTTAAACCTACAAAGTATCTTAAAGACAGAGAAATCCGTATCTCTAGTAAGTTTATTTAAAATCACAAAAACTAAAAAGTGATGAATTACTTTGAAATACTACTGTAAACTCTATATAAGAACACTTAAATGACAGCACATTTTATCTATATTACCAAGAGTTGTTAAATGGAGAGAAAATATAATTAAACGGGCGATAGGGTAAGCCAACCTAAATCAAGTATTTTCGACATTCTAAACAGTTTATAGTTCGTCTTATTTATCCTTTGCATCTCAGCCCCCTTTAGAGACTAATACTGCCATGTTCAAGTGATAAGATTTGGACAGGTCAAACTATCTTCAACAAGATTGTGACTTTCTTGTTGAAACACTCTTGAGTTTTTGTGGCAAGCAATATATCATATCTCGAATGATTATTAATAATTCACTACACTTGTGCTCTTCAGCTACACTACATCACGTAAAATATGATCTATATTACACAATACAGGACTAACAATTAAGTATATGAATAAAAATAAAAATCACGACATGACAGATCAAGGTCCCGCCAAAAACTCCCTTTTTCAGAATTTACACTGTATATAAAATAAAAAGTCCGTACCAAGGAGTTTGTACCACATCCCACACTTCGGGTTTGAGTAAGGAAGACCCAAATTTTTCTTCGAGTGTCGGACTTTATTTCGGACATCTTGATTATAGTGTCGCTGGTTGTTAATGATAATGTATGTTATTGCAGTTGTGGTGCTGCAACTCGAACGGAGTCCTAATGGCTCGTGTAAATTACATAATATAAAATAATATCAAATATACTACAGTACTTTCAAGACAGTATGCAAGTGATTTTTCTTTTCATTAAAAATATGTCTATCCAAAGGATATGATATGATCATTAATAATTAATAAACAATTATAATTAACAATATTTTTAAAGGAATCCAGAACGCAGGTACTTATAATCCGTAAATAAAATATCTTAAATCTAAATAAATTATATGTATCATCTTTATAACACAATTTAGCTTATAAATACTTCATAGAGTCTAAGGCTACAAATTTTTATATTTCTCAACCACAATTCACCTTATAATAGTGTGACTTGACTTCTTTTTCTACACTTAGGCTTCCTAGTTATGAGTTTTTAATTTTTTTCTTAATACTTAAAGTTTCTTGAGTAAACATTATGATAATGAAAAATAAAAAAAATAGAAAATCAAACATAACGAATAAAAATATAGGCATAACCTATCAGATACCTTTGCTCGTACAGAACTTGGCAATGTTAAAACTAAAACGTCAAATTTCAAAACAATAGTGAAGTTCGTGCGATCTGCTGGTGATATGGCTTTGCGTTCAGTGCTTTCTTCTCGGTTACCTTTAGTGATAATTTTGGGTGCAACAGGAACAGGGAAAACTAAATTAAGTGTACAATTAGCTCAAAAGTTTGGTGCCGAAATAATCAGCGCGGATTCTATGCAGGTATTTATAACACTTTATAACCTCAAATTTGTAATAATGTTTTGTTTTTCTTTAAATATTTTTGTGAACAGAAATTCTTTTCTGGATAATAAATAATTATTTATATTCATTTTTGTACATGTAAAGAACTAGTAAAAGAATATTTAATGAAATTTCCTGTTAAAACTTAAAAAAATTGTATTAACCTATAATATCCAAACCAAATTTCTTATGATTATATTTAAAACTCAAATTAATAAATGTTATGTCAGCAATATGTCTATCAAAATATACACACACATATGTACAATAAATATTGTGCTATATAATAAAAATGTCATAAATAAATTTGATTATTATCATTTTATATGTCCTTATAACTGATACTAATAATAAAAATGCTTACTTGTACACGATTTAAGTGATGGAATTACGTTTGTAACTTTATAATAATAATAATAATAATAAAAGTTTATTAAATGTTTTACATATTACAAAACAAAAACATATACGGTATCAGCCGTTGTAGTGAAAACTGGGATACAGGGATTGCAATGTTAGGGAGCTTTCTACTACTCATTGAAAATGTGGTGCTTGAAAACTCATTATTTACTTCTTGGGCCGTATCTTCACTTAACATCAAGTGAGATTATAGCCATAATGTTAAAACCTTAATGGTAAAAAATAAAAACTATCGACTTATCCTTCTATAGACCTCGGGAGAGAATTCTCATTGAAGCGATTTTGAAGCGATGATAGCTCAGTGGCAGTGTGTACGACTTCACGTCAAGGGACGTCAGTTCGAATCCAAGCACCTACAATGAGTTTGAGTTTTCGGTGAAGGAAAACTTTGTGATGAAACCATAGCATGGTGGTAGGGCATTTTCCATTGTCCACCTGGCTAGCAACCACCGTCAAGTTAAATACCTGCCGCCAAATACCAATAGGTGTGTTCCGGCAGCTGCAATTGAGAGCCAGTTCCTCCACAGGTTTAGTGTGCCTACCAACTAGGGCTGTATCGTCACTTAAGATCAGGTGAGATTATCGCCATAACTCTAAATCTTAACTATAAAAAAAAAAAAACTTAGTATGGCAGGTTGTTGCCTGGTATGACAAGAATGTGGTCAATAATATATATTAATGGGGGTAAACCATCCACTAAATTCTTGAATTGGCCTGGGCAGGCTTGGTATGTATGTAATTTGACTGGGTAAAATTGGTAATATTCACTGAAATCCCCACAATAGACCTGCATATTTAATGCATTACTTTCCAGGAAAGTGCAAACAAGTACTTGTATTTTGTTTCCATTAAATCTAATTTAGCCTCAGCTATAAGTTTGAACACAATTGTAAGGATATCTTTTTTTGATATATATTATATACTTTTTAATTTAAAGTTTTATTAAATTTTACCTTATGTTGAGAAGATGCAATCACAGATGATAACACTCCTTATGTTATTTCGATTTTCTTTATTGACATTGTTGAGGATCTAAATGACAATGTTAGATTTGTATGACAATTACACAGAAGTCATAGACGGAGAAAAAAAAAGGGATTGCTTTGTACCGCTACTGGGACATACTGGTTATAGGCAGTTAATGAAAAATTTTCAATTTGAATTTCATTACATCAACTTCAAATTATTAATTGTAACCATTTGCCCTTCTTTTATCACTCTTTTCAACTCAAATTTTGATTAGTGTTTGTAGAGTTGTTCATGTGTAGTTTAATGTCTTTATCAAATATAAAAATCATTCATCTATGAGCACTCAGGAAGCTATCAGTCAAATATGGGATGCTATATATCACAAAGCGGGCGGGATAATGCTCTACTCTCGAAATGTCAAGAAAAAGCAATTTTTTTATTTTAAACTACCTCTACCACAACCAATTTGCATTTATACGGTAATATGAGTAGATGTAATTCAAGAAAACCATTCAATTTATTTATCTCACATTTTGAAAAAAAAAACAAATTTATTTTGCTACCTTTAAAAAAACTGTTTCAATTATTTTTTTATATCCTATGGTCCTTTTATATAAGTGGTCACAATAACTTCCGAAAATATTAACATATTGAGACCGGATTTCGTATATTATCTTTACAATAACATTAACCAGTTACCTATTTCATATTAATAGCCTAGTATCCATAGATTAATATTAAAATGGTTTTTACACATCTTATTTTTGAATTTATAACATGTTACATTAACATTAACATTCTTGGTATTGTCAATTTTTTTAAGGAAATGGCAAAGATAAGGTTAAGATACCAAAACCAAACCAAAAAAACCAAACCAAAGCAAAAACAGCTGGTAAAAAGCTAGGGATCCTTTCTAAGGTCAGACGGTATTTCACACTTGATCAGCTTCTCAGTCTGTAACGGGCGCAAGTTCGGTCATGTGTGGAATACTGTAGCCACCTCTGGGATGGATCAGCTAAATACCAACTGGCTGCATTGGATTCAATCGAGCGTCGCGCCCGTCGGTTAATTGGTGAACAAGCACTGAAGAAGACCAATATGCTGTCTCTTGACCATCGCCGTAAGGTGGCTTGCCTCTCAGTGTTTTACAGAATACACTTTGGAGAGTGTGCTCAGGAACTGCACGATTTGATTCCACTATGTCCATTCTATCTGAGGACAACCAGAGGTTTGAGGAGGGGAGGCGAGGGTTTTCACCCCTATATAGTTGACATTCCCCCGATCCGCACGAAGCGTTTTGCAGCTTCTTTTATAATGCGTACTGCAAGGGAGTGGAATTCACTACCGGCGTCTGTCTTTCCTATATCGTACAATCTGAGAGTCTTCACACAGAGAGTGAACAGGTACTTGCTGAGTAAGCGCTTTCTATCATAGACCACATCGTCACTTATCAACAGGTGAGATTGTGGTCAAGCGCTTACTTGTTATTAATTTAAACAAAAACCATACAGCCGCATTGAACATTATTTCATAAAATATAATTTAATATTTCAACATGATCGAAATTCTCTTGGTAAATATATCTACTGAGTTTCTGGCAAGCAATAATCATGCTTGCTTAAAAAATATAGAATAATTAATAAAATAATAAATGAAATAAGTCAAGCCAAATGTTTTTTTTCTCTAAAAAATTGAATGAATGGTAAGAGGTGTATATTTTTGGATTTTCCTAACTTGTTTAATAAATGTGGTTGATATAGGTATAAGTCTGGTACATATAGTACTTTCAGTTTACCAGTTTCCAGTGCCTTTCCTTCCTGTATGAGTTTATAATATTTATTATATTCAAACTATGTTAATTGTAAGGAACATTATTATTGTATGACATGTTCTTCGGATATATTGTCACTTAACATTGTGCTTATAGGAGTATTTATTTAATAGTTATTTTTATCCTTTCATAAGGGAGTAAAAATTATCTTTTTTAATTGAGTGTAACAAGTTCTATAATCTATAATTAGTTATGAATATAATATAAAATATTACCTTTTTCAAAGAATTGTAACTAAAGGTAAAAATAGGTATGATTCAGATGTGTCTAATTTATTAATATTACCTTTATTTTTTGCTATAAATAATAGGCAAAGCTCAATCAATTCAGTACCTTTTTCCTGTGTTTGTTAATAATTAGTTGTTTCATGGTTGGTTGACTTTTTATTGTGGTTTATAGGTGTTTGAAAGTAAAAACTAAATTTGGGAAAAATATAAATTATATGTGTTTTATTTAAATCTTTAGTAATGATTATGTTAGAATTTTGATTACTAGGCTAATCATTATTTTAGACAAACATTATTTTTAATATCTTGTTGGAATACTGACAGAGAAGTGATGTTAGTAATTATAAGTATGTAGTAGTAAATATGGGTAGTACTGATTAATAACTATGAGAGCTCAGTGGTAGTGTGTAGGTATGCCGCGTCAAGGGGCATGAGTTCGAATCCACCTACAATGAGCTTGAGCTTTTGGTAAAGGAAAACATTGTGAGGAAACCATAATTGTGAGGCCTTTTTCTAATATCCTCCTGGCTAGCTACCACCCTCAATTTGAAAATATGCCGCCAAATACCAATAGGTGTGTCCTGGCAGTTGCACTACGCGATTGTCGTGTTAAAATATTGGCCAGTCAACGAAGTTGGAACTGAGATTGATTGCCCAGGGTGCGCCCTTACGTACTTAGGCATCGTCATCCTTGGAGTCTCTTGTCATGCATCTCACCATGCTATATTTATACCAGTATTGTAAGTCTGAGAGTCTTTTGTTTAAATGCGCTCCTCTCTGAATCTACCGGTTGTATTCTTTTTTGACAGAATGGCCTCGGCTTGGGCTCCTTCCGGAAAATTAACAAAGATTCGCTAGCCTAACTTACCAACAGGTCCTAACTTACTAATTTAGTGATCTTAACAACTTCTTTTTGTACATGATAGACAGATTTTGAGGAATAGTAGAAGTTACTTTTTATCTAGAAAAATAAGTGGGTAGATCCTTATAGAACTACTACTTATAGTAGAATAACTTTTGGTTCTGCTCAAACGAAGTCGCTGGCACAGCTGGTAGTTCATATTTTTAGCATCCTTAGGAGAAGGTTTTATGACAAAAAAATTCAGATAAACCCAATCGAGTTTGTGGTTGGGTCGCTGGGTTTACTTTACGAACCGATTTATTGTTTTGTTTTAAGTAAGAAGTACCTTCTGAATGTATAAATTGTATAAAATATTTTTTGTCTTTGAAAGGCGATAATTGCGTTTTTTTTTTCATTTATAAACTGTGCTCAACGTTTGTTTATTGAAGATGTTCTGTTCCGTAGCGTACGTACGGCTATCATAGCGCATTTCTTGCCTTACTCTATCGTTATTTATATCTTAATGCTTTACCCACGCGTTATAACTGACCCATCCAATCCGCTCCATACGTGGAGTAATATATTCATTTTGCGTGTCTAATAGTTAAGCAACTTGACAGTAAAAAAAAAATATATGTAATTGTTCGATTTAATTTTGTGCGATTTTTTTATTAAACACTAGTTTTACCTGCGGCTTTGCTCGCGGTAATATAGATTTTGTCAAAAATAAAATCGAGTAACGCAATAAAAAATTTCATACAAAGTTTATCCCTCTCTTTACCCCACTTCCAATAAGTTTTGAGAGAAAAAGTAACATATCGCTGTCTCCGGGTTCCCATCTATCTCTGTACTAAAATTCGTCGTCATCGATTCAGTGGTTTAGCATAACTCAGTTTTGCATTTATAGTACAGTAGAACATCGTGAAGTTGATAAGTTGGAAACTTTCAAATCTCGAAAAAATGTTTTGTTCCCTTCGCTTCAAACATCAAAACCTCCATTCTCTTATAAGTCGAAAACTCTATAACTCGAGAGTTGAAGTCCGACTTATAGAGGTTCTACTGTGTTAGTAACGATAGAGACAAGGTTTATTTTCAGGATTACGTATAATCGACTTTATATATATATATATATAATATTTTATGTATTGGTAGGTATAAGTCTCCATAATATTCTAACTTTGTTTGTTACTCTTTCACGTATTAAGTACTCAAGTGATCATCATGTTATTGTACATACAACGTTGTTAGTGGCACAGAAAAGTGCATGGAAACCTTTTAGTTAAAAAACACACTGTGACCGAAGAAGAGAAAAACACATTTTAGTTCCACCCGAATGAAGTCGCTAGTACAGGTAGTATATTTTTGCTATAATCTATTACCTATTCACACCTTATCACAATCTTACCTGATGATAAGTGACGATGTGGTCCATGATGGTGGACACGCTAAGCCTAGTGGAGGGGCTGGTTCTCAAGTGCAACTGCCAGAATACACCTATTAGTATTTGGCGGCAAATTTGCAACTTGAGGGTGGTAGCTAGACAGGCGGGCATTAGAAAAAGCCTGCACCGAAAGCTGATTGTAGGCGGATTTGAATCCTACCTCCCTTGACGTGGCGTCCGTACATACTAACAACTGAGCTGTCAAAGCTTCAAAATAATTATAAAATTTTACTGTATAAGTACTACTTACATATTTTTTCTCACAATCAACAGAATAATCCATTCGAATGTAAAAATTTATATTTACATAAATTTAAATACCTTAAAGACTAACCTTAAAACGAAAACGAAAAAATATTGCAGACTTGATAAATTCTTACACGTATATATTGCATGAATATGCGTGTTTACAATTCAGTTACATAATGATTAACAAAAAAAAATGTAAACGAAGTTTGGAATGTACAAAAAATATGTATGAGATATTTTTATATGTGAGAGCAATTAAAACAAGTATGGCGTCGTCATGGAAGGTATCTTCAGAGATAATGTCCTCTTTATTATACATCGCTTGGTTGACCATAAAGCATTTCTATAACCCATGCGACAGGGTAGACGATTCCAATTAGAATGGCCTTGATCCTTTTTTCGATTGGACATATGCTGTTAGCCATTAGGGCTTTCACAGCTTCACCGAGCTTTGGGGCCGAGTACTAAGACCCTCAGTCCGAGGCAACGAGCACAAGGGAATCACGACGTGACCGATCTTCGGCTTGGGTTGTTGCCGAGGACGCTAAAAGAACCCGCGGTCCCGACTATTCCTAAATAGGGTCCTATACTAAGCAGATTTTCTACTCAGCTACAACAAGGATTAAGAACGTGAACTAACCTCCTAATATAGAGGATCGTACTGGCTTTACCTCAGGGCGGTTGTACTGGAATAGTCCTCGCTCCTTGTGCGCTACGCCTTTTATAACCTTCCATTCGTTCCGGATATAGAGGTAGTGATAAATTTATAAGACTTGAAACTTAGAATGTGTGTAAAATTATAACGGTTATCGATTGTTATTTATAACTTAAGAATTACTTAAAGCAATCGTGCACATTAAAGGACCAATGCCATACGTCGTTCTGTTTATGATAGAAGATAAAAGAAAAAACAAAATAACTTGAGCCGTCATCATGAATCATTTAATTTGCGGTCACTATCCTCTTGTTTCAAACTAATGATACGTTTTTAGTTGAGAAAAGTCTTTGTCTACAGGTGTGTTTAGTTTGTTGTGGGTAAAATTCCTATGTGAACTTGTTTCGTATCTCATTCTTGGGTTGTTGTACGGTTTGATGTTTATCTCGTTTAAATAAATGCAAATTATAATTAAAGTTTCGAACCGATTGTGAAAGTATTCTTAGAAACTGTTGTTGCTGATACCCGTTATATTATCGTATTAAAGTCTTTATCTATTTTGACATATCTGCCTGTTCATATTATTACATTTTCTTATATAACTCCAGTATCAGAGATTGAAAGTTAATTTTTATTACTCATAATCATTCTTCGAGTCGCATAATGCCAGTTAATAATACTGGCATTCGTGTTTAACTAAGCAAAAGAAATCATAGTTCACATAATTTGAGGTAGAACATAAATCTGCGCAAGTAGTATTTAAGATATAATCGCAGACGAACATAGTTTTTCTGGGAATTCCCACAATAAAAGTCGGAGATAAATCTAGAAAAAAAAAAATATTCCCATGGTTAAAATTATAAAAAGTATGTGCATATGCCATAAACTGGGGATGTTCGCGTGTGATATGGAAAGCAGCAGTGCAAGTGTGTTTGGTCCCTTGTGGGACCCGGCTTGCGTACTCGTGTTCATAGCAGACGTCGTGAGATGACAAACAGCCTTCAGACAGGTCGCTGCCGCTATAGTATATTCTAAACTAGTAGATGAATAAATAAAGCTTTTGTGCCGTATCAAAAGTATGTTTGCATTGCTAAAGGCCATGTTAGAAACTTTTTTTCGTGTCTAGAATTTTTTTCTGTGTCTACCTGGAGTGACACTGCAATTACTATGGACATAATATTAGTATGTTGGCTGGAAGACAAGGTTATTTGATAACAGACTCTAAATGTAATATATCGATTCAACTGTTTGAGATAAAACATTAATCCTGTATATTGTAGTATCATGCTGATTTACAACTATTAACTGTGTATCTAATCTCTCTATCTTCCTGGTTTTTATAGGACCCTTAGTAATAGAAAGTTTATACTATTGTATTTCAAATAAAAAATAACTGTATTGATGACTATTTTTGGTCCATTCTTTGTTGAATTCTACATAAAATAAGTGATTTACGGTTACTTTTGTTTAAATTGCGAGGTAGAATTCTAATTAAAACAATAATCAATTAGTGTACCTTACTTAGGGTTGACACACGTAACTCAAAACTTAAGTTATTTCGGGTAATTAGAATTTCTAAATTATGAGAACAATATAAAGTCCAGATTTGGCTATAATTTCTTTTGAGCCGATCATTAAGTCTACAAGACTTGGTTGTAAATTTTTACGTATAACGTATTCGCTCAGTGACTGAACAAAATAATGGAATAAATAATGATACTGCAAATTTAGTTAAATATACACTAATACTAGAAATATTTAACTTACAACAAATGCTATACTTACTCTTTATTTATTTTGATAAAAAAAAAAATCTACTACATCGTCGTCTTTTTTGTTCGATAGTTATTAAAAGTTTAAATTTTTTAAGAATATTTTTTTTTAATTCATTCTAATGGGTTTAGAGTTAGGATTCAATCTCACCTGGTATTAAGTGAGGATGTGGTCTAAGATTGATATGGTAAATCTACTGCAGGCACTGGCTACTCTACTGAGTTATTGACCTTGATAGGTAGTCGAGTTATTTGCTACCGGATAAGGCAAGACATTGTCTGTTGAGCTAGATAGTGGATGCAGTGTAAACTCTATTAAACGATAAACTTCCTAGAAGGTCAAAATTATTTTTGACTTTGGTTGGTTTAACTTGTTGGCTATACAATGATGTCTTCTTTCCATTTAACGGCAACGCTCAATACGGGCTACATATATAACTTATAATCGAAGGGCTCTTACATATTATTGTACACATCATGCTGCTTCCAGTCACCATTGCGTAACTTGAAAGAAATCTGCAAAATTTAATTTTGCTAACTTCAGTTCAGCGTTCCTAATTGTTTTACGACAGAGGATAACTAACTGCAATTGAAACTCTAACTAATTGAGCTATTACGGAATTTAGCAATGTCGATTATTTTATCATTTAATTAATACTAGTGGTTGTAAAATAATTGGTGTTTCTTCCGATACGGATAATATATTGGTCACTTGAGCTTAGAATAATAAGTATGAATTTATTTATTTGGAGTCAGAATTTTCAATGTCCATTGGAGGCGTGAATTGGAACTTCAACTATACATTTGGACAGTGGGAAAGTTTGTATCGAACCGTTTTGTCTTTTACACATTATTCTGAATTTGGTCATGAGTACAATACTCTTAGTGAGATAATGTTTGAACAAGTTACGAGTAGCTTTACCCAAATTTACGTCTAGGCACAAAATTGTCACATTAGCGACGTTATGTTACTTTTGTGTAACCAACATAGTAAATGTCTGCTCGGCTGTATTGTGTTTGAAAATGATTTTAACTTTAATTTCGGTGCATTTGTCAAAGGAAATGATAAACACATTTGTATACTTAATAAATAATTACATTAACTTATTTGCTGCTCGACTGTGCCAGGAAAAAAAGTTGATGTTAAACTGGGAAAGTAGTATATGATCGTATAAGAGATTTAACTAATATTTATGCGCAACATATTAATTAGGCAGATTATAAGATTTAGCTTAAGACCCTACAAAACTTTAAAAGATCAGTAATTTGCACTTGTTTAGATGAAGAAACAAAGGCTTAAAAAAGATTTTATAACTGAATAAATTGGGATTCTGGAAGAATATAATCATTGCAGGAATTATTATAATAGAGGAATCCGTACTATGTATAGTTTTAGCTGGTCCGTACATATCTTTCAATTTATTATTTCATGAATATAGAAGTGTATTTGTATGAATGTATTCTGCAATCTCGGTTAGACAGCTCGATGTCTTGTATTGAAATCTTGTATAGGATTCGATTACGTAGTAGAGTATAATATCAAATGTTTCCAAAGTTTAATTTACTCCTAACGTAGTTATAACTGGTATAAAGCAATTTATTTAGATCACACTCAATAATTACGTTGTTATTCATTATTTGATTAATTACTTCACGTGACCACGACAGTGCAGCATGGTTCTTGTTTACTATATAATTCGATATAAAGCACGTTTTATCTGTGCCGAGATAATTATTCTACTAAACACCTCTTTGTTGTTAATTATTGGCCATTCACGCGTCCACTTCGCATTATCAATAGGAAACCGCTGCGTCTATACTTAAAGTTATATCATGTGTATTATCGTTATGATAACTGTTATCCTAAAAACGTATTGCACGTGCTATATTCAAGATTATTTCCAAATTTATGCTTATTCGACGTATTAGCTACTCCGTATCTTGCTTGTTTCCTGCCACTATGACAACGACGAGGGTAATAAATATGCAAATATGCTACTGGGTTAAACGTGCTATGTCTTTGTTAAGATACTCTGGAAATTATGAACCGAATTATTTGTTAAATTATTTGATATTAGAAATACTTTTGCGATCACGAACAAGGTTACTATTGCTTGTTGATATTTCCGTTAAATTTGTTTTGTCATTGGAAGATTCTGAGAAATTCTGTACCAATAAATCTAGTATGTTTGAATAAAGCGTTCTTTTCATAATTAGATAATCTGTTGTTGGAAAAATACAATTACATAAATGGTGATAATAATTTTATTGCATTCTAAAACTTTCAGGACTTAAAATTATTTTCATATACGTTCTAGATAATGACACATGTATTCTAGAATAACAGATGCTGAGTATAACGTGGAACGTTCACTTTTTGTAATTTCCTAATCCATTATTAACAGATTCGTTGGTTTTCTTGTATATTTAAATAATAAGTTTGTTACCTGTAAATCAACGGCCCTAAAATCAAATTCTGATCACTGTTCAGGTTCAAAATAAATTAATTAATTTCATTCTCAATTGTTCGTTGACGTCTTCAATAATTTCTGTACTTTTTTTTTATTTCCTGTAGTTCTTCACTGAGTTGCGAAAAAGGAGCTGGAATACGAATATTCTCGAATTGCTGGCATTATCTTGGAACTCGGAAATTAGTCGCGACAAGAATAGAAATACAAATGTTGTCTGTTGTCTACTTAACAGTCGTATATTATAACGCAGCAAACAAATTTGCAAGTTTACTGAACAGGTTTTTAGCCGGAAAACATATTATCTCAGAATGTGACTGTGTTATTTTTTTCTTAAAATGACCGATTGGCATACTTTTTCAAATGTTTGTGTATTTTTAAGATGAGTCTGCGTTACAAGTTTTCCGTTTCTATAGAATTCCCGGTTGTAGCTTCATCAATATTGCTAGATTATTATTGTTAAAGATTACGCACGTATCCTTTACAGCAAAATTATTTAAGAAGTTAATCGTTACTACTTATAAAGTGTATTAATTAAATGCATATCCAGTAATCGTAGAATCCTCTTTAAAAGTTTTGGTAATTTCACCTTGATCTATTGTGCGTGTTGCGTATATGTCCCTAAGTTCGTAGAATTGATGCTGCTCAGAAAAGATTCTTTCCTATACCTTACCCAATTAAATAAATGTTGTCATTACCATGTCGGGATTTAGTTATATATGTATAGAAAAACCGGACCTTTTGGTTATCTAGTTATTTTACTTCGAGACAAAGGTCTGATGTATACAGGTTAAAGTATAATGTAAACTTTAATTAACATTATTGGACGTGACGACAAAATTTTAAAACATTGAAAGATCTTGTTGCTTTTGTTAGTTTACTCAGTAATGTCGTAAAGTGTCCTGTCCTTTAAAGGTGTACACTGTATTTAGTTCACATTATGTTTAATATTATAAGCCAAGCACTTGTAATATATATTGCTCCTTATTTCATGCTACTGTAAAGATATGTTACCGAATAATTACTATAAAGGAATACGGCCCTACATACTAAAATTACTGATCGCTTTACTTGATTACGTAGAAATATTATACAATGTGACTACAAAATATTTAAACACTTTTAAGTAGACTGTATGTGTTGTTTGTGTATTACAAAGATACAATATACATTTATAATAACGTGGTCCTTGCTTTTTATAGTCCCTTATTTTGTAGCAACATGTTTATTCCAGACTAGCTTTGGTCGCGGCGTCGTTCGCCTAGAACTAAGAATTAATTTAAAATCTTTGTCACATTTTTCAACAGAGCTTGGCTCATTTTGGTGGTAACGTAGCCTAAAACCCACCTCAATGGTTGATTTATCAATTAGGCACAAAAATAATCTTCGATATCCAACTTTCAGTCCCAAAGATTAGCGCGTTCAAATAAACAATTTTGTTTCGCTTTGTAATATTAATGCACAATAATCAAACAATCACAAAAATATCACCAATCTTACATAATATAGGGTCGAATAATGCAAATTTATGATTACAAATAGAAACTACAACATGACATGTTAAGATCTCGCTAATAATTCACATAGTCCCTATGAATATTAAATATTATAAAGAGGAACGATTTGTACTTTTCTTTGTAACAAATAAAAGAACTCAAGAACTACAGGACCGATTTCAAAAGTTCTTCCACCATTAAATGCTACATTAGCCTGAGTAACATAGGCTATATAGCATATTTTTTTAAATGAAAATGATTATTAAATTAAATTTTAGTTCCACGCGAATTGAATCGCGGGCATAGTTAGCTAGTTACGTATCTAATTATGACCAAGCTATATTTATTATATTTAATTGGGTAATTATAAAGCGAAACATCTGCGGATTTTACTTGTACAAGGTAAATTTCGGCAAGTCTGGCCGGGCGCTGGCCGTGTTTGCATTCCGCGAGTTCGACGTCTCGGCCAAGGTCAGACGCGCGCGTTCCCCGCAACCCTGCGGTGCCTCCGCCGCGTCGAGTCGGCCCACCACGGCGAGATGACCGCTGATCATCGTCCTTACATTACCTCCTAGGTACTCTACTCCTCAGTAATACTTCATGTATCTATATTAACAATAATATAAGGCAGAAAAGTTTGTTTGTTTCAACGAGCTAATCTTGGGACTAGCAGTTGGATTTCAGATATTATTTTTACATTCTAAAGAGCCATCACTGAGAAAGGTTTTAGGCTATTTAACATCACGCTACAACCCATAGGAGTGAAGGTGTATTGAAAAAAGTTAAAAACGGGTAAAAATGATTAAATATTATTTAGTTCTAGGCGAACGAAGTCGCGAGTGTTGCTAGTATACATATATAATAAAAATGCAACTGAGTAATATCACAGTATTATTATTATTTTTTTTAATTAGAACGCGGTCGTACTTTATTATTCATATTTTTTTATCTACCTGTCTTATCTGTATACAGGTACGATTTTGGAAATTTGACTCGTGTATAACTAGTATATTGATGAACATAATATTCATTACTTTTTATTACATAAAACAAAATGCTTTTGTCGATATGAAGAGAAATAGTTTTAATTTCTGTAATAAATTAACTACCTACTTGACAGATTTTGATCCAATTTTTCAAGATCATGACTATAAGTATAAATTGTGTAATTCGTACATGAAAATATAATATTATATACATAAGTTATAAATATAGGTATTTTTTTATTGACATAATAAATTATAAAATATTTTTACAAGAGAAATTAGACAAGCATTCATTTGAAAGTAAGCTCCATTTTTATGATTTACGATTGGAGTGTGGGGTATCTGTGGGATGTTTGAATGCGGAAACATTGCTTTATCAATTTCATTTATAAATTAGCAGTTTTTGCTCAGTTATTGCTGGGATTGAATTTGGAGCTAGTATAAGGTATTTCAAACTTTAATATATTATCCTAAGTTGTAAGAAGAAATTACATTTTAAGTTGTTATAAAATATTTGATGTTGTTATATATAAATTTCAGGACTGACCGTTAAACTTGGCACTCATTTAGATCTCACTTTTTTGTCGTTGAAGTCAACAACCCAGGCGTATATCATAATATTAAACTTGGCTCTCATATCACATTCATGTTTTTCATGGGATATCTTAACTTTTTGTACAGGAATTATTAGTAGGTACTTATTAATTATAAAGTGGTTGACTGTTAGAGAATGGCTATGGTATTAAGTCCGCCATTGTACCATACATAAAGTGTAAATATATAAATAAATAAAATGAACAGTCCAGTCATTTGGATAAAAAAGAGGGTTCTCTGGAAAGATTTCCGGGAGCTTTGAATATAGGTAATATCAGAGACTAAGATGTGCTCTTTTCGTATTTCAACTTTGTCACCTCGTATGTTCGCCACTCGCGCCGCCATATTGAAAAAATGGCGTCCAATAGCACGTCTTTGAAGATATCTTCCTTCGGACTCAGTCTACGATAAAAATATGTATGTACAAATTAAACTAGTGATAAATGCCTACAATTTATGTCCTTACAACTTTTTTCGTGAAATCAATAGTTTCGGCGTATGAGCATTATAATAAGTTTGTGTTCCTAATAAAATCAATATATTAAAAAATATAATAAAATGATAAAAATTATTAGTTTCTGATTTATTCTTTTATATTCACCTAACTACCTATCTGGATGCTAAATTTGAACTTTCTAGGTCACCTGGAACTGGGTTACTACAGTTTTGATCTATAGGTCAGTGTTAAAAATGGCGATTTTTGGACGTTAATATCTAAATAACTGTTTGAGATGTGTTGATAAAATTTGGAGCACATGTGTATCTCGCAAGTTTCAATATATGAGCTATGACATGTTTATGTTAAATAGTTTGCGAGTTATGAGGGTGTCAAAAGTGACTCCAAATGTTTCTGCTCGTTAGTTCTGTTAGCATGAACTTGGCTTAACACGCTGCCGCTTGTCTAAATATTGTAAATATGAAAATCGAGATTACATTAAACAATTTTATCATTTAGAAGTATAATTGAAGATTTTATTTTAATATCTAATAGTATTATAACAATAAAATTTTCGTTTAAAAATGCGGGAACTATTCAATTTCTCATTAAAACGAATAAAAAAGAATATTCCTAAATCATTCATCCAGTTGTGAGACAATTATTTGTAATGATTTATGATCTTATGTTTACTCGAATTTTATTCATTAAAATAAAACTAATTTAAACGGATTTTATCGCGGTTATTTATTAATTTTGATCCCGACGTTTCGAAAGCTGTACATGTTACAGTAACATGAACTTTTCTGGACAACCTACATCTCAGTTCGCCCCGTGACCACGAAGGCTGAAAAGCTTTCGAAACGTCGGGATCAAAATTAATAAATAACCGCGATAAAATCCGTTTAAATTAGTTTTATTTCAACAATTATTTGTTTGATGTTCCTGGCCAATAAACAGATTATAGGAATTTTTGGCGGGATCTTGATCTGTCATGTTGTGATTTTTATTTTATTCATTATTTTATTATTATTATTTAGACCTGTATGTGTAATATAGGTGACATTTTACGTGATGTTCTGTAGCTGAAGAGCACAAGTGAAGTGAATTATAAATAATCACTCGAAAGATGATATATTAGTTGTCACAAAAACTCCCAAGAGAGCTTCAACAAGAGAATCGCCATCTTGTTGAAGATAGTTTCATCTATTCGAAATGTCCAAATCAGCAAGTTGCTAAAAAAAAAAAAACAAAAAGAAACAGATTACAAAACTAAATGCTTCTTTCTTTTATGTGTCATATAAATAATAACACAAGTTTTGGCTTTTCTAAGTATCAAAACTCCCATAATAACATAACTTCAAAAGATACAATTCGTGTAATACCAAAAGAACATCTATCAGAGATAAATAACACTATGAAGGTTAAATAAGCAACAGAATATAAAACCTACTACTACTCGCTTTGATATGTAAACGTTAATATTATTTTATGAATAACACATATCTTAGAAGATATATATGTTTGGGAAGTATGTAATCACACATGCCCATAATCCTACCAAGGTCAACCTTCGGAGGCACTCTGCGATCGTGAATGGGTCGCTCGGCTTTATTTTATTTAGGAAACGTGGAAATCGTAAGCAATTATTTTATGTAGCTGTGTTCGCGGCTCCGTTCGCGTGATCCAAGATCCAAATATGGATAACAAGTTTTTTTTTCTTCAATAATCAATAGACATTGTTTAAATAAAATTAAAAACAATTTAAAATAAAAATAAAAAGTATTTGGAATCTAAAATTACATTTTTAATATTGAATTTTGATACACGAAATATTACGTAAGAATAAATTTCACCGCCTTCCACCCAACATAGGGACATGTAGAGATTTTCTTAATCCCCTCCCCCCTCAATGCCCTTACGTAATTAATTAATGGCCCTCCTTATATTATTAGTATCGACTAGTAATGCATCCCGGCTTCGTACGGGTAATTGTTATAAACAGACGATAGATCTTTTTAAGAGGAATAATTAATAAATACATTACTTTATATATCTTTATCGATTTAGGCAGCGCACGCAATTAAAACTTCCAGTGAGCATGAACTTGTTGACTTCAGCAACAATCATTGTCATATTTCAGCCAATTTATGGAAAACCTTAATTAATTATACATTTAAACCATTTTCATGAATCATCCTGTCTATTGGTGAAAACGGTACGAAAATTCGTTCGGTATTTATTAAGTTTACCGAGATCAAATAGACAGACAGACATGGATAGAAAATTTTTGTTTTCTCTAGGTCAGGTTTAGCGTTATGGCCACAATCTCAGCTGATGTTAAGTGATGCGACCCAAGATGGTGGGATACGCTGTAGGGGCAGATTCTCAAGCGCACTGGTTTTCAATTTGAGGGTGGTAGTTAGCCAGGCGGGTATTAGAAAAAGCCCTACGGCTGTGCTGTGGTTTCATCACGACGTTTTCCTTAACCGAAAGCTCGAGCTCATTGTAGGTGGATTCGAAGCCACGTCCCTTGACGCGGTGTCCGTACACACTATCAATTGAGCTATCATCACTTCGCTAAAGAACCGAGACTACGTAAAACTGTCAGTATTTTCTGCGAAAACAGAAGGATCTTTTAAAAAAAAAACTTATAAACTTGCACCTCATGCTATTTATATATCGTATGTCACGCTATTTGAGAAAACACGTTTGAATCTATAAAATATAACGAACATTTTGAATCGAATTAATTATATCTATTTGAAATAAACTTACTTTCAAATCAATCGCATATTCATAATAAATTTATACTCTAAGGTTTTATGTATTTAATATTTAAGATTTAATTATTAATAAAGAGAACAAACAAATAAATAAAACTAAAAACCAGCGCTGCGTACTGTTGCTGCGCCACACAACATTTGCTGAGTCGGTCCCATTGTCAAATAGTATGTATAATTCTATAAGAAACTTTGTTTACATGCAATAAAAATTATTATTATTATAAACTTCTTAAGGCAAAGCTTTGAAATTCTGTGATCCACAATATTTTTTGTGACATTCGTTCGGGTAAAGTCGGCTCGAGGCGACTAAGGGAGCGAGAGAGGTATATTGATGATTCACTTCTATCGTTTGGTCTGAAACGCAAAAAAAGAGGCGTGAAAAGGTATCTAAGCTTGCCAGCATCACAGCGTTGATTAGTGAATTTGTGTTCAATGGCAGTCACCGCTGATTTGGATACTGTATTTAACACCAAATGCTGTGCAGTCACTATGTTCCGTAACATAAGAAAAAAAAGTTTTTTTTTAAATGGTATAAATTGTTATTCTAGATGAAAGAAACGCAGAAAAAAATCGTACCCATTTACTTACTCTAAAATGTGATCGGAAACATTTGCCAAGAAAATGTATGTGTAACATTCGCGAAAATTCTAGATCTTTCTCTCGTACCGAATGACGTGCCCACACGCCCTGCGGCGCATAAATATTGACATGCCAGTCTTGCACAATATATATTAATATGGGTGAACTGTGAAATTTCGCAATAACGCTGCAATGTGAATCCACTTGCTAATAGTTATTGCGTATTATCGTTATTAAAAGATCATTTACTTTTGTGTGTTTTTTAAAGTTACCTCATAACTTCTTCGTTTATAAACTGATTTGGAAAATTATTTTTACATTGCGAAGGAAATGTTTTCAAGTGGATCTCGTTTTTATTTCTAATGAAATAATTGGATATTTCAAAGAAATTCACCAGTGAACTCTTTAAAATCGAATAAGTAATGTATAGTGGTAGAGTTATTGATAGATTTATAAAAACTAAGACCAGGTACGTGTACATATATATGGTTCGAAGTGTAGGCTCTGTCTCTGGTCTCAGGCAACACGGGAGATCGAAGTGTCGCCGTGATGCATCTTAGTGGGTAGTTTGACAATGCTTGTTACCAATAAGTCTCGCCACACTCCCCTCTCGCCCTGCATGGTGGTAGGACTTTTTGCCATATTGCCCTCCCGGCTAACTACCACCCTCAAGTTGAAAATATGCCGCCAAATACCAATAGGTGTGTTCCGGCAGTTACACTTCAGAGCCAGTCCCTACAAAGGTTTAGTGTGTCCATCAACTTGGGCCTTATCATCATTTAAGATCGGGTAGGATTATGGTCATAACGCTAAAACGTTTAAACTTTTAAAAAAACTGAGCCCGTTTACGACAGTGCGTTTACGCATTGCGATGAGGAAGTAAGTCTGTGAAGGAATTTTATACCACGTTAAAAAAGGAATGGTGTACCTAAATGTTGGCAAGGCTGGTCTGGATTAACCTCAATTGTAAATACATCCTTTAATGGGGTTTCTCAGATATATATTTTTAACTTGGATTTTTTAATTGTTAAAATTATTCTTTAGTTTTAAAAATAACAGTCGCAATCCTTAATTAACATGATCATTATACTTTAAAATCTTACATTTTTCTAATATTAATTACTAGTGCGTATAGTTGAAAAAAATTATCTCCAATGTAATTTGAGATTATATACTCACAAATAGTACTCTTGTACAGAACGTATTTTATAGCCATAAACCAATATTGTGTGACTTTGTAACGTACGTATTTGGAAGTATATCGTAACTAATTTTCCTGTATTTCTGCAAGGGCACCTCTAAACGAGTTTTGCGATTATGCAAATTGAATATGACAGTTGATTTTCCGCGAGTTTTTCGCGGGACCGTACCGTGGGGCCGTCTAGGTGTACCTACGTTATCTCAACGCAATTTGCCGTATGACATCATGTTCTATTACGCCCATGCTTTGATCGCGTCTAGATCTAAATGATTCATTTGACACATCGCCGGTGCACTGCTCCGGACAATTGTTTAAAAAATGTTACAGCTGTTCTGTTTATAAATTACCCGGTTGATTGGTTTTGATTAATCGTATCATAACTGGAGATGTAAAAATAAGCTGTTGCTATGTTATTTTTATAGAATCTTGGTAAAGTGATAGCACTGTACCCTTTTTAAAGGTGGGTAAACCCATTTACGAGTCTTCATTTCGCGTTTATCTGGGCAGGCTAGCAGACGGGTATGAGGGACTCACCTTAGATATACCCGTTAAAATTCCCTATGGTTGCCCTTTGTTTATCAGTAACTAGAAACGGCTGTAACAGTTATTTTAGTAACTTAACTGTACGTGATGGTAAGCAGAATCCAAAAACAACGACAACCACCAAAGGATCAGTAGTATAGATTATTTATCCGACCCTATAGATTATTACTGCTAAATAAAGTTCATAAATCTTATCGTTGTTTTAGAATATATAATATCATCGTGCTCTTCCGAAATCTGTTGAACCATGAATATTTAACTGGCTATGAAGAAAATGTCCAATTAGTCGATTTTTTACTATTACTAAATTAATTTTGTGATAATCACTGGAGTGGCACAGAAACTGTTTCACTAAATTGTAAATATAATAAAGTAGGAGGAAAAAGAAAAGTTCATAAGAAATCAGAAAGCGTATAACTTAGATCAGTTTCAGATAAAATGCAAAGTATCAATACCAGCATTATTGTTAACGTATTAATATGATTAATTAAAACTATTTAAAGGTATTATTAGTTCTCGAAGGTGTTTTAAAATAATTCATGAAATACGTAATCTCAGATGCTGGATTTCTAATTTTGTCATGTTTAAGTTTAAAATCTGTCTCTGAGCACTTGTACATCTTAAAGATGTATTTGAAGTTGTTTCCTCCACTCTGATTAGCATTTTACCTTCTAGTTTTATATCATTCTTTGATATTAAGAATGAAGCCTATTTTGATTTACGATTTTAAAATGTCTTGGCAACCTTTTTAGAACATATTTTTTTGTTACTCCGGATGATTCTTACTTAGCTACATTACATATATCGTGGTACAATTTAGTATAGGCATTTTACTTAGCGCGAGATTCCTTTAACGCAAATATTATACGGTTATCATAGCGACCTGTGACCTGTGTGTCACATAGATCATGACATTGCGAATATTTTTGATATCGACTCAACGATAGCGTTCGTATTAGTTCCATATTGTGCTTAAAATACTAATTTAAAATATTAATTGAATTAAAATTTAGCATATCACAACTTTGATAAAAAAAATGTTCTGAAGAGTTTGTTTGGCATTTATTTTATACGTTGACGAAATACTTTATCCAATAAAGTTATTAAGGCTTACTAACGGACAAATCACAAACCGGTTGATTTATAAGCATTAAATTTTGAATTGGTATATTTTATAAAACGTGGGTGTATTCTTAGAAACATTTTGGAAAAAATATCATCTGAGGTGTAAATATTTAATCTATTGTTACAAATGGGAAATCCCATAGAGGATATAACTAGTGTTATACGAATTTGGTAAAGATGGACGATGTTACGTTTTAAGGAACCTTTAGTATATTGTAAATAACTTATTAGTAGTGGATGCTTGCTTTTACCAATTCTATGGTTTTAAAGATTTGACGTTCTGCTTAGTTTGTAAGTATTTTTGTCATATAACTTTTAAAAATTTGACCCCGAAATATTCCCTTATCATGACTAAAGGTTGTAATTCGCAGAAATCGTTGGTCGATTTTCGCAGAAATAGGACCGATGAATTCCAGTAAATGACTCTCGTTTCAGCCAGACATTCAGGAGACTGTTTAGTCTATTCCAGTAGATGAATTGTAAGTTAATTCTGCTTAGATAAGAAACGGACAAGTAATTTTAGTGAAAGTGCTCTGACAAGTAGTTCATGTGAATTTAGCTTGTGTACTAAATGTAAATAAACATAACAGCTACATTTGTGTTTTGTTATTCTATTACTGTCAATTTGCCAACAGTGGACAACTGTGATTTGTGCCAGAACGTTCTTGTACGACGGAGTGCAACACAACGATTCCTTTGTTAGACCGCCACCACTCTATTATTACTCAAGTCAAATTAGGTCTTTGATATTGGCTCTTACTTCTTTGTTTATTTTATTTATATTACAATACATACCTTACTAGGGTACTAGGGACCTTATGAATCTGCTAACAATCGACATCTCGTTTTCTATCAAAGGTTGATTCATTCATGTTATATATTATTTAGCATTGATGGTGTTTTGTACTCGTGGAGTAAAGATCGTTAAACAGATTGTGAAGAGTGGCTGATTGGTTTCGGTTCATTTAACAGAGTTCAAGCTTCAAAGAATTGTGACAATTTTTATATTCAGATAATAAAAACGTTTGATGGAAGAATTATTTATACCTTTACATTTCTACTAGTTGTGCCTGTAACTTCGTTCTCGTGTAACCTAAAAGTATTTAATAACTTTTACTTAATATTGTAACTTGTTTGAACACACTACCACTATTGATGGTAGCGTGATGTTAAATAGTTTAAAGCCTCAATTATGGCTCTATCGAATACAAAAATAATTTTTGACATACGACGGTTAGTTTCTAGGATTATTGTGTGGAAACAAACAAACTTTTCAGCTTTATAATATTAGCTTACATATAGATTTCTTTTTCTGTAAAATGAAACAAGAGTTTAAATAAATAATAGAACGTGAAAAATTTAAGGTCGCTTTTAGCGGCAACCTTGCATGGCGTGGGGTCTATATCAAACAGCGGACGAATATATATTAGCATACTGATAATGATAAGGCCAAAACGCAGTTACAATGCACCTTGATCTTAGATCAATCAATTGCAGTTGCGATACATTTAATAGTATGATAAAATTAATATAAACAAAATCTCAATTTACGACGGTCATAATTTATAAGAACTTTTTTAAACGGTTACTTTCTGTAAATGGTATATAATAGCATTTGCAAAACTTCGGGTCACGATTTTAAATATAGGTCGTAGCCCGCCAATAGAAACCATTTCACAATTAACATTATTTTTCAAATTGGGTCCTAATAAAAAGAAATCGTGAAGGTCACGCTTTACTATCACTTCGGACCGAATCATTGTGATATTGTTCGGCAAGAAAGTCATTCCGTACAATACGATAACCTTAAAACTATATATAGTTTTAAAACGTACTAATCAAAGTAGTAAAAAAGTTTCATTAAAAGCCTGAAAAAATGCGAACTTTCTTCTGCGATCTGTTTAAACTCGAGCCGCATTAAAACTCGACTATAAGCTCCATCAAAGAGTCTAGAAAAAGATCAGTCACAGTCGGTATTACAGTAAAAGGTAGCCACGGGTGAACGTCTAGTGCTAATTATAAGATCACACGTGGACAGCAGGGACCGATGAGACAGGTTGTTAACATCATGGACTCGGACGCCGGAGTGTGATCTATTTTAGACATTTTAGCTACCAATAGCAATCTCATAACGGAACCTTGAGAAACGGGGCCGTCTGCGTTTTACATCAATGACGATCACACGATTTTTAGACTGATCGTCTCTACCGCTTGTTCCGCTTCATGCAGATGAAACAAATTGTTGTTAATGAATTGCCCCGAAACAGTTATGTGTGCTCTGTAATTTGTCGCGATAAGTGGTGGTATTTTAATTTACGTTGTATTTCAACGTAACGTTACGTGACGATAATCAACGTCGGGATTTATTTTTAGTTTTTTCAATCCACTCATCAATCATCAATGAGGGTTTTTTTTCTTTCACTCTACAGACTCCTGGTACCGTATCCTTTTAATGCGTATTCTATTATTTCAATAGAATTAACAAAAAATGGACAATATCAATTACCTAAACTTAGATATTATGTAGATAATTAGTTTTGAAGTGAGACTTCTTAGAGGAGGGCTTTGAAATTCTGATCCCCAACCTTTTTGTGTGACGCTCGCTCGGTTAAAGTTGGCTCGAGGGAACTACGAGAGCGAGAGAATTTTTATTTTCAATATTTGTTTGTAACTTTTTAATTATGAAGTCGACCAGCATTTTTATAATTTTATGTAAGATAATATCGAATAATATGAATTTATTGACCTTATTGTTACGGTATCGTTATTGAAACGGAATGAGAGAAAAATCGTAAAATTAATGTCGGCATTCTGATTACCGAATCGACGACCCGTGACTTAACCTCATGCCTACAGTATTTGTTTACACACCGCTACACGTGCGTGTATTATTTAATATTATAAAGCAGAACAGTTTGTTTGTTTCATAGCGCTAATCTTAGGAACTGCCAGTCGGATTTCAAAAATTCTTTTCGTATTTGACAGAGTAATCTCTGAGGAAGGCTTTAGACTATTTAACATCACGCTACCACCAATAGGGGCAAAACTGTATTGAAAAATGTTACAGGAAATTGTTGAATATTTTTTTTATTGTTAAGGTTTAGCGTTATGGCCATAATCTCACCTGATCTTAAGTGACGATACGGCCCAAGTTAGTAGACACGCTAAACCTGCGGGGGAACTGGTTCTCAAGTGCAGTTGCCGGAACACACCTATTGGTATTTTGCGGCAGGTTTTCAACTTGAGGGTGGTTGCTAGCCAGGCGGGCATCAGAAAAGGCCCTACCACCATGCTATGGTTTCATCACGATGTTTTCCTTCACCGAAAGTTCAAGCTCATTGTAGGTGGTTGGGTTCGAACTCACGTCCCTTGACGCAAAGTCGTACACACTACCATTGAGCTATCATCGCTTCAAAACGAATTCGCGGACACAGTTGTGTCCATGTGTAATATATAATACGATCTCATAAATGTTGCGGTTTAAGTAATGTACCTATATATTTCTTTTGTTTGTTTACGGTTTAGTCATTTGCGGCGATGATGTTCTTTTAAATTTTATTTTAATTTTTTTTTTGATTTGTTAATGTATTATAACTCGGCTACCGGCAGAATAACAGTACTCCACTTGGATTTCTTATTCAAAATAAGCGCTGCACGTTTGCTAGGTTATAACTGTACAACTGGTAGAGGTATGCGCGCTGTCCTGGCCTCTGGCAACATGGGAGATTGAAGTGTTGTCGTGCAGTCTTTAGAAGGTATTCTGACAGTGATCGTCACCCGTTGATACCGCCACAGCTTCGCCCGAGGTTGCGTGGTGCGTTTTACACCATGTTAATTAAAAAAAAAATAGGGTAACACTTTACAAATTAGAGTAATTGAATGAGGTTTTTTTTTTACTTATCGTACGCTGTTGGTCTTAGAGGCTTTGACAGCTTCACCGAACTTTTTGGGGCGAGTGCTGAGGGCAGTGCAGTGGCCGCAAGGCTACCAGAATGGCCGAACCTTGGCTTGGGCTGCTGCCGGAAAGTGAACAAGGATTCGCGATCCTAACTAACCAACAGGTCCTAACTTACTAAATTTAATGATCCTAGCACGACCTTAGTGTACCTTAGTAGACCTTAGTGTGGGTGAATTGAATAAGACAGTTGTAGGCAAAGTATTTGAAGATATACAAGGGCGGGTCTATCATTTACGAAGTAATATTGATAGCTGGGTCGTAAAAAATGTGACATAGTGTGACGAAGATGGAGGAGGGGGTCTAAAAAGGTAAAATTTTGCGTGAGATATTTACTAAACGGCCCCCTAAGAGCACGATATTACATGACCGGAAAATTGTAATTGCAGATGACGTAATTGTCTTATTGAATGAAGACGGTAAATAAAAAACAGATATACCCACCAGAGGCGAAGACAATTTAAACGCGTATGAAAATAAATTTTCGCAAATAACTAAGTCAGATGTTAACAGGAAAGTGTTAATTGTTAGACGGGTATTAGGAAATCTGGCGTTTGACGCGACATGTCTCGTAGGTAGTTTAGTCATGTTTGTTAAATCTAGAAAGGAATGCTAGTGACGGCATTGTGCTAAACAAATTTCCCTGCGAGGTGATTGACTCTGAGTTTTACATAGACTGTTTATTTTATTGACGATGTAGTGCGCGATTAGGCATTTGCATTGGAATTTTGTATCGTTTTTTGATCTACATTTCAAGTTTCCAAGCTTCTTTAGGCGCTCTGACCACTTTATTTTGTAAATATTGAATGAGGTTGAGCTGTAACGCTCGGTTATGTGACGCTCGTTCGTTAAAGCTGTATCGAGTATCGTATGATTAAATAATATTAGTTCCACGCGAAGAATGTCGCGAGCACAGCTAGTATGTATAATGTATGTAGCATAGCCAAAACAATTCAGTTCAAACGAATATTGACGAATTTTAGTGTTGCCAATAAAATTTTGGAAACAGTATTTTTCTCACATCTACTAGATTTTTTTTGAATGTGGTTTAAAATTATGGTAACATACATTTATTATAGCTCAGTGGTAATGTACATGGACGTTGCGTCAAGTGCCGTCAGTTCGAATCCACCTACAATGAGCTTGAGCTTTCGGTGAAGGAAAACATCGTGAAGAAACCGTAGTATGGTGGCTTTTTCTAATGCTCGCCTACCTAACTACTACTCTCAAATTGAAAATCTGCCAGCAAATACCAATAGGTGTGTTCTGGCAGTTGCACTTGAGAGCCAGCCCGTCCACAGGTTTAGCGTGTCTACCAACTTGGGCCGTATGGTCACTTAGATCAGGTGAGATTATGACCATAACGTTAAACCTATAAAGTATAAAAAAAATACGACGACTACTTATCATGAAACGTCATGTGTGTTGTGGTCAAATAGTAAATACCTATAAATCGATAGGAAATACGGTGTGTCAGCAGGTCGTAATTAGATTGTCGGGTCGGTCAATTAATAAGATCGGTCGATCCCTGATGTGGGTGTAGCGTGAATTATGCGTTAGTAATAAATTAGGCTAAAAGTAAAGTATGTTTTTAGGTACACCTAAAATTACGATGTACTGGATAGGGGTTCGCGGCTATGAGTGTGATTCCTATAGGATCTGTCAAAGTTGTCTCTGACCTCTGTTGGTATGGGAGATTAAGAACCGCCTTGAAATTCTTATCCTGGCTGATATTATAAATGCGAAAGAGAGTTTGTTTGTTTGTTACGCTTTGACGCCTAAACCGCTGAATCAAATACGATCAAATTTGGTATAAAGATAGATGGGACCCTGGAGACGGTGATAGCCTAATTTTTCTTTTAATTTATAGGAAGTGTGGTAAAAGGAATTAACTTTGCATGAAAATGTTTTATTGCGTCATGCAATTTATTAAAACCAATATTAACGTAAGCGAAGCCGCGACCAAAAACTTGTAGTAAAGGAAATACTACTATTTATAAATAAAATAAAATAAATATTTGTCAGTGTACAGGATCTCTTTTCGCTATGATAATTTGGAAACACGACAAATAACGTCAATATGCCTGAGTTTTCGGTGACGTAAAACATCGTGAGGAAACCACAGCATGGTGGTAGGGATTTTTCTAATACCCACCTGGATGACTACCACCAGCAAATTGAAAATCTGCCGTCAAATACTTATATACGTGTTCCGGCAGTTATACTGGAGAACCAGTCCCTTCACTAGCCTTAGCGTGTTCACCATCTTGGGACACATCGCCACTTAATATCAGGTGAGATTGTAGCCTAAACGCCAGACATATAGTATAAAAAGATAAGTCATTAAATATTTCAAGTTCTCATGCAAGAAAGTTGTGTATCTGTAACGAACAGATAGCTCAGTGGTAGTGTGTTCGACTTCGCGTCAAGGGACGTGAGTTCGAATCCAACCACCTAAATTGAGCTTGAGTTTTCCGTGAAAACCATAGCATGGTGGTAGGGCTTTTTCTAATGCCCGCCTGGCTAGCAACCACCCTCAAGCTGAAAAACTGCCGCCAAATACCAACAGGTGTGTTCCGCCAGCTGCACTTGAGATCCAGTTCCTCCACAGGTTTAGCGTGTCTACCAACTTGGGCCGTATCGTCACTTAAGATCAGGTGAGATTATGGTCATAACGCTAAATCTTATCTATAAAAAGTTTTTACGTACGTTGAACATATTGTAGTAATATCTACAATATATGTAAAAGTAACACCTATCGTGAATCGTGTTCCTTCGATATCTTCGCAGTTACGCAATCATGTGCCGCCTTGAAACAGCCGGCCTCCGTGTTAATAGCCCAGAATGTCATAAAGAATCATAATACACATACACCATACGTTCATAATACGTGCCTGTATGATAAATGTACACACATTGTTGCAGGTCCAGTGGATTTCTTATAGTCCTAGTAATTCTGAGAAATTCCTTGGAGAACCCTAAAACGTGGAGCTTTCGGTGAAGGGACATCATCGTGATAAATCCATATCATGTAGGTATTGCCTTTTCTAATGCCCGCCAGCCTAGCTACCACCTTCAAGTTGAATATCTGCCGCCATATACCTGTAGGTATGTTCCGGCAGTTACTCTTCAGAGGCAGTCCCTCCAGTCTCTTCTCTTATTTATTTTTTATATTGCATCTGTAGGTAATTTCGCTAATGTCAAGTGTGAAGGACTATGTGTTAACATACAGCTAACGACTACAAAGTAATATCCAAAAATGGAACAACTCTTTGTAGATCTTACAAATAATTGTAATGTACGGGACTCGAACCTACAGCACTTCGGCGAGGTGGTTGCAGCGAGGCAACTGCTTTAACCGCTAGACCTACATCCAGTTAAAACACGAGGTCTACGACGTTACTCGATAGATTAGAGATTATCATTAATAAATATATATAGAGACTATTGAATCGATAAAACGTAAGGCTCTCTGCCTTAAAGAATAATAAGTTAAACTTCTATAGTAAGCAAGCTTTTACCCGCGGCTTTGCTAGCATTAATATTGATGTTATAAATCAAATCGGAAAACGCAATAATAAGTTTCATCAAGTAATCCCTCTTTTACCCCACTTTTAATAAGTTTTCCGGGAGAAAATTTAGCCTATCAATGTCTCCAGTTTCCCATCTATCGCTATCCCAAAATTTACGATAATATATTTAGCGGTTTAGACTTGAAAGCGTAACAAACAAACTCACTTTCGCATTTATAATATTAGGAGGAATGACTTTCTTTACGTATCTTGATACAATTTCCTCCGTTCGATTACTGACTACATAACTATAAACATAGATTGAATCTTTATTTGTATATATAAACATGAATGTTTGTATAGATGTAGTAAAATTTCAATTCCGTTCGACTATCATCATGAAAATCGGCACATATATGTAAATATGTAATTTTTCATAAAGGTTTTCATGGTACTCCTGAACCCAATGGGTGAAGCTGTAGTCCTCTATTTCTCGAATGGGTAGAACAACGTTGGTCGGGCCAGTTAGCTTAACATAAAGTGAAACGGTTGTCTAAAGTATGCGTATAAAAAAGAAAATGTATGTTTTTTTCGTAGAAATAAACATCTGTGGGAATAGATTACAGAATAAGTACATCTTCTTTATAAGTTTTATTTTGTATAGTTACTATATAGTATAGTACTATAGTTCACAATCTCACTTGATGTTAAGCGATGATGTGGCCCAAAGTGCAAATGGCTGTCAAGTGCAACCGTCGGAACATACCTATAGGTATTTGGCAGCGTATTTTCAACTTGAGGGTTGTAGCTAGCCAGGCGGGCATTAGAAGAAGCCCTATCACCATGCAATGCCATGCTTGTATGATATTAACTCCACCTATATCGAATGTATTACTTATTTATCTAATAGTTTTGAGCAGCTGTTATATTGTTCATATAAATTACGGTAAATATTTGTCTGAAAATGAGTCTGTATAATGTATATGTATTTCACGATTTTGTTTTGATACGTATAACTTATTTCGAGGGAGTAAATAGATTATTGTTATTTTCTGTATGAATAATAACGAACGACGATCTAGGGATAGCCGACCAGCCCGATGCTCAGGCGACAGTGTTAGATTGGTCGGAAGACAGTGGACGTGGTTATCAGAAAAATGAGAAAGATGGTGTGAACGAGAAGAGTCCTATACCCAACAGTGAGTGGAATCGGAATGATATCGATAAATAGATATAAACAAAAGTGAGGAATAAATGATACTTTATTGAACACTCTTGCAATTGTTTTAAATCGATTGATTACATATAAACAAGACTGTATTTGTTAAAAGTTTTTTTTATTTTTACTAACTTTTTCAGAGATACCTAACGATGTCTCCTTTTGTGGGTAAAAAGTTCCACATTCTTCGCAGAGTTTATGTACGTGTTCGTGGTTTCAATTCGTTGACAAGGCAGGCATTTTCTTTTATTGTAGTATCTGCTTATGTGGGCAATTCCGTCAATGTTAAGTGAGAAGGTCTTTATACAACTAACACACTCAAACTAACAACTGAATTTAGAACAATTATTTATGTCTCACACAATTCATTATATTGTGCGGGACTCGAATGCAATCACATCATCACAGGCACAGCATCAGTATGTTGTCGCAGCGTTTTTCTTTTCGCAACTGCTTTTTTTCTACGTAGGGAAATGCATTTACGCATCCCCTCCCTAACGGGTTGGTAGAGGTATGTGGGATTCACCCGGTGCGAATCGTTTGGAATACCCACTATAACCCCACGGTGTTCTTCTGTTGCCTATTGGGCTGACAAACAGGGTTTGTACCAGCACTGCATTAGCTCCCCGGCAGGCGCAGGTCCCTCAAAAGGGTTCATCTTTTACTGTCTGGGCGGGAGATTATAGATGGAAGAAACCACCCGTTCGAACCTTCGAGGGCGCACCGAACATAGGGTGTGCCTCATCTCGGGAACTGCTATAACCGCTATACCAACTGTACAACAGGCTTCTTAATTATGTAGACACTTGTATATTATTATCAACTTTGTATGAATCTTGACAGCATCGGCAGCGTAGTGCAAATACATTTGTTTCGCCGCTACTGTTGCGCTGATTATTCGGCTTTCTAACCACGTTCAGCTTATACAGTTATGTGTTTCCACAAATGAGGTGATAAGATACGTCAATATTCAACGTAAATTTTACGTCAAAAAATTGTCTAGTACAATTATAAATAACATCTTCACATATGGATTGCTCTGCTCATGTTTATCCATATACACTTATTATATAAGAATAAGTTTGAGGCACATCCAAATTTTAAACTCATATTGTTTATAGTATTTGATAATAATTTTGTTTGTTTTTTCATAAATATTAAAGTCACGCAAAAAAAAAAAAAATTAAGTTCACAATATTGTAGTGTAACTCGTTACACTATTATTAAAAGTAAGGTAGGATAAGGTAAAAATAAATCGCAGTATACCTTATGTCATATTTATAAATCTTGTTGTTATATTAAAATATATGTAAGTCATATCTAGGACATACTATTATACGGGAAGAAAACAGCGTCTGAGATACAGGCTCGGCCTAGTTCAGGCGCTAGGATTCAAAAAATGTATAGCGATACTATGTCTTAGAATTTTTTTATGTATTGTAGTGTAAAAATTCTTGTCAATAAAGTTATTATTATTATTATTATTATTATTATTATTAATTGTATCTGACTAAATCGACCGCTATACACTTAGTTTTGAGGATGGTAGCTAGCTCGACAGGCATTAGGAACCATCTTTACTGCCATGCTATGGTTTTATTAAGGTTCTATCTGTCACCGAAACCTCTATCTCATTGCACGGCTGCGAAATCATTTGGTGGTAAGGAGAATTATGGGTCGTAGTGGTCTCCTTTGATGGTTTCTCTCACCCGATTAGTCCCACAAGCCCCTCTCTTAGCCCGTTCAGCATAAAAGTTTAAAGCGATGATCGCCCAGTTGGTAGTGTGTACGGACGACGCGTCAATGTACGTGAGTTCAAATCCCTACAATGAACCTAAGTTTTCGGTGAAGAAACACAACGTCATGAAACTATAACATGATGGTAGTAGGGCTTTTTCTAATGCCCATCTGGCTAACTAGCACCCTCAAGTAGAAAATTTGTCTCCAAATATCTATAGGTGTATTCCGGCAAATTGAATTTGAAAGCCAGTCCCTCCACTAGCCTTTCACATGTACACAGTCTTGGGTCACAAGTCAGTCAATGTCAAGCAAAAGATTGCGGCCATAATATTGGACCTATGAAGGATTCACAAAAAAGTAAAGGGCTTGATCCCTACTACTAGTCTTGTCTTAAAAACAAAGATCCATTGATGAAGAACTTTGTTTCGCTCTTGACATATATACACAACCAAAATGCGTTTAAATGTCTAATTTTGGAGAAAAGAAAGGATGAATAAAACGTGGAACAGTTTTAATTTGACCACAATAGATTTAAAACTGTTCATTACAATTGTTTTATATTCCGTAGCCACGCAACGCGTATGATTTACATTCTATCCTCAAGGTATCTTTTAAGAAACAATAGATGTGTGGTTGAAGAACTCTATTCAATTTAAGGCCAGTATTAGAGGATTATCATAATTATTTGTCGACCGTAGAAGGGAGTCGAATCGATTCGATAGCGATTTTATTGCGCCTAGTTTTAATTGCGATACATATTTGGTTTAAATAATTTGTTTATCGTTGTTAATTAATCTAATCGTGCCGGGACGAATAGGGAAGTGGACATTGTCGATGTAGATTACATTAAACATGGCCAGTGTTTACTTTCCGCACATATAGATATTGTATAGTTTTTAGGAAGCCTTCGTTTGGTTAGATTGCATTTTTGTAGCTTAGGTTTAGTATTATGTATTTATGCTTCTGGTAAGGAATATACATGACATAATAACGTGGAATAGTAGTAGATTGCTAATATTTCAGCGATGACCATTGCTTTTGGATATATTGTATATATTAATACGTACGTGCTGCTATAAACGAATATGAACAAAATGAATTAGTACTAAAAATTTTCCACAATTCCTATATAATACCCACGATTCCACTGGGAACAAACGACCACAAATTATCGCAGTTCCCACGCCGTTTAACAGGATGTCATCCGCGAGGCTAATTTGAATACGTGTCGTATGATACTGCCATTTAAAAAATAGTAAACAATCAGCGAAAACGTGTATCAAGGCAGATAATTATAAATTCGTTTTGCCATAGAAGCGGAAGGCGGAGGTTTTATCGATTATTCTTAAAAGGGCGATGGAAAAATTTGAACCAATAAAATGAATTCATCAAAAACAAGTCATTAAACAAGTTATAGAAAAGAAAATTGAATCGGAAATCGTAAAAAAGGCAATAAATATGTAAAGAATGGGAAACTGATCCGACAGAGGTGACATACATTAACCTTCTCATCGGTAAAGGTGACATTATCTCTAGTATACTGAGATCGGAAGTGAGAAATGTGCTTGATAAGGTATCATAAGCCACTAGCAAATATATAGAAGATATGTGAATGGAAGCAAATGTACCGTTATCATTGAATAAGTAAGGAATTTATTATAAGTAACTAAGATGGAAAACACCATTTCTAACAACTTATACCTTACAACAGAAGTTTATTAGATTCTGTAAATTAGAGCTATTTCATCGATTGGGTTGCTTCAAGCAGTGAGAAATCTTTTGAAGAGAACGTACTGGCATGTATTAGATATTCGTCTTCATATTGAGGTCTTTATAAGTACGATGGTCTATTTTATATTCTCAAATATTTAGAATTTCGTTATGTTTATTTTAATTTTTCTATTGTTATTAAAATTATTTTTCAGGGTACAATGTGGACTACATTTTGCTTACTTTGCGAATATTAGAATGCTCGCGAATTTGCTCGCTTCAATTAAATACTGTTCTAATTTTACCTACCTATATTTAAGCTATACAATTGCTTATTTAATATCAAGTTGACAAAGAGACCATTCTAAAAATTACTTAATCATAGCTTGAATGAATGACCACCGCTAAGGACTTTATATGTTCTCCGCCGCACGTTTTATATACATTAATTGAATAAATCCAATTACGTTGAATAGAATATAATGAATGCTTTTGTATATATAAATAAATTGAAATATATTTGATAAGAAAAAAAAAACATGATATTCGAATTGTTAAGAACGATTCAGTCTGTTCCATATCTGTAAATTTTAGCTTAAGGATGTAGTAATTTAAGCGTTTTTTTACATTAATATTCATATTGTAAAGCGGAAAAGTTTGTTTGTTTTAATGCGCTAACCTAAGAAACTGCCAGTCCGAATAAAAAAAATAGTTTAGAGAAATAATTGGGGAGGGGCTATTTAACATTACGTTACCACCAACAGAAGCAAAGCTATAGAAAATAAGTTAATTTTTAACCAAATCGTGGACTCGGCTAGTATTAATAATATACTTCGCTTTACTTCATATTTTGGTTTAACTGATAAAATTAATTAAATTTATTAATTAATAAAATTAAAGAGTGGAGTGTCCCGGGATTTGGTCTCTTTAGTAACAGCAGTACAATAGGAAGAAAGAGCAAGAATTTCCTATGTTGTTGAAATCATTCCTACGTTGAGGTAAGTAATATGGTTGTTAATATTCTTTATAACCATAGCCTTTACAATTTTGTCTACTTGTGGGTAGCAGTCTCCATGCTCATGGGTTTCATTTTCCGAAGATACTGGCCACTACCACGTTTCCATAGTTTTGCACGTCTCATAAGCGAAGCGTCGAGGTGAGTACTACTGTCACTTTACGCAAAACAACTGATTTTTCAAATTTAAAATGTCCCTATCAATCACATATTGCGCTTGTAAGATAATATATACACACACATATCACAAAACAACACAATTTTTAACACTCATGATCTTTTTTGATGCCATTTTTGTTATTTAAAATGGTTAAAAAACTTTTTTAATAAGTTCTGTATTAGACGACCTGTGTCTGTATGTCCAGATCCTGTTTGTTATCACGATAACGACCGAAATACTTTACTAACCGAAGCTGTTTTTTTCTTACGCTCCAGTATAATTAGGAATAGTACCCTATTACTTTTCCCGGTTTGATTCGATGTGTTTTAATTGTTATTAAATAAAATAAAAAAAATTAGATTATGAGGCGTGCACTTTAGGATTTTCCAAACTATTTTTTTTATATGGAATAGTGGAAAAACAAGTCACAGGGCCACCGGATGGTAAGTGATCACCGCCGCCCACGGACACCCAGAAGACTAGAGCAATCGCAGGTGCGTGCCGGCCTTTAAGGTAAGAATAAACTCTTCTTGAAGTTGCCCATGTCGAATCGGTCCGGAAACACCGTCGAAGCAAGCTGGTTCCATATGGCAGACGTGCGAGGAAAAAAATTCCTCGCAACACGTACCGTCGTGGATCGCAATTCATCCAGATGGTGGGGATGGAATTTAAGTGCTTTGGTACGGTAGTACCAGTTAGGATTTTTAAAAAACCAAACGAAACTTTTGACACTTTTGAGACCAACGTCTAGATTTTCAAATCGAGCTTTGTTGATGTTGCCAATAAATCAGTGTCTATAGTGGCCGTTTTTATGCTTTATAGGTTTAGCAATATGGCTATAATCTCAACTGATGTTAAGTGACGATGTGCTCTAAGGTGGTGGACACGCTAAGCATAGTGGAGGGACTGCCTCTCGAGTGCTACTGCCGGAACACACCTGTCGGTGTTTGGTAACAGATAATCAACTTGAGGCTGGTAGATAGTTTACAAGAAGAAGTGTGGACGCTGTCATTGTCCAGGAGCAACACGGGAGTTTAAAGTGTCGCCGTGGTGCGTTTTAGTGGGTAGTGTTGGGTGATTAGCATCTGACATGTCACCACATGCACCGCCAGTCTTGGCCTGAACCCGGGAACGCGCTTGCACGTTGCGATGAGGCAGACCGTAAAGAATACGATTTTGGATACCACGTGAAATAAGTCCTATCACCATGAAATCTTGCATTTAATGGACGCAAGCTTCATACATTTCTGGTGTTTTGTAAAACTTGTACAGCCGCGTTGAGTTTTTTTTTTTTGGTGAATAAAAACCTTGAAACTCGCGTCATCGTCACCACACGCATTCCATGAGCCATATGTATACTGTGTATATATGTACAATGTACATAGATATACCTCCGTGCGTTATTAGTACACATTATATATATATATATATATACAAAGAGTATATGTTTCTTTTGTTTAAGGTTTTAAGTGTTCACTTCTGTCGGTAGTCCTCAGGATTGCTTTGAAATTTCCTTTTTTTTTTTTCGTTTCTCACCGGCCTCTAGCAGGTCCTACGGCCGCGGTCTCCGGGCGGAATATTTCGCGTCTGCGCGCGTGACATCATGAGCCACTGACCCAGCGAGGCCGCCGAATCTATTACATTACAGTGTTAAATATTGCGTCTGTCGGTATATCGAGTCATTGATCTTGGTATTTTCTGGATTTTTTTTCCCTACCGTCTGTATCGGTTCGTGTCGGTGTTTGTGTATTGTTGCCGGTCGTGTTTGGTTTGATCGGTAAATGGGATTTATTGAATGCAATCAAAATATACAATAATTTAATAACGTTTTATGTTTGAACTGTATAATATTGAAATTATCGAATCAATCTACCCAATCTAATCTAATAATATTAAGAGAGCAATTTTTATATACATATGTGTGCATAAGTGTCGCGTATCTCTGATATGGTTCTAACGTATCGAACGAAATTTTCTATGTATCTTTATCCTTACTGATGTTAGAAATCTGAAAGTGAGTCTGTTTGTTTGTTTGTTGGTTACGCTTTCACGCCTCAACCGTTGAATGGATTATGATGAATTCTGGTATACAGATAGATAGGATCCTGGAGACAGTGATTTGCTACTTTTTCTCTCGAAAAAAATATAGGAAGTTGAGTTCAGTGGGGATAAACTTTACATGACAGTTTTTATTGCGTCATCCGATTTGCTTCAAATTTTAAAGAATAATTGGGTATTATTACGAATTTTCGATAAGTTCATATCCACCTGTGTAGACCGACACTGCTGAAATTAATAATTGAATAGCGTTTAATAGAAAAATTATTCCCGTATGGATCGACAGCCAGATTTGGTTGTAAAAAATCAATATTAACACGAGCGGAGCCCCGGGCAAAAGCTAGTCTTAAATAAGATTAAAATAGACACAAATAATATACGCTTGTAAAACATTAAATGAAGTTTATTTTGATATGTTCTTTTTTAAATGGATATCAATATACAGACGAATAAAAACTTCAAGAAACAATAATAATAGTATAACAAATATATACGTATGAAATTTAGGTTTCGAACAAAAGCTACTATCCGTTTTATTACCTGATTTTTCTTTTTATTTTTACTGTCGCAATAATTATACTTGGAAGTTTGCGACTTTTAATATATCCGATTTATTGTCGGTTCGTATTTTTAGAGCTGCGTTATGGCGAATAAAGAATTTCCCCTACGCTATGAATCTGTAGGATTTTATGTTATAGTAAAAATGTTATTTAGTATCATTTCGTTTACCGTAATCCTATATGTCAATGTTCATTTTTCAGTAGTAGTAAAATAAATGTATCTTAGAAAAGATTAAAACAGTTCGAGTTTTTTCCGGCTCTTTTCGATGACTGGGTTATTTGTCGTTAACGTAAGCGCCTTCTTAGGGCATAGATTTAATAAACATTTTTTTTTATTTGATTTCTAATGCATCTACCGATGTAGACAATTTCGCTAATATCAAGTGAGAACCATTGATATATACATAAATAATTGACGCAAAGTGATAATCATACTCAGAACAATTGATTACTTGTGGATGACATTGACAAATGTACCGTATGGGATTCGAACCTACATAAATTCAACGTGGTGGTTGCACCGAGGCAATTGTTTTAACCGCTAGCCAATCCTCGCAGTTGCTATGACAGATTTAATACCATGTTCATTGTGGTTTTTTTTATAGTTAAGGTTTTAGTGTTATGGCCATAATCACACCTGATATTAAGTTACGAGACGATAAGTTGGTAGACACGCTAACACTGTGGAGGGATTGGCTCTCAAGTGCAACTGCCGGAACACACCTATTGGTATTTGGCTGCAGATTTTCAACTTAAGGGTGGTAACTAGCCAGGTGAGTAAAAGCCCTACACCATGCTATGGTCTCCTCACGGTGCTTTCCTCTACCGAAAATTCAAGCTTTTTGTTGGTGGATTCGAACTCATGTCCCTTGAGACGGAGTCCGTACACACTACATCTGAGCTGAAAGAAAAAAATTTTTTTTGAGATGTCACATGTCAAACTGACATTCTTTATTTTGCGTAATGATGACGACCGTCAATGGATTAGATCTCGTGATGGTCATTGTTATTTGTAAGTTTTCAGTGCTTACCATCAAGTCTATTGCCGTTATTATGCTGTACTACTATAAAAAATAAACATATACATAAATTTTGAATTTATCTCAACCATTAACCATTTCCATCGCTATAAAATGTCGCAAGGGAATATATTAAATAAGTGTTTACATATTCATTGTAAATAATTCATGTTAATATACATTATTGTAATTTATTGTTTCGCGACATTTCGAACGTAGACCAACCACGTAGCGGCTTTGAACGGAATTTTTCTGTTACAATTTCGATGAAAATTTTCCGATATGTTTCTATTCGGTCGACTTCAAGGGCTACATGAGAATCACCGGGTAATGTTTTAATTCTAAGAATATTTATTAACACTTCCAAGCCATTCCTACATCTATTCTTCACTCTCAGAAGCGGAATTTGCTTTCGTATTTCCTTCGCTACGCAACGAACAAAGGTTGCAGTGTTATCGGGAAACAGGTATAGAACCTCTTGATGTCTTTATATTTTTTATACAAGCTGTGTGCCCGACTACGTTCGCACAATGTGGATCAATTCAAATCATCCAGTTGCACTTGGAAGCCAGACCCGCTAGTAGGCTTTGTGTGACCACCGTGTTGAGCCACATGAAGTTACGGCCATATCGCTAATCGTATACAGTATAAAAAACTTCTAGAGGTATGAATTATCAAATCTCTTTTGTTTTTCAGTGACCTATACCTGATAGTTGTGTCACACGACTACACCGAGTATTTTCTTAATTATTTATAAAAAGAATTCAAGTCCAAACTCCACTACCGGGCGGACAACAATCTATTTTAAAACATATTTATAGAAACTAGTTAATTTATTCTATTAGACACAGTTACAAGTTGATTTCCTTATTTCAATGGCTGACTTGTGCCATTTTATTCGAACTAGTGGTTTTTGCGACGACATAACTATAGGGCGACGACACTTTAAGGTCACTACAATTTCGACGTAGTACCTGAACGAGCCGCGTTACCACGTGCGTACCTACATACTTGCGTCTTCGATTCTTTTGTCTACTTTATTTACCCTAGTGTTTGCTCGGTGTCGAAATTTGGCTATAATCATTATTAAATACATGTGGAAATTCTTACAAAAGCGGCGATAACGCTATTCCCAGTTTTTATTGATAACACACTAATCTATATTGACATTATTATAGGAAAAAATTGTTTAAACCACCAGTCGGACTTCAAAAATTCTGATATATTTATGTATTTGATAGAGCATTCAGCAAGGAAGGCTTTAGTCTATTTAACAATTGACAAGCTGAACCAAGTATTTCCTTACAATAGCACGAATATATCCTTAATTTAAAATATTATAGATTCTCCATGCAAGTTTTCATCTCATATTTTAATCATTTAAGTGATTGCTTTCGCTAGAACAAATAACTTATGTCTTTCTTCATAGTCCAATGTATCACTAAGCTAAAAATCATCGAAATGGCTTCAGCGGTTTAGGCATCAACAAAGATTTAGGCATTTACTTTCGAACATTCGTTTAGATTTGAAGCCATGAGAGGTAAACTTGATTTCTTTTAATGCCTTACTGAAGAAGTTTCACTTAGAGCTATTGAAGACAGATGACCGTGATGTCTTCAGCTGTCCTCCAACAATCCTGGTTAGGATTAATCAACATTTACTACGCTTCAAGAACCTTTATTGTTCATGAAAAGAGGTTCAAAACCGAGCGGATACAGACAACAGTAGGTGTGACCACGTGACGTTGTAGGTATTTGTATGTGTGTGTGTGTGTTGAAAGTGAAATTGTTTGAATCCATGAACAGCCATTGTCATAGCTGGGCCGTGACACGCCGGCCTTGAGGCCCCGGGGTCGCGCCCGCATGGGCTTTTTGTAAACAAAACCCATTATCACCATATGTTTCACATTTCGGTGCTTCGGTCTCTTTTTTTTTTGTATTTCAATAACATAATTATATATACTGTAACGGCCTCTAAGGTTAAGAGGGTAATCGATTTAGATACAAAACGTGTTCGTGTATTATTCAGTGTACCGCGTTAGAAATTTCTTTATGTATAGTTTTTAAATAATTAATAGATTCACATATATAATTTATTTAACATAGAGGCTCTTAAAATACTTGTTTATACTAATCGGAAGAGTTGTTGTTAAACGGAGAGAAACCATAGTACAAGTTTGTGGTTCATACAAAGTGAACTATTGAAAATTTATTAATTTTTACGTTAAATGAAGAGTTCACACTTTATATTAAATTACAAGAGAGTTCCTTTAGCAGCGATACTAAATTATTTATCTACTAGTTTAAATATGGAATATTTTATTATTGCATAAAGTCACTTATTTGTATTCATATTATTGGGCGGAAAAGTTTGTTTGTTTGTTTAAACACATTAATCTTAGGAACTACAAATGGATTTTCAAAATTTCTTTTTGTATTTAATAGAATAAGCATTGAGGAAAGCTTTAGGCTATTTAACATCACGCTACCACCAATAGGAGCAAAGCTGCATTGGAAAAAGTTACAAAAACTGGCAAAATAATTATAAATATATTTTTTTTAGTTCCACGCGAAGGTAGTTGCGGTCACAAGTATTTTTAGTATTTGAAATTCTTATGTTGGATTGTAGTTTGAGTGATTGACGCCGTGATCGCCTTAGAATGTAACGTTATTTAAATTTAGTTTTAAAATAGATGATACTTTTCAAACGTAAAATGTTACGTTATGTTGGTGGCCCATAAATAAATTAACTGCGTCAATGTAAATGTTTTTAACTCGTCCCATTAATAAACCTTACACAAGTTCACGGAATAATAAACACATATATATCTATTTCCTTATTATTTTTATATAAAATTCGTTAATTAATAATGTTCTGTCAAGATTATATGTAGTTAATGAAAAACCATATTTTAAGTAAACTGATAAGGTCATTTTGTGATTTATCTGTTTAGGCGTCTAGATTAAACGGCAAGGTAAAATGTCACAAAGTAAATACGTTTTTTTAGGCATTATAGGTGTATCGTTATGGCCGCAATCTAACTTGATGTTACATGACGATATGGACCAAGAGGATCCACACGCTAAGCATAGTGGACGGACTGGCTATCGAGTGCGACTGCCGGAACACACCTATAGGTATTTGACAGCAAGTTTTCAAATTGAGGTTGGCAGCTATTCAGGCGGGTATCAGAAAGAGTCCTACAACGATGCTATGAGATCATCATGATGTTTTTCTTCACCGAAAGCACAGGCTCATTGCGGCGATGCGAACTCACGTTCACTGACAAGACGTCAGTACATGAAGGTATCGATTTACCTGAAAACAAAAGGTGTTCCCTACCCTCCCTGCCTACTACTACTGCATATATTTAGCGTGATGATAAGTAGATCGGTTTATCGTCGACATGTCGAATCAAAAATCATAAACAACTACGCGAATTTATAAAAGCGAAAGTGAGTTTCTTTGTTTGTTTGTTACGCTTTCGAGTTTAATCCGCCAAATCGATTCTGATGAACTTTGATACAGAGATAGACGGGAACCAGGAGACGAAGATAGGCTACTGTTTTTTTACGAAATCTTTATTGGAAGTGGAGTAAATAAAGGGATAAACTATTGTATGAATTTTTTTATTACGTCATGCAACTTGTTTTACATATTGGATAGTTACGCGAGCGAAACCGCACGTACAATCTAGTAGATAATATATAGTAAAGATATCAAACAGAAATTCAGCGGAGGTTGAATTACAAGCGAAAATACAGGAAGAGCGAGTTTGAATTTGTAAATATGTATATACAGTGTGTTTTTTTTATACACAATTCTTTATTCTTCATTATAATTTATATATATACATATACCCAATAATTAGTACTGTTTTTTATTTACCGAACTTTAACATAATTATTAAATATTAGCTTGTAACTGCGGCTTCCCTCCCGTTAATATTAATTATGTCAATCAAATAGGACAACGCGATACAAAGTTGATTCCTTTTTTCTCCTTTCAATAAGTTTTTCGCAAAAAACAGTAGCCTATCACCATCTCCAGATTCCCATTTGTCTTAATACCAAAATTAATCATAATCGATTTAACGGTTTAGGCGTGAAAACGTAATAAACAAACGATTCAGCGATTCTTAGGCGATTAAGCGATGATAGCTCAGTAGTAGTGTGTCAAGTTCGTGAGTTCGAATCCACTCCACCTACAATGAGCTTGAGCTTTCGGTAAAGGAAAACATTGAGGAAACCAGTGCATGGTGGTAGGGCTTTCTCTAATGCCCTCCTGGCTAGCAATCACCCTCAAGTTAAAAATCTATCGCCAATTACCAATAGATGTGTTCTGGCAGTAGCACTTCAGAGCCAGTCACTCCACAGGCTTAGCGTATCTATCAAGTGAGATTAACGCCATAAAGCTAAACCTCAACTATATAAAAAAAAAAAAACTAACTTCACATTTATAATATTAATACGGATATTTTCCCTGTATGATTTTTAAGTAAACACTTCTTTAAGTGCGCTGAGCACTTTATCTTGAGGATTTTGAATGAAACTGAACAGCTCGCTATGTAACGCTCATTCGGGTAAAGTCGGCTGGAGTCGGCTAAGGAAGCGAGAAATATATAGTCACTGTTACATCTGTCGCGTACTGTCGGCGAGTGTTATATGAGAGCATCGTGGAACTGAAGGGCTCATTGGTCGATAACTCAGTTGTTGTATCGAATCCACACTGCATACGGGCTATCGACTAAGGAAAGTAATGTTTCTATATAGCGTGCGGGTAATCCCCCACACGGTCTAAAATCCAATAAAATTTATCGGTCAGTGTAAAGAGGGCGTAGGGCTTTACTCTATTAATTGCCTATAACGTCTACGAAAATTACTTAAAGAAATACGTGGATAAGAAAATGTATAAAAGCGCAAGCCGGCTCTATCGACTAATGAACACGGTTATCGCATGCGGTCCCAATGGCATGCGTGAATAGAAATCTCACGTACCCCGAATACGGGCTGTAACGACCAATGAAAACGAGATAGCAGTATAAACACTATGCACTATGTCTCGTACTAACACGATTTATTTATTACGTTGTAGTTGTATTTCATATTATTAATCTCGCCTTGATCAAGTTTCTCTTCTATGTGTGGTCTTGAGTACATAGCGTTTTTTTTAATTGTTGCTGTATGTATGGCCCTAATTAATAAAAATTGCTATAATTTTATTAGACACACGAGGAAACCTTTGGGGCTTTAACTGGATATGTAGTTTACATTCGTTTCGGCCGGAACATTGCCCTACATTTTTATTTAATTAGTGCTTGACGGACAATGTCCGTTCACACCGCAACGAAATTTGTTCTATTTATTTTTACCATCGAATAGTAAGTTAAGAGCGTGCTTGAGTGAAACGTCTTCTTTCTAACGAGCTTTAATAATATTGTGTTTAATTTATAGTATTTGGGTGATATTATTGTTTATTTACCAGAAACACTAATGGAAAATTGCAACGTTATGTTGCTGACGACTTCATATTGATTGTATTTATTTTAAATAATCAAATTCGATAGCAAAACATTAATGTGTGAAACGAATTTTTATTGAATAATGCACCAATTATTTTACGTATCCGTTTGGATGACCGATAATAAAACAATGGATATAGTGGCGGTTTAAATATTTAAGAAAAAAAAAATCAGGAAACAAGTAAATAATTATATTTAATACGTTAAGTAATGTTGCTGCAGTCGTAGCTTATAGGGATAGTGCTTGGATCGAACTGAATTCGAATCCCTGTAGTGGAAAACACCTTGTTGGAACCATAGCATGGTGTTAAAGTACTTTATAGTATTCCTTTGATAATTATTTCAAGCCGAAAATCTGTTATCAAACGACATATATAAAGTGTATTTCGATAGTTCCACTACACGGCCAATTTACACCAGTATGCTTATCCATCATCACTTATCAACAGATAAAAAAAATATGGTGTAGTACAACGCTAAAACCCATAAAAAATAAATAAATACATATAAACAACTCGATATGGAAGATAAATAAATCCAACATTGAAGTTTATCCAGGAGGCCCTTAAGTAAGGTCACTAAACCAGAAATGTAAAAATGTCGGGCCGGAAGCGCTTCGAGGCGTTTGCGTTGTAGTGTGAACCGGCTTAGCGTTTTCGGCACACCCTGTTGCCTAGCGTATAATCGCATGACGTCAAGGCCTAGGTTAAGGCAACGACCCACCAAGGCCAAAACGTCGGTTTACAAGCATTCGCAAGTTTTATTAGACGCGGTATGACGCGGAATGTTAGGGGTCCGTAATCCGTAATGTCCATTGTTTTTGATACGGTGCGAATGAAGTCGTTTTGAATGACATTGTTTGTTCTTTTTTATTAGCGTAGTGGTCATAATCTCACCGGAACTTAAAGTGACGATACGGCCCAAGTTGGTAGATAGACCAATGGTAGTAGACCTGTTGGTATTTGGTGGCAGGTTTTCAATTTGAGGGTGGTAGCTAGCCAGGCGGGCATCAGAAAAAGCTCTATCACCATGCTATGGTTTCCTCACGATGTTTTCCTTCATCGAAAGCTCAATCTCATTGTTGGTGGTCGGATTCGAACTCACGTCCCGTGACGCAAAGTCGTACACACTACGACTGAGCTATCATTGCTTCAAATGTTCTTTATTCTCGTTGAAATTCAAAAACGGTTTGACCGATTTGTGTTTTTTTTTTCATTTTGATTATATATAGTAAATCTGAATCAACCTTCCAACTTCCAATTCGTTAAAATCAATAGTACTGGCTAATCTAATATCGTTTCTGTTTTTCATTTATTTCGGTTATTTAATGAAACTGGTTTATAACTCCAATGAATTAAATATCTTTTATTTATAGTATTAAGTTTATAAACCTAAATAATTTTTATTCGAATTCTAAACTGACATGTTTTCTCTGCAACGGAACTAGACGTGTCCCGGGTTCCTAGTTATTAATTTATCGGAGAATAAAGAAGGTTATAATAAAAGATAATTCGACGGAACCAAGCGTTACAAAACCATGCCGTGCTTGGCTGTCTAACTTTTATTTTTCGATTGTAAGGTTCAGGCGGCCGCACAGACGATGCGCTCACCTCTAGGCTAGTATTATTATATTTATCATGGTTTACATTTTTTTTATTAGTAAATAATGTTATTTTTTTTTACGCCGCCATGAGAAAATCCTCTGTTTGAGTATTTCCGGATTAGAGATCAGTTTCGAATTTATATCGGCATGTGAGTGCAGTAGTGATTTCATTCAATAATAAATTGTATAATAATTTGTATAATATAAACACTCGCTTTGCACGTAAAACGCTTGGGTCATCGCGGTCGCAACAAAAAAAAATACACACACTTTGTTTCATTATCTATATCTATATTAACACCATCTGTGCTCGCAACTTCGTGTGGAGTTAAAAATTATTAACAAATTTCTTTCGCGGAACCCTATTGTTTCTGAAATAAAAGTAGGCTAAGTTACTCCTTATAACATCAGCTATCAGCGAAAGTGCCGTCAAAATCCCGTTTTAGAGATTAACTGTAATTAACAGACAAACAAACAGAGAGACGAACAAAATTTTTAATCATTGATTATTTTATATGTACTGTATATACTTTCTTATGCATTTAGTACAAAGCTGCTGTTTTCACATTACCAAAAGACAATTCAATTTGAGTAGATTATAAAACGTAATAGTTTGTTGTTTTAACGCGCTAATCTTAGGAACTACCGATTGGATTCCATAAGTACTTCTACATAAATCTCGGGTATTTAACATCACGCTACCACCAATAGGAGCAAAGCTGTGTTACAAAAAGTTACAAAAACGGACAACGATTATTAAATAATTTTCAGTTCCACGCGAACTAAGTTGCGGGCGCAACTAGTATATAATAAAACCGTAAGGAAGCCAAAATTGTCGATTAAATAATTATCGAAAATGATACGGTGTACTTTGACTTCGATATAGCGACAGAAATATATGTATTTTGAAATTTTGATCTACCTGCCCCATTTGTATGCGTATCATTCTGAAACGGTTGGTTGAATTTTTATTGAACTCTATCACAGTGATAACTAATGTTATGGATCAATATATAGGATACTTGTCATCCCATATAACGAACAAAATGGGTTTTTTGAGAATTTTAAAAATTATTAAAATATAAATACAAATATGCTACGAAAACAAATAAATACTACGAGCTACTAAATAACCTAAATAGGAATGGCTACTTGACCATTTTATACGCGGACGAAGTGGGGGCAAGAGGTATACCAGCTAAATCTCTCTATAATCTTCTATAAGATCTTGGCCTGTCTAGGGCTGCAGTAAGTTCTGTTACTTGCTTCTAAAGCTGTGCTGGCAGGTTCCTTCCAAATTTGACTCGGTATGGAGAAAAACGCGAGTGGTGAAGGTGAGTGTTGCCGCGTGTCGGAAAGGGGTCCCTTAAACCTACATCCGTCCATCAGCATGTTTTTAAATTGTCAATAATATAAATCGATAAATATGCTAATGTCTGTCAAACATCATTGCACATTTTAGCTGAATTCATTAAACGTAGAGAATTACTGTGTTGTGGACACAATATTGGACACAGTAGAATATGTTTCTTTCACTTTGATTACGTGGCTGTTTGCAACTAGACCACAAGGCCTGTGATCGCCGTTTATTCCTAATAAAATTTAAAAGTATTCTAGTCGCATTTATCTTAAAAATACGATGCGACAGACGAACTTTTTTTATCTTAAAACCCTTAAATATTTCAGAAATAAAATTACAATTAAACTTTCACCGTAGTAAAAAGTTATCTTTATACCTTAGTCCATTGAAATGAATATAAAAAAAAAACTATACTACAATGTACTGAGTTTTATTTTCCCTATAACATAATGCACATGTATTCACATTAATCTACATATATGTTTTGCAGTGCATATAATAAATCATACACCATAGGGTTAAATTATACGTAATTATTTCAATGCTATTGAGCTTCAATAGATATGTAAAACTTCTGTTATATTTATAGTTATATTTAGCATAATAATACTATATCAATAGAATAAAAAAATAGGTCTCAATATTATAGGAGACATGATTCAGGTTCACGCGAACGAAGTCGCGGGCACAGTTAGTATTAAATACAATTTTTCAGGAATCAGAAAACTATGATCCTATTTTCTGTCTCACGGGACAAGGATGCGTTTTTGTAATACATTGATGTTTGTTTAGGTTATTAATGCTACTATATACATATATATACATGACTACAAAGGAACAATGGAATCCAAACACTAATTAGCCTACGAGAACCATTTACAAAAACTCTAAATCAAATGGTCACTGTCCCAACCCGATAAGTTCAGTAGTTTGGATTAGAATGAGCGTCAAAGGAGCTGTGTTTTCTGTACATATGCATATATTTATATATTTTAGAAGCGATGATAACTCGGTGGTAGTTTGTACGGACTCCGCGTCAAGGGACGTGAGTTCGAATTCACCTACAATAGTGGCAGGGCTTTTTCTAATGCCCTCATGGCTAGCTACCACCGTCAATTTTAAAATCTGCAGCTAAGTACCAATAGGTGTGTTCCGGCAATTGCGCTTGAGACCAGTTCCTCCACAGGCTTAACGTGTCTACCAATTTGGGCCGTATCCTCATTTAAGACTTATTTGTAGATTAATGCTATATATTGCAAACGTACTGTTTGTTTACAAATACATATTTATAGAATATCACTGAAATGATTCAACGATTGTCGTGGACGAATATCGTGATTCGGTTTTTTTTTTTTTTATATAAAAGATATGTAATTTTTTAACAGGTCATATAGTAGTTAAGAAATTGAACTTTATGATTCTCGTATTAAAGATTTGATTTGAACAAAGTTTTCTATACTTTTAACGTTGACTTTCTTTAATCATAATAAAATAGGAATTGGCACAACGATAAGAGCTGATAAGTAATTCCATTATACATTACATTTATTAAACATTGAACATTAATAAATCTAGCAACATAGTCGTGACCTAAATCTTGGAGATTTCCTTTTTCATACGCGTCCACGAGATACTCTGAATCTTTAAGCGTAAACGAGTAATAGTACAGATGGGCTGTATTTTGCACGCCTCATAAGCGAAGCGTTGAGGTGGGTACTACTGTCACTTAATGCAAAACAACTGATTTTAAAAACATACTTTGTCTCTGTTTATCATATATTGCACTTGTAAAATAATATATACACACACATATCAAGAAAAAACACTATTTTTAACCATCATGATATTTTTGATGACATTATTGTTAGTTCAACTAATTAAAAACTATTTTAAAAAGTTCTGTCTTGGACGTCCGTGTGCATGTATGTGCGGATCCTATATGTTATCACGATAACGACCCAAACACTTTACTAATCGAGTCTTCTTTTTCTACGCTTCAGTATAATCAGGATTAGAACCCTATTGCTTTTTTTAAATTGTTAATTGATAATTTTTAATTGTAAGTTGTTATTACACAAACAAAAATAGATATGAGATTATGAGGCATGCGAATAACTAACGAAATAGATTTTTTTTATTATTTAATAAAGTTACTATTTTATGAGTATATCATCTAAAGTTAAATGTGACGATGTTAAGCAAAATGACGACACACCCACCCTGGGAGTTTGATCTCAGTTAGAGCGGCAGAAACACAACATTAGATGCTCTATCTACGTCAGTCTTCGAAACTCAGGACGGTCGACAGAAAATTCCCTTGAAAATTATTTCATAATCCTTCGTGGAAACCTCAGGCTTATCAGGAGCTGTGTCTACATGTTAACGTTATTCTACACTTAAATCTAGAAAAGATAAAACTATCTTTATTGCCTTACTAATATTATAAATGCGAAAGTGTGTTTGTTTGCTTTTTATGGTGTCACGCTTAAATCACTGAATAGATTATGATGAGTTTTGGTATAGAGAGAGATCGGAACCTGGAGATAATGATCGGCTACTTTTTCTCGCGCAAAAGTTATTGCAAGTGGGATAAAGAGAGGAATAAACTTTGTATAAAACTTTTTATGGCGTCATTCGCTTTGTTTGACGAAATCAATATTACCGTGAACGTAGCCGCAGGTAAAAGCTAGTAACATTATTAATGCGACTACGAGTTTGTTGTTACGTATTCATGCCTTAACAAAACTAAACGATCATCATGAAATTTTACCTACACGTTATCAGAGGCACCGAAAAGGACATAGGGGTACACCCTCTTACACCCAGAAAACTGCCCTGTTGTCATAGAGAAATAAGTTTTGAACGAAGGTGTCCAATTAACACTTCTACCGTGAAGAAGGCGCCAGGGACCTTCCCGACGAATATCGCTCCGTGTGATCCGATGAAATACTTCTGTAGTGTTTTCATTACGGCCCACTCTCATTCAGGGCCGAGCAGCCTTGGGCGCTATATTCAATTACCGTCAAATGGAGTGTGAGTAATGCGATTACGTCGGATAAATAAACGAGCATGTTCCACTTGCGTTGAATTTCACTGTGAAAATTATACTCTTGTAAGTAGGTACCTACCTACTGTTTGGCCGTTATTTTGGGAATGTGTGATTTCATTTTACGATTATCGTTTTAGACAAATAGATCTTTTGTTTTGCTATACTTTATGAAACGAGCGTACCGTTCGCTTTGTGTAATGGTTATGCTAAGTTTTTTTTATTTTTATGGAATCGCGGACAAACAAGCAAGCGTGTCACCTGATGGTAAGTGATCACCGCCGCCCATGGACACCCGTAACACCAGAGGAGTCGCAGGTACGTTGTCGGCCTTTATATGAGGGCCTGGCTCTCAAGTGGAACTGTCGGAACACCCCTAATGGCTTGGCGGCAGATCTTCAAATTGTAGGTGGTAGCTAGCTAGCTGAGCATTATTAAAAGCTCTTCCACCGTGGTAAGGTTTCCTCACGGTGTTTTCCTTCACCGAAAGCTAAGGCTCATTGTGGGACAATTCGAACACACGTCCATTGATACGGCGTCCGTACACATCACCAACTATTTAACACTACAATACAATACACATCTAGGTGGATAACGAGACGCAATTTGCCTCAAATATTATGATCGCTAAATACTGTTAGAAATAATTATTTTGTTAGGATAGGTAACATACGACCACGTCTATCTATTAAATATCATTATAAATATGTTAATACATGTTTTATGTAACCTACTAACTGACAAGGCAGATTTTGTTCTATATCCTATCCCTTAAGTTGGATCAAACTGCACACAGTGTGCAAAATTTGATTAAAATCGGTTCAGGAGTTTAGGAGTTCATCGTGGGCAAACAACGTGACACGAAATATTTTATATATAAACATATATAACCAGCGGGAGATCATAACGCTTCCAATGATACCTCGCTTTGCAAATTATACTAAATAGTTTATAAGTTACTAGCTATGTCCGCGTCTCCGTTCGCATGGAACTAATATTTTATTTAATCATTTTCATAAAAAAAAAGTTTTATACCTATGTTACTCAGGGCTAGTGTAGCATTGTTATGATAAATGATTTTTTGAAATCGGTCCAGTAGGGCTTGATTTTATTCGTTACAAACAAAAATATAAATCATTCTGCAGATCACTTTATATACATAAATACCAGTCAAAATCAGAACCTTCCTCTTTGCTTCGCCAAAGTCTACTAAAAAAAAGTACTTCTTTGCAACGTTATTTTATTGTAATGTGGGTACTCGACGTGAGTACATCCATTTACGGCTAACCCTCTTCAATAACCGTAGCCAGGCTACGAGAAATAACGTGCGATTCGATCGGAGAGAGCCAGTAATACCAGCTAAAACCATACAGAGGCCCTACATTCCCCCATTTACTTGCAAGGAGCCGGTGAACCGTTTTCGAATCACTTCAAGTACCTGTCAGGATCCCGGCCACTCCCTTTGAAATAGAACACTATAATACGAGCAGTGATACCATGATATAGAAGTAGACGAATGACCCTCCCATTGACGATAGCAAAAGTCGCCAATAGTCGGCAATAAGTTGACAAATTAAGTACCTACTTTCTTGGTTTTTGTTTTTGGTATCGCGATATATGTAATAGGGTAATGCGTTTGAAATAAATCTATAGAAAAACCCGAACGAAGCCGAGGATAAATGCTAGTTAACTTTATTAATTATAATATAACATGTAGTATGTATTAATTTTTATTTTATTATCAAAAGCAAATCAATTACAGCCTGTGACTTACTAAAACGTGTTCACACACGTGATAAAAATACGCGTACGATAACTATGTGAGACGGATTTAAACGAAAATTAACTTTAAGTACTAGACGTCAACGAAGAATTTTCTTCCCTATTGTAAAGCAACAATACATTTCCCAATGGATTTATAACCTAAAATGTGAGAGTTAAAGTTCGTTTTAGCCTGCGAATGTAATGTGATGGAACTTAAGCGAACATCTACTATGTTAGGTATTTTAATAATGTGTAAAACAGAGGGGAATCGTATAAAACATGTGTACCTACGTTAGACATGTCTTCCGTTTTTGTCGCAAATGTTGTGGAATCATTTTGCGCTCGACTGTTTTACAGTCACGCAGTCGCACCTCTCTCTTCTACGGGTAATTTGATTGGCATTATGTTGTGTATCCTTTGGAAATGATATTCTTATATGTTCACTGAAGTAATTAGAAGGTCTCTGTTTAAAGAAATGTCATAATTTACCAAATCATTTTCAGTACAAAAAGAAAATCGTTTTCCGGTTGCTTTTTATATTGTAGGTTTAGCGTTATAACCATTTCCCCTGATGTTATGTGACGATCTAGCTCTCATGTGCAACTGCCAAAACATACCTACAGGTATTTGACGACAGATTTCAAACTGAATAAGAAAAAGCCTCACCACCATCATATGTTTTCGACATGATTCGAAATTAAACGAATTGCGTAAGTAATTTTATTTCATTTTGTTGTTGTGTCTAAAAAGTTGATTCATCCAATATAAATGTTCAAATTTACGTTAACTTTTGAGAAATGAAAGTTCGAACGCATTCAGTCCCCTTAAATGATAACAAATGAAGAGTCTGTTTACTATCGGCCATCGGAAGGTATCACATAACCTCACGATTACTATTTGTAGTACGCAATTTGTACTCGATTAGATATCTTAGGTGACTAATCAAACAACCGGTCAATCGGCACCGAATGAAAAACCGATCTTCGTTGGCGATCTCCAAAACAAATTCTATCTTACGTTCTCGATTCTAAGAATCTGCTCCGTCCACTCTGTGATTGTCGCGCGCACGAGCCAGCGGTTTTACACCGCACGACATACATACGATTTGTCGTGATATCTCAATCGTTCTTTCTCTTTTATAGCTCTTTACGCTTGTTCTCTTAACCTTTACCTTTCACTTGTTGAGATGCGATCAATCGTCTTTATTTTCGGTTCGCGCAATCAAAAATTTCTTGTTTCCTTAGACGTTCTCGTGTTATAGCTGTTAGAAGAAAAGTAATTGATAATTACAATTTATTTGAAACATTTCACACTAATAACAATGTAAAATTACTACTTATATACATATAAGTTATGTTGGTCTTATGTGGCATCTATGGACGTGAGTTCGAATCCTTGCAATGAGCCTGAGCTTTCGGTGAAGAGAAACATCGTGATGAAACCATAATATGGTGGTAGGGTTTTGCCTAAAACCAACCTGCCTATCTACCACGCTCAAGTTCAGAATCTACCGCCTAATACCTACAAGTGTATCTCTGTAGTTGCGCGTAAGAGCCAGTTCCTCTACTTGGTTAAAGTGTCTACCATGTTGTGGCCATAACGCGAAACCTATAAATAAAAAAATAAAGAAGAAGAAACATGAGGATTGGACCACCGCTCCATTATGACGCCTTTCATGGCACGGTTGAACAAGTTTGCAAGTTCCTTCCCATACCATGGGGCAATGGAATAATCTCTGTACATAGGTGTTCTACATTTGGCACGTCCTTTAAAAGAGGTGTTTAAACAAGCCGGCGTGATATCGATAATTGCCGGTGTAAATTGTGCCTCCATCGTTCAACTTTATTTCCGGGCTATACTATATTTACCATCAGGTGTTACAGACATTTCGTGAAGTTGCTAAAGAATAAATAACAGTAGGTATTAAGAATTAGCAAAGCGATGCTAGTTCAATGGTAGTGTATACGACTTTGCGTCAACGGGCGTGAGTTCCAATTCCATACAATGAGCTTGAGCTTTCAGTGAAGGGATACATCGTGAGGAAACCGTAGCATGGTGGTAGGGCTTTTTCTGATGCTCACCTGGCTAATTACCACCCTCCAGTTCAAAATCTACCGCCAAATACCAATAGGTGTATTCCGGCAGTTTCACTTGAAAGTCAGTTCGGTTCCGGTTTTGATGAAACAGCGGGTAACACCGCGAAGCGCAGCTAGTAGTATTTAAAAGCTAGGTCTGCATCAATTTCTCTTTCGTTTGAGAATAACTGGATCACAGTGATATTGTGCCTGTATATAGATGCCCTTTTTAGAAAGAAATCAACATGTAATGTAAATCTATATATAATTTGGTAAACAATACAGTTTAATATCTCAATCATCTCATAATCTCAATCATTTTAGTACGTATTGGCAAGCCAAAGTGTTGAATTATGTTGGACAGCACTATCTTGTACCACACTGTATATTGCCTATGTACAACTCTCTCTTTTCTTTCTGTCCGCAGCAGTGAAGGCTTACAAATGTGCGCTCATATAATACATTATAAATACTCAGTAGGTTACAATAATTAAATTAATAATAAAACAAAATCCTTTCTAAAAAGTATTTATTTCGACAACCGAGAAATTAAATAGGCACTAAGGTATTACTAATGAAAAAATGAACCGGTTTTTATATACAGTACTAAGATTAATACAAAAACGTTTACTATTTCTTTTAATGAAAAATAAAATTTATATACAGTTTTTTCCCACATTTCCAACAATTTCCTGAAACTTTTCATATGATTTAGATCGAATTTTGATCACTTTATATAATAATATAAAGCGGAGAAGTGTGTTCTTTTATTTAAAACAGGTCAATATTACGATCTACCAGCCGGATTTTTATTTTATTTAATAGAGCCATTACTGAGGAAGGCTTTGGGCTATTTAACATCAACACACCACTAATTGGAATGAAAATAGTTACACAGACGGACAAAAAGAATTAAATAAAATTTCAGTTGCACGCGATCGAAGTCGCAGGCACGACTAGTCTTTTAATATAGTTTTTTTTTACAATGGCTACTATGCCACCTATTAGATTATACCGAAGTAGTGAACTAACACGCATCGTCACGTAAATTCGAATATATTGTGTTAATGTGGGCATTATTCGATAAAAACTCGCACAAACGCTAACGGACGCATCATGACTTTTCAATCTTATTTTATGTTACTTACATATCTGTATAAACTGAGATGACTAATTAAGTTCGAAATAAAACTATATTGTTAGCGATTCGTTTCCTTTCACCGTTCGAACCGATACGATCATCTGCGAAAGGCTGCGAGAATACGTTCTAAACCCGCGGGCAGTTATAATCGAGCTAGATTCATTTGCGATAGTCAGTTGAACGATCTGTTTGAGTTCAAGGCCAATAATCGTTTGGTCAGTTTTTTTTTATTATATTATTAGTACTTACCTATTACTTATACGTATGCTCGCCAGGCTATCGACCTGGCACATAAAAAAGTGTACATACACAATCGGATTCGTACATTTGTCGAGATATCAATGTTATGTTTGATTTCTTTATCGATTGCTGGGAATCGGGGTTCTTGATACTTGCCGGGTGCATTTCCTATCTTCCTTGAAGACAAAACTTACCACAATTGGATGTATTATTTTATTGGATTATAATAACTTATGTTTTACATCGTTTACGTTACAAATATATTATTTATTTCAAAATAAAATTGTATACAAATCGCACACATTTCTAACTTCGTAGATGAACTAAGTGCTTTTTTTACGTGTTCAGTCATCGTCTATGTATTTTACGGCCTATTGTAAATCGAATTTAAACTAATTTAACTAATAAAAAACGGATTTCATCGCGGTTATTAATTGACTTTGATCCCGACTGATTGATTTATTATTTAATATAATTGGAAAACTATTAATATTAAAAATTAAATTGAAGGTAGACACAGTAACATGAACTTTTCTGGACAACCTACACCTCAGTCCGCCCCGTGACCACTTTTCAGCTTTCGAAACATCGGGATCAAAATTAATAAATAACCGCGATAAAATCTGTTTAAATTAGTTTTATTTCGATGAATAATATTCGCGTAAACATAAGAAATCATTATCCTATTATAGATATTAAACCAAAAGTATATTTTTTCTTATAATAAAATATTGTGACCGCGCTGTATTTCATAGCAAGCATAGTAAAATTTGCAACATCAATGACCACCGAGGTATTTCATATATATTCATAGTATGCAAGAAATACAAATAAAAATTATTTATTACGTCTACAGTTTGATAATAAAACAACTGATTCCATAAAATATAGTAGAATAATTTCATATAACGTTAATTTTTCATAATATTTTCAAATGAACAGTTATTTTCATGAGACCCAGTTTTCTCTAATTAAGCTTAGCGTGTAACCTTTCTGGCGCAGTTCGTTACTTTCGGTGTATTTGTGTCCAATCATCAAACCTATAGAAATTAAAAAGGTTCCTTATTCTTACACTTTAATTGATACTTTTATCAATAGACCGTATTCCGAAGCGCACGGCTCGTATAATGCTTCGAATGCAAAGGCAAGTGAAGATTTGTGATCTGAATTCGTTTGAGAAGTCTTTATAATAAATGCATTAATAAAATGATTATGCTAATGATATAGTTTTTTACGTCGTTGATCTCCAATTAATAGTTATTTACAGTTAGTATATGATAAGTTGAGTGTTGCTAAGCCACGAAATGTTTGGGCGTGGTTGAGAAACCGGTGCATATCTATTATTATATGTACATAATTTATATATTAAATAAGAAGCGTGCTATTATTAATTTAAATACGGTCGTTAAATACTGTGTAGTTGGTTGATGGAGTTTGCTTGTACGGGAAACTAATGCATTATTTTGTTTGAAAATGTTTGAAACTTGTACTGATTTGGTTGCCTATCCTATGGTTGGTACTATGTTAATAATTCTTATCGATTTAGAAGTTACTTGATAACATTTTTTGTTATCATCTATCTCTAGTTTGTCTGCTAAACGTGTGCCTCTCTCATTCAGTACACTACTGATTGCAATTTGTTCATTAATTATACTATTATCATTTTTAATGCCAGAGTTATTTCTTATGCTAGCCCACTTAGTTACCACCCTCAAGTTGAAAATCTGCCGACAAATACGTATAGGTATGTTCCGACAATTGCACTGGTCCACATGGTCAGTTAACATCAGGTGAGATTGTAGCCATAGCGCTAAATCTGTTAAGTATATAAAAGAAATCAATTCACTGCTGTACAATTCATTGTTTATTAAGTTAGAATCCCTAGGCTCTGTAAAAAATTCTGGTCAAGGATGTGATTGCATTAGTATTGTCCGATTGACAAAGCCTTGCTACTAATCTAACAAGATGCGCTATCATTTGTCATCTATCATGTTCGAATCAGGTTGACAATCACGTTAGATATGTTATAGTTGTTATACTAAACTATGACAATAGGTAGTTAATCTGATCTGAATCATTGTCTGTGACTACGTGAATCGGAAACTCAAGACGTTAATACTTTATTGACATGGCTTATAATTTTCTTGTTGTATCAATAACGTCGAAATAACTCGGTCGTAATATTTGAAATGTTATTCGATAACCTATTATTAACTTAATTCCATTTTCTTCTATATATTATGCCGTGTCTATAATATCTATTTCTTATTTTAACCCATCGTTGCGGTGTCGCTTATTTCTTTCCTTTTAATATAGTACCGCATTCTTACAGTGCTATAAAGGTTAACTCCGGGTTTACAGTTTTCTGCCGTAGTGAATTCCGATCGGAGAGGAATTTCGCCGTCTCCCCGGCAGGAAACCCCCTAAATGGAATTGAATATAAATTAGGTACACCGAAATTGCCCATTGAATATCAATACAAAGTGCTCACATTTCGTTTTCTGTTTTGACGGTTTTTATCGCACTAAAAGATGTTCCGTGCGCTTACGTATTCACGTTATGGTGTACTCTTACACCCGTTGGGAATAAAATGCGCTGTATGGCGTTTAAAGAAATTTGTACCCACATGAGGTCGGGGTTAGAACAAGCTTCCTATTACAGAAGTTCTCAATTGTAATTCTGTTGTCGATTCACTAGAATACTATGCGTTTCGATTCGATGTCCAGATTATAACTGTCTCATCGGACAGATTATGGGTTACCCAATAGAAAGAAAGAAAAACATCATTGTGTGCTAATAAAAGACATGCAATCAACAAAGGAAACTTTAAACACAAACATGAAAAGTAAAATAAAAAGTCAAGAAAATACACACTTAAAAAATAATAGTACATATTTTATTACTAACATAGGGCGTCCAGCTCAGCATATACTGAGGTGTACGAAACAGAGTTGATTTTCAGCTGCAACCCAAGTCCACTTGTGGTGAGTTAAAATACCTGTATATATCTAACGAAAACGAGAGGTTGAAATTTTAAGGAAGACCGATGACGTTTAAAGAAAGGGAGGGGGGAGTTTAAGTCGTATTATTTATGTAATAGTAATTTGTTTTTTGTGGTGTACTCTGACACGTAAGGTTTTAAGCGTCTTACCGTTTCCTATAAATTTATGCACGACGTTTCTATGGAATTCTATTTTTACAACTATAATTTTGTTAGTGTTCGAAAATAGTGCATTTTTTGTACTGGTCGTAGCAGTATACGCAGTTCACATTATTCATGTTTCAGTTTGTAAGGACAATTAATTTTTTTTAAAGTTTTTTTTTTTTTTTATTGGTTGGTCACGCAACTATGACTCCCAATAAATTGTTAATCTCACGACTGTGTTCGTAGGTTTCGGATTGTATTGTTGGAGAAATAAAAAGTGAAGAGAAAACTGTAAATTTGTTTGTCGCGCTCTAAAATGATTTTTATTATAGCTGAATATAGTTCTAAAACGAATGTTATCGGTACATTTTCACTTGAACTACTGTTTGTATTTATAGTGGCCTTATTATGTTAAAGCCCTTTCTAAATCAATATTTGCTATCGTAGTTTTTTATCAAGTGTAACTGATTTCAACCGTGAAATTTCTCTAAACAGTAAAAACATGCAAGTACATTCGAGTCGAATACTTTTTATTATTTTAAGACAATTTATTTTTAATTTAGTACTACTAACTAATAGAACCCAGGCAGATAGTCTCCTACCCTTATATATTATATTATTTTGATATATCCGAATTTATATGGCGATTGGCCAAACGGTTCAAAAATTGAAACGCTACAACGCCATCCGGTGAGGATTTGTAAATTGTAAAATAGGAAATAAAACCTCCATTCGTAAATATAATGATTTCTTAGGTTTACGCGAATATTATTCATTGAAATAAAACTAATTTAAACGGATTTTATCGCGGTTATTTATTAAATTTTGATCCCGACGTTTCGAAAGCTTTTCAGCCTTCGTGGTCACGGGGCGGACTGAGGTGTAGGTTGTCCAGAAAAGTTTATGTTACTGCGTCTACCTTCAATTTAATTTTTAATATTTATAGTGTTCCGATCTACGCAGAAAGAGCTCACAGTGTCTTGAGGTCTGGCAATTGGTCTTTTGGGTTCCGATTTAATTAAATGTATAATTGGATCCCAGGCTTGTGCTAGCTTCCAACCATCTTCTCTATTGAAATTTGGATGTTTTTTAATTTCAATTCAGGATGATTCGTGAGGCTATTGAAATTAAAAAACATCCAAATTTCAATAGAGAAGATGGTTGGAAGCTAGCACAAGCCTGGGATCCAATTATACATTTAATTAAATCGGAACCCAAAAGACCAATTGCCAGACCTCAAGACACTGTGAGCTCTTTCTGCGTAGATCGGAACACTATAAATATTAAAAATTAAATTGAAGGTAGACGCAGTAACATAAACTTTTCTGGACAACCTACACCTCAGTCCGCCCCGTGACCACGAAGGCTGAAAAGCTTTCGAAACGTCGGGATCTCCATTCGTAAATGTTATGTATATTATGTTGTCTACTAGCAGCCGCAGGATACATTCTCCTATCCTTTTCAATTGCTTATATATTCCTTTTGCAATAACTCGACCATAACCCTATCTACAGGGTTTAAGAATAAGGGAAACCGTTCTCAGTGGAATAATATCTAAATGTGTCAATTTTCATAGTAACAGTTCAAATCGTTTTATTTATACAGATTTTTAATTACGCTAACGAACGTTTCTCTATTAAAGTAATGAATGATCCGGACGAAAACAGTCGGTTCCATCGACAAACTGTATGTAGGTTCATAATTATCTCATGAGAATTAGTTCACCGCTTTAAAAAATAGGAACCCATGAATCTATTTTATATCACTATCATGCCAAGTTTGTAATATATATCGAAGACTCAATCAATGGCAATCAATTGGCAGATTTGTGGAGCGGCCGATGTCACCCATTCTAAATTGCAACATAAAGATGCCTAACAAGGACCGAGCCTTATCCACAGTGGACACATTTATAAACTCAAACTAATGCAATATTTAACAGCCAAAATGACTGACCAATAACATCAAAATATTTTGTAAACGTATTTTTGGAAATGAGTTTAATTCTCGTCGCGATTATTCTTTGTGTCTTCTACCGAATGAAAATGGGTGGCACGAAGTGTTCATTTGAGTTTGGGAAAAAGAAAGAAGAAACAGACTGGACCCATATCTGGTGAATAAGGTAGTTGCTCGATGGTATTTTTGAGGTTTTGGTCAAAACTTCGTTTACGATATTGGCCTTGTGTGAAGATGCATAATCGTAGTGCAAAATCCAATAATTACTTCCTATAAATCTGAATTTTTCGTCGAATTTGCTCTCTTAAAGGCTGTATAACGCTCAAATAATACACTTTATTTATCGTTTGACGTTCCGGTAAGAATTCCAAGTGCGCAAGACCGCGATAGTCAAAGAAATCAATCATCATGATTCTGACCTTTGAATGACTTTAGCGTGGCTTTTTCGGTTTTGGTTCAGTTGGAAGGCGCCACTCCGAAGCTTGTTGACTAGTTTGCCTGTCTAACTCGTAAACTCACGTCTCGTCACCAGTAACAATGCATTGCACCAATGTTGGGTTGGAATTGACTCGTTCTAACATGTCCTCAGCAATTCTTATGCGATTGAGTTTTTGGAGAAAATTCAGGTGTTTTGGGACTGGCCGGGCGTCAACACGTTTTATACCCAAGTGATTATTTAAAATCATATGACTGGACTCGTGAGACACAGAAACTTCAGCGGCTATTTCTCTCAAATTTTAATGAGGATTTTCAGTCACTATTTGCTTTACTTTTACGTTGTTAGTTTCAGTTGAAGAAGTCGATGGCCTACTAGGGTGAGACAAATCTACCAGAATAGCTCGACCGCATTTGAATTTGCGATTGAGTTTTTGGAGAAAATTCAGGTCTTTTGGGACTGGCCGGGCGTCAACACGTTTTATACCCAAGTGATTATTTAAAATCAAATGACTGGACTCGTGAGACACAGAAACTTCAGCGGCTATTTCTCTCAAATTTTAATGAGGATTTTCAGTCACTATTTGCTTTACTTTTACGTTGTTAGTTTCAGTTGAAGAAGTCGATGGCCTACTAGGGTGAGACAAATCTACCAGAATAGCTCGACCGCATTTGAATGCTTTGTACTACTTATAAGCAAGTCTTTTTAATAAAAGCGATTCACCGTAAGCCTTCTGTAACATTTTTAGTTTCTCCGATTTGATCCCTTGGCGATGCGATATTTGAAATAAACTCTTTTTTCCCTGTTTTTATCCATTATGAAATTCACAATACACACTAGATATGATCTAACTAAAAATAGCACTGTATTTCACCCAAATGATAGATGCAACTCAAAATCTGCGCCAGAATGAATGAAGTTGTGTCAATCTAACAACAAAAAATTGAATTTAGAACCATAAACAAATTATCCATTCCGATACTTTTTGACTCAATGTATGATTTTTCGTATTGAATAAATGACTGCTATATTATAGTCAAAAAATACGGCGTGTGCTTAAGACATAAGTGAACACTTAAATGGGGCGAGGTTAATAATGTAACATAAATTTATACAATTATATTTATATATTAATATTACCTTGTTCTGCCTTTTTGAGTAGTCAATCACATCGACTACAGCGACAGATCTATCGCGATATGATCACCTATCAAGATAAAAAGTTTCCTATCTCTCAAGTTGGATCAAACTGCACGCAGTATGCAAAATTTGATTCAATACGGTTCAGTAACAGTGACTCGTTGATTATATTTATCTCGGTCCCTTAGTCAACTCGAGATAACTTTACCTGAACGAACGTCACATAGCGTTTCAGCTATGTTTCTTTATTGAATGTAACATGTGAAGAAATATGTATGAAATATGTGTATTGACCCATAAAAAAAGAACTCATAACGCTTAACAAAGTTTTTACTTGAAAATACACATAATCCATTTTAATCTCCATAGTGATTTCAATATTTTAAGTGGCTATGTAGACAAACGTATTAAGCGGTCATAAGTAAGTAAACTTAGAAATCGACAAGAGTTCTCAACGATATAATAAAAAATCTCGACAAGGTGTCCTCATAGATTTTTTATTAAATTGTCTTTATTTAATAAATATTTATTTGAATTTAGATAAGAAATTTAATCTGTTTAAAAGTTTTTCCTAATGACTGTACCTTCGCACCCTTACTTTGCCTTACGGACACGGCGCGATGCAAGAATTTTTTTATTTTAGTTGAATCTACTTTTTCTTCTACACTATAGAAAGTATCGTGCGTGCGTCCCAACGCGACCCCACGGCTTGTGGTCGTGAATTAAATATAATTAGTACAAGCCACATTCGTGATTAGTGTACGGACGTATTTGGCGAGGACCTTATGCGACGCTTAAGGCTCAGTTCCACTGTGACGTTACTTTCATGTTTATAATCATTGTCTTAGCATATAGTGGGTTTTGGGCGTGTAGCCATTTCGTAAATTGCCCTTTAAATTCATTATTAATAACTGTAATTCGATTTGCACTTGGTTTTGGGATAACGTCAGTCCACAAAATGGGCTTAGTCAGTATTTTAATTTAGAATCTAAGAGGTTAAGCCATCTGAACACCTTCTCCTTCTTGTCCTGTTCCCAAGTTATTTAGGATCGGCGCAATACGTTTTCTTCCTCCATATATTTCTATCAGCCGCCATCTCTTAATGCATTTCCTTTTCTTTCATCTCACTTCTCGCATACTCTACCCATCTTTTCTTTTGCCTCCCTCTTCCTTTCCATCCTACAACATTCATATATTATCCACTACTTTTCTCAACAAATACGTTTCCTTTCTTGTCAGGACATCTCCAAACCAAGACAAACGATTCCCTTTCAACTGCCCTATCACTAGCGCCACTTTCAAATTCACTCTAACATACTCATTTCTGACTTTGTCCATTCTTGTAACACGACACATCCATCTCAGCATTCGCATTTTTACTGCACTGATCACCATACTACAAATAAATTATGTGCTAGATAAAAATGTCTCCAAAACGAATATTGTAGGACCGTCACCAGCCGGATCTACCAAATTCGTCCGTAAATCAATCGCTGAATGTCATCAAATATTATTTGATATTTTTAAATCACAGGTGGATTTTCTAATGAACATTTATATCGATCTCCATTAATGCGTGTCGATTTTTGGAAATATTCCAATTTATCTCGTTTTGTATATATGTATGAATGTAAAAGATCCCCACAATAATTTAATCGTTGTTTGATTCCCATTATTTTTAAATTTATGATTGGATTAATTCAATTCTTGTTAATTGTTATTTCAAATTTGAATCGATTTGAATAACATCATGTGTTCGATGTTTAATTTAAAGATTTCAATAGTGGTATCTATTCGTTTATATTGAAATTAATTCTAATTTTAGTTACAGTTTATTAATATTATTTGAATTTTTATTTAGTTAATTATTAGTTTAGCGATTGTAATTTATTGGTATTATGCATGAGCAATTAAATCGATAGATATTTGTGTGATTAAATAGTGTTGACATAATGGTTAATGGACGGTAAGTGATTGATCTCTAACAAATTTATTTGACAGGAAAATTGTATCTGACTGAATAGTGACTACTAGGCGTATGGTAAAATACATACCATAATGTCGCCAAGTTATGAAAATCGTGGTGGTCTAACGTATGTAAATTATTATGCCGTTGAGAAATGATGACCATGGGTCACGAATTTCATATTCAGATGATATACTTAATATGTATTTTTTTTTCTCGTGGAGAAATGCATTTACGCCTATCGTCCCAGCCCGGAGGTACTGAGAGAGTTATAGGAAACTAGCGCTACTTGCCGGAAATACTCATCAAAACCCCACTCCCATCTGTCCCCTTGCTGGGGCGTTGCGTGTTCGAACTTGCATTTACCTTGTTTCTGGTCCTGGCGAGCTGCCCTGTGCGTCTACTATAATACCCCGAGCCCTCTCCGCGACCTCCTTCTTTAAGGTAACTGTCTCGCAGAAGGAGGTCATTGCGTTCCACTATACCACGCCCGGCAGCGAGAGATCCGTCGCTTTCAGACTACGGCGCGGTTCAGACCGTATAACACACTCGGACAGAGTGTGCTAAGCGATAAGCTCTGCCATTCCACTCATGGTAAGCTGCGGTCGGCTCTCTACTTGCGATACTATACAGGAACCATTCGAAGTATACATGCCCGGACAACACCTGCAAATGATGAAACGTCAGGGAGCCGTGCCCCTGCTACACAACTCTCGGGGGACCGGGCGGACGACATCTATGGTTTATTGTCCATTGCGCTCGTCTGCCAGGTTCTCCGTCCAACACTGTATCCAATCACCCATAACGCCACAGCAGGCCACCCCAAAGCCTTGTGCCTCGATGCACCTGACCACTAAAGTGACACTATGGCTAGGCTGGGTATGGCTATGTTGGGTCGCCTAGGGTGTTAAAGGAATGTAAAAGACTAACTAATATTATAAATGTGAATTTAAGTTTGTTTTTATGTTTTCAGACCTTATAGAGTATATCATGAAATATTTCATAACACTGTCAAAAACATGGTGTACCTTTCATTCATAAAAAAAGTAATATTCTCGAATGATAGCAAAGTAAATTTAATATTGAAAAAAAAGAACTACACTAACGCGAGAGAAACCGCATGCAAAAGCCAGTAATTCTTTTTTCTTGAAATATAACGGTGTCTGCTTATGACTGTACCACAGAATTAAAAACTTAATCAGTTCTAGTTTACTTAAACGAAATACTACTATAAAGTATTAGATACTAAATGCGACTGATGCGTAATGCTGTGATGTAACGCTCACTAAGCAGTTTACCAGTGACGCGTTGACTATATATTTCTCGTGTTCTTTGTCACTTAGCCGAACGTTTCAGCTCAGTCTCATTGCATACGCATAAAATAAAGTGCTACTGAAGAAGTACGAAGAGATGATACCTCAACGCTCTCTGGTCAAGGGACGTGTGTTCGAATCCACCTAGAATGAACTTGAGATTTCGATGAATAAAAACATCGTGAGGAAACCATAGCATGGTGGTCGGGCTTTGTTTAAGCCTTGCCTGACTAGCTACCACCCTCAAGTTGAAAATCTGCCGGTATATACCTATATAGATAAGCTTCGGCAGTTGCACTTGAGAGCGAGTCCGTCCACAGGTATAGCTTGTCCACCAGCTTGGGCCATATCATCACTTAAGATCAGACGAGGTTATGGCCAGAAAGCTAAAACATTAATTATATTTAAAAAAAAGTATTCACTTCCACAATCCGAACTCTAAACAGAATGGGGATCGCAAGCAACGTGAGATGCGACACGATAAGCGGAAACGGCATTGAGATTAACATGACGTATGCAAACAGAGGCCACTGAAATCAAAAGTCGCTTACAGACTCCGAGTCGTTTTGTTTTAATGTAAACAATCCTCGTTTACCATATTATAAAATACAGATTCGCTTTTCGTTCTGAATAAAAGACGTATCGGTTGAGAATACCTTTTTTTATTCATGTCCGTCTCATGCAATATTCCACACCAGAAACGTAAAGCTCATAATACTAAAACGTAATATAAATTCTTACTTTCTGATCATTACTAATATTACAAATGTGAAAGTGAGTTGAGGGTAATATTGAACTATATAACGAGTAGACATTATTAATGTGTCGACATATTTTGGTGACGTAACAAAAATATAAGTTATAGCTGCGGTTGCGGGCACTCGCCGATTACTTTTTTTTTTAATGAAATAAGAGGGCAAACGGGCAGGAGCCTCACCTGATGTAAAATGATTACCGCCGCCCATTAACATCTGCAACACCAGAGGGCTTGCAAATGTGTTGCCGGCCTTTAAGGAAAGAATGTGCTCTCTTCTTGAAGGTTCCCAAGTCGTAACGGTTCGGAAAGACCGCCGGCGACAGCTGATTCCATAGAGTGGTGCTGCGAGGTAGGAAATGCCTTACAAATCGCGCGGTTGTGGAACGCAGGACATCGAGATGGTGTGGGTAAAATTTAATATTTTGGCGCGATGTCCGATGGTGAAATTCAGCGGCCGGGATCAATCCAAACAATTCCTCAGAACACTCCCCGTGGTAAATGCTGTAGAAGATGCAGAGTGACCCAACATCTCTACGCAGAGCTAAAGGATCAAGCCGATCGGAAAGAGCTTGATCGTCGATATTCCGAGCTGCCGTACGTTGAATATAGAAAATATACCGTAATATACCTTGCTGTAATTTATATTAACATATATTATAGCTCCGTTTGTTGTAAGCTTCATATTTTAGCTAAATCTAACAGCGGCTAATATGTGTTCGAGTGTTTTATTCATACCGTCACATGAAATAAACAATAGTTTTCATGTTTACCATCTTGAATGTAGGCTAGACACGAGAGACTTCTTGGAAAATCTATTTATTCAAATCTAGCTGTTCCTGAGATTATGTATGCTATATATACTTCGTTTGCGTGAAACTAAAAATTGTTTTTTTTTTTTTTTTTTTTCTATGGGACCTTCTCTGTTAACCTGGAACGCTTTCACAGCTTCACGGGACTTAGAGAGCGAGCGCAGAGGGCGCTCAAGCCCGAGGGGTAAATTATTTAATAATGTTTGCCCGTTTTTGTATATTTATTCAGTATAGCTTTGCTCCTAGTTTTAGCAGCGTGATGTTCAATAGCTTAAAACCCTCCTCAATTATTGCTCTATCAAATGCTGAAAGTATTTTCAAGTCCGGCGGGTAGTTTCTGAAATTAACGCGTTCACATAAACAAACAAACTTTCCGCTTTATAATATTAATATAGACTTTTGGTACACCTATTCAAGTTCAATCACGTTATCAAAATGTATGAAGAAATTAATATGTTCTACAAAATTTTAACTTTTTTACCTTGTCCTATTTGTTACTTCATAATATTTGTTATCACCGTAACAAATTTTGCCAAAATCTGTTCCTAAAGTTCTAATCTGTTTTAGAATAATGCGCTACCAGAGGGCAGAAACACTAAAAAAAAAATTTAAACAGAACTATTTTAACTTTTATATCGATAATAATGTACACTACAATTATACTTATATTAATAAAATAATGTATTGATTTCACTTCGTTACAGTTTTACTATGTAAATAGACGTCCATATACAGCATACATAGATATTTGTTTTTATATTATTACATTTATAATTTAATTAATTTACATGTTTTCATTTATTGTTGATTAATTTTTTTAATTTCAAGTCTTTCATATTTAAAGTAACATTAGTTGACTTTCTTAAATTGTAAGTAGTATAAGCATTGTTAACTAGTAATTGGGCTTCAGTCTAGTATCCATTTTTTATCTGACTGTCGACTGATGAGTTTTCTATTGTTACAAATAAACTAGCTGACCCGGTGAACTTTGTATCACCTAAAATCGATGTTCTTTATTCTCGCTAAAACTCAAAAACGGTTTGACCGATTTGTATTTTTTTTTTACATTTTCATTAGATTCGAACCCACGTCCCTTGATTTGGCTCCGTACACACTCCCAACTAAACTATCATCGGTTCAAACTGAGCTTATCATTCATATTATGAGATTTAATGAAAATTTTGTTCGTTTTTTTCTATACACATACCTTGTCCTGACAATAACGAACACAAAAAAAAAGAAGTATTCAATTTGATACAGTCATTCGGAAGTTATGCGCGTACATACATATCGCCGATTCATTTTTATATATAGGTTTTTGTTTATAGATTAATTAATAAATAGATAGGTATATAAGTAATAGACTAATCGTTCAAAATTAAATTGCATACTTCGCCCCATAAAATATCCTGGAGACGGTGATAGATTACATTTTCTCGCTAAAACCTTATTGGAAGTTGGGTAAAGGGAGGAATAAAAATGGCTAAATCAAAATTAACGCGAACGAAGCTGCACGTAAAGTCTAGTACTATATAATTACTAGATTTTACGTGTGGCTCCGTTAGCGTTAATATTGACTTTGTCAAACCAATCGGATGACACAATAAACAGTTTCATACAAAGTTTATCCCTCTGTTTACCCCACTCCCGATAAGATTTTCACGAGAAAAAGTAGTCTATACCTTACTCCAGGTTCCCATCTATCTCTATATTAAAATTCAACGCAATCAATTTCGCGGTTGAGTCGTGAAAGCGTAACAAACAAACAAACTCATTTTCGCATTTATAATATTAGTAAGGATGATATGTTGGGTGTCAGGGGTATCGAATGCCATCTGAGTTATCAAGCATGCACGAGGTGCACCCTGCCGAGTAACCGCCGAGGCTTTGGCGATTAGTAGTACCATATTCGGTTTTGATCATGACGGTTAACCATGTAATCATTGATTCGTCACAGCTTGGTGGTAGGGTTATTGCCCGACTGGTTAGCGACCACCCTCGGGTTTAGACTGCCGCAAAATAAAAGTTCAGTATGAGCCTTTGTGTTCCGGCATAGTGAACGAGAACCAGCCGTTTCCGCCAAGGTCAGCAATAAGGCGGTAACGCCGTGGTGTTGCAGGTAACGATTTACCATCGGATAGACCGTCTGCCTGTTTGACGCTCATTGTCATAAGAAAAAAAATACCTGTTTGAATAATTCACTTGAATATAGTTATCAGTTCCCGCGAACACTTTATACCTACCGACTTCGTGGTGTCGATTAAGATATCGGTGGGCGGCTCATCGTAAACATTCACTTTCATTGTTTTTCACTAACGGGGCAAAGCCAGTAAAACTTAAAAAAATATGTATAATTTATGAGAGCCGAAGTATTTTCCGTTCGCCGCTCGCACGGCCCCTTTACTCCAAGATTTGTTTGGTATAGCAATTCCAGTGTCTAAATACATTATAGTTCAACGATTTATATAATGTTTTTTTGTTCAAATTTTAATACTGTGGGATTGTGCGGTTAGGCCATTACGATGATTGCTGTTGACAAAAAAAAAATGTTCTGAATAGTGCGTCCGTCTAACAACCGTAATCCGTGTAATGTAGGCCCGCAATGTGTTGTGGTTAATGCGTTTTACTAAGTAAATTGTGGCGGTGACGGGGTTCGAAATCATAGAATTAGAAGCGATGATAGCTGAGTGGTAGTGTGTACGGACGGCGCGTCAAAGGACGTGAGTTTGAAACCCTGCATTAAGGTCGAGCTTTCTGTGAAGAAAAACATCGTGATGAAAACATAGCATAGTCGTAGGGCTGTAGGGCTTTTTCTAATGCCTGCCTGGCTAGCTACCATTGTCAAATTGAATGTCTGCGACCAAATTCCTATAGGCGTGTTCCGGCAGTTGCACTTGAAAACCAGATCCTCCACAGGTTTAGCGACTTGGGCATCCTGGGCTGCATCATCTCTAAACATCAGGTAATTAATATTGTCGTCATAGCGTTAAACCTTAACTATACAGAAGAAATCATAGAACTAATAATAAGCTCTATTCACCGACAAACTTCTTAAAACCTCGAAATTACTGACTTTGGGATGGTTTACCTGATCCCATAGATAATTATATCTTTAGTCACTTTAACATGTATGAATAATGTCTTAAAATGTTTAGTCCCTCATGTACCTTACGTCTTTTTTATATAGTTTACTATGTACTTTAAAGTCAGGCCCTAAGTATTCATGAAGCCTACTACCTGAAAACATTCCAATCACAAAACGTGTTGCGAAAACCCAACGCTCAGGCATGTGGCAACGAGAGCGGGCTGAGGGATTTTTTGTAGTTTAGGTTTAGCGTTATGGACACATTCTCACCTGATGTTAAGTGACGACATTGTCCAAAATGGTGAAAAGCTGATACTATTGAGGAGTTGGCTCTCAAGTGCAATTGCCGGAACACACCTATAGGAATTTGGCGGCATACTTTCAACTTGAGGGTTGTAGTTAGCCAAGCGGGCATTAGAAAAAGCCCTACCCATCATGATATAGTGTCATCACGATGCTTTCCTTCACTGAAAGCTCAAGCTCATTGTAGGTAGATTCGAACTCATATCCCTTGACTTGGCGTCTGAACACACTACCAACTGAGCTACCATTGCTTCCAAATTGCTAGTCTCATCAGGTTACAAGCACCTGTTAAATACCCATTAAGAAGGCACCACGCCGACCGAAGACCAGAGACCAGGGACGGATTTCAGGTCTTTCAGACTTAGTGCTTGGTGGTCGTAATCCAGTTTGCCACAATGATCGTGTTCTACTAACATTGTTTCTGATTTCGCATATAGTGTTTACAGTTGCTTCAAGTGATTTTCATGCATAATGATCATTATCATAATGATCCATTCGAAATCCATTCTGTCTGATACAGTTAGAGTTTAACTTTCAAGACTCGATTGTCAGTTACAGTATAAAGCTGACAAGTAAATATCTCAAGGAGTATACTCGGATGTATAGCCAATCATAGATTTATATTGGATTATATAGGATATAAATCTATGTAGCCAATAGTTTTTGTGAGACCCTTTTTGCTAACTACTGGGTGTAAAAGGCCGACGTGTATGCATCAAACCAGTGGGGGGGGGGGGCTAAGAATCTGTACCCAATTTCCTTTTTGTTATAGTTACCGTTCACCTTTATGGTCATAATCTCACCTGATCTTAAGTGACGATCACTACACATATGCCGATAAACTCGTTACAATCACTCTCTTTCGGATTGTCACTTGTTAGCCTCAGCTTTTATTTATTTATTTATTACTAGCTGAGTCCGTTTGCGTGGAACAAAAATTTTAATTAATCATTTTCATTTAAAAAAAAAATGTTATACTGCCTATGTTATTCATCATACTAATCGTGAAAGATTTTTTTTAAACGTGTCAGAAGTCCTCCAGTTTATGCGTTACAACAAAAATTGTATATATTAGGACTGTTACAGAGAGAAAACTGAATTGATAACAATAATATTTTAATATATGTAAATCGACCGTGATGTAATTTACGTTCCTATTACAACAGCGCACAACATTTACATAGATAATCTGGACAGACATTAACAAAACAATAAATTATAGTTTATTTTTTATTTTCATAACTATGTTAATAAACATATATAGATTATTATTAAAAATATTCAATACATTAGAATATTTATTGCGAGCTCTACACATACGAAACATTGGATTCTTGCAGGTTATATTATTTGAACAATAAAGAACGTAAAAAGGTCCTTGTTGCTTCTTTTTTTATGGACGAACAAGCGTGTCACCTGATGGTAAGTGATCACCGCCGCCCATGGACACCTACAACACCAGAGGAATCGAAAATTGCCGACCTTTATAGGAGGAACTGGATCTCAAGTGCAACTGCCGGAACATACGTAATGGTATTTGGCGGCACATTTTCAACTTGAGGGTGGAAGCTAGACAGGCGGGCATTAGGAAAGCCTACCACCATGCTATGGTTTCCTCAGGATGTTTTTCTTTACCGAGAGCTCAAGCTCATTGTAGGTGGTTGGATTCGAACTCACGTCCCATGACGCGGCATTCCTCCACGATACAACTGTGCTATTATATCTTCTATCGCTTAGTGAGAGATGGCTTAACAATTTGCTGTGGTCCCACTTAGTATTCACTAACTTATTGAGGATATAATTATTATTTGTCCAATTGTCGAGGAGAAGGATTCACTGCCTTTTTTGTCGAGAGGAAATGCACTTACGCATACACTTTCAGTTTTGAGAGACAGAGAGGAATGTGTGGAACTTGCCTTGCGCTAGTCGTCTGAAATATCTATTACAACCCTATAGCCGTCTGTCGCGTTGATAAGAGTTGCTGATGGAGGCCCGACCTCATACGAATTGTCCTCACAGATAACCTCATAACAGATAAATCTCGGTTGGGCTTAAACCGGCGGAAGAGATCATGATTTTTGGTTTGTACTATTCTTACTATAAAATGCATCGTAATTCCCTGTACTGCAATAAATAAAACCTATTTTCAATTGTATGCTTCTTCCGAAGAGTTTTCTACGGTATTTGACATCGTGAAGTTTGGAACTAAATACGAGCTTAGTCATAGACAACGAATGTACAAAGAGAAATACAAAAAAGTTAAGAAGGATAGCGTTCGCATTAATGGAACATAGGCTTAATTAATTTGCCCACACGTGTCACCTGTCATCTCGTTAAGGTATGTTACCGTGACATTGATCTATCAGCTAGCCGGTGGAGTTCAACAACCGGTAAATACTGCGTGGTACTTTTTTTTTGTGTATATCCGATCAGGCCTACTCCCAATACGGTAGTAGGTAGGTAGGTACCTTGCGAAGAAAAGATTAGGAAGGTTTTATGTTTTTGCTTGATCGACTTTGTAGGTACTTTTTTATATACACCGTGTCGACGCTATACCTGATAGAAGAACGATACAACCCAAAGATATTTGTGATAATTGAGGTTTCAGGAATTCATCCCCATGGTTGTTATCAAGTAAATCTACAAGCGGTTTTGCTACTGACTGACCCCAAAGCATAAACAAAAGAATGTTTGTAGGGAGATTTTAGTTTTTTATACTTTTTAAAATGGCGACGTAGTGCAAGATGGTAGACTCGCTAAGCTTTGTGGAGGGACTGGCTCTAAAGTCCAACTGCGGGTGTACACCTTTTATATAGATATTTGGCGGTAGATTTTTAATTTGAGGATAATAGCTCGCGGAAACCCCTACTACCATGTTTCGTACCAATTACCATGGGATTCGAACTGACGTCCAATGGCGCGGCGTCCGTACACACTAACAACTGTGCTATCATCGCCTCAAACGATGTTTATTACTCTTATTAATTATGAGAGTGTACACTAATTTTTGGAAATGTTTTTGTTATAGACAATATAAGCTGAAGTTATATTACAATTTACGACTTAAAAAAAAGTTTTGCTTATCTGCGACATTACTGGAACTGTATAAAGATATCATTACTAATATTATAAATGGAAAATAGAGTTTGTTTCTTTCACTTTCACGCCTAAAGCGCTGAATCGATTATTATTAATTTTTATATAGATACAGATGGGAACCTGGACACGGCGATAGGCTGCTTTTTCTCGAGAAAAACTTATTTGGAAGATATTTGGCGGCAGATTTTCAACTTGAGGTTGGTAGGTACCCAAGCGGGTTATTAAAAAAAGCCAGCTCTCAAGCCAGAGCTCAAGCTAATTGCAGGGATTCCAACTCACGCCCATTTTCGCGGCGTCTGTATATACTACCAACTGAGCTATGATCGCTCTCATCAGTTAACGTAGTGGAAAATTATTTTCATCGACCACTAATATCTAGTAAATGTCTAACACAATTACAGCTAACAGTGCTAAGACACTACGACCGCAAACATCCACCGTCGCTTATGGATTAACGCGTGACGATGTAAACGTAGGTGATGGAAAAAAAAAGAATTAGTTGCTCCGGTGGTCCTCTGTGGTATCTCTAGTGGGCACATAATTGCATAATAAAAGTATGTAAGTCCGTGTTAGCCGCGTCTTTATTAAGACAGAACAATCGGGTGACCATGATAAAAGTGCTATAACTACGTTTCGCTTCGCGTTTTCAACGCTCACGACCGCGGCTTCTTCGTATTCCACTTGGAACGGTAAAATCATTAACTCGTGTGGGGTGGAGTGTGGAATTTATTAGTGACTTTTTGCCGCGTCCAAAACGACTTTGGTTGTCATGAGAGAACTCTAAAGGCATGTTTCAGTATTATGAACGCTAAGTGTCACCTGATGGTAAGTGATCACCGCCGCCCATAGTCACCCACAACACCAATGGCATCGTAGGTGCGGTGCCAGCCTTTATTGGAGGCACTGGCTCTCAAGTACAATTGCCAGAACATACCTATTGCTATTTAGCGGCAGATTTTCAATTTGAGGTTGGTGGCTAGCCAGGCGGGCATTGGAAAAAGCTTTACCACTATGCTATGGTTTCGTCACGATGTTTTCCTTCACCGAAAGCGCATATACTTTTGTTGCTTTAAATAAAATCAAAAAATGATATTGCAATACAAACCAACTGATACCTACGCTGTAAACAACAAATATCATTCATATTTTAACCAACCAACACAAAACTTAGTAAATTATACATCGAAGCCTTCCTTATGAATCATTCTGTCTATTGGTGTAAACCACCCGATACTGTTTTTAGTAGCTTTTGAGTTTATTAAAAACAGACAGACGCGGCGCGTCGGAAGAGTTTTTCTAAACATGTAAATTACAAGTAACAAGAATGTAAATTGAACATGTAAAATCCTTTTATCTTACCCGTATTGCTTAATAGTTTCCATGTACTATATGGCACATCAGTTTTTTTTTTAATTTATTTCACAAAACTGGTCACAATCGAAAATAAATATAAAACAAACCATACCTAATTGCATGCTTTTATAATTGTAACCTACTTGATGTGAAACTAACATGCACTATATGTGAGAGTTACCAAGAATTATATAATACAAACTAAATTAAAAAACAAAAACAATTAATTATAATTTTTTAAGTTGACATTTGACTGCGGCCAAAGTATTGTGGAAAATATCGAAATAAGACTGAATTCCGTTATATATGTTGCACATTCGGTAACTGGGCTAGTGTTGGACAAACACGCGTTTTTATATTACCACAACTGGAAGCTAAAAGCGACCTACTTGAAATAATTTATTAATACAATTTCTTCAAACAATCGCGACATCACAGTTTGAATTTGTAGGGATATTTTTAACCAAACGTATGAATATCAATTTCAATCGTGTCAATATTTAAACCCCTGTAATATTAGATTAAATATAAAAAGACGATCAACGACAAAGCTAACAAAAGTGTCAGTACATTTTAGATGCATATGAAAAGAAAATTGCAAGTGACTAAGAATAAGTAATAAAATACATTTAAACCCCTTTATAAATGTCTGTCTGTCTGTTTGTGCACGCACCACTGCTAAAATACAACGTTTATGATAAAACGTTATCATAAAGTGCATCCGCGACTATTATTTAGTGTTTGTTTCATTAAAATCGGTTAACTCTATCAAAAGTTATTGTAATTTGAATGATGAAGTGACATTAAATATTTTTAGTTCCTCGCGAGCGAAGTCGCAGGCACAGCTAGTTATATAATATGAGGTGATAGACTTACCATGGTACCACTTTACGCTACTTTTTTTAATAATAGGAGAAGCAGTAGTCGAACGCTATATAAATTATAAACTATTAAGTTAATGGTATCAAAATATTTAAGGACTGGTGGGATTTAGTTAGGGGCGATCGCGTGAGTTTGGGACAGTTCGGGCATAAACCAAATCGAGGAAACATGACGTAAACATATTAATAAAGCGCTACGTCATTATAATTAGTAAATGTAAAAAATAATTAATATTTCGTGAAATGTTACTGGTTCGTTCACTTCTTCGTAATAGGTAGTTGAATTAGTTGTTAAATAACTCGACGTCCGTGTATTATTTTTATTTGCATTTTTTGCTACAATATTTTTCTCATATAAAAGAGCGGTACGCAATAATTCTGACATTGACTTCGAATCATAATTTATTAATATATTTCAGCGGTCATAATAATCAAACAGTAATAATTATCTAAACTAATAACCAAATATAAAGAGATGATAAAAATGAAGATCGAATTTCTTAAATAAGTGATTCACATTATTGTTAATTAAGTGAAATAAGTGATTTAATGACACCACTTCAATGACACCTTTCGAATAATCACACATTATCTAAAACCCACTCCTCTCAAGAAACTTTACTTCCTGGCCGGCATTGCTCCACCGGAAATCCGAAGGAGCGTGGCTTATGGCATAGTAAAGTACAAACAAGAAACCCACTATCGACACCCTCTCTATGCCTACCAACCTCACAAAAGCCAAGGAGTTACCACCTGCAAATAATTTGCCATGGAGTATTTGGAAAACACTGAGCCACTTTCAAACTCTGGTGGGCCGTTGCAATTTCAACATTATTAAATAGGGCTTTAGACAACAAAACCAAGCCCTATGTGACTGCGGGCAGCTGCAAATTATGACCCATTTACTGTCGTGCCCCCTCTGTCCACACTCCTGCACACTTGCTGACTTGACGGCATCTACATCAAATGCCCAGAGAGTGACCGAATACTGGCCAAATTTAATATGATGTAACATTGACTCTCTAAAAGAAGTCATTTATTAAAATATCTTAACTGTTTTAGTTAAAATTACTCGATTATTCTCAGATCATCCTTACATATCGGTAATTAGGTTAATATCTAGGATTGATGTCTGCTCTGCAATTTACACTTTGAGAGGCTTGCCACTTGCATTGATTATTATCACGCCAAACTAAACCCATTTTTATTAATGTGGTGTTTAAAATATTATCCTCCCTCAAGTTGAAAATCTGTCGCCAAATACCAATACGTGTGTTCCGGCAGCTGCATTTGAGAGCCAGTTCCTCTACAGGTTTAGCGTGTCTACTAACTTGGGCCGTATAGTCACTTTACATCAGGTGAGATCATGGCCATAACGCTAAACATTAATTATAAAAACAAATTGTGACGTTGGTAACTCATCGGGTGCTAATTACTTAACCCTACCCACAAAAACGCACCACGGTGACACCCAAAACTCCCATGTTGCCAGAGATCAGTGACAGCTTTTACACTCCTGTTTTTTTCTGTTTCTCTGTCTCTCTCTCTCTCCCTCTACTACTCTCTAGTTTCTGGCTCTAGTCCAATCTTATCTAACCCAGCACGTTACTGCAAGTTGGTATGGTAATCTAGAAGTAACGATCGACTTCTTCTTCTTCTCGAGGTGCCATCTCCTAAGAAGTTCGGCTATCATTAAAGCTATCTAGATTTTGGAAACTGCTGCACGGAACAGATATCTTCTGCTCAGATTGAACCACGTCCGAAGATTTTAGAGCCACAAAGTTTGCCTTCTTCCGGGTGGTTGTTTTCTCTGTATTTTCCCTTGTATAATATGTTGACGCAGATCGTATGATAACCATCGACTGGCAAGGTGCAATCCACGAGAAGTCGTCGCTGTCATGGTCTGCAAGTCTCACGCCAACCGGATATGCACTGTTTCGTCACGAAACTCAAACAATCCAAGCATAGGTACTGTGACGGCCTTATCAGCTCGCTTGTATAGTGGAAGACCGAAAGCAACACGCTTAAACATGTCACTCTTGTGGTCATTACGCCAAGTGTATGGTGATCCATTGCCGTGTCGCATCTACATATCTATTGTATATATGTTTCACATAAATATAAATGGGTGTAGACTACGGAGTTTTAGGATTCCATTATCCCTGTTTTCGATTTATCTTTGTACAGCTTCTTATGTCGGCCTATACAAACAAAAGACTCCTAGCGTAGCGGGCGAATGACAGCTGAATTATCCGTATTTGTTCGTCTGATATGGTAACAGTGATTACTTACGTCGCGGCGCGGTCAACGGCCACGGGCCTTGGCATTGCTACGTTCGCCACCTTTATGCATAGAAGACATACGTAGATGCGACACTTTAAACATTTACTCATCCCGACTGAGGTCTGTTTATTTATATCTTGATATTTGACATATTAATTGACTTGGCGCGTTGTTGAATTTTCATACTACTCTTTAAATCCTGTGTTGAAATTGTCTATCGATTTTTATGGCAATTTAAATTATTGTTCCTAGTTATTCATTGAAATGCGTTTCACTTATGCACAACACTAGAGTGCCAATAAAATTACATATAAAATAAACACTTCCACTGTCAGATTAAGGTCTGATCGAAAACTCCGATCTTGATGGTAGTCGAACATGACAAACAACGTTAGATATCGAAGCTGATTTCCAAGTTACATATACAAGTAAGGTAAAGTTTTAGAATAAAGCTTGCCACTTTAAAACTTTCGCGTCTCCGCTTCGCTTAATATTATCCGAGACGGTATACAATAGGGAATAGTGAACCAAAATAATTGAGTTTAAAGCAACAAAATCCAACATTTTTATTTTACTTTGATAAAATGAGGACATGAATGAAACCTGATGACAAAGGCAGTACAATTCTTGAAATTTCTGTGCAATCTTTAAAGACCCGCTGTTAGTTATAGGATGCAACACAACTATTTAATGAAGTTAAGGTATTGTATCTGATTATAAGATTAGTACTAATTAAAAACAATAATGATAATGATAACAACGATACAAAATTGGGTTTTTAAATGAGGCGTCAAAAGATATTTAGTGGGCCGGTAAGACAGTTGCAACAAACGAAGGACATTTGCCCCTAAGGCAGTCACTACTGTTACTGGACTGTACTGAAACTTACCATCAGGTTAAGTACAGTCATTTTACCGAGCTAGGATAAAAAAAAGAATAATAATCACCGACCGAGTAACAGACAGCCCATAAAATATTATCATTTTTTCTCTCAAAGTTTTCGGTACTAAGATGTATATACATTGAATGTTCTCGGAACCTGACAAACTAAGAATATATATTTCTACCACTCTGCTTAATTTTTAGTTGCCAGATCCTAGAACGCTAGTCATCTACGTATGACACTATAATATAATGCTGTTTTGTCAGGAGTGCGGTAGTCACGTTCCAGTAGGACGCAATTGTGTACCATATCCAATAACACCGCTTCACAAGTATGATAAAGATGGGACAACTTCTTTTTCCCGTTTTCTGGTTGTCGATGGTTTCCTGTTTCCTGTTATAATATTAAAAAAAATATATATACTTTCTGTAGTTTGGTTTGTTCGTATTTTTTTTTATTTATAATAATATAAATGTAATTTGGTATAGGTAAATAAGCTATTTCATTATGAAATAAATATTTATAGTAATTAAATTTCTGGACGGATTTTGAGATATTTTTTTCTATTCCCTACTTGACAATTAATCTATAAATCTAATGTTTATCTCTCAATGCAATACGAACTATAAAAAAAGGGTGGTTGGGATGAATTACTTTTGAGCGACGTTTAAAACTATGCAGTTATAATCTTCCCTCCTTCTAAGTTTATATAGTTCCCTAGTTCTAAATTATAATATTGGGTCTTTTAAACGAGACGTGAAGAGATATTTAGTGGGCTGGCAAGACAGTTGCGACTGACAAAGGACATTTGCCCCTACGGCAGTCACTACTGTTCCTGAACTATAATGAAACTTACCATCTGGTGAAGTACGGTCATTTTACCGAGCTAGGAGCTTTTGTTTTTCATAGAGAAGTTAATTAGCACTTAATGTTATAAAGTTGCTTAATGTTATTAAATACTGGAAAGAGCAAAACAATCTCCGCAGTACGAGCAAGTGTAAAATAAAATGGCACGTCTGTTTTGTAGTTTTTAGTCTTTGCCAACAAAAACACCGCGTCAACCTGTCAATAGGCGATTGAAATTGGGCAATTATTGTATGGGAAATATGTTATTATGATAGTTTTATTGCCGTGGGATAGTCCGTGCTGTTTGTTTTATAGTGGTCATGCCTCGAGGTGTGAACGTCTGTGTTGGAGTAAATTGATTGATGGTTGTGTCTTGGAGAAAAAATTGCTCCGTGTTTTTTAAGGGAAATTAATCGTATACAACGCCGAAGCTTTAAAGACATAGTATTTTTGTATAAATGTAAATTATTTTAATACATTAATAACGAAGATGGATTATTGACTGGTTAAAAAAAATTAGAACTAAGTCTAAATGATGATTTAATAAATGAGTTAAAAGAGAGTAATATCGAGGTCATACTACATTCTTAAAAATATTTCAATTTCAATATATTCTACTAATATTGAGAAAGCCGTGAGGTCAAGTTACCCTTATATTTTACTAACCAGCGTCCTCGACTTCGTGCTCGTTTCTTCTCATTAGCCGCTCTTGGTTCTATTATCAGTTGTTATTGGTTCGTTATTAAAGGAATTTCAGGTTAGTGCTAGATCCGGTTGTTTTTGACATCTGGTGATGAGTAAATAAATATATTCCATAGCAAGCAAGCCTAATTAAAAAGTATTTAACTATGGTATATTTTTAATATTACTATGACTTATTATACATAAGTTACCACTGATCTACTAAAATAGTTTCTATTAATATACTGCTTCAAATTTACAAAGATATTTTTAGGAGGTCGAAGTAAAAAAACTTTTTAAAGATTTTTGGCGCTTAAGATATTTTTCTTGAAAAGACTCGATATGTAGAACACATCGTTAGAGTGTAGACTTAAAAAAAATGCAAAAATATTTTTCCATAAACTGTTTAATATTCTTTTTGTACTAGCATGGTGTTTTGAATCCTTTTCTTTATGGATTTGCTCATCGTATGAGTAAATGCATTACCCGGGCTCAGGCCAAGGTAATTAGGGTATGTAGTAGGACTTATCAAGTGATAAACACCCTACACGTCAAATTCCCGTGTTGCCAGAGACCAGAGGCAGCTTTCACATTTCTCTGTTGGGAATGGACATTCGAACTTGCGCGCCGTCTTTTTTTTATGTTGTTTGCTTTTGTCTGTTTTGTTAGAGTGTAAAACAGTTGTATTATATGGTTTGATAAAACACACAGTGTTGCCTGAATACCTGTTGTGTATATGTTGGTGGTAAGAACAACAATTGAAGAATTAAATTTGTTTGAAAAGAAAACAAAATAATTTAATGGATTAACTAATTATTAAACATTAAACTCGATTATTTGAAAACAATGTAACATGAAAACACTATTATTGTTATTCTGTACGTTAACAAACTTTTATCATATTAACCATTAAATCGATACAGATTCTTTCGAGGAGCTTAGGAAAATATATATCACAAAATATCTCATAACTTATCTTCTTCTTATTCTTAGCTTATGAAAAGTATAGAAATAAAGTCAAAAACTTTTAAATATTAAAAAAGTCGGTACATAGTCAGTTACCAACATCGCTGACCTTACAAAATGAACCACAGTAGAAATTTGTAAATACTTTTTAAAGTACCGTTCTAAATACCATTGTAATTTAGTTTATTCAGTTTGTCCTGTACATGTCTATTTCTTAACCAATCTCATAAAGCTATAGCTGTTCTGACGCTACCTGCTGAGGTCACAAGTATTGGCATATTTAATATCATTCCAAGCATGGCTTCACTCTCCTGCTAAGCAAATAAGCCTAATGATGCTTCTATCAAGTTGTCTCATTCAGTATTTAACATACATAAATTAAGCGGTAGTTAATACATAAATGAAGCGGTAAACTTGGCTTGTTTAAAATATCGCTGCAAGTGTAAATCTCAATACCTATATAGTTTTTATTTTTCTTATAATTTTGAAACGTCTGATATGTCATTAACGCAATTATAATACATTATGTTAACATCATAATGATTGACAGTGTGCGATTGCTTTTAATAATACATACATTCATCGATTGTGTATGTATGAATTCATTTATTATCGTCAAGATCGCCTTTGTGATCGTTAAAGTTAGGTAGATTGCCAAATCATGATGATTAGGGAACCGGTACTGACCGCCGTTGTCCGCGCAATGTGTACTGAAAACACCTTTCATTATCGAAAACTATTATGTAACTTTGAATATGGGGCAAATACAAGTTACGATAATTTATCAATTGTATTTATTGTGTGAAATACATATATATATGTATATCAGTACTCTAGCTGAGTCCGCGACTTTGTTCGCTTGGAACTAAAATTATATTTAATTATTTTTTGACCGGTTATGTTTCTTTACTCAATAAAGCTCTATTGAGCTCCTATTTTGTTTTAGTAAAGTTGTAGCGTTGTGGTTGTAATCTCACCTGATCTTAAGGGACGATACAGCCCAAGTTCGTAGACATGCTAAATCTGTAGAGGAACTGGCTCTAAAGTGCAACTGTTGGAACACACCTATTGGTATGTGACGACAGATTTTCAACTTGAGAGTGGTAGCTAGCCGGTATTAGAAAAAGTCCTACAACCGTGCTATTGTTTCCTCACGTCCTTCATCATTCCTCACGTCCCTCGACACGAAGTCGTACACACTACCACTGAGCTGTCATCACTCTTGACTGTAGCAGGCTGATGTTAAATAGCCTAAAGCCTTCCTGAGTGAATACTCTAATAAAGAAAAAAAATATTTTTGGAATTCTACTAGTAGTTCCTAAGATTAGCACGATCAAACAAACAAATAAAGTAACTTTCTGGTTTATTATATTAATATAGATTTGTTGAAATATTTACCGTGTGTACTGACATTGAACACAATGTCGTTGTTATTTTTCCTATGGTATAAAATTAATTTATTTTAGGGTAATTATGGAAAAGTTTTTATTTTACCGGCTGCGTCTAAAAATATATCGGTATTGAATTAGCGCCGCTCGCTCGCTTGAGGCGTGGATGTTTTTATACCACGCAGAATATGTCAAAAACTAGTTTTTCCATACCAATTTTCACGTCTGTATCCTTGGTACATTGGAAGTTTTGGGGTTTAGTGAGTTTATATAAGCTACTGTAGAGTGAGTATTAATGAAAACCAAATTAAGTGCAACTTTTAAAGTACAATTAAAAAATTGAAAATGAGACAAACTTCTTGAAGGTCCAGGGAGTCACCGTGCGGGTGCCGCGCACGTCAACACTCACCTTCACTACTCGTGTTTCTTTCTCTGCCCAGTCAGATTTGGTAGGAGCCTGCTATCGCAGCTTTAAAGACAAGTTCTTAAATAGAACTTACTGCAGTCCTAGACAGGCCAAGATCTCTTGGTTGATTAAAGAGAGATTTTGCTGGTATACCTCTAGCTCCCTCATCGACCACGTATAAATTGTATACGTAACCATTCCTGTAAAATGATTTAGTAGCTCGTCTTATTTAAATAAATGTAAAATATAAATACTTATTTTGAAATTAGTGCCGTATACGTTGTTGTCCCGACATTTATCGTGTTCAGGGATAGCATGAAACTTTTATTTGCATCTCATCCCAGTGACATATTCGTAGTCCCAGACAGAGGAGATACGAAGGAGTCTTAAAGCGGTTTCCTTGCTTTACTTACAGTGTTATGGACAGATCTGACTGTAATTGTATTGAAGCTATCGTTTTGTCTTGGTTAGAATTAAATTTGGGTCTGAAGAAATAAGTTTAAAAACCGATATCTCTATAAAAATACGTTAATGTATGTACTTGCCAATTTTCATTGTATTCAGTCAAATATAGTTGGGAGTTTAGGTATTCCGTATATACAACAACAAAAAAATGGAATGATGTGCCTTATCGGACGATACGGATTGACGATAGACAAATAAAACTAGAAAAAATATATTAATTACGAAATTTCGTAACATTGTTTCAATTCATTAGTTATCTCCACGTTTCATTTAATTGCTCTCAGACCGTAGTAATTCATTAATTTGTATTTGTGAATTAATACTATAATAACGTTTATCAATACTAATATACTACGTAAGGTATACATTTTTTATATATACAGTAGGTATGTAGTTATGTTCAAGAAATTCGCCCAGACAATCCGGCGATACGATGGCACTGCGGCCTAGAATGGTATTCAGGTGTAGCGTGAACGTTCGCCGCGCCCGAGGCGGGTAACCAGCTCGATATCTCTGCGTTTATCTTGATCACGCATATAAATTAATTTTCAACGATGTTGCCGGTACAAAAAATGTCTTTACACCGACCCCGTGGCCGGTGGTCAATCAGAGATACGGATAGAAAAAAAAAAGTTCAGCTGTGAACGCGCAGAAATAGTAGGGTTCTTGATACAATTATAAATATATTTTGAAACGATGATGGCTCAGTTCGTAGTATGTACGAACGTCACGTCAGTTAACGTGAGTTGAATCCAACTACAATGAGCTCAAGCTTTCGGTGATGGTAAACATTGTGAGGAAATTATAGCATGGTGGTAGAGCTTTTTCTAATGCCAGGCTGGCTAGCTACCACCCTCAACGCTACCACACTAATCTTAGGATCTGCCAATCGGATGTCAATAATTATTTACGTGTTTGATAGAACAATTACTGAAGAAGGCTTTAGCCTATTTTACATCACGCTACCGCTAATAGAAGTAAAGCTGTATTGAAAAAAGGTTACAAAAATATGCAAAAATGATTAAATAAAAATTAATCTCTACGCGAATGAAGTCGCAGGCACAGTTAATCCTTACTAATATTATAAATGTGAAAGTGAATTTGTTTATTTGTTACGCTTTTAAGCCTAAACCACTGAATCGATTGTGATAAACTTTAGTATAGAGATAAATGTGACCTTGGAGACGGTGATAGGCTACTTTTTGTCGCAAAAAAACCTTTAAGAAGTGGGGTAAAGAGATGTATATCCATGAAACTTTTTATTGCGTCACCCGAATTGACAAAATCAATATTAGATTGAGCGAAGCTGCGGGTAACAGCTAGTAATTAATAAAAAAAATATATATGGGATAAAACAATACAAGTATGCAGATCACATAAGGAAGCAACAATGTTTCTAGTATACGCGAGCACAGATATGGAGTCGAGAGAGATGGTGTAGAAGGGGCGTGACGGCATAACCGAGAGTCATACCGTTTATAGTCACGCCAAGCGAATTTATTCTATAGCCGAGGCGTGTCTAAAGACGTTTTATATTTTTTAAATTGGTTAAATTTTGACCACCGGGTGAATACTAGTCCATGAAAAATAGTAAATATTTATGGTTTTGTATCCGCGTCTATACGTATCGAGGGACCCCTGATCCATTACAATGTATGCAAAATCGTTGCCAACCGGATCTACTATCGTTACACGTCGATAACGTGCACAGGTCATGTCAGAATTCAGAGCGTGTTTACATTATCAACGAAATTAATCACATATTTAGCACTCACTGTGCCGCGGTATCGGACAATTCTCGAAATCGGACTGTAATTTCTACTACAAGGTTAAACGTCGACCGGAGCACCTATGCCGCAGAACTGACCTATATTATCTCTTATGTTGTATCCGGATGACCGATTCCACTGTTTGTTATTAGGTAATTATTATCGAATTGTGAATTTTATTCGTCTTCTTTATTTTAGAATCACAGAGAAGTGACAGTACAATGCTTGAATGGCAAGCGTCGTATAAAGTACAGTGCTTCAATGGCAAGCGTCGTATAAAGTACAGTGCTTGAATGGCACGCGTCGTATAAAGTACAGTGCTTGAATGGCAAGCGTAGTATAAAGTACAATGCTTGAATGGCAAGCGTAGTATAAAGCGAAACGACTAATATCATAGAGGTAATCATACATCTGGGGCCACTGCTGCCATACCGCGTATAGGCCTGCGCCCCCTTTTGTTTTATTAACATGGTTTTTAGTTCTATTCTTTACGTTCTTCCTCATCGCAACGTGCTATTACATTACTCGGGCTCTAGCTAAGGTGACAATGACATGTGGTGATTCATAGGGTGATAATCATTCAACACCACCCACTAAATCGCACCATGGCGACACTTCAAACTCCCGTGTTGCCAAAGACCAGGAACAGCTTTCGCAATTCTTCTAGTCTCTGCGATCCCCGAGGTAATAATCATGTCTTGTGTAAGGATGATATTCTAAATATAAAATCAACGATACATCTCAAAACTAAACCCCGTGATCAAGTCGTGTTATAAAGATGGTGTCTTTACTATCAGCTGGCTATCAGTGATGATTGTAGCGATGATAGCTCAGTGGTAGTGTGTACGACTTTGCGTCAAGGGACGTCAGTGACTACCTACAATGAGCTTGAGCTTTCAGTGAAGGAAAACATCGTGAGGAAACCATAGCATGGTGGTATGGCTTTTTCTGATGCCCGCCTGGCTAGCGACCACTCTCATGTTGAAAATTTGCTGCTAAATACCAATAGGTGTGTTCCGGCAGTTGCACTTGAGTCAGTTCCTCCACAGGCTTAGCGCGTCTACCAACTTGGGCCGTATCATCACTTAAGATCAGGTGAGATTATGGCCATAACGCTAAGCCTTAAATATATAAAAAAAAGAAAAGAAAAATACAACATCGTTGGAGGGAAACTGGGAAAGAAGTATTAATAAAAGTGTGGAAGCTGCCCCCGATATATATAACAGTGGAGTTTCAAGTTTCGCTGGTACATTTTAGTGGCTAGTATCTGGCGGGTGTCGGTGCGTTTTGCTACACGCACTTCTGGCCTCTACCTGAACCTGGGTATTTATTTTACGTGTTGTGATGAGGACGTCCATAAGAACTGACACATTGAAGACCTTATTAATAAAAAAAAGGGAGGAGGTTGTATTATACCTATCGTATATCAGTCGTATTTGATCTTATTTTAGATTCCTACCGGCGTACTTCTTGGGCTATATGTTGTGGTTTCCACTTTTTATTCTACTATCGTATCTTTGCCTGTCGTTCTTGTTTTTAAACAATAGCTCAGTAGAAATGTACGAATTCTTAGTAATTTTTTTTTTTAATTTTAGTATTAATGTATTTCACATTTTTGAAGACAAAATTAGGGAACTCTTCAGATTACTGTCATCTTTGATATGTGTACTATAACTAATTTTTGCTAAGCAACTGATATCCGACCATAATTAATGTGGAAATTTTGGAAAATTCTTGTAAAGCGAAAGTCTACTAAAAATACTGCTTCCAATTTTTGTTCTACCGTGTCATTTAAAGTAATTTTAATTAAATTTCTATATGAAGGCATTTGTCTTATTTCGATAGGTACGATACAATAGATCTGCTAGCTTTTGAGATATCGTGTTGATTCATTCATTCAGTGAGAGTGAGTATTTTGCTTATTTTCTTCATCTTTATATATGATGAAAATACAGTTTCTATGACGCTCAATGACGTCAAAGCTACTAAACTTATCGGGGTGGAATTGACTATTGGACGCCGACGTTCGTTTGTTCGTTGTTAGATAGTTCTAGACTACTTAATTTTTGATTTCCATTATCCCTAAGTATTTTTTTATATTTAATTTTACTGGCGGGTGACGGCCAGTCAATCTTTATATAGAAAAAAAAAAAAAAAGATCTTTATCTGGCATCGTTTATTACTCTGTAACATCGGACGTGACGTCTCATTGGTCATTGTTCTAGCCGAGATATGTATCTCATTGTGATCAGACCGTTATGTATTACACGTGGTATGTTACGGTTGAAAAACCGATCTCTACTGTGCGTACTCGCGTCGCTCCGGTAGGCACAAAGTTATCACCGATAACTTCCAACTAAGGGAACGTTCATTAATTCCGTTCGAACAGAATTTCACCAAATCTCATATAAAAAGAGGAGCGGATTGACTAAAATGTTTTGTCGATTTTTGAATTTAGAGCTTTATCTCTGTTAATTAATGTTAATATAAAAGCGGAAGGATTTGTTTGTTTGAACGCGCTAATCTTAGGAACCAACAGTCTAATTTTAGAAATACTTTTTGTATTTGATGGAGCAATCATTGAGTAAGAAATTAAGTTATTAAACATTACGCTGTCACAATTGGGAGCAAAACTGTATTGAATAAAGTTACAAAAACGGGCAAAATTTATTAAATAATTTTAGTTCAACAGGAACGAAGTCGGTGACACAGCTAGTATTTATATATGTTTACAAACTGTGACTACTAGTGTTTACGAAATTCAATTATAAAATATCATATAATAATACCCCACGCAATTAATTAATATTTTCTTAGAAAACTCTTTAGCACACAATATATATTGTTGTGTCCGGGTCACAATCAACATTATGATTCAAGTTCAACTTGATAACGGACTAAATTAACACTATATTTTTTTTTTATCTCTTAAATTGTACTAGTAGGTATTGTACAGTACTAATTGAATCTACAGCAAGTATTTTGCGAAGATATATTTATATTTATAGAAATGTGCTATACATTTTTTTCACCAATACAAGATGCGTTTACGAAGATTTTATTCCATTTCCTGTCAAACTATAAGTTGTTTTGTTATCCCTTGGGAACATTGCATTTCCTCTAGGTATCATATACATAAAATTGTCGAATCTCATTGCTAATACCAAAAATTGGCTTAAGTTTAGCGTTATGGCCACAATCTCACTTGATGTTTTTTTTTTACCAACAGCGTTTAAAATCCCAGTTTTTACCGACTTCCTCATCGCAACACGCAAACGCATTATCCGGGCTTAGGTCCAAGGCGTGTCAAAGAGTCAATTGTTAAGTGAAGATATTTATTTCATATGCAGTACATTGGATCTGATAATACGTAAACAAAGCAACGCGAGCTTGCTTCAGTACATCCGTTTCGTACGGCAGTACTGTATACTAAATATGCTGTACTGGATCGGTCAAGCTCGGATCTCAACGGAGAAGAAGTTAATTGCTTTTTAGTGTTCCGGTTCAGATAATGTATCGGTTACAAATCGCGTTTCGCTATTTCGTTTATCTAGTCTTCGATAGGGATGTGCCGCGTTCCAGAAGTCATGTCGATATTTATTACCTGAAAATTTCATCGTATTTTATTGTGGAGTTAGTGTAAAAATAAACTTATAATGATTTATTTATAATTTAATTTGTTTTTAGGCGACTCCTGCGTTCTAAATTAAACGGTATTCCGAAGAGCTTTCTTATTTGAAGCACTGATATGATACTTATATTGTGGTGCGTATGCTTTTGGCTGTGCCCAATCACAGATGTATACTTATTGGTTCAAGACAGCCAGTATGTTCTCTACGAATGCACTGATATAGTTTGTACACGTTATTCGCGTCAGCTGTTTCGTAGCGTACGTATTATATGTTTTACAATGAAGATGAATTGAATGATGTACAATAAAATGTTTCTTTTCACAACTAGAAGAAATATATTAATAAGGAAATTTCCTACCATTCTTTCGGTTCATCAGTTATGTCTACGTTTCATTTAAATGCTGTCAGACGCTAGTGATTATTTTTTTGTATTTGTTTTTTTTTTTTAATAGTTATGGTTTACCGTTATGGCTTTAATCTCAGTTGATCTTAAGTAACGATACGGCCCTAGTTGATAGACACGATAAACCTGTCGAGGGACTGGCTCTAAAGTGCAACTGCCCCAACATACCTATTGGTATTTAGCGGCAGATTTTTAACTGTTTTGGAATTTGCGGTGGTTGCTAGCCAGGCGGGTAGTTTAAAAAGCCCTACCACCATGCTATGGTTTCCTCACGATGTTTTGCTTCACCGAAAACCTAACCTCATTGTATGTGGATTCGAACTGACGTCCCTTGACGCGAAGTCGTACACACTAGCTCTTAGCTATCATCGCTTCAATCAATCAATAATAATATACTATGTGAAGAAATTCGTTCTATCCAAGTGTTACACGACATTCACGATTTTTTATTAGTTTATCTTATCGATATCGATATGGTGGTTTATCGTAATATAATTCATCCCTACCCGCTATGGTATGTCAATAGCGGGAACTTGATCCTGTCGGCGTTAAGCTTTATCTCGGGCACTTGTGTATGGGTCCTTTCACTACACTCGTGCCAAATAGGCATCATTACGTAGTTGAATCGAAATGTATTTTTCATTTTTGAGATAATTTTGAATTCTACTACGTTAGACGGGATTTTTCGTCTATTTAGAATAAAGTTTCGCCATCGCTTAAGAAATCAGTTTGTTTAGTACGTTTTTGATATATTAATAATAACTTTATTTGAACAGAAAACATACACTATATTTTAGAAAATTTATCTTGCATCATAATATTGCAATTTATCTTTGTATGTATCTATCTAGCACAGTGGTAGGGACTTTTGCTAATGCCCGCCTGGCTAGCAACCAATCTCAAGTTGAAAATTTGCCGCCAAATACCAATAGGTGTACTCCGGTAGTTGCACTTGAGAGCCAGTCCCTCCACAGGCTTAGCGTATCTATCAACTTAGGCCGTATCGTCACTTAAGATCAGGTGAGATTATGGTCATTACGCTAAACCTTAAGTATAAAAAACCCTAGCGCCTGAACTAGGCCGAGCCTATATCTCAGACGTTCTCTTCCTGATAATAATATACAGCAATAATCTCGAATTATGTGGATTTTAACGCCTCTCGATTTAACGACGAACTCCCTAAAACAGCGAAATTAGTTGACTTTAACGATATCTTTTCGTTGAACTACAACTGTAAGACTAAATTTAGATTGTATATAGTTTATCCCTTTTTAATGTATAAAAACGTGACCGCAGTGTCAAATATCCTTTTCAGGTCACTTTTGTGGTTATAAATGACCATATCTTTTATATAGGGCCAACTATAACACGTTTTTAAAACTTCATTGAAATCTGTCCAGTCGTTTCTGAGATTAACGCAGATGTACAATATACAAAGATAATATAGGATTGTATAAAGACACTAGCTGTGCCCGCGACTTCGTTCGCGTGGAACTAAAAATTATTTAATATCTCTTGCTCATTTTGTAACTTTTTTCAGTGCAACTTTGGTTCTGTTGGTAATAGCGTGATGTTAAATAGCCTAAAGCCTTCCTCGACGATTGCTCTAACAAGTAGATAATAATTTTTGAAATTCGATTGGCAGTTTTTAAGATTATCGCGTTCAAACAAAGAAACCCGCTTTCCCACTTTATAATATTAATATAGATATAGATTATTTTATATGAAGATATGTTTTATAATTAGGAAATACGTAAATTCTTATTACGTTAAAAGCATAAGTCTTATACACATGTTTTGTGGCGCCTTCCGTAATTGTTTCTGGAAATATTTTGTATGAATCATTACGACAATCGAATGTTAATCACATGAGTGCCGAAACAGATGTGACATTTAACATTGCCAATACCTATGATTCAGGGAAGTGGGAATTTACGTGTTATCAAACTGTATTTGTGTACTAGCAGTGCCCCTGACTTCGTTCGCGTGGAACTGAAAATTGTTTAATAATTTTTGTCGGTTTTGTAACTTTTTACAAACAACTTTGTTCCTATTGAAAGTAGCGTTTTTTTTTATTATTTTATAATTTATAGGTTTTAGTATTATGGCTACAATCCCACTTGATGTGAAGTGACGATGATGTCCAATATGGAACACGCCTATAGGTATTTGGCGGTAGATTTTCAACTTGAGGGTCGTAGCTAGACAGGCGGGCATTAGAAAAAGCCCTACCACCGTGCAATGATCTTTATATATTTAACATTATAAAACGGAATAGTTTGTTTGTTTGAAATCGCCAATCTCATAAACTATGATCCTAATTTCATAAACTATGATTGCATTTAAAAGAGCAATCATTGAGGATTGCTTCAGGCTATTTAGTATCACGGTTTTGAAGCGATAATAACTCGGTGGTAGCGTGTACGGCCGTCGCGCCAGTGGACGTGAATGCGAATCCCTGCAATGAACCGTAGCTTCGTGTAAGGAAATCATCGTGATGAAATCGAGCATGGTGGTAGGGCTTTTTATTACCGCCCACCTGACTTGCTACCAACATCAAGTAGATTATCTGCCGCTAAATAATTATAGGTGCGTTCCGGCAGTTCCATTTGAGAGCCCGATCTTCCATTGCGTTTAGCGTGTCCACCATCTTGGGTCACATCGTCACTTAACAACAGGTGAGATTGGATTCATAACGCTTAACGGTTACTGTGTTACTGAATCAGAGTTAAAATAATACATGAATAGAGAATAAGTTCTGAGCGCCATACATCCGGATTCCCCGACGCGAGACGAGACTGGCGCGGCCAGTATTTCTGTCACAGATGTAATGTGACACGTCACTTGAATATCAACGAATATTCACACGTATAATAACGTTGCAACCGAGTCAAATCGCCCGTAGATTAAAACCTATTTTTAAACTTAAACTTTTTTTTACATCGCCTCAAACTTTTTCGTCCGTCTATCCCATGTTGCATTACAGCCGACCGCGGTGGTAGGTGGGAAATGAAATACATTCGGCAGATCAGACAAGGCCAATATGTCGGCTCCCGTGTCTCTCATCTGCTAACAGCTAATTGATATTCTCACTCATTCGTGCATGGACTCCTAGGCGAATGTGTCTTTTGATCAGTGCATTGATATAAGTATAACTTTTTTTTCAACGTGGTTAAATCCATTACATATTCGTCTCAGCGGGGACGAGCGGGTTATGTGGGACTCACCCGTTGCGAACCGGAAATACCCACTAAAACCTAAACTATTCGAGCTAACAATTATCACGTCGCCCCAGAGATAGAGATATCACTTGCATCGATATTTCATAAAATCACACGGTGTTTTTTTCTTTAATTCTTTTTATTCTTTAATTTCTTTAATTATCTTCAAGAAAATATCTTAAATAAATGTATTTAAAGAAGAGCTTGTGTCTTCGCAGTTCAAGTCAGACTAGAACGTCCCTGGCGATACTTAAATACTTCTACCTAATCTAGTTTGCCATAAACCTACTGATGTCTCGATCATTATACGTTTCCTATTTGATTCTGAGGAGTTCTCGGCCATATCTTCGAAATGCAAGGCCCCACTATTAATAATGTTAAAATGGAAAGTCCATGAAAGTATTTTGTTTTTTTTATACATTATAGGTTTTGCCGTTTTACCACACTCTCATCTGATGTTAAGTGACGATGTGGTGCAAGTTGGTGGACACAATAAATCTAGTGGAGGAACTGCGCTCTTAAGTGCAACTGCCGAGATGCTCAGATGTTTGAAGGTGACGTTCAACTTGAGGGTGGTAGACCGGATGAGCTTTATACAATCCTCTGCTACCGTGCTATGGTTTCACTATGTTTTCCTTCGCCGATAGCACAAGCCTATTGCGGGGATTCGAATTCATTATTATTCCTTAGAATAATTTCTTCAGCAGCTCATAACATATATAAATACAATATTAAAAATAACTTGTAATAATGTCTAATTATAGTGATATTTATTTTGTAAGTAAATAGCAAATTAATCACTCAATTATCTAAATTCTTCATCAATAGTCCGATATAAAACTAAATCCTTTACTTGCATGGTGTTAGGGCTTTTATAATGCCCGCCTGGCTAGCTACCACCCTCAAGTTGAAAACCTGCCGCCAAATACCAATAGGTGTGCTGTTGCACTTGAGAGCCAGTCTCTCCACAGGTTTAGCGTGTCCACCAAATTGGGCCGTATCGTCACTTAAGATCAGGTGAGCTAATGGCCATAACGCTGAACTATAACTATAAAAAAATGTGTTTGGAAAATATTTTATTTGTGCATACCTACTCTTCTATTTATGAATATAAAATTCAAATATATTTCCAATATAACACTTATATAGGTGTTTATTATGTAAAAAAGAAAAAAAAATGTGTCATGTAATTTATAACAGAAAATTAATAATTATTTTATGATATCAAATAATCATTAAATTTGATTTAGAGACCTGCCACCATTTGATTTATATTAAAAATGAAACAAAATTATAATTCAGTAAAGCACATTTTCTTTGTCGTAATTTGTTAATAAAACTATATTTACTAGGTGGCCCGAAAGACGTTGTCCGTTTTTTCCATTATTCATGGTGTATCATTTGCATGGTGGTAGGGCTTTTTCTAATGCCCGCCTAGGTAGCTACCACCCTCAAGTTGTAAACCTGCCGCCAAATACCAATAGGTGTGTTCCGGCAGCAGCACTTGAGAGCCAGTTTCTCCACAGGTTTAGCGTGTCTACCAACTTAGGCCGTATCGTCACTTAAGATCAGGTGAGATTATGGCCATAACGCTAAACCTTAAGAATAAAAAAAAAAAAACAGTAACTGCACAATGCCATCAGTGGCATTCAAGGATGTCATTTAAACTTTGATACAGTGGAATCTCTATAACTCCAACCTCGTTAAGTCGTATTACTCAGTAAGTAGAAAAAATGCGATGCCCTTCCGCTGAGCCCCTAAATATTGGTAATAAATTTATACTGTACAACTCGAATTTCAAAAAGCAGACTTCGTAAGTCGTTGTTAGTTAAATATAATAACGTCTCGATATAATACAATACGCTCGGTATAGGTAACACAACTCGAAAAATATACGCAGAAATAGCTCCTTTCTATTTCGAATTTCTGCAATAACCATTGTATCTCGCAGTTCTTGTTAAGTCGTAAACTCACTAACTCGAAATTTTTAGCATTTCCCTTGACATTCGAGTTATAGTGATTCCATATACAGGACAGTAAAGAACTGAATGGAATAAACGGTGTTTAAAAATAAATTGCAGTGTATACGTTATTGTAGGTATTTGTTTATTGAAAAAACAAACTCGTTCCAGCGAATGAATCATCCGAATTATGACTGAATGTTGATATCTCTCTTTCATTCATAAAAACTTACACGCAAGGGTGTTTGTACGCGGCGTGTATAATAAACCGTATGTTCGCTTCACAATTCTGTCGATCCGGCCGTCACTTCATTCCTTGACTAACAAGCTCCCGTGTTTAACGTGAACCCATTGTGTACCCATATTAAGTGTTTTTAATATATTTTTTAGCTTAGTTTTACGGCCACAATCTCAAATGATATATATATTTTTTTATACTTAAGGTTTAGCATTATGGCCATATTCTCACCTGATCTTAAGTGACGATACGGCCCAAGTTAGCAGACACGCTAAAACCTGTGGAGAAACTGGCTCTCAAGTGCAGCTGCCGGAACACACCTATTGATATTTGGCGTCAGGTTTTAGGGTGGTAGCTACCCAGGCGGCCATTAGGTAAAGCCCTACCGCCATGTTATGGTTTCCTCACGATTTTTCCTTTACCGAAAGCTCAAGCTCATTGTAGGTGCTTCGATTCGAACTCACGTCCCTTGACGCGAATTCGTACACACTACCAATGAGCTATGATCGCTTATTTATATCCATTAAATTAAAATTATTTTTAAAACTATTTCCAATAAAATAAAATCTATTAATTAATTTTTGACAGTGTCATATATATATAATAACGATAATAATAACGAGCTGTAATCGCGAATTCGAGCGCATAGAGCTAAAAGTTGATTGAATTCTTTTTGCCCGTTTTTGTAACTTCTTCAAATACAGCTTTGTTCCTGTTTGTGCTAGTGTGATCTTATTTAGTCTAAAGCCTTCCTCAATGACTGCAATATTAAATACGAAAATATTGTTTGAAATCCGGCTGCTAGTTCCTAAGATTAGTGCGTTCAAACAAACAAACTTTTTCACATTATAATTTTAACAGACACAGTTAGGTATAGATAATATAGATTACATATATCAAGCGAACTAAGTCATTCGCGACTACTGTTGGATACTTCTGGATTTAATAACAAATTTGTGGTATGAAGTCGAGTTTCTGCACTTTGGAAAGGTAAACGTGGTATACTTGACGATTTTCAAAATTTTCAGCATTCAGAATAAGTTAAGAAATGATTTTTGGCAACATTTTGCTTGCAAATTTTTTGATAGTCAGCTATAGTTAACCCGCCGATTTTATAACCGTATAGATCCACTCAATTGGTTATGCCCGAAAATGCCCTAACACGGACATGTCGATTCCTGACCACCAACTGAGTAAGGTGTGCTTTTTGCTTACACCAAAGTTTATCTATAGTCAGCCGTTGAAAATAAACTGGTAATTACAAGGTTTTTATTGTCTATACGTTTACAATTTAAATGATCAGTAGGTACAAACAACACGTACGGAGAGTTTTTTATAGATTTCCCCTTCATCAAGTTAGTAGATACTGCCATGGTCGCATCGAGTCCGGTATATACGAATGGCCTAATTATGAAGTTCCTAAATATTTTAATTAATAATGGTAATTTAAGTATTTTCAATAACCGATTTGATTGATGTTGTTTCGGGTAAAGTATGGCCTAAGCTTTCGGGGTAGAGAAAAATCGTCAAGAAAACGTAGTAGCGTGGGAGTATTATTAGCTAATGCCTATCTAGTTAGGTACTAATCTCGAATTGAAAGTCTGTTTGCTGTGGAAACTGTCTTTGGAAACCCGTCTCTCTGGACTTCACATATCGTCTTTGACGATATCGTCACATAATATTAAGGGAGACTTTGGTCAAAAATTTATAGAGAAGAAATATCATAAAAGACGTGGTTATTGACAAGTGGACTAATTTGTTATGGATAAGAAAGTAGCAAATTAAAATTATTTAAAATCTTATGTATGTATATACCAGTACTTGTGTAGCGGAGTGGTGGAATTGTACCTGATACCGCGCAGTGAAATTCAATAAATAAAGGTGACTGCTGAAAGGTCAGCAATCTATGCAGCTGGTTAGTCACTACCGGATGTCATACCGGGACCAGACAAGACAAAATCACTATAACATGGTAGTTAGGTACACATTGGCTTCATTGCAGGACATACACTAGCTGGTCTCGAAAAGAACTACCACGAAGGGTACTTAACTATGTGTATAGTGTTCGCGATTTACTAGAACAGGATTCTTGTTATTTTTTTTATAGTTGAGGTTTGTACCTGGTACCTGATCCTGAGTGACGATACGGCCCAAGTTGGTAGACACGCTAAACCTTTGGAGGAACTGGCTCTCAAGTGCAGCTGCCAGGACACGCCTATTGGTATCTGGCGGCAGATTTTCAAGTTGAGGGTGGTTGCTAGCCAGACGGGCATTTGAAAAGGCCCTACCACCATGCTATAGCTTCCTAACGATGTTTTGCTTCACCGAAAACTAAAGCTAAATGTTGGTGATTGGATTCGAACTTACGTCTCAACTTACCTTACTTACCCCTCCATTTCCCGTGACTCTGTCGTCTCCAGTGGGCCGTTCGTAAAATACGTCTTGCAAAATGTTATCTTTTTAGCCCCCCTCTCCCTTCTTCGTCACACTATGTTACATTTTCTACGAGTCCATCACTATTACGTCACAGATGATGGACCCCTCGCATATTAATATATGACGTCTAATAGCATTGCTTGAAAAATAAAACTTTTATAAATGAATAAATATCAGTAATATGGAATAAACAAATATTTATGTTATTTATTACAAGTCTAAGGTCTTTTAAATATTTCGAAATATCCATAATTGCTATTGCAATGTCTTCTTTTATGATCTGCGAAGATCATATTTTATTTGACCCGCTGGCCCCCCATAAGTGTGACTGTATTCTATGAACAGGCTCTTAGTTTAATAAATTCCATGTTGACGAAATCATTGATAAGACTTCGTGTTACAGTAAGTTACTTAAAAAATGTGGAATTATCGTATAGCGACTGCAGAATGACGCCGATTGTCAAATAAGTTGTGAAATGCAACGAGTCGGTTGTACATACTGCCACTTTCTCGTGTTACTTAGAAATAAGTAAACCAACTTGTCGAGTTTGTAAAACACGATGATTATAGAATGTCATATCCCAAGACTTAAAGTTTCGAAATAATATGTTATTACTGGTTGTCAAAGTGCCGTTGCAATACCAAACATTTTTGGTTGCACAAACCTTTAGAATTTCCGGTATTCAGTATGTCTAGGTAATTGGATATATAATGTTGGCTGAGTCGAAAATGCGACGTATCGACGCCAGTCACTATGACGAGCAGTGACGTAAGTATACCCTCTGAGGCTCGTGGTAAATTCATTGAACGGGACTTCAATTAATATCGCCATGTTGTAAATTAATTTTAATAAATCACTGAAATAGTTAGTTACCCGACAGCATTATTAATGTCGTGTGAGTTTTCGTTAGGTATTTAAAATAAATTCAAAAGTATAAGTAAGACATATTTAAAATAAAAAACAATTTCATCGTAATGAGATATTTATTAATTAAATTCTTCACTCAGAGCTTTCTGTCCCGCAAGCATCAACAAAATTTAAAGATCGGATCATAGAATTTTCGATAGACAGAATAGCCAAATTCATGCGTTCTGAAGTTAATCCTTTGCTGTATATGGTCTTTATTTATGTCTAAATTTAATTGGTTATATATCTTTATATATGACAAACTCGTATCACGATGTTTGTCCAGGCTAATTTCCGAAACTACTGGATTGATTTTAATGACATTTCGCACAGATATATAACTTTCTCCAACTTAACAATTTTTATTAGATTTATAGATCATTTTATTTCACGGTATCATTAAAAAAAAACATTATTGTCGGCTAATCGATATTGTAACCTAATTTCTCTGGATTCAGTATAGCGTAGGTTTGACGATGCCAGGTGTATCGGATTTAGACAAATTATCAGGATAATTTAGCTAATGCGGATAAACAAAACAAATAAAATCAGAATATAAATAATTGTGTTCCTCTTATTTATACAAAATTTTATCAATGTTATGTATAATGGTAATACATTTTGTAAATCTATAAGGTTCATACAAAGCTTTAAAAAGATACTGACTCTCTTGTTAAAGCTATAAATCAAATCTTATTTATTATTTATAATTTACAAGTTGACTATAATTCACGTTATCACGTAAACTCTGCTACCGATAGATGGCTTCGTAGTAATTAATTCAAAGACACACACAATTTACTTAGGATGATTAGTAGTCAGTTAGAATCAGCCAAGAATCTCCTAAACATACACATTAACATACAAACATGCATGCAGACGCGTTACGTGCATACTTATAGAACACTTTCCCATTATACATATCTCTACATATGTACTATATTTATTTGCCTACTCATAATTTTGTCTTTAGTGATAAAACATCTTTATGTTTATTCTCTGTGTTCTCTTGTCCCAAAGAAAATACGCCACCGACTATTATATGTATGATTCCGACAATATTTTAGTCTTACATGTCACAGGCATTGCTTAGTTTGGATCCTTAAGTAAGTCACAAACCGTGTGATGTCTCTGGAAATAAAAAAAAATTATTTGTATTTTCACTTATAACCAAATGATATCATATAAAATGCTTCCAATAATAATGCAAGTCACAATAGGCCCAAATTATGTGAGTTTATGATTTTATATAAAAGTCATGGATTGCATGGTGGTAGGGCTTTTTCTAATGCCCACTTGGCTAGCAACCACCCTCAAGTTTACAACCTGCCGCTAAATACCAACAGGTATATTTCGGCAGCCAGTTCCTCCACAGGTTTAGCATGTCTACCAACTTGGGCTGTATCGTCATTTAAAATCAGGTGAGATTATGGCCATAACGCTAAAACTTAAGTATAAAAAAAAAGTCTGCATGACAGACCAAGATTCCGCCAAAAAGTCTAGTACTTAATTGTATAATACGGTAATTTTATAAATATCTACACATCGCAAAAGATATTTACTTTTATGTGACATCGTTTTAAATAGTGGTGCTAATATTTATTATTCTTGTGGAATGACCCAATGAATAAATTGATATCTCTGCACGCGAGAGCAACACGTATCTATTACAACGGGTTCATTTTAATAATTATTCTATTAAGTATCAGCGTTGATGTCATTTTTCTCACATAAGTGCTTGTGTCGCATAAATACTATTATAGTATATATATATCTATACATATTTTGAACTATAACTCGTTTTTATCCGTACATAAAATAATATTTGAATATTGTAATAAGTAATTTTGTTTTATTCAAAATGTGACTATTTTGATATTTTTCCGGTCTCACAAAGTGCAAACACTGTGACACTGTGGGAGAATTTTGTTGAAATTCAGTACGGTGATATAATGGTTAACAATTCACATACTTTTTATAATAAAAAATATTTCTTCCAAAGAGTATAAGGTAAAATTTTATAGTTTATAGATGCATATTATTATTAAATATAATATAGTATATAAGAAACCTGTAATAGTTATACGTAGATTAAGTTAGTCCAGGAAGTACAAAAATAGATCCTGAAATTATTTGAGACGTTATTGAAGCCGACGGGTTTAAAGTCATGGATAGAGTATCCAATATTTTAATTAAATCGACTGTAAAGTTTTACGTGTCATTTTTTAATATTATAGAAAAAAACGCATCTTCAAACGGCTCGATTCTTTTTGGCTACGTTTGAATAATGTTAACATGATTTTTTTTCTGAATAATTTACATCAGTTTACCTGGCAACATTAAGTAGGGCTCCATGTACTTAGGTTGCTTGTTACAGCGTGACCCCCGCACCCGTTTGCGGTTTGGGACGACAGGACACTTATTTGTAGGGTGGTAAAGTACGATAAGTGTGTTTGACTGTACCACAACCACTATACACCTGAAAATAAAGGTGTCACTCTTGATCTCTCGTAGCTTATCATGTTTCGGGATCATCTGGTATGATTAGACAACTCAGAAGTGCGTGTAAGAGTTCGCGTCAAGGGACGTGAGTTAGAATTCACCTACTATGAGCTTGAGTTTTCAGTGAAGGGAAAACGTGACGGAACCATAGCATGGTGGTAGTGCTTTTTCTAATAGGTAACTATTAACCTCAAGTTGATGATCTTCCACACATACCTATAAGCATGTTCGGCAGTTGTACTTGAAAGCTAGACCCTACACCAGGCTTCATTACAGTGAAACTTTTTTCACGTCGCCTCAATTTTTTCGTCCGTCTATCACATGTCGCATTACAGCCGGCCGCGGGATAGGGGTAAAGTGGGCAGCGCTCGGCAAAGCAGTTAAGACTAATATGGCAGCGTCCATGCTCCCATCAACTGACCGAGTACGGGATAAAAAAAAAACTACACTTGCATCGTAGTTTCATAAAACTACAATTTTTTTTTAAATCACATTCCTTACATTTCATTCTCGTGACATTTTATCGGTTTTCGATGGCGACAATTTGTGATTACTTATCGTATGTGTTAGGGATTTTGAAACATTTGTAGATTTATAGTAACTAAATTCAATGCGGATTTTCCCGGTGTTTATTTACCGGCGTCGCTTATGTAAATCAGATTGCGTTTATCGTGAATCCGGGCAGGTGACCGCCGGCGGCCGCCAGTAATGTCACGATGGTAATTAGCTAAACAACTTCTACATTCACGGATACTAATCAAATGTCAAGATACGTCTACCTAGATACCATGGCGAAATGCCGATAAGTCAAATGGTAGGTTTTGTCTTTACACTTTGTAGGTTTAGCGTTACGGCGACAATATCACCTGATGTTAAGTAGTGATGTGGCCAAGATAGTGGACACGCCAAGCCTAGTGAAAAGACTGGCTTTTAAGAGCAACTGCCGGAACACACCTATAGGTATTTGGTGGCAGATTTTAACTCAAGGGTGGTAGCTACCGTCTACAAGATCGCATCTATCGCTATACCAAAAATCATCATAATCAATTCAGCGGTTTACGCGTGAAAACGTAACATGCAAACAAACTCACTTTCGTATCATACAAATATTATAAATACGAAATTAAGTTTGTCCGTTTGTTACGCTTTCTCGACTAAACCGCTGAAGTGATTATGATGAATTTTGGTATAGATATAGGTAAGATCCTGTAGAATTTTTCTCGCGAAAACCTTATTGGAAGTGGGGTAAACAGAGAGATAAACTTTGTATGAAACTTTTTATTGCGTCATCTGATCTATTTGACAAAATCAATATGAACGCGATCGAAGCTGCACGTAAAATCTAATTTATAATATTAGTTAGGTTTACTGTTTTATCATATATATAAATATATAAGATTAAATTCGCAAATACTTGGTATAAGTAAAGTTCAAAGTTATAAATTACTTTACCTCCCACGTAAACAGTGTCGGTGTTTATTTGACGTCATTCTTTTATCTATACTAATATTATGAAGAGCTTGCAATCTCCGGAACTTTGTATCCGATTCTAAAACTTGTTTTACTAAAAGGAATTTATATAATCTCTGAGTGCGGAGGATAATGCTTTATTGTTATTAAGTTTTATATAGTAAATAGCGTTTAGTTCTGACTTATTAATAGAAAACATTCAGTATTTATTTCTATCTGTCTATATTAATATTATGCAGCGAAAAAGTTTCTTTGAACGCGCTAATCTTAGGAACTAATTAATGAATGAATACTTTATTGCACTTTAAATATATATGCTGGCGAGCTTAATGCCATAAGGCATTCATCCAGCTAACCTGTAGTAATGTAGTAAGACATAATTACCTTATTGTAGGTAGTGCAAATAAAATAATTGGTGAAATAAGAGTGTACTTATAAATATAGTAACCTAATACAAATTAACTATCAGTCAATTTGAAAATAATAATTGCGCGTGCGTTGCTTCCAAACAAATCGGATCATGCAATAAAAAGTTTTATATAAAGTTTATCCCTCTCTTTACCCAACTTCCTAGAAGTTTTTTGAGAAAAATAATAGCCTATCACCGTCTCCAGGTTCCCATCTATCTATCTCTATACCAAAATTCATCACATTTTCATAGTTTATTTCACAGTTAGTAAATATACAAATAGACAAAATAGTTCAGTGTTACAGATACATTTTTTTATAAAGAACAACGAAAGAAGAACGTAGTTAACAGATTCAATTTTTCTAGGGCTTACGATATCCGACGCTCCACATATACACTCCGATATGTTTGAATACAAGATTATTAAACATAACTATATTTTCTTTATTAGTTTAGATACTGTGTGGGTAAAAAAATTAATATAAAATTATTATCAGTAATAGTTAAATAACAGGAAAAATAGCCGGTAGTTGGTCAGTAGCCACAAATAAATATCGCCAGGAGATTTCCAAACGTAGCGATTTGCTTTTGTCAAAAATAATATCGCATTAGAAACACAAGTCTCGTTCCAGTCCGTTCCAAATGAAGATTTTAATGTTGACTCACGAACGTTAGGCGCCTAACATTTTCGCGCGCAAAGCCCTACGTAAACGTTTAATTTGCAGTCGTCAAAACAAATAAATAAGCGCCAAACAAACCTTATATCTATTCTCAATAGAGTTTACAATTATGTAAACATTCAGTTTACGTAATAGTAAATTACATTTGTAATCTTAAAAATAGAATGCAACGGTGCGTTCCGAGAATCGGTTGCGTTCGTTTTCCTCGACGAAGGAATGTGCTTTGACGTCATCTGCGAACGCACCTCGATAATGCAGCTAATTTAAATGTCACCCGTTCGTGTACACAAACAGTGATTAAAAATGGTCATTTATATTTTGCGACATTGCTATTAACTCGAATGAATAAATTGAAATCTGCGTACAACTTTATCGACCGATAGTCACCGTTATGAAATGACTCGATTCAATGATATGGGATCTTGTACTTTTTTGGCTGTGGGAATTTTAATGTAACCGAATAAAACCTTATTTAAAGTTCACTTGTTTGTGGGCGTAATCACTAACGCTGAGGCAGATTTATTCGTTTGAAACGAAAGTCGGGTATGCAAATATTACACATAGTGAAGTAAGATGAATGTAATACATTTAGCACATTATTTACTAGTAATTTTTTAACGTAAATGTAATAAATATAACCATGTAAATCTGCTTATATCACTGTAGTAATCTATATTAATATTATAAATCGGAAAAGTTTGTTTGTTTGAATGCGATAATCTTGGGAACTACTGGGGACTATGGGGGCGAGCGCGGAAGGCGATCGAGCCCGAGGGCCGTTCGGGTAGAGTCTGCTCGAATCAACTTGAAAACCTTTCGCCATATACGTATAGGTGTGTTCCGGCAGTTGAATTTAGGAGCCAGTCCCTCCACTAGGCTTATCGTATCTACTTTCTTGGGCCACATCGTCACTTAACATCAAGTCAAGTTGTGGCTATAAACTATAGAATATAAAAAAGATATTTAGATTTCTTGAAAGATACTAGGGATTGGTAAATATAATCTTAAAAATGTATATTACCAATGTTATGTAAGGTCATTGGGCGCAGTTCAACAATGTAACCAGTTGTCAATAGAAAGTTTGTTGGGCGGCCACACCATAACTCAAGTAAGAACACATACGATAACACAATCCCATTAATTTCTCCCATTAATTAATAAAAGTTTTCCATTTTTTGATTGGTACTGCTTAAAAAAAATTACGTGATTTTTTAGAAATTGTTTTCTGTTTCGTATTACTACTGCACAGTTTTCTGTCTACTACTGATTAGCGCTTCAGAAGTGTATTTTTCTTCTGACAACAAAATTCAAAACTGTATTTACATAGTAAAAGCAGACAGTTGCGTTTTTAGTTAATATTAAACTTATATATATATATAATATGGTGGTCACGACCGTTTACGAATCACTGATCTCTCGGTGGTCACAATTGTTTTAGCGATGGCTCAGTGGTAGTGTGAAGGAACGCCGCGTCATGGGATGCGGGTTGGAACCAACTACCTACAATGAGCATGAGCTTTCGGTGAAGAAAACCATTGTGAGGAAACCATAACATAGTGGTAGGGCTATTCTAATGCTCGACTGGCTAGCTACCACCCTCAAGTTGAAAATCTGCCTCCAAATACCAATAGGTGGGTTCCGGCAGTTTCACTTGAGAGCCAGTTCCTCCGCACGATTAGCGTGTCTACTAACCTGGACCGTGTCGTCACTTAAGGTAAGGTGAAATTGTGGCCATAACGTTAAACCTTAACTATAAATAAAAAATAAATCTCTACACAGTCAGTACATAGTGCAACGAAATTTAAAAAAATATTGTATTCATAATTGACCATAAGAGCCGTATTAAAAGGAATTTCTTTGAGGTTGGAGTTTTGTCAAATATTGTCATAACTATTAAGTGAGCGATTCTCGTAATTATGAATTCCCATGTGTGGGTGTTGTTGGTTTCTTAGAAACCAACGTACGTAATGATTTAGAATCGATTTTGTATTTAGCTAACGTTTTACCTCTTCCATATTTATCCTACTAGCTGTGCCCGCGACTCGGTTCGCGTGGAACCAAAACTTAATTTAGTTTATTAAAGTATATTAAAAACTTAATAGTTTTGCCCGTTTTGGTCTTTTTTTTTCAAATACAGCTTTGTTCCTATCGATGGTAGCGTGATGATGAATACAATTAAAGCCTTCTTCAAATACTGGTCTATGAAATGCAATGATGTCTTTTTAAATACCCCTGGTAGTTCCTAAGATTAACGTGTTCAAACAAACAAACAAACGAGTCAACGGATAAAATTTTGCGTTTTATAATAAAAATACCTACAGACACGCGTTTTTTTTATTTTATTAAACTCTAATAAAGGTACCTCCGCCCAGATATTTAGAATTATACCGACTAAACTGGCTATCGTGTTGCCCTCACAGGTAAGAGTGTTGTGTGGTAACAGGTAATAGCTTTTCTTTTATAACGTGACCACTAAAAGTACTAAATTTTTACTGACTTATATATGACACGATCGATGAAAAAAAATGCAATCGCAGGAATAAACTAGTAGCAAATTGACTTTCTTTTGAATAACCTCTAGTCGCGATCCGTGACTCCCTCATTCTATCGTTTTTAAACGAAAACTTTGGGAATTCGAGACCATCACCCCTTTTCCCTTTTTTTAACATGCATATATCTGTTTATACCCTGTTAACACCCTCTCACTCGGGGGGGAATACCCACTAAACTCCACGATATACCTACCTCTGCCGCTTAAAATGGAGCGACACGAGTTCGAACTAACAATCAAAGCGTCACTCTGACACGGCGGGTTGTCCTGACTGGACTACGGCGCTAGAGGGATAGCTTGCTACACCCCAACTGTCCCCCATGGCCATAAAATAGTGCAATGAGATACCTTCTAGCCACGATTATGTCATACAACAGATAGTAACCTAAGAAAAACTAATAAAGAAAATGTATGGGATGACACATATCACGAAAGTTGTGCTACTTGGCTTGGTTTCGATACCATATCTATCAACGCGGCATTCGATTATTTTCGATGTTTACTACGCTACTACTAATCATTAGAAGTGGTACAAAAGAAGGAAAATATTTAAAATACAGTTCACATGAACAAAAACAGATAGTCTATTCCCTAAGAATCCTGTCTGCCGACTGGTCTACGGTATGCGTTTACCGTTCTCCTGTGGTTGCCGCATAACTCTACCAAACCACCTATAGCGACATTCCTGATCTACGCTCGTTCCCTCGCTTAATAATAGCGATACAAGTTTTGTTTTTCTGCTATAATAAATCTATACAGTTTACCCTTATTCCCTTTCATATTTAGAAATCTACCATCTTACATATATTATCAGAGGTTGCCCTACTAACTTCCTCGTCTGATAATAGAGCTTCAACTATCAATTAAAAATAACTTTACTATATATTTTTTTTACAAAAAATATAACCGATATTATATAAAAAAACTACTCCATAATACTAATACTCAATAACGTTTCATGAGGTTTGCGAATGTTAAAAAAATGTTAGTATCATTCCGTGATTTTAAAGAAATGTAATATCAAATATAAGCTCCTTCATGCTTTAATGTTTAGAAAAAAAAAAAAAATCTGTCCGTTCAGCTATAAACGTAGAGTTCTAAGAATGCCTTGTAAATCTTCACATTAAAAATAAAAATAAATTACTGTATTTTCAACAACACTGCAAAATATAAGGTATTTGGCGATGCAGAAATATTTTATTGTATGTTTTTTGCTGTATGTTTGAAAATTGTAATCGGTTTTTTTTTGTGATTTTAGAAGGTATCAAGCATACGTTGCTCTGCGATTTTTCTATAGTTTATAAGTTTAGCGACACGGCCGTAATCTCACCTGATGTTAAGTGACGGTGTGGCCTAAGTTGGTGGACACGCTAAACCTAGTGTAGGGTCAGGCTCTCAAGTGCAAGAGCCGTAATACATCTATAGATATTTGGAGGTAGATTTTCAACTTTGGGGGTGGTAGGTCCACGATGCTATAGTGTCAGCACGATGTTTTCCTTCACCGAATGCTCATGCATTTTGCAAGTGAATTCGAACTCACGTCCATTGATGTGGCGTCCGTACACACTACGAACTGAGATATCATCGCTAGAAACGATATTTATTACATTTAACTATTATATAGACGATAGAAGTTGAAATTATATTATGTAGTTTACAACTTTTAAATTAAAAAAGAAAGGTTTTACGTATCTGCGATATTAATGGAAGTGTATAAAGGCATAATTTAATATTTTCGCAAACTCGATTACCTTCGGGTTCATTAAGCGCGTTTAATACAAAAAAAAAATTATACATCGGACTCGAATTACCAGTTCGCTTGGCATTCCAAAAATTCGAACGTGTTATTTTTTTTAGTTGTCGCCGACTTGAGCAGCATACTTAAATTACTCAATAGGTACACGAGTTCATTTAACCCGTATGCGTTATATGCGTTATGTTTTCTTAACATTTCGACTGAGTCATCTGGGATTTCGTTTTTGCTCTAGAAAGTAATCAGACCAGTGCTGAAGGAAGCCTTTGAAAATGGTAAAAAGTGTAAAAAAATAAAACAGTAAGATGAAACCCATTGGAAAAGGAAGAGAGTATAATAAAAATGAAAGGAATAAAAAATACGGGCGATCAGAGGTCGGGAAGGAAAGGGGGTGACTTTCTAAGGGTAAAAAACGGTTTGTCTCGATTTCCGGTAAAACTGCAAGTCCTATGGAAATAAATAAATGGTAAAGTTGTAATAAAAAGATCTACATCTTTTGTATTTACACTATTTTTACATAACCTCAAAATTTATGTGAAAAATTCAAATAACCAAGTTTTCGGTTTTTATGTCTATCTTTTACAAAAACCTTTTTTTTCTCGAAATTTGGTGAATTCTTACCTTTTTATGACCCAAACAAATGTGTAATTTTTTTATTTAAAATATATACTTTTTACCATATGTTGACATAATATCGAAAAAAAACCCTAATTTTCTAAAGTTCGTTGAAGCTGTCAAAGTGCCTAGGGCTAACAGCGTATGTCAGTTTGAAAAAAAAAAGCAAAAAAAACCTAATTTTCTATTGAAAATTCTCACGTCAAAATATCAGCTTTCAAAATATCAAAAAGTCGGTAGGCGTTTTGTTCGCTGAAGTTTCGTTTTGTTCGTATAAAAAAAATGTATATTACTATGGTAATTGCAGTGTCCTAGTGTGTACTATTCAAAAAAATATAGTAATAAAATAAGCGTCGTGGTGTCGTGAGTCGACTGTCAAATCTGATGGAACTTTTACTGGATAGATAAAGTGTCAGTTCTGTGACTATTATACATACCTACACGACGTTTAGAAGCGAGGGTAGCTCAGTGGCAGTATGTACGGACACCGCGTCAAGGGACGTAGGTTCGAATCCACCTACAATGAGCTTGAGCTCTCGGTAACGGAAAATATAGTGATGAAACCTGTGATAATGGTAAAGTTTTTTCTAATGTCCACCTGGATGCCTACCACCTTCAAGTTGAAAATCTGCCACCAAATACCTATAGGTGATCAGGCATTTGCACTTAAAAACCAGTCTCTCCGCAGGTTTAGTGTGTTCACCATCGACATCTAACATCAGGTGGGCTGTAGCCCTAATGCCTAAATAGGCATAAAAAATGACACATATATGTATTTTTTCCTAGATAAGAATTCTATGCTATCTCTGAACTAGATAAGTGTTGATCGAGTTATATTTAGTTGTCCGCTCTCATTGGAAGCTGCAACATCGATCTTTGGATGTTCCGTGATGGGGCGAAACACGTGTAATCTATTGTGCCACACACCCTCAGTTGGTTCAAAACCATCCTCCAATGTAGGGTTAACCGTCAACCAACGATGCGTTTGATTATAGTTTAAAAATATACAATACTTGACCTTAACCCATTCCTCCTCACTGTCATATTTGTAGGAAATTATTTTCAAAATTTCTTTTTACGTATTAGGACTTTTATTTTTATTTTTTACAGCGAAAAAAAATTATGTTATTAGAAAAATCGTGTAAAATATGAATTTCATCAGAAATAATAAAAATAAAAGTCCTAATACGTAAAAAGAAATTTTGAAAATAGTTTCCTACAAATATGACAGTGGGGAGGAATGGGTTAATGTATATTTACGAGACATAGCAGTGCAGAGGCCAATCAGTTCCAAGCGGTGGTGCAAAGTAATGTGGGTACATGAAATTGGGGTCCACGTAAAATGTATAGTTCCAAGTAACACTGAAAAGTAGCAACTCACAATACCTTAATAATGCAAGAGTATAATAGACGTGAAGAACATATGTTCACAATAAAAGTCAAACGACGTCACTTATATTTAACGTTATTCAAATTTACTTTTATATTTGTTTTGAATGCTGTTACAGTAATATATACACTTTAAAATTTAATTATATATTTCCACAGAGTAACGCCTTTATTGATCAAATATGAGTTTTATTGTATTGTATTGATTAATTATAAATTAAAAAAAAACATATGTCCTTCTTGCATCCTTACAAGTGTTCGATGTAGAATGTGCTGCAGGAATATATTATTCCGTCGATGAGATCTCATTGAAAATAAAAACGAATCAATTACGATCCACGAGATAAAAAACGTTAAAGATGGCTGCGTCTGAGATTGCCGCTAATCATATTAATATTATAAATGCGAAAGTGAGTTTGTTTGTAACGCTTTCACGCCTAAACCACTGAATCGATTATGATGAATTTTGGCGTAGAGATAGATGGGATCTTGGGGAGGGTGATAGGCTGTTTTTCCGGGAAAAACTTGTTGGAAGAGCGGTAAAGAGAGAAATAAACTTTGTATAAAGCTTTTAATTGCGTCAGCCGATTTTAATGCGAGTGAAGCCGCTGGTAAGAGCTAGTGTTTTATATTAGTAGGTAGGTGCCTACGACTTCGTTCGCGTCTGTTCCCATTTACCGAGCGCGATCGTAAAATCCGTTCATAGTGGGTACTTAGGTATCCATTGAGAACAGATTAACTTCGTGAAAAGAATATGCATGCCAAATATCAAGACAATGGGTCGCTTTGAAGGTCTAGTGGTGAGTGAAAGGAAATTTTCTATATAGCCATATATACATAAAACAAAGTCGGTTAAGTTACGCCATTTATAACGGTGTGTCTATTTTAATGATCTTTAATTAGTTGGATTCGTCTCCAGTCGAAAACCAGAATACTTTTTTAGTATTAGTTTTACTACGCTAATAAACTGTTAACGGGTACGAAGTTCGTTCGGGTCAGCTAGTAATTATAATACTAATGGTCAAATATTGATCTAAATTCATACATTTTATTTATAGTTATGGTTTAGCGTTATGGCCATAATCTCACCTGATCTTAAGTGACGATACGACCCAAGTTGGTAGACACGCTAAAACAGTAGATAGAGTTACTGGACTGTTATCTCTTCATCTATCGATATAAAAACCTATTTTTCATATTTTTTAAATGTTACATTTATGTTATAGTTTCAACGTTACGGCCACAATGTCACTTCATGTTAAATGAACCTATGGCCAAAGGTGGTAAACAGACAAACCTATTGGAGGAACTATCACTCAAGTGCAACTGTTAGACCACCACATTTATAATTTAACAATAGTTTTTGTTAGCTATGCATTTTCTTTTTATAAATTATTTTATGTGTTTGGATACTCTTTTGGCTTACCTAATATGTTAATGATTATTCGTAAAATAAATTTAACTGCTGTTGATTTCTTTAAGTAAATAAATAAATAAACACTTATAAGTATTTGGCGGCAGATTTGCATTTTAAGCATAGTCTCTAGCATGTAGGCTCTCTTATGTGGGCATAAGAAAAACCCCTACGTCCATTGACGTGGGGTCTGTACACGCGACCCGACAGAGCCATTATCGCTTCGAAATTACAATAAAAAGGTTTTATATTAATAGTTTCGACGGGTTTATTATCGTTCCAGTTGGTTCCCTGTGGATTTTCCTAAAGTTGTACCCACGTGATACGAGCAGGAAGGTTGCGGTCTCCGTATCGCATTCACATTTCCGCCGTAACACTGCGTGCCGTTGTGATAAAAACAAACTTCTCATTAATTAAGCAAATTGGCTGATTTTTTTTTCTGTTCTAACGTCACAGTCGCGTTGTAATAACAAGCCGTGTTATATATTGCCCTATCGTTTGACATAATGGCGTCCCTACTCTGTACTTTTTATTTGTTAAATATATGAGGATATTTGTTGAAATAAAACTAATTTAAACGGATTTTTCCGCGGTTATTTATTAAATTTTGATCCCGACGTTTCGAAAGCTTATCAGCCTTCGTGGTCACGGGGCCGACTGAGGTGTAGGTTGTCCAGAAAAGTTTATGTTACTGTGTCTACCTTCAATTTAATTTTTATTATTTATAGTGTTCCGATCTACGCAGAAAGAGCTCACATTGTCTTGGGGTCTGGCAATTGGTCTTTTGGGTTCCGATTTAAGTAAATGTATAATTGGATCCCAGGCTTGTGCTAGCTTCCAACCATCTTCTCTATTGAAATTTGGATGTTTTTTAATTTCAATAGCCTCACGAATCATCCTAGGTAGGAATCGGTGTTCTTTGGCAAGGATTTGTGGCTTGTCGAATCGAAGATAATATTTGGAGCCTTCTTCTGAATGTTCAGCAACTGCAGACTTCGTAGAGCGTCGGTGTTTAACATCAGCTATATGTTCTTTTACGCGGGTCCCTATATTTCTTTTAGTTTGTCCGATATAGGAGAGGCCACAGTCACATTCGATTTTGTATACGCCCTGTTCTTGTAGAGGTATATGACACTTGACAGGTGGTAAAAATTGACTAATCTTCTTGGGCGGCTTGAAGTAAGTTTTAATTGAAGCACGCTTCAGCACATAGCCAATCTTGTCTGTGATCCCTCCTACAAAAGGTAACACAACAGGTACACGTTCTACTGTGGCTGGTTTCACTCGGTTTCCGTGACGGCGGCGTGGAATTTGGAGCTTGTTATCACGCAGTACTTGCTTGACATATCGCAGCTCAGCAGCCAGATGTTCCTCGTCACAGATTCCTTGTGCTCTCTGAAACAAAGATTTACCCACGGTAGCTAACTGTGTCGGATGGTGGTGAGATTCACCATTAAGGTATTTATCTGTATGGGTCATTTTTCTGTACACAGTATGGCCTAAAGACTGATCAGGATTACGGATAACTAAAACATCTAAGAAAGGAAGAGATTTCTTTTGCTCTAACTCCACAGTGAATTGTATGTTATTGTTAATGGAGTTAAGATGATCTAATAATGCAGCTACTTTGTCAGATGGTAAAATTGTGAAAGTATCACCTACGTACCGTTTGTAAAACCTGGGGGTGACGGGGGCAGTGCTTAGGGCTGTCTCCTCGAAGTCCTCCATGAAAATATCGGCGACTACTGGAGATACAGGTGAGCCCATAGCTACTCCATTCACTTGTACATAAAACTGATTCCTCCACAACATGTAGCCAGATGTGAGGCAATGTTTAAGTAATGCTGCATACTCTATGGGCATGTTATTATCTGCTAACCTCTTAGACACAATTTCAATGGAGTCTTGTACTGGTAAGCTTGTGAATAGAGACTGGACATCAAAACTAACCATGGTTTCATTGTCAGCTAATTGTAGGTGTTTAATATCACTGACAAATTGGTATGAATCCTTCACAGATGCTCTAGTGTTGCCTCTTAGTGGTGATAACACTTTTGCTACGTGCTGAGCCAATCTGTAGGTTGGTGTGTCGACCTGACTCACGATGGGACGTAGTGGAGCATTTGACTTGTATATTTTCGGTAACCCATACAGTTTAGGAGGTTTTGCACACGAAGGGACGAGTAAGTTTACGTCAAGATTTAATGTGTCGGAGTAACTGCTTATTAAAGAGCTGGTAGCCTTTAAAACTTTGTTGGTTGGTTTTAACGTTCTTGTATGTACTTTCATCCGACAAAAGTTGTTCTATTTTATTATTGTAATCTGACGTATCCATTACTACTGTCGCATTACCTTTATCTGCACGGAGAATAGTTACATCCTTCTGTGAACGCAAGTTCTTTAAAGCAATATATTGTTGTTTTGGAAGATTTGGTTTGGGCGCTTTCACTTGTCGTAATATTGACGAAATGTCTTGACGTATCGCCTCCGAATCCTCCTTTTGCAAATTATTTTTGAAGAGACTATTCTCAACGTTACAAATAATGTCTTCATACGGTATCCTTCGTGGTGTTACGGCAAAATTTAATCCTTTTGATAAAACCTGAATTGTGTTATCGTCCAATGTTTGTTTTGACAGATTAATGACAGCGCGTTGTTCAACTGCGCGTGAGTGTTCGTTGTCTATGGTGGGGTGCGTTCCGTTCCTACACTCGGTGTTACTAAGATTTTTGGCATTTGATTTAGATTGTAATTTTTCATATTTTATGATTTGTTTGTTTTTGCATTCATTCAATTTCGCTATTTCACGTTTATTTAAAGCGTTGATGCAATTTTGAAAATCAAATGCTGATAACTCTGTCTTTAACTCATTGGACTTAATCTCAACACAATTATTTATATTATGGAGATCGGATCTTATTTCACGAATGGCAGCCAGTAAATTTAATAAATAACCGCGATAAAATCCGTTTAAATTAGTTTTATTTCAATGAATAATATTCGCGTAAATCTAAGAAATCATTATGAGGATATTTGTGTTAAATTCGTTGTTATTTTTTTATCGGTACCCGATATTGTTATTATATCGGTGTGATCCCAAGCCGTTTTAATTGGAACACATGCCATATATGTACCAAGAAAGTATGGTTTTTAGGTTTCGTTGTTTATTTTTATAATTTAAAATAACCATAATTGATCGGGTGGAGTTTTACCCTGAGCATTTTTTTCTTCTTTGTGGCTAAAGAAAGTGCGGTTTTCCTGATGGTAAGTGGTGACCGCAGAGTCTAGATGACTGTAATACCAGAACGTTTATATGCATTTTGCTGACCAGAAGTTAGAACCGGCAAATGGAGGTCTTTATGATAACAGCGCCTTCTACTGGTATCAACTGCAAGTTAAAAACTATCCATGTGACTTCGCTGCCTGGTTTCCATCATTCAGGATGAACGAATGAGACGTTACGAGCAGGCCTTCGACCCCCTTCCGCCGAGGGCTCACAAACTTGCCATAAGTGAGGCCGGTTATCTTTTTTCTGATTGGTCTGGTTTACCATGAAAGCAAGTGTTATCACGATGCTGCCCGAATCACCTGCCGTTATTTGTACCTTCACAAGTTTTTTTTTTTAATCGGGCAATCCTTTTCTGAGTGAAATGATTTATGTAATTACATTTTACTACTCTACGTCTGCTATCAGATTTTATATTCCAAAGTATCATAATTATTTAAGATTTTATGTTATATAAGACTACCTGTGTTCGCGACTCCGTTCGCGCGGAACTATAATTTTATTTAACAATCTTCATTGAAAAAATTTATATAGCCGATGTTACTCAGAGCTAATGTATTATTGTAATGGTGGAATAATTTTTGAAATCGGTCCAGTAGTTCTTACTACAAACAAAAATACAAATCTTTCCTTTTTATGATATTAGTATGGAAGTATAGATTCAATAGATGCGATTTGTGAAGCACGATTATTTAAATATCGGAACGACATTCCGTTGACAGGAAAATCAAAACGCCGCTACTATAAAGTATAATAAATAATATATGTAAGATTGAGGTCGCATTAAAAAAAAATATTGTATGTTTAATAAAAACATATTTCAAAGCGTTTTAAATATTACTTAACCGAAATACCATTACAGAAGTATTCGGTTCTCGAATATCGCCGATAAGCGCATTTCCAACTATTGTACAAGAGTTGTTTGGCAAAGCGTAATATATAAATGCATATATAAAATTACGTGATTGTTACATTTTTTTTTATGGAATTTTTATGTATCGTCACGTTAGACTCGTGTCAAGGTAGGTAGATTGATGTGTGCCTTGAAAACGTCTCTGCATTCCTTATTAAGACTGTATATTATAGCATTACAGCCATTATCTTACCAGATGTTAAGAGCAGTCTCTCTTAAGTGTAGCTGCCGGAACAGGCGCGTAAGTGTTTCGTGACAGATTTTCACTTTGACGGTGGTAACTAACCAGGTGGGCAGTGAAAACCCCCTAACACCATGTTACGGTTTCATCACGAAGTTTTATTCACCGGAAGCTCGGGCGCAATGCAGTTCATTCTCATTCAGGCGTTCATTGATCCGGAGTTCGTACGGTTTCGTGCTGAGTATAATACATTTCAAAAATAACAATGATGTAAGTAAATTGTCGCGGCCAATGTAGCCAAATTACATTTCGACGTTGTCTATACATTAATATCTACTACGTGCAAAAAGTGTAACTATAAGATATTGAAGAAAATATCATTTTTAATTTCACCTTATTAAAATTATAAATGCGAAAGCTTATTTGTGTTACGTTTTCACGCTTAAACTGCTGTATCGATTACGACTAGACCGTGGATATGGTGTGATAGGTTGCTTATTTTCTCGAAAAACCTATATAGACTAATATAGACGAGAGCAGACCTATACTAGCGCATCATTTAAAAGGATGAATGATTTTTACAACCTGTATATTATTCATTAATGCAATAGGTAAAATGCAGCGAACCCGTTTTTAGAGGTTAAATATTTAAGTAGAAATGTCAATACTTGATGCGTGGTTCATTTTTCGTAAACACAAACGCAGGGTTGGAAATTTGTTTCGTAAATTAATTTTATGGAAAACCGTGCATAAAATCAAATTTGGGACTAGACATTTGAGTAATGGCAAAAGTTATTATAGGGAATACGTGAGATTGGAGGAAATATCGGTAGAGGTGGTCAATTACGGTAAGATCACATATAAACTATATATAAATAAATAGCCGAGCTAGCGACTTCGTTCGCAAGAAACTAAAAATTATTTAATATTATTAATTAATTTTGCTCCTGTTGGTGGTAGTGTGATGTTAAATAGCGTAAAGCCTTCCTCAGTCATGTCATCATGGAATACAAAAACATTTTATATAAACCGACTGTTATTTCCTAACGTTAGCAAGTTCAAACAAACATATAGTTAAATATGGATTCTTTATAATCAAAGTATGCCATCTATGTGTTGAGCACCATTCGCAGAAGTCTTCTTTCAAGGAATTAGAAAGATCCCATCTCTTCCGTAACTCTTGACAACCCTGTTGTTGTACACTTGTACGACAGCAATAAAATAGTCTTTGACCTTTGGAAACGTATTAACGGCATTGATTGTTTTGACATTTGACAGATTTTTGTAAATAAATGTCACACATATTTATAGACATACAGTTACAACTTATGGTCGCGATGGAGACATATGCAGTCATAGATATAATGTAATTCAACGCATGCATAATGTAATAGTAATTCTTAAAATAGACGTGATTTAGTTAAAATGATACCACCTACAAGGCGTGAAGGGCAAATACAAACTTTTATTTATCAGCCGTTAAAACTTGCATTGCAATGCCTTAATTCAGATTCGTAAAACAAATTATACTAATCTGGTTTATCATATAAACTTTAAAATTTATTAGAACAAAGTTCCTTAACGCACGGTACGAATGGAGCGTAGACAAATAAAATATAAGATTTATTCACCACGACCCTTTCTTTAGTGTGTGCTATGTTGACTATATTTCTATAGTGTAGACGATTATCCGTAGCGCGTACGCTATTGGCTGTGCCCAGTCATAGGTGCGCGCTTATTGGTTCAAGACAGCCAGTAAGTTCTCAAAGGCCGGCGCAGATATCGTTTGTGCACGTTATACGTGTTATCTGTTTTATAGCGTATTATATTTATTAGAGAATTTCAATTATGCACAATAAAATGTTTATTTACACAAGTAAAAATAATTTAATATTTACGAAATTTCCTACCACTTTTTCAATACATTAGTTACTCTGCATTTCATTTAACTGCTCTTACACGCTGGTAATTCATTTATTTGTAACTGTTAATCAATAATATAATACGTTTGTTAATAATAATATACTACGTAAGGTATTACGTCTCAACCGAGAGCTCCATGACACTCATGCATTTTTTTTATTATATTTATATGTACCGTGTCATTTAATTAGAAGTACAAATATTATATTAGACTTTTGGGATGTGAATATCATCATTTCTTTAATATCAGCGATTAAGTTTCAAACATTTATTGCAATCGACTGTAGCGATTGTCGCGCGTTTGTGTATGATTGTAGAATATGTATAGCCCGGATACTTATCATCTTCTTTCTTTTGGATAGCGTTAGTAATAATAGCACATTATTACTTAACACTTGGTTAAATTTAGATTATGAGATTATCAAGAAAGTTATCGGTGGCCCAGACTTCTGGTAGAATCTTGATTCGACTTGTACATATATTTTAGTTTTGAAACATTATATTGGCGAAAATCTTCCAAATCAACTTCATTTCATTTATCCTTTCGATCTCTGTACAAGTTTCTAATGTAACTGCATCTATAGTCAGGGGAACTTCTACTGGATTCGATTTCCTTTCATTTTTCTTCTGACACAATCTCACTGCATTGGCATTACTATCACTTTAACACATTCTCTTATAGAAAGGAGAGGTATTGAATATCATCAAAGTAAGAAGCAATGGGTAAATATTTATAAATGGCCTAGGGGGATTTAAAGCGATGATAGCTCAGTTAGTAGGGAGTACGGACACCGCGTCAAGGGACGTAGGTTCGAATCCACCTACAATGAGCTTGAGCTCTCGATAACGGAAAATGTCGTGAGGAAACCATAGCATGGTGGCAGGGCTTTTGCTAATGCCCGCGTGGCTAGCTACCACCCTCGAGTTGACAATCTACCGCCAACGATCTGTAGGTGTGCTTCAGTATTTGCATTTCAGAGCCAGTCTCTTCACTAGGCTTAGCGAGTCCACCATCTTATCTTATCTACAAAGTAAAAAACACACAAAAAGCCTCTCAATGTATTTACATTTCCTTTCAACCGCCAGTGCTTGTTAGTTCTTCATATGAAATAGTAATCAGCTTATTGTACCGTAAGAGGCGTGATGTTAATAATACATAACATCTGACCCCTTAACGATACGGCCGAGCGATTCGTTTTCCTTGACAATACATATTTAATTAAGCTTAGAACAAACAAACGTTATAACCCCGGCTTGTTTCCTCAAAGAACATACGCTTCGTCCGTACGCGACATTAATATGTTTGTAATGTTAATGTTAATACTAGTGAAATCCTTGAGTAACTTATGCTAATAGCAAAAGAACAATACACGTATGCGAACTTCTTAGAATAATTCATAATTTATTACTTAACTCGATCGTGTTTCTAACCGCCTGTCCCATTTGTTACATTCGCTTTTTATATTCGCAATTTCGATTGCTTAATGTCTATATTAATATTATAAAGTGAAAAAGTTAGTTTGAAAACGCTAATCTTAGAAACTACGGGTTGGATTTCAGAATATATTCTTGTATTTGATTGAGCAATCATCGAGGAAGGCTTTAGGCTGTTTAACATCACGCTACCGCCAATACATATTGTACCTGCAAAGTATCGTAAGCAAATGTAAGTAATTTTTTATAGGAATCACAATTTTTTACTCTTTATAGGTTTACCTTGATCATGAGATGATAAGATGCTAAACCAGTGGAGAAACTGACTTTCAAGTGCAGCTACCGAAACACACCTAGTGATATATTGCCTGTAGCTTAAGAATAGTCTAAAAAGGGAGCCTAGAAGTAGCCTAAAAAATAACTTACCACTATACAATGATCTTTACCCTTTTCCTATAAAATAAATAATCACAGATCACAGTAACATCCGTGCAACTATAGCGGGCTTAATAAATGCGAACGTATAAATAACTCGGATCATCTGAGAAATCGTAATAAACAAACACAGATTCGCATTAATAATATTTATACTTATGTTCTTTATTCAGATGGAAAAAAAAGAAAAGATTAACATATCAAAGCTTTATGAGATTCGAGTATTTGTATTCACTGCGAGAAAATTGAACAATACTCATGAAGATACGTACATACATATTGTGGGATTTGTATAGTCTCGACACCTGGGAACTGGGTAATTGTCGTTGAGCTACTCGCTTCGAGATGTCTGGAGGTCATACGTACTGGTTCCCGGTGTGTTATTCTTTCTTTTTTATTCCGTACCCTGACCTACGTCTGTTAGGGGTACTGCATTCTTACATTCGTTTAACCTCTACTAGTGATATGAATCGAGGCATTTTGTACTTGAGTGAATCTGTTAAACTTGTATTCGAGTGGAAACAAATTTGAGTCGAGTTCGTTTTATTCGAGCTACCGAGTCAACTCGGCGCGCGGAGTAAATTAATTTTATTTTACTTTGTTGATTAATGACATAAATAAGGTAAATAATATTTTGTTTTTTATTTCATATAACCAAATATTACTTATTTAATAAAGTTATTTAAGAATTAATAATCTAAACTAATCGAAACTCGGCTCGAGTGATAAATTCTTACTCCAGTTGCAAGGAGTGTATGTAGTTTACTCTAGTGACTCGACAATTCGAGTACAGCTCGAATGACATATTAAAATTATTCGAGTGGCTTGAGTCACAAAAATCTACTCGAGTCGTATCTCTAACCTGTACATATAGATAACGATACCAACATTTAATGCGATATTTATATCGAGTTTCCTTGCAAGCTTATGCACCCGTCATGATCATATGTTCTTTGGTCATATTAATACTAGCTATGCCTATGATTTCGGTCGCATGAAACTAATAATTATTTAATTATTTTTGACTGTTTTATTTTACTTTTTTTTAAACAGCTCCTCTAGCTCCCATTGGTCGTAGCGTGATGTTAAATAACCTAAAGCCTTCGTCAACTATTGCTCTATCAGATACAAACATTTTTGAAGTTTTTGAAATCCATCTGATAGTTGTTAAAATTAGCGCGTTCAAACAAACAAACTTTTGGGCTTTATAATATTAATATAGATTTTTCAAGTAACTACTCTAAAACAAACGAGTGCTGTACCTTTTCCTTCTCTGATTGTCAACGGATTTCCTTCTTGTTTTTTTTTTTGTTCTGTATTTACTATCTTGAGTGTTATCAATAGAAAACTCTAAATAATTTTTTTATTTCCTAAAATTTGTAATAATGAACATGATTCAAATCGGGACAGAGGGAATGTATTAATACGTTGTAAGAGAAAAAATCCAGCTGTGATTAAAAAAGGAATATCTGAAACAAGTTTATCGGTTTTTCAATACCTTGTCAAACAGTTACAAATGTATAATAAAGTTTTTTTTAATTTCTTCATTGTACTGTCAAATTACCGCACTACAAATTATTTTTTTTTGTGATTGCCTTCATATCTGTTTAGAATAATGTTGAAAATCGAATATAAGAATACCTAATGTATACAAGGATAATAGTTATTTTGATAAAATAACGTCGATAAAATAACGAGATTGAACGCACTTCTTCTTACCGTCTCCACCAATCGTACGTGTCCGCGTACACGCCCGCGTAACCGCCGCCCTCGCCGCCGAGGCCGAGCGGTTAATTTCGCTCCCGCACACCCGCCGCGGCCTCCCTCTGCAGACGCTTGAGCCTAGGTTCGATCCTCCGGATAGGAGCCCTCAAGTGACTCTGCTCGCGCGATACAATGACACTCTACATCACTGAAAGTACATCATCACACCGCATACCATCCATGCACACCTACACGTTAAGTACACGGTTCTGTAAGGGACTACCCCCACGATCCTTGTTTGTTTTTCCCGCAGCATCCCAAGCCGAGGTTCGGCCATCCTGGCACCCTTGCGCTCGCTGCCTCGGAGCTGAGTGCCCTCAGCACTCGCCCCAAAAAGTTCGGTGAAGCTGTCAAAGCCCTTACGGCTAACAGCGTATGTCAATTAAAAAAAAAAAAAAAGTTATTTTGACGCTCCATTACTTCAAAATTTATGCCTTTTTCTCTTATTTTTTAAAATCACATTTGTTTTTATATTTTGTTTAGCTTAACAATTTATCTGTATAGAGATAGGTGGAAACCTGGAGACGGTGACAGGCTTCTTTCTCTCGGGAAGAACTTATTGGTAGTTTTCTAAAGCGTGGGATAAACTTTGTATGATTCTTTCTATTGCGCGATCCGATTTGATTGACAAAATCTATTTCATTGCGAGCGAAGCCGCAGGTTTGGCCAATAGTCTATGTTTAGATTAAAAAGTTGCACGAAACCGCATATATACGCCGCGGGGTATTGTTTTGTTTATCTAGAGCGAGGCATTAGTGCGGCGTGGGAGAGCTCATTCATGTTTCGCCTCGTGACGTCACCCACGCACGATCCGATGCATTCGTGTAATACTATTAATTTTAATTCATGCCATACATAAATCTGTAGTAACTTTGTGTAAATTAAAATCAATACTACGAGTTTATCACTGAGTAATATCTCGTTATTGATACGTGAAAGGGAAAATGTAGACCCCTTTTTTAAGGATACTGCACGTATGGAATGGTTTAGGTTTTTTACAGGTTATGATCTTGCCTGATGTTAAGTGACGACGTGGTCCCAAATAGTGGGGCACGCTAAGCCTACTGGAGAAACTTAAGTGGAATTGCCGGAACATACCTAAAGGTAGGTATTCTGCGGAAGATTTTGCATAGTTCAAGTTTACATGTCATACAAAATGTCGTATAAACAAATTGAATTACATATATTACAATCTTGTTTATGCTCATCCGACAAATGTCAAACACGTAATAGCCTATGGTCGAACATTCGCTAAATACGTTTAAAATATTGCTAATTAAATAACAAAATTAATTATTATCGAATGTCGATGATACGGGTGACCTCTAATTGATATAATTATTTCATAAATCACAAAATTATTAATAAAATATCAGGCAACGTAATCGACAATAAAGAAAATAACCATTACCGAATAATGCACCGAATGGATTTAATGTCCAGCTAACTTCATGGTGTGTAACTTTCGGTGTTCTTAACGATTTCTCATAATCCGTCCAAAGAGGTGTAATTTAAATAATGATAATTAGAAAGTGATACAAGAAAAATATAACAATAAAATGGCTGATTAATCATCGCACGCCCTGTAGGTAGGTAATCGCGTAGGCGGCTTTATTGCTTTGCCGGTAGGCGCATTAACTCGCACATAGTATATGTACTACTTATACTACAAACATCGGCTGATTTAAAACTCGAACGTTGGTAGTTTGTTTTCGTTTTACTAAATTTATCGGAACCAGGAAGTAGAGAAGGACGTGGAAATTATAATGCATAGATCAACGCTCAAGTGAATAATTAAAACATTTTTTTTTCTTGTTTCGTAGCAAAACTACTACGCTGTATCTGACCATATAAGCATAGTACATACTGAAAACATTGACGACTTCCGAGAGGTTAATATATAAAAGTAACTTTTACCTGCAGCTTCTCTCGGATTAAAGCGATGCTAGCTTAGTGGTAGTGTGTACGACTTTGCGTCAAGGGACGTGAGTTCAAATCCAAGCACCTACAATGAGCTTGAGCTTTCGGTGAAGGAAAACATCGTGAGGAAACCATAGCATGGTGATAGGGCTTTTTCTAATGCCCGCCTGGGTAGCTACCACCCTCAAGTTGTAAACCTGCCGCCAAATACCAATTGGTGTGTTCCGGCAGCTGCACTTGAGAGCCAGTTCCTCCACAGGTTTTAGCGTGTCTACCAATTTGGGCCATATCGTCGCTTAAGATCAGGTGAGATTATGGCCATAACGCTAAACCTTAAGAATAATATATATATATATATATAGATTTTGTCAAACAAATTGGATGACGCAATAAAAAGTTTTATACAAAGTTTATCCCTCTCTTTACCCCACTTCCAAATAAGTTTTTTGCAAGAATAAATAGCCTATCACCGTCTCTAGGTTACCATCTATCTCTATGCCAAAATTTATTATAACCGATTCTGCGGTTTTAGTGTGAAAGTGTAACAAACAAACAAACTCACTTTCACACGTATAAATTACCAGCTTTTATCTGTGGCTTCGCTCGCGTTAATATTGATTGTGTCAATCAAATTGGATGACGCAATAAAAAAATTCATACAAAGTCGAGAGGGATAAACTCCACTTCCAAAAAGTTTTTCTCGAGAAAAAGGAATCCATCTCCGTCTCCTGGGTCCCGTCTATCTCTGTACCAAAATTCATCACAATCGATTCAGCGGCTTAGGCGTGGAAGCGTACCAAACAAATAAGCTCACTTTCATATTGATAGTAATAATATGGTCAGTAAATATAATGGTATTTAGTAAGGATAGGTAAGGATTACCAAAACACAATTCGATTACCTAAAATCTTTTTATTTCACTTACTGAGAGAAGAACTTATTAGCAATCCACCGCCGTAACTGGATTGTCAGATTGGCTGATATTTAGTGACTTGATACTCTATTTCTGTCGTTCTGTGAAATACAATGTGACATTTGTATAGTCAAGACAGTGCATAACAAATTCAGTAAGATCCCTTCCGTCGCAGAGGACCGGACCTGGGATTAAGTCAACCACTTGTCTCCGGATATACCATGTAACGCGAATTGATTGGTTTTTACACCGCCATGAAAGAGGGGTGGATATTGCCTGAATTGTTTCTCAACATTGGAAAGTTGTTTATTTGTGTACATTTGAAAGCTATCGTATTCTTAGAAAACAATGCATGTTCTATGGATCGCTTTGAGACGGTGATCGATCGAAACTTCTAAGAATTTGTATACATCGTTTATTTGTGTTGTAGAGTTATCTAGATTTTACTTCGTAAGTCGACTAATTAAGTGTGGGTTGTAATAATGTGAAAATGGATTTGTTCATAGTTTTTACAGTAGCGATAATTATAGAGCTTGTAAGTGTTATCGGTTCACCGTATCAGTACCGCGTCACTGGTACGTCGTCGAATTCATTTATCTCGTTACCATTGATAACGCCTACGTATTGTATTAAATATATCTAGCTTCGAGGGCCGCTAGGGCACTTGTGTCCGATTACATTGTTACCACAATATATATAGTAAAAAAACTCGTTTCAGTGAGTCATGCCCACATCACGGTTCTAATGATGAACTGTCTTTTTTATATTTTATAGGTTAAGTGTTATGGCCACAAAGTCACGGTTTAAGGATTTATCTTTGTCGGTTTAAAGACATCTATAACACCAGGGGAATCGCAGGTGTGTTGTCGGCCTTTATTTTGGAGGGATTGGCTTGCGCGTGCATCTGCCGGAACACACCTATTGGTATTTGGTGGCAGATTTTCAACCTGAAGCTGGTAGCTAGCCAGGCGTACATCATAAAAAGCCCTACCACCATGCCAATGCTTCCTTCACCGAAAGCTCAAGCTCACTGTAAGTCATCATCAGAAGTGATGATAGCTCAGTGGTAGGTGTACGACTTCCCGTCAAGGGACGTGAGTTCGGATCCACCTACAATGAGCTTGAGTTTTCGATGAAGGAAAACATCGCGAGGAAACCATAGCATGGTCGTAGGGCTTTTTCTAATGCCTGCCTGGCTAGCAACCACCTTCAAGTTGAAAATCTGCCGTCAAATACCAGAAGGTGTATTCCGGCGGTTGCACATGAGAGCCAGTTCCTTCTCAGGTTTAGCGTGTCTACCAACTTGGGCCGTACCGTCAGTTAAGATCAGGTGAGATTATGGCCATAACGCTAAACCTTAACTATAAAAAAAAGGTGCTTGGATTCGAAATGACGTCACATAACGTGGTGTTTTTACACACGACGACTGAGTTATCGTCGTGCAATAAATGAAACTATAAAACTAAATGTACGTTTGTTTAAGTGATTAACGATACAAAACAAATTGCGAATTAATTATCCACCGTTTCTTGACATTACTCTGACATTCGATAAAGACGGGCGAAGTGTCTATCGTATTAACATTACAATGCGGCTAGTGATGTGTACGATGAAGCGCTATCTATACATTTGGATATCGACAAAAGATTCGGTTAGATTAGTTATATAGTGGCCGATAACACAAGATGTTAACAAAATAGTAAAGTACCTAGTCTATAGTTATATTGTATGTGTCTTCAATTTCTTTTTGGAATTTATTGTTAAAAATCGATATTGATACAACATGTAGTGAATTCGATGCGGCGATGGCTCGATGGCTTAATAGTGTATACAGACGCCGCGCCAACGAACGTAAGGTCGAATCCCTGCAATGAACCCGAGGTTACAGTAAAGCAAAACATCGTGATGAAACCTTAACATGGTGGTAATGCTTTTCTAAGCCCCATTTGGCTAGCTTCCATCCTCAAACTTAAAATATGCCACCAAATACCCATAAGTGTATAGCGGCAGTTGTACTTGAAAGCCAGTGCCTACTAATTTTAGGTTTGAAAGCGTAACAAACAAATAAATATACTTTCGCATTTATTATAGGTATTAGTAAGTATTATATAGTGTAGTGGTAGTATATAGTAGTAAATAAAATCGTAAAAAAAGTAAAGCCTTGCAGATAGGAATATCGAATAATAAATATAAAATGTTACTCCTGACATATTGATAAGATAGTGTCTCGGTGAATGTATTGTGGAATCACTCCAGTAATATATTTCCGTAGCCCTCGTTTAGATCTCGCGAAACGTTTGATCAATCGGTCGTCGACATTGTTATCTAAAATATAATTTATCTACATCAACGGCGCGACGACAATAATTATCTTGATCAATGCGTTCTTTGAACTATTTCTAGTTGTGGATATTTTTGAATATGTAAAAAAAGTGTTGTTACAACTCATTTAGTTGTGTTGTATGTACATTTATTTTTTAAGTGAAAACAGTCTCAGGCCAAGGCGAGATGGCCGTGCGAGAAGATCCGACGCTACTCATTAAAAAAAAGTACTACGACACTTCAAACCCACGTGTTTCCATACACCAGGGATAGCTTTCGCACTCCTTCTAGTCTGTAGCGGAAATGGCCTTTGAACTTACAGTCCTTCCAGCATCTCCTACCTAACCGATCTGATGCGGCAGACGAACACGAATCTACGAACGAACTGTCGCAATAAAGTGATGTTGTGTGTATGTTGGGATTGGAAGAGCATTGTTCATTATGAGCTTTTACCGCCAGACAGAACCATTGATTCGGATATTTACTACCAACGTCTAATAAGATTAAAGCAAGAAGGTGAACGAAAGCGGCTGAAAACGTGGTTTTTCAGCACGATAACGCTAGATCACGCACATGTTTGGCCACTCGGCAAATATTAAGAGAGTTTGGCTGCTAAGAGGTGTTAATGTGTTCGTCATATAGCCCTAAATTTGCCCTTCAGATTTCCACTGTTTTGGTATATTCAAAATGCTTTAGGTAGTATCAGGTTAACATCGAAAAAGGACTGGCAAAAATAATTGTCACGTTTTTTTATTAGTAGTTCATAAATTTCTACAACACCGGGATCGTGACATCACGTACATGATGACAGAATGACGTTAAACAGAACGGCACATATATATTATAAATAAATGTACAGGAACTTTGAAAAAAAAATCTTCTGTTTTCATATAAAATGCGAAGAAACTTTTCCCCCTGTCTAATAGATTTGATATATTTTGAAATCATGTTTTAATAATATTTAAAGTCTTATCTATTCAATGGAATATTTTATTAAACGTCATGATATCTTTTTTTGCTATTAAAAGATACATGTACATATAAATGTGATATAATTTATGTAAAATAAATTTATTTTAACTGTGTTCGTTAATTTTATTATACTGGTTAGAATGTCAAAACGCGAAAGAATAACAAGTAACATGTTTAGCTCGATAACGTTTTACGAAGGTCGCGTCACTAGTTTCATCTAATTATAAACTATTAAGGTTTTAGCACAAACGGAGGTTATTCTTGGTCGTCATCGAGTATTAGCTTTTACCCGTGGCTTCGTTCGCGTTAATATATATATTGTCTATCTGAAAGTTATAATTTTTTACAAGAGCAAAAGTACGCTATGACTGTTTCTGTACCACTGACAAAGTGTATGAAAATGTTTATGACGATCGGTTGAGCTGTTGAGGTGTGGAAGGGTGACAAACAAACAAACTCGCAATCACGTTTATATGAATTAAGTTCAAGCACAGATTGGCGAACAGACTTTACTTTTTATTGTCGTTTGACAAAATGTCCACTGTCCACCTAATCATATGTTTTTTAACATCCTTAATCAAGGCCATCGCATAACCTTTAAGTATTATACAAATTTATAAGAATTATTGCCGTCTGTGCGAGTATCTTGCAGAGGTAGTCAACCTGGTTCTCCTTTCCCTACCAGAAACGTGTTGAATTCGTGAGTCTAATAGCTTTGCCCTAGCCTTTGTCTTAGCAAGGAGGAATAAGTTTTATAAGGTATATGTTTGCGGCAGTATAAAGTTGTCCCACTTTCCGTGAATACATTTTCTTCTACCATATAACATAAAGTAGTGATGCGCCTCGAGCCGTTTTTTACTCGAGTGACTCGAGTGAATTTGTTAAACTCGTATTCGAGTGGAAACAAATTAGACTCGAGTTTTTTTTTGGTTAAACAATGACATCAATAAGGAAAAAAATATTTTGTATTTTTTATCATACTACTAATTTAGTAAAGGTATTTAAAAATGTTAACCTAAAATAATCGAACCTCAGCTCGAGTGATAGATTCTTACTCGATTAGTACTGATTGTAAGTTTACTCGAATGACTCGTAAGCTCGAGAACAAATCGATTGACGTAGTAAAATAACTCGAGTGGCTCGAGTTAGAAAATTTTACACGAGTCGCATCTATAACATAGAGTCATTCAAGCAATACAACTGAGTTGACTGAATTGACAACAATGGCTACTGATACTTATAGATGTATTGATACACATTAGAAGTATGGTGGCCGTTCCTGGTCTCTGCCAATACGAGATCTTATAATGTCAGCGTGGTGCTTTTTAGTGGGTAGTGTCGGGTGCTTAGTTTTGCCTGCGCGTTGCGATCAGGTAGCCCTTACATGGTTTTTGTACATGTTGGCCATATTGCCTATACTTGTCGTCAAGTCACTTTGTTTTACCAAAATAGAAAATAAAAGGTTGAACACTCAAACAGTTGTCCTGTGCGGGATGTGAACGTAAAGCACTCAATGCAGCAAAAGCGTTGAGGTGGCCTTCTGAATCCGTCAAGATCAAGCGACAATGAAATCTAACCAACGATACGATAAGACTAGGATAGGGTTAAGTTGAAATACCTTCGGTCTTCGTACATGTATTACTATGTATGTATTAATGTGGAAGTAGATTGAAGTTAAGATTTTATTAATGTTTTTGTGCGTGTTGTAGTGAAATGAGGAAAATTTTGAGATAGTTTTGAACTTAGTTAATGAATAAAGTACTTTTTTCATTAACTTAATAATCAATATTCTGATTTCAATTTATGCTACGTTTTTAATCGTTATTTTTCTGATTTCTGAACTTTTCTACTACGGAAAGATAAATTAATATTTGGCATAAATCTCCTTTATGTTATCCGACGATGTGTCCCGAGATGGTAACGTGCGAAGTTAATGCCTCTAATGTGCAGCTGCCGGAATACACTTGTCGGTGCTTGGCGACAGCTCTTTAAATTTGAATATGATACCTACTCAGCCGGGTAGTGGAGAATGCTTTACCAACATGCTTTAGTCTGAAAGCCAGTTTTCCACGAGGTTTATCGTACGCACAATATAAAGCCACATTGGCAGTAAATATCAAGTGAGATTGTGGACATGACGCTGAACCTATAAAGTAATATAAAAGCTTTAAATTAATAAAAACGGACTCAGATTTATTATACGAGTATCGGATTCGGTATCCACAGTTATCGTCGCTCTCAATTCGCCATGGAAACAGGAAGCAGGAACCTGCCGGATACAAGGCTTGTGGTACTTAGGTATTTTGTTCAGTTTACATTGTACGGTTTTTGTACGTAGCCGATAACGGTACGACCTTGCTGATTTCTCTTATCTGCTCGTTTTTGAGAGAATTCGACTCGGCAGCTGTACTTTTAGATATCACTATGTGTGGTAGAACGGACGAGCCGTAGCGTTTTATCATTATTTTTAACTTACAAACTTTACATATATAACATTAATAAGCTTTTTCGCTGAAACTTATTTTTTTTAAATTAAAGTTACGCACTATGGCCACAAAATCTACCTGATGTTAAGTGAGGATGTGGCCCAAGGTGGTTGACACGCTAATTCTAGTGGAGGAACTTAGTTTCAAGTGCAACTGCCGGGACATACCTATAGGTACTGGGCGGCAGATTTTCAACTTAAGGGTGGTAACTAGCCAAGAGAGCATTAGAAAAAGTCTATCAGAATGATATTTCAACGTTTTACAAAGTTGATTGTTACGTCTGATGGCGTTAAATAGAGTCTACACTTTAACAACGAAGGCATTTAATAAGAATAATTTCATTTATTTGCCTCACTTTGTGTTACTTTCCGCACTTATTTATCTCACAACCAAATAGTGTCCAGTCTCTCTGAGCGTTCTTCTAAATGTGTAATTCCCTAGAGCATAGCCATGGTTCAAGCCGCTAAATGTTAGTCAGAAAATAGCAAATTTGGATTATGTTCGGTACGATCTCAGCACTGATAGCTCAGTAATATCGTCTACGGATGCTACATTAATGGAATTCAAAATACTGCTACAAGCCTGAGTTTTCGGTGAAGAAAAACATTGTGATGCAACCATAGCATGGTGATAGAGTTTTTCTAATGCCCGCCTGGCTAGCTACTAGTCTCAAGTTGATAATCTACCGCCAAATACCTGTACGTGTGTTCCGGCAGTTGTACTTAAAAACCAGTCCCTCCACTAGGCTTATCTCGTCCACCATCGTCACTTAACTTCGGGTACCATTGTGACCATAATGTTAAACCTACAAACTAGGAAAAAGATATTTTGGCTGGTGCACAATATGAATTTGTGCCATCTTGAAACGAATGTTTAGAGATTTCTACTATTCGAAAATACGTAATCACACCGGTAAATGTTTTATTGAGGAAAATATCAAGTAACTTATTTATTCATTGTACAAAAATTTCGTTAAAATCTATAAAACCTATTTTGAATGAAATGATATATATGAAAAACACCGACAATTCGGTTTGAATGTCATGTACGTGATTTGTTTCATTTATGTATTTTTATTAATTCCATACAATGAATGACTAATATTTACATTGATAATATACATATTTATACAGCGCAAAGGAGACTGTTAAATAATATGTCATCAGGTCTAAATATATTAAATATATCTACCATATCATGGAATAGCTATGTACCATTGTCTCGATAAAATAAATATATTACATAAATTTTATTTCTACATGTCAACCCGTTTAGAAGTTACACGATCACTAACAGAAGTATACAAGATTTTTATACGTATAAGTATGTAATAAAGCTCCATCTCAGTAGTCGGCAACCTTATCAAGCCAAAGAGCCAAATATAAACAATGCACAATGGGACTCTATTCAGAGAGCCACTTTTTAAATATTAACTTTTGATTTAGTAGGAGACGTTAATTACGGAAATAATTAGAATTAAAAGTAACCTTTCGGGCTTGTCTTTGTGAAATAAGTTTTAACTGAACTAACAGTAAATTAAATTAAATTTTATATCAAACCAAAGTAAGTAAGTAAAGTAAAAATTTTACTCGTCTCTCACAAGGTGAGGTAATAAGTAATATTCCGTGTCTCAATTAAACATTTCTTGGAAGAGCCGCAGCCGAGGAGTCGAAGAGCCGCATGGGGCTCGCGAACCGCAGTCTGCCGACTATCGCTTTAGCTCATTATAGGGATTCGAGCACAAGTCCATTGACGCGGCGTTCGTACGCGTTACCACTGAGCTACTGTTGCCTTAAAGTGCTAAACTTCAACATTTTTTGCACGATGACCATGAAAATTAGCAAGTGTATGTATTTTTAATGTAGAATATTTTGATGCTGTTCTTGAACATAATAGGTGGCACTGTACTTGATCGTAATAGGTAGTATTAGAAAGCGCAATACAATGGTAATTAAAATAGGAAATTTTTAATTTACTATTATAAAGCGAGAAGATTTGTTTGTTTTACTGCACTAATCTTAAAAACTATCTGTAGGATGTCAAAATTCTTTTTTAATTGAGCAATCACTAAGGAAGGCTTTATTTATCATCACGTTACCGTCAAGGTGCACAGCTGTATAAAAAAATTACAAAAATGAACAAAATGATTAAATAAAATTTTAGTCCCCCGCGAAAGAAGTCACAGATGCAATTAATACGACATAAAATCGCTGTCTCTTATAGCTTGGAGTATAAAACGGTGTTCATAGTAACAATAATTATTATTAAAATCCAACTGTGTATCGTTGAACGTATAGTGAGCGTAGTTTTATATGAGCAAATTATTGTCTGGCTGCATGATGTGCGAACCGGTCGGAGTGATGCGCGGACACGTAGCTAATGTTAGGTCACGGGTAGGTCAGTAATGCAAATACTAGATTTAATATTGCAGAGAAACTATAGTTTCTTCTTCGTTTGGTTTTTATATTAAGTTTTTATTATTTTTCAATAGAAACTTTTTACGGAGCGGCTTTTAAATTCTGAACAGCAAACCTTTTCTATTTTTTTTTTTTTTTTTTTACGCAATAAACAGAAAACACTATTTTCTATGACGCTCGTTCGGGTAAAGTCGGCTCGAGGCGACTAAGAGAGCGAGATAGATATATAGTGATACTTCACTTCTGTCGTGTGGTCTTAATTAAGCACACGACGTATTTTTATTTATTTATATACTTATGTTATTTGACCCTGTAAATTATTTGTACATGTTGATGGCATTAAATATATCGTATTAAGATTGTTATGCTCAAGTTAAGTGACTTATCATTAAAATAAATGGCAAAATGCATTTTAAGTTGCTACGAAAATTCCGTGGTCAGTTTTAAGAAGATTTATTAGTCAAATACTCTATCAGCGTAACATTGGCGGAATTATATTTGGCGGACGTCGCAAAAAAAATATAATAAAAAATACGCATTTAAACAAAAATGAAGCTCAATTAATGGTTTCGTAAATTCGTTGAAAAAGAAACATAACAGTTATTTATTACTCTTGTAGAATTATGCATTGTTTCAAGGTTTCGTATGTTAAAAAAATATTTATTAAATATGTATGATACACAAATATTTTACGGTGGTATATCGAGTTTGCCAGTTAGATTGCTATATTTTATAGGTTATGGCTACAATGTCATGTTAAGTAGTGATGTGGTCCAACATAGTGGACAAGCTGAGCCTAGTGGAAGCACTCACTCTCAACTGCAACTTCCGGGACACACCTACAGGTGTTTGGCGACAGATTTTCAACTTGAGAGTGGTAGCTAGACAGGCGCGCATTAGATAAAGCCCTACCACTCTGCTATGTTTTCATCATGATAGTTTGTTTCACCAAACGCTCAAGGTCATTGTAGACGGATTCGAAGTCACGTCCATTGATGCGACATCCGTACGCAATACTAACTAAGCCATTGTCTACCGTTGCAAACGTTATATTAGAGGAATTGGCTCTCAAGGGCCAAGGGCAACTGACGGAACACTACTAAAGGTGCTTGACAACGGATTTAACTGTTTTTTACTTTTTCATGCAAACAGGCCGATGGCCCATCTGCTGGTAAATGGTTACTACGGCCTATATATAGCTGCAACACCAGAAATATTACTTCTATGTAGCTAACCTTTCCGAAAAGGGTTAGTTCTCGTTCACTATGCAGGAACATGAAGGCTCATACTAAACCTTATTTTGCGGTAGTCTTAACCCGAGGGTGGTGCCCTATCCAGTTGGTCATTAACCCTACCGTAGCCTTCCTAGCCGTACCGTGAAGATGTGGAACAGTCTCTTAGTCCATGTATTCCATTCTTGATATAACATCTGGTCCTTCATGCGAAATATAAAAAAGCATTTACGCAGGACGGCATGACAGTAGCGCTTGGCAATGGATTGTCGTTTTCTCAAAGGTTGCTGCTGTTTTTGGACTATACTGTACTTAACATCAAGTAAAATGTAGTCACTTTGCCAAGCTAACATAAAATAAGCTGTGATGGATCAAGGATTACATGGTTAATCGTCATGATCAAAACCAACAATCGCCAGAGCCTCGTCGGTCACTCGGCAGGTTGCACCGCGTGCAGGTGAAGTCGATTTGGGTAACTTAGATGCTATTCGACATCCCTTACACCCCAGAGTCTCCTCCCCTCACTTTACCTTATATAAAATGATCTTTTAATCGAGTGGTATATACTACGTCTACTGCTTATTGGCGTGGAGACATAAAGATACTAGAAACATAACTATACTACATACATTTAATTAATGAAATGATTCAACTACGAGCAATAAATACTTTTCATTTATAAAAGCTGTTGTATTGATCATACACTGTTAGTGTATTGACTGTGTAAGAAGTTGGTTTATTGATTAAGCGTTATCCTGGGTAGTAGAGCGACTGGGTAAGGCAGTTGAGTTAAGAACGTTCGACAGTACGGACGACTGTTTGAAATATACATTGTAGCAAGCAAAAGCCCTGCTATAAAATTAAACGGTTGTGTAACAAGACTCTGTGTATAATTCCACGCAACCTCTACGGCCTCTAACACGAGTTTCTTACCGGTTATCTCGAAGACTGCGTTATTTTCCGAACCGGTGGTAGTTTTGAAGTTCTTAAGCGCCCTCCCAGGGCCTTAATTGAATGTAGATTTTATTTTTTATTTGATTTGGTTTAAAAAATGCATTACTTAACATCAAATTATTGGCTATGACATTCATTATTCACGGTGTACGGGATCTATACTATATACTATCATCATACTAATATTATAAATGCGAAAGTAAGTTTGTCTATTTGTTACGCCTTCACACCTAAACCGCTGAATCGATTATGTTGAATTTTATGTAGTGTAGGAAACGCGTGAAAACCTTATTAAAAGTAGTGTAAAGACAGGGATAAACTTTGTATGATTTTTTTTATTGTGTCATCCGATCTGTTTGACAAAATCAATATTAACACGAGCGAAGTCGCACGTAAAATCTATTATTTATTATATTTTTTTTTCCTGTTCAACTGTATTCGACTGTGTGGTCGGTATCTTCTTTATCAAGTTATGTTTATACGTACCGAAACTATCAGATTTAGGTCAGGTCGCGACCCGATTATAATATATATCTATGGTTTCATTAATGTGGGTAGAAACAACTACCACAAAACTGTTATCTTCGCCAATCTGTTGAATGAAATAATTATTATAATTACTATGACATCGTTATGTATAAATATGATATATAAACATATAAATGCATAAATATATGAAGCGATGATAACTCAGTTGGTAATGTATACGGACACCGCGTCAAGAGGTACGTGAATTAGAATCCACTTACGATAAGCTTCACAAGAAAACATTATGATGAAATTATTGTAATGGTGATAGGGCTTTTTCTAATGCCCGCCTGGCTAGCTACCACCCTCAGGTTGAAAATCTGCCGGCAGATATCAACAGGTGTGTTCCGGCAGTTGCACTTTAGAGCCAGTCACTCCACAGTTTTAATCATGCAAATTTTTGAAGCGATGATAGCCCAATTAGTACCGTGTACTGCCGCCGCCGACTGACGTGCATTGACGTGAGTTCGAAACCACATGCAATGCACAACTTTCGCTGAAAAGATACGTCGTGGGGATACCATAGCATAGTGGTTGGGCTATTTCTAATGTCATCCTGGATATCTACCATTCTCAAGTTAAAAATCTGCCGCCTAACACCTATAGACATAGACGCGTAATAACTGTATGCCTATGGGTGTTTCGGTATATGCCAGTCTGTATTCAGTTACGGAGAGGCTTGTAGATCCTCGTGTATTTTGCCTCTTAATGGTAGCCATTGTTGTTTGATTGAACCTTACTTACTGTCTGGTACTATTACGTTATATGCCAATCTGTATTCAGTTACGGAGAGGCTTGTAGATCCTCGATGTATTTTGCCTCTTAATGGTAGCCATTGTTGTTTGATTGAACCTTACTTACTGTCTGGTACTATGACGTTATATGCCAATCTGTATTCAGTTACGGAGAGGCTTGTAGATCCTCGATGTATTTTACCTCTTAATGGTAGCCATTGTTATTTGATTGAACCTTACTTACTGTCTGGTACTATGACGTTAATTTCAGTGTTACTATGAAAATGTCGTTTAGAAAAAAAAAAGGTTTTTATGGTCTGGCATTTCTAGGTAATCTCGTTTAGGTGGAAAGCTCCGTTCAGTCTTTTCTGTGGTCTATAGTAAATATATGGTAATTGTTCTACAATATTATCAGAAAACTATACAGTATTTACATGAATTTGTATAGTATTGTACCAATACACATTGTTTATAAATTGATACAAAACCTCCAACCGCGAAGACCTGTTTGAATATTCATTTACCTCGATTGCGGAGGCCAAATTAAAATGGATTTTTCCGAGGAACCTCCAATGTAAATTCAACTATAGTAAGGCGAGCACGTATCGATATTAGGGGTCAACTGAAAGTGGTTAGACCGGACCAATTAACACAGAAACCTGGTTTCATAAACAAAATCTTACCGGTCTTGTTTCAAGGGTGTTTGTTTATTAATACGTAGGCAATGTAGTTCCGTAGATGAACAGCTCTCCTTCCGTGATAGGTCATGGAGTTTATTCCCGAATAATCAGTTAGTGTAACTTTATCACTAGGAGTTTTAATAGAATTTACATAATTGTTAAAGCAATGTCTGATTCGATAGACTGTTTATATTTAGTATTATTAGTTGATAATAATATTATTTATCTTTGTTCTTAAGGTAAATATAGATTCGTTACCTTTGTCGCACAGTGGAGCTATGAAACCGTCTTCCGTTATGGGTGTTCCCTTCTTACTATTATGTTGGGACTTTGAAAAGAGGCCTGAAGAGATTTTGGCCCGGTAATACAGTTGTGACTGACGAAGGAAATTTGCCCCTACGGCAATCACTGCTATCACTGGACCGTACCTAGTATACAATTGCCGCAGGACTGAACATCTATATATATAATTCTATAATAATTTGTCCGCAACTCAATTGTGATAGACGTCATTTATGAGGGAAATAATATATTATATTTCCATGTTTACATATCTATATTAAAACTTAAAAATACCTTAATCAATTTAAATGTAATTTTGTATTCGAAAAGCGTAAATCATCGGTCTATTGATTTATCTGCCTATACTGAAGCGATTTTTATGATTTAAATATTTTAAAACAAGGTTGCATTGGCCTTGTTTTAGTATACGTAGATGTAACTAGGATAGTAATAATTTATTTTTCATCTTCTTTTTTTTACGTTCTCATGCATTATTATCCACTTCTGAGGTATGGGCCAAATTTCAAGTACCTAGCGTATCGAAAAGTTAGTTTAAAATCAATTATACAATTCCACCCGAACTGACATACATGAAAGCGAGTTAATAAAAAAAAACGGTGATAAACAATATGCTCCCACCTTCATACGATAGTGCGTCCTTTAAGCAAGGCGTATGGAAGTGTTTAGCAGCGCGGCATGGCAGCTGCGACTGACGGAGGACATTATCTCTTTCAACAGTCCCTACTGTCTCTGGACCATACTGAGCTTACCATCAGGTGAAGTACGGTCATTCTGCCCAGCCAGGATAAAAAAAATGTTACATCATGAACCCAAACAATTGCTTTCTCCTTTTTTTTCCTAACCCAACACACTTGGCCTAGACATTTACATCACCTATGCACTATAGTCAGTTACAATCGCTAATGTTAGGAACTACGAGTCGGATTTCAAAAAATATTTTTGTATTCATTGAGGAAGCTTTAGACTATTTACCATCATACTGCCAGCACTAGGAGATAAGCGGTATTAAAATAAAATAATAAAAAAATCGGCAAAAAATATAAAATAAACAATATAGTTCCACGTGGACGAAGTCGCGCACGCAGCTAGTATATTATATTACATTTAATAATAACGTGACATAACAGCAACTATGTATTATGTGTAATCAGCATATAGTTTATAAAAATAATCGGATGCGTAAACAAAAAAAAAAAAAAATATTACCCTCTGATAAGTACGCGCCGAGGTGACTTTGATCTTGTGAATTCAAAGAACAGGAAGGGTCCTCGGCCGTTGACCAAAATCGACGCCATTGAAACACCGCTCGAGATAACCCCGAGTGTCACGATAATTATGATTTTTCATGTATTTACTTGGTTCATTTGCGCAAACGATAACTCGACTTTCGATACGGTGTTATTGGGGTTTCTTAGGGGCACGTTCATAAAATACGTTCGCACTTTTCGAGTGTCGCGTACTGTGACAAAATGTGACATGGGAGGTTGGGCAACGAAATGTGACGTTCGCAGCTCATAAAACAATTTTATAAATTTTGCATTTTATTACAGATATATAATAATTTACATATTGAAATTTGTGTACTGCTATTTATTGCCATATATCATGTACGATGGGGTGGTAGGATTAGTGTGGTAATTTTGATAGAAAGGTCGCTGAAAGTGTGACATAGGTGTAGAGAGGGGTTTAAAAGTAAAATTGATCGCAACGTATTTTATGAACACCCCCTTATATACATATTTTTTTTTATCTCTTCTATCGTAATCTAGAAGTGGTAATTCGGCGCATTATATTATTGTTTTTTTTTTACTAATTTTCGATAATTTTAATTGGTGATTTAATTTATTATGCAGTTGTAGCTTTGATTACATTACAGAATGTTTTAAAAATCAGTTCAATTATAAATATAATGATACTGTGTTGTTACCAATCTGTTTTAAAACTGATACTGCATTATACACCAAGGATTTGTAAGATAGATAGTGAGAAAAGAGAACATCTACCTTGTAATATGCTGACCGGCGATAACTAGTGTTGATTTATCTTTGATCTTAATTACTTCTTGTCTTTGTAAACTTTACTTTTCAATTCTCTACACTGTCCTCACAAACATTTGTTATTGATATTTGCACACCGGTCGTGTTAGCGTTGAACTAGCACAATCACTTTGCCACAGGTTATGTCTCAACACCACAAATTACATATAGACTGCGCGGGCGCGTTCATTTCATGACATTATGGCGTGATTAAATACGCTTAATCAAACTTTCAGGAAGAAGAATTAGGTTAGTGGAAAACGTCACAACTGCGCATAAATTTTACTCGTTACATATGCATGTATGTCTCCTATGAATTAGATCATGGCTATATATTTTAGGAACTAAATAATATTTAACAAATTTTGCCCGTTTTATAACTTTTTAATTTAGCTTTGCTCTTATTAATGTTACCATTACGTTAAATAGGCTAAAACTTCCCCAAATGATTTTTTGCATAAAAAAAAATGTATCCGATTAGTAATCTCACCTGATTTTAAGTGACGATACGGCCCAAGTCGGTGGACACACTGAACCTGTGGAAGTACTGGCTCTCAAGTGCAGCTGCCCGAACATACCTATAGGTGTTTGGTGGCAGATTTTAATCTTGAGGGTAGTTGCTAACCATCCAGGCATTAGAAAAAGCCCTACCACCATGCACGTCACGTGCACCATGATAAACACTCACAGTAGTTCTCTTTTGAATTGGCTTGATCGTAATTATTTATGGATATTAGGAGCTTTGAGGCACAGTGGCCTAACTTTGTCGTACTATTACAAAAAGATAATAAACTGTGTTAGAAGTTAATAAAAGAGTTCACTCTAAAACATATACGCAAGAGTTTTTAGACTGCGATTCATCGATCGCTTTTTTTTAAATAATTTTCACTTTTTTTTTAATTATTATAGGTTAGGTTAGGTTAGGTTTAGCGTTATGACCACAATCTCACCTGATGTTAATTGACGATGTCATTCAAGATAATGAACACTCTAGTGATTGACTCTCAAGTGCAACTGCCGAAGCACACTCATAGGTATTTCGCAACAGACTTCCAAATTTAAAGGATGTCCTACCATCATACTATGGTTTCATCCCGATGCTTTTCATTAATCGATAGCCCAAGTTCATTGCAGAGATTCGAGTTCACTTCTTGCTTCTATTTATTCATAATTGTATTATTTTTTGCCAATGAGAATTAAGAGACAAATAAATATAGAATAATTTTATTTCGCTATATTTTTATATCTATAGTGTAACGAACGTCGAGTATTTTACTTTAGATTTATTCACTTATAGTAATAATCATTTACTTATACTAATAGTTAATTAAATATCTGATTCTCGATTTGTTTTACCTAAACAACCTATTCTTAGCACTACCTTCGACCAACTGCCATTCCGTTAATAAAAATACCAAAGTACATCATTATTTATAACTACAGTCGTATTCTTAATATTATTAGAAATCATAGACCTAGTAGCTGTCGCACAGAGAGGAGAACTACGAGGCAGTGCATGAGACTTGCGACTATGGATGTAGGTATAAGGAAGCCTCTTTCATTGACGAACGTAAACACTCACCTCCACCACTCATGTTTCTCTGTCTGTCCAGTATAGATCACTCCCGATAATGATCTACAACACAAATATCAAATATATCAAAATAGTCTTGTCAATAATAGAAATTATAAATCTTACGTCCCGTCAGTAACGTTTCAGCTACGTACGATGAATATCTGGTTTCGAGTGCTTTGTTTTGACTGAACCCATAGCCGCGCTCGCGTCGCGCTTATATAGTAATCGGTGTTAATAAACTACAATCCGCCGTTACTTATCATAATTAATTTATAATAATTTATTATTAATTAATTTCTATTAATTAATTTATATTTATATTATAAATCATAATAATTAAGATTAAATACTGTAACAAATAAATAGCTTTGAAATGATCAATACAATAGATAGCCGTACCTTGATTTCGTTGGCGAGGAACTAATAATTGTTCACCATTTTTAATATTAACGCGTTCAAATCAACTTTTGCTTTAAAATATTAGTAGCTTTTACCTGCGACTTTGTCCGCGTTGTGTAGTTAGGGTACCATTTTAAATTTTTGAGGCTACTGTTTTTGAAAATAATACACATACGAACTTTCATCTGCTATTTCATCCCTACGTAGGGCGAAAAACGCTAGAACAAATGTTTTTTCATTGCTTATCAAGTGCCTAAATACATAATATCATGATTTTATATTCGACAATAACGAACTTCCATACAAACTATCCTACGCTATTGTAACCTCTTGAAGGCTTTTTTGAGCCTATGTCCTTTTGCAATGTCCACTGTATCTCTGTACCAAATTTAATCGAAATCGATTAAGTGATTTATGCGTAAAATCGTAACGGACCGACAGACAGAGTTACTTTCGAATTTATAATATTAGTAGGGATAATATAGATAGACAGATAGATAGAGATATCATCATACATGTCTAATTTAGAATCCAGAACTTCCTATATCGTTAACGCCGCAGTACACACAATATGAAATAGGCCCGAGATAATGAATATTCATACAGGCACGTCCAAAGAATTATTCAGGTGGGTTTACGTACGCCTTCTTCGGTGTTCGTTTTACACACGTTTCAGTCACATTTGCATAATCGGCACATTCACTTGTTATAACGTCTTTGGTGAAGATAGATGTTGTTTGCTTAAAACGGTGACGTGGAAACGCGTCGGCGACATAAACCAGGTCAGATCTTCGTTTAGAAATATACACAGTAGTATTTGAGGTCGCCCGCTCTTGTTGCTAAGCAGAAAATCGGCGAATTTCTGACATAGATTTTTTTCTGTTTGTTTGTTTTCGAAGTAGATCAATGATAATGGTAAATGCTGTACTAGCATTTATTATATTATACTCTGTTGGGATTACGAAACATGCTTTTGTTTTATATATGTTAGTGTCAATGCTCAAAAGCGGTTTATATGCGAAATAGCTCTAGCTCAACTGTTGTTTAAATTTTCGAAGTGACATATCTTCTATATCAAAAGAATGTCAAAAAGCTGCGTAAAACTTGGCGGACCTAGCGAAATAGCAAGAAAAGATGAAAGGCCTAGGGCGAAGGTAGAAAGGATAGAATTATTGTCGGCCAGACAAATCGGCAAACATGTCGGCCAGTGATCATCGGAACTTTTCTCTAGTCGTATCTGTAGATCCGTTCTACTGGATTAAGAAAGGGCTACACGAGTTAGCGCACGTACGTTGGTACACCGGAATATTACTTGCGCATTTCACTGTTTCCGAACATGGACTATATTCATCTTCTATATCTATATTTTAATTTGCAATTCGGTAAAGTTTATTTATTTGAACGCGCTAATCTTAGGAACTACGAGTTGGATTTCAAGAAGCTGTATTTTAAAAAAATTACAAAAATTATTAAATATTTTTTATTTCCCCGCGAACAAAGTCGCGGGCACAGCTAGTGTACTGTAAAGTTGCTGATCTTATTGGTCTTAATAGATGAGTACAGAACTGTCGGAATAATAAAATATATTTGTCTTTTAACAGACGTTACAAATGATTTTATTTTATAATATACTTATTTTATTTTATTATAAAACTTGATAACAGTTATTGATGATGCAAGAACGTTTTTGTCGTCTAACTTATTGCCGATATTCGAGTGGAAAATTACTCTCTAAGCACCTCTTAGCTACTTACAACAGATGAATTTAAAAACCTCACTCCTTGTCCGTTTAGATGTTTAATTGCATTTACTTTACTAAACATGACTATTCGGTTGTAGCTTTATTGATCGCAATAGATTCGCTAAAAATCAGGTTTTAGTGAGTGTCTCTGTACGTCGAAAGAAGAGTAACTGTGCTAACTTTTTTTAAATGAGTAGGGCGTATAGTTTTTTGGATATCTGATGTCGTGTGGGTGGAGAAGTCACAAAAGTCGGAGTTCAGTGTAGACAGATTGACGTTTTTCCGAACATATTGATTTTGAATAAAAAAGTTTTGTTGATGATGCTTTTAAAACTGAACTAAGATTATAAGAATCGACTTTTACATACAATCCGGGTATCAGTTAACAGAAGATGAATTATAATTGATTACGTACGTTAATTGATAACAAAGCAACGCGTGAACGTTTTTTTAAACTTTGTAATATTATGGTTGACAAACTGAAAATTCTTACTTTAGTTACGCAACTGATTTATGTTTATTGACTCTACTTATTTTTATTAATTTCGTTGTACCTACCTAGTTTAATTATTTTATTGTAATAGTAAAATATATAAACGGTATTTTTTTAATATCTATTGTAATACAAAAGTATCTGATCTTCATCAGAGGGAATATTACAATAAATAAGAAAAAATTAACTAAGCAGCGATCCTATAATCTTCTATCATGTCTTAATTTACAATCTTATGAACGTGGTTTGATTATGTTGCTATGCACCGTATGTGACAGATTTATCGCAATTAATTAACCCATAAAATTGATAATTAGGGTATTTCTTCCTATTTTATTGCATAGAAAATGCGATACTATAAAAAGAAATCTTCTTCGTTTACGAGACAACTCACCGAAGTTTCTTCACAATAAGATCTATGATTTAAGAACTACTTAGACATCGCAAATATAAGAGTTTTTTCTTTAATTTATATACACACTAGCTTTTACCCGCGGCTTTGCTCGCGTTAATATTGATTTTGGCAAACAAAATGGATGACCCAATAATAAGTTTCATACAAAGTTTCCCTCTCTTTACCTCACTTTCTACAGGATCTTTGCGAGAAAATTATTCTATCACCGTATCCAAAGTCCAAACTATCTCTATACCAAAATTCATTATAATCTGATGAACGGTTAAGGCGTGAAAGCGTTACAAACAAACTCACTTTAGCAATTATAATATTAGCAAGAATCACATGACCGCGACCACGATGGCTGAAAAGCTTTCCAAACTTCGGGATGAAAATTAATAAATAACCGCGATAAAATCCGTTTAAATTAGTTTTATTTCGATGATGTTAATTTTAATATGTAATATGTGATTGTTTCAGATATACAAAGGTTTGGATGTGGTCACGGCAAAAGCTAGTCCCCAGGAGAGAGAGATGGTTCCACATCATCTCCTGGATATCTTGGAGCCGAATCAGATGTTCACCGTCGTGGACTTCAGGAACAGAGCATTGAAAATTGTATCCTTTTTGCAACTGAAACTATTCTATTTGTATTTGTATGTAGTCTATCTATCTATATTATAAAATTACTTATTTTTGAGGAAATCTCATAGAAAAATAACGTTCCGTTTATATGGTTATAGAACTATGACACGGATACGTTCGTAGATGGTTCTAGACTATTTTTTTTCCGCAGACAGACACTGATGTTTGATCATCAATGACGCACAGTCATAAAATTCATGAACTTTGTTTAAAAATATGTAAACCAGCACCAGTATAAATACAACCAGATTTTTTTTTATTCTATTATCATTCTGTTACTCTCTTGGACAAATTCGATGATAAATATACATATATACATAGACTAAGATACAACAATAAGTGCCTTTTTCTCCTCTGCTTTGTTTTTGGTAGTTATTTTGGAGACAGATTTTTTATTGTATAGATACTAAAGACTAAAGAGGTGAATATGAATTTTTCCTCTATTTGAAAAATTATTTTCTTTTTTTTTATTAGTAGTTATTAAGGATATTTAGTAGGTTGTTACCATTAATTAAATAAATCCCCTCTAAGTTTTATCCCAACTGCCAATTAAATACTGTTATTAATAAATAAGTTGACCCGCCAGAAGTAACTCTGGCCTTGTGATTTCAAGCATCGTTTCTATGAGCCACTACTACAGATTTTCCGGAGATATATATATTTTTTTTATTTAAAAAAGGGCTAAAGCATTTTTTATATTATATTGTAAGCTTATCGAATACAGAAAATTGCATTAGAATCTGCCAAAAAGTTGCCTTACTATAAAATTTTAATTATTACTTCTTACCTCTGAGAAACACTTTTGTTTTATGGTATAATGAGTACACTATATGTTGATCCGTCATATTAGTTGTCAGTGTGTAAAGTTTCATCAATATCTACGCAGTAGTTACAGAGTAATGTGCTTACAATATGACGTACGGATAAAGAAACTATGTGGCCCCTATACCGATGACAAAGTACGCCATAGTTATAATTTTCACGAAATATTTCATATACAAATATGCTATTACATTCGCGTTATTGATTGCCAATGGACGATGGACGAATAGGTGTTTCATGATGATCATTCCTTTGATGTATCACCGCGTCGATGGTACTAGCCATTGTATATGGAGCCGCTGTATAACAAGTCACATATAAGGTCACTAGGCAACCCATTTTATTGATACTGGCGCCCCCTCATCAAACTATTTGTTCAGCTCGTTACGAAATGACTTCAACGTTTGCGCGATGTGTCACAATTATGTAAGCTGGAATAGAATTAAAGAAGCATTGTGAGTACGCTTTATGTGATTCTCAAAGTTTACTTTTGAGCAAATATTTGAACAAGTGTCTGCTGTATGTTTGCTATTTTATGCAAATTTTTCCATACTACGTAACTCGGGTATGGGAGTAGGTTAGTTCTTGAAGGTCACTGGTTAAAAACAGCCGAAGAGCATCATCTTCATCGCTTTATCTTGTTCTTAAGTTATTGGGGACTGAAGCAATACGTTTTCCTCTTCCATACATCTCTGTCAGCTGCCATCTATTCGTATTTTTTTTTTTCATCTCATTCCTCACATACTCTATCCATCTTTTCTTTGGTCTTCCTCTTCCTTTCCGTCCTTCAACGTTCATACTCATTACTAAATACTCTGTTACTCATATGTACTGCAGGAGTTTTGGCAAATATTTTAATGCCGGCCCCTTGCCTGACGCTAGCTCTCCTTGGAAATGTTCTTCATAACAGTCGAAGAGCGATAGCATTAAAACCACGATATGCTTTTTTTTAATTGTAGAACACCAAAGTGTGTGCTGTGACTATTCCAAAGGATAATTATAGTATAATCCAAAATCATCGTTTGACCACCGAAAGATCCATCAAAAGAGTCCATCAGAAACAGGCACTGTCATATTGGCCAGCAAACAAGGTTATAAGACTTAAAGTGTTTAAGCGCAAAACCTCACAACTAAAGTGACAGTGTCGGATTTATTACTCTGAGTACAGTAATCGAGACCCAGTTACGTAAGAGCTACCATCTCGCAGAATTATATACTCTGTTCTGTTAATGAAAAAAAATGGCCAACTATTTAATGTAGTTAGAAAGAATACAAGTAATGTCTTGTCCTTTCTTCGGGGTAAACTCCTTTAGTAGTCGTATTCCTATACCTGATGTATTATATGAAGTTACATGGAGGCAAAATGAAATTGAAATCATAAGTGACTGCCAAGTTAGTCAATGTACAGTTTAACTTAACCCCTAACCGGCGTTATCTCTAACATAATTATACTTTTTAATACTCTTTTTTTCTTCATATTATACCTTTCTTGATTATTTAATTTAAGCGATTTTTTTTATTGTTTGTCTTTTGCAATTCTTATAATTAACTTAATCTAATACAATTATTCTATTACAATGATACAATATTATATACTATTTGTCCGTGTCGAGCCAAAATCCTTACTATAGACCTCGTTAATATTATATAAACTTAATCTCTAGAATAAATAATTTTTGACAGTATGCACTTGAACTACTTAAGAAAAATAAGTTATGTATTCATACTGGTGGTTCGCTGCAATATTCAATTATTACAGGTTTATTGAATTGTCTCCAACCAGTGTCTTTACGAATGGGGAATGGGGGGAATGGAATTTAATTTTAGTAACTTTTACAAAATTCTAAAATCAAAAAAAACAATCATCTAAGATTACACAACAATTGGTTATATGACTACTTGGTTAACCCTCAAATAGGTCGGTCGTGTGAAAATTATATCAATAATTTGTTTTTCTTTATCTTAAAGCTATATATACATCTGTAATATTTATACTAAAAGAGAAAATATAATGCAATGAAAGGACAAATAGTTGTATATAGCTTTTTTCATAAACCTTATTATATTTATTTTATTATTAGATACGATTACTGTTTGAATACACCATAATTTTCCTTAACTTAAGCCACAGATCGACAATCTTATGAATCATGGCAAAATGCCCATTGTAGTCGGCGGTACCATTTATTACATAGAATCTATAGTCTATAAAATTCTCGTCGAAGATATGGATGACGATCAAGCGCTTTTATGGGATAAAAGTAGACGAAAGAGAAATTTCGTTGAATATGAAACAACAAATACAAGCGAAGCTGTCATGCCAAATGATGATCAATTGGGTTTTAATCCTACAACATCAGATGTAAAAGACAATGGTAGTATGGCAGTAATTGTCAAAGAAAAACTCAAAGAAGATGTCGATAATGAGGCAAAATTTACGAATGAAGAAATTCATGCTAAATTAAAGGCTATAGATCCGATTATGGCTGGAAGGTTGCACCCGAATAATAGGCGTAAAGTTTTAAGGTAAGATTTTTTTCCATTGTAAATCTCTTTATCTTGTCAAGCATTTTATAGTACTTCGAACATGGCAATACCAAAATTACTTCAACATAAGAATATCTGTTTAATCCCATTATACCATATAGATTTTATGTACAGCTTAGCTCGCATTAATATTGATTTTATCACACAAATCGCATGACGCAATAAAAAGTTTCATAACAAAGTTTATCCTTTTGTTTACCCTATATCCTATAAGTTTTTCGCGAAGAAAAGTAGCCTATCTCCGTCTCCAGGATTCCATATATCTTTGTGCCAAAATTCATCACAATCAATTCTGCGGTTTAGGCGTAACAAACAAACTCGCTTTCGCATTTGTAAGATTGTTATATTATATAGTATGATGATTGATAAATTCTAAGTTGTGCTTATATTTTGTATCATTGTTACGAATTACCTCGAACAGTTTGTTCGATTAAAACGTCGTATAAATCAAGAAGGCCAAACGTTATTTTTAGGTCAAAAAGAGAAGGATATTAAAGAATTCTTAGATACAATTGGGAAATCGTAAGAAAATTCCATAATTTTAACAGTGTAACTCTAAACTAGGTTGCCGATTGAATTACAAGCTTCATTGATTATTTTATTGCACAAGGCGGTTTCCTATTTGTAAGATAAAATATCTCTTAAGACCAAATCGACCTATGACATTTCCAGCAGCTTATCTGTTTTATTGGCAGCTTTATGGTTATTCTCAGAATTGTTTCGCATACTTGAGAGAGTATTATATTTTTCTTTGTACCGATTTCTGTACAATCAATTGATTCTTAGAATTTCTTTTGGCAAAATTTTATTTTTCGTTAACAATGTGATGTTTGTCTGAATCATCAATACTTTAATGAATGTAATTTCTTGATTCTGTTAAGTAAGACATAGTAAACAGGGAATTGTAAGCTATAACGTCACACTGTACCGTATTAAGCCCAGTATATACATATATATATATATATATATTATAGAACATTAAGAAGTCAAATCTTTCGTAGGTTTTCATTGTCATACCGACCTATAGCCTCTTAACAAATTGATAAATACTGGCTGATCTTGAAATCTGTCAATCGATAAACATTCACTGTGATGGATCATCACTATAACGGAAAGATCTGAAGCACTCAAGCAGATATTTAGATCATTATTATATAGATATGTGATCATTTATTTAGCCTACTTTCATTTTTATTTTATTGATGTCATAATTGGGATTTCTATGGCAAATATTGAACTTATATTTATTTAACATTTTTTTGGAATAAGTACCTTATGTTATTTTATTACTTTAACCTATTGAATACGTATTAATTTATTGCAAGTTCTAATTTTATGATCTTAAAATTGGAGATTACGGGATGTCTCAATTTCAATTTAGGGAAGTAATATATTATTATTTTAAATGCGGTTCAGTGGTGTTTGCAGTAGTGAAAGCCTGGTGAAGCTGTAAAAAGTCCGTGGGTCCAACAGCGTTAGGCAGATTGATACAAATACTATTATTTCTAAATGGTACGAATATGTACGCAATGGATTGGGACCATCACACACATAGTTAAACTCGTAACATTGACTTCCTTTGGATTTTTTTTTTGAGTCAGCTAGAATACGAGTACATTCGGAATTTGAAACACTTGTATGTCAGTATGATGTGATGACTGGTAAAGAATCTTTCAGGCTTGATGTACTGTCGCATTGTTCTCATGATACCTTGCTAAGCTACAAAAAAAAACATTTAAATCTTTCTTAATATCGAGCCATAAAGCGTTAAGTCATCTCATGTTTTAGTGAGGCGTTCAATATGGATTGTTAGTAATCAAACTAAAACTGTTGAATAATATCGCAACTTTTGTGGCAAAATAGAATTCTCAAATACGCAACGCTTCCCCTTAGCAACAATGCCAATTTGCTCACGTTGTTAACATAAACATAAAAATTGAAGGCCGAATGGCATGATGACATAAAATTTGCGAAACCAACCAACGTGACCTCCCCGTCTAACGCTATCCTATATTAAAAACGGGAAGTAGTCGGATGGCGGCAGGTCTTGTTAAAGCAGTAGTCTACTTCCGCGGGTCTATGACCGTTGTCGAGGATTTTATAAATGGTTGGGAGTGTGTGCGTGTCGGGTGACCTTGGCTTTACAACTCTGCAGTAGGTTGGCCATCGTTCTCCGCTTTTATTTCACGGATTAGGTCAACTGTTTCCTTGTACGGGTTGTGGTAGGTTTCTGATTTTTATTGACGTTTCTTTTTATCGTTATTGTCAAACGAATATCTGATATGTGCACATTTTAAAGCTATTGGCTATTACTGTTCCTGTACCAAGTAAATTTTCGTATAAAAAGATCACTATCCTGCTAAGTAAAAAAGCGGTCCTTAAAAATATTTTATGAAATATGTCCAAGTCATACTTTATGCACTTAGCAGATATTGACTTTACGAAACCAGTATTTCTCCAAATGACTGAATATAATAGGTATTTTATAAAATGAAACGTAATAACGAATTTGACACGTGTTTCTAAGACATCTGAACTAAAAACATTTATATTTAGATAATATATATGCAGTTTTCTTAGAAACTCGGCAAAGTAAAGCCGCTGTACCTCATAATAAAACCAATACAATCGGAAAACGATATCGACGAGCGAGATATTGAAGAATAGAGATTCATCACTGTCATAACTGATACTCCCTTTGATAGCTGATTTGAATGGGTTGTAAGGGGTAATGAGTACAATTTGAGTTACCCAAGTCAACCTCACCTGCACGCGGTGCGCCCTGCCGAGTAACCGACGAAGCTTGGTGTATTGTTGGTGCCAACTTTGGTTTTGGTTATAAGGGTAGACTAATTATTCCTTGATCCGTCACAGCTTGGTGATAGGGTTATTGGCCGACTGGTTAGCGACCACCCTCGGGTTTAAACCTCGGGTTAAAGATTCAGTATGAGCGTTTGTATTCAGGCATAGTAAAAAAGAGTGAATATAGGTGTATAATTGTTTCGTACTAAACACAGAATGTTTTCCAATACCACAAAAATTAATGTGTTCTTCTTTTTTTTTCAAACACCGTTTGGAAAACATCGTGCTGAAACTATAACATGGTGGTGGGGAGTTCTCTAATGGCTCTAATTCTCTAATGGGTTAGCTAACTACCATCCTCAAGTTGAAAATCTGTTGTCAAATACCAATAGGTGTGTTACGGCAGTTGCACTTAAGAGCTAGTCCCTCCACAGGGCTTAACGGTGTCCAACATCTTGGGCCACATCGTTACTTAACATCAAGTTGAGATAGTGGCCATAACGCTTAGCCTTAAATAAATAAATAAAAAAACAAGAAAATTCACTATAATCATTTTCACAATTTTTTTATATGTAACTGAATACTGTATGGAATCAGAGTATCTAAAAAAAAACAAATTACATTGTAATTTATGAAACTCGTTGTTTATAAAAATAAAACATAAAAGATCTTATCTTTTAATACCAACAAACTTGTGGTCACCATACGATAATAGCGAATAGCCCCCCGATAACCCCGAATATATTTATCACGTGATTACTAAACATTCGGCGAACTTGTATAATATATTCATTCATACATATGTATATATCTGTGTACAGTATATGTAAGAATTATCATAATAGACACATAGGGATGCTTAACAACGTCAATCGCAAGGCCCTGACCCTATGAAGCCTCGATTGTGTCCTCCGCAATATCTTGTGACATTGTTCGCGGCTTAGTAACAGCGCTTTGCGAAATATCATGTCAAATATTATTCGTTTTTTTTTTATATTATATTATTTCGTACTTGCATGATTCTGTTTCTTCTGTAAGGGTATGTTTATAGTAGCTTAAGCATAGATAGGTCCAAGATGGTGGATTCACTAAGCTCTGTGCAGGAAGTAGTCCTTAAATGAAACTACAGTAATGGATCTATTGGTTTTTGTAGATAGATTTTGAACTTGACGTTGGTAGCTAGCCAAGCGGTCTTTTAGTAAATGCTCCACCATCCACAGTGGTTTTATCACGATGTTTGTAGCCACCGAAAGCTTAGAATTATTGCAGTAGTTCAAACTCACAGCCATCGCGTCTGATTCCTTACAGTCTTACTCTGAACCATCGTTGCTTTCAATTGTAATTTTCTTATAATTAATTAATTATGAATTCTTTTTAGACTTCCAACACTTCGCTTCGGTTAAATGTATTGTATTTTTTTTTTGTAATTTACTTCTAACACTAAGCGCTATGGCAATCTCAGTAAGAGACGTGATTAGCTGAAGATCTAACCACCTGTGGTCATATAATAATTTTAGGGGTCGTTACGTGCCAGCAATACGGCCGTACCTTCGTCAACGAAATTGGACTCATCAGTTACTGAAAAGCGTAACAAAGGATAAAGCGACAATGCGTATATTGGACCTTTATTGTTTACCTAATTAGTTCGTTAATATTCGTTGTACTAAAGAACTCTCCGAGTAACAGAAATGTAAATCTTTTTTATTACCCATTTCCGCTAGAGATTTGCGGTACTGTGAGAGCTATCTTTTTTTTCGACTTGACATATGCTGTTAGCCGTAAGGGCTTTGACAGCTTCACCGAACTTTTTGAGGCGAATGCTGAGGGCACTCAGCCCCGTAGCAGCGAACGCAAGGGTGCCAGAATGCCCGAACCTTGGCTTGGACTGCTGCCCAAAAATGAACAATGATTCGCAAGCCTAACTAACCAACTGGTCCTAACTTACTAAGTTTAGTTGTCCTAACAATGACATCGGGCAAGCCGCGCAAGTCCCTTACAGAACCGTGTACTTAACCTATGGTTGTGCACGAATGGTATGCGTTATGATGGTGTACATTATATATGTATATACTCTATGTACTCTTTATACTCTATGCTATAGTGACGTACAGTGTCACTGTATCGTGCGAGCAGAGTTACTTGAGAACTCCTATCCGGAGGATCAATCCTAGGCTCAAGCGTTTGCGAAGGGAGGCCGCGGCGGGTGTGCGGGAGCGAAATTAACCTCATGACCTCGGCGGCGAGGGCGGCGGTTCCGCGAACGTGTAGAGATAGCTATGTCTGACAACACGGGAGTTTGAAGTGTCGCCGTGGTGCGTTTTAGTGGGTAGCGTTGGGTGATTAGTACCTGGTGAGTCTTATCACACGCCCCGCCCTTCTCGCCTTCCCTGAGCCCGAGTAATGCGTTAACGCGTTTCGATGAGGAAGTCCGTAAATGGAGTTTGAATACCTAGGATTTTATAGCTAGATATGTCGGCATTAAAAAAAGCCTTACACCACATGTAATCTGTAACACAATAAAATGACAGTAAATCTTTATACTGAAAATAACCTAAATGAGATCAGGAATTGTATTTTGATAGAAATTAGTGACTCAATTACAGCGCCATCTATCCCATCCAGTAATAACATAAAAACACTCTCAATCAAGCAATGCGGATGCCCTGATGCAGCTTTCCCGCCCTTCACCCGAATGGGGAGTAGCGAGATGAAATCTTTACTATTATTACAAATGCGAAAGTCAGTTTGTTAGTTTGTTACGCTTCCTCGCCCAAACCGATTAATTGATTTTAATTAATTTTAATATAGCGATAGATGGGAACGTGGAGAGTATGATACGAGACCTTTTTCTCGTGAAAACCTTATTGGAAGTGGGGTTAGAGTGAGAAACAAACTTTGTATGAAACTTTTTATTGCGTCATTAGATTTGTTAGACATAAATAAGAGCAACGCAAGCGAAGGCGTAAGTAAAAGCTAGTCGCCTACATACTAGTGCCTTTTTTATTGTGATCGGTCAAATAGTGTCGCTTTTTAGATATTTAAGACATCTTCTCTAGAGAACATATAGTTCTCTTTACGGTCAAACAAGTCACAACTACAAAACTTTATTTTATAGTTACGGTTTAGCACTGTGGCCATAATCTCACCTGATCTTAATTGACGATACGGCCCAAGTGGGTAGACACGCTAAACCTTCGGAGGAACCAAACTAAACTAAAACTTATCAGGATGGGACCATGACCATTCAAGGTGGAAACGTTCGTATATGGTTCTAGGCTACTTAGTTTTTAGATTTCATTGTCCATTTGTTGTTTTTTATCTTTATTTATGTCTATTTGCTTTTGCATATCCCATGTAGCGAGCAGTTGGCTGTTAGTTTCAGATAAACAGAGTTCAAGCACAGTTTATTGCACTGTGATGAGATTACCCGATAATTAAGAATATATTTCGCTGTGATAATATTGTTATTATGCAGCCACTGACACATTTCTAACATCTAATATATAAAATTCTCGAGTCACAATGTTAATTGCCGTACTCCTCTGAAACGACCAGACTATTTTTTATGAAATTATCTATGTATATTCGGTAGGTCTGAGTATCGGTCGTAATATATTTTTCATACACCTAGGTGATACTGGTGGTCCACTCCAAACATTTTTATTTATTTTTTTCCTATAAAAATACTTTTTAATGATGTGATGATGATATTTAAAATACATACAACCTTAAATTTTTACCTTCCTACCCTCATCTTCCCATTCTTAATAAAACCAAAGTATTCCCTAGAAATCCTACGATGAGTACCATTACTCTGACTTGCTTCTATAAAATAAAAAATAAAACGTGTTAAGATCACTGGACAGAAGTGCGAAGTCCGTCAAGACCAGATAAGTACTACCATATAAAACTATAATGTATTATATAAAACATATTGGCACGTTACATTTTTATAGTTAAGGTTTTAGCGTTACGGCCGCAGTCTCATCTGATGTTAAGTGACGATGTGGGCCATGAAGGCAGACACGCTAAGCCTAATGGAGGGACTGGCTCTTAAATGTAATGCACCTGCAGATATATGGCGGCAGATTGTCAACTCGAGGGTGGTAGCTAGCCAGGATGGCATTAAAAGTAACCCTAAGTACCATGCTGGTTTCATCACGATGTTTATCTTCACCTTCATACAGAGTTTATGTCGATACAGAATACAACTGATACGTCACAGTCTCTCATGTAACGCTTGCCGAGCGAGTACAGCAGTGGTGCGTTGACTCTATCTCCCTCTCTTCCTTAATCGACTCGAACCGAATTTAACCAAAGGAGCTTAGCACAGCCGATTTTGTCAACTCAATCTCATTCAATACCCGCAAAATGAAGTGCTCAGAGCGTCTATAATAGTTTACACTTCAATAAACATAATTTGATATTTCTGTGTCAGCTCAAGAAACAGCATACAACGTTAAAATACATAAAAAAGTCTCTCGATAATGATCAAATTACTTTATCTAAGAATTACGATTTCGATTATAAATCGAATGACAGTGGCGAATGTTGCTGCGAGGTTCATTAACGAAACAGGTTATAAATTAAGTAAAATTTACACCAGTAAGCGGATACAGCTCTTTAAGTGTTCACGCAAGGACAGCAGACTACTAAATCGCTATGTATGGCCAGTTAGAAAATCTCGCCGGGCGTGATGTGGGCCCGTTCGACAAGGTTTAGTATGTTACAAGAAACGACGAATGGTTTTGACCTTTCGTCTAAAACTGCGAAGTTTTTTAAATATCAAGGCTGCGGTACGTCACAACCAACGCCTTCTACCGGCTGTGACGACTTAACACTAATGCTAAACTTTTGTTTTTTTTCCCATTGTTTAACGGCGATTTGTGTTTACACACAAATCTGCCGATGTTACATTCATAGATTATAATCTATAACGTTCTAACAGAAAAATGTATAAGTACGTTTTGTTTTCCACTTCGTATATTGAAAGAATAAGATTTACAGAACATATTTTTTGATTCCCTGAACGTAATTTAAAACAAGAAACTGAACGTTTTTCTTTTATCCGTACGCGTAATCGAATATTCTAGAAAACCGACATATGACTGTTATATAACAAGGTGTGGAATAAAAACTTTTTAAACTTTCGCGTATTGTATGCATTATAATATATAATTTAAAATCGGGTCAAAAATAAGGCAAATAAAAATATAATGAAAAAGAAAACCATCCAATACTAATTATGTAAATAATATTATATAAGTACTTATAAGAAATAACAGTTTCGTCTTCAGCGCTAAACTCTGCATCGTAAAGTCTTAAGTTGTAAGTAATGAAATTGTATTTTTCTTATACTATATATATATTTAGATGAATAACTCAATAGTTATGGCGCCCATATTATCTGATGCTTAGTAACGATGTGGCGCAAGACGATGCACATGCTAAGCCTAGTGGAGGCTCTAGCTCTCAAGTGCAACTTCCGGAAGACACTTACTAGCTTTTTGCAGCAGATTTTCAACTTGAAGATGCTAGCTAGCCATCCAGGCATTAAAGCTCTACCACCATGCTATGATTTCATCACGATGTTTTCCTTCACCGAAAGCTCATTGCAGACGGATTCGAATTCACGTCTATTGTCGCGGCGTCCGTACGAACTACGAAATGAACTATTCCCGCTTCCAAAATTAAACACTGCATTACCAAACGTTAAACGACACCCGGTAGAGTTAGTTCTGCAGAATAAAAATAAAATGGTTTTCATTTGCAAATATTAAATGGAGACCACTTCGCATTAATTCGCACCGATAATGTATATTGTCACAGCGACGTCACTCAATATGCGAGTCAGAATGATATTTTCGATCGCTGTGATGTAAAGGAATTTCCAGTACTGTGTCTACACGGATGTTCTTTAATAGTGAGATATTAAATTGACAGCACCGTGTCTTCAGGTTTTTTTTTATACTTAAGGTTTAGCGTTATGGCCATGATCTCACCTGATCTTAAGTGACGATACGGCCCAAGTTGGTAGACACGCTAAACCTGTGGAGGAACTGGCTCTCAAGTGCAGCTGCCGGAACACCTATTGGTATTTGGCGGCAGGTTTTACAACTTGAGGGTGGTAGCTAGCCAGGCGGGCATTAGAAAAAGCCCTACCACCATGCTATGGTTTCCTCACGATGTTTTCCTTCACCGAAAGCTCAAGCTCATTGTAGATGCTTGGATTCGAACTCACGTCCCTTGACGCGAAGTCGTACATACTACCACTGAGCTATCATCGCTTCAAACTAGCAACTTCTAGTAACTATAGAATAATGCAAAAAGAAAAATCAAACATTAGCTGTCATCGCTTCCTTAATAATATTACAAATGTGAAAGTGAGTTTGTTTGTTTGTCGCCTTGATCGCTGAATCGATTATGTTTTTTCTCACAAAAACCTTATTGGATGTGGGTAGAGAAAGGAATAAAGTCTGTATGAAATTTATATCACGTCATGGCGTCATCCGATTTGTTTGACAAAATCAATTTTAACGTGTGCGAACCCGCGGGTTAAAGTTAGTATATATATCTAGGTTGGTTCTGCAATGTGACAGGTAAGCGAATTACGTTACATTTTGTATGAATGATGATCGCATTCAGTCGCACACGATTCCTATACTGCTAATTGTTGATCTACTAATGTATACATATAAATAAATAAAATTGAAGTGTCTGAAGTTGCAATGTTAAAATAACCTTTTTTTTTACTAAATGCATATGAAAGTATAAAGGGTACTTATACATAAAATAAAATAAAATAAAGAACAATTTTAAAAAATGTCCGTCTGTCTGCTGGCTCTGGACAATCTTCGCAACGGCTGGACAGATTTAGACGTGACTTTCGCTAGCAGGTACTTAATGTTATAAAAAACACTTAGGCTACTTTTAATTTAGAGAATAACTAGCAATCCACGAAAATTAAATGGCGATAACTTAGCCTCCTTTACGAATATTACTGCTGAAGATTCTTAGTTTCTAAAGCAGAATAGTGGCATTGTAATCGAATACTTTACTCCCTTAAATAAGATGCGGTATGTATTAAAATCTTTCCTTATCAGCACAGAGAAAGTATCACATAACAATAAAACTCAATCTATCTAAATGCCAAACACTTAACAACCCCCATTATTTATGTTTTTTTTTTTTTGTTAATTAAGAGTACGTACGTTGTAAATCAATAATTTACCTGTTAAATAACACACCGCGATCACGTCGAAATCATCCCTTAGCAACAGCGAAGAATTATCACATATCAATAAAACGCAATCTATTTAAATGTCGATATCTTAACCTCCCTTATTAATGTTAAAGTTTCTGGGTTACTACAGCGTACTACTGACAATATAATTCAATACTTAACCCCCTTAAGTAAGATGCCGAGATCTATGAAAATCCAGCCTTGGCAACAGAGAGGAAGTGTCACATAACAATAAAACCCAATCTAGTTAAATGGGTGATAACTGAGCGTTCCCTATTAGTGATAAAGTTTCTCTAGTTGCTAAAGCGGAGTTATGTTTGCCGAGACAATAATCTTATGCGTGCGTTTCGAGTCCTTGGCCGATATTTTTCATATTCTCGCATCCACGCACTATGCGAAGTGATAATTATGTTATATAAACCGATCGACCATATGATGATTTCACGCGTGATTTCTTGAGAACGTGACTTGCGTGACGTTTTTGAATTTATCGATATTTGTACCCAGGTTTTGAATATTCTTCGTAAAGTACACGTCGAACGGAATTTCACTATAAACTTTAATAAAATGAAACTTGACACGAAGAGATGAAGTTCTTAGCGGTCTATAGATTCATCTTACCTGCTGAGTCCATCGTGCGGCAGAGAGGGGTCCTAGAAATAGCGACTCGGGTGCCCCCTTTCCGATACTCACCTTCATTATTCATACCTCTCTCTCTACTCAGATAAATTGATAGAAGACTCCTAGCGCAGCTTTAGAATCGCTTTCTAGTATATAACTGACTGCAATCCTAGGCAGGCCGAGATTTCTTCGTTATTGTAATTTAATTATTTTTTTAGGTACGTTAGTCTAAACTTTAGTAAAGTTTATTTATGAGTGGATATAGGCTGTTCGTAATAATAATACAATTGGAAAATACTTCTACAATATAGCATCTTTGCTATAAAAATCACCCTTCAAGAGTTCTGTTAAGAACGTAACAGACAAATCTGACGGACGAACGTGACTTCGTTTTTAAAATACTGCATTAAATTATCCTTAAACGTATCTAAAGAAGTATTATTTATATTATACTATAACTCATTTGATAGCGTGTACGAATGCCGCGTTAATGGAAGTACGTTCGAACTCCTGCAATGAGCCTGAGATTTTGGTGAAGGAAAACATCGTGACAAAACCATAACATGGTGGTAGGGCTTCTCATAATGCCCACCTAGCTAACTAAGACTCTCTATTTGAAAATCTTTCGCCAAATACCTATAGGTGTGTTCTGGTAGTTGCATTTGAAAGCCAGTCCCTCCACTAGGCTTAGAGTCTCCACCACCTTTAGTCACATCATCAATTAACATCAGGTGAGATTGTAGGCTCAAGACTGAACGTATTATAATCTATAAGATAAATATCCAAAACTTGAATAACCATACCCAATATTCTTAAAACGCCAGGGTGTTACTCATTCGGTTTCAAGTTATAACTTATTAACTTCAAACATCGTACGACACGTCCGAGTTTGAATTTTTTTATGACTCTAATATACATGTTCCCAGCAATAAAAGGAAATATAAATAAACAAGAATAACGGCTTACATGTGTCAATGTGACAAAGTAAATAATCTTGGTAGTTGACGGCGACATACCCGTTGGAATTATAATTGATACTTGAAAAAACTATAGGTACTAAAATCAAGTACGCAATTATTATTAATAATAATAAATAAATACATTTTGAATCTTCGAGTGCTTATGGTTCAAGAATATTGCTATTTAAAATGATTACAATAAGACGAATTAGATTTAAGAACAACTATGCGTCAGCCACACGGTACGCTGCGAACAGAATAATAAATCGAAAAAAAAAGACAAACGAATAATATAATGCAAAAATTTAGTAACCTAGAACCGTCTACGAGCGTTTCCGCTTCCATTGGTCGTAATCCCAGCTCATTAAGTTAAATGCTTTAATAGCCTTAAATGGTGTATAGAAATCAACTCAGAAAAAAGCGCGGCTATCATGTTCGATCCTCATGCGAGGAAGAACATAAAAAGAACATTACGCCTTTTCAGTGTCAATATCCCTTGGACTAATCAAACTAAATACCTTCGTGTAGTATTAGACAGTCACCTTACCTTTAACAAACATATAGATTACGTTCAGAAAAAAGCCTGCAGGGTAATGGTTCTACTACGCAATCTAACTTCCTCCAAGAGCAAAATGTCACTCAGCCATAAGATCATAATATACAAAGTATGTATCCGTCTCATACTTACCTACAGTTGCCCCGTATTCGCTCATGCTTCGCACAGCCTTCGAGGAGCCCTCGAGTAATTCTGCTCGCACGATACAGTGACACTTTACATCACTGAAAGTACATCATCACATCGCCTACCATCCATACAATCTTACACGTTAAGTACACGGTTCTGTAAGAAACTACCCTCGCGGCCCTTGAGCTGCTTACCTGATCATTAAATTTGTAAGACAAGATCTATTGGTTAGCCTGGATCTTGAATCTTTGTCATTTATCGGCAGCAGCCCAAGCCGAGGTTCGGCCGTTTTGGCACCCTTGTGCCCGCTGCCTCGGGGCTGAGTGCCCTCAGCACTCGCCCTAAGAAGCTCACTGAAGCTGTCAAAGCCCTTAGAGCTAACAGCGTATGTGAGTTCAAAAAAAAAGTTCAGTTGTGTGACAGAAATTAGGGTCAAAGAAATTGTTTTAGGGTTCCTGATACGACTGCGCCACACGGCATGCTTTGCGGAATGATAGAACAGGACATTTATGTACGAATCGCGACCACCATAAACCATGTGGCACACCTATTTTTGGTGTGAAGTTAATCTTAAACGATGATATCCCTCATGCCGGAGGAAATCAAAGGTCTGTGGGCGTCTCGCCCTGTTAATCACCGCGTATATACCCTAGCGGCCTAGTAACTTCTGCCACACACAGTGGGACGATACGCTACAGTTTCAAAATCAAATGGTGTATATCCAAATACCTATTGGGATGGTTAATGTTTGTATCTGCAGCGAGGAAACTGCTTTACTAACTAGGCAAATAGGTCAACGCAATTGGCTGTGTTCGGTAACTGGTACTTTGACAAAAAGTCCGAGCTATGGTTCATCTCCGTTGGGTGACTTTCCCACTTTTAAATATCTCCTATAACAAGCGAATGAGGTCGCCGAAGAGGTTAGTATGTATTAAAGAACTGCATTATCAAAACATTGCGATTTGTAAACCAGTAGGCAAGAGTACTGTCATTGTGTAGCGTGGGGTGCGTACGAGTTGCGACGGATCGCCGCCATCGCGATGACGTCATCCCATTCAACGACCCGCTCATTCATAAAACGAGCCTCTTTACATTTATAAAGAAAATTACACCATAAAATTATATATATAAAGTCGATGTTCATTCGTAAACGACGTCGATGAGTTATTGGACACTTTTTTTGCTCGTTCAACTCGTAAAACATACTCGTTCCAAGAACAGGAACAGTCGTTAAACTGGATAGGACTATGTTTATTATTATTAATTAATCGACTAATGACTATACCTACTTATTGGCACACATGTCTTAGTCTCGTGGGATTCGTTGTAATATCAATGAAAGGTACATTTAATTTTATTTATCAACATTTATAAATCTGTTGTCTTGTATTGTATATATTTTTATAGTTTATAGCGGCTACAATCTCATCTCATGTTAAGTGACGATGTGGAGGGACTGGATTTCAAGTGCAACTGCCGGAACACACCTATAGGTATTTGGCGGAAGATTTTTAACTTGAAGATGGTTACCACTCAGGTGAGCATTAGAAAATGCCTTGCCGCCATGCTATGGTTTCATCACGATGTTTTCCTTCACCGAAAGCTCAAACTCGTTGCAGGGATTCGAACTCACGTCCGTTGACTCAGCGTCCGTACACGCTACCACTGATTTATCACCATTTCAAAAATATACTTTATTGATCGTTAAACAGATATAAAAAGGAGTGCAAGAATTCTTGAAATTAATTTGGCTTAATTAAGCTACAATAGATGCGAATTTAATTCAACAGATTTCCAACGTAGATAATTAAGTTAATTACTATATACTTTATGGTTACATTCATAATGAGTCTGTAAGAAATATTGTGATATACCTACATGTATTTAAAGTGTTTGTCTGTCTGGGACTTGAAGAGCTCGAAAACGCATGGATCGCTTCTTATGAAATTTCGAACGCGAAGTTGTTCTGCCATCCTTAAATCGCCAGGCAATATTGACAGTTAATAATATTAGAAATACATCCAATATACATTGTATATTAACTGCTTTGGTAAGAAAATATATAATGAAATTGGTACATATGATAAAATATTCTAAATGTCTACAAGTGATAATGGCTCGGTCAGTTTAAATCCCTGCAATGTGCCTGATCTTCTGGTGAAGGAAAACATCGTGATGAAACCATATCATGGACTGGACCACCTTTGAGTTCAAAATCGGCCGCAAAATAACTATAAAAGTGATCCGGCGGTTTCACTTGAGTGCCAATCCTTCCGTCTAGCGTGTTCACCATCTTGGCCACATGTTCACTTCACATCAGTTAAGATTGTAGTTATAATGCTAAGCTTACAAAGTATCAAAAAAACGGGTGAAACTATAGCCAAGAATTGTACGAGTGACTCCATAGAAAAATATACATAAAAATTAATACGACTGAAGTCGCGGACAGTTGCTACTCATTTATAAAATTAAGTACGCCGAGGGATGAATGTCGGTCAGGGTCATTACCTCATCTGGACTGGTATTCCCACATTGCCATAAGAGAGCCGGGTATATACAGGCTGATTCGAAAACGCAACGCCCCGCACTGGGACACGTTGATAGTTTTGTCGGTATCTTGATATGTCGTGTTATTTGGTCACAGGCTATATAATTTTCCTAACATTTTGCATTATATATCTCAGTTATTATAAGTGAAGAGAATTATTATAGATCTAGCTATATCGGCAATTTTGTTTGCGTTGCGAAGTTATTTTTGAATATCAAAACGCAATAGCTAATTGATACACATACGCTCTATATTTCAACAATGTGTATTATTATATGTGTCGCCTATAAAAATCAATTTGAAAAACAGGTTTTTGATATACATTTTTTAGATTTTTATATCTGTCTGAACACTAGTGTTATTGTAAAATTTGGGAAGTTAAAATCTTGTTGGGTACAAAACATGTATTTATTTAATACTATTGATTCTTCCAGTTCATTTTAATATATCACCACAACATAGTTAATTTTTAACATCCAAAGAAAAATTACAAAGTAGAATTTCAATACCGGGTTAATGGATTATAAAAATAATATATATTTACTGGCTATGCTATCTACAAACGATTTAATAATTTATGTCTTTTTATTTATTAATTTATGTCGATTTTTGTAACTTTTTTCAATACATCTTTGCCCCTGTTGGTGGTCGCCTTCTGTTTCAGCTTTTATCTTAACTGTACCATTATTATCAAATATTGATTATGTGCTTACTTTTATTTTATAACATTCGATTTGGTTTTATATAATTTGATAAAAACTAGAGAAACGCTATCTAAGAGTGAAAGAGTTACGAACTACGATTACATATATGTGATGGATGTCATCCAACTTACCACCAGTAAAAAAGTACCCAGCGGCTCACAGTATTATTTCTTTGTATAGCTATATTCGTCTTTATTATTTTACTTACTAATAATATGAATACGAAAATGAGTTTGTTTGTTTGCCACGCTTTCTCGCATAAACCTCTGAATCGATTATGATGAATTTTAGTATAGAGGCAGACGGGACCTGGAGACGGTGATGTGGTATTTCTTCTCGCGAAAAACTTATTGTAAGTGGGGTAAGGAGAGGAATAAGCTTTGTCTAAAAACGTTCTATTGCATTGTCCGATTTGACAGGATCAATATTTAAGCGAGCGAAGCCACGGTTAAAAGATAGTATTAAAATTTTCTTAATTAAATTTTTTTTGCAAACGCTTTCCTTTCCTTATGCCTATCTTGGGAATTTTGCCAATGTCAATTGTCAAGTGTCAAGTGTATAGGCAACGAACACAAAGTGACACCTTGATTCAGAACAGTCATTTATAAATCACACAAATAATTTTCGTTTGTGGGATTCGAACCCCACAGCACGTATCAGTAGCAAGGCGACCGCCTAAAGCGCTATAGACCAAACATGCGGTCTTAGTTTCAAAGTTTGTAAACGTTAGACTAGTAGAAAAAAATGTTATATAAAAACATAACACCTTAGTACTTTTCCATTAGTAATAACCGACTTGCCTTCGATATGGTGATAAATGGTAGACGTTAAAATACGCATCGTGAGAATAACAGTTTTATATGCTTCAATTATTTATCTAATATGCATTCCGTAGACATACACCGTAGGGATGGCGATCTGAGATCGATTCATTGAAAATTTGATTTTCTAGGTAAGTATATCGATTTTTACATAGATTCACAGCTATAAATCGATCCAGTGATTCGATATTTCAACCTTAAAATCTGGTTCGATTCTTATCTATTTTTATAATACATTTTTGACAATTATTTGAATGGTTTACCCATACATAGAAATAATAATTTTTATAAACTTACTTTTTAATAATTGCGCGATATTTCGGCCTGGTTACACGAAGTGTTGCGGTGCCTTCGTTGCGGAGAGCAATTTCTAGTAACTACCCTCATTTGCTCATTATGAATTTAGTACTTACTTTTAGTAGTTACTTAGTGATAATTAGCAAATGAGGGTAGTTACTGAAACTGTCTAACGTAACGAAGACATCGCAACACTTCAGTCGAAACGTCGAGCAATTATTAAAAAGAAAGTTGTTGTTTAGACCCGTATTCAATTTCTATATTATAATACATACAATACGCGAAAGTTTAAAAAGTGCTATGATAATTTTTCACATATGTAGAATGAGAAAAAGCCTTATTGTGCTTTTATTTTGTTTTCTATGATCGGTTGTATATTGAAAATACTGAATCAATCCAAAAATCGATATTTCTCAAAATGAATCGCCATCCCTAAATTACACCGGCGACATATCGACATTTATCGGTGTTTTAAATTAAGTCTTCCGCAATATATTAATCACCAAATAAACATACCGGCGTGTTGACATTTCCTAATTAATATGCTTTAATACATTTACGGAAACACTAAGTGATAGCTGTGTATGTAGCGGTGGCTGAGTGGTAAGTTACGACTAATATAACCAATTGATAACCATCACGCTCCAGAGCTCCTACTAGTTATTTTTTTATAGGTAAGTTATAGCTACGATCTCGCCTGATGTTATGTGGCTCAAGATGGAAGACACGCTAAGCCTAATGGACTGGCCCTCAAGTGCAACAGCTGGAACACATCTATAATTATTTGGCGGCAGATTTTCAACTTGAGGATATTAGCTAGCCAGGTGGGCAGTAGAAAAAGCCCTACCACCATGCCGTTTTTATGCTGGCTTCTATAAAGTAAAATAAAAAAACATATGTAATGACATTCTACACGTTAATTCGACGATATCTCAATACTGCATCCCATTATCAGAGCTTGTTAAAAACCTGGCGTCTCTACTAACAGCTTTGTACGTGATCTCAAAAGCTATTCGATCTTATCCCCTTTTCTACTTTCCATAACAGAGTTACCAGCGCTGAACTTCGAAGTGACAGCTTTACGGTAACTCCCATTGCGACCCGAACAAAAAAGTACCTTAGCCGTACCTTGAATCTGTGGAACAGTCTCCCATCCCGTGTATTCCCTTCCTCCTATAACATCGGGCCCTTCAAGTAAATCGTAAGGAGACATTTACGCAGGGCCGACTGGCGATGGATTGTAGCTCCATCGATGGTCGCCACTGTTTTTGGATTGTACCTTAACATCAGGTATAGTGCTGTCACTTTGCCAAACTAACACAAACAAGCTTTCAAATTAAACACCAATGGTGTGTTTCAAATATATGTGAATTGTAAAGGTTTATATTTAAGTTTTTTTTTTCCGCTACGTGAGGCTCCAGGACCGTACCTAAAAGGGAAATATTAATATTATTCCAAACGCTTTATCTAGTGAACGGTAAATTTATATGTTTTTGGTATTTGTATAAACCTTGAATATTATTTAACCTTCTCGTACCTCGTAAAGCTCGAAAGCTTCTGGGAAACGTGTGTTAAGTCAACATTAACTTGGTTTCTTAGTTTTGAGGAAAATATCTACTTCACCGTCTACTTAGAATTGATTTCAAGTTTTTAAATAAAATAACTAATAATATTCATAATAATTTTTGAAATTATTATTTTTGAGTTAATTGCATATCGTGTAGTCCTAATTATCATTTCTAAAAGTATTTTTGTTTAATGTATTGAAGACAAATAACTATTCATCGAATGGTGACACACCGGTATGCGGGTCTGCAAGCCCCTCGGCAGCTTCCTTTCGTACTCCCAAACTAAAATATAGGTGCTTTATCAAATTTCTCACCATTAGTAGGTACAATGACTTAGAAATCGCTTACAAATATTTATCACTTATCCTGGACCGCGTCATACATTGTTTTTTTGATGACGTTATAAAAAAATTACCTGGCGGACTCGGAATGCGAGAATACATTCTGTCAACGCCGTGATGTAACTATAGAATGGTGGTAAAGCAATTTCTAATGCCCGCTTGAACCTCGAGATTCAGATCGCAGAGAGAGGATAACACGAGATTTGCAACTCAGATGTAGGTTTAAGGGGCCCCTTTGTCGACAATCGTCAACATTCACCTTCACAGCTCGTGCGTCTCTCCGTCCAGTATAAAACATTCCAGATATTTACAGCATAAGTACTAAAACAGTGTCAATAATAGAGAAAAAGAAGCTATAAGCTATACAGAAAGCTACGTACGACGTATACGCCTCGAACGCCAAGCTTAAACTGAACCCTTGCATCGTGCTTTATATTAATCGGCGTTATAAACTTTCCTCCTATAACTATATTCTGCCATAAAAAACCCACGCTATAACTACATACATAATTAAGCTATACCACATTTTAGTAACTCAACGTCCATATAAATAACCATCGCCTTGTTATTTTAATTATGATAATTATTTTAATGTGACACCAACGTCGGAATACGGTAACCTTCTTCAATAACGATATAACAAGCTTAAATATTAGCATATATTTATATAATTACATTTGTTATATTAATGTTCTATTATAATGCTTAATGATTTAATTTCGAAAACGCTCCGCGGTAATAAAATAATTCGGAGTTCTGTGTTTAATTAAATGCGTTGTCAAGCGCATTTCACATAATTGATGGAGGTTCTGTATGTTACATTTTGCGTTAATTTTTTTAACGTTGAATATTTGACAGTGTTATATGTTAAAATTTATAGTATAAATTTATTTGAAATTTAAATAGAATAAATACACTTTCATCGTTTGAAGGAAAAGGGCTTTCAAATTTTAATTTTTCTATGTCAATACGTTTTCTGATATCGACCTACCAAAAAAGATTACGTCACAAAAAGTGTAAATACCACACAAATCTACTTGGGTAGATGATTCAGTACGTATATGATTTTTCGTTGCAGTGTGTTCGAAGTGACTAGATTGATAATAAGCACAGTAGCATTCAAAATCAACGGTGAACGCCGAAAGATAAGTAACATATCAGGGATGCTCGCTTTTATGATGGCCTTCAAGCCCATCCGTAACTGGATATAAACTGGCTAATCCCGGCGCTTGAGAAAACAAAGAGAATCACTGACAGAGTGTTACTGTTAGATCCGAAACGAAAGTACTTCGTTTGATTGCTTGACACATACTAGCTGATTCTGAAACGCGACGCGCCTAAGCGGGACATCATGACGAATTAACGTTATACTTGGCGTATTTCAGAGATCATGATAAAACCGGACACGATTGCTCTAACAGCTCGCAATGTATTTATCGTTTCATACTTCTGCACTAATTGCGAGTGCTTCTGTTCAGGCGTAAGGTTACGTGGTTGTTAGGGTTCCTATCATAGTAAATGTTTAGAAACCCCGGCCGCTGACTTCGCGGTGGCACTGAGTGTGAGGTAAGATTCACTGCTGCCATTGTTCGTGTTAACATATAAATTAAGAAAAACTTGTCATTAACTTTGAAGTCCGGTTAATTATGCTTCAAAACGAGTGTAAAGGACTTATATACCAGTGAAGCGTCTGGATTGATGTTCTGAGTGTGGATTTTGCCAATTTGAGACACTTGTGAGAGTCGCCGGCCGGCTAAAAGGTGAGTGGGCTTTAATGCTTGAATTTTGCTAGGATGACTCGACAACCACGTATAACAGTACGTTCAGAACCCCAGGCGTCTGAGTTGGGAATACTTTACCCAGGTTCTAACACCATTCCGCGTACCGGTTATTTTTGGCCGGTATAGCTTCTTTTACTTGTCAGTCATTTTACTCTCAGCATAGTTTGTTGTAGTCGTAGTGTTGTATGTAGTCAGGAGTTGTTTGATTTTGGCGTCATGTTACTCCAGCATCTCTCTCCATCTGCCGACAGTCTATTGTATTCATGGGATGAACTGGCCAGAGAACACTTAATGCGATCAGTGTATTACGTAACTGCCTTTATGCGATGGGAATTTTATGGAACAGTTTATTTCGGTATAGAATACGTGTGCATATAGCTATGTACACGACTGAAAACTCAAGATTGAGTAAGTAACATTTCATTATAAGTAGGAAAAACTAGTAAGGCCGGCAACGCTCCTGCGATTCCTCTGTTGTCTATAGACGGCGATGATCAAATACCATCAGGGGACCCGCTAGCTTGCTTGCCCCCTATTCCATAAAAAAGGTTTTATTAGGTTCGAACAAAATTTAAATATTTAAAATAAATTTGTATTACTAGTATAATCCTTACATATTTTCACTCAAATTATACATCTGTAAACATGACGAGCGAGTGTAACGGGAAAATATGACAGAAGTATGTTATTTTTTTAACCTTTTGTTTCGGATTTTCCAATAATAACTGACGTCATTTTCTCATTCTATCGAAAAGATTTCGGTTTATTCTGATGAAACAATTGAATGCGGAACTCTAAATACGTTGTTGATATTCAAATATATTATCAGGAATTATTGACAGGCAGTTTTTAGTATAGTTTGGTTAATGCTTAAGCAACAAAAATTGAAAAAAAAAAACAGTTATTAGTATTCCGCAATTTCTTCCTAGGTAATCTGTAACCTCAATAGCATAGCTTAGAGCGATACGTAGAAAACACTTCAAATAATTTATCTCATATTTTGTAAAACAAAAAAAAAAGAATTTATTTTATTATCTTGAAAAAAAATACCGTTTAAACAAATTTACGTGGACGTCCGTATATTATTACAGGACGTCACGATAATTCCCGAAAATCGAAACTACGTTTCGTTTAATATTTTAAGAATAACATCAAACAGTTACCTAGTTCTTATCAAATGCCTAGTACTTGCACCCCTCATTTTTTAATTTATTACATTTACAATTTATAGGTATCGTCATTTTTTTCTGTTTAAGGGAAAGGTAAAGGTAAGGAAAAGGTGAAGACAACGAAACCATACAGCCTGATCGATTCATATTTCATAATAAGTGGTTAGCGCTTCAACATGATAGATGCTCTCTAGGTCAAAGTATCTACGGGGTTTTTGCGGTAGGCAATAAATCATGCCTGCTTAAAAAATAAAGAATAATTAATAATATAAGTCAACGATACGAATGTTGTTTTTCTTAAAAATTAAATGATTGGTATGAGGTATGCACTTTAGGCTTTGTAAAATTTATTTTTAAATTCGTTTTACATGATGGTAGGGCATTTTCTGATGCCCGACTGGCTAGCTACCAACCTCAAGTTGAAAATCTGACCCCAAATACCAATAGGTGTGTTCCGGCAGTTGCACTTGAGAGCCAGTTCTTACACAGATTAAGCGTGTCTACCATCTTGGGCCGTATCGTCACTTAAGATCAGTTGAGATTATGGCCATAACGCTAAACCTTACCTATAAAAAATATATAACTCAGATCTTTCGGTGGTTCATTAAATAGTTTATCCCCCACAAATTTAATATTTTTTATCCCATACTTCGTAGTTCTTGTTTTAGAATATAGAAATAGTCATATTGGAAAGCTAAATTATTTGCTGCGATTGTGAGTAATGTATTAAATAGTATTCAGTACGTCTAAATTACAAAGGAGATGTACGCCGTATGAACTCATAACTTATTTCCCGCCATGTGAGCGTCGCCCCGATCCGCGATTGCCATTCATTAAAGCGTGTTTGTGAACGACGCCCTTCAAGCTCGTCGGGCCGCACCGTATGTGCCCTTGGTGTAATTTTTTTTTTACAGTCGAGGTGTAACGCAGTAGGCAAAGATTGCATTTATTATCAAGCTAGTTTCAAATTGAATATAATTTTTAAAGAGGAAACTTTTCTATTTTTGTTTGCAACGAACTCAAAACTACTGGACTGATTTAAAATACCGTTTCACGATTAGAATGCTATCATATCCCTAAGTAACATAGGCTATAACTTAGTCAAATAATTTTTAATTTTCATGCGAACGAAGTCGCAGGCACATCTATTTTTTTATATAATAGAATTGGTTTATGGTAAGGTTCCTACTTAGTTTCTAATTACAATTATAGTTTACTTGAATCGTATACAACGGGCAAAGTTTTATGTGAAGGAATATATAGTAATGTACTATAGCGTAGAGTATTTTGTAAAACACTTTCCATCATTAACAGTTGAAAATATATCGCAAAGGTTTCATAGGACAATTCTTCTGAGACTCATCAGGAAAAAGTGTGACTAAATATTGAAATTATAAGGAATTAAAAAAAAAAAAAAACAATTTTATTAAAGGCAATATGTATAACGCATTAATGTAAGCAACATTAATGAGCTTATGTGCACAGCGAAGCTATTCAACTAAGGGCAGGAATTCCAATTATATTATGACTGAGTATTCAATGAAGATGCAATTGTAACGTATAGCGGTGGAAAGTTCTACTGTTTACATTGTTAATAGCTCTAGTGCATCTATTGACGTTTTCCACTAGCTGTACTTTATAGATCGTTGATAATAAAAAATATGTTCTGTATTTTTCTGATTTGTAGCTTTAGAGTATGAGTCGCGTTTAATATCAGTACCCGATACGATTTCGGAACCTTCAAGAAAAGAGCTTACACATACCTTAAAGGCAATGCACATACGATTGAATCCGCTCTCTCGTTTGCCCTATATTCCTTAAAAAAGATACAGAAGTGAGGTAAATATATATTAAAAAATAATGTTTTTACAAAAGACAGTTTCGAAATATGTTTTGTTCATACCGAAAATGTAGTTTTTCGATTGTCAAACGAAAGGGTAACCGAAAACCATTTCAGTTTTAACATATTCTTTTCTATCCAAGCATGAGGATTTTTACTTTCTTACAAAGAGGTACAAATAAATATTACTTGAAACGGATGTTTTCGCTCTTGCTATTATATAATACATGTAACACTAAATATGAATCTATTGTAATGTAAAACACTGTTCTTTCCTCTAAAACAAAACTGTTTGTGCAGGTTTGATATAGTTTCTGGGTTTAACGTTATGACCACAATATTATCTGATGTCGGAAAACATAGATAAAATAACGAACAAAATAGACAATTTACAAAAATAGATGTTTATACACATGCTTTTTGGCCACACTCTTACCTGATATGAAGATACTATATGGCACAAGATGATAGACACGCTAAGCCTAGCGGATGGACTGGCGCAACTTCCGGAACACACTTGTAGTATTTGGCGGCAGATTTTCAACTTCAGGCTTCAATAGGCGGGTATTAGAACACGCCCATTCGAATTCACGTCCAGTAACGCGGTGTCATTGTTTCTGGTATTGATTTCACTTCTGACTCTTCATGGAAGGTAATAGAAATAGCCGATCATATACTTGGTATTTTAGTGTCACTGTTAGTGGTTACTCTGTGCGCACACGCAGCGTCGCGTCGCTACGGGCCCTGTGTTTTGACAATGGCCCGTAAGCGCTTAGGTACCTATATCGCGTTTTTATGTTTCCGCCGGTGATCGTGATGGTTTTATTAGTGTATTCCGGTACTGCTTAGATTCGCTCGCTCGTGACGCCTTTCTTAGATATTGTTGGTATATCATCATTTTTTTTTTATCACCTAAAAGAGAATAATCATACGGTCTAGCATATGTTTAACAGTCACTGTAATATGTAGCTGACAGCTTTGAGCAACTCAAATTGAACCCTAGAACCTAGTACATAAGATATTACATAGATAATGAGCGTATCTGAACGTACCGTTTGTAAGCAAAGGCCTCTCAGTTATTTTCCTGTAAGAACAATACTTATAGTAAGCACAATTCAATTGAAAAAAGAAATGAGAAGTTCACCGATAGAATTGGTGATCTATTGGTGGTCGTTATTTTATTAATAAGGATAAGCCTTATGGCTACAATCCCACCGGATGCTGAGTGTACTCGCTAAGCCTAGTGGAGGGACTGACTCTCATGTCCAACTACCGGAATACACCTATAGGTATTTAGCCGCTAGCCAGTCGGGTAATAGAAAAAGATGTACCACCATGCTATGGTTTCATCACGATGTTTTCCTTCAACCAAAGCTCAAGCTCATTGCAGGTGGATCCGAATCCACGTCCCTTGATGCAGCGCCCGTACACATTACCGACTGAGCTATCATCGCTTCGAAGTTGAATATATACTGGTTAGTGTCAAAAGAAAGTCCATGGGACAGATGTATTATCATAGGAATGATAGTCGCGTCCCATATCGACCTCTATCATTTTACTTGCTTAGTGTATATGCGGTTTTTTTTTTGGCGACTTGAGCTGTGAAGCGATGATAGCTCAGTGGTAGTGTGTACGGATTCCGCGTCAAAGGGTGCGAGTTTGAATCTACATATAATGAGCTGGAGCTTTCGGTGAAGGAAAACATCGTGATGAAACCATAGCATGGTGGTAGGGCTTTTTCTAATGCCCACCTAGATAGCAACCACCCTCAAGTTGAAAATCTACCGCCAAATATCATTAGATGTGTTCCGGCAGTTGCACTTGAGAGCAAATCCCTTCACAGGCTTAGAGTGCTTACCAACATGGGCCGTAACGTCACTTCAGATCAGATGAGATTATGACCATATCGCTAAACCTTGTCTATAAAAAAAAAGAAGAAAATTCCTTCACTGACTTCCTCTCGTACGGCGTAAAGGAATTACCAAGGCGAGAGAACATGTGGAGACTGGAGAGACTCCTCCGGTGTACAAGCGCTTTTAAATACGTATTGAAATACCTACGGTGACAATTCATTCTCTCTTTATTTGCTAGAAACTGGAAACCCCTTTTCTGCCTCCCCTTACCTGTTGTTTATAACAAACATAGTATATACCTTTACTAATATTAGAATTGTGAAAGTGAGTTTATTTGTGTTACGTTTTCACACTTAAAGCACTCAATCGATTGTGATGAATTTTTGTATAGAACTAGAGGAGACCTTGAAGAACGTTTTCTCGCAAAAAAGCTTATTGGAAGTGCGGAAAGGAGAGAGATAAATTTTGTATGAAACTTTTTATTGTGTCATCCCATTTGACAAAATCAATATTTACGTCATCGAGGCCGCGGGTAAAAGCTATATAAGTATATTTCGATTAAAAAAATAAGTTTACTTACATCAATTCGCATTCAACGCTAGATCTGAAACTTTGTTTAGGTTCTTTAAACATTTTTTTGTTTCATTTATATATTTATTTATCGTATATTCAAAGTTTGATAAATTCTCACAGAATTAAAATAATTATGATAATGTTAATTTTTATTGGGGAATATTATATTCTTTGACGTGCGAGCAAACGGCCTGATAGTTCTATATACATCATACGTATGGAAAAAATATAATATGTGAATGGGTCGCTTGGTCGAAGGACAGGCTCATTAACCAGTTTGTTAACTTGACATCTAAATATAAATATTTGATGGCGGACGTTTTATTAATTTTTTACATATTTTATTTGAATGGTCTTGATAAACTACGTTGTGCGATGACTTCGTGTCCTAATAAAATGCCTCAGTTACTAAGAAAAGAACATATTTCATTTTTTATACCGAAGATATTAAGTAAGATTTTATTGCCATATTTTTTTTTATATATTTAAGGTTTAGCGTTATGGCCATAATCTCACCTGATCTTCAGTCATGATACGGCCCAAGTTAGTAGCCACGCTAAACCTGTGGAGGAACTGACTCTCAAGTGCGGCTGCCGGAACACACCTATTGGTATTTGGCGGCAGGTTTACAACTTGAGGGTGGTAGCTAGCCAGGTGGGCATTAGAAAAAGCCCTACCCCCATGCTATTGTTTCCTCACGATGTTTTCCTTCACCGAAAGCTCAAGCTCATTGTAGGTGCTTGGATTCGAACTCATGTCCCTTGACGCGAAGTCGTACACACTACCACTAAGCTATCATCGCTTCATGGCTCAGATGGTAGTATGTACGAACGCCGCGTCAATGGACGTGAGTTCGAATCTCTGCAATAAGCCTGAGCTTTCTATCAAGGAAAAAAACATCGTAATCGAACCATACCATAGTAGTAGGGTTTTTTTTCTAATGCCTAGCTGGCTAGGTACCACCTTCAAGTTAAAAATTGCCGCCAAATCCACCAGTTCCTACATGAGGCTTAGAGTGTCCACCATCTTGTTCCACATCGTCACTTAACATCAGATGAGATTGGCTATAATCATATTATTTTTTTTATTAACCTTTCTAAATATAATTCTTTTATTCCTAATATTAAAACTGTACCAACCGTTCTCAAAATCAAGCTTTTGCATAAATATATCAAACTGTCGAGTACACATTGGGAGGGTAAAGTTAATATATTAAATTCTTGGAACTTAGTTCTCAGTGATTCACGAAGCCCAGTATTAGAATATTGCTTGCAAAACTTGGCTATTCATCCCTCGATAGCTAATGTAATAAAGTTAATCTGTTTTTTTTTTTCAGAACTAGAATAAAATTGAAATACAGAAAAATGAAATAATAAAATGACTAATGATAATTCAATTATAAACAAAAGCATTTTTAAATATGTGTAGTAAAATGTAGAGTTTATTTTTATATAATCGTAAAATTCCATTTTGAATTTTATGTAACACTGACCTTTACAATACAAATAGCAGATCTATATATACACGTTGACGTATAAGCATGAACATACGCCATACAAACTCACACATAAGGATGTAGCACACACACGATCTCACATACAAATATACACATGCATGCACACGTTTACACAAAGTTATGTTATTCCATACCACGACTAGTCCGCGATTTCGTTTTGTGGAAGTAAAACTTTACGTAATCTTTTTTCCCCGTTTTTGTAACTTTTGTCAATACAGCTTTCCTCCTATTGGTGGTAGCGTGATGTTAAATAGCCTAAAGTGTTCTTCAATGATTTCTCGATCAAATCATTAATCTTTTTTTTTAATCCGACCTGTAATTCCTATGGTTAACGCGTTCAACAAACAAAAATAATCACATTTTATAATATTGATATAGAGGGTACTAAAAGAATCGTTTGTCTGGGTTGGGATATGTCTTTGGAGAAGAGAGGAAGGAACGTATATGTTGAGAAAAGTAATTGATACGAATGTTGCAGGATGGAAAGTAAGAGAGATACATAGAGAATGCATAGAGCGTATGAGAAGTGAGATAAAAGATAAGGGAGTGAATGAAGAGATGGCGGCTGATAGAGATTTATGGAAGTAGAAAACGTATTGACGACCTCAAATAACTTGGGAACAGGACAGGATGTTTATGACAGGCGGTACTAAAAGAACGTACTTTTCTAAGGGACCTAATCTAACTCGAAACACCCGGGTCTCTTTAACAGTTCTCGTTAAAGTTCTCGTTAACAGTTCTAAAACAGAACCCGTTCGCAATTATGGATCTGAGAGGTCACTTATCAGATACTGTCGTTTGAAGGATTAACTATATACTGAAAATATTTAAATACACAAAAGATTACGGGTTTTGTAAAAGTGTGGGTCAAACTGCAAAGTGCCTTTTGTTTGAGTTTAAGCAATTGTGAACGGTTGTGAGCGATTATGTGAAGCGTTTCCGTTAAGAACGATCGATGACGTGGTGAAATATACGAACTTGCTTATACCTGTGTTCACGTTGCCTTTAGACTGACTCTTTTAATAATAATCTCGTGTTTTCTGCTTTCAACGGACTTTCTAAATTTATTTGAGGAGCGAAGTTACTCTTAACAATTGCTGTCATACGGACCGTATATTATTACCGATACTTATTCACGAGCAAATACGAATAGCTATAGATGTATGATGTCAATTATATTGCATTTGTTAAACGATCTTTCTATAGTAGTTGCTATATATATAATATTTTTTTTACTACGTTTGATCTAAGATAAAATAACAACGTATCGATAACACGATATAACAACACTACGCCTGTAATAATTACTTTATCAGATAAACGAATATTCATTAGACACTGTATCGTGTCAATTGTCACACGTATGAATTAGCGTGGTACGCCAGACCACATCGGTCGCCTCACTCCCTCATTGTTTGAACTTACATTGTTCTGTATGTCGGCAATTAGCGGGCGGGACACTATTCTCACGCGATTCGATATTCATGCTGTGTACCGACGTCGACCGGTAGCGAGAATGTACGGACAGCAAAAGAATGTGTAATGAGATAAAATATTTTTTTATAATAAAATGCCGCTCGCAAAGAAAATATTTGTTTATACAAAAGGTTTTAAATAAAACAAACGTACTGTAGTTACCAAGTGCAATCGTACCTTAGAAAAATTGTCTTTTGACTATTTTTGGTAGTAGCCCTTTTGTAGGTTTCTTGGTTTTGAAGTTGGCTCTTTGATTACCTTATGACAGCTATTTAAAAGGAATAATAATTTTGTTTTGTTTTATATACCGGGATCGGTGAGGGTTCAATGTGTTCGCGTTCCTAACGCCTTAACACTTTCTACAAATATGTATTCTATGCTTGCAGTAACTCGTAGATCTTGTAAAACAAAAACAAGTATGTAATTATTGGTTACATAATTACTTCAGCGAACTAAAATTAGTGTTTCCTTGTGAAACATCTTTTCACATATTCTTGCCTATTGTCTTTTTTAATACGAATAGATTAGTAACGTTTTATGGAATCTAATTATCTATTTGAAGATGTTTGGTACCTCGAAAGAAACAGCCTTTTCCAGCTGTTCGAAGTCAGCTCATTTAGCTTTATTATATTATTGCGTCAATAATTACAACTTAAAGTAACGAGCATTTAGTGGTCGAGTTTTCTAATATCCTGTCGATGCGAGAGCAGGTGTGAGTCCTACGATAAACCTGATCTTTCGATTAAATGTAACTTCTTTATCAAATCATGGCGTCTGTTTACCAACACCATTTTCAAATGTATAATCTGTCAGTAAATGTATATAAGTGTATTCCTGCAGCTTCCTCCATCCGTCTTACTGTGTTAAGACTTTTTTTATTGTTTATATAGGTTTAGTGTTATGGCTGCAATCTCACCTGATATTAAGTGATGATGTGGTCCAAGATGGTGGACACGCTAAATCTAGTGGAGGAACTACCTCTCAATTGCAACTGCCGGAACACACTTATAAACATTTGGCAGCAGAAAAAAGATTTTGAACCGCACAGTTACACTAAATTAGATTGTGGCCAAATCTATAAATAATAAATAAAAATGTCCATCCATCCGTCCATTCAACCGAAAGACGTCCACTGCTAGACATAGGTCTCTCCCAAAGATCTCCACGACGACTGGTCTTGGGCCACTCTCATCCAGCGTATTCCCGTGATCTTCACCAGGTCGTCGCTCCACTTTGTTATTTGCATTATTTTTATTATGAATAATGTTGTCATTGGTATAATCTCAAACTTCGCCACATCGGAAAAAATACTAGCTGATTCAAAGTGCTATAAGGGCACTGAGCTTAAAGATGTTTAGAGTATAATCCAAGAAATAACGGGCTGACAACTGAACTGATTTAACTGAGTGAATAGAACTGAAACAACTGAGATTTTAATTATTGACATAGTTCATCGTTATTCGTGTCGCTCTAATCTAACCGGCCTGCAAATCTTTCAGCTATCGGATATATGATTCCGAAAAGCTACAAATTATACAAAAGAATCATTCAAATCGGTCTACAATTGACGAAGATATGAACTAACGTACATAAAGCCGAACCTAGTACCTCCTCCATTTTGGAATTCAGATAAAAATTTAACCGACCTATTGTAATGTTTTTATGCTGACGGTACCCCGTACATATATTCCGTTGAGTCGCGACTCTCGTCCGTTGTCGAATATGTTTCTCATAATGCTTTCTAAGTATGCACCGCGCACGGCCCTGATCCATTTCACGATGTTTGTAAAACATTGTGATCTAAACGAAGCATATTATACGCGGCCCGTTAGATGTTTTATGTAGCGAACGGTATTGGGTCAAGATAAACTTTGTTTAACATTTTATTTGCGAGCTACCGATGTACTAGTACGATATTGTGCGTTCACTGTTATGTTGTTTTATTTTTATTTGTGTTGTTATTATAAATATAATCAGTAAACATAATAAAAATACTAGTAAACACTATTTCCACTGCAATAAAATATTACATTGCACTACGGATGGGTAAAATTATATGACATTCGATTATATTATCAAATTTCTTCTACGGCTGTGTTTCTCAAAGTGGAGTACGCGGGACCCATGTTTGTTATTTATAGGGCAAACATTTTGTAATCAAATAGCTTAGCTGACTCTGTTAATTTATTTGTCTCTCGTAGTAACTTACGTATCGATGAATTTTCATACATGGTCATAATAAAAACGAAGTACAGACATCGATTGTAAATTTAGTAATATCGCTCCTAAAATCGATTTAATTATATTAAGGAATAAGCCCTGCCATCAAAATAATTAAGATCACACATAGCCGTTGTGCTTTGTATTTAAATTTTAATTATTTGGCAGACCTTATTCTGAAAAAAATCAGCTTTGGGTGCTTCTTAGTGCATTCCGCGTATACTGAGCCTTGACAACCTTGTAAAATACGATCATATGCAGTGTTTGATATCCTTTACGTTCTATAGTGCGTTATGACTAAACGATTTATTTCTTTCTCCCTTGTCAATGACTCGACCAAGGTGCCTAAGCCACATACTACGATGACTAGTTAAACTGTATTGAAATTTTGCGTTTAATTCCGAATTCCGAAATAAACCTTACATTTTGAGGTATAAAAAGTATTTCATAGGTCATCAAAATCTAATAGTGTCAGAGTAGTGTATATATTTGAATGTACACCACTCTGACATTATTAGATGATTAAATAGAGAAGTGAATTAATAACTTATTTACGTACTAGTAGCTTTACAGATTCTTTTCTCGATTAATCAGATCGACAACAGATGTCGGTAGTTCGTGTCGAGGTTGTCTATGTACGTTCGCATGTTGCCAAGATGGCGACAGTGAATATGCGACACGACACTGTTGACTCCCAGAGCTCGACCGCGCCGGTTGTCTGCGCTGATTCTGTTTAAACGATGTGAAACATGGCGATGATATATAGCATAAAAAGCTCCTTGCTCCGACATTTATATCACTTAAACACTGTCATTACCTCAAAACAGTTTTATTGTTTTAAAGGAGCGAGTTTTAGATAAAAATACCATAATAATAATACTGGAGTGGTTTACGGATCTAAAAAAAAAACAAAAGAATGAATGAAAGAAAATAAGAATTAGGGCTACTTTCAAAAGCTTTAGATAAAGCATTTTATCGTAAAAAGACGGTATAATGGTGGTTAATGAAAGAGCCTTTAAGAATTAAATAAAAAGGTTATTTACAAATTATTAGATATAAGGTACTTTATAGTATGATAACTGGTTAATTGATCTAAACAAAAAACTATCGAAAAATCTTTCAAGTGTTATAATGAAGTACTTTACAGTAAAAGGAATGCAAGAAATGATTAATACATTAAAAATAATGGGCAATAAATTATTATAAAAATATGTTATAAAGTAGAGAAGAGAAGTAAAGACATCTGTGATAATAGACAATACGTTTTGATAGTTATTTCATTGCGAGATATGAGAAAAATCAATGTGTTTTGATTAACCGAAATCTAGCCTAAAATAACAATTGCACGAGGTTAACATGATACGTTAACATTACGTTTTTAAATAAGAGTAGGTCGTGCATGGTATTCGGATGCGTTTGTTTCTATTTCTATCTGTATCACTTCGAGTTAATTAGAATTGTATCAATAGTCTAAAGCCGGTGAAAATCTGAAAATTGTAAGGGAAATCTGATGTTTATATTTCGATTTGTTCATATATTTACTCACAATAAATTGCAGTTAATGATATCAATGTTTCTTATTTTTATCGTTGTACGGCAAAATAACTGTGCTGTAGGTACTTCGCCTTATAACACAGTGCAAACTAAGCACAAAATCTCAGAGCGGTAAGCAATCTATAAGGAAATTAGTATTACATATACCATATTTTTGTATCTGGCGCAGCACAGTGACTGCTTTGCACCTGGTGTTAAGTACAGTACAATCCAAATCAGTGTCGACTTTTTTTATTTTTTTTTAATATTAAGATTTTAGCGTTATGGCCATGATCTCACCTGATCTTATGTGACGATACCGGCCCAAGTTGGTAGACACGCTAAACCTATGGAGAAACTGGCTCTCAAGTGCAGCTGCCGGAACACACCTATTGGTATTTGGCGGCAGGTTTTACAACTTGAGGGTGGTAGCTAGCCAGGCGGGCATTAGAAAAAGCCCTACCACTATGCTATGGTTTCCTCACGATGTTTTCCTTCACCGAAAGCTCAAGCTCATTATAGGTGCTTGGATTCGAACTCGCGTCCCTTGACGCGAAGTCCTACACACTACCACTGAGCTATCATCGCTTCACTGACGACGAACGATAATAATTCACTGTCTGTCAGTCACCGCTGTCATGCTGGCCTGTTTAGATACTTTTTCAAGCTAGAAAACAAATACAAACACATATCTTTATATATATTTATATTTCGTGTCACGTTGTTTGTCCGCGATGAACTACTGAACTGATTTTAATCAAATATTACACATTGTGTGCAGTTTGATCCAACTTGAGAGATAGGATACTTTTTATGTCGAAAAGTGATCATAACGCGATAGATGACGCTGTAATTGATGTGATTGATTACTGGAAAAGGCAGAACAAAGTCTGCCAGGTCAGGTAGTAGGAATATAAAATAGTCTCAAGTATACAGATTTTAAAGTTTCAGCTTTCATTGAGGAATCACTGTGTTATACATTGAATGTAGTAGGTATACTGAATAATCTGTAGCGCTAAAAAAATTACATTAAGGTAGTTGCTAGAAATTGCCTTTGTTAACGAAAAGTCGGAAACGTATCAAATGGCTTGTGACCACAACCAGTGTAACTTCTTTCGAAACGTCGAGCAAATTTGTAAGGGAGACTCTATGTCATTCTAAACTTGTTTCTTAATATATAATTTAAATCAATATATTTATTCCTCTGCGCCCTTAATTATAGGTTTCTATATAGGACAGTGTTATGTCGTATTAAACACAGAACAGAATTTAATCATAATTTAATTTAGTAATTATAATGAATTCGCTGTGCACACGTCTTCGTTCACGTGAATGCTAAAGTTATTTACTTGTCACGCAGGAAGAGTATTTCTTTTCTAGTTCAAAGATACCTTATGCCCTATCTTGTGACCCTAACAATTTATATGCAATAATTCATTATAACTGTTTCACCTGTAAAGACGTGAAAACGTAATCTTTATTTTTCATATTATGTAACGGAAAAGTTTGTTTGTTTGTCTCTTTGTTTGAACATACTAATCTTAGGAATTAATAGTCGAATTGTACAAATTTGATAGAGCTATCATCGAGCAAGGCTTTAGGCTATTTAACATCACGCTACCCTCAATAGGAGAAAAGTTGTAATGAAAATAGTTACAAAAACGGACAAAAATCCTTACTAAAATTATAAATGCAGAAGTGAGTTTGTTTGTTACATTTTCACGCGTAAAATAATTAATCATGATGAAATAAATTTTGGTATAAAGAGAGACAGATGGAAACCTAGATACGGTGATGGGCTACTTTTTCTCGTGAAAAACTTGTTGAAAGTGGGGTAAATTTTGTATGAAAATGTTTATAGCGTCATCCGATTTCTTTGATAAAAATAATACTAAAGCGAGTGAAGCCGCAGGTAAAAGCTAGTAATAAATAAACACCGCATTCGCATTTATACCTAATACTATAATTAATAAAAGCCCTTTGAAATCTAAAACTCTGCCTTAACCGATCGAACTTAAGTTCATAATAACTAAAGAGTACGCGTTGATTAATTGATATAAATGTAAGGTATTATTAGAATTTAATAGCAACGGTTGGGTAATTTGGTTTTTGTGTGTTTACCGCTGCGTACGGGCGGTGGCTCCCGCAAAAAAACATACCAGGGGTCAAATATGTACGATGAAGAATCATCATTTGTAATTACGTTACAACCGTTTTCAATCTTAAACCGTGGGCATTAGAATTCATATTGGCCTATTAATTCGGCCATTTAAAATTATTTTGATCGTTGATTGATTAACGATACGCCGTTAGAGCTTGACAGATTACTGACGGGATGTTTTGGCACTACTTAAAAATGTATCTACTTTCTATTTGTGTAATGTTGTCGTCCAGTGAAAGATATATAGCTATACTATTATTTTATTATCATACATTTAATTGATGTGACGTATCGGTATTAGGCATGGGCAAATCATACAAATAATGAGGCTAAACCAAGTATGTATATTATTATTTTCTAAGACTCGCGCGGCTAAATATAATGTCGATGTAGAGGACAAAAAAAAATTTTGTCACATGGTACAAGGGTCGCTTTGAAACTAGTGGATAATTTATGTCAAGTTTTTAAAGCATGTCTAACAGTTTTAGAGTTATAAATTAAAATTATTAATACTAGTTATTACATAGAGGTGTTAGGTTATCGAATACCATCCGAGTTACAACCGCACGCGGCGCACCCTGCCGAGTAACCGACTAGGCACTGGCGATTCTTGTCCCACATTTGGTTTCGGTCATGACTGTTAACCAGTTAACCATGGAATACTTGATCTGTCACAACTTCGTGGTGGTAGGATTATTGCCCCACTGGTTAGCGACCACCTTCGGGCTTAGTCTGCCACAAAATAAAGATTCGGTATGATACTTTGTGTTCCAGCATAGTGAACAAGATCCAGCCAATTCCGCAAATGGTGTGGGGGCGATAACAATTTACCATCAGATAGGCCGTCTGCCTCTTTGGTGCTTACTGGTATAAAAATAAACATAGATATTAAAATCTCAAAATAGTATCAGAACGAATATCCAGTAATCTGTGGAAGACGAGCGTATTTGTTATCGTAGGCTTACCATCGACTATTTTTAATACATCACTTTCACGTCGCAAATGATCAATTCAAAATCAACCTGTGGACTATTTAAGGATTTTATATAAGCATTTCTATCGTCACGACTGCTGGTTTTGTGGGCCAACAGTAATATTAAACGAAATAGAGGTGTCGTTAACCTATGATGACTGTAATTGGTTCATATTTTTTAGATATATATATTAAGTACGGTATTATTTTGAAGGCTTTACCGGTCATAAATTAAGTGCTTTCTTTGCATTTAGATGACTTGTAATAAATATCGTTTAATTCGCCTAGCGAATTATTACCAATTTGAATTATTAGGAAAGACTAGACTTCTTCAAGACGTTAGGTAATTTTTATTGCAGAATTTTGTCTCTTCATATATACTGAAAACGTATCCAAAGTCAATGATAACTCACATTAGTACACCCGGATAGTACATCTGTCTACATAAGTTCAAATCCTTGCAATGAGTCTAAGCATTCGGTGAAGATGCCATGATGTAATTGCATGGCGGTAGGTATTTTTCCAATGTTCGTGAGACGGTGGCCAAGGTATCTATACTAGAGATCCGATAGTTTCACTTGAGCGCTAGTACTCTACTAGATTGAACGTGTTTTCTTGTTGGGTAGCATTGCCATCTAACATCTAGTAAGATTGCAATCAAACTCAAGTGTAAAGAATTTAATAACAGAGTAGATTTTAGATAATAGAACACTTCAATTTTCTTCAGTTAGATAGCGATCACCATATACTTGTTATAGTGCCACGCTTAGACATATCGCATTTCAGGAATACAGAGTATTAATCTAGTAATCAGGAGGGAGGTCCTGATACACGTATCTGTAAACGACTGAGGTTTGACCACTACGTACAAATCCATCCATCACTTTGCATGTTACTATAAAAAAACTTGAACCCATTTATGAACAATGCAAATGCCATTGACTAACCCAACACTATAACTCTAAATCTACCATACCTATAGATTTGGAATGCGGCATGGATATTCCTTGTACAACGTAGAAATCCACTAAGAACGGATTTTACGAGCGCGTGCGGTTGACTGAAAAAACACAAACGCAGTCGAGGGCACCGGCTAGTATTATATACATAAATATAACAGCGGTTTGTGGAATATTTCAAATGGACATTAAAACGAACTGACCTACTTAATTGAAGAGATTCGAGTAATCAAATTTTCGAGTCATATTCGTGTGATATTATTTTTTTTTTTACATTTTTATTGCAAATGGTCTCTTTTTATTATATCGTAAAAGATATATTTACAAAAAAATGAAATATAATTTACTGGAAACTTACGCTAATAAATTATTTTATAGTGTCGTTTGTCAGCGAACTTGTACTGTGCAGTAATGCGTTCCAGCTATAAATCACGGAATAAAAATATAGCATTCTGCTATCTGATATATCTAACACAATTTCACATTTCTCTTGTATAAGTGAGTTAATAAGTAGGGATGTAATAAAATAGATATCTGTTGTATGTAGCTGTTCAATAAAATAGTAGTAGAGTACGGCCCTTTTAATAATTCGATGGTGATAATATTTAAAAATTAAAACAGTTATAAAAAAGAAAAAAGTTGAAAATAAATAACAAGGTTATTTTCTGTATCTATTATGTGTTTATACTGTTACTGACGCGGAGGATTTGAATAGTATTGAAGTTTTATCTTAAGAAGGTTCCAATACAGTGAATAGACTTAAGTATTACAGAAAGACTACCTACTGTTCTTCCCTTTAACTATAGGTTTCAGCCTAGGGCCTCAAGGTCCAGAGGGGCCTACATTCAAGTTGTTAGCAAAATTATAATTAATGTTTTCTAAAAAGAGTGAATATTAAAACACTGGACCATGAATAAGGAGAATTTCTACGCATTTGACTAATAAACAAATGTACAAAGGGCACAGTTTTTTAGATAATAGTGTTAGGTTCTACAATAAAACCCCAAAGCACAACACCGAATTTCGGAACATTACGTTCAAGAACCATGTCAAACGGGTTTTGATGTCAAAAGGCGTTTATAGGGTGGATCATTATGTAAGAGATCGTTATGTCTGGAAATTACACGTTTTTTATACATCCGCTAATAACTACTGTAAATATACACATTATAGTATTATGTAAAAAATAGATCTAAAAAAGATATAAACATGCAAATCGAGTTTCTTGCCGGTTTTTCTCGATGAATGCGTTACCTTTCGAAAAGATGTTAGTTTTGACGCTCATAAACGCCTTCTTAGAACCAAAACTGAATAAAGATGACTTGATAAGAAATATACAGTTCCTTTAATGCTTAATCACATCAAAACTTATGAACTTATTATGATGGAGATATTTAAAGTGTTCGTGGATAGTTCTAAGTTATTTAAATTTTGCGTTACTTTTGCATGCCCTAAAGTCATACACGCAATACACGCGTGTCCAGTATTTATATAAATGAATAATTTCTGTGTATAGTTTTTATTGCATATAATATCGTATATAGCAAAATGTAATTATATCAAAATTTGAAAAAAACAGAAAAAAACGTATCATTGCAGGCCCCGGCGAGATTCGAACTCGCGATCTCCTGTTTACTAGACAGGCGCTTTAACCAACTAAGCCACGGCGCCGCCTGCGAGCGATTACAAAATTGCATGTATGGTTCAACCTCATTGGTTCCATGTGATACCCTATTTATATTATCAATATGAATCATCTATATAAATATGTTTCTCACTCTTTCTTACCGATAGTAAATAATGACGAGCGAAAAGGTAAACAATAGTTGTAGTAAATAGTTATGACATATAAAACGAATAAATGTGCACCAATATTTATAGACAATTTTTTTGTATTATTTTGACAATGATTTTCCTACTTTTTATTCAACAACATTTAGTGAAGTAAATATCTAATATTCGCTTTTGGGAATCATATTAAAACTATCGTTACGGTTTTATTAAGTAATATATAAAATAATTAATATCAGTTTATTTAATGGACAAAGAGATACAATATACAACACTTTTACCAACGCGACAGCGCAATGCCGTCATTCAAGTTAGTCCTAGTCAACATGACTTCTGTTATTCTGTAATAAACCAATATAACTCCTTATAATTCGTTATAAAGGACCAGAAAGGATAACAAACAAAGAAACTCATACTTACATTTCAAATCAAATCCAAAACCTTTATTCTATTTAGCCCCTAAGATGGTACTTATGAACGTCAAAACTAACACTGGTTCGGAAAATAATCCAGCCATCGAGGCAAGAAACTCGATCTGTTTATATATATTTTTAGGTATTTTTTTATAATAGATTTACATTAGTTGTTAGCGGATGCACAGAGAGAGGTGTTAAGTATAACATAAGTTTTTTTTATATAGTTGAGGCTTAGCGTTATGGCCATAATCTCACCTGATCTTAAGTGACGATACGGCCCAAGTTGGTAGACCCGCTAAACCTTTAAAGGAACTGGCTCTCAATTGCAACTGCCGGAACACACTTCTTAGTATTTGGCGGCAGATTTCCAAGCTGAGGGTGGTAGCTAGCCAGGCGGGCCTGAGAAAAGCCCTACCACCATGCTATGGTGTCCTCATGATGATTTCCTTTACTACAAGCTCAAGCTCATTGTAGGTGTTTGGACTCGAACTCACGTCCCTTGACGCATAGACACTACCACTGAGCTATCATCGCTTGAAAATCTTCGTTCAAGTATTGATCTTTCCTATAATAACCTTGACGCCAAAACCGGCTTGACATGGTGCTTGAACTTATCATCCTGTAATTTGATAATGTGCTTTGGAACTTTGTTGTGAAACTTAATATTATAGTTTAAAAAATTGTTACTGGTCGTACTGAGTCTACAATTTAGGGTGATGTGGTTGTCACGATTTCTATTCATTTCTATCGCATTAGTTACTCTAAGCTGTGCCCTTAGCACTTCGTTCGCAAGGAGCTGAAATAAAAGTAACTTAGTTATACTTATCCTCACTAATATTGTTTATGCGAAAGTGAGTTTGTTTGTTTGAATCGATTATGATGAATTTTGTTATAGAGATAGATGGGAGTCCGGCGATGGTGATTGGCTACTTTTTCTCACAGAAAACTTATTGACAGTGGGGTCAAGAGAGGGATAAACTTTGCATGAAACTTATATTGCGTCATCCGATTCGTTTGACAAAGTCAATATTAGAGCGAGCGAAGTCGCTGGTGAAAACTAGTAATATATAAGGTCTAAAAAAGAAAAGAAAATTGTTTTGTATCTTATGAACGGCCCCTATGTAGGTACCGTATTTACTTTCATATGGTATTGATAATCTCAACTATTCAACAAACAGACACTCCAATTTTATTTGCTTGTATAGATAAGCGCATAATATTTGTATGGACGGTGCATTGCGTAGAGTTCGAATAGGTTATCCATTATATATATCTCTGTAATTAGAGATATAGTAATAAGGTATTGTTTATTATGCTATCGGCAATCTAGCATTGTCTGTCAAACAATGGGTGGTTACCTCTAACATTTTATGAATATTGTACGGAGACTGAAGCCGACCTTCTTGATGGGTTTTTACTGTTAGTTGGTTTTCGCTGAGGCTGTGAATTCCGGCCGTCTTACTATGTATTTTACAAAAGCAAAGCGAAAAACAAAAGTCATAAAAAATGGGCAATCAATAGACAATTTAAGTGCACTAATGCTGATATATAATACGAATTTGTCATTTCGAAGCAAAAGTTTAGCGATTTTTGCTATCGCTTTGTATTTGCGAAATGAATTGAGGGAGTGGATAGCATCATTTAATATTAAACTTTTGCTTCCCAGCTAGACTACTTCAAGTAAAACATTATATTTATTATATTTAAGTTATTATTTTAATTTAACTCATTCGATTTTGGTAGCATTTTACGTAACGTAGCGTGGGGCCTATACAAACCTGATGTGGAACTAATAACTGTTAACGTGCATTTTGAGTTGCTATAAGCAATTATAACAAGTTCTATTAGGTCGTTTCTAGCAGAGTAGTCGCCATCTTGTTAAGGCATTGTTTGAACTTTTAGAATATTAGTAAATTATTCCACCCACATGACATTGGTAAGATTGTGTGAAAGCACACATTGCCATTAAATAAAAAGAAAAAAGATGCTCCAACCTTTTTTATGCTGTCAATTTTTTAAAGTCATAAATTAGCGTTATGGTCACAATTTCTCCTGATGTTAAGTGACGATGTGGCTCAAGATGATGGATACATAAAGCCTAGGTATGGCTGTCTGTCAAGTGTAACTGCCGGAACACACCTATAGGTATTTGACGGTATACTTCCAAGTCGAGGGTGGTAGCATTAGAAAAAAGCCCTTATCACCAAGCTACGTTTTCAATCAATAATTTATTGTCATTCATTATCTATATTCATACTCTTAATAGAGTCTATGGTTGAACACTTCCACAGAGTACAAATTGCCGCCGCTTTTAATCTGTTTCCAATTACTTAACAAAATTATGAATATCGACCGAACAGTCGTAATAAAAATCAAAACCAGTTATACAATGAATATATATAATATTTTATTGCTTCATATACGTATAACATTCTTATCGCTTACTGCTATCGTACTATAAATAATAAAATTAAAATAAATAAAAAGAAACCTCTGTATCTTTCCACACTCCCGCCGACATTCGTTCCCATGGAGGCACACTTCGACTACTTTGGAATTGTTTGTTTGAAACATTATTTTTTTTAATAACGTAGATTCAAGTCGCAGCGTCGCTCGGCATGAACTTATTCGTGTATTTAATAATATAATTAACATAATAACAAGAAAGCCGAGCTCATCCAATTATATCCGTTCCGCGGAGGAAATCATCGTTCAGAAAGATAATTTATAATGTTTAGCAGGGGCATTATAAATTTTAATTGAATCACTTAATTTAATTAAACAAATATAACTCTTTTATTTACTTTACTCCAGGGTAATAGTTTTTAATTATACGTGTTTGAATAATTAATCGGTTAGGGTGATATACGGAATCGTTGAACAGTGTGTCCTGTTCATATGAATCGTTGAGTAAGCTCTTTCAATATGCAATTTAAAGCCTATTTAACGCCGTTCGAAGCGATGATGGTTCAGTTGATAGTGTTTACGGACTCCGTGTCGATGGGCGTGAGTTCGAATCGACCGGCAAAATGCTGGAGTATTCGGTAACGTCGTGATGAAACCATAGCAAGATGGTAGAGCTTTTTCTAATGCCCACCTGGCTAGTTACCACCCTCAAGTTGGAAATTTACCGTCAAATACCTATAGGTATGTTCCAGAGGATATACTGAACTCCGTTCCTCCGAGTGTCTACCATCCTGGATCACATCGATACTTATCGTCATATAAAATTTTGGCTGTAAAGCAAAACGCGTAACTTAAAAAACATGAACCAAGCAGTGACTTCCTACAACAGATGTTAAGTACAGTTCAATCCAAATCAGCGGCGACAGACATTGAACCACAATTCATTGCCATTCACTGTTATCACGGTGACCGGCTTAAGTACCTCCTCACGTCTCTTTTGAACGATCGAAAACGCTGACACGAAAACCGTTCCACAACTTCACGGTACGGCAGAAGGAAGAGTTGGAAAACTTTTTAGTTCTCGATGCTATAGGTGTCACCGTGAAACTGTGACGCCGAAGCGCCACCCGCGTGGTTCTGTTCTGGAATGAAGAAGTGAGGGTTAGGTGAACGAGCTCTTCAAAGCTCACGATGATACAAACGGTAGAACACGCTTAAAGAGGCAATATCTTGCGCAACTGTAGCGCTTCTTAGGTAGTATTACCGCGAGCGGAGCCAGATATAAAAGCTAGTTAAATAGTATTTCATTGACGGAGGAGCCACAGGAAGATAGATAATAATTGAAATAAACATATTTTTATTCTCTGTTTAATGAGATCGACATTCTAATATATAAAAAAATGTTAATATTTGGGTTCATTACATTTTTATTATGTGAAAACATATACATATGTATAGATGTATGATAATTATTACGTTGATAATAGATTAAATAATCCGAATTATACATAACATTTTTTATTCGGATGTAGTTAACAAATATACAAGTAACATTTTTTTATAGGTATTTTATAACAATTACTTAACTTTAAACATGCGCAACATATATCTAATTTGGGATATGACGTCATTCAAAATACGCGAATGCAAAATAATGCCGTGGTCCAATGCGAAAACAACACGTTTGTAGCAGCTGATAATGTATATCAACTTACCTCACATAATATGTATGTAGATACTCGAATGGAATTTGCTTATCAATTGTTTTATCATATTTGTCCATGTAAGTTTCAGTTTAAATATAAGGACGTAGCGAGGTAGGGAAAGTATCTGAAAATCGCCATGAAACTAGAACTTCATTTCGCACAGATCGGCGGTTTAATGCTGGCCTGCGATTAACTTGTCAACTTAAAAAGAGGCGCGACAAACCAAATCAGGAAGTGACAGGTTCTTTTCATTGAATTCTGAATAAATCTGTTTATAGATGATTAAGCCAGTGGCGAAAACCATTCAGCAGACCAAGGCAAAAACCACCCCTTAATTGAAAATCTGTCGCCAAATAGTTACAAGTGAGTTTGTAGTCAAAACGCCCAAAAGCAACGATCTGTTTCAATTTCGCGGACACGCTAAGTCCTAGAGAAGAGCTGGGCTGTCTTTCAAGTGCAACTGCCGAAACTCATCTATTGATATTTGCGGCTACATTTTCACCTTGAGGGTGGTAACTAGCCAGGCGGGCATTAGAAAAAGCCCGACCATCAGGCTATGGTTTCATCACAATGTTTTCCTTCAACGAAAGCTCAAGCTCATTGCAGGTGGATTCGAACTCGCGTTCATTGGCGCGCCATCCGTACACACTACCAATTGAACTATTATCGCTTCTAACTGTTATGATTTTTGTTCTTATTGTTTAGTTTAGTTGTTATAGTTGGTTTGTTACAGTAATGGCCACAACCTTATCTGATGTTAAGTGATGATGTGGCCCAAGACGGTGGACACGCTAAGCCTAGTTGAGCGACTGGCTCTCAAGAGCAACTGCCGGAACACACCTAGAGGTATTTGGCGACGTGATTATCGCAACTGATATGATTAACCGTACAAAGTCGGGGCAGGTTGTTAGTATGTATTTAAACTAGCTAACTTCTTGTTGAATATTGTGTGAACGTAAAGAGAGGAAACTTTTAATATGGATGTCAAAACTTATTCGCAGGTGAAGAGTTCCATACACAAACTTTACTGAGTCGGAATTCTAAGCGTGACAAGCCATTATAAAAGTTATAACGCCGTCTCGCACGCACCCTTTCCAACCCGTCTACTTAACGTGTCAATAGTGACGTCAGTTTGATATCGATAAACATTTTGTTTGTCGTATTTCAACATCTTTTGGAACGAAGTTTCTTATCGCTCTGCACCGATGCAAGCTAGACAAAAAAGAACGTAATATTTTACCTCCACGGCCCTTTCTTTAGTGTGTTCTATATCGCACTATACTTTTATAGAGTAGACGGTTATCCATAGCGTGTATGCTATTGGCTGTACCCAGTCATAGGTTTGCGCTCATTGGTTTAAGACAGCCAGTAAGTTCTCAACTGCTGCGTAGATATATTTTGTACACGTCATTTGCGTCGGCTGTTTCAAAACGCAATATAGTGAATGAGACGAATTGAATGATGTACAATAAAATGTTTATTGGCACAACTAGAAAAATATATGAATTTCATACCATTCCTTGAATTCATTAGCTATCTCTGCGTTTCATTTAATTGCACCCAGACGTTCGGAATTCATTTACTTATATTTGGTAATCAATAATATAATACGTTTATCAATGATAATATACTTTGTAGCGATGATAGCTCAGTGGTAGCATGTACGGACGCCGCGTCAAATAACGTGAGTTGGAATCCTTGCGATGAGCTTGAGCTTTAACTTGAGCTCGAGTTAAAAGTGAATGAAAACATCGCTATGAAACCATAGCATGGTGTTATAGCGATATGGTTATGGTGATGCGGCTTTTTCTAATACCCGTCTGGCTAACAGCCACCATCAAGTTGAAAGTCTGCTGTAAAACACCTATAGGTGTGTTCCGGAAGTTGCAATTGACAGCCACGCCCTCCACAGGTTTAACGTGTTCACCAGCTTGGGCCATATTCTCACTTAACATCAGGTGACACTGTAGACATACAGTTAAACTTATAAAAAAATTAATGGGTAGTTTTTTTTCAATATAAAGACGTAATTCATTTGACCAGACGGACTCCCAATGTCATCGGAGGCTAAATTACCAGATATTTTATTTAACATTCTAATGTCTGGTCTGTTCAAGTTAAAACCTATTAAGTCTCGTCTGATTGACTTGACCCGGACACACTCATTCAAGATTCCGATAAACGTCATCGACTGTCTGGCGTACGTCACAAAGTGGTGATTGTTTCTTACAACTTGTTTGATATATTATGTCTAGGTTTCAACCAATACGCCACGAACATTAAGCCCACAACAGAGCTATAATATATATTAATATAGTAAGCTATATATTACGGTATAGCAAGTTGCCACAGACGGTGGCTATGCTATAGAATATATTTTTGCAGTTTGCACTCATTAGCTTTGCCGCCGTCGTTGCATGAGCACGTGTTTGTGCTACATTCTTGATAAATGGTTTTCTAATTTTAGTTATCGTATAATGGATCTAATTAGTTATGTTCACCGCTCACACTAATACCAGACGAGAAAATACACTCTGTTTTCTTGAAATATAACAAAACATACGTTAATATGTCTTACTATATCAAAATATATCATCGAGTACATCTGTCGACATATTTTGTTGACGAAATAAAAATATACATTGTAGCTGCGTCTGTGTTTACACGCCGGTTACTATAGAAAATATAGCGTAATATACCCTGCTATGGTTTATATTAATATGCACTATATCTCCGTCTTTTGCGGGCTTTAATGTCCCTCTTAATTTCATCGCCATAGGTACACAAGCGTGTGTGTACGTATAGGCTCACGTTAAATATCGTCACTAGCTGTGTCCGCGACTTCATTCGCGTGGAACTTAATATTATTTCATAACTTTTGCCCGTCTTTGTAACATTTTTTACTATAGGTTTGCTTTTATGGGTGGTAGCGTGATGTTAAATCGCCTGAAGCTTTCCACAATGATTACTATATCAAAAACCTGACTGGTAGTTTCTAAATAATACTAGTAATACTAGTTGGTGCTCCCGACTTCCATCGCGTTTTCCCGTCAACCGTGATAGATCGTAAAATGTGTTCTTATTGACTGCTTACGTCGTGAATGCAATATGTACGTCAAATTTTAAGTCCATACATCTGGTTGTTTTGCAAATGTCTTGATAAATCAGTTAGTGGTATTTCGATTATATATGTTTCGTCTCTCTCTTTGGACATATGTCAGAATACCATTATTGGTGAACGGGAAAAAAACCAGTTTATTTTTATTTTTCTATATTGAGTGTTTTCTTTGAAAACCTGTACGTTTATTAAAATTAAGTTTACTGTAGGGAAATCTATTCATTTGTTTAATATAATCGAGATGTATATGGGTAAGTACTTAGTTATTGAAGTAGAGGTCAAACATATTTTATTTTGCTTCTTCGTTTGTAGGTATGTTGAAAGAGGGGTTAAAAGTTGAAATTTTGTATTAAATGAACTCCATTGTACTTATACAATGAATTAGGTACATAAATACAATACAATATGTACTTACCTTCAATAAGTGAACGGAAAGCATCTGTCACTGTAACAGTTGCATTTGGTATAATAATACATTTTTTACCCGCAACGTTGAAAAATAAATTCTAATATTATATGAAACATATTAAAAGGAACCCAAAAGAAGTCACTATTACAGTATTCTGTATACTTTTAACGTTACCGTCAGTCTCGTCCGATGTTAAGTGGCGATGAGCCCAAGATGGTGATGGACACACTAAGCCTAGTGGGACTGGCTCTCGAATGCAACCGCCGAAATATTCCTGGAGGTATTTAACAGCATATTCAACTTGAGCGTGGTAGCTAGCCAGGTAGGGGCATTAGAAAAAGCCCTACCACTATGCTATAGTTGCCACCAGATATTTTCCTTCACTGAATAGTCAAGCTCATTACAGGGTTTCGAAATCACGTCCATTCACGCGGCTTCCATACACACTACCAACTCAGCCATCATCGCTTGAAAATGTATTGTTTTTTTTACAGGTAAAGTTTAGCATTATGGCCGTAATCTCACCTGATCTTAAGTGGCAATACGGCCCCCTATTTGGTAGACACGTTGGTAGAAAAAGCCGTAGCACAATGAGATTATTTTTATTGCTTTTATTTTTATTACTCTGCTAATAAAAGTAGCAAGTAATGTTTTAAGTTATCATTACAAGTATAATATATAAATTCACTGATAATAATTTTAAAGTACACATTTGATATTTACGCGTAGGTATTCAGGGTCACAGTTACATACGTCAACGACCTACGTAAAAGAATTTTGCTCATTTATATACAATTGTTTTTATATAATTAAACATAGAGGAACTAAGCCAGTTGAGGCTTGTTCCATATACACACAAAATTAACGCTTTCAAACAAACTTTTCCACTTTATAAAATTAATACAGACAATACAATAATAATTCGGCACTATTTAAATATTTCTCGTCAATAGCGGAAAACAAAAGCTTGAACATGTTATTTAAATAATTAGTTTTGGCACAGACTTAAGGGAGACGTGACATTGCCACAAAACACCTTTGAAAAATATATAATAAAATTCCGGTCCCAATTTATTATGTAAAATGTACTTAAATTCATTAGTTATTAGTCACAGCTGAACAAGAGACGGAGTTAGCCGTCTGTTACCTTTGGACTATAAATATGAAAGGACTGGATTAGCAACCATCAAGGTGGCCTGGCGACGGCTATATATCGAAATAGATTTAATTTAAAGTTTCAACACGATCACGCAGATGTAGCCGCGCTGGCGTGTTACTAAGCGAATTTATAGCATCTGTCATAATATTGACTAACATGGTACAACAATTGTGTGGGCAATGTGTTGCTATGTCTTTGTATTTGACAATAAACGGTCTGAGGACGTCATTATTTCAATGAGAGAAAGTTGATACTTTAAGAGAGGAGTGATTGTTAGCTCCGTATTTTTTTCTTATCTAATCTATCTATTATAAACCGGAAATGTTTATTTGTTTTAACGCGCTAATCTTAGGATCTATCAGGTGGATTTCAAAAATTCTAATTGTATTTGATAGAGCAGTTGTCCAGGAAATCAAGGCTATTTTTAACATTACGCTACAACTGGAATACATCTATAGGTAATTGGTCGGCAGATTTCAATTTGAGTGTACCAACTAGCCAGGCAGGCATTAGAAAAAGCCCTACCACCATACCATGGTTTTATCATCTCAGAGGCTCGAGCTCTTGAGGTGACGTCCGTACACACTACCAACTGAACTATCATCGCTTCAATATATTCATTATAATCCATAATATTACTTTTTCTTGTACCGAATTTCACAAAACTTTCAAATTTTAATATAAAGCGTAACCAAGGGGGCAGACAGGCAGACAAAGGGATTACATGGTTAACTCTCATGACCAGAATCGAATGTGGGCCAACAATCGGTTATTCGCAAGGGTTCATCGCACGCAGGTGAAGTTGGCTTGGGTAATTCAGATGCTATTCGATACCCCCTTACACCCCAAACCACCTACCAATATCTCAATCAAGATACATTTCCTATTCGATCTTCATGAACTTTCTGGTGTATCTTCGAAATCCAAGTCCAATAGTAGTGAAATTAAAACGTGTTACGTTTAAGGATCCAGTCTTTTGTCCAATAGAAAAGTAATTGTCAAATTGGTTTATAAATTTCGAAGGTAAATGAAACACAATTGAGTAGCTTCTACTTTTGGAATGATTTAAAAATCATTAAATTTAGATATTTTCCTTATTTAAAAAGAAAAATAGTATTTTAGTATTATGTTATAACGTTAAGACCTTACTAGACATTAAAGGACTTCTGTGAATAAACTAACCGCAAACCTATGCCGCGTTGCGATGAAAGACTAGCTAAAACGTTCGCCAATATACCGAATCGTATATATATTTAGTAATAATATATGTTGTAAATTAAAATATTAATAAATCGTACGACGCCATTTCTGAAACCGGAATGTTGCTCGTCGCGACAATTTTAAAATCGCCGTGATAATCGTCGGTGGTTTTCCATTCATATTCTATAACTAACTCATAGTGATGGCTCTGTCCGCGATACATACGTTTTTTTTTTAAACTTAAATTATATTTGTGAAGGTAATACTTCAAGGTCACGTCTTTGACGACATATTAGTGTCACGTGATGGAATACAAAGAAAATAATGTTAAAAATTAAGTTGATTAAAATGTAGTGTGTTATCTATCTACTGTCATTAAGTGAATAGTTCCCGTATATATAGATATATATATATATATATATATATATATATATATATATATATATATATATATATATGGATAAAATTTTGTATTTAGACAGATTTTTACTTTTTTAATCTACCAATATACCTAATTGTATTTAATGTAAATTATGCAATTTTTAAGCAAATTATTCCCAGTTAAATAATGAATTACATTCGTTTTTTTTTAATTTAATAATCAGTTCATTCGTATTCAAAATCGTAAAATGTAGATTATTAATCAGCATGTGGTTTGTTTTTAAATACATTTTTAACACTAAATATTTTAATAAAAATACCGAACTAAACTCAGTAGTATTTATTATGTGAGTGCTTGTGTTTTTGTATGAATAAATGAATGAGAATTGTTACTCGGAGCTACCGATAGTTATTTCGAGAACCCGAAAAAGCCGTTTTTATATTAAATTTTTAAGTTTACAGTCCTCAATGACTGTCCTTTTTAAGATATAACAGTTCTATATTTTCCTTAAATGCATTTATATTTACTGTAAGTATTTAAAAAAATATATATATTACTACGTTTGCATTATATTACTAGTTGTGCCCGCGACTGCGTTCGCGTGTAACTAAAAATATTTATCACTTTGCCCATTTCTATAACTTTTTTTATACGGTTCTAACCCTATTGGTGGTAACGTGATGTTAAATAGCCTGAAACCGTCCTCAATGATGGTTTACCAAATACAAAAAGAATGATTGAAATCCGACTGGTAGTTCCTAAGATAAGCGTATTCAGACAAACGAACAAACAAGCAAGCAAACTTTTCCGCTTTATAATATTAATATAGGTATGTAGTAGTTGAACCTCATTGACACCCTAGATTATCACACTAAGCGCTTAAAAGTAATACTAATTTTTTAACGCTTAACTTCGTCTAGAATAGTTCTATACCTACTTACTTAGGTCTGGTATGTACCACGTAGAGGTCTCTACGTGTGACGTAAGCTTATGCAGATCTTTCAAAGGAAAGTCAATATAGTAGACCTAGTTCTTCTGCATTTTTTTATATTATTATGCGTTGTATTATTTGCACATATGTTATTGTACAAATATATGTTTGTATGTCACTGTCTAGTCTGTTCCAATTAAAGTGACTTTTATAATATTCTTATTCAGACCGTTCAAGTATTACATCATGCAATTGGGAGCAGCGGTGAGGGGTCATGTAAAACGTTATAATGCGTTACAAGGGCGGGAAGGGCTGGTTCGAATATTACGTTACGTAACATTGTCTTTTTTTATTTAAATAAAATACTAGCCTATGAATATTTCCCAATTTCGCATGTTTAAGTTTCACGGAAAAACCTCGACTATTTCTAATCGCATTTCCAGAGGTTAAAATAAGTTAATTATTTATAGAGTTTATTGATTAAAACAAAATGAAACCTAAATACTTGACTTTTAGGTAAAAATGCTGACTTGAGTGTTACGTAACGTTTGAGAACGGGAAGGTGGGGGTACAGAAAAATCTTACGGCGCGTTACTTGAGAGGGAGGGAGGGTCAAAATTCTTCGAAAATTGCGTTATGTAATACTTAAACGGCCCCTAAGGTGTTATTTTAGCTGTTACATGCGAGCTGCAAAGAATACAATTAAAGATCTTAGCAAGAGAGTATTTTTTTTTATTTTCAGGATTATTTTGCTACGTGCAATTTGCAATCACCGCGTTGCCTCGGTTTCCCTAATGTACCCTTAATGTTTTATGCACCCCTAACAACGGGTATGCAATATTGTTAGTAAGTAAAATTGTCTTGTGTAAGCCTATCCAGCGTTTTAGAAATCACGATATTTTTTTTTGAATTGAAATCTTCATTCTTTGGAGTTTTGGGGATGGGGAAAAATAACTGAACTCGCATGCCCCTTAACTTTAAATTTATACAGATGTGTGTAAGTGATATATAAATTTAGTTTATAAGTTTTCTTTTCTGACGTGTAGTGCTACGACTGGCAGTTTTTTTATTAGCAACGATCATATGTCCATAGTATATACGGATTTGCTAGTATATATATATATATATATATATATATATGTTAATGTTGTAACAAAATATACGCAACGCGCGAATAGTTTTTATCGTAGGCGCCGCGCCGCGCCATTTGCGATTATTATCGATGTACTCTTCGCGTCACTAGTTCAAGGGCAGACGAGAATTTTATTACCGCCAGTTCACGTTTCAAATGATAATAATTTAACATAATTTAGCATTGTGTAATAATTAAACGTATACATTATATAGTTCGTATCAAGTTTTATTTCAACTAATTATGTGGACCAGAACATAATTTTTGTAGGTAGTTTTAAACGGGATCTGAATTTGTTGTGTCACGTTTTTTATTTTTATTCATACACTTGCGCTATTTTGCATTATATTATGTATGAGTTGTATTATTTTCTTACTTCCTCTCGTCGGGCAGGTGATTCTCGATCCCTGAAATACAAGAGATAAGGGACAGCTTTCACACTTCTAGATTCCGGCGGGATCAAGGCACAACCTCATCAACCCCCTCATAGGGTAATTATCACTAGGAGGTTGTTGTGTTTATGGATCATACTTTATCTCACCATTTTTCTTCGGAGAATGATCTTACATAAGGCTTTCGGCCGGGCAGCAAAAGCATGGGGTTTTGTCAGATTAATGTTGACTATAAACCTTTTTTTTACATTCATCAAAGAATTCCGGTAAGGTCGAAACCTAATTAAGGGCTCCGTCTACTCGGGTTGGGAATTAGCACACCCAGACAAATCTTCAGAGAGGTGCACGTAGAAGTTCTTGACGCTCCTTCTCGGGCCTGCATTGCAAGCATGACAGATGTGCCGTAGCAGACCACTCTAAGGCGGTCGGAAGTCATACTGTTATACGATTTATAGCGATGATAGCTCAGTGGTAGTGTGCACGACTTCGCGTCAAGGGACGTGGGTTTGAACCCAAGCACCTACAATGAGCTTGAGCTTTCGGTGAAGGAAAACATCGTGAGGAAACCATAGCATGGTGGTAGGGCCTTTTCTAGTGCCCGCCTGGGTAGCTACCACCCTCTAGTTGTGAACCTGCCGCCAAATACCAATAGGTGTGTTCCGGCAGCAGCACTTGAGAGCCAGTTCCTCCACAGGTTTAGCGTGCTACCAACTTGGGCCGTATCGTCACTTAAGATCAGGTGAGATTATGGCCATAACGCTAAACCATAAGTATAATGCAGTAATGAGGCCTGCCGCAGAAGTGAAAATTTAAAACTATGAACAAATAAGAGAGATATACTCTTTGTATATTATTATAACGCACAGAGATATATTCTCATACTCAGGTGGTATAAGCTCATGGGAACCGTGCGGTGATCAAGACTCGAGTTCCATGACTACTTACATTCGAGTTCCATGACAACTATATTCATGATTTTAATGTAATCTATGTAAATTAAAAATATTTATTTGTGTGTGTTTTTTTTTCTCTAAATGATTCATTACCGTTTTCAACGTACGTTATTGACGGTATCTGATCAAAAAAAGATACTTCTCTTTCAGTAGCATGTTACATCTATTTTCTATATAGAAAAAACCCTTGCAATGATGTTTGTTCACAATGAACTCCGGGTTTTGGGCGCTGTCCAACTTAAAAGGCACGATATCTTTTATCTCCAAAAGTGACCCTAACGGTATATAGATAGCGCTGTAGCCGAACTGCCAAGCCAAGGTGTACTAGACCAACTAGTATCCAATAAAATCAACAATGCTGATTTTTTTTTTATCTTAGCTTGACAAAGTGACTGCACTGTACCTGATGTTAAATACAGTACAGTCCAAAAACAGCAGCGACCATCAAGAGAACGACAATCCATCGTCAGTCGCTACTGTCATGTCGGCATTGAACATATATTTTGAAGCAATGATAGCTCAGTTGGTAGTGTGTATGGACGTCGCGGCAAGGGACGTGGGTTTGAATCCACCTGCAATGAGCCTGTGCTTTTGGAACAGAGCCTGGGCTAACCACCAAGTAAAAAAATCTGCCGAAAAATACCTGGGTATAGCAATATTGAAGCGATGATAGCTCAGTGGTAGTGTGCACGACTTCGCGTCAAGGGACGTGGGTTCGAACCCAAGCACCTACAATTAGCTTGAGCTTTCGGTGAAGGAAAACATCGTGAGGAAACCATAGCATGGTGGTAGGGCTTTTTCTGATGCCCGCCTGGCTAGCTACCACCCTCTAGTTGTGAACCTGCCGCCAAATACCAATAGGTGTGTTCCGGCAGCAGCACTTGAGAGCCAGTTCCTCCACAGGTTTAGCGTGCTACCAACTTGGGCCGTATCGTCACTTAAGATCAGGTGAGATTATGGCCATAACGCTAAACCTTAAGTATAAAAAAAAAAAAAAAAAGGTACGGTAATTACACTTCAGAGCTAATTAGTCCTTCCACTAAGCTTACCGTGTCACTTAACATCACATGACATTGTGACCATGACATTTAGCGTTAACTATAAAATATGTTTAACGTATACACGTCATTCAAATAATATGCTTGTAAAATTAATAAGCAGTTACAAGGGACTTCGTAGAAGGACTAGGCGCTCCATTGTTCGTGCGGTATAATTCTTTAGTGTCGTAAGAATCTTACGTCGCACTGTGCATACATCAAATAAGCGCTTTTCGCATCGTCTCTTCGTTAACTTATAAAAGACAATAAAACTTTCCTATACGTGTCACGGCAACGCATTTCATTGTTCGCCATTCACAGTTCCGAAGGCAGGTACGAACCGAGTGGGGCGGCCCTATTCTAATGATCGGCTTAATGTTAATTTATTTTATCCTAATAGACAATTTTTTTTTTTAGTTTAAAGCTTAGCGTTATGGCCGTAATCTCACCTCATCTTAAGTGACGATACGGCCCAAGTTGGTAGACACGCTAAACCTGTGGAGGAACTGGCTCGCAAGTGCAAGTCTGGCTAATATTATAACTACTCAAAAGAAAAGGCCATTCAAATTTGATTATCGTCAAATAATGTCCACTGGAGAATTAGTTTTATATTTAATACGAACACTCTAGCAAACTAAAAATAAAATTTAGTAATAATTCTTCGCAGTAGGGCAGTGTTTCGGAGAGATCATAAAATTTGACGTAAATGATGCTTAATTTGAAGAATAAATTTTCAACTTTAATATGAGCGAATTTATTAATGGTTGTGCCTGCGACTTTAGCCGCATGGTCTTGTACTAAACTTTATTTTATTTTACGATTTATGATATTGTATTCCTATTTTCATATTAGCCTTTCCCTCTCGCTCCGCCGGGCGAGTAACATATTAAGAGAAAATGCCTGTCTTTTGTTTTTATTGGTGGGAAAAATGTTCATAAAAGAAAAATAACAACAAACTGATGAAGGATCATTAGATTAGCCCTAAACCGTTCAAAATACTTCCACATCGAATGTTCATAATCCCATGTCCACACAATCAGTTAGTTTGACGACATAGCGTCTCAAACAAACATCATTTTCATTATATACATATAGTTTGAAGGAGAACGATATTATATTATTTGTCATCGATCCCTGAGTAACCCTTTCGTTTTATAGGACAAAAGTTATCCTGTACATTATTGTACAATATCACCTGTTACGCTGACAAAATTTGTGTTCAGTAATTTTAGAATATACGTACAAAGGGACAGACAGACAGGCGGGCGAAAATAGGAAATATTGTAATTTTAGCTGCCGTATCGATAACAATGTACATTCCGGTAACGGTTTATTATTTTTAGAAATATAATTTTAGAACTTGACGTGGTATAGGTATGTCTTTAGAAGTGATGACGTCATATAATCATATGAATATTAATTATAAGGCAATTATAAGGGTAGATATAGAAGTAAAAGAACAACTAAGGAGGTTTCCTATATCTATAAAGTAATATGTGTATTAAAAGGTGAGAATAGTGAGAGTACAGTTATTAGAGGAGAGTGGAAGAAAAAAACTAATTTGTGTTCTATTCGAAATTTGATGTTATGGTCAGTGATTTGTTTAAACATCAATAAATAATCGATCGCAGTTATTTATCTTTTTGGCACAAGCAAACTTTAATGTATTTTGACCCCCCTGAAACAGCACTTAAGTACGCACCTCTCTCACGTTCATATAACTATGTAAAGGCCGCTGAATCGACCTCTATATCGGTTTTGCAAAGGGGACAACTTTAGAATATATTATCTTGAATAATTTATGACAGTTTTAATCAATAAAAAAAAAACGCTATATACGTGATGTGTTTCGGACGTGTGTCGGTTTGTATATCAAAACTTAGTTTATATAACAATAGCTCTGTCCGTGACTCTGCACACTGTCATTATGAAGCAATTTCTTTGGTTGGTATGTTTTATTTTTATTTATTTCGCAAAACTTGTTACAAATGAAAAAAGTTTGGAAAATCCGAAAGTGCACGCCTCATATCAATCATTTATTCCATTTTTATGAAAAAAAAACAACCATTGACTTATTTTATTAATATTTATTATTTTTTCGTTATTCTATATTTTTTAAGCAAGCATGATTTATTAATTAACACGAGAACTCCGTAGATAGTTGTACCTAGAGAGTTGCTATCATGTTGAAGCGTTAGCGCTTTGATAGGAAAAGAGGTTAGATTCTGTATCATAAAATAACCGTCGAATCGGCTGTATGATTTTGATATCTTTGCTTTTTCCTTTAAAAAAATACAATACTCAGAAGTTGTAAATGTAAAATGTTATAGATGCAAAAATAAGGCTTAGCAAAACCATTTTTTAATTAAATCTATACTAATACTATAAAGAGGAAAGATTTTTAAATTTTTTATTGTAACGAATAAACTCTAAAACTACTAGACCAATTTCAAAAATTCTTTCACTATTAGAATGCCATATTATCCCTAAGTCATATAGGCTATATGGTTTAAAATCTGTCACCAAATACTGCTAGTATGTGTCGGCAGTTTTACTTAAGAGCCAGTCCCTCTGATAGGCTTTAGCGTGTTCACCATCTTGGGACACATCGTCACATAACATCAGGTGATATTGAGGCTATAACGCTAAACCAATAAGTTAATAAGGTCTCCTGACGCACTGCGGTCATTTTACCTTACTACTATAAAATATATAGATGTGATTATCTTGAGTTTAGATTTCTAAAAAAACTACAGTTCTCTTACAGGCAATATAATTAGGGCTACCCTATTCACATGTACATCTGTTTAATTTAATTTTCCTTCCACTTCTACTACCTTTTCGCGAGAAAAAATTGCCTATCACCGTCTCCAGGTTCCCATCTATTTCTATACCAAAACTTATGATAAACAATTCAGCGATTTAGGTGCGAAAGCGTAACAAATAAATAAACGCACTTTCGCATTCGTAATATTACATAAGGATTATTAGAAACGCTTCGAAGACAAACCCGCGTAATTCGGTTAGTGAAACGAACGAAAAAAAAAAACGAATACAATAAAAGGCCGTTCTTGTATGTAAAATAGATTGAAGCAATCGTGTCACCATGTGCGAATGAATGGCTTATTATAAGCTTACTAATGTGTTGCTATGCGATACAGGAAGGTGAAGCAAGGTTACCTCGATAGTATATTAGGCAGAGTATGCAATAGGTGTCGGCAGTGTATAGGGAACTTGAATCAGTTTAACGCCTGACGAGTGTCCACTTGCTTCTCTTGCCCACGCATTGCTATCAGGTTTTTATAGTTAAGGTTTAACGTATGGCCGCTATCACACCTGATGGTAAGTGACTGGCTATGCGGGACTGGCTCTCAATTTCAAATTCCGGAACACACCTATAGGTATTTGGCGGCAGACTCTCAACTTGAGGGTGGTAGGTAGCTAGCGTAGTTTCGAACCCACGTTCCTTCACGAGGCGTTCGTACACACTACCAAGCTAACATCGCTTCAAAAGCAATGAAGCGAGATAAAGTCCGGAAATGGATTTTTACTATCATGATTTTTTTTACAATGTGGAACCATTACATCGATTCAAGTTGACACAAACGAAGTCGGCGGCACGTCTAGTATAATAATATAAAGTGTAGTCTTAGCCCAGAGCTAGATTTACCATAAATGCCGCCGTATGAAATATAAGGTCTTTAAAAAAGTTCTTTTATGATGTTTCGATTAATGTAGGTACTTCTTTAAAATTTATTCAAGGGCAAAGTTGAACTTCTATGCAAAATACATTTTTTTTTTAATAATGACATTATATTTTGCCAAAATAATTCACTGTAACTAGATTTCAAAACGTAAATATCCACTGAGTACTCGTTTTTTTTTTTCACGAAACCCAATAACTTCCCAGTTTTAGAAAATCATTGAATTTTTTATCAGAATGTTTTTTAGTTTACTGACACTCTAATTTTTTTATATTTTTTTATATTTAAGGTTTAGCGTTATGGCCATAAACTCACCTGATATTAAGTGACGGTATCGCCCAAGTTGGTAGACACGCGAAACCTGTGAAGGAACTGGCTCTCAAGTGCAGCTGCCGGAACACACCTATTCTGGTATTTGACGGCAGATTTTTAACTTGAGGGTGGTTGCTAGCCAGGCGGGCATTAGAAAAAGCCCTACCACCATGCTACGGTTTCCTCACGATGTTTTCCTTCACCGAAAGCTCAAGCTCATTGTGGGTGATTGGATTCGAACTCACGTCCCTTGACGCGAAGTCATACACACTACCACTGAGCTATCATCGCTTAAAAATATTGTCGCTCTCGAAAATTTCTCCTCCCTGGGCACTAAACCCTAAAACTTAAACCCTAGTGCGTCTAGGGTTAATTCACCACTGCCAACGCCGTACGATAATAAATGTAGATATATTATTTTTAACAATTTATGTAGTATTGATAGCAATACTACCACAAAATGTTTAAAAAATACCATTAAATGATAATAAAACGCATAACTCACGTGAACACGTCAGTTCACTTCCCGGTGAGACATTTTATGTTATACGCCATTATGATATACATAGACAGACGAGGTCATCCTTTTTTTATATATATATATACATATTATTTTAAATAGCTAGACGTTTTATGAGTACCGAAACCGTGATGAATATTATATCAGGTAGGAATCGGCTTTAGTGGTTTGAATTAGTAGCTTTAGCTAGTAAATAGTAGTAGCTTTGAATTTGGAAACGTATAGGTTACGTTTCGCTTGGTTCTTATACAACTCAAAACGTGCCTTGAGCCATTCCACATGACGATCTTGAGCGTTGCGATCGTGGTGAAAACGTCACTAACATAACGAACTTTCTTATTGTACGGTACGTTAACGTTACGATTTTGTTTAGTATGTTCTATATTGCACTATATTTCTATAGTGTAGACGGTCATCCATAATGCGTATGCAATTGGCTGTGCCCAGTCATAGGTGCGCGCTTATTGGTTCAAGACAGTCAGTAAGTTCTCAACGGTAGCGCAGATATAGTTTTTACATGTCATACGCGTCAGCTGTTTCGTAGCGTATTATACGTATTATAAATTAATTGAATGATGGACAATAACATGTTTATTTTCACAACTAGAAAAAATATATTAATTACGAAATTTCCTACCATTCCGTCAAGTCATTAGTCATCTTTGTATCTCATTTAATAGCTCTCAGACGCTAATAATTAATTTATTTGTATTTGTTAATCAATAATATAATACGTTTATCAATGGTAATATACTACGTAAGGAAATTCATTTCAACCGAGTGTCAAAGCATTTTATTTTATACTTTATAGATTTAGCATTATCGCCACAATCTCGTAAGTGATGATTAGGCTCAAGATGGTAAACACACTAACCCTAGTGGAGGGACTGGCTCTCAAGTGCAAGTGCCGGAATACACCTATACACATTTGGCAATAGATTTTCAACTTAAGGGTGCTAACTAGACAGATGGGCATTTGAAAAAGCCCTACAATAATTCTTCACCGAAAGCCTATGCTCATTGCAGTGATCAAAGCGACCGTAAAATACCGGTGTGCGTCTCTCCGTAATTCTATTTCTAAATAACTTCTTTGATGTCTTTTGTATACCTATCACAGCTCTTTGCCTTGCGGACCTTGCGCGGCTTGCACGATAAAGTCGTTGTTAGGATCACTAAATTAGTAAGTTAGGACCTGTTAGGCTGTAGTTAGTTAGACTCGCGAATCTTTGATTAATTTCCAACAGCAGCCCAAGCCGTGGTTCGGCCATTCTGACACCTCTGCGCCCGCTTCCTCGGAGCTGAGTGCCCTCAGCACTCGCCCCAAATATTTCGGTTAATCTGTGAAAGCCATTAAGGCTAACAGCGGATGTCGGTTCTAAAAAAAACATCGTTTTCAGTTATATTTAGACTTGATAGGTAGCGTTGTTGCAGCTTGGAACAGTCTGCGAGTGGTTCTCGGCCATTTGTGAATAGCACAAATAATTGCCCTGAGTGGGATTCGAACCTACAGTATTGAGCGCGACGGTAGCTATGAGGCAACTCTTTAAAGGTTTTGATTTAATAATTATACTAATATTACTAAATCATAACATACTATAGTATACTATATAATATTATAAATGCAAAAGTGAGTTTGTGTGTTAAGTTTTCACGCCTAAACCCCTGAATGGATTATAATGAATTTTGGTATAGAGATAGATGGGAACCTGGAGACGGTGATAAGCTACTTTTTCTTGCGATAACCTTATTGGAAGGAGGGGGGGGGGGAAGGGAAAGATAACCTTTGTATGAAACTTTTTATTACATCATCCTATTTGTTTGACAAAATCTAGTAACTTACATACCCTTTTTCAATCTTCATATATTCTCTCCGGGAAATTCCATCTGACGCGGCCTGATAACGCAATAGCGGAGGTGTTACAAAGAAACTCGATTTAAAATTAGTATCGCTGTTACTATGAGAAACAAAAATCCGTCGAACACGAAAACGCCCCTAGATACAAATCTATTTTTCACAGCGCAAGTATCTAGGCTAATGATGAAAAATATAAAGGCGGCGCTGAAAACTATTCTAAGTATCCGCATAAGAGTCGTCGTCCCATACGAAAATATAGAAGGACGATTAGTACCGCAAATAATATATACCGGTAGTAAAACTGTGACAGCGGTGGGTGTAGTATTGTGAGACAATAAAAAAACTGCAATATTAAAACTGGTGCGTATGTATGTATATATAAAATAGTGAATCACTACGAATGCGAATAAAAATGTTCTCCTATTGACCCAAATATAAAGCGTACGTAGTCTTATGGCTACGAGAATGTTGCAGTCGAACATTTGCGTTCGTATATTACGAATTAGTCTAAGTAAATTGGCTTGCTATAAAAATATAATGGGAGGGATTCTTTCTATCGAGCCGCAGCTAAAGTGGCCTCCTTCTGTGAACATGTTATGTTATAGAAGCTGAGAGAGAGAGATATCGGTCGGAGGGGCCGGTATGCCTGTGCTCTTCCGCCGCCTTAAGCATGACTGAGGGCGGTGGGTCGGAGCACCCGCCTTCCATTGCACCAGTCTGGCTGACTGTTAGGGCAGCTAGCCACACTGCCCGGATGAGGCCCGGCTTACCACCAGGCCGGGCCGGTCGCTGGGTTAACACGGTGATTGCATGCACGGATCCGCGTCGCCACAGGAAGGCGACAGACGGCCGTGGGGTTTAAGTGGGTGAATCCCACATACCCCTCTCAGTCCCCCCGGGCTGGGAGAGGATGCATAAATAGATTTCCCTATGTAAAAAAAAGCTATATGTTCATCTCGTTTATTGTAACGTACAAATAAAATGATAGTGGGATCTATATTGACGACTATTTTTATAATAGGTATTCATATTACTCAACGCAAAAGGCGTTGGGCAGGCTAATGGGCTAGATGTGGTTACAGTAGATCCGTGATTGAATGATGGCTGAGAGAGGACAAGGGAAGCATGAGTAGACCGATGGCAATGTTAGTCGACGATATAACTAATCTTGACGGAAAAATATAGGCAAGACTGGCAGAATAGGAATAAATAACATATTTATTTTTATTAATACTTGTACTGGTTTGAAAAGAGCTGTCCGTTATGATGATGATATTGATCAGGACAAAGAAGACTTTCAGTTATTCATTACACGAACTCTAAATTACCGGGTTGACTTGAAATTTAGCTTTCGTATTTCTTAGCTCACTAACCAAGTTAAGACACACTAAGATCTGATTTTAAGATTATGTGTGATTGATATTGAAACGGAAAAGGATACGGGAGAGGAATGAATAAGTGTGACAGATTGTAATTTTTACTATTTTTATATCATTTATATAATTGGAACCAGGAGTAAAAATGTATTGTTTTTTTTTACCTTTGATAATTACCAATAGAGTAATTTTTTAAATAATGCGTAAATTGTATCAACAAATTTAAAATGAATTACAAATATAAAACAAAAATTAAAAGTTCTCTATAACTATTTATCGAGTAATTAACATTACAATGCGCAATCTCACTGGAGCTCATAACAAAAGGGCCGTGATGTATGTTTGTAAAATTAAGAGTAATGATGGATATATCCCAATGGATAAACCGATGTTTGTATTTAAAGATCGTGTTGTAAATCATGTCGTGTTTCTATAATGGTGGCTGTCAATATAATTGCCGTCTTAAAGAATCGAAATAATTACCTATCAATAGGTTTAATGACATAGCTTGGTAATGCTGTTACTTCAAGTATCGGGGTTACAATTTATTTCACGATATACGAAATAAAGTGGGAATCGGTAAACCTGTAAAACTTATTAAAGTATTTAAATGAAAATTTTCATTTTTATTGAAAATTAATTGGATAATCAAAAACTTTAATTTTTCTGATGTTAACTTACAGCCCGTAAGTACAAAATTAACATTAAAGTTATTGGTATGAAACTACATCACTACGCATTTAATTAAAAAATACTATTTTAAAACTATGTGAACGTTATTTTGTTTATTGTAATCATGAGATATAGGCAAAAAAAATAGTAAAAAATAAATAGCTTAAAACATAATTTAAAAATATTAAAGTATCTCGTATATCAAATATACAAATGCGAAATTTGAACGCACATTGTTTCGATTGCGCAGAAATTATTAGTCGGGCGTTTTTATTTTTATCAAAATTGTTGATTGTAAATATTCACAGCAACACATACATATAATTGAGGAAGGCGAGTGAAAATTTATCGGCAATTTGGCGAGACTTGCCTTAGCAATATCGTCACGTAATAGTGAAAACGAATTCTGATATAAATGTAGGAAGTCATCCCAAGGTTACCCCAGAGACGTGACGCAGAACGCCTGAATTTAGAATTTGATGACAACGAATTTAGCTTTTCTTTGCTTGTATATTTTTTATATCAATGTTAATTACCTAACAATGTATATTATATTATTATTTTCTTGTGTCGCTATTTAATTTATACTCTAAGCGTGTTATTGTCAGCAATTATTTTACTTGGAATCTGCTAATTATAATTTATTTTTATATGTGAGTTATTTTGGGTGTATTATTACAGTATCACGGAGAAGTGACTGGATTATGCCTACCAGGTGTAAGGAACAATAAAATCTAATGCATATGACAGAGAGATTAAAAATTCATAAGGGGTCGATGCTGTTATACCATATACAAGCCTTTCATTGGCCTAATATACTCTGACTGATATTACTGTGGTGTGTCATCATACCATGGCGGTTGCGACCCAATCGGGTATAGATCATTACCATCCCGCAAAGTAGAGACAACCCTGGCGCAAGTTTGTTGAGAAGGCAGTAGAAACTTTTCAAGAACGCAGACTATAAGACATCGATCCAAAACCTTCTCAAAAGGACTCCTCCTAAGCCGTTCTTTCCATTATCTTTGAAGTTATATTGTAAACTTTATAACAGTACCTTTACAATCGTAATTTGGTTCGCCAATGGTTGATTCGCAAAGCGGATGGTTGATTCATTTGATTCATAATTAGATATACATCGATTGATCCCAAATAGCAATACGCCGTGTCATAACGCCGGTTGTCCAATTAAACTCAATACGATTCATAATATAATAAAGCTGATGAATATGTCTGTTCATTTGGTTAAAACGCACTAATCACTGCAATTTTTAAGTCGGGTTCGAAAAATTATTTCTGTATTTCATAACTAGGTTTTTGAAAGTACATGAAACTTATCGAGCAATAAAGAACTCTTTCTAAAGGTTGAATGATTTTTTTTTTGTCTGCAAACTAAATTACAGCTATATGATTTACGGTAAAAGAAATCTGCTCGCTAATTAGGTATTTACCAAAAGCAAAGCAGTAGTAAAAGTCGAAAATAATCAGCAGTAAATTACACTAAACCTGAAACATGCTAAGAATTGGACATTTCGAAGCATAATTAGATAATTAGATAATTTATACGCATAATTAGATGCTTAGGAATACAAAACATACATTTTTAAGGCATTCGTCGCACACACAATCTATCTTTTAATGTGCATGGCTGGTGTGATTCTATCGACGTTATATTGGCAGAGTTGTGGATAAAGATACATTGCAATCAAACATTAATTAAAAAAAATGTTTTGGAGAAAGAATCAACTCATAGCGTTTTTCCGTTAACCAAAGGCCAAATGTTGCATCACTTAATACCTCTTCTAGAATGTTAATAGTGTGACCATGTATAATAAATAATCGTTGCCTATAAAAACTCTATAAAAGTTACACTCAATTCATGACTATAATCGTCCGCGTATCAGCACTCGAGACTTTTGAAATTAGTTGTAAACGGTAAATTAGAATCGGACAAGATAATGTGGAAAATATTAACTATCAATGTGATGGAATTTTATAGAGCGCAGCAATGTAGCGTGCGATGTGGGATGTTATACAATAACAGAAATCGAAGGCTGTGTAACAAAGCCGGGATAAAAACTTTACTATTCAATATCAAAGAGAGACTGCGTTATAAATAGCTCTAGCCCACCTACTTACGTTGGTCTATTTTTAAAGGGGTGGCTAGTTTCGTGAAATCTCCGATGAATGGATTTTTCCATTCAACTCTCCTATTCGTGATTCAACTATGGTCTTTCGGAAACATGTTGTTGAGTTTACCGCAATTTAAATTGTTATCAATTGATATTCTTCCTAAGACGTTATATAAATTTTTTAGACCGTACGGACGTCAATGAATTGTAGCGAAAATTATGACTGATTCATTTATAATGACTAATTTACCTGAAATTTAGCATATATAAGTTGAAATAGATATTTGGGAAATATTTGTGTTTCAACTCTGGTCTTTCGGTAGGATGTTGAGTTAGTAACACAATTTACACTGTATGTCGATTACTATGATCAATTAATATTCTTCCTAAGGTCAACATATTACCATCAGCACTATACATCGATGCTATGATAATGCATTCAGTAAGCGTAAAGCGGAAGCAATTTGGATTTAAGAATGGCCATATTCGTGTCATGTCCAATAATGTCGCAATCATAATGTAGATTTGCATTTTGAAACGGATTTCTAACCACTTCTGCTTGTGTTTATTTTTTTCTAGATGTATAATAAAGGACCAACGTGATTATGGTTAAAAGTTACACTATAAAGAACAATAAAAATGAACAGCCATAGCAATAATCGTGAATATTTTTATTGGCTTAATGGATTAATAAAAAAAAAACATTTTTATTGCAAGCTGGTTGGTGATTTAGATCTTTTCAATACTATCATAAATAAGGTAATAACGTTCGTAAGTAGTGACTTCTTTAATTGTGGCGGTTGTAAGCAATATTGTAACCTAATTTTTATTTTTATGTTTATTTAGTACTTAATAACTCAGTTGATTGTAATTTTCTAGTTATCGGTGGCACCTTATAGTACTAGGGCTCTTTCTAATGTTTGCCTGGCTAGCTTCCACTCTCAAGTAGAAAATCTGCTGTCAAGTACCTAAGGGTGTGTCCCACTTCTGTGTCACTTGCCAGTTCCTCCACTAGCCTTAACGTGTTCACCATCTTGAGCCATATCGTTACTTAACATCAGGTGAGATTGTGATCATAACGCTAAACCTATTAACTACAAAAAAGAGGACGATTAAATGGCTTCTTGTTTTTAGTCTAAGTATTAATTACTCTAAATTACAGCTGTTAGTCTTCCAACAAATAAATAAAAATATATGATGTAATATTTTTGTAGCAACCCACCTCCTTATTACGTATTTATCAAAGACAATGCAATAGGAAAAGTCACTAATAACTGGCAATCAAATAAATTAGCAAATTTAGTATAGTAGAAAAGATACATATAACGACTTTACCATTTCAAAGTAAATATTTACAAGCTTTGTAAATACGTAATTAGGAGACCGATCTGTCATCTATTGAGTTTTTATTCATATGCTTGTTTTATTTGGCCCCAGATTCGGCGTCGTTTTTCGTGATATAATTTTAAGTGAATGATGAATAATAACTAGGAGCATGCATTATAAGTTGCCAGAAAACTTCATTATGAGCTTTAATTTTGTTAAAGTTAAATTTGAAAATTACAAAATCACACATGATATTGGCAAAAACGGACAAATAAGCAGAAGACATATCTAAAAGAATAGTCTGTAACGAGAAAACACTAATAAAATTGAATAGTTTTAAGAAACATGTCGGAAGTAATGCGTTCAGTTCTGTAATGTTGTAAAACAAGCCAGATCAAACGGAGCGAGTGGGCGGCCGGACTACTGTTGCTCCACTATTCGTGCGAAGAGAAAATCTGGTAAAACAATAGACAGGCGTGTACATAGTAACAGTCTATATCGATTTTCGTGACGAATACATAGTTATAGTCGTAAATAGATTTGGAATTTTGACAGCGTTGCTTCTTTCGCGACTTCTTGGATAAGGGCATTTCTTTCACGTAATTTTTGCGCAGTCTTGGGCGAGACATTATTTAGTCCGTCATGTTGGTGGTATTTAATATAATTTATATACGCTCTGCGGCCGTACATTATCTTATTTCCTTCAGATTAACTGTTAACTTACTTTACACAAATAACTTTGTATTGCTTGATACCAAAACGCATCGTCCGTTAGCGTGTCCGTTTGGTGTGGCGGCTGTTGAAAACTAGATTGAAACAAGTGTTACGGCGCTTTGTGTCCTTCTCAATTTATTAATATTAATTTGGCAATAGTATAAAGACAGAATAGGTAATAGACATTCAAATTTTAGTAAATTCAATTGAAAATTGTCGCAGGAGTATTGTTATTTTGTATTGCGACAAAGCAGTTCAGTAATTTATTCCTGTGCTTGTCAACTGATTGTTATGAAGTGAAACTGTATATAGGAGGGTTTTGAAATTCCGATCCGCAACCATTTTTGTGTGACGCTCGTTCGGGTGAAGTCGGCTTGAGGCGACTATGGGAGCGAGAGAGACGTTTCAGTTCGGAAGCCACATTATTCCAGAATACTGTATGTTATTATATTTAATCTTATTAAATTGTTTATTGTAACATGAACCAGCATTTATTTGCAATAATTGCTTAATTTGCAATTAAGCAGTTTTTGTTGGTTAATACATGTAACTATCAGGACCTACCTACTAGGTCATGTCACGTCTCATCAAATTCAACATTTTTAACTTGTAGACAACATTTTTAACTTGTGCCTTGTAAACATTTGGTATTTGAGAATTTATTGTTATGTATTAGTTTTTAAGTTATTTTTTTATTTACGATTCAAATAACTACGGAACCTTTCAGCATGAGATTATAATGAATTTTCTATAATTATAATTTACGTATTGACTGCCATATACAGTTATAACACATCGGTGATGACGCAGGGAAGTGGGCGTACCCCCCAAGCGTAGCCGCGTATGATACGCATTACCATAATGATGTACTAGGAAGTCGTTACAAGACGATCATCTTAAATAAACGACAGATAGGTATATGTTAATGATGTTTTAAAATAAACAAATGAGTCGGTTTTTTTTTTGTTTCGAATTTTAAATTACTTGATTATGTTTTTCATGCGACTTATAAAGGTGATGACTATTTAGAGATGAAGCGATGATCGCTCGGCTTGTAGTTGTATCGACGCCGTGTTAATGGAGGTCAGTTCGATTCCCTCACATATGCTTGAGTTTTCACTGAAGGAAAACATCGTGATAAAACCATAGGACGGTGGTGGTGCTTTTTCTAAATCCCATCTGGCTAGCCAACGCCCTCAAGTTGAAAATATGATACTAAATATTTATAGGTGACTACCGGCAGTTGTACTTGAGAACCAGTTCCACAACCAGGCATAATGTGGCCCAAAATCTTGGACATACTAAGCCTAGGTAAAGGATTAGCTCTCACGTGCAGCTGACTTATACATACCTATATTACCTATAGGTAACTGAGGGTCGTATCAATTTATAAAAAGTAGGCAATCATTATCAACGCCCCGCCAGAATGCTATGCCTTCATCAAGATGTTTTCCTGCACAGATAGTTTGCTGAGATTCAAACTCATATGTATATACGTACATATCATATATGTGTATACCCAAAAAAAAAGAATAACACAAATGACAGAACAATAATCATAAAAATTCCATAAAACATAAGAGAACATCGCCATCGTGCTAGGGCCTTCGTAATATTCCATAAATATAAGCATACACTACATTAATTCGTGGTATTTTAAATTCTACTCACACGGTACGCAATATCTCTATCGGGTTTGGAAGCGGTTTTTCCGTACCGCCTACTTTGCGGGTCCCTAATCCTCGTTCCGCCGCGGCGTCGTGAAGATATCTGCGTCGTGCGGCCACGAGAACCGCGTTAACAACAAACGTTATACAGCAAGCTACGTCAAATCAAAAGTGGTGAACACAAAAAAAATTACAAACTTTACTAGTATTAAGTCACTTATACTTAGTATTAAAGACTGAAATATTTATATTACTTTCTAACTTTCTCTGCATGCTCTTGTCCTTGCTCCTTCTAGTTAGAAAGAACATACCTATAGGGATTTGGCAGCTGATTTTCAATTTGAGGTTGGTAGTTAGCCAGACGGGCATTAGAGAAAGCCCTACCACCGTGTTATGGTTTCATCGCGATATTTTTGCTTCAGTGAAAGCTCAAGCTCATTGCAAGTGAATTCGAACTAACGTCCATTGACGCGGCGTCCGTAGACACTACCGACTGAGCTATTCATCGCTGGTGTGAGCATAAATATTGATGTCATTATTAACGTGCCCAATCAGGAATGCAACGACTATCGTTGTCCCGTAGAACAGTTGAAGTCATGTTTTGAGCGTCGTATAAATGAAATGTAGCTATAGCCAATTTTTGGCGACCATAACACCTATAAAGCAAACCCCATTTGCATATGTTCTATCCGATGTACTTCTTCGAACCTCTATACTATATTTCATATACAATCATACCTACTAATCTCACTTTATGCAATTAGGTTAAATATACGAAAACCGGTTTGATAATTAAATAATTTTATATATTAATATATCTCTGTTTGTGCGTTAGTACCTTTGTTACAAAAACTTATAATAATAAAAGTGATTTCAACCCATATAACATAATTACCGATTTCTTTTTCTTGCAATACTGTAATTCAATATTTTAATGCGAGCAAGACCGAGGGCGGAAGTAGTATTAAAATAAACGTTTTGTTCTTAATCTATTTAAGTCAGAAGTGTATAATGTTCTTTTCGACATATCCAATTGATAACAATTTAACCCAAACATGTCAGAATTCGTTCGCGAGAAATTAAAAATCATTTAATGATTTTTGCAGGTTTTGGTAACTTCTTTCAATACAGCTTTGCTCCTATTGATGGCAACTTGATGTTAAATAATTTAAAGCCTTCCTCAACGATTACTCTATTTTTTTTTAGTTCAGGCTTACGGTTATGGCCATATTCTCACCTGATCTTAGGTGACGATATGGCCCAAGTTGGTAGACCCACTAAACCTTAGGAGGAACTGGCTTTCAAGTTTTTTTTTTTGTTTATACTTAAGGTTTAGCGTTATGACCATAATCTCACTTGATCTTAAGTCACGATACGGCCCAAGTTGGTAGACACGCTAAACCTGTGGAGAGACTGGCTCTCAAGTGCAACAACACACCTATTGGTATTTGGCCGCAGATTTTCAACTTGAGGATGGTAGCTAGCCAGGCGGGCATCAGAAAAAGCCCTATCACCATGCTATGGTTTCATCACGGTGTTTTCCTTCACCGTAAGCTCAAGCTCATTGTAGGTAGTTGGATTCGAACTCACGCCCCTTGACGCAAGGTCGTACACACTACCACTGAACTATCATCGCTTCATTACTCAATCAAATGCAAAAATATTTTTTTAAGTCTTAGTTGCTAAAATTAGCCCGTCCGTAAAAACAAACTTTTCCACTATATAATACTAATATAGATACGCTAACATTATAGTGGGGCCACGAATTTCCATCGATTAATGTTTACCGTTTAGACTCCAGCTGATCTGTGTAGTTGGTTTATAATCGAGCAAAGGTATATGCTATCGTGAAGTCCGCCCGTCTAGTGGCCCAACGGGGCCAAGGAATCGATTCGGTCATAAATCGGCGGCCCTTGACGACACGCCGTGAATAATATTATAACTCGTGTTTATTGCGGATTACGGCGACACGCCAATGGGACACCGGTACGGGAAAAATTTATACGACATGAAGTATTTCCTCCGCTGTGGATTCGAAATAGTATTGTGAACTAGCGCCGAACATAGAACAGTAGGATATGTGATTAAAGGTTTTTGAATTATTTTTATCGTCTACTAAACATGTTTAATTTGTTTTGAAAAATGTTCTATTCTCTATTCACTAGTTCACTACCTACAAACATTTTTTAAAGAAACATCTTATACGCGACAGTGACGTATCCAAATCTTTAGAGTTCGATTTCAACCGCGGTCGTGAACGGACGTGTCCGTGAGCTCTCGTTGATTGTTCTCGAAACCGATCGCGCTGCGTCTTACCGCGCCGCCTATTGTTTCTCTGTGCTGTTCTCACGTCTTATCGGCAATAATCCGTCTATTGTTGCCGACATTCCAGTTCGTGTTACCGATAATTAGTCCTTTGTTAATCTCAACCTATTGTTTGGTTATCGTGTCAAGTTTTTATTGTGAGAGATATCGTAGTTTATTATTGCGAATTCCAAGTATTGCTTTTGGTCATTGTGAATTTAGTGCAGTGATTAAAGTGCCGACACTGTAAGTAAGCCGGTCACCGGCTACCAACAAAGGTAAAACTTACTTTCCCTTAAGCCTTTTATAAAGACAGGCCATAGATATTATTATTGTCTTTTTTTTTTTTCTTTTTCCTTTCTCTTTCTGATTTGCACGTGCAGTACAATGTATTTAAATGTTATTTCTCCGAACTTGGGATAGTTTGTTAGTTTTTTGCTAACCGCGCCCCCCTGCCCTTCCGGCAGGGAGGTTTCACCTAGGCTTACGAGCAAATTTTCTCGCCCCAAGCCCTACATCCGGACCATGGCCAATCGTCCGGAAGATTTATATTTAAGGCTACGTGCCTTCATAGGTAGAGAGCAACCAGACTTGCTCAAGGCGTTCCTCGCCTCCCAACCGGTCCAACGTGTTCGCACCCCACCGACCGCGGCGAATGCACCAACTCGTGCTCGACCGGCGTCCCCCCCATCCACATTACTACCCCTCCGCACCCCATCTACCGCAGCGACAGCACCGGTGCGTCGCCCAGCATCTCCACACTCACGCTCCCGATCCCGCTCGCCTGTGTTAATTCACTCGCAGGCACCTGCTGTCAACATAATAAGTACACAGTCGCCTTCAGCGACCCCCACCCCTACGCTTGCGCCTCGTCCTTTCGAGGAGCAAATATCGTACGCACCACGGCCAATACCAACGGCGAACTCTTTCTCGCTATTATCCTCCGACCCGACCCCCGAAAACGAGGCTGAAATGAGGGACCTCGATTTGGAACCTGAAAGCAATCCTGAAGCCGACTTTATAATAGTCACCAAGGCCAAGAACAAGAGGGTGCTATCACCCTCAACAGTTGAAACTGCTGTCGCAAAAACAAGGCGCGTACCTACTGCATCCGAGAACGCTAATACCCCAATGACCCAACCTCCCACATCCGCTAGCTCGACTGAGAAAGCGGTACGCCCACCGCCCCCCGTTACGATCTGCGATAAGGCTTCCTGGGTAAGCATCTCGGCCCAGCTCAACTCAAGGAAAATTGCATACACTAGGGCCACCAGCACCCCTTCAGGGATACAGGTTAAAGTCCCGTCTATTAAAGATTATAAGAATTTAACGTCCTTTCTCCGGGAAGGAAAACACCAGTTTTATACCTACACAACTGAAGAAGAGCGCCTTCTGCGCGTCGTTCTTAGGCGCGTTCCTAAAGAGCTCCCCGAGAAGCTAATCCTAGCCTCCCTTAAGGAGCAAAATTTACCGGTCCACGAGGTACATCGAATGTACCATAATATAACAAAAAAACTATACGACCTAGTTCTAGTCACTTTGGACCGATCCAAGGAAGGGAAAGAAATTTTCTCCCTCCAATCCGTCTGCGGCCTCTCCGGCATAGTTGTAGAGATCCCCCATAAGAGGCATATCCCCACTCAATGCCATAACTGTCAAGCATACGGCCACTCCGCTCGCAACTGCTTTATCAACCCGCGTTGCGTCAAATGTTTAGAAAACCACTCCACTAAGGTGTGCTCTCGCACCCGTGACTCTCCAACTCCACCGAGCTGCGTCCTATGTGGTAAAGCCGGGCACCCCGCGAACTATCGCGGGTGTGAACGCGCTCCACGCACAAGACACACGCGTTTCTTTAATCAGGCGCCCTCAGCGCAAACAACGGCTGCACGTACCGCACCGCCGCCACTCATGTCTAATCAGGATTTCCCGAGCCTGGGTAAGTCAGCGCGGGTCACTTCTGCGAACCCATCTTCTCCCCAAAGACCCACACTAGCTTCGACCAACGCGTGGACCACCAATCAGCAGCCTCCGAAGGCTAAACCCGCGAAACTCACCGCGGCCGGCCCTTCTACTGGTTTCAAAGGCATCGACTGGCTCGCCGAACTACTAGAAGAACACTCCGTAGATGATATCATTGCGTTCGACGACATGATTAGCGCTAGTCAGGATTTTGGACGTCTAAAAGCCATTAAGTGCTTCCCAGGCATTGCAAGGACCATGCAACGCCTTATCCGCGCTTCTCCTAATTAAACTCGCAATGGAGGATAAGATTAGACCCCGAGGCCTATCTTTGTCCTTTTTTAACGCGCGCAACCTGAAACCCCAACGCGACTTGGTAGCTAGCTTCCTTAAGGAGCGGCAAATAGACGTGTTTCTAGCACAAGAAACTCTTTTAAAACCGAGCGTTCGCAATCCCGCGATTGCGAACTACAAGATAATAAGAAATGATCGTATCGGCGTAAGAGGCGGCGGCACGCTCATATACTATAGAAAGTCACTGTACTGCATGCCAATAGATCCTCCCGAACTTAAAAATTTAGAAGTCTCGGTGTGTAGAGTGGGTATGACCGGTCATCCCACTATCTTTATCGTTTCCGCGTACCTTTCGCCTAATAAAACTCTCCTCCAGTCGGATTTGGAGACGCTTTTCGCGCTCGGTGACTCTGTTATAGTGGCTGGCGATCTAAACAGCGGGCACATTCAATACAACAACCCGCGTAGTACCACTAATGGTAGGACTCTATACTGGCTAGAAAATACGCTTACGTTCGACGTAATTGCTCCTTCTGAGCCAACTCATTATCAACCTAACTGCCGCCCTTCAGTTTTAGACATAGCTATTTTAAAAGGGATTGCGCTTCAGATACGACAAATCGATGTCGTACATGAACTAGATTCCGATCACCGCCCAGTAGTTTTGCAACTAGGTCACCCGGGTGACCACACACCTGCTTCAGTCAAAGTGGCTGACTATCCAAAGCTCAAACACTATCTCTCAAATAATCTCTCCTCCCCTTTTTTAGATAGGATCCCCGACGAGATAAAGTCTGTGACCGATGCCGATATGGCAATTGACTCCCTGGTCGGTCACCTCCAGAATGCCATCAGCGAAACCTCGAAAGAGGTAAAGGCGGCAAACGATCGCCGCTTTATACTCCCTGATGACATTCGAAGACTGATCACGGAAAAAAACGCCGCGACTCGCGCCCATGATTCTTATCCGACGGAGGAAAATCGCGTACGGCTACGTAACTTACAACGATTAGTTAAAACTCGTATCTCCGAACTCCGCGGTCAAAGATGGGACAGTCTTTTAGAGGAAATCAAACCATCTCATCTTGCCTTCTGGGATCTTGTCCGTAAACAAAAGAGCAGCTACTCGTCCTCAATGCCACCGCTGGATAGAGGCTCCGGCAATCTGCCCGCCTTCGAAAGTATAGACAAGGCAGAGTATCTCGCTACCACTCTCGAACAACAGTGTTCTCCCAATTTCTATGAATATCATACCATAGATCCCGGACACATCGGGAGGGTCAATCGAACAATTCAATCAATAAGAGAGACCCCACCAGTTGAAAATTTAGACCCGGTCACAAATTACGAAGTTGTCGCGATCATAAAACACCTCAAGCCAAGGAAAGCCCCTGGTCCCGATGGAATCAGGAACGAAGCCCTAAAACTTCTCCCTGATAAACTTATAGCTCTTCTGGTCTGTATCTTCAATGCGGCCATAATTCACTGCCATTTTCCAGCCGCTTGGAAAAAGGCAACAGTAATAGGTATCCGCAAACCCGGGAAAAAGGCATCTCTCCCAGAAAGCTACCGCCCAATTAGCCTCCTCAATACGTTAGGTAAAATATACGAGCGGCTCCTTCTGAACCGACTTCAATCCATTGTCTCAGAGAAATGTCTCTTACCACACGAGCAATTCGGCTTTCGACCGAAGCACTCGTGTACCCATCAAGTGCTCCGCCTCACGGAGCATATTCTCTCCAATTTCACGGAGCCACGCCGTCCTAGGCGCACGCTTGCCGTATTTTTCGACATAGCCAAAGCTTTCGATAAGGTCTGGCACGAAGGCCTCATATTTAAACTCAATCTCTTTCAAGTCCCGGACAGACTAGTCCGCATAATCCTCGCTTACATATCAGACCGTACCTTCTGCTATAAAGCGGACGGAACTCTATCCTCACCACATTCAATAAGATCAGGGGTCCCGCAAGGTTCTATCCTAGCCCCTTGCCTCTTCAACCTGTTTGTTAGTGACATCCCCGAATTCCCCGACACCGCAGTAGGCTCTTACGCAGACGACACGGTCATCTTCAGCTCAGGCAGGAATAGGATTCACTTATACTACCGCGTCCAAAGGGCTGTGTCTACGTTCGGGTCCTGGTGCCTCAAATGGCGCATAGGAATAAACCCAGACAAAAGCGCGGCTATTATGTTCGATCCTCACGCGAGGAAGAATATAAAGAGAACATTGCATCTTTTTGGTGTCAATATCCCCTGGGCTAACCAAACTAAATACCTTGGTGTAGTTTTAGATAAACATCTCACCTTTAACAAACATATAGATTATGTACAGAAAAAAGCCACCACAGCTATGGCTCTACTACGCAACCTAACCTCCTCTAAGAGCAAGATGTCACTCAGACATAAGCTCACAATATACAAAGTATGCATCCGCCCCATACTTACCTACAGTTGCCCCGTATTCGCTCACGCTTCGCACACCACTCTTCGCAAACTACAAGTTCTGCAAAATAAATTCATGCGTATAGCCGTCCAAGCCCCTCCGTACGTCCGTAATGTAGATCTCCATAAAGATATGGATATTCCGTCCATATATGCATATATCAAAGACCTTACAAAGCAATTCTTCGAAAAAGCCGAAGTTCATCCCAACCCCAAAATAGTACACACAGTGAGCTACAATGCTAATCCGCACGCCAAAGGTTTCGCGCGACGGCCACGTAATTGTTTCACTGATCCCGTCGATAAAATAACGAGATTGAACGCACTTCTTCCTACCGTCTCCACCAATCGTACGTGTCCGCGTACACGCCCGCGTAACCGCCGCCCTCGCCGCCGAGGCCGAGCGGTTAATTTCGCTCCCGCACACCCGCCGCGGCCTCCCTCTGCAGACGCTTGAGCCTAGGTTCGATCCTCCGGATAGGAGCCCTCAAGTGACTCTGCTCGCGCGATACAATGACACTCTACATCACTGAAAGTACATCATCACACCGCATACCATCCATGCACACCTATACGTTAAGTACACGGTTCTGTAAGGGACTACCCCCACGATCCTTGTTTGTTTTTCCCGCAGCATCCCAAGCCGAGGTTCGGCCATTCTGGCACCCTTGCGCTCGCTGCCTCGGAGCTGAGTGCCCTCAGCACTCGCCCCAAAAAGTTCGGTGAAGCTGTCAAAGCCCTTACGGCTAACAGCGAATGTCAATTCAAAAAAAAAAAAAAAAAAAAAAAAAAAAATCCAAATCTTTACGCTGACTTTTTATCTAAATACTAGCCTTTAGCCGCGGCTCCGCTCGTGTCTAAACTAATTTTGTCAACCAATTCTGGTTGTCGATCGATACAGAAATATTTTTTCTATCAATTGCGTTTAAAACCTTTAGTTCATTATATTCGTTAATACAGGTAGATAAGAATTTACACAAAATTCGAAATTATGAACAATTCTTGTCTACAGTTTGTAGCAAATCGGAAAACGCAATAAAAAGTTTCATACAAAGTTTATCCCTCTCTTTACCCGACTTCCAATAAGTTTTTCGCGAGGAAAAGTTACCTATAACCGTCTACAGGTTCCCATCTATCTCGATACCAATATTCATTATAATCTATTCAGCGGTTTAGGCGTGAAAACGTAACAAAAAGAAGGTTCACTTTCGCATTTACAATATTAGTAAGGATAATCGCGGTCTACTTTCTCGGTATAGAGGACCAAAAATATTTTATTTTGATCGTTTGTCTGTCTGGACGTTTGCACTTGCATAGCTCTGAATGTACTGATGTACTGAATGTAATGATGATACGGCCCAATTTAGTAGACACGTTAAACATAAGTTTTAACTGGCTCTGAAGTGCAGCTGCCGGAACGCACGTATTGGTATTTGGCGGCAGATTTTCAACTTGAGGGTGGTGGTTGCTAGCCTGGATGGCATTAGAAAAAACTCTATCAACATGCTACGGTTTCCTCACGATGTTTCCCTTTACTGAAAGCTTACGCTCATTGTAGGTGATTGAATTCGACCTCACGTCCCTTGACTCGAAGTCGTACACACTACCACTGAGCTGTGATCGCTTCAGATAAAAGTATAAAGAAAAATTGGAATTTTAAAATGTTCGTTGTATTAAAAAAGAGGAGTTTGAACGATAAACTCGCGTACGTACATAGCGGCTAGACGGTCATCGAACCCCGCTCACCTGCTCACGACGAGACAGATTCTCTGGTACCACGCTCTTTGTTGTCTGATCTAGTGGAGGCAGCGATCGTCTCTTGAATGTTCTCTAATGTTAGTACCCTTTTAGGGTCGTAGGAAGTAACCTCTTCATTCGATTATGAACAGTTTTTCAGCCATTGTTCGAAATTCAACTTAATCATTTTCTCTTTTCTTTTCGTTTATAGAATAAACGTTATGGCTTGAATCTCACCGATTTTAAGTGACGCTGCGGCTCAAGACAGTGGACACGCTATGCCTTAATTTTTATTAACGTAGTGTTCAAAATCCCACTATTTAAGGATATCCTAAACGCATTACCGGAACTCAGGTCAAAGGTGTGAGGGGCATGTGGTGACTTATCGGTTGCTAGTCACCAAACATTACTCACTAAAACGCACCACGGCTACACTTCAAACTCCCGTTTTGCCAGAAACCAGGGGTAGTTTTCGCAAGAATAGTGACACGCCAAGCCTAGTAGGTACTTCCGGAGCACACTTACAGGTATTTGACCGCAAAATTTGAACTTGATGTTAATCGAGTTAGCTAACTGGGTATTAGAAAAAACAATGGTTTCATTTCAATGTTTTCCTTCACCGTAACCTCAGGCAGTAGTATGGATTCGAACTCACGTCCATTGACACGGAGTCCATACATAAAACCAACTGAGCCGTCATCGCTTCTAAAATTTGCTATCGAAAACTAGTATAAGTGAAAATCAATAATAATTGTTAGTGAAAATTTGAAGAAAAGTTTATAAAGATGGGAAAAAACTGTTTCCTATTTTTTTACTGAAAGCTCGTTAGAAGTTACTATATAATAAATATGGTTAATAACGAAATTAACGATTAATATTAATGAAGTTCCTTATCGCACGGTACGGATGGATGATAACAAGTCAAAATGGAAGATGTTTCCGTCACGACCCTTTCTTTAGTCTGTTCTATATTGCACTATATTTCTATAATGTAGACCGTTATTCATAGCGCGTATACTATTGGTTGTGCTCACTGGTACGTGCGCGCTTATTGGTTCAAGACAGCCAGTAAGTTCTCAACGACTGTGCAGTATATTTTGTACACGTCATACGCGTCAGCTGTTTCTTAGCGTATTATAATGAATTAGATAAATGGAATGATGTTAATTAAAATAATTTTTATAATTAGAAAAACCATATTAATTGCAACAATTAATAATTGCAATCCCTTTCTTCAATTCATTAGTTATCTCTGCGTTTCATTTAATTGTTCTCAGACGCTAGTTTTTGTACTTGGTAATTTATAATATAATACGTTTAACAATAATAATTCATTAGGTAGGATAATTTGTTTCAACCAAGCGTTCCACGACATTCACGCATTTTTTAGTTTATTTATATACACTAGTGGCGGGAATTTTATTATAAGTGTTTGGATTGTAAAGCCTGAATAATTATTGAAATAATTTTATAAAAAGTATATCTCTGGAAGTCAATGTAAGTGTTTGGTGTTTTCATTGACATATTTTTAGTAATTATTCCTACACTTCTTGTCCGTATACCTAAACTTTAACTTTGTCAAAGATCACTTTTCCGTGCGCTTAGTATTCTTAAATAGGTACCCAAAGTTTACCGAAATACATACATAGATAAAAAAAATTTATACCATAAAAATCCTATATGTATATCAAAATATCACCAATAATTAGAAAAAGACAGGTAAAAAAACTCATATCACAAAGAAGTGCTGGAATATATTTATAATTTTATTTAATTTTGCTCTAGAAACGTTAAAAATTTCTATATTTTCACGACATTATTTGAGAACAAATATTCTGTAAGAAATTCAAACGTACTACGGTTACTGTCTATTGCAAACCCATGTTTTTAAGCTCACTACGATTACTCTATTATTGAACAATGAAGCCTTTAAATATAAGTTGATGAGTGTATTATGAGTGTATAGACGGGCCATGTCAGTAAAACCGTATGCCATGACGGCAAAAGATATGACGCTGTCTTTCGTCGTCACGCTCCTCTAAGCCGCACCTTGCATTCGACTCCCTTGTCTGTCTGCTTGACTGTGTAACCTGCGTACTATTTATGAATATATATATATACACTATTATTGTAAATAAATTAATAAGAAAATATATAGATTTTCTTAACCAAATTTTTATTTATCACTTCACTCCATATTTTTTCTTTAGTGATTTTATTAAATATTGTTAATATTAGATTCTAATACAATTTTAAAGGTTTGCATCTTTCGGGCGTCCCGAGTCAGCCAACGTTTTCTTTTTTTATAGTTATGGTTTGGAGTTATGACTATAATCTCACCTGATCTTAAGTGACGATACGGCCCAAGTCAGTAAACACGCTAAACATGTGAAGAACTGGCTCACAAGTGCAACTGCGGCAACACACCTTGGCGGCAGATTTTCAACTCGAGGGTGGGTGCTAGGCAGGCGGGCATTAGTAAAAGCCCTGCCAGCTTGCTATGGTTTCCTCACGATATTTTCCTTTACCGAAAGCTTAAGCTCATTGTAGGTGGATTTGAACTCACATCCCTTGACGCGATGTCGTACAGACTACCACTGAGCTATCATCGCTTCAGAATTTCTAATCGTTTTTTTGTCTGTCTTTTTTAGTGTCTTTAGAATTACTATAACATGCAGGGCTAAAATGTATGCAGTCCCAATGGAAGCAGCTGTAAATAATTCAGTATGAATAAAGAAGGTTACGATGCTCGAAGGATCAATGGAATTCTTTCATTGTTCGTCACTATATGTGTAGAGCTGGGAATCCAGTGGGAAGGGTATAATATGTCGCGCGCGTCAATCTCGTGTAGCTTAAATTATCAGCAAATGTGAGTTATATTCTTTTGACGCGTCGGTTTGAATGGCAAACGAAGCGCCGGGTGAGCGACGCCTCCCCGTCTGCGCCCTAGTCCTAACGCCCGCGTCCTTTGCCCTTCGCCATAGATCATGCCATAAGTACATAAATTAACAGAGGCGACAGATTTCTAAAACTATTTGTTATTAATTATTTTTGGAACGAAGTTCCTTATCGCACGGTACGGTTGGGGGTTAGACAAAACAAAATGTAAGATTTGTCCGTCACGACCCTTTCTATGCTGTGTTCTATATATATATATAAAAGTGAAAAAGACTCCAAAGATGCAGCGTGTTCGTTCAGAAAAAACTGGTCCACTCTTCGTTTGAAGACCCCGATGTTGTAAGACTCGGGAGAAACACACGCTGGTAGTAAATTCCACTCCTTGGTAATTCGCAATAGAAACGAGAATGCAATTCGTTCAGTACGAACAAATAGAAGATCAAGAACATATGGGTGAAGGCCGTCACTATAGTTTTATAGTGTAGACGGTTATCCAATATATCCGCATTTCATTTAATCGCTTTCTGACGTTACTAATTTATTTATATGTATTATCTATTTCAATAGTATATTGCGGAAGTGTTGGTTTGAACGCGCTAATCTTAAAAACTACCATTCGTATTTCAAAAATTATTCTTGTATTTCATAGAGCAATGACTCTGGAAGGCTTTAGACTATATAACATAACGCTAGCACTAACAGGAGTAAAGCAGTATTGAAAAAAATAATTAAATATCTGTCATATGTGGGATTTGAACCTACTTCGGCGCAAACCAACTGTGCAGTCACATTGATATTGTATACACCAAATGGCTGGTTTACCTACATTAAATTTTTTTTAATATTTTCATTTTTTTTCTATTTAATACTTTACTTGCTTTACTTTACTTTAATTTCTTTACTTTAACGATATGGTATTAATCTTTTCTAATTGAATTTCTTAATCCTCTTGCCAAAGGAACTTAATTCCAACCAAGTGTTTTATGATAAGCATTTTTTTTGTAGTGTGTGGGTATAAAGACGTATCCGAGTATATGTATGTGTATATGGGAGTGAGTGTATGTGGGTATCCGAGATGGTGGACACGCTAATTCTAGCGAAGGGAATATCTCTCAAGTGCAACTGCCTACCTATTTATAGGTGTTCGGTGGCAGATTTTCAACTTCTGGTAACTACCTAGACGGGCATTTGAAAAATCCCTACCACAATGTTATGGTTTAATTACGATGATTTTCTTCACAGCTATTTGCATATATTCGAATTTACCTCCATTGATGCTGAACCACTAACGTAACCACTGAGCTATTAATGCTTCAATTGTTGTACTTTGCTGAGGAAACAGGAGCTAACTTTCCAGTAATTTTGGAAGTACTGATAGATTAAAAAAATACATGACAGTAAATAATATCAACGATCTACATACAATAATACTTTTTATCCAAAAAACAAGTTCTTCTGCAGCCTAACGTTAAAACTTGGAGCTTTATAGTCATATAAATATCATCGTGCATTATCACACTGCAATTGAGTTTCAATGGGTATATTAAAAGTATATCAGATGGTATATTGTAATTTGAATTTTATTTATTTGTTTATTAAGCCTTTATTTCCAAGACAATAGAAAAATATATACCTAAAAAATTACGTTGAGCAAGTAGGTACTTCAGATCGACATATATGTCATGGCCCCTTTCGGGTATAGGCCTCCTCCAGTTGTCACCATTTTTTCCTGTTTTTAGCTGTTTACATCCAGTGTTTTCCTGGCAATTGTAGTATGTCGTCTATCCAACGAGTTTTTTATCTGCCCCTTTGTCTTTTGCCTCCCGGACCTGTCCATTTTGATACTCGTTAAGGCCATCTTTCTCCAGAAGAAAGGGTGACGTGATGAATTTTGATATAGAGATAGATGAGATCTTGTAGACGGTGATAGGCTATTTTGCATCGCGAAAAACTTATTGGAAATGGGCAGAAGAGAGGGATAAATTTTGTATGAAACTTTTTGTGTCATCCCATTTGACAAAATCAATATTTACGTGAGGGAAGCCGCGGGTAAAGCTATAGAATTATATCTGGATTAGGTATATATAGGATATATAGATTACAGATAGGTATATATAGATTAGGATGGATTAGTTTAAAAAAAAATTGAAACTTTTTATAGTGTCATCCGATTAGTAAAAACTAGTCGTTTATATTCTTTTTTAAAGGCGTGGCCCTTAAGTATATAGAATAGAACACCATATTCTGTCGGAAATGTTGACAGCGCGACGTCGATACAACCATCTCTCGTATATGAGATTATATTAAACGGGCTATCGCTTCCGTACAAAAATACTCTATGCCGTACCGGTGTCGTCCCGGCCGCGGTCGGTACACGCGCACCGAGCTACCCCGGCGCCCTTTCGTCCTACCAGCAGGATAAGCCGCGCCTCTGAAATGTCTGCGGCAATATTTATTACTAACCAAACATCATTCTCCTTCAGAGACCGTTTTCTTGAGGTAGTTTTCCATTTGAAATATATACATTTCACTTGTATTTCATGGTCGCTCATTAAGCGCATTAAAACCTTTATCGAATTCCTTGGCATCTATAGAATTTAGGTTCTAAAATTAACTGTATTTCGTTTAACATTTTATTGAAGCACTTGGAAGGTTTCCCGCATTTATTTTTAAGTAATATCCGATATCGCCAAGGTATTATATTTACTGGGGATATCAACTTGGACATCTGAAATGACAATAACAAACAAGGTTATGTAGCAAAGTACAAAAACCTAATGGCGTGAAATAGTCTTATACCTGGGATTTGACATCAAACGTGTATAAACCTTTTTACGATAAAAATAAATAGTCCTCACTAAACATTTGCGACCAGTGGGTCGTCCTAAGTTAAAATTTAAAGACAGCGTTAAGCGCGATATGTCTAGCTTCAACATAGAAATATCCGTCTGGGAGCACCTCTCAGAAGACCGCGTTCGATAGGGAAAAATAACAGCAGACGGAGTGGGACTTCACGACGATTCCTGGCTAGAAGTGTTGGCCCGTAAACGTGAGTCTAGGCACCAGCGTGAGACTAGTCAGCGGCCACCCCCGTCGCATTTCTTTCGAAGCGATGATAGCTCAGTGGTAGTGTGTACGACTTCGCGTCAAGGGACGTGAGTTCGAATCCAAGCACTTACAATGAGCTTGAGCTTTCGGTGAAGGAAAACATCGTGAGGAAACCATAGCATGGTGGTAGAGCTTTTTCTAATGCCCGCCTGGCTAGCTACCACCCTCAATTTGTAAACCTATTGCCAAATACCAATAGGTGTGTTCCGGCAGCTGCACTTGAGAGCCAGTTCCTACACAGGTTTAGCGTGTCTACCAACTTGGGCCATATTGTCACTTAAGATCAGGTGAGATTATAGCCATAACGCTAAACCTTAAGTATAAAGGAAAAAATTCAACATCTACCTGCAGCAAATAAGGCTTCTGTATCGGCTTATTTAATCACAAGCACAGATGTAACAGAACGGACGCTAAATAAAAAAATCATCTCCTGTAGATGCGCAAGGCCAATGATGACCAAACACTTGTATTTAGTGAGTTTAAATATCACTGTCCTATTTTTACATAAATAACGCACTTTCCTCGGAAAACCTTGAAAAACAAAACTACAATTAATTTTGAAGTTATTAAAACATATATTTTTTACTTATTTCACTTTAATCAATTTTTATATCCGACCACAGCTTGGCCCGAAGCGTTACTCATCATAGATACGTAATGAGTAACTCCGAAAACAAGCCCGGGGCGGGTCTCACGTCAGGTGTGGTTTAGTTTTGACCTGATTTTAGACCCGACGCCGCACGTATCGACATGTCGTTCCTGCGGATTCAGTTGGTAAGGTCAAGAGAAGGTTGCAGGTCTTAAGCAACCCTGTGTTTCTTTAAGTGCGTCCCAGGCGATGCAGTGTATCTGTGGAGAGGTAAAAATGCTTCCAGAAAAACTGATTTATTTTGTTTTTCAACGGCAGTGTTTCCAGCATTATTTACCTTGGAAACGGCCTTAAGCTACCAATTACTGCGATATTAAATATCAAGGGAAGTAATAGGAAATGAAAAACTGTAAGAGTAACCTATAATTTTCCGAAATAGAGATATAAAAATATTTATGTTTTCTGTAACAAATAAAGGTGTTTTGAGTTTTAGAAAAATCATTAGTTATAGCGGTTTAAAATGGTTGATTTTAATTATTTAAGTTCCCTCGAACCTCAGCTATGGATAAATATAAAAACATTTAACATAACCATGTCAACACACATTCGTCTTACGCAACGCTCTTGTTTTTCCACTGAAAGGAATGAACACAAAAATGTTTTTTTATTCTCTTTCGTAAACTTTCGCCGATGATGTATGCGCCGTCTCAACACACCCGCGTTCGTCTTTCGCATAATAATATGCGATATATCTATATTAAAAAAAAAGTTTTCCGTGTGTTGCCCGTAAGACAACTATTTGGGTCGCGCCTTGCCGGTCAACCGGGTAGATTGATGTGTTCCGCAGTGGCAGTTTTATTTTTTTAATGCTGAATTGAAATGTAAAAGTCTATTATAAGACCTGTAAATAAATTGTAAACATTGACAATTGACCTAAACTGTATGGATGGGAGTGCTTGTCTAGTATTATTATTCTTAGAGGGAATTATGCAGGCTTTCTAGACCTGTAACACGACGACCATAGATGATCTATTGTGATCGCCCCACGCTACTAAATCTCACTACCTAGTCCTATAGCATGAATGTACTATCCGACTTTTTTGAACCTCTTCTAGATGCAGTACAGGCTTTCCTAGAATCCGGTTCCGCTTATGTTGTAGTGGCTAATAAGAAGAGAGATGAGTGCCTGCAGCAGCTGAAACACGAATGTTGAGATGGGTTTGTAGTGTTACAAGAATGGACAAAGGCAAGAATGAGTATGTTAGAGTTTGTAAGTGACGCCTGTGGTAGAAAAGTTGTAGGAAAATCGTTTGTCACGTCTTCGAACACGATTTTCACCCACTTCAAAACATCGGATTAACTTGTAACTTTGCATACGTTTCAAGGACTGATGACGAATAGATTTATTAATTGTAAACATTTAAAAAAACATATAAATTGAATAAAATATATATTATCGGTTCTTCCTTTTTTATTTTACCACGTTTTATTAACTAGCTTCCTTGTATGTCTGTCCGGGTGTAATTTTGTAATTGATTTTAAACTAACTTCCGGATGAGTTAGATACTTCAATGTTAATTAAATGTTTTTTTTTTTTGTTTTTTATAATTTTATAATGTACTAAATAGTGTAAAATAATTTAATAATTAATCATTTTGAAGCGATGATAGTTCGTTCAGTGGTGATGTGTTCGACTTTGCGTCAAGGGACGTAAGTTCGAATCCACCTACAATGAGCTTGAGCTTTTGGTGAAGGAAAACATCGTGAGGAAACCTTAGCATGGTGGTAGGGTTTTTTTCAATGCTCTCCGGCAACCACCCACCCTCAAGTTGAAAATCTGCCGCCAAATACCAATAGGTGTGTTCCGGCAGTTGCACTTGAGAGCCAGTTCCTCTACAGGCTTAGCGTGTCTGCCAACTTGAGCCGTATCGTCACTTAAATTCAGGTGAGATTATGACCATAACGCTAACCTAAAGATAATAAAAAAAGATTGAAAACGAAAAACCTGGGGCGCATGCAATATATAACTATAAACATGTGCCCCATGTTTTTCGGTTTCAATCTTTTATATTATACTTTTTAATAGTGTTAGTCAAAGTCAGTCTCGGTCTTGCAGCCTTGGTCTTGTTCTTCCATTTTCGCAATATAATAACCAACACCAAGGCCATCTAATTGTAATAAGACCATAACTAAGACTGGACCTTCCAGGACTTTAGCAAGATAAGACTGACCGTGCGCGACTCCTACGGCCTTGAAGTTAATTTAAAGGCATTCGTTCGCTGAACCTTCCTTACAGTTATCTATTGCAGTAATAGTGTTAATGGATGAAATCTCGAGTTTCGAAACGGCACATTTAAATCATTTTCTAATAAATCAGAAAGATCTTAGGATAATTTGTATAATATATTATATAAGGCAGACGGCTAGCATCGAAGCGTATACATATAAAATCTTTCATTTGTATTATTCCAGATTTCGTTAATATTCCTAACAATTTCCTGATAATAATAATAACATAAAATTATTCATGAAAAGTACTTTTTAAGAGGACACCATTTCTCTTCAACGTGCTGTTGTAAAGCTCGCTATCTACAACAAATGATTTTAAATGGCAATACCGACCACATGAACGTTCCAGTACCGACTCGGTACATAATATATGAGTGTATAAATCTTATTTGCAGATTTAACGTATGTATGTGCTACAAATTTTACTCAACAATATCATACAAACATACATAGTATATATGTGCTTATGTTTCAAAGAATATAATTTATTCAGCCCAGTTTAAAACTAACACCAATAAATATTTGCGCCAATAAATATTATGGTCTATCTGTTTACGTTATCTGATATTTTAATTACTCATTTATCGGTCGCGTCAATGATTATAATTTGCCGATAAAGACACCGCTTTATTTAAAAGACTGTGCAACTATCATAGCACAGTCATTGCAGATATAGCGCCCTCATTATCATTCGCCTTAATTAGGTTCGGTGAAGCTGTCAAAGCCATTACGGCTAACAGCGTATGTAGAGTCTAAATAAAACATTCTTTAGAATAAATTTTCAAGTGCTCAGACCAAATGTCGTCAGATTGCATTGAACTCGTAAGGAATATTGTTGTCATAAGGAATATTAGTATAGGTTGACACTACAATATTATGTTGTAATAATAATAGTATTATTAGCTTATTGGCTATCATTGGACTGTACACACATAAACTATATATCAAGTTCTATGGGAGGTACTTTATGTTGATATTAGGTACATAAACACAGCAGAAAACGTACCCAAGTAAGTTTAAATGAATATATAGCAATATGCTAATAGATAATTGCAAGACTTGCAAGAGTCTTGCTGCAAGAACGAGACCAATACCAAGACTGACTCAAGTCTTTCTTGGTCTTGCATTTGGCAACACTACTTTTTAGTCCGTAATAAAAACATGGTATATAAAGAAATATATATGTAATTATTATTATTTCATAATTTATAAGTTTAGCGTTATCGTCACCAATTCTTTTTCACATTCTTTTACCGTTATAACGTTCATAAGTGCCTACTTAGAGCCGAAATTGAATGATGCATTTTGGATTCTCGATTACAATTGAACGAAATAACTCTAGTCAGCTCCCCAAGCGATTGAGCGTGAAGGTACATTGTTACACTATCAACACAGTCAAGGTTCAATAATCACGAGATGGTGAAAAAAAAATCCGTGAGAAATGAATTCGATACGAAGCGATAAGTGTAATTAATAGCGATCAAACTTACGATACGTAGCTCGTATGTCAGAATTGTTTCATGTCCGCCGACATTGTTATGCATGAGATGTGTTATATTACTAGTTTGTGTCCGCGGCACTTACTGTCTGGTCGCTTCTATACCTAAACCTGTATTATAATTATAAGATCATTTATTTGTTATAGTGAAGGTTTAGCATTGTGGCCGCAATCTCACCTGACCTTACAAAAGCCGTGGAGGAACTGGCTCTCAAGTGCAGCTGCCGGTACACACCTATGGGTATTTGGTGGTAGATTTTCATCTTCAGGGTGATTGCTAGCCAGGCGGGCATCGAAAAAAGCCCTGCCGCCATGCTATGGTTTCCTCACGATGTTTTCCTTCACCGAAAGCTCAAGCTCATTGTAGGTGGTCGGATTCGAACTCACGACCCTTGACGCGGTGTCGTACAAACTACGACTGAGCTATCACCGCTCAAGAGATTATAAATTTTTGTGAAAATAAACTCTCATGCGTTACTCTGTGAATACAAGACAATGACAATTGATGTTTATTTTCTAATTTAGTAGAAATTCGTTTGATTCGTCATTATATATTTCTTTTACAATGACCAGTTAAGACGCGCAATGCGACCTATTATAAATTAATGAAATATAATTTCTGTATATTATTATAAACCGGAAAAGTTTCAGTGTTATTTCGAGCGCGCAAATCTTAGGCACTACCGGTTGGATTTTAAAAATTCTTTCTATATTAAATAGAGTAATTACTGAGGAAGGTTTGAAGCTATTTTGTATCACGCTACCATTAATAGAAGTAAAGCTGTATTGAAAAAAGGTATAAAAACGGGCAAAAATGGTTAAATAATGTTTGGTTCCACGCGATCAAAATAGCTGTTATACAGCTACTTTATTTATAAACAAGTAAAGGCAAAGTAGCAAAGTAGATTTTTTTTGTCTGTCAACCTTTTTTTTCTTTAGTATCTATTGATGTGCTTTAGTGTTATCAACATGAGACTGGTTTTAAATCATTTTTTTTTACCATATTTATAAGAAGTTTCTCAAATTCTTAATAATAATGATACGGTCTAATTTCGACTATTGTGCGAACACATTTTTTTCTTTTAAATCGCTCGTTCCGCAACATGTCAGTTCTATATTATAAAGATAATTAAATAAATCATCGCCGTGTATACTCAATACTAACCCCCTAAATTGATATTAAGCAACTGCTACGGCAAAACAAAACAAACGTGTATGGAATAAGATTCAATATTGAATGTCAAAGTGACTATGACATGTGTCATACGACACGTTTTTGTTTTTTCTTTACGGTTAGCAATCGCTGAAAGGCAATTTGGCTATGGGCACTGATTTACTAAAGATTACTGAGGTTTGAAGCGGGAATGGATGTGATGAATGTGTTCAACAGAATTGTACCCGCTATATAGTTACCGTATTGACAGGTTTAGGAACCAGCAGGTTATAAAACATGCAAGGTTGATACTATGATGACTCTTTCGGTTTGTAACGATACGAAATTAGCCAGTGCATACTCACGCAACGACAGGTTTGCAGGTAGGTATGCGTGTTGCAATTCTGTGACTTGTTGCTCAGTTCGTGGTCACTGTGCCTTTTGTACTACTGTCCTTATCGTCGTCCACCACTTTGATGTGTCATACAATAAAAATAATAGAAAGGATTATACAAACTGAATTCTTATATAACCTCAGACAGCATCAATATCAGAAAAGGGCCCAATCTCAGCATATGCTTCGGCAAACTGCAATAGCATGGTGGTAGGGCTTTTTCTAAAGCCCGCCTGGCTAGCTACCAATCTCAAGCTGAAAATCTGCCTCCAAACTATAAAAAAGCAGTAGTTTTCACCTGGACTCTAGTCACCCTGATTACACCAATACTATTCACCCTGTAACGTAAAAAATACAAGGAAAATCCATTGTGATTGCTAACTTTTCATTTAAATATAAAAAAAAGAATAAATTAGAATACAACAGGAATAATAGTTCAAAACACTCGAGTAAATTAAAATCATAGAGAGTCGACAAGCGCAGAGCAAAATCATAAAAATGCAGTATTGCAACGCGAGTCGCAAGTGAAAGGCGACGTTTCCATGCGACAATGTTGGTAATTAGCTAATGTTTATGCAAATGTATCGGGCATGGGGGTTCCTCGAATTCGCCACCATTGTACCACCGGGTATGGGGCACAATGAGTACAATTGTTTTATATGGTAGGTATTTAAAGTTATTTTTCGTTGCCTTACAGACTTTACTTTTTTCTTTTCTATATCCTATTCTCCGCATAGCTCTGTAGCAGTATTTCATCTTTCTCGCCTCGCGATCTTTTTCCATTTTGCTTGGCTTCCAAATATTGTTAGTTAAACAAATTTGTTAAATATCGGTAAATTATACTTTCTATCATTATTCTGCCGCTTTAAAAAAGTCATTATAAAGGGGTTTATAATAAATATATTCGTAATTTAAAGGTTTATCTTGCGTTACATTGAGGCTCATTATATTAACATTACATTCTATAGGTATAGATTAACTATCCATGCGCTTACGTTCTGTTATATAGTAATATGTTTCCGGTAAAGTCATTGCTAAAAATGTATTTTCTACAAAAGCGTTTTTAGTTCAATCATAAATCTATCATTTTAAGCCTTTTAACGAGACAATATCTTTGTTGTGTTCCAATAAAATAAGTGTTTACTGGAAAGTTAGCCTTTCTTTTTTGTAGCGGTCAAAAACGTAAAACATTATGTCTTACCAAATTATAGATATGAAATTTTATTTCATATTTCACCTTTGCAACTGTTTTTTTTTTGCAACAATAAGTCTGTAGTCCATGTTTTTCTCAACGATCCAATACACATCATGATTGATTCAGCAGTTTAGATTTGAAAATGTAAGAATTAATAATGATTAATTTGAATGTAATTACGAATTGTAGTAACATAGATGTTGTGAAACGCAAAAATAAAAATTCATTTTCTTCCATACTTCCTTTTCAGCTACTGAAAATATCAAACCGGACCACAGTTATTAAATCATATCAATTCCTTTCTAAAGCTTGATTTTGTTTAACCAAACATCTATCTGACGTTTCCTACTTTTCGCGCGTAATAACTGTATTCTAAAACATATCCTGTTGTAAACTTATCATGCTGCCCGTACACACCTATAGGTATTTGCCGGTAGATTTTCAACTTGAGGTTGATAGCTAGTCAGACGGGCAATAGAAAAAGGCGGACCATCATGATATGGTTTCGACACGATGTTTTCTTTCACCGAAAGCTCAAGCTCATTGCAGATAGATTCGAACTCACGTCCCTTGACGCGTCGTACGTACACATCACTAACCGAGCTATCATCGCTTCAAAGTGGAAAACGTATCCTGTATTATCTGCAGAATAATCTTCATTTTCATTTTAAACCACATGTTCTCACACCAACAGTTTATCTGGTTTCTAAATTGAAAAAAGAAACGATTGCCCGTTATGCAAAATAATTTGGACACATATGCGAAAAGATAAAACATCAAGAATAACAATTAAAGTAGCATAAATCTGCTCTCTTGGTCCCATTTCTGTTTTGCCAATTTTATCTAGGGACAACTTAAAACTACCTTACTCAGACGTTTAGACGTTGCGAATACTTTCCTCCGATATCGTAACCATAATAGTAGACCCTTGCAAACGACTACCAAACGCACTACCATTGAACCATTATTAATTTCAGACAATTTACAAACGTCTTTCCAGTGAGATAATAAAAAAAAAACCCAATTGATAACCGTTACTGTCACAAAAACTACTGGATCAACGTAAAATATCCTTGCTAATTTAGAGCCACTATACTGCACGTCGGATCGAATAAACGTTGGTGCCTTCCTTCTAATACATCATCCAGTGAGATAGATGAGTCTAGCTTGAGCTCAAAAATAAGTCCGTTGTCACGCCCGGTGTGTCCCGGAATAGACAGGGCGCGCATTCCACGCGCGTCTCGACGGTTGGGCCGCTTTATTTGATCGCCTTTCTATATTTAGAATGGCATAGTCATCGCAGCCTTTACTGCATTGTGAAGCATGTTTTATAGTCCACGTTTCTTGATCTTTAATAAAGAAACAATGTATGCGAATATGTTTAAAAGGGATATGATTATAACGTTGTATAGGTTTAACAATAAGTCCCAAGCACATGCTGTGTTACCGGACAGTAACTTTAAGAACCATGTCAGACGGGTTTTGATGTCTAGAGATGACAATATGTGAGCAATCGTCATGTCTGATAATGATACCCTTTCTGTAGATCCGCTAATAACGGCTGTAAGTACACATTAAACTGTTATGTAAAAAAATGAACATCAAAAAATTAATACGAACTTTAAAAAAAGCTGCAGATAGAGTTTCTTGTCGGTTCTTCTTCGTTACTTGCCGAACAGGTGGTAGTTTTGAAGTTCATAAGCGCTTTCTTAGGGCCTAAATTGAATAAAGATTTTTGATTCGATTTGATTTGAAAGTAATTCATTCACTTTCGAATCGTTCAAACGTAGCATCGCAAAATAGGTTCTAGAAAAGTCCAAAGTTCATATAAATATCACGATGAAATTATATCATGGCGGTAGTAAATTTTTCTAAATACCTCTGCATATCTATATCATTCCAATATGGAAACAAAACTGTAGCAGCGGATCCTTCTTTGGATTTATAAAGCATTACAATATTGCATTGTAACATTATAGGTATTATTTTTTGTCTTTAACTTAAACTTTTTATAGAGACATGGTAGAATGATGTCAGTGTATATATACTAACGATCATTTATTATGGGTTCTGCTGTGCCCATCATAAATGCTAAGAATGACCGTCTTAAAGGGATTGCTAATCTTCTGAAAGTTAATGCCATCATTCCTGACTGCAAGCCTCTCTGCCGCTGGATATAGGCTGGCAACCTCCGAAACATCACAGTCTAAAGAGATTCACGGTGGCCAGTGCAGCCATGTTTTTTTTTGTTTCATAGTCTTTATAGTCACAATTTTATCTGATGTTAAATGGCAATGTAGTCCAAGATATCGGAAACGTTAAACCTAGTGAAGGGAGTGACTCTCAAGTGCTACTGCTAGAATACACTTATAGGTAATTGATGGCATATTTTCAACTAGAGGGTGGTACCTAGCCAGGCTGGCATTAGAAATAGTTCTATCACCACGCTATGGATTCATCAGGATGTCCTTCTTCACCTAAAGCTCAAATTCATTGTAGATTTGAAGCAATGATAGCTCAGTGATAGTGTGTAGAACTTCGCTTCAAGGGACGTGAGTTCGAATCCACCTACAAACAATACATACAAAACAAACCATAGTATGGAGGTAGGGTTTTTTTAAATATCTGCCTGGCTAGCTGCCACCCTCAACTTGAAAAGCTGCCACCAAATACCAATAGGTGTGTTCCGGCAGTTGCACTTGAGATCCAGTTCCTCCACAGGTTTAGCGTGTCTACCAACTTGGGCCGTATCATCACTTAAGATTAGGTGAGATTATGACCATAACGCTAAACTTAACTATAAAAAAGGTGGATTCGAACTCACGTCCCTTGACGCAGCATCCGTGTATATTGTCAACTTTGTTATCATCGCTTCAAAAACTACTACTAATCATTATTTTTCCTGTGGTTACTGTCTGATAAAGTGAAATCATTTTACCGTATCACGGTAATAATAATACATGGTTATCAAATAACTTAATTATAAAAGCGCATCATTATGAACTGTCTTCGGCAAACAACGGTAAAAATGCCCCCATAAAATTATTCAAACGGGCTACACTTTTACAATAATAGGGGTTTATAAAATAAAGGAAGTAATTCACGACACACAATAAATGTTACATTTCTATCTTACACAAGCTTTTAATGGCCTAAAATATAGAATACTTTTTATTTTTCTACCGTTACCAGCATTTAGCTAAAGTTCTCAATTGTCATATTTTGGAATTTTTAGCAATAGCTTAAGCTTTCTAAACTGTTTCAGGGCATTCGGTAATACCTGCGTTGCTAGTTATCAACCTTACATTCACAGTTTATTGCTCATCATCTATGTACGTGTTCCGGCGGTGACGATAAAGAACCACTTTTTCTTCCAGGAGTAATGCGTTACCAACATGCACAACGCCGTCACTTACAATGACATATAGCCTATCTCTAAAATATACACTCATATTTATATGTATTTGAGAAAGGATCTCCGGAACTGGGGAAGCCTTTTGAACCAATAAGCGCGCACCTATGTCTGGGCACAGCCAATAGCAAATGCGTTATGGATAACTGTGAGCACTATAGTGCAATATAGACCGGCTAAAGTAAGGGTCGTGACGGAAAAATCTTCCATTTTGATATGTCTAGCTTACATCCGTGCCTTGCGATAAGGAACTATGTTCCAAAAATAGTGGTTATCACGTAACTTTTATTTCAAGTCGTATTATCTGCTAACGGTAAGGAACCGTAACTGAGTGCGTATGTTTTTAAATGTAACTCTGGCACAAAGATGACCGATGATAAAACAAACATCATCTTTTATTGATTTACTGCTCATAAATAGTACATTATGTTCGACTCCTCCAGCCACTGCGGGCAATTAGATTGTTAACTTTGATAATTATCTGACGCCCTCGTATACAGAGTTTTTAAATAATTTAATTACGAGTTTTATAGTTTTGTGCGGTTCGTACACTGCCGGACACGATTTCGGTGCGTATGTTTTTTTTTTAAATGTTTTATAGGTTTATAGCATCATGGTCATTATATCACCCGATCTTAAGTGACGATGTGGCCTATGATGATGGACACGCTAGGCCTAGTGAAGGAGCGCTCTCAAGTGCAACTGCCAGCACACCCTATGTGTATCTGGCGGCAGATTTTCAACTTGAGGGTGGTAGCTAGCCAGACAGGCATTAGAAAAAACTCTACCACCATGCTATGTTTTCATCACGATGTTTTCTTTCACCAATAACTTGAGCACATTTTAGGAGGATTCGAACTCATGTCCTTTGAAGCGGTGTCTTTACACGCTACCATTGAGCTATCATCGCTTATAGGTAAATTAGTCGCTGGTTAGGTAATGAAGCAATGTATCCGTACCTTCGTTCGAATTAATTATAATAAAAATAGCGTACCTTGTTAAAAGATAATGTAGTTATTTTTTAATGAAATTACTTCTAGTGATATTAGTTTAATTTACGACCAATATAAAACTTTACCCATTTCTATTTATACATCTGACAGTCTCTATATTATGTTAGCTAAAAATTACATGAATTCATGCAACCGCTTTAATTGTATTAGTCTTGTAATAAAGAGGAAACGCGGTTCTTCGGTCTATGAATGGTTTGATATAGTATCTTTGCATCAAGGTATGAAAAAACAAATTAGTTGTTTTATTAAAGTTTAAACTTTATATATCTACTGTTTACCTACAAGGACATACTTATAAAAACATTTTGAATTCTACTCTCAGATAGTAACCAATTAAAATAGAATACCTGTTTGTTTTGTAATTTATAGGATTAAACTAATTGAGAATTTCATATAAAAACAATGATAATAATTTCCGTTGTTCATTATTATCCACGGCCGGCATTGTAAAGACGCGCGCAGTTCAACAAACTCCACCGAAACTTTGTACTATTCAAATTGAATAATTCAGAGGTCCGACATAGTAGATTAATATCAAAGTACATACGTTGTAAAGTTTTCAATTAGTGCCCTCAACGGGTTTCGAACGTTCGTTTGTGATGTGAGATGTGAACATTTATATACATTAGACGGCATTCGTACAATACACAATTCTTTTTTTTTTTTTTAAGCAAATTCTGGTCGTATGTTATTCTATTTAAGTATGTCTTTGTTGATGTTTTTATGGTATCAGTTGAAAAAAGTAGGATCAATAGTAAGCGATTGTGAGAACTCTCATAGGTTTATTTTATACGAGTGTATTTTCATGAGCCATTGGATATCGATGGTTTTCTTACAAACATCTGAAATTGTTTGGTTATAGAACTACCATTACGATTTGAAGCAGGTTTGAAGCGATGATAGCTTAGTTGGTAGTATGTACGGACGCCGCAGCATTGGACGCGAGTTCGAATCCTTGCAATGAGCATATTGCTTTTGGTGAATGAAAATATCATAATCTGTGAGATCCTTAAACAAAATTGTTCTAAGTTTGATTGTTTCTTTGTATCGGTTGATTATGTCAAACCCATCTCATTTGACACAGGTGAAACTGTCCACGTAGACAGATGCAGTAATAAAAAAAAAAGATTTATAGTTATAACGTGAATAAGTAAACAAAATAATTCGGTTTAAGATTACATTTTTTGGTTGTACCGTGTTGTGGAAAGTTTAATAACAGAGTAAAGTATTATCAAAGTGGTAGAAGGTGACAATTGTGTTCAGCTCTAGTGCAGCTACTTCACACTTAATAGATTCAGCCGTATTAATGGCACGTTTAAGTATATCGCATTCAGGGTTCACATGCTGTACATCCAGTATTGGAGGGAGGTTGTAGGGATCGGCTAATAGTTCGTGAGAGCTTTCCCTGGTAGACCCTGGTTCCCAATACGGGGAGTTAAGTGTTGCAAAGACGTATTCTGAGCCTTAGGGTTTTTTTTAATAAAAATATTATTCCTGCAGACTCTTGGTTCTCACCTTTTTTTGCTTTTCTTTATTAGTTTCTATATTTTATTTACGGCTTCGCTCGCGTTAATATTGATTTTGTCAAATGATCAAAATGCATTTTGATATTGGATGGTTTTCATTGATATGATTTGATGGATATTGCAAAAAAATATTTTTTGTAATGTTTATATACTCTACTTCCAATAAGGTTTTTGCGAGAATTACCTTATCGCCGTCTCCAGATTCTCATCTATCTCTATGCCAAAATTAATGACAATCTATTCAGTAGTTTAGGCGTGAAAGTGTAATGAACAAACAAACCAACTTTCGCATGTATGATATTAGTCAGGAAGGTCCAAAAATGTTTAAAAATAAATATATTATCGTGAAGCTTTTACTATTCTTAACATTGGGTAAAGTGCTATTTAGTTATCTACGCTCCTATAAAAAAGTAATTATATTATTTTCAATTGGAAGACAAGAGATATAAAAAAACATTGGATAAAATACGAGTAGGTTTGACTTTAGTAATTGATTCATTAGAAGCCTGGAATGCATTTTCAGAATTTCAGAAGAGTTCAGATTTTAGTTAAGCATTTTCTTCACTATGGGTAGATCACGTTGATTAACTATTCTATCGCGCGGTCCCAAAATCAAGAAAATCAATTTGACCCGAAAATTTAACTTCATCAAACGGAATCGAACTCGGGGATTTCGTCAGTTTCTAATAGATCGTCCGCCACCTGCTTCAATAATCAGATAATCCATGATATAAATTATATCTCTATGCAGCTTTAAAGGAATTGTAAGTGAGGGAAGTCAACCTGCAAGACTACTTGTGGTCGCGGCCATCTGTCGTATGACGGCATATGGTGTTTTTACGGCCCTTCGATTTGTTTATATATACATCTCGCTTGTTCGTATTCTCAAACATATCTCTGTTTCGTTCTCTCCCGGTTTTCCTTCAAGGAACGGGGGTAATTGAAATTGAACACTACATGCGGGTTAAGTGAAAGGCCTTTTTATCATAGATTAATAACGCAGATAGGTCTTAACGTTGTTTTTATTGTGTTTTTGGTATGTTGTCCGGTGTTGTTTGAGCTTAATTGACGGTGGAATTCTTGCGTCAGGCAGTTTCGCTCTTAGTAATTTCGTCTCGAAGGACCATTCTGTTTAATTTTATGACACCGTGTAAATTATTGTTATCTGATACCGAACTACTTTATTTTGTTAGGCAAGATCACTGTCGCTGGTGAATATGATTTTAGTATGAGTTTTGGTTTTATTAAGAGACTTTTTATTAGTTCAACTTGAAAAAGTATAAACAGCTACTTAGTGGCCTTAATGTAATATGTCTTGAAAATGATTTCTTATGTTTACGCGAATATTATTCATTGAAATAAAACTAATTTAAACGGATTTTATCGCTGTTATTTATTAATTTTGATCCCGACGTTTCGAAAGCTTTTCAGCCTTCGTGGTCACGGGGCGGACTGAGGTGTAGGTTGTCCAGAAAAGTTCATGTTACTGTGTCTACCTTCAATTTAATTTTTATATAAAATTTTTAAAGCGATAAATTCCGTTTAAATTAGTTTTATTTCAATGTCTTGAAAATTTTAGCCTTTTCAGACTCCCTTACTTCATCACGCTATGTCACATTACCTGCGACCGCCTTATCAATATTACATCATAAATGAGTGACCCTGTCGTACATTATATATGGCAATTAATAACAGTACACAAATTTTAATATGTAAAAAAAATATTGCTTACAATGGTAAATCTTGAATAAATTAATAAAATATGTAATACATGTAAAATGTACAAAATTGTATTATGAGTTGCGAGCGTCACGTTTTATTAGACACCCTCGCTCCCCAATAGGTGAGAATGTATTTTGTGAACGGTTCCTTAGCTATCGAACTTAGAAGTCGGATGAATCTCGTAATAATAAGGTACTCGGTGTCTGATAGAACTGCTTTAATATACGCAGCTAAACGTATTAACATTATGGTATCCATGCTAACTCGATTTGGTACGTCGGTTTCAGTCATCTGCCTGATTTAGCTTTCCTAGTTAAATTTTCACAGTAGTAGGTTATGCTTCGCTCATATTTTTGCTCTGTATGCCTCAGTGTTAAGTTATTATATATTATTATTAAACTATATCACTGGTTTTTTGTTATATCAGTTTTTGTACGTGCTATTTCGAATTAAACATTATGAAATATTAGTAACCGGAAATGTCTGAGATTGTTATTTATATTATAGTATAATTAACTTAAGCGTTGGCCTTTTTTTGACGTGAGGAAATGTATTTATGCATCACATCCCAGCCCCGGGGGACTAAGAGGGGTATGCAGGAGTCACCCAGCGCTAAGCGCCAGGAATACCCACTAAAACCCCGCTGCCGTCTGTCGGCTTCCTGGGGCGACGCGGGTTCGTGCATACAATCACCACGTCACTGCCCCAGCCCCAGCGAACGGTTTTCTTTTTATATCTTAGCAACAAACAGCCCATCGCTACTTTACTCACGCAAAACTCTTTCGTAGATTCTTTGTATTACCAGCGCAATGATATACATAAGTTAAACAAATCTAATCATAGTGAGTGCATGTATGTGTGTATATATATATAGTTATGATTTAACATTATGGCTATAGTCTCACCTGACCTTAAGTGCCGATACGGTCCAAGTTGGTAGACCCGCTAAACCTGAGTGAGTGATACACCTATCTGTATTTGACGGCAGATTTTCAACTTGAGGATGGTAGCTAGCCAAGCGGGCATCAGAAAAAGCTCTACCACCATAATATGGTTTCCTCACGATGTTTTCCTCCATCGAAAGCTCAAGCTTATTGTAGGTCGTTGGATTCGAACTTACGTCCCTCTTTTATGCCTTGACTGCTCATATCAGAGTCATGAATTCTTACAACAATGTCCTAAAGTACACTACATAGTAAGTTCAAGCAAAATGTCAATTGAGGATTGATGTCAAAAGGCATGGTGGCAAGGTTCTTTCTAATGGCTAGCTACCACTCTCAAGTTGAAAATCTGCCTCCTAATACCCACAGGTGTGTACCGGCAGTTGCACTTGAGATCCAGCCCCTTGCTTTAGCGTGTCCACCATCTTGTATTATAAGATGAAGCAATATGCACACGATGGTGATCTCTGGAATTGACAAATCCACTCTTTTTGTGTATCCTTTAAATGATTGTAAATGTATTTTTAAATACGTACCTAATAAATAAAGATATATTACCAGATCGAGTTTCTTGCCGACTCTTCTTAGTGACTGAATTATGTTCCGAACCAGTTGTGACGTTCTTAAGCGCCTTCTCAGGGTCTAAATAAAATAAAATATTTTAATTTGATTTAATGTACGTCGTTCGGGGTGCTACAAAACAAAGTATATTTTTAAATAGAAGTACTGTTTCTCGAGGAATACAATAATATCTTTTAAATTATACGCAAACTAAGTCGCGTGTACGGCCAGTTATCTTATATAGGTACTTTTAAGCAATCCCACGATGTTAAATAATGTTAATATGTTTTCGGTATGCAATAATCACCTTAATAACTTATTTTGTATCGTGCTTCGAATATTTTATCCGTCTGCCGTGAGGTGGTAACAACAAAGGCATAAACATAAAGTTATTTATTTTATTTACTCTTTGTATTTTTTTCCGCGATCAGGAACAATGACCTGTCGTTCACTAAGATACACCTCGGTTGTGCACTAAACCGGCACTAAAAGTCAAGTTTAAATAAATAACAAATTATTATTCATAAGATTTACTACTCGAGGCAAACATTAAAGGACCAATAAAATATTAATAATTGATATTTTTCTCATTGAAAATTTGAATTTACGGTTTATTATCACATATTTCTTTAAACCATAAACATTGTACGTTATTAAATATGAACATAAGAAACATAAATTAATATTCTATCATTTCGATCTACATAAATGATACGTATAATTTTTTCTTTATTGTTTACTTGGTTACTTCGTTTCGATTAACTTTTTAAAAATACTTTATAGGTTTATCGTTATGCCCATAATCTCACCTGATATTAACGTCGGATAACCTAAGCCTAGTGGAGATAGTGTGTCTCAAGTGCAACTGCTGGAATGCTTCTATACGTATTTAGCAGCAGATTTTCACCTTTAGGTATGTAGCTAGCCAGACGAGTATTAGAAAAAGCCTTACAACTACCATGCCATGGCTTTATCACGATAAAATCTCAGGTTCATTTTAGGAATTCGTACTTCTAACATTAAAAGTTGAAAATATGTCTCCAAGAACTCCTGAATGTTTGCTCACAAACCTGCAATGGAGTTGGACTAACCGTCTTAACGTGTTGGTAGCTTTTGGCAGCTTATCGGTTACAGTGAAGGCTAACGGTGAACAATAAGGTGTTTGATTTTGAGAGAAGACGTAGGACAGAGCTCAAGGCAAAGCGAGACGAGCTAAAGGCCCGACTTCCTGTGGTCATACATTACACTTATGTAGGAGATATTGAATGTGGTCGTACATGCAATGCAAAAATAGGCTATATCAGTCACACGAGGGCACAACAACGAAGCCTTACATAGTCAGATCAGAGACGCTATGGCCGAATACGGACGGGATGTTATCATTATTATAAAGCTTCTTAGCCCAGCAGTGGGAATCAAGGAAAATGAGAAAATCTCTTAACCGTCACGGTGTAATTATACCGTAAAACGAACCGTGATTCTTTACGATCTCCAATCGATATTGTATAGTAAATTCACGTGTTATTTTTACGCCTCTACGGACGGACGGACAGGGTAATTTTACGGTAATCAACCATTTTTATTTACCGCCTATAATGCGGGCACGCGTATAAGTTTGTACCGAAGTAATAAAAATAGATATATATTTCTTTAATGACTTATAGGTTTTCGCGTACCGGCCACAATCTCACCTGATGTTAAGTGACGATGTTACCCAGGTGGTGGATACGCTAGGCTCAATAAAAAAAACTGAATTTCAAGAGTACAGGTATTTGGCGACAAATTTTTAACTTGACGGTGGAATAGCAAGGAGGGCAGTAGAAAAAGCCCTTTTTTAATGTGAGGAAATGCATTTACGCATCCACTCCTAGTCCTGGGGGACTGAGAGAGGTATGTGGGACTCACCTGACGTTAGACGCCGGGAACAGCCACACTATGGTTTCACTATAATCGTTTTTTTTTTTTAACAAAGCTCAGTCTTATCACAGATATTCGAATTCACTTCCATTGACACAGCATCCACACACTCTACCAACTGAGGCATCATCACTTCGAAATATACATTTGATTATATTGTAAATGGATATTTTGGGAGACTATTACATCGGCATCATGTAAGTGAGAGGTAACAATTTTTCAAGCGCTGATTTTCACTTAAGACTTATACGAGTTACACCAGAAGATAGATATGTGAGAAGAATGAAGTGGCATCTGCGGAGGCCGGAAAACTTAATGTCTTCTGATTATAATTACTGTGCACAGTACCGTACTTGTCATCCGATATTGTATAGTCATTTTGATGACAATATTCTAAATATTCTACCTTCCTCTTCTTCTTCGAGAGAGAGAGAGAGAGAGACAAGTCACCAACTCAGACTGCACCGTCCGAGAGCGAGATGCCAATCAGCGAGATCTTACGTCAAAACCAGCAGACCACGGCAGATTTATATAATTTTTACAACAAACCCAAACTGAGTGCGATGTTTTATTCATTACAATCGTAAAACAGAAAATAATTAAGAGATTTGGTTTAATATTAACAGCCGACACTAATTGAACCTACGTTCAGATGCTGTTGTATTTCGATGTACCGGCGAATTTGTTTGCCCGCAGTGATGCGTTACCAAATAAACAGATAGACATTTCTAAAACCGATGTGAATGTATTTTATTACTTACTAGCTTTTACCCGCGCCTTTGTTCGCGTGAATATTGTTTTTGTCAAACAAATCGGATGGTGTATAAAAATATCAAATAAAGTTTATCCCTCTCTTTACCTGAAGATAGTTCACTGGTAGTGTGTTAGGCGACGATAGCTTAGTGGTAGTGTGTACAACTTCGCGTTAAGGGACGTGAGTTCGAATCCAACCACCTACAATGAGCTTGAGCTTTCGGTTAAGGAAAACATCGTGAGGAAACCATAGCATGGTGGTAGGGCTTTTTCTGATACCCGCCTGGCTAGCTACCAGCCTCAAGTTGAAACCTGCCACCAAATACCAATAGGAGTGTTCCGGAGGTTGCACTTGAGAGCCAGTTCCTCCACAGGTTTAACGTGTATATCAACTTGGGCCGTATCGTCACTTAAGATCCGGTAAAATTATGGCTAATCCACAACAATAAAAAAAACCTCAGCTTCAATAACTTTTTCGTCAGAAAAAGTAGCCTATTACCATTTCCAAGATTCCATCTATCTCTATGCCAAAATTCAGCGTTCAGCGGATTCGATTCAGCATTTTAGATAGATTAGAATCGATTCAGCGGTTTAGGCGTGAAAGCGTAAAAAACAAACTCACTTTCGCAATTATAATATTAGTAAAGGATAATAAATTTTAGTCATTTGCGATAATTCTTTTTCATGTAAAACTAAAAGTACAGACACGTTAAATTTATATTCTCATTATATGTATAGATAAATATAATATCAAAATGAGTTTTCTTCGAAGACCAATTATTAATGATCGTATAAATATGGGGCAATGGATAGCGAAGTGAAAACGTTCCTAGACGGTTCAAGACTACTTGTTATTTGAAGTTAAACTTCTTATGGGAAGGCATTGAAATTCTGATCAGCAACCTTTTCGTGTGACGCTCATTCAGCACACTGTTTTTTTTTTTTTTTTTATAGACATGTTGCCACTTTGTCTATTTGTTTTACAGACATTTTTTCCCTTCAACAAAACAAAGGACAAACTATTCTTATTTGTTTTTATTTATTACTAACCAATCCGGTGAACTTCGTATCACTTATAATCGATGTTTTTTATTCTTGCTAAATACTGAAAAACGGTTTGGACGATCTGTATATTTTTTTATAACATTTTGATTGCGCATAATCTGTCCACATCAACCTTCCAACTTCAATTCACTAAGATCAATAGATCTGGCTCTGTCTAATACAGTTTCCGTTTTTCATTTCCTTTAGTTATTGAAAGAATATCAATACGACCGTTCTCAACATCTGTCGCGCGCTGGTCATCAGCTCGGTTAACACATAAGGTGACTCGTCGCACATTTGAAATACTAAATGTAATTCGTTTACTCGTTATTACATACAATTAAAGTAAAACTAATATACCATTCCGTGAGAATCATGAAATGTATCGCCATTTTGTAAAATGTACAGACATACAATGATGTGGCCGTTTGTGAGTTTTAGCGAGACTAACAAACGGCGATTCAATTTGTTATATAGATATCACACGGTCTCCTGTCCCTTTGGCTCACACATTTTTCATATTGTGAAATTAAAATAAAATGTGTTCGTTTTTTTTTAGATTTCAGATTTTTTGTTAGCCAAGCAACAATACAATAAAAAGAATAAACCAACTTGGTGAAGTCGTTCGAAAGTTATGCGCATACATACATTTCGGCTATATATGGACCGTTTATTTTGAAAGTGGTGTAAGTCCATTTTTGAGAAAAATGAGCTATCACGTAATTCATGCTTAATTTAATGTATTTTTTTTTATATATAACTAGTCCGTGTTTAATTTCTCAAAAAAATCCCATGTTTTGTACAACTTAAAATCGGTCGGTAAATGAAATTGCATTATCAACAAATATAGTAACCATTAATTTTCTCGAAACTAAAGAAAATGGACTTACACCACTTTTAAAATAAACGGTCCATATATAGATATGATCATTGATTTACAGGTTAACAAAATTAAAAAACGAATTCACATTGGTTTTTATAATATTACTCAATCCAAAAAAATACAGTTTTTTTTAATATTATATATTTTATGTTAGTCTGCCGCTTAAGTGTTGGTGCCTGTTGAATTATTAAAAAAATAAAAAGAAACACAATTACCTCGTCGAGAGACCATTTCCGAGATGAAATTGTAGAAGGATTCGGATAGTAGTCGAAACTGTTAAGAACGATTTTAATGTCGTCAAGGAGACCCACTGGTCGCTCCGAGATGATAGGTAATAATAGAAATGTGTGGCAGCCACCTGCACTCATGTCACATGCTGTGCGAGGCACATGTGTGCCGAGCTTCCGCTTAATAAAACGGTTCCACTGTCGCTCACGGTCCGATAAACACATATCGGGTAAAAAAATCCGTCACCCAGAAAATTAACGGTTTAACATAATTTTAAAGCTACAAACGAAAAATACGCAAACAGTCCAAATTTGTTATTATGTTTTTTTTAAATACCCGAGTTTATCGAATATTTTGGCAAGTGTCTTCATATACGAGCTTTAGCTATGAGCCATGACAGCGGTAAACCAGAGAAATAATTTGAGACATGAATTAATCCCTATCAACTAGAATGTAACAAAGTCCTTTATTAAGTTCTTTCCCAGAATAAGCCTTTCAAAGTTAAGCTCATTTTTGTGGTAATTCTTGTTTATATATTTTTATTTGATCTCATTTATTCTCTTTCGTCCTCTTTTAAAATATATATTCTTCTATAAAATGTTTGTTTCTTTATATAAGAGTACCACCATGCTATGGTTTCCTCACGATGCACAGAAAGCTCAAGCTCATTGGAGATGGTTGGATTCGAACTCACGTACCATGACGCGACGTTCCTACACGCTACCACTGAGTTATCATCGCATCCACTACATTAATTATTTGAATCATACAGCATTCTAATAGAAACTTATCGTGTTGTGAAAAAATATGATTACTATTATAAAATAAATTCACAATGAAGTGTAATGGAAACACATAATGATTTCTTTGTCAAATCTCTCATTATAACTAAACGCGGCCACACGGACGGTACTAATGTTCACTTAATTATCATTCATAACTTCGAATACATACTTTGAATTGGTCTTCTTTTTTGGTTACCGGGCAGACTCTCAATTGCCATTACCAAAATAAATTTTGCGAATAAATTAGAACTTGTTTTAATTGTATCCGTTAGCAGTTCATACCCGAGTTTATTGGTTCACGATGTTAATTTTATAATCCGGTTGCCAAGTGCCGCTCATAGGTGCAAATTTATGTAATTTTTTTATGGAACATCATTCATAGCGTTCTTACTCTCCTAGGTGGTTTCAATAATATATGCCGCAGTGCGATCTATATTTCTATATATATATATATATAGTGTAATTTTGATTTATGTTTTTTTAAAATATATAATAGGTTTACAGCCACAATCTCACCTGATGTTAATTGACGATACGGTCCAAGATGGCAGATACGCTAAGCCTAGTAGACCGATTGGCTCTTAATTACAAGGTATTTTTTGCGGCAGATTTACAACCTGAGGGTGGTACTTGACAGGCGGACATTAGAAATAATTCTACCACCATGTAAATGTCATTTAGATTCCATGTATACAAAACTAAGATATGGTTCACAAGAAAAACTAACACATGTCGTAAATTGACTCTGAATGTAAAGAAATTTTCCTTCTAAGTTGCAATCGTTTATTTGGTCGGTACAATACATTTTCTATCGCTCTCTTTTACAAGCTGTCATATCATCGTTGTGAAAACAATATCCGCAAATACTTTTGCTAAATAAAATAACTTTGCAAAGAATATACTAGCAGTTTTATTTGACAATGTTCAGGCCGTACGCGTAATCTATTTTTTCATCGGTACCTTAATAGACCGTAGAATACTTACGAGTCGTATAGCAGACTCTTTATACGCGAAATTAATTGGAAAAGAGAGAGACGAACTTCTTAGAAAACCATGGATTCACCAAGCGGGTGCCGGGCCATTGTGTGGCAGAGAGGTAACTTCTGAGCAGCTCTGGAGACTTGTAACACGGTTGTAAATTTATAAGTCCTCATTCCGACGCGCCTCAACACTCAATTTCATTACTCGTTTTTCTCTCCTTGCCCAGCCAAATTTGGTAGGAGTCTGCTAGCGTAGCTTTAAAAGAACGGTCTACTATAAAACTTACTGCAGTCCTGAATAGGCCCAGATCTTTTTGAAGGTTATAGAGAGATTTAGCTGGTGTACATCTCGCTTCCACTGCGACCGCGAGGTCAAAATGACTTCAAAATGAAGATATCTCCGAAAAATGCACATGCACAACTGGATCTTCTATGAGACTTTTTTTGTCGACCTGATACCTGTTAGCCGTAAGGGCTTTGACAGCTTCACCGAACTCTTTGGAGCGAATGCTGGGGGCACTCAGCCCCGAGGAAGTGGGCGCAAGGGTGACAGAATGGCCGAGCCCCGGCTTCTACTGCCGGAAAATGAACAAAGATTCGCGATCCACCGTGTACTTAATGTGTGGGTGTGCACGAATGGTATACGGTGTAATAACGTACTCTTAGTGATACAGAGTGTCACTGTATCATGCAAGTGGAGTCACTTGAGGGCTCCTATCCGGAGGATCGATCCTAGGCTCAAGCATCTGCGGAGGGAAGCCGCAGCGGGTGTGCGGGAGCGAAATTATCCGCTCGGCCACGGCGGCGAGGGATTTTCTATGAGACGCGATTATGTAGATCGATAATATCCTACTTCCGACTAAGTTCTATTTTCCCGTTAATGGAATTATTACTACATATTTATCACCGTGCTACTTTTTTAAGCCAATTATTATGCTGATAACGTATCTATACTTTTATATTTAAGTAAATTAAATATTTTTTAACTTTAGTTTTTATATAGACGCTAAAAACAAACATGGTTTACAAATTTAGCGTATGGTCATAGGTACTTGATGCTAAGTTATGATGTGGTTCAAGATGATGAACACGTTAAATCTATACGTTGTCATATATGCGCTTTTAAGACTAACCACTTAATAGATTCAGATCAAATTTCATATGGTGATAATAATTATTATGGGTTACAATATACAATATATTACATATTGCGTTATCCCATAAAACGAAAGGATTCCTTTGGGATAGGAGATAAAAGTTATAATGCATATCTGTGGGATCACATGTACGCATTGTTCGTCAATTATTAGTGACTTTTGCGTGAAACTCTATGGCATGTTACCATATACGTATAAGAGATGGCGTGCCAGTCGTTTCAATCAACAATCATTTACTTAATTTATCTCCCGTATTTTGAATACACTTTCCAAAATTGGGAGCAAGGGTAGTTCTAGACTACATATCATCACGCTGTTCTGTAGGGAGTTAAGCAGTTATACAAAATATATAACGATTAATAAACAGTAAGGTTAAGTCACATTTAACCCATTCCTTCCCACTGTCATATTTTTAGGACACTATTTTCAAAATTTCTTTTTACCTATTAGGACTTTTATTTTATTATTTTTTTAGCTGTAAAAAATGTTTAAATAATAAAAATAAAAGTCCTAATACGTATAAAGACATTACGAAAATAGTGTCCTAAAAATATGTACAGTGGGGAGGAATGGGTTAATCCCGATGAGTTATGTGCGTCCCATTTGATACAAAATAAGCATATTTACATACACGAAGTCGCGGGTTGCAATTAGCGAGCAATAAATTATAGGTACGTACGTGTTCATGCCCTCGAATGGTAATATATATACTGTTTATGATATTATGTGAACTCGTTATGAATTACTGGTGTATAAAGGTGTTTCTCGATATGCCAATGACCTACTGTACCGCATTTTATAGTTTCTCTGCATAATGAAATAATAAAAAAAAACATACTATGAAACGATGAACTTTACAGATATGTCTTGTTTTATTTTTCTGACCGTATCCATTTTTAAATATAATTTAATGTGCCAAATACTAGCCACCTGCACCGGCTTTACACGGGTTCTAGTAATCATATATAGACCGCTACCAAAATTTACAGATCGCTCGCCGGGTTGATCTGAAGGTTGCCTGGAAGTTTTAACAAATTCGGTCCAGCCGTTTACATTCGTACTACAGCCGTAATTTTGAAATTTATAATAGCACACATAATACGTCATTATGTGGCTGCACTAGATATTAAGTAGATAAAGTAAGAAATAGTGTGATAAGGGAACGTTACGGTGTGGTAGAGGATGTAGTGACAAAGATAGAGAAAGTGATGCTTAATTGGTATGGACATGTAGAGAGGATGGATGAAAGAAGATTGACAAAACAAATTTACAAGGCGAGTGTGACTGGGCAAGCTGGTAAGGGTCGACCTAGGCGAACATATCTCAGTCAGATCGAGGACGTTCTGGAGAAAGGCCAGGTCAAAAGTACCCGTAACCGAGGCGCATGTATGAAGGTGCTTATGAAAGTACAAGAAGCGAAAGATGTATGTCAGGATCGTAGCAAGTGGAAGGATGTGGTCTCTGCCTACCCTTATGAGAGAGAGGCGTGATAGTATGTATGTATGTATGTGTAGATATTAAGTGACGATGTTGCCTAAGATGGTGGACATGCTAAACTTAGTAGGGACTGGCTTTGCAGTGCAGTTACTGGAACACAGTTCTAGATAATTGGCAGCAGACATCCAATGTGAGGGTCAACTAGCCAGGCGGGCAGTAGGAAGTAACCTAACATCGTAGTATGCTTTCATCACGATGCTTTCCTTTAAAGCTCCATTCCCTGACATTTCGGCAGCAAAAGTATCTTATTTTAAAAACTCGCGGGTAAAATTAAATATCGGTGTGCGATACGTGGTACGAGGTTATTTTTTTTATTTATTATTTTGTAGTAAGGTTTAGCGTTATGGCCATAATCTCACCTGATCTTAAGTGACGATACGGCCCAAGATGGTAGACACGCTAAACCTGTGGAGCAACTGGCTCTCAAGTGCAACTGCCGGAACACACCTATTAGTATTTGGCGGGAAATTTTCACCTTGAGGGTGATAGCTAGCCAGTCGGGCATTGAAAAAGCCCTACACCATGCTATGGTTTCCTCACGATGTTTTCCTTCACCGAAAGCTCAAGCTCATTGTAGGTGGTTGGATTCGAACTCAAGTCCCTTGACGCAAAGTCGTACACACTATCACTGAGTTATCATCGTTTTCAAATGTTCAGATTCAGATTCAGGTTCAGATGAGTAATTAATAAATAATCAATTATAATTTTATTTCTTGTGATTTTTTTTATGTCTGATAGTTTTCACTTAGCCCTGTGTCCCTGACAGACAGCTGAAATTCTGAACATGTCAGGTAAATTCCTGTCATCTGGTAACCCTAATCGTTGATGACTGCTCTAAGACTAACAGTAAAATGCAATATGATACAAGCTCTGACTATTGGGTGATAGTCAAGAACCGAGGCAGTATATTCTTTACATATACACTAACATGGCAGAACCCATTAGGTAGCTTCAATAAATAATATTTAGTTTATGCTCCATATTTTTTGTTGTTTGACCCAAGAAATGGTAATTTCACACGGACCAAAGCGTCGAAATATTCTTGTAGATTATACGGTACGCTGTAATAGCCATGATGCAAGACTTCTGACACACCAGCCACGTTCGTACAAAAGAACTCCTATTTGGATGCGTGAAACCATGGATTTTAATTTATACGGTAAATTACACGGTAATAACACTACAATTGCATTTATTATGGCGCCATTCAGAGGGTCATGTTACACCATGAATAATGATATTACATTTTAATTAATGCCTTATCCCCTACTAGCCTATGCCCATGGCTTTACCCGTTAGTAATTAATTTTGTTGATTATATCAAAGGTACATTCTTGTGCTTTCTCGTACTTTTTTGTTCGCTCTTTTATACTTTGTGGTCATTCATAAAAAATGACCCGCCCCCCCCAGCCCTTTGTGGCGCTATGTCACATTTTCTACGATTTAGTATTAGTATTAATATTATTAGTATGATTGAGGAGGGCAGGTAGGGGGCGGCAGGTCGCCTATCATTGCACCAGTCCAGCCGTCTGATTGAGTAGCTTGCCAGTTACTGCTTACCAAACTTACCATCAAGTTCGAACGTGCGTCGCCCCAGCAAGGTGACAGATGATCTGGCGTTTTAGTCCGACTAACGAGGAGCGAGTCAAACATAACCTAGTCCTTTTGAACTGGGATAGTAAGCGGATATGCATTTCCCAATGATAAAAAAGCTTATTATAAACCTCCTTAGTCCATAATTGACTTCCTCTTTAGATTGAATCGATATGGTCAAAGAGTCTTAAAAATTCAGAATTGGAAGTATATGAGAAACCAGAAGCGAGTGCGGTATGGTACATTGAAGTGATTACGTTTAGGGTATGTGCGTCATAACCCAATACCGAGTATAAACGGTACGCGCGGTATCTCGCTGAACCGGCTCTCTCTCTCTCTCTTAATACTTATGATTCTTAATTGACCATTTACATTCATTGCTACATACAAAAGACAATTCCAATGTAACTGCATTCAAAAATATGTCTTTATATTGAAATATTTATTTATCTGCCTGTCTGTTTGTTGCATAGAAGTCACTTAATCGATACACATTCCACTCGCTTGTGTAATAATTGAATTTGCCCTGCCAATACTTTTTTGATAATTAAATGTAAGCCCGCAAAAAACATAAAAAAAATGATTTCTGAAAAACCGGTATGAGTAAAAATACTAACTAGTCATCCTTTATTTTAGACTCACTTAAACCCGTAATAGCTTTTTAGGCTTTACAACAAAGTCTCAAATCACATTACTTAATTCCTTGAGAGTAAGTTCAAGCACCATGTCAAAGGGGACTTTATGTCAAAAAGCTATAACAGAGTCGATCAATATGTGAGCAATGGTGATATCTGGAATTAACACCCCTCTCTCTGGGCATCCGCTAATACCTATTAAACAATGTACCTAAACTAAAGATATAAACATGTAGACCGAGTTTCTTGCCGGTTTTTTTGCATGACTGTGTTACTTTCCGAACTTGTGGTAGTTTTTAAATTCATAAGCACCTCGTTAGAGCCAAAACTGAATAAAGATGGTTAGATGGAAAACTGATATGGTTGGATTTGTTCAAACTGAAACATATTGTTTCGTGTACAAACTCTGTCGTTCTTTTTACACATACAAGAGTGACAATTTAAAAAACTTCAATAGATGATTTCCATTGTGTCGAATAGCATTGGTACTACAGCCCATTTTTTCTAAATGGATAATATTCATTTACGGATTTCTATCTCGCGTTTGCCTAATCAGGCTACGCGAAGGTTATGCGGGGTTTACTGGTATGGACCATATTTACTTACTAAAGACTGGGAACTGCTTTTGAATTGCTTGAACTTTTTAATATTTCCTCACCGGTTACCTTAACAATTTGTCGGTAATAACCTATGTATAATATGTATTCTGGTAGCAACAATAAAAACAACTTTAATCTTATACATTTTTAACAAATCTTTAAGTTAATACTAGCCTTTACGTGCAGCTTCGGTAGCGTTGAAATTGATTTTGTCAAACAAATTGGATGACGCAATAAAAATTTTCATAAAAAATTTATGCTTCTCGTTACTCCAGTTCCAATAAGGTTTTTGCGAGAAAACGTAGCCTATCACCGTCTCCAGGGTCCCATCTAACTCTATACCAAAATTGATCATAATCGATTCAGCGGTTTAGGCGTGAAAGCGTAACAAACAAACCTACAAACAAACTTACTTTCGCATTTATAATATTAGCAAGGATGTTTTATTACACGCCTAGCTGTTTCCGCGACTTCGTTCACGTAAACAAAAATTGTATTTAATCATTTTTGCCCGTTTTTGTAACTTTTTTCAATACAGTATTACTCTCATTAGTGGTAGCGTGATGTTAAATATCAAAAGCCTTCCTCAATAATTGCTCTATCGAATGCAAAAAGAATTTTCGAAATCCGACTATATTGACTATAACTTATTCGGACCATATATCATCAATCCTAAAGCATACATTCCTTTGATGATCAAAAAACATGAAAGAATGGATAACCAAGAATACTTATGTTGTAATTAAAAGCTGAGTGGTATTTGATGCAGGCAAAATAACACGAAACAAATAAAACCAAGGCGTGCGCTCGCGCATTCCAGCGCGTACGCTCGGCCGGGGCGCCGTGCTCGTGGTACGCCGTATGGGAGCCATGCTCAACCGACACGAATTTCGCCTTAATACTATTAAGAACAGTATGCAACTTTTGCCTAATCTTACCGCCTGGTAAACTCAAGAATGTTTGATATTATAAAATTCAACCACCTACTTGCAATGTGTCGATAGGCGGATGAGTGGTGTCCAGCGGTGAGCTGGATTGTTGTTTTAGTGTTATCTTAAGTTGTTATGGTGCCCACAAATACTGAGCACACACAATATTACAGTTTATTGTACTTTTGTTCACACAACGTGTCATTGCTAACTGCCAAACTCAGACGTTGTCCAGATTATCTGCTAATTTAGTCATAATCTATAGATTATGACAAGTGGGCGGGCGAACTACGGTCGCATAAGTGCCCTTATGTCCCGACATCTGGTGCCAATTTCTAGAAATAATAATATCTACAATTGGATCTTGGGCTTGTGAACTTAATGATGAATTTATAGTAGATGGAATAAGCAAGGTTTTGACGGCAATCAAATGTTATTGAGATCCTTACAATACTTTCAACTTTCGTGTGTCAACGAGCAGTGATTTATCAAACAAAAGCCACGGCGTGTATGTGTTATCGAGCAGACTGAAAAATAATGATGTGTGGTGTTGTCTGTCCCTTTGTCATATAGTATAAGCTAATATAATAAAAAACTTGGGTATTCGTAATAAGTTATCATTATTATTATAATGAAGAATTGGATACAATAGTGAATTTCTAAAGAGTTTGGATATGAACTGAAATAACTTCTTGCTGCTTGCTTGCTTAAAAAGCTAGTTCCAATCGCCTCGAAGTAAATGAAAATAAATTGTCTGAATTGACTAGTTATCTAGCTATGCTTAATTTAATAGCCCTATCAAACGAAATACTTATTTTATTAACTAAACTTTGATCTCTAGCTAATATTTTTTTAATTTAAATAAACTATTATCTACTGGATATTAACGGATCACACAAAATGTGTAACAAATACACAACTTCGAAAATTGTCGCTGACCTAGTTGAGATTAATGTCAATAGTTTACTCTTTTTCAAAGCTGTGTTAGTATTTCAAAAGACTCAGTCAGTATGAGCCAACTACTGCGTCATTCGAACTGGAACAAAACAATGCTAAGACTTATTCCTTAGCAAAGATCGTTGGGGTAGAAGATGTTTTCAAAGTTCAATCTTACTAAGATTAACATAACCGCATCGGATGTTGTGGACCATTATATGCGAGATACATTAACTGTAGTTCTATGCCTAGGGTTGCTTCATGCCTGTCAATTGTATCTTTGTAAAGACTCTCACGATAAAAGGTGTTTTTTTTTTTCATTATTAATATGAGAGGTTTTTTAAGAGGAACAAGAAAGAGAAAACAAATCCCCGTAAACGTCGTTACGATTAGTCGAACTTTACTTACTGTTCATCTCTACATAACGTGCTTTAGTTTCTAATGTCAGTACTGTACAATAACTTAACAACAATGGCTTTATTTATTGACGTTAATGGTTATTGAATTAAACGAGATCATAAAATAACTGAAATATGTTAACGAAACTTGCTCTAAATGTCTTTCCATACTTTTGGGTAAAGTCGTTAAAATGCGTGAACTTGTTTTATTTGAAACAAATCCCGTTTTAGCTTAGTCTGAAAGGATCGTTGCTTGTTGTATGTGTTTCGTACTAAATTCTATCGGAGTTTATTATCTATGTTATTGTTATAAAGCATATAAGTGTGTCTCTTTAAACACCCTAATCTTAAGAATTTCCAATCGGACGCCAAAAAATCATTTTCACCAATCGAAACTCACCTTTATTGCCAGATTTTCAACTTCTGAGTGGTAGCGGGTATGAAAAAAGCCTTACCGCCAAACAAAGTACTACCAGAGACCACAACCTATAAAGTGGTAATGGGTGTTAGTAACATTGTTGTATGGCGGATGCGGAGACACTATCAACCGGCAAAAGGCAAAGGATAAATAATGAGAAAATATTTTAATACTTAGTCGAATAGCAATAACTTTTGCCTAAATACGTAACTTACAAAACATATTTATCGGTTTAGGTAAAGTTTTGCAGAAAAACGTAGCACTTATAACTTAAGCCTATCTACTACTACTATCTTATCTAATGTCACGAAGTATATTTTTACTGTAATCTGACGAGAGTACACCAAGTTATTCAAAAAAAGAATGATCTAAATTGGTTCTGTAGTTTATAAGTTTACTAACACAGATAGAAACAAACAAACAGACAGTTCAAAGTTATGTTTAATAGGACAGGTAAACTGCGATTAACAGGTATGTAAATTTAAGTAAAATAAAAAAAAAGTAGGTAGCTGAATAAAGGTAAAGGACGGACCAATGTCGAGGTTTCCTTCGATTTTTTTTTAATATTAAGGTTGAACGTTATGGCCACAATATCACTTGAAGTTAAGTGACGATGTGGCCCAAGATAATGGGCTCGTTAAACTTACTGGAGCGACTCAAGTACAACTGCCGGAACATACCTATACGTATTTGGCAGAAAATTTTTCAACTTGAGGGCAGTAGAAAAAGCCCTATCACCATGCTATGGTTTCATCACGATGTTTTCCTTCAGCGAAAGCTCAAGCTCACTGTAGCGACGCGGCCTCCGTACACACTACCAACTGAGGTATCATCGCTTCAAAAGAAACTTCGATGTTCAAAGAAGCTGGTTATCGAATTAAATATGCGAGGGACATATCGATGCAACTTTTATTCAAAGTCGCACTCTGTAAACAATGCGACACGATAATGTCTTTATCCAAAAGCGCATGAAGTCACCAGCGAAGTCGGCATTAACGAACCGTTTCCTGCTATAATGGACGGCGACATGTTCATTGTGTACGATATCGTACGAACTTATTGAGGGCATAAGGGATTACTAATTAATGTGGGAAGTGTAAGGCAATGAACTTTAGTGGGAGTGGTCGCGCGTGGGCCTATCTTGCACTCTCGGTGTATCGCTCATTAAATTATTCCGATTTACTATCAAATGTGTGTATTGTATCTATTGTTTTATCGAGCAGTATGACCGCGATACGAGGGCCTTTCGCATTCCTTGATTCAATCGACGTTGGCGTAACCGGAATTGAAATTTCTTTATCCAGGTCAGAGACTCTTTTTTAAAAGCGAAACTTTGTTACGTCTCCTCAATTTTTTCGTCAACCTATCGCATGTCGTATTACAGCCGGCCGCGGAGTAGGGGAACACACCTATTGGTATTTGGTGGCAGATTTTGAACTTGAAGGTGGTAGCTTGCTAGGTGGACATCAGAAAAAGCCTTATTACCATACTATGGTTTCTTCACGGTGTTTCTCTTCACCGAAAGCTCAAGCTCATTGTAGGTGGTTGGATTCGAACTCATGACGCAAGACGCGGCGTTCCTACACACTGCTCTACTACTAGCACTGAGGTATCATCGCTTCAATGTACGTCAAAAGATTAGGCACTACCGTCAACATCGAGAAAAAACAGCAAGGAACTCGAGAACCAGTCCTTCCACTAGGTTTAGTATACTTACCATTTTGAGATACATCATTACTTTACACATCAGGTGAGATTGTAGCCATAACGGTAAACCTATAAACTATAAGCTATGAGGTGTCAACATAGTAGAATAGTACCATACATTTCTTCCCATTGGTATCGTAAAAGTCGATTAAGTGAGTGTGAGACAGTACTGGCCCCTTGTAACTTTCTCACCGTAGTAATGTACCATCTGTCTGAGTGCTTCTTCGGTCGTAACGGTCCCAGTTCCATGGGGTCCAGAACGAGAAGGATGATTATGTGCACCTGTGTCTTACGCGTACACGTATATCTTGCGCATCTGACCGAATCCATTACTGGACTCCGAGTACGTAAAAGTCCTGTTTAATTTTCATCGCCATGGCTGTAACCGGTCGGAATAGTTAAACTGTAAAAATAATATTAATCTTCTATAATCAGGCCCATAGTAACATCAGTTATAACTTTCTATCTAACAACACAGCGGAGTGTATAAACGTATTTTTCGCTAGCTCAAACTCGTATGACTAACTTGGAAACTTAGACACATCTGAAAAGTTAATAACAGGATAATAAAGCTTCCGTTTCCGGCCGCTTCGTCGGGCGAATAATATATTAAGAGAAAATGGCAGTCTTTTGTTATTATTTCCCAGAAAAATGTTCATTAGAACCACCATACTATAGTTTCATCGCGATGCTTTTCTTTCACCGGAAGCTCAAGATCATTATAGGTGGATTCGAACTCACGTCCTTTGACACCGCCTCCTTACAAACTACCAACGGAACTATCATCGCTTCGTTTAGTTTACGCCAAAAACTGTCTTTATTTGAACTTATTTTTAACTTTATTACTTATGTTGTAAATCGTATTAATATCGATTGAGAATATTTTTTGCTAAATGAGAATGGATTTTGACGAATTTTATAATTACTATTAACGAATATTTTAATACTTTCACTTGAGAAATGAAGTAAATTTCCTATGTACTGAGTTTCATCACAATCAATCAAGCCGTTTTCGAATTAAATTATAATATACGACTATACATTTCTTCAACGCCATATTCATGATCAATGTCATTTATAATTAAGTAAACCACAATATCAACTGATGTTATGCGATGATGTGACTCAAGATGACACGCAACGCCTAATAGAGGAATTGGTTGACAAGCGCAGCTGCCGGAATACACCAACAGGCCTTCGCAGCTTCATCGATCTATCTACTGAACATTAATAGATACTTAGCTATAAGTTTTCGACTTTAGTTTATGTAACCACCATAAACCCCTCGCCTACCATGACATACAGTTCTTCAAAACATTTTGGAAAAAAAACATTTACAGCAAGAATCACATATTTATTCGCATAGAGATTGTGTCAATTGTCGCGTATCTATACTAGCTGTGCCCGCGACTTCTTTCGCGTTGTACCAAAAATATATTACAATACAGCTTATAGCTCCTGTTGGTAAACCCTAAACCCTTCCTCAATGGTCCGACTGGTAGTTCCTTAGATTACCGAGTTTAAACAAAGTTTTCCGCTTTATAATATTTATTATATATGTAACTGATTTTATTAATGGTCTGACGAGCGCTCGTAAACGTTTGCGAATACCACGACTGCCGGCTAATGGAATCCTCGAGTTAATTGGCCATCGTTCGCCCCGTAAGTATTTCGACGCCGGTCTTTATGGTAACACGGTTTATAGCCACGCTCATGTGTCCTTTCGGTTTCGGACTACATCAAAAGATACGGCACCCTACGACAACATTGAAGCCGTTACTCAGTTTTATAGGGATCTCTTATTTAAACTGGTTCATACCTTAGAACTCTGTAATATTCATAGTCAGAACCGAAGATTTATCGCTTCCTGAAATCTGTCTCAAATTGATTCCATGTTACATGATGCCGTCTCTTTCTATTTATGTATTAGAGATAAGAAAAAAAAGTGCTCCACGTTGTATTTGTATTTCTTTCTAGCAAAGTGAATATCCTTTACTTGAAATCCTCTATGTTTCTTAATTGTCTGGCTTCTTTTTGCACACCAGTTCCTGTATCCATGATATTGTGCTTAGGAATCTTACTATAGAACCGAACATTATCAGAAAGTTTTATTACTCTGAGTTTGAAACATTGAATGACTAATTCGTGCGTAGTTCTAATATTTAAACTGTGCCGATGGTTTACAAAATTTGGACTAAGTTTTTGCAAACATGCTTTAAATTATCAAGTAGCTATTGGGAGTGCAAAGCTTTTTCCTAAGTCTCAGAATTTGATCTTTAGTGGTTCGTGAAGACCTATTTAATAGTATACCTGAATTGCGTGCTTTTCTGATAGGAATATAGCATCTAAAGTAACTTCTGTCCTCTTTAGTAAAATACCGTAAGTCATGCTATAGAAATAAGAGAAGTAGACTAATCTAGCAGGGACAATTCATGAGCTAAATTATCCCTGAAAGTTTTTTTTTTATACAAACTTAGCCTTTGGCCACACGTTCACTTTATGATAAGGGAGAGATCCTATCTTCCAAGTTGAATCAAGCAACAGAAGTTTGCAAAAAGTTATTGATATCTGTTCATTGGTATCCAAAATAACATTTTGACACAGGATTTTATAAAAATTAAGGTAAATGAAAACCACAACCGTATAGCAAGTTAAAATAAATCGGACTGCGTAGAATATATTGGAAAAACTGTCCAAAATTTATTCCTATCAACTAATAACGTAGGTTTCCTAAAATACCATTTAGTTATACTATTTTATTTTAATCTGCAAAGTTATATTTAACTTGTTGCTCGTCAATGGGCGAACCAAAAAACACCTAATGAAACTCACGGACCGAGACTAAAGTTTAACCTAACAACATTTTGCCGGCTTTTTTCCTCGCCATGATGTAACTAAAGTCGATGCCCCGACACTTGTTGCTTTATTTTTTTTACATTCTTTAACTCATGTATAACTTATGGCTTAATTTTATAAAATGATATAATAATTCGTCATCCCTTATCGTTTTATATTTGATCTACGTCTGAGTCTAGTTAATTTTAATATGTGAGCTTTTATTTTCATATACTTATCGTAACTATATGATTTAACTGTTTAAAAGTACTAAAATATGATGTTACTAATTTGACACAAATACTTTATTAACTGTTAAAGTTAAAGGACTAAGAATCAAATTGACATTCTCTGTGTCATCCATTATAACTATCTTTCTCAAAGATGTATCTACATCACTAATGATAATTGTACCGAATTTGCGTTCATCCATTTTCAATTAGTCTGATTCTTTATATAGATTCTTATTTTATTTATTTTATTCAATTAATTGATTGAGCATAATATTTTATAGTCGATATAAATAAAAACACTAACACATAGAGCCCTACACGAAGATAAGACGTACAACATATCTACCGTTACCTAAATTTATTTTATAAGAAATTTTCACTTTACGCCGGGTTCGGTAGCAGACCCGCGTTTATATAGAAAATCTGACGTTAGGTGCTGACAGTGTCGTCCGGTAACACACTTAGAAGTTAGTTCCTCTATTAGAATAAAGATATTGTCACCTTAAAGCACACCGACATCGGAAACGTGTTTAGACAAATGCTAAATGTACAAAGAATTATTATTAACCTTACGAGATAAATGCGTTGATAGACGTTATCTGACATTTTCCGCAAAGCTCGCCTGTTACGTTCATGAATGACATTACAGTGTTATTTGTTTTATAGTGTTCGGTCAAACAGTGTTAGAGTTTAGATTCGTATTCTCACATCCCGAAGGAACTCTTCTGTTTCATGAGATAAATGTGTTTTATGCGATGATCCATAATAATAGTTTTTACCGTATCAAATTTCATTTGTATGTCCAGTTGTTGATTCGTGTTTAGAGTGATACGCTTACAAGTAGAAATGTATTTTTGCGCTCCATTTCGATAACAAAGTAAACCACAATTACAATTTTGCAAAAACTATTTAATATACCGATTTGGTTCAGTAACAGTTTCATTATACGTATAGATGGTACTGGAAGTTGTTTCATGTAACAATGTAGTAACGGGCTGGTCAACTAAGGAGTAATTTGCTAGCGGTATTCACTTTGTTCGTCGCTTCATAAGTTTGGTAGACACGCTTTTGAAAAGTTAAAGACCGCTAGCATGTCTAAATACTGCACAATCGCAGTAACTGTACCTGGTATCAAGTAAAAAGCAGATTGGCAGCTGATTATTTCCCGGTCGCGCTAAAAACTTGCTACCACTATGCAGGAAACTTAAGATTTTTGAAGTATTTTAGATCATGTTTCAGATTTTGCTATGGAAGTGCTGTGGGTTAAAATATCACACAGGACTATTATTTACGTGATTCACAAATAACTCGTCTGAATCTGAGTATTACAATACTTTGTGTTCCTTAAATTGTATGATCTTACACTTAACATTGGGAGAATTAGCGGACATAGGCAGATGCTATAAAAAAAATAGGACATCGCAATTGTTTTCGATTGGATCACGATTACCATAGACCGTATAAAATATTTGTAATAGTAATTTTTATTCTATGTAGATATTTAGGTTTACATTTTTATTTCGTGTATAAAAATATTTAGATGGTATTTAACGTGTCATAGTTTGATTACTGGACAACGTTGATTGAATGCACAGCCGAATTACGATGTGTTATGTTTTGTTAGTAATAAGTGTGTTGAACTAACGTGATAGCTAAAACAAAACCACAGTATTAAAACGGTACCTTTACTGGCATTAATTAAATTCCAATGATATATTATTTTCATATAAGAAGAAAATGAAACAACAGCAACGAGATATGTGAAACTTCAAATTCCAGTTGAAACTGAGAAATATGTACAAATTTAAAAAAAAAAATTGTCAAAATATAAATGATAATTAATAATTAACAATCGTACCGTGGATAATTAACATCAGAATCTTTAATTTTATAAACAATTTATAAAAATCGTCACCCCTAAGCTACTACGTACTAATATCAAAATGGGAATCAATGTGAGGAATTTCTTCTTTAGGAAGGAGGTAAGTAGTCCTTGTAAACGATGAAAAATATCACTTTTTGCAAAATTTTACTTGTACTCTCGTCGTATTATTAAAACATTGTCTAATAATTTAATTTCAATTAGAATACTGTTATAAATGAAGTAGTTATAGCTGATCTAATCGTCTCCAAAGTACTGTAGTCCACCATCTACTACTCACCGCAACGCAAAATTCTCCCGGAGACTCTTATCGGAAAATCTCGAAAGAAAACCAAAAAATAAATATAAAACGTCGAAAGTGTCGCAACCGCATGGATTGAAAGTTTTGAAACTATACACGAGAGAGATAAGTGTTGGTTTTGTTGGAAATTCAATCTGTATCGTTCTTCTGAAAGGGGATTTAGAATCTTTCAGCGGTTGCGCCAACATTTTAGGAAGTATCGAATTTTAAGAGAGACAAACTCCTTAACGTTCCAAGGATTCACCGAGTCTATCGTGTGGCAGAGAGGGAAACTCAGAGTAGTTCTCGAGACTTGTGACACGGATGTAGGTTTAAAGTAACCCTTTCCGACGTGCGTCAATACACACCTTCACTCGTGTTTCTCTCCCTCTTCAGACAAATTTGGTGAAACATATTACCGCAGCTTTAGCAGTACGTTCTAATAGAGAACTTACTGCAGTTCTGGACAGACCTTATATACGATTAAAATATTTGTCTATTGTTAATCAGCCAGCTTATATACGAGTAGCTTACAATTACTTAGCATCGATGCGTGGCCTATCTGTCACTGGTCGCTATATTGTACTGAGCCTAACATAAACTATAATGATTTCACTTTACCGTTATTCTATAAAAAAAAATGGGTGAGTTTCATGGAATACTCGGTTGGAACGAATTTGCTTGCGTAGTATATTATCATTGAAAAACTGATTATATTATTTATTAACAAGTACAAATAAATTAATTACTAGCGTCTGAGAGCAATTAAATGAAACGCTCAGAAATTGAACGTATGGTAGGAAATTTGTAATAAATATATTTCTTCTAGTTGTGAAAGTATATTTTTTTTAATGCACATCATTCAATTCATCTATTCATTATTATACGTACAAAACAGTTGATGCGTATGAAGTGTACAAATTATATCTGCGCAGCCGTTGAGAACTTACTGGCTGTCTTGAACCAATAAGCGCTCACCTAAGACTGGGTACAGCCAATAAACAGCATACGCGGTATAATAACCATCTACGCTGTAGAAACATAGTGCAATATAGAATAGACTAGAGAAGGCCGTGACGGTAAAATCTTAGATTTTGGTTAGTCTAGTTTACATTCGTACCGTGCGATACAGAACTTTGTTCCAAAAATCAAAATTACAATACATTATTGTAATAATTATTTTTATACCTAGCAGTTACTTTCGAGTTCGTTATTGTATACCATTAGCCACACGTAATCATAATTGGAATTGTAAAAGGCATTGTATACCAAATTTATAATCACACACACATCCTATTTATAATAAAACATAAACTAGTGCATGACTAGATTCTCATCGAATATTAAATTGACGAATTGATAGAATAGTTCTGAATAGCATTTTTCGGAACTGATCGATACCCGTGAATAAATAGCTTAGGAATAGATATGCACATAGCGTAAGGATTCGGTGATAAATAACTTTTGTTTTACTCTTTCCGCGATTAGCTAGTCTATATTCAGATGCCAAAAGACTTGGAGATCAGCATGACAATTTGTATCGATGTTATTAGTTGTTATGTTAGATTATGCTGCAACAACGAGAAACGTTTTGTAAACTGAGCTATTTCGTCTGGGAACGAGTCCTATTAACGAGATTATGGTTATCGTAAAAACTCAACACTCAGCACTTTGTAAGAACGTGAAATGACTCCTCAGAACTGCTTAATTCGACCATAAGAGACATAAAAGTCAATGATTCTCGTCTTAAACAACTACCAAACACGTTTTTACTACACGCCTCAAAATATTTAAGATAAGAAACGTACAGCAGTAAAGTTGCGGCGTTTTTTCTCTCGCCCTCCGTGCACTCTCACCTAGAGTACTATCTTTTCAAATCACATGCTCTATGACGGACCATCTCGGGAGTTCTCTTTTATGAGTTTTTAAGTGGCCATTATGACGATAGAACGCCGAACTTGATGTCTTTATGTCGGGTCTACCGCTTCGTGCACGGAAGTTTCTATGCTGCGTTTGAACGGATTTTGTATTGCACAGTGGACTTATCTGGTCGGTTCTTGATACTTTATCTCTGTATGTTTTATCTCTTTTATTAACAAAAACCGTAAATTGAGATATTACAATGTTATCTGAATGCAAAATTTTATACAAATCTTCATGCCGTTTCTGACAAATATATATATATATATATATATATATATATATATATATATATATATAAGAATTGCTGACCTAATAATTTTAGATAAGTCGAATCTACAATTTCTAATTAGCATTTTATTAGTTCCTGAATATGGAAAAAACTTTATGTTTTTATAAATAGGCACAGCTGAAACATTTCACTACTTTTTCAGATCTGTATATTTAGTGATCTTCTGTTTTTATTTAGTGGCTATTGACGAGTTTTAGTGTTACCAATAGAAAAGTTCGGGAACAGTTTTTACGATATTTTCCTCAATTTTTTCATGTTAATTATGATTGAATTTTAACCACTGGACCACACTAGTTACCATAAATAGTATAAGTTTAAAGAATTAGAATTATGAAAAATAGAGTAAAGCTTTTTTAAAAAATATTAAATTATTGTTAGTTCCACGCGAACGCAGTCGCGGGCACAACTAATGTCACATAAATAAATATTTTTGTTACGTATTTATTGTTGTCCATTAATACAAGTTACTTTTTTGTGTACGGCTGTCAAATGTACTAAATTTCATTATACAATACAATTTATTTAAGCTTGCTATAATTTAATACTCCAAATTAGATGTTTAGTTTGATTTTTTTATTACTTTTGTATACCAACACTTTTTTGTATATACAAAATAAAACACAGCGTATGGCGTAAAATTAGATAATAGGTATTTATAACCGCAAGGTAAGCAATCATACAGTTAATCTGCGTCTAAAGCAAACTAGTGGCAAACGACAACAAGTAAGTAACGTGGCCGCTATCAAACGCTCCACGGAAAACTTAAAAATGTGCAACATTTTAAGGGATTCATTTCGCTTCGCCGTCACGATATTACTAACCGACCCGATAGTCATCAAGTGTACATTATTATATTATTTATATTGCATTAAAGACGTGAGAATGTTTCCTAAACGTTGGCGGTGCCTGTCTAACAAACAATCGGTCGTTAGTGCGCGCGCGGATTGTCAAAAACATAATAATACAGGTGTTTAGGTTCGTTATTGACCTGAATTTAGTATTAATACGTAGAATTCTGCAGTATTCTTGCTAAAGGTCGTAACACCTTCTGAGCTAAATATAAGACTCGATTCAGAGATTCATATATATATATATATATATATGTATATATATAATGTTTAATGTTGTTTTAAATTAGCTCAAGTGCGTCTGTTCGCTGAATTTGAAATCGTTTCTTTTTTCTTTATTTAAATATTTTAGCGTTATGGCCATAATCCCACCTGATCTTAAGTGACGATACGACCCAAGGTAATAGACACGCTAAACCTGTGGAGGGACTGGCTTTCAAGTGCAACTGCCGGAACATACCTATTGGTATTTGGTGGCAGAATTTTAACCTGATGGTAGTATGTAGTCAGACGGACATTAGAAAAAGCTCTGCCACCATACTATGGTTTCCTCATGATGTTTTCCTTCACCGAAAGCTCAAGCTCATTGTAGGTAGATTCGAACTCACGTTACGTCCCTTGACGCGGAGTCCGTACACACTACCGCTGAGCTATCATCGCTTCAAATCTTATATTATAATGTTTGACGGTAGCTTTTACCTTTTTCCGTAAATACCTAATAATAAATACGACGTATATGGTTGACGATTTTTTACTTTGTAGGTTTAGCGTCTACTTACAATCGCATCTGATGTTAAGTGGAGACTTGGCACGAGATAGTGGGCATGCTAAGTCTAGAATGACCTGCTCTCAAGCGCAAGTACCGAAAGACACCTATAGGTATTTGGCGATATAGAAATATCTCATCAACATGCTATGATTCTATCATGAAGTTTTCCCACACTGAAAACTCAAGTTCAATGCATGAATTCAAACCCACGTCTATCGATGCCAAATTCATTCATTCTATTAGGCGGTATTCTTATTATTATCCTGCGCAGCTATGGTGGTCCCTTCACGCTGTGCTTGTAGTTTTAACTACCCACAATGCATTACAATACAACGGAAAGAATACGTGCTTTTTGCCCAGGGATCTTTGTGAGGGCACTTTTAAGAACTCTCCAATGTGTCATCGGATTGTCATTTAATGGATGAATTGTTTATTTCCAGGTCCATAGAAGTCTGGTTAAAGAACGGTCGCTGCCATAGCGAGATCTTAGCTGAACAGAAACTTAGCGAGGGTCACCTCCGAAGGCCTGGATCGACGATCATTTTTTGGTTAAAATGTGAACAGGTAATTGTCGATATTCTTAATCCTTAGTACTGTTTTCTACCATCAAAACTATCGATAATTCGTAGGAATGTGTGAAATGACTCTTAATTTTGTTATAGTTTATCAAAGAAATATTTTATTAATATAATTTATGACTGGGAGAATTATCCCGTCGCGGCCACAAACTCACCTCATGTTTTGTAATGATATGACCTAATATGACGGATACACAAAGCCTAGTAGGGACTGGCTCTAAAGTGCAACTGCCGAAACACAACTCTTCAAATTTGGAAAAAGGCCCTACCACCATGCTATAGTTTCATCAAATGTTTTCCTTCACCGAAAGCTCAGAGGAACTGCAGGGATTCGAACTCACGACCTTTGACGTGGCATCTATACACGCGACTGCACAACCATCATTGCTTCAAAAAATTAAAGTAAGTTCTCCTAGTACGCAACATATAGCGCTGTTGATAAATAACCAGTTACTGGAGACGGGAGCTAGTAACACAATAGAAATTAAAAGGAAAATTAAAATTAAACGTATACAGACTGTAAACATGTCGTCGTAAACAATGCGACATTAAGAATTATTAAAATACAAAGTTGCATTTACCAAACTAAGGTTGAACGTGTAGGCATATGCGCGCGAGGCTCGTAAAAACCGCACCGTGTTTTCTACGACGCAGATGCGCCGAGCAACACCTGCCAATCTCGGCGTAAGCAGGTGTAAGCTAATGTTTACTTTTTTCTTACTCATACACACTACACAAACACACATACACGCACACACATCTATGCATATAAAATGTAATTTTAACGTGTCCGAATTTTTTTGATTTATGTGAAACCATAAATATTGTAAGTGACTAAGTATAGGTTTTAAAGTACATTTACTTCAACTTTAGCAATGTATGTTTGTTTGCTTGTGCACTCGTAAAGTACAAGTACGTTTATCAAGATTTATTTCGCTGCGTTTTCTATGAACTTTTATGTAATTGAAGGTCTTACAGTTCAATTAACAATCATTGTAATTCTAAAATAAATAATCTATATGTAATGTCGGCGTAAAGAACATTTCGCTCTCGATTTATTCGCTTAACATAATAATTATTATCTTCTATCTTATATATATTACTAGCTTTATTCCACCTAGATTTATTCGACCGACTGCCGTTGAGTTAATACAAATACCAAAACACATCATTATTTACAACAATAGTTGTGTTCTTAATATTGTTAGAAATCATAGACCTGGTAACTTTGGCAGAGAGGATAACACGGAGCAGTCTCTCATACTTGCGACTACGAATATAGGTTTAAAGGTGCTGAAGGGGGGATATGGTTTCATCATAATGTTTTCCTTCACCGAAAGCTCAAGCTCATCAACGGAGCTATCATGACTCGATGAACAGCGTTGGTTCTTTATGATATTGCTTATATTACTAAGTTGTGTATGTAAATTCATATTTACAATTATTGTAGGGGTTCAGAGCTCTGTTTCCTGTATCCGGTCGTATAGTAAATGCCGCCACTAGCCGATAGTAATTTCAAAGAAAAACCCTAACACCGACAAATACGCTCAGCTGACCTTATACAAGATATATTGTTTTAATTGCACCCAATTACCCTATCACGCGAATGTCGACCGGTAGTGCGTACTGGAAGACGCGCCGCCGCGTTACATAGTTACAGAACATATCAAGAATATTAAAGAAACTAACACGCTTCATTAAATTTACATGTTAGAGTGTCCGTAACGCAATCGATGTGATTATTTATTCACATTGTAAGTTTTTGTTTCGATTTTATCTTGTATTTTATTTATACTGTATGCGCAATGGAGGACTTAATGCCATAGGCGTTGTCTGACAGTCAACTTATGGTGTTGCAGAGATAAATGATGGTAGTAGGGCATTTGCATAGTGGTAGGGCTTTTTCCGATGCCCGCCTGGTTAGCTACCACCCTCAAGTTGAAAGTCTGCCGCTAAATACCAATAGATGTGTTTCTGCAGTTGCATTTGAGAGCCAGTTCCTCAAAAGGTTTAGCGTGTTTTCCAACTTGGGCCGTATCGTCATTTAAGATCAGGTAAGATTATGGCCATAACGCTAAAACCTTAACTATAAAAAAGGTTCCAGGCAACCTTTATATGGGTAGATATTAGAGAAGAATCAGGTGTGTTTTGGATATTTGGGAAAATAAAATAAAGTATATTAATACAATTTATCACGTAAACGTAACGTTAAAAGACATAATATAGTACTATTGAGAAAAAAATTAAATATGCTCATTGTTTGTGCCTCTCTCTGAATAATTGGTAGTGAAATTAATTGTATTCCGATGTAGTTAATTAATTCTCATTAAAATCACTTTACCTTGTTAATCACGTAATACCGGCTCTGAGAGATTTATTATTTCGAATTTGTCACTGCCCAATCGTTATATTGATTACACAGCGTGTTGCTTCTGAAGCTAACAGTTTGACACAAAAAACTCCGTGTAGAAAAAAAAGAACAAACGAAATAGAAACGTTTTGTCGACGATGGACAGGTGCTAACCGAAGAGGCACGCAGCTAACCGACTCCTAAATCGATTTCAGAGATGTCTCATTAATTTGACGTAATAAATTGTGGGTACAAGAAAAAAGATAAAAAAAAGACATCCGATAGGCTCGTAATCTGACCCCCCTCTATACAGTACGTGAGGTTAGGGAATCTCGAAAGAACGTCACGAATCGAGAATACCAGAGCGGAAAAAGTTCAAAGCAATTCTTTGATGGAGAATATATAGTTTTTCTGGATAGTTATGTAACCAGTGATCAGTGATAAAAATTCACCTGTTATATAGCTACTAAATTTACCTTTTTTTTTTTTTTATTTGGGGAAATACATTAATGCATCCCCTCCCAGCACGAGGGTACTGAGAGGGGTATGTGAGACTCACGCGGAAATACCCACTAAAACCGCACGGCCATCTGTCGCCTTCCTGGGGCGAGGCGGGTTCGTGCTTGCAAAGGCCCCGGCACATCCGAGCAGCCTGGCAAACTGCTTTTGCAGTCGGCCGAACTGGTGCATACGGAGGTGGGTCCCCCGACCCGCACCTCTCCAGTCCGGCTTAAGGTGGTGGAAGGATGCGCGCATACCGGCCCCATCGACCGCCAGTTCGTCTGCGACGGAGCGGGTGTCCACGAGCATCTGCCTCACGAGTTCTCTCCGCAACTTCTTTCTGTGACGTAACATGTTTACCATGTTTAACAAGGCCACCTCATTCCACACATCCTCGCTGCCGACCATGACTCTCACCACAACCCCGTCAGCGAGAGATCTGTCCCCATTGCCACCTCCAGAGTGTGGTGTGGCTCGGACCACGCAGCACACTCAGATAAAGTATGCTGCGCAGTGTCTTCCACCGCACCGCATCCATGGCAGACGCCGGTTGGCTCTCTTGGAGCAATCCTGTGCAGATACCATCCGAAACTCCGGCGCATAATTGCAGCGCTGGCTATCAGCCACATCTCCTGCACGGTGTATGCATTATTACCCACATGACAGAAGTTCAACATTACTATATCTATCTCCCCCCTTTATGCGTCTTGAGCAGACATTACCCAAACGAGGGTCATAAAAAAAGTTTACGAATCAGAATTTCAAAGCTTTCCCATAAGAAGTTTCACTTAAAAAGTCTGGATGCCACTACAGAGCCACCTACTAGGTTTAACTACAGTCCACCCAAGATCACTGACTCATCACGATATCTTTAATACTACCTTTATTTTATTAACGTTGTGCTCAAAATACTATTCTTTACGGACTTTCTTATCGCAGCGAGTAAATGCATTAGGCGAGCGCGCGAAATGTCTTAAGCCAGGCGTTCTTAAAGTGTGAATCGCGGCGCCCAGGTGCGCCTTAAAGAGTGAAGTACCCTCCACAAAACTGTATACATTATATCAGGGGCGTGGTGGCACCACCGTGGTGTCCTAATGAGATAGAGCCCTTAGGGTGGTGGCTACCGTTTTTGGCTATTGTAACTAGATACTGTGCTCACTATAAAGTGCTTACCATCAAATTGCCCTTTTTATCTTTATAAGTTAGCATTATTACCACGGTCTTACCTGATGTTAAGTCGCCCATTCCAATTTTTTTTTGTACTGCCATACGCAGTTAACCTTAAAGGCTTTGATAACTTCAGCGAACTTTCCATCCTAAGATGACAGACAATAAGTCTAGTGCAAGGACTGGTCCTCAAGTGCAACTGCCAGAACACATCTATAAGTACTTGACTGCAGATTTGCGACTCGAACATTAAAAAAGTCATACTACCATGAAAGCAATGTCGTTGCGTTTAACCTAAAAAAAGTATATATAAAGTCTGTTATATAAAAGTTATGCTTAACATAATAATAATGCCATGGAAACAAAGATAAAAAATAGAGCCTAAAATTATTTACAAAACATAATTCAATTCGGAATGAATTCACCGGAACTACTAGAGCTCAGTTATAAATTAAAATATTTATAACAGTATGATTTATAATAAGATTCTTTCTAAGTCAAAAGATAAAATCATATATGTGACTACAAATCATAAAAATAAAGCGTAACTTGTAACTTATAAGTATTCTCATAATTGTAAAATAATACATAGATAAATTACGCCTAACATATGAGTATGTATTCGTTATCTATTATAATAAATGGGTATGTACCTATATCTATATTAATATTATAAAGTGGAAAAGTTTGTTTATTTGATCGCGAACGCGTTTATCTTGAGAACTACCAGTTGGATTTCGAAAAATCTTTTTGTATGTATTGATAGGGCAATCATTGAGGAAGGCTTTAGGCTCTTTAACATTACGCTATCACCAATAGGAGCACTACAGTATTGAAAAAAAAAACGAAAATAATATTATCTTTAGAACCTTCCATTGCGTACGCTGCCTAAAAGGTTGATTTCACGTGAACGTAATGTATCACAGAAACGTTTCTTTTATAAGTACTTTTTTATGGAATAAGGGGCAAACGAGCATGTGGGTCGCCTGATGGTAAGTGATCACCGCCGGCCATGAAGACCCACAACAACAGAGGAATCACAGGTGCGTTGCCGGTCTTTGGCTCTCAAGGGCGATTGCCGGAACACACCTATTGGTATTTGGCGGCAGGTTTACAACTTGAGGGTGGTAGCTACCCAGGCGGGCATTAAAAAAGGTCCTAGCACCGTGCTATGTTTTCCTCACGATTCCCTTCACGGAAAGCTCATGCTCACTGTAGGTGGTTGGATTCGAACTTTCGTTCCATGACGCGGCGTTCCTATACGCTACCACTGAGCTATCATCACTTCAAAAGGTAAGTGCGCGATAGTATATATCTATAATTACTAGTCAATAGCGGAAAAGTAAATTTCTTTGAGCTCGTTAACGTTAGAAAATACAAATCGGATATTAAAAGTTATATTTGACAGAAAAACACTACCACCAATAGGATCGAAGCTGTTTTGAAAGAAGTTACAATTAATTAGATTATTTCTATTTCAACGCGAACGAAGTCGGGGACACAGCTAGTTTATAACTAAACGTCGAGTTGCCTTGAGAATATTTTTTCAAAAGCCACTAGAAGGTCCTAAATATTTTTAATCGTGTAAACCGCGCGATAAACATCAAATTGTCATCCTGCACTTAATTTAGTACATAATTAATTGCGTTTTGTACTCCAATATATCTTTGCTGTATCTTAAAAGTAAAAAAAAAAAAATATATGTGACAAGATAAATAGCTGACTATATGACGTGTTAGAAACATTAATAATACACCATTGTTTTTTTTAAATCGAACAGAAAGCTTCTAGTGTAAAATGTAATGTAAAATTGAAGCTATGCTGGCTCAATTGATAGTGTGTACGAACACTCGTCAAAGGACGTGAGTTCGAATTCTTGCTATGAGCTTGAGCTTTTGGTGACGGCTTACTTTTTTTATGGAATAGGAGGCAAACGAGAAAGCGTGTCACCTGATTGTAAGTGATCACCGACGCCCATGGACACCCACAACACCAGAGAAATCGCAGGTGCATTGCCGGCCTTTATAGGATGGACTGGCTCTCAATTGCCACTGCCGGACCACACCTCATGGTATTTGGCAACAGATTTTCAACATAAGGTCGGTAGCTAGCCAGGCGGGTAGTAGAAAAAGCCCTACCACAATGCAATAGTTTCCTCACGATGTTTTGCCTTCACCGAAAGCTCAAGCACATTGTAGGTGGTTGGATTCGAACTCATGTCCAATGACGAGGCATTTCTACACGCTACCACTGAGCTATCATCGCTTCAAAATCTTTACTTTACTATCAGGTTCAATGCTGGTAGTCACTACCGTGCGTTTATTTAAAAAAAGCTGCCTCAGTGTCGTGGAACACTGTGGGATCAATTTTCCTTACGTAGTATATTATTATTGATAAACGTATTATATTATCGATTAACAAATACAAATAAATAAATGACTAGCGTTTGAGAGCTATTAAATGTAATACAGAGATAACTAATGAATTGAAGGAATTGTAGGAATTTCGTAATTAAGATATTTTTCCTAGTTGTGAAACTAAACATTTTATTGTACATCATTAAATTTATCTAACTCATTATTATACATATACCGTAGAACATCGTTAAATCGAGCTTCGATATGTAGAAACCTCCAAAACACAAAAAAATGTTTTATTCCCTTCACTTCAAACACCAAAACCTCCATTCTCTATCAGTCGTAAACTCTATAACTGGATTTTTTGGCGTCTCCCTTGATATACGTCTTATAGAGGTTCTACTGTATTACACTACGAAACAGCTGATGCGTATGACGTGAACAAACAATATCTGCGCAGCCGTTGAGAACTTACTGGGTGTCTTGAACCAATAAGCGCGCACCTATGACTGGGCACAGCCAATAGCGTACGCGCTAAGGACAACCGTTTACACTATAGAAATTTAATGCAACATACAGAGGGAAAAGAAAGGCTCGTGACGGAAAAAAATATTACATTTTGATTTGTCTAGCTTTCATCCGTACCGTGTGATAAAGAAGTGCGTTCCAAAAAATGTTAAAGTAATAGTGATTAAGATTTCACCATCGGCCTACAGTTGAGTGTTAAAACGGTTTTAAATAGTACATATTTCATACTATAACGAAATCAGCAAGTCCTGTGGTCTGTAAGGGGTCACGCGAACGGCGCGTGTGGCGTTCGTTGTACACCTGTTGCGCATGCGCACCCTACCAGTTTATACAGGCCGTTTCAAAATATGCACTTTATTTAAAGAAAAATCTATACCAAAACCAAATGAGTAATGATTTACCTATGTTTTTATTTAATATACGTAGACTATTTGCTCAGATATCTAATTATGTATTAAACAACAGCAAAGCGATAACAGATATTGCAATATATTATAGTTAAGGGTTAGCATTATGTTTATAATCTTACCTGATCTAAAGTGGGCCGGCAAGACAGTTGCGACTGACGAAGGACATTTGCCCCTAGGCAGTCACTACTGTTACTGGACTGTACTGAAACTTACCATCAGGTGAAGTACAGTCACTTTGCCGAGCTAGGATTAAAAAAAAAGTGACGATACGGCCCTAGTTGGTAGACACGCTAAACCTATTGGTATTTGGCGACAGGTTTACAACTTGAGGGTGGTAGCTAGCCAGGCGGGCATTAGAAACAGCCCAACCACCATTCTATTGTTTCCTCACGATGTTTTCCTTCACCAAAAACAATAGCTTGACGCGAAGTCGTACACACTACCACTGAGTTATCATCGCTTCGATTCGCTAATTCGAAATGGCAAGTTCGTATTACGTACTAGCCGCAATGTACAAAATATATTTTCAAATTACAACGTGAAAGCTGATATTTAGCTATTTTAGTATTACTTCGCTACAGTGTCGCTATATTAATTAAGAGGCTGGTCGACGTTGTACTGCCCTTTCCACTAGTTAAGAACTTGATATCAGTACCGTATATCTCGTTCAGAAATAGCATAAAATTTTTCCCTATGAATAAATGTGTACCAATATTCATGGTGATTAATAAAACGTTGTTGGAGTTCACATAAGAAACATATATTCAGATATACATAGATTAAAATTCAATCACTGCTTATAGTTTTAGATAAATACTTACATAGCTATAGAACATAGAAAATTGGACCCAACTCTATTTAGAAATTAAGTACTTAACTTTTATCCCCGATATCATTGAAACTCTTCTGTTTTGTGGGATTAAGAATATTCTATATGTGGATTCGTAATATGAATTATCAGTGTGTCCGATTTCAATAGAATCGGTCCAAAAGTTTAAAACAAGGGAACACAAGACAAATATTTAAAAAGAATTATATTTTTGGCCTCTATATGGTTATAATTATCTACAATATTGTTATTACTTGTATAAATAAACTTTTTAATAGCATTTTATCGTTTATAAAGTTCTGATATTGATATATATATAAAACCAAAAAATATGAAACTGCTTATAATAGTCTGTTATAGTTTTTAAAACTGCGAAACTGATGTCAATTATCCTAAATTTTTTCTTGATATTATATTTACAATGACATCAGGCAAGCAAAAGCAAAACGTTATTTTGGTATGCACCCAAGGGCTCTTACCAACAAAGCTATAAAATATTTAATCGGATTTAGAAAAAAAATATTAAATAATACCATTAATCCTCAGTGATTAATTACCTGTTATGACTTTAATTTCACAGTAAATAGTTACTATAAATCCGATACAGCTTCAATATTTCAGTGTATCTTAATAAAGAAAAAAAAAGCCAATAACATCATGTTTAAAATCGTGTAGGAAGCCGCTTTGTTCGCGGAAATAAATGAGCATGACAGGTGAATTTCTATTATTCACAAAAGAACGAAACTAAAAGTTAAAACGTCATAGAATTTCTATTACACAACGGACACAAAATTTATCACGATGACTATAGGAATGTATTATCAGTTTAAGCAGTAATTACGTGGGTATACTTTATTTAAATCGATAACAAAGGTAAAAAAGGTCGTAGAGGCAAACAATTTAGTTAAGAACATTGGAAAAAAAAGGCCGGAACAAAGATTATGCTAATACATTTTTTTCTTATTTGCCACACCTAATGGTAAGCATATTATAAACCGCAAACGAAAATGATTTCCAAGAAATAATCTATCTATCAGAGATCATACCTATCATACAGTTCTACAAGGTTGTCATCAGCTCGATATACCGAAATGCGACAAAGTAAAAGAAAAAGACTGTGACGGGTTTTTGAAGTGAAACTTCTTATGGAGGGCGTTGAAATTCTGATCTGCAACTTTTTTGTGTAAGACCACAATCTTAATCTCCGTTGTTGGATGTACACTAGCTCATTTCGGACGCATTCCGCACGGAGTGACGTATCACGCCTTTGCATGCACTTTACCACGTAGTACACACTCTATCTCTCATGACGATATATCTCTTACTCTCTCAGTCGCCTCGAGCCGACTTTACCCGAACGAGCGTCACACAAACAGGTTGCGAAGCAGAATTTCAAAGTCCTCTCAAAAAAAGTTTCGCTTGAAAACCTCTATCTAAATTTAAAATTACTGTTACTTGAGTTTGTATTTTCAAACATCCCCCTGTGTACGAGCGGTTGGCCACCTGCCGTTTTTCTTTTGTTTTTTATTTTTTTTATTTTCTTGTAACCCCATTCTTAACCCGAGTTGTCGAGTATAATAACCCAACACATATTACGGTAGGTCGCTTGACATCAGTGTATTAACCTTTATTCTTGTGGATTTTTTTTCTTACTTCAGTTTGCATCCGGACACATTGTTCGACTTCTTGGAATGTTCGAACGGCTATGTTTACAGTTTGGAGAGCTTACGTTTCGACTTTGCTAATGTTTGATAAGACTGTCGGTCGGGTTAATAACGTCGTATTTTTATTTTAGAATCATTGACCTGAGGATTGTTTTTAAATTTGTCGAATTACAATAAAATAGTGAACATGTTTAATGCAATTTGTTTATTTTTTTGCACCTGATGTTAAGTGACGATGTGGCCCAAGATGGTGGATACGCTAAGTCTAATGGAGGGACTGGTTCTCAAGTGCAACTTCCGGAACACGCCTATAGGTATTTGGGGACGGATTTTCAACTTGAGTGTGGTGGCTGGCCAAGCATTACCACGATGCTATAGCTGCATCACGATGTTTCCCTTTACCGAATGCGTAGGTCCATTGCAGGGATTTGGAACCACGTTCATTGACGCAGCGTTCGTACACACTAACAAGTGACCCATCATCGATTTATCGTGATCAGTATACAACAGGTTTCATGACCGCCATTGTGGCCACTTTGGCGAGTCACATTACGCGAGGACGATGATAGGTACCTATACCTAACTAAATTACGACTACCACATACGTATACAATCTACAAATATGTTTCTTTCAATAACTTATAATCATCTTTCTTTTAGGTCGCCGCCGATTCAGTTTGAGCGATAACGGTGACCGTCGTTGTCAGATCACTCGACGGTAGTGTTTGTTTCCAAAATATAATTGTACATGTTAAGTGCCACCACTTTGCAGTACTATAATAAGCAAAATGTATTTTTAGTATAATTTACCAAAGGTAGATAAGATAAAATTTCGATTACAACAAAGCTCCAACAAACACAATGACAGTTCATTAGTACGGTATCTGATGAAAGATTTATAAGTACAAGTTCTGATATAATATGTCTATTACCCCGAGCGATAATTTTCGACTAAGTCCAATTAGCTTTAAGACAAAAATTGACACGAGTATATGATTGGGTTGGAAGGAATTACGTAAGTTTCATCAAGTTCTGTTATCATCCGCACAATAATTATTTTTTGAAATGAAACTTCTATGGGAGGTTATAGAAATTCTGACCCAAATCTCTTTGTATGACGCTCGTTCGGGTAAATTCGGCTCCCGGTGTTTAAGTGTGCGAGAGAGATATATTGATGTTTCACTACTGTCGTATTGCCCGGGCTCAGGCCAAGGCGAAAGGGGCGATCGGAGACGCCATCAGGTGACAAAGACCGTCAATAACTCACTAACACAAAGACTAGGAACATTCTTCATAATTCATCCAGTCTATCCATACAAAAATCATGGAAAATAAAAAATTATTGCTTAATCCTTATAGACTTAAATTTGGTCAGGTTGGCTAAGTAGGTGTCATGGAAATCTTATGGTTGGTAAGTGGTTCTTAAGTGCAACCACCGGAATACATCTATAGATATTTATTTATTTATTTAGGATCGCCAGTGGTCAGCACATTACAACAGTTACAAATTATAATGCAGGAATTCTGAAAAAAAAAAAACACTGGAGCTCCTATGGCAATCACGACATGCAAATTGGTAGACAATCAAAAATAAAAACAAAATATAAATAATTTGTTAACTTAAACATAAAATGTAAAGCAAATGTGATTTTAAAAGATAGCACACAATAAAACAATAAATTGTCATTAAGTGAAAAATTATGGGAGTAATTTATAACTTATAGTCTCTCAACACTACTATACTCAACACTAGTCCTAACATTAGAAAGGGAGTCTTTAAAGATGTTAATATTTGCAGTGAGAGTGTTTCTTCCAAATCTCTTCTAAAGTACTCTTAGAAAAAATTGCTCAAGCAACGACGGACGACTGTCCACATTTCCTCTAACAACTTTGAACAGTAAAATCATATTTATAGATGCCAACGGAGCTGACAAGGAAACCATATAATAATAGTTTCAGTTATTAGGGTAATGGTACTTGCGACTATAACAATGGATTAAAATGCAAAGTGGCCCACAAATCTTTTGTATATTCTTTCAATTCGTAGTTGATGAAGTCTGTAAATAAGGGACCAGACCACACTGCAGTATTTAAGAACATTTCTCACGTAAGCATTATAAACACTTGCTTTAGTTTTGTGGTTCTTGAAACTTTTGCAGTTCCTCGTGAGAAATCCCAGCGTGTTTTATGCTTTAGCTACTATAGCGTCTGGTTGAGGTAAGAATGTCAGCTTAGAATCAAAATAATCGCCCAGGTCTCTTACAACGTCAACTTCCTTAAAACTTATGTTATAATTAATTAATTTTACCTATTTTAATATCATCAACAAAAAAAAACCGGACAGTGCATTAATTTATCAACTATGTCATTTATGTAAACATTAAAGAGCCACGGACCCAAATGCGAACCCTGAGGAACCCCAGAGCAAGTCTCATAGCTGTAAGATGTAAAGCCATGAACAGCAATATATTCTACTGATTGCTGAAGTACGACTCCAACCAGTTGCTCAAACAACCTCCAAAACCATACAGCTTTAGTTTATTCATTAGCATGTCATGACTGACTCTGTCGAAAGCCGTTGAAAAATCAGTATATGTAACATCAACTTAACAACGTCTCTCGACGGCATTTACCAACAAGATATGATAATTAACCAAGTTTGTGCACGTGGATCTTGACTTGATAAAACCATGTTGGCGTTCCGTTAATAACTGTTTTATATGACGCTGGAAGGCAGGTAATACTAGGGCCTCAAACGTTTCTGCAAATATAGACAAAATAGATATAGGTCTATAATTAGTTACCAAATTTAAATCATCTTTTTATGTACTGAAGTGTCCCGTTTCCCAAATCTGCGGAAATATCCCAGTTTTCAATGATTGTTTTTATTTATTTTTTATAGTTAAGGCTTAGGGTTATGGCCATAATCTCATCTGATTTTAAGTGATAATACGGTCCAAGTTGGTAGATAGGCTAAACCTTTGGAGCAACGTGCTTTCAAGTGCAACTGCCAAGACACACGTATTGGTATTTGGCGGCAGATTTTCAACTCGAGGGTGGTAGCTAGCCTGGCGGGCATTTGAAAATGCCGTACCAGCATGCATTCGTTGTAGATTATGTACAATGGTAGTTTTAATTAACGAGCACGTTTAGTTATGAAGATGGGAGGAATCCCATCAGAACCGGCTCCCTTATTTATATCAAGTATTTTTTGGCAAACAGTTTTTTAACGTGTGGGTGGTTTACTCACCAGACGAACATTAAGGAATTGACTATCACCGTCACCTATATGTATTCCGGTGACTTGACTTAAGAGAGCTTAAGTGGATTCTTTTATCAGCTACATTGTTGCCGAATCAGGTGAAATTCCAGCGGGATGCTGAAACCTATAAATATTGAAGTTACGCTAAAGCAAGCTTCCGATCAATTAGCTCCAAGTGTATTTTTTTATCTGCAAACAAATCGATTATATAATGATTTTTTCTTCACTACTGCGTCAGCCATAGTGACGCGAGACCACGAAGTCAGTCGATGACCTGTTACAATTAACAGTAGTTATTAATCAAAGTTGGACACATTATAATAAAAAATCCTAATACATCTGATGTAAAACCTAAGCACCAAACTGATTAAAAGTAAATGCTCATAGGTAGTTAGGTTAAGGGGCCATTCATAAAATACGTTCGCACTTATGGGGGTGCACATATATACATAGTTTACACATAGCTGATGGAAAGTGTTCGGTGACGATGACGCGAGTTCCATGATTTTTATTCATGCTCAACGCGCCTAAACAAGTTTTCACTTCAATAAATTAATCTATTTATTGCATTTCACCGCATCAACACATTCATATACTACTTATGTTTGTTTATCTACGTACGGTTTTACGGAGTCTTACAACATCGGCGTCTTCAAACGAACAGTAAACCAGTTTCTTCTGCACGAACGCGTCACACCTTCGGCCTCTTCTTCACTTTCCATCAGGTGTGACTGGGGCCAAGCGTCGTCCAGTTATTAGTTATGTATATATAACTTACCGGTGTCCAGACTTCGTTCGTATGGAGCCAAAAATTATTCTTAAGTTTTTGCCCGCTTTTCTAACATTTTTCAATAAAGCTTTGCTGCTATTAATAGTAGCGTGATGTTAAGCTTAAAGCCTTCTTCGGTGGTTGCCCTATCAAATACAAAAACAATTTTCTCAATACTACTCGTAATTGCTAAGATTAATACGTTCAAACAAAATATAGTTCTTTCTTTTTTAGAACAAATACTTTCGCGGACATGTTCAAGAGAATTCACTTAAGTTTTAAAAACAATCGGATTAATAGTTTAAGAACGTATTGAGGGCAAATAAACATTGTATTTTATTTATATAAAGTAATTTATAAACTTAAAAAACATAGGTTTGATGTGTAAGGACTCAATTCCTGTATTCCTTGTTTCCTGTATTCCAGTATTCGCCCAGTGGTTGAAATTCTATTAAAAATTTAAGGCAGTTCTTATAAAGATGGTAAAAGTTTATAGACAAAATAAACGAAAACCAGTTGGCAAACAAAAAAAAGAAAAGTTAGGAACTCTTTTTTCCTTGCCTAAGTAAATTTAAAATATTTTTTTAATTTAACAACTTCAAGTAAATATACGTTTTTCTATTATTGATCGATTTTTTTTAATGATTTTCCCAACATTGATGTTTGCCATTTATTATCCAAATAATTTCATAATTAAAATGTTCCTTTATATTCAATCGAGCCGTCAACCTTTTTAACATATCAAACGAGATATCGATTATAAATGATTTAACGTTGATTCAACGCCTCTCAATCATTCCACGTCAAAATTGTCGATACTACGGTATCAAAGCGGATATCCAAACACCGACAACGTTTTATCGACAGATACCTATTTGAGAATATGTGGGGGGTCAATTAAAATACATATTCACGTTCAGTGAGACTTAGTGCGTGATAATACAAATTGTTTTTAAACACAATAACTATAACTATAATATAACAAATAATATAATAAAAAATAAGTATCTTATGAACCGAGGATGGCTTCTTTGTGTTTTGATATCATAGCGACCGACTTGTTAGATTTTAGACGAAGAAAGGTTTTTTTTATGAAATAAAAGCGTAGTAGAAGGCCATTTTCTAATAATAATAAAGTCGACGCAAATAAAATTAATAAAATTATAAATAAATTTAATTTAAAAACATCTAATATACGCTCAGCTATTTGACATCCTTAAATTGCTAATACATCACCTAGCTCATATAGATGTGATCCGGGCGTTTACACTTCTGGGAATTCGAGTAAGGATGTTTTCCGACTAATCTTAGCATATTGCCTTTTTAAACAACATCATTAACATTAAGCAAGATTGGGGCTAAGTTGGAAACTTATAAAGAATACAAATATTCTAAGTGTATCGAAATGATGGCAAAATAACGACCTCAATAATATAAAAACTATTTTAATTTGACACCAATTAAAACGACCAAGACGACAACTGAGGTTTGTACACATGAAAACATAATATAGTAACTACTTCCTAAGCGTAACTGCCAAAATACTGTAAGTACTTTTTGATCGAAAGCCCAAATACATTGTAGTATTCGATTACTTGTAAATCTTGAGCAAGCCCGAACAAACTACCTTGAAGCCACCGTCGCTTCAATATATATGTTATTATGCATAAAGACTTAATCTATCCTACCTTGCATGGTGGTAGGGCTTTTTCTGATGCCCGCCTGGCTAGCTACCACTCTCAAGTTGAAAATCTGCCGCCAAATACCCAAAGCTATGTTCCGGCAGTTGCACTTGAGAGCCAGTTCCTCCAAAGGTTTAGCGTGTCTACCAATTTAGGCCGTATCGTAACTTAAGATCAGGTGAGATTATGGCCATAACACTTACCCTGAATTATAAAAAACAACTTAATTATTTAAGTCACAAAATCATAAATATTTATCTGTTTATATACATACACATTATACAAATTATACATATAATATTCGAAAATGGTTGTCTATTAAAATGGCAAAAAGGGTGTGTATATGAATCATTAATTAAATAATTATAATTACATGAATGGGGGAGGGGGAATTGTATTTCAAAGAATGTTCCGAATACGTCCCTGGTGCGTTGTCATTCTAACAGACTCCCACGAGCCAAGCCTCGACAGGTTGGTCAGTGAAGTTCGTAGACCCGTACTACGATAACAAAAAGCGTCCGCTGGTTGTAAACACCTGTGGAAAAAAGTTCGGATCAACCGTCGACTGCTCAATTTTGGCGGAACTGAATGACTCGTGAGATGATCGAGTTCGAGCATGTTCATAAGTCTTAATGCTCTTTTTATATCAATATCTAGAAGTGACATGTTACTTTTTTTTATTTAATGGCAACGTGCATATGTTTATACAGGTCGATAAAATATTTTACTTATCTTGTAAAAGTTGATACAGTGTTTTAATAAAAAACTGATTTCATCAAGAATACCGAACTGTAAAATGCCAACACTAATATTACGTTCTATTAGGTCAAATAACATACATTATGATTCCTTATGTTTACACGAATATTACTCATCGAAATAAAACTAATTTAAACGGATTTTATCGCCTTTATTTATTAATCTTGATCCCGACGTTTCCAAAGCTTTTCAGCCTTAAATGACATACATTTATGAACTGAATTAGAACCCGGCATATGACAGATAAAGCGCCCGCCAGAATTCCTATTAGACTTACATCGAGGCATGTATATCATATTATTAACCAACTTGAAAAGAGGAAGAGTCTCTATGTTCGGGTGTATGTTTTTTAATGTTTATTGATAACCTTTAACTCTTACCGAGACGCGATCAACACATCTGCCAGTGTCAACTTTTCTATTATTCTACTGTACATAAATGATAATCACTGTGTAAACACAAATCACCTTTCAGTTCGATATAAAAAGATGAAAAATTCATATTTCACTCTTAATTGCTTTAAAATTTAAAATTCAACTAATATTTATTATATTTCTCATTAGTTGCCTCCGACGAAAATAATTTCGTATAATGGCTTCCGAAAATAAACAAACTACACTGTGCAATTAGCTAAAAGGGAGATGGATTACCTTTTTGTTATTTTTGCGTATTAAATATGTATTTGCTTTTAATTTTTTATTATCTATGCTAAATTATTATAATCTCCCGCGCTAATGGAACTCATGAACCGTTGACCATAAGCTTATGTTTTTTTTTTATAATAACAACATGCGGGCGTATATCGGACTCTTTTTGTAACTCGTTCGATGCCAACGCCTTTTGGTTTTGGCCCGAACGCGTGATGTCTATGGTATGTTTTTTTTTTTATCGAGAACAAAAACCAACCTGTGCCACGCATCAATGATAGCTATTTAATAGCATCACGAAGTGATAAAAACCTTTCAAAAAAACTCATATGTAGATCGTTACGAGATTAACATATATTCGTTTCTTTACATTTATTCGTTTGTTTTTTTTATTGTATTAATAATTAACTATTAATTATATATTTAACAAATATATAATGTTTGATATTAAGTATAAAAATAAATATGTCATGTTTTTAACGGTGGATTCGAAAAAGGAGACTTTAATCAAATTTTCTTTTCTTGTATCCATTTTGTCATTATTGGCTTTTCGTACTGATAAGATATATTACTATATGTATGTATATTTATGTACATAGAAGTATCTATAATCCTTATCCAATTATGAACTCCCTTAATGTCTTTAATTTAACTTAACGTCCTACGTTTTAATATTCTTAAGATTATCAACAACAATGTATGAATTATATTGTAATCTTGTAATGGTAAATGCTTCAGCGGTTCCAAAACAAGATAAAATAAGTTTGGTAAATCCAAAAATGTATGCTTGATACCATTCATTAAATTTTCAAGCCGTACCATCAAATTATTTCATTTATTAATTATTGTGTATTTTAAGAAAGCGTGATTTATTGCTTGCCCCAAAAATTAATTACCTAGAGAATCTCTATCATGTTGAAGCGCTAACCTCTTTATTATGAAATAACGTTCGACTCGGCTGTATGGTTTCGGTATCTTTGTCTTTGCAAAAAAAAAGAAAAAATAAATTGACAATGCTACAAACTTGTAAATATAAAATGTGATAAATTCAAAAATGAGGCGTGCAAAAACATTATATTAATGTAATACGGATACTAGGCTATTGATATGAAATAGGTAATGTTTGATGTTATTCTAAAGATAATTAACGAACTATGAACTACATACGATAATTTTTTCGGAAGTTTACGTGATCACCTCGTATAAAAAATCCGGACGTCCATGTAATTTTTTTAACAGTTTTTTTCAAGTAAGCAAAACAGAATAGTTTATTTTTTTTACAAAATATGAGATAAATTATTTGAAGTATTTTCTTGAAATACATATACACACGTTATCGTATAAATGCAAATTGGTTGTGGTAGAGACAGTTTAAGAGCAAAAAATTGCTTGACTGTCGAGTGGAGAGCACAACCTCATCCGCGCGCTTGCGGTATGAGGCGTGCAAAAAGAGGTTTTAGTGGGATTTTAACCTGTCACATTGTGTTATTTATTTAAATTCGTAATCTTACGTTATTTCCCCCTATGTTATTCAACTTTCCAGACTGGATTTATTTACTTTTTCAAGAAGATCGAAACCCTGTACTGTTGAGCTCACAGTACCATGGTACTAAATGACCTAAACAGGATGCCCCTACCAAATTTGGATGGGCAGGGAGAGAAACACGAGTAGTGAAGTTGAGTATTGACGCGCGTCAGTAAGGAGCCCTTTAAACCTACACCCATGCCACAAGTCTCAGAAACTGCTCGGAGTTCCCTCTCTGTCAGTGGATGGACCCGCCACCCGCACGGTGAATACATTGATAACTAAGAAGTTCATCACTACTAATGGAATATGTTTTAGTTGATATATTTTATACAGTTGATGTCTGATTGGTCGCGATCCGATTAGGCAAAATTGATCGTACCATACAGCACCAATGGCCTCTATATTATTTCCATATTTACTTTATACACATTAGTTAGTACTGCGATTGACTCTCGTTCGCATGTTGTCAATGGCTCAAGCCGAGGTTGAGCTTGAAAAAAAATATTTAATATACATTATTTTGTTCATAATAAAGAAACACCCAAACCGGCATTGTAGTTTCGACTGACGGAGGACATTTTACCTACATTTTCCATTTCGGCATTTGGTACTGTTCCTAGATCGTACTAAAGTATGGTCATTAAACCGAGTTGATATAAAAAAATAGAAATTTCAGACGAGCAAAGCCTAGTACAGCCTAGTATTATATATTATCCTTTAATACTATTTACTCGAATTTACTGTTCGTTCATCACTTAAGATCAGGTGGGATTATGGTCACAACGCTAAACCTTAACTATTAAAAAATTAAGCTGTCATCATACGAATATTAAAACACCTAAAAAAAATCTTACAATCTCGTAATTGATTTATCTCATTATCTCATATAGTTATCACAAACACAGAAACGTGTAATTAATTATACAAAAAATATGTTAGTGGTACAAGGAAAAATTTACATAAACACGATTACGACTATGAATGTATAAACACTTCCATACAGAAAAAAAAGGAAATACCATTCCCAAAGTTAAAAAAAAACAACACCGAAACTTGAATGAATTTATTCGATCTTTTGCTGAATCACATAGTAAATTAAGTTTTTTTTTTTAATTTTTTTAGCATCGGTTACATAAAATTCTTCAAGACACGCGCACAATTGTTAACGAATGTGCGAATCGATTAGTAATCGATTACTGTGTCTTTAGAATTGCGTGACCGATTATGCTGATTCAATAAGTTATCTACGTAGGTATCGACTTTATTCTCTTCGAATAAATGGTTGTTTTTTTTTTGTTCTTTAAGCCTTGATTTTTGTAAAAACCCTTCAACCTGATTAGTCCATATTATTACAGTCACTATTATATCAAACTTTGCGAGAGAAATGGAAATGAAAATCTAAATGTTGAAAGAAAAATATAATCGTTTAAAACAAAGTGCAGTTTTGGCGGGATGTTGAAGTTTTTATTTTTACTCATAGACATAGACGACTTGAGATTGGTAGTATGGATTAACTCCTTTGCCTGTTCTATTGGACGAATATTATTAGTGCTTTTAAGTCATTGCAGTTTTTCGGTTCTGTTATGTAATGTTGGAGGTATTTTCGATAAAATAATTTAGATATTGTACCTAAGTAAGATAACTACTTGGAGTATGATGCAAGCTGCCAGAAAAATCCGCGGTCGTTTTCAACAAAACAGTCACTGTCTTGTTGAGGCGGTGTACACATCTCAAAGACTAGCAAGATATACTAACATTCTATGTAATGTTATGTATGTTAGTTATGTAATTCGTTTTAAAATTCACTTTATTCCGTCTCTAAGAACAATTCAAAGATAATATAGATTATACTATACTATAGATACTATAGATTATAGATATTCTAGCAGATCCGACAAACGTTGTTCAGTCTTATAAATTATTTCTAGTGAATACTTTGATTGTATTAAAAAATGAGAAGATGAGGGTAGGAAGATGAAAATTTAGAGTTGTATCTATTATTAAATTGCCACATCATAAAAAAAATAGTTTGAGGTGGACAACCCTTATCTACCGAATATACATATCAAATTTCTTAAAAATTGGTCAAGCCATTTCAGAGGAGTATCACAACTAACATTGGAATCCGAGAATATTATATGTATATAAGATGAAAGATATTTGTACTGCTATTTGCATTCATTTTAATATTTACGCATTACATCAAATGTACGTATGTATTGACAGTTATTTTTTCTGTTATCAAATGTCAAACGAAATTAATTCCCGCTCATTTGTTTTTTTTTAGCATTGACATCGATAACGTACTGCCGAAACGTTTATAGAGCTAAATAGGCAATTAGGAGATAAACGTAAAAACAATGCTTAGAGTGTCCAAATGTAATATATAGGCGAGTTTAGTTAGACGTTAGACAATTAGCGAGTTTCGGCGTCGCGTAGTAAGTCAAGGGCGGTCACCGAGCGGCAGCTGGCTTCCTACTGAATTTTAATACCCGCCCGAATCAGAAACTACGTCGGTATACTAGTTATACGACCGCGCTCGAGGTCACTCGAACAAACGACGGTTACTAAGCGGAGTTAGTTAGAAAAAACAACAAAATAAACTTATTTTTGTGTAATACTTCACGGAGGCATATCGGCCGCGTATCGCGACAATGTTTTGGCTGGTTTTCACTCTTAGAACATTATTATTATACTAGCCTTTACCTGCTGCTTCGCTCGCGTTAATATTGATGCCGCCAAAGCAATCGAATGACGCAATAAAAAAAAACATAAAATGTTTATCCCTCTCTATACTTCATTTCCAATAGGTAGGTAAAAAAGTAGCCTATCAAAGTCTCCAGGTTCCCATCTATCTCTATACCAAAATTCATCGTAATCGTTACTATGATTTAGACGTGAAAGCGTAACAAACAAACTCAAATTCACATTTATTATTTTTTATAAGGTTTTTAAGACGACTTATTGCGGCTAAGTGGATGACGACTGCCATGGACCTACTGTAACACCTATATACTAATACTTTACAGGTTTAGCGTTATGGCCATAATCTCACCGATTTTATATGACGATGTCGCCCTAGATGGTGGACACGCTAAGCAAAAGAAAAAGAAAATACGTTTATTACGGAACTCACACAATAATAATAATGACGAAATGACTACTACAATAATAATAATAAAAATTGGGCGTAAAACAAAAACAACAATAGACTAGTATATATAATAGGCAGAAGGTGCCCACTAATCAGTTGTGTGAGGCCGTAAATGGTTCCATCTCAGCTAAAATGCTACAACGTATAATGCGTTGCAGCGCTGGTTTTCAGGTGATCCAACGTGATGTGACGGTCAGCACTACTTTTTAATATTAATAAGAAAAAGATTCTAAGGTAAAAAACAAAAAAATATGATAAAATAATAAATAAACGTATATGGATAGAAAATAAAAATATGACTTATATGATTAGGCAGTATTATTTCTGGTCTTTGCTTGTTCACTATGAAACAATTAAAAAAGGGAAAAAGAAAACAAAGAATGACTGCCTCTTAAGTGCAACTGTAACTTGCAAAGTTGCAAAGTTCTGATAGAATATTTTTATCATCTTCCAAAGTTCAAACAGTAAAGTCTACAAAGAACGTAAATGCTTTATTAAAATTAACTGAATAGTAGCAAATCATAGTGTACATATTTTTCTTACTATAATCCATTTCACGTGTGTACGACTTCGCGTCAACGGACGTAAGTTCGAATCCAACCACTCACAATAAGCTTGAGCTTTCGGTGAAGGAAAACATCGTGAGGAAACCATAGCAACCACTCTCTAGTTGAAAATCTGCCGCTAAACACCAATAGGTGTGTTCCGGCAGCTGCACTTGAGAGCCAGTTCTCCCACAGTTTTAGTGTGTCTACCAACTTGGACCGTATTGTCACTTAAAATCAGGTGAGATTACAGCCTTAACGCTAAACCTCAACTATTTAAAAAAAAGTAGATGTAAAAATGAGAATAAAAACTACAACATGACAAATTGAAATCCTCCCAAAAACTCTTAATTTGATTTACCCTGTATAGAATTTTTTGTAAACACTAAGAGATACATAAGTCACAGTCTACCGTGCTTTTAATTAGATATGTTATTACTCTTGGGTTAAAAACAGTTATGAGTTCTTTTTTTATAATTCGATTTGATTTATTTAATATATCGGAACATATAAAATGTATCCGATATAAAAACTACCGATATTGAGGGCGACATTGGCATAGGCAATCGGTTGTACATAAAATTATAATTCAGAAATGTTTGATAATAGTGATATGAGTCCTTCAAAGAGTCTAAGTCACACCTACCTATTTAAAAAAAATGTGTGCAGTTCATATGTGATAAAAATAAAAAATAAATTTCGCTTCGTAATAGACAGGCGAACACACACATACTGACTCACGACAACGCTTGAACCCTGTAAGAAACACTGTATAATGCCTTCTATCTCATTTTATCGCACTTTAAATCCTGTAGAAGTATCTTTACTGTCGCTTTTTGTTATTTCTACGGAATAGGGGGCAAACGAGCAAGCGTGACACCTGATGGTAAGTCATCACCGCCACCTATGGACAACCCACAACACCAGAGGAATCGCAGGTGCGTTTTCGGCCTTTAAAGGAAAAACTGGCGCTCAAGTGCCATTGCCGGAACACACCATTTGGTATTCGGTGGCAGAATTTCAACTCGAGGGTGGTAGCTAGCTAGGCGGGCCTTATAAAAGGCGTACCACGATGCTCTGGTTTCCTCACGATATTTTCCTTCACCGATAGCTCAAGCTCATTGTAGGTGGTCGGATTTGAGCTCACGTTCCATAACTCGGCGTTCCTACACGCTACCTTTGAGCTATCATCATTTCAATTCACACCTTTATCGAGTTCTGAATCACAAATATGCTGAACAAGTTATCACTTCAAATAAATAACTTTTAACAATTTTATTCCACACAGCTTAGTTATAATCAGAGGTCATCGGATGATACAGAAAATGTAGAGTTACTTTTGACAATATGCGACTCTATGCAATAAACTACAACTTGAGAAGAACTTTTTACAAGTAAATATATTGAAGGCTAGAGCAAACACATACTAAAGCACGTCGTCTGCACTGAGCTTAAGTTAAAAATACAACAAAACACGCTTAGGCGGTGTCCATTATTTATGTGAGGCGTTTAAGGGTGAGCAGGGGTTGGAGCCGAATCTCAGCCAATCTCACGTGACGGAGAGCGGGACCTCGTAGATATCACGTTTTTTTTTTTTTTTTGTCGCAAGGAATAATCCAAAATTGCTAGAAACCTGGGTTACATTGACAAAAATAATCTCTTGATGAAAATGGTAATTGTTGTGACAATATTTTTCTTATAAACCCAACGCAACCACGCACAGGTTAACTAATTTTGCTTAAACGTTTGTTTAAACGATTTAATAAATCTCACGTGAGATTAGAGAAGGGTTCGAGCAAAATCTTACGCCATCTCACCAGGGGGAGAGGGATCCAAAATGTGATGTGGTTTAAAAATAATAATACTGACTTTGAAATCTGAATTTAACCCTTACTTATCCTTACCTAATAAATGCGAAAGTGAGTCTGATTGTTACGCTCTCACGCTTAAACCGCTGAATCGATTATGATGAATTTTGGTATATATATTGATGGATCTTTGAAAACGGTGATAGACTACTTTTTCTCGCATAAAAACTTACTGACAGTGGGGTAATCAAAAAGATTTGTATGAAACTTTTTATTACGTCATCCAATTTGTTTAACATAATCAATATTAACGCGAGCCGATCTAAAAGTAAAAGCTAGTTAATATTATAAAACGGAAGAGTTTGTTTGTTTGAACGTGCAAATCTTAGGAAATACGAGTCGGATTTCAATTTTTTTTTTAGGGCTATCATTGAGCAATGGTTAAGGCTATTTAACATCACTCTGACACCAATAGAAGCAAACTTGTATAGAAAAAGTTACAAAAACGGACAAAAATGATTAAATAAAACGTAAGTTCCACGCGATATTTAGTCTACCAAAACTCTTGAAAGTTGACTCTTTACCCACTTCAAACTGGTTGTAATGTTCTGTAACAACTAATACAAATTATCAAGTTAGCTCAATAAGAAGCGGAAAAAGTCCATTCCACACGATTCTGATATCGTATCGGAATGTGTAAACAAGGGTATATCCTCTTACACTGAATGTATGTATTTAAAAAATAATATTTTACTTGTAATAGATGTTTTCTGCAACACAAGCGTATTACTACAGGTTATTTACACAGTGCTATACAAATAATGTAAATTTCCCGCCGTCTAGACGAAATAAGTTGAAGCGAAATGGATTTCAGAACAATTAGTTCTTAATACCTACGTATGCATAGCGCATAATATTAAAATTAATGAGACATATTGTTATCGTATCATTCATACAAGTGTTTTTATGTATCTCCGTATTCTGTACGTGTATGTTTTTTTTTTATATTTCATAGGTTTCGCATTAAGTCTACAATCTCACCTGATTTTAAGTGACGATGAGACCCAAGATGGTGAGCACGCTAAACCTTTGGAGGGGCAGGTTTTCAAGTGCAACTTATAGGTATTTGGCAGCAGATTCTCTATTTGAGGATTATATTTAGCCAGGGGAGCATCACAAAAAGCCCTACCGATATGCATTATAATTTTATTTGATTATTTGAACGCGCAAATCTCAGGAAGTAGCAGTCGCATTTAAAAAAGTCTTTACTCATTTGACAGGCCAATTATTGCGGAAGGTAGACGTGAGTTTGAATTCTTGGATGAGCCTGAAATTTCGATGAAGGAAAATATAGTGATGAAACCATAGCATGATGGGAAAGTATTTTCTAATGCCCGACTATATAACTTCCGACATCAAGTAGATAATCCACCCAAAACACCCGTAGGTGTGTTGCGGTAGTTGAACTTGAAGACAATCCCTTGTGTGTCTACGATTGTGGTCCTCATTGTCGCATAACATCAAGTGAGAGTGTGGCCACACGTTAAACCTATAAACTAAAAAAGTGACCCTATTCCTAAAGGTTTGCCAGCCCAGTTAGAACGTGTAGAAACATTCTAGAAATTATCCATCATATAAATAAATATTTCACGATGAAATATTCTACCTTCTCCAATAAAAACTACTAAGTAAGATCTGTCGTCTTCAATTAACTATAAATACAGTAGAACCTCGTTAAGTTGAAAACCTCCACATCTCGAAAAAATGTTTTGTTTCCTTCGCTTCAAACACAAAAACCTCCATTCTCTATAACTCGAACACTCAATAACTCGAATTATTTAGCGTCCCCCTTGATGTTCGACTTATAGAGGTTCTATTGTATTATCTTTAGACATACCTGTACTAAAAGCCTGACTTGAAATTTTTTCTATAATCAATATACTATATAGAATGATTCAATGGTTCTCTAGCTATAAGCATCCTAATACCATAATACCAACAACCATAAATCATAAACATAATACCAACATACCGCGTTTTTATATACATACTAGTTGTGCCTACGATTTCGCTCGCATGGAACTAAACATATTGAATCTCGCGCCGTCGTTAAAATTACAAAACCTATTGATGGAGTAAACTGATTTTCATGAATTAGATGTTACTCTAGGGTACGCTTTATGATGACGTGTCGTGTCGTTTTATCATAAATATTGTACTTTACCAGTGATGTGTATACAAACAGACATTTCTAATATAAATGATGTAAATGTATTATATTACTTATTCTTACTCACAATATTTTTTTCGCATTAATCGAATAAGTACAGACACGTTAAATTTATTCTTATTATATGTATAGATAGACGTAATTTCAATAATCTGTTATGACGCAAACTTATGTATTTTAATATCCCATTCAGAAGTTACAAATAAACCGACGTCCATTGTATTGGATTTTCGGTAACCGCGGTTTTTGACAAAAAAAAAACGATCGAACGACATTGCGGTGTTCATTGTTATAATTCGATTTATAAAGGTTTTTGGGGACCTACTCAGTAATTTTATAATCTCAGTAAGTATACGCAGACATTTTTCGACAGGGTAAATACGTCTTCCCGGGGAAAGCTAAAGGTAACAAAACAAGGTAATGTAAAACAATATTAAGGTAACCAAAACTAGTTTATATGATCATGGTAACAGCGAGTTTTCTAGAATTATGAATTTAATCACACTTCGTGGAATTACTCAAGGCATGTCCCTTAGAGATATCCTAAGTTTCTTCCCAATGTTTTGCAGTACTGTTAACTTTACACAATTAAATACAATGAACAAACAAGAAGTTATATCACTTGGGTGCGTTTGCAAAAAGATGAGAGTGAATTTTTACGATACGCGAAAACTCACATTTAAATCGACACAACGAATTTGTTTGGTGTTACGTGTTCGTGAGAACTGATAATCTATATTCATGGTAATTATTGAAGTTATTTTTGTCTTGTTATACTAATCAAGGATAACTAATTATGTGCATACATTAGTACACGGTTATGGCATTTTTTAGATGTGAAAATTAATTATTGCTTCATGCCGGCTTCCAATCCTACTTTCAGGTAAATATACTCTATACTCTGTTCATTATAGCGTGAGACAAATATGAAAAAAAAAATACCAAAGGTTCCAAAACGGTTGTAACCATTGAAATAAAACTAATTTAAACGGATTTTATCGCGGTTAATTGAAGGTAGACACAGTAACATAAACTTTTCTGGACAACCTACACCTCAGTCCGCCCCGTGACCACGAAGGCTGAAAAGCTTTCGAAACGTCGGGATCAAAATTTAATAAATAAAAAAAAAAAGAACCGCGATAAAATCCGTTTAAATTAGTTTTATTTCAATGAATAATATTCGCGTAAACCTAAGAAATCATTATACTAGTAACCACTCGCGACTTTCGACGCGTTAATTAAAATATATAACTTTATAACAATATAATTTACAGTGTCACTCGGACATAGATGCTAATTTTGATAATAATATTTATTTCACGAAAAACTCTGAACAATCTTAGGATTAGAACTCACTACAATGTGGTGTTAAATGTGGACTTTTTTTATAGTCGAGGTTTAGCGTTATGGCCATAATCTCACCTGATCTTAAGTGACGATACGGCACAAGTCGGTAGACACGCTAAACCTGTGAAGGAACTGGCTCTCAAGTGCAACTGCCGGAACACACCTATTGGTTTTTGTCGACAGACGTACAACTTGAGAGCGGAAGCTAGCCAAGTGGGCATTAGTAAAAGCCTTACCCTTTCGGTTGTTTCTTCCTACTCTTTGATATCTACGATTCTATTAGAGAACTCCGACTTAGTAAATAGAAAAGTGTATATAAAACCGAAAACGGATTTCGTGGCAAGCCTCCTCAGACCTAGTTCAAGGTGAGACAGTACGTACCGAATGAACTTTCAAAACACCCATTTGATATGAATTTATTTCAATATTTAAGTCAATTTATAAGCCGTGACCGGCCGGGGAAATGAATCGGTGACTGGAGGTAAAAAACGCTTCAAAGCCGGCGCGTGCGCGCAAACAATGCACCGCATAACTATTTTATGATTCGTATATTTTTTTAAACACAGGTACTTAGATTAAATACAAGCTGGATAGTAATTGATTTTAATTATAAAGTTTGCACTGGAGCTTTTTTTTGTTGATACTTGGTTCGTTAAAAGTTGCGGCATGTTTAAACACGTCGTTGTTGTGTAAGTTAAAATCGTACAATGAACATGATGTTTGGGCGAAGCAAAACATCGTAACGCAATTATAACATACATTGTAAGACAATTTATTTTCTAGTGCTCGCTCGAGTAGGTATCCCCTGAAGTTGAAAGTCTGTTGATAAGCACCTGTATGTTCCAGCAACTTTACTTGAGAGCCGGTTACCTGCTGAGCTAATATCTATCTTTGGCTGCATCGTCACTTTACACAGATTGACCATGTTTTTTTTATAATATATGTATATTAAAGTAGCTGGCTTGGTAGACGTGGTTCCGCCCTTCCCAGTAGTAAATAAATTGACCATAGTGTCACGTTCAGGGATGGGATAAATACCTTCACAATAAAAATGGAAGTAAAAGACAAAAGCCATATGCTCTAGCCAATCATAAAATTATTTTTGCGAGAATAGCTCAGTGGTAGTGTGTACGACTTCGCGACAACGGACGTAAGTACGAATCAACCTACAATGAGCATGAGCTTTTGGTGAAGGAAAACATCGTGAGGAAACCATAGCATGGTGGTAGGGCTTATTCTAATGCCCGCCTCACTAGCTGCCACTCTCAAGTTGAAAATCTGCCGCCAAATACTAATAGGTGTGTTCCAGCAGTTGCACTTAAGAGCCAGATCCTGCACAGGTTTAGTGTGTCAGCCTACTTAAGCCGTATCGTCACTTAAGATCAGGTGAGATTCATGTTCATTACAGTCATAAATATATACTATCCTATAGATGAGGATTAGTTTTGTGTACATAAGCCGCGCTGAAACTGTGTAGGTTACTTACTTAGGATCCAATTAGGATTAGTCAAGCTGGTGGTATCTTCTCACGTCCCCGGCAAGAGCCCAAGCTGAGGTTCGGCCACTTCTAGGCACCCTTGCGCTCGTTGCCTCCCGGGTGAGTGCCTTCCACAAGTCCGGTAAAGCTTAAAAGCCCCTGAAGCTAACAACATATGTCCATTTGGAAAAAAAACAAGTTTTTCAGTCCATATTTCATAGTTTTTCAGTAATTTCAGTTCCATACCAATCCATATTTTTATATTATCTGAGACGTTAATAACTATAACAAAAAAAAGATTAATTGTTAATTTGTTTTAATATATGTAATTAGTGCAGATTAAATTTAATATTAACGTATAACAACGTAAAACAAAGGATATTATTATGTTTTATAAGTATTATGTACTTTTTGTAAATGCTAAAACTGCGATGCGTAGACAATTTCAGGTTTTTGTAGAATTCGGATTATTACCATTTTACTTTTAAATACAATCGTATTAAAAATGGTTTTAAATAGTGTTTAGTTTTCTAAAATCTACTACTTCTAAACCGATCTATATACGTTAGTAAAGTTTTTTTTTTTTAATTCTTTATGGTATTAGCGTTATAGCCACTATTTCACCTGATGTTTAAAAATGATGTGGCCCGAGAAAGTGGACACACTAAGCCTAATGGAACACCTATAGGTATTTTATGGCAGATTTTCAACGTAAGGGTAGTAACTAGCCAGGCTGACATTAGAAAAAGCCCAACCACAATGCTATAATTTCATCACGATTCAAACCCATTTCAAGTGGATTCGAACTCACGTCTATTGACGCGACGTTGGTACACATTATCAGTCTCGTCGCTTAATTAGGAAATCCATATAAACAAATCTTTGTTATGAAATGGTATAGCAATCGTTCTTTTATCACCTATTACTATTATACAAGAAATATTGTATGGATGAATGTTAATTTTTTTCATCAATATCATATTCTTTTTCATCATAACCCTTATCCAACCTAGATAGGGTCGGCACAAAATGTTTTCCTCTTCCACTCTAATTGCATGGTAATAGGGCTTTTTCTGATGCCTGCCTGGCTAGCTACTACCCTTAAGTTAAAAATTTGCCGCCAAATACCAATAGGTGTGTTCCGGCAGTTGCACTTGAAAGCCATTCCCTCCAAAATAAATGCCGGCAACACACCTGCGATTCCCCTGGTGTTGTGGGTGTCCATGGGGGGCGGTTATTACTTACCATCAGATGACACGCTAGCTCGTTTGCCTGCTACATAAAAAAAATCTCAGTATTCACGCTTTTTATACATATACCATTCCTCATACAGTCTATGCATATCTTCTTCGTATTGCCTATATTGTGAATGAATCATGTGAATGACAAATGTTAGAATCAACCATAATTTTTAAGTTATCACAAAACACTCTGGACAGTTCCACTTTGTTAGGATACTGAAGCGATGATAGCTCAGTTGGTAGTCTGTACGGACGCCGCGTCAAGGGCAGTGGATTCGAATCTGCCTACTATGAGCTTGAGCTTTTGATGAAAGAAGAACATCGTGATGAAACCATAGCACGGTGGTAGGGCTTTTTCTAATGTCCGCATGGCTCACTGCCGCCCTCAAGTTGAAAATATGTTGTTAAATACATATAGGTGTGTTCCGGCAGTTGCACTTGAGAGCCATTCCCTCCACTAGAGGCTTAGCGTGTTCACCATCTTTGACCACATCGTCACTTAACTATAAAACAACCATCACAAGGCATTCTACCGTTGTAGTACTAAGGATCTTTGAAAAGAATTCAAGGGAAAAAAGAAGGTCGACAACATTGACACTGCCGAATGATTTGCCGACGACAATTATCAAATGAAGTAATCGTATGTACGTTACACCGTGATACCTTACCGCGGTTTTGAGGCCACGAAAATTTTTCGAACGCCCGACTGACTAACCTTGAGCTTCGTTCGACTATAGTGCACAAGTTGAATGTTCGCGTTAAAGGCGTTTTTACGTAGTTAATTGTTCTATTTGTATGCGCTGGAGGTAGTTTTCGGTGCAGTTCATTGCACTGGCGTCGGCGGCAGCGCGGGCCGTAAACGGTCGGTTTCGGCACTACATACCGATTCTGTTAGTCACTCGCGCCCACTCGAGCTGGCGAATTATATACAATCGATTCACGAAGGTATTCTCACTGTTGGATGTGATAATATATTTAAATGTTTCCTTTTGAAGTGAAATCTCTTATGGGTGGGCTTTGAAATTATCAACAGCAACCTGTATGTGTAACGCTCGTTCAGTTAAAATCGGTGCGAAGCGGCTAAGGGAGCGAGAGATTTTTCGTGCGCGGATCCACCGTAGTGGTCACGATGGGCTTCCTAACAACCCTAATAGACTTGTGACGTCACATTTTCACGATCTGTTGATATCGACGGGCTGATAATATCACATCCTAGCTATGTCAGCGACTTCGTTCGCGTTAATATTGATTTTATTAAGCGAATCGAATGACGCAATAAAAAGTTTTTTACAAATTTTATGTATCTCTTTACCACGTTTCCAAAAACATTTCCGCGAGTAAAAGTAGCCTATCACCGTCTAGAAGGTCTCATCTATCTCTTTACCAAAATTCGTCATAATCAATTCTGCAGTTTAGGCGTGACAGCGTAACAAACAAACAAAATCACTTTCACATTCATAATAGGATAAGGATTATAATCCAAAAAATTAGTTTATTAGTTTTGAATGTAAATGTGACATTGTGATGTGCCAACAGACACACATTTCCTTTTTTCAATTTTCGTAAGTAAATAAAGTGACATTTTACAGGCTTATTAACTTACTAACTATGCCTGCGACTTCGTTCGCGTTGAACTAAATGACTTGAATCTCGCACCGTCATTAAAATTACAATAACTTTTGATAGAGTTAACCGATTTCAATTAAACGGAAACTGTTACTCGAGAAGACAATTTATGATTTCCAAACAACCAGACAAACGTTTCAAAAGATTATGTAAATGTATTTTATTACTTATTCTTATTCACATGCAACATTTTTTTCCCACATAAATCTAAAAAGTGCAGTCGCGTTAAATATACATTCTTATTTAATTTTAATTAAATTTACGTATAATAATATGTATAGATTAGTGTTTGCCCTGCAGCTTTACCCACGCCTCTATATTATTTTATAAACATCTTTATACACTGTATCGATCATGAGAAAGTTCATACTCGTACTCGTACTATACTTGCCCGATTTTCAGGCGGCTGTGACCACAACCTGTTTCACTTCTGTCGTGTAGTCTTACACATACCGTTTCATTCTTTTATTACTACTATACCGTGACGACACGGAGTTGTATGGTAAACGGTACATACTCCAAAAACAATAGTGTCATGACGCTCTATAAGCGTCCCGGCGAATGAATCTGCGCTGTTAGATCCTGAAATGTGAGATAAAAAATTACACTTTTTTATATAATGTATAGGTTTATCGTTTTGGCTACAATCTCCTCTGATGTTAGATGTTAACCGAGATGGAAGACCACCACGATTAATGGAGGGACTTGCTGTCAAATGCAACTGCCGGAACATACTTATAGGTATTTGGTGGCAGATTTTCTAATTAAGGGTAGTAGCCAACCAGGTGGGCATTAAAGCTCTACCACCATTGTTTCAACACGATGTTTCCCTTCACCGCAAGCATAGGCTCTTTACAGGGTTCGAACTCACGTCCATTGACGCGGCGGCCGTAAACGTTACCAACTGATCTATCATCAGTACCTCTGCCTATCTAGTTCACTGATTCTGCGCATTTAATACTGCGTTATACTTACGGTGGGATGTTAAAACTCCAAGTGAATAAATTAAACCAAATAAACGCATCCACTGTCATTTCATAGATCCGCGCACCGAATTCAAGGTACCAGTTACGACTAAATTTGGTCACAGGTCGTGCTGGATGCAGTCCAGTCTATTATCATATTATATCTTAAGTGCATTTATCCTTCGGTACTTACTTTCTATTTAGCTTCGGCGACCGTTATAATTTAACCCGTAGCTTAAGGTTTTTATTAGAAAGTTGTTCGTAGTTGAAATCCTTATTAATATTATAACAATAAACATTTTACAAAATATATGCGACGACTATTGAAATAAGTTTAAGATTCAGGATAAACGCTAAAGTTTTATAGGTAATACCAATCTCGCTCTAGGACAAGTACATAAATAGACTGAAATAGTATTAATTATAATTATAAATGAATTTATTTATTATAAATTAAATTAAATAATAAAACGTAGAATATTTTTGCAATACCAATTAACGGGAATTGTATTGATAAATTAGTTACAGTAGTAGTTCTATTGACTAATAAAACCACAATAGAGGCTCGGTGCAATTGTACTTGTTTGTAGATTATTAAAATTATATTTATTAAATGGAATCCTGAATACTATTATACTTGCTGTGTAAGTAATTTTAAAGTGATATGAAAGGTATATTATGGCGTTTCGGTGACAGGTCCTTTCGCTTTCACGTGTTGAAATGTTTGGTTAATGCTACGCATTATTATTCCTGTGTGGGACAGTAAACATTATGAATGTATATTGTACTTCCGCTCAAATAATTTTTAATAAATATATTAAAGGGCAACACACAATGACTATGCAACTAGTACTTTAGACGAGATATATTATTATTGTGCGTATATACAGTTCGAAAAGTTCACCATTTTTAGAGGAAAATCAAAACACATTTGTTTGGTTTTTGCGTAAAAACTAGAGGCTTTCTGGGATTTTAATGGTTGTGATGGATAGAAATATTACTAACGTTGTTAATACAAAAAAAAAACATAGAAGTATTGTAAAATTGTAGCAACGGTACATCAATATAATAATGTGTATCCATTTTTTTAAGGATTTCACTTTTTTTTTTCGAAATGTAAAATATACTAATTGATATTTTTTTTCTCGAATAGTCAAAGTAGGTTCACCTTTTGGTGTCCGCTTATCGTTGAATTTTTTACTATTTTCTATCTAGACTATATGTACGAGCGTCACACATTTTTAATATTTCTGATGTATTCAGAACCGATCTTATATATTTCACTAAAAATCGGCTGCCCGGATATTTTATATTACTAGAAAAGTTAGTAACGTGCACAATAATATACCACATATTACAAATTATTACAAATACATATTTTACATCCAGTAGTACACCTACAGGAATCGAATCGGTAACCTATGACGAATAGCATAACGTAATAGACCTGCATATGTATTGCATCATATTATTAACAAACAAACACAACCTATACATATTATATTAATATTTAGCTCATTGCATAAAGCAAGAAAGTTGGGCGCTACCATGTAAAATCGATTAATTCTCGCTTCGATTACGATGTCACTTCCTTGATGGTAGCGTGTAAGTGCAGCATCGATATCCGAGTAAAAGTTTTATTGTAATTCAAAGGTGTTATGAAATGCGTAATTTTGCTTCCGCGATTCGTGTTTTCTGAATATAATTCAATGGCTTTGCTCGCAACTTCATTATCATTAATATTTTTTTTTATCCGGCTCGGCTGAATGACCGTAATTCACCTGATGGTAAGCTCAGTACGGTCTAGCGACAGTGGCAACTGTCGTAAGAGAAAATGCCCTCCGACAGTCGCAGCTGCCATGCCGGCCTCCTAATAATTATTCCTCAGCGACAATATTTTTTCTATAAATGAAGCACTTTGAAGCGATGATAACTCAGTTGATAGGTTGTACGAACCTCGTGTAAAAGAGCCTGAGCTTTCGGTGAAGGTAAACCTCGTGATGACACCATGGTATTAAGGATTTTTCTAATCCCCATCTGGCTAGCTACCACCCTCAAGCTGAAAATCTGCCGCCAAATACCTATACTATATGTGTTCCGGCAGTTGCACTTGAGAGCCAGTCCCTTCACTAAGCTTAACGTTTTCACCATCTTTGGTCACATGGACACTTAACATCAGGTGCGATTGTGGACATAACGCTAAACCTATAGACTATAAAAAAATATTAATCAGGTAAAGCGTAAGTAGTACCTATAAGTATATTTAATTCGAAGGTTTATGGCAGGATCTTATTCCGTCATGTTATTGATTTAATTTATAAATTTACGTTATTTAATTCAATATTATCTAATTATAGTAACAATTTGCGTAATATTATGTACTTATTGTGCAAAAGTGTAGTGAATTATAGATAATTACTCGTGGTGTAAACTATTACCTACCAAAGATACTTCCTGTGTAGTTTAAACCATTGTACGAACAATAAAAATCGTGACATTCACATAATTGTTTATAAGTAGATAGCCACTTTTAAAAAGGTAAAAAAGAACTACAATTCGTGTATATTAACAATTAAACGTTAAAAATTACTCATAAAACTTATCTAATTCTATACACACTGCCAAGGCCAAATTGTATTAGTATCAACCTATTTGCATATGTTAATATATATTTAATGACGTCCCACTAGCCCTTATCAATGGGCTTGATGTATTTAAGCAATTTGATTTTATTACCAGAATAGCAAAACGATAATTAAGTTGAAAACTAGTTTCGTAAACCATAATAAACTCGACTGCTGTCGCGACCGTGACTCTCGAACGAGTTTGTTATCGAAATTGTAACATTGGTAACTGTTGTTGTTTATGAGCTGCAAATGTTTACTCTCACGAAATCTTAAAACCTTAATACATGAAATTTTGATATAACGTAAAATTTATAATATATATTATATATATATATATATATATAATTATGAATTCCGAAAATTTGCAAGAGTCCTTTTTTTAACTTAACTCTTAACTTTTTTTAATTTAAGAGGGAGGCGTGTGGGTTACTTGCCTCTCATTGCACTAGTTGGGCCGTCTGAGAGGGCAGTCCGCCAGGCTGCCCAGATAGGGCCCGGTTTACCATCAGGCCGAGCTGATCGCCGGGGCAACGTGGTGATTGCAAGCTCGAACCCGCGTCACCCCAGCCAGGCGACAGATGACCGTGGGGTTTAAGTGGGTATTCCCGGCAATAAACGGCAACTTATTGCCGGGCGAGTTCCACATAGTCCTCCCGATCCCCTCATAATACATAAAGGCATTTTCCCACTATAAAAAATGGATTTTTAAGAGCAATTATATCATCCCCATAATAGCCTAATAAAAAAAAGCAAACTCGTTGGTACATCCTCGTTCATAAAATCACTTTTCAGTTATTTCATATAATGTTACAGTAACCTCGTTCGAAGGTTTTGCTAAAATGCTATGAAGCCTACCCACATCTAACTTATTTAAATTAAACTTCTTAATTATCTTAATACTATTCTTAACACATTCCGTCAGGCAGTAGTAAAGGTCATATATGATTCCGCAGATTATACAAAGCGCCGAAGAACGTTTCTGCATCAAATATACAAAATGATACATAAACTGGTTGCCATTCAATAAGAAGTAAAAGAAGAGGAATATATTTATATTTCTAAATATGAATTAGCTTACCAGTAACATGAGAATAGGAAATAAGAATGAAATGAAGACGCGTAAAAAGGATTTCCGGTTGAGCCCTTAATAAAAACTCATCTAGAATTTCATTCATGTTGTTCGAGTTTCATCTAATCTAATCAGGAAATACGAAAGTTGTTACGGAACTTTGTTATATAAAAACCTGAACCACTGAACAGGCTTTGATGAAAGGTTTCAGATAATTTTCTGATATGTTATTTAGGGGCGTTTGTAACGATGCTTAGCTATTTTATCGTTATTTTTCTTTAATTGTATTACACTTAGAGTCTATAGCGTTTTATGATAATTCTGGAAACATAGCATGATGGTAGGCTTGTAGGTAGATGTATTTTTATGTTCGCCTAGTTAACTACCACCCGCAAGTTGAAAATCTTTAGCCAGATCCAAAAGTGTTCCGGTAGCTACACGAGAACCAGTTGCTCCAACTAGGGTTGCTCCAACCCCAAGGATTAACGCGTCTACAATATCGAGCCAATCGTTAGTTAACATCGGGTGAAATTGTTGCCAAACACCTGGGTCTTTAAAGTATTAAAGATTATGTTTTATGTCTTTAAATAATGTGATTGAAAACCTTTGCATCTCTTTGTCTATGTGATAATGTAGGTGTCACTAGACTAGCTAACCAGTGAAAGGAAGTCCCTTGTTTCCACTTGAATGAAACACTATCTAATTTGCGTTCGCAATCGGTTGCCTATTAAGTCCCTTTAGAGTGGACTCGAAAACCTACGCACATTTTAATGTCGTATGTAATACAGCGACCATGAAAAAGGAAATTATTAATATATGTTACAAATTAGACATTTGAAGCAGTGATGGCGTATTTGGTTGTGCGTACAGACGACTCGTCAATGGACATGGATTCAGATCCCTACAATGAGCCGAAGCCGTCGCTGAAGGAAAACATCGTGATGAAACCATAGAATAATGGTAGAGCTTTTTGCAATTACCACCTGGTTAGCTACTAATCTCAAGTTGGAAATCTGTCGCTAAATACCTATAAGTGTGTTTTGGTAGTTGCACTTGAAAACCAGTCCGCGCTTAGGCTTAGCGTGACCACCATCTTGGGTCACATCTGCACTTAACATCACGTGAAACAATGGTCATAACGCTACAATTATACTTACTTCCATATCAATACTTTTTAATATTATAAATGCGACATAGTGTAAAGAGATTGATAAACTTTGTATGAAACTTGTTATTGTGTCATCCGATTTTGTTCAAACTTTAGAGAATAATTGCTTATAATTTAATCAACATTAACGCGGGCGGAGCCGCGGTTACACGCTACTAAAAAATTTAACAAAGTTAAAGTTATTTGGAGTTCCGGTTACAAGAGTAATTGTTGGGTTTCCAATTCCAGAAAGAGAATGGCTGTCCATTTTTTTATAGCTGATTTACGTAATTAAAACAAATTTATAATGAAAAACAAGATCTCCTGTCACTGAAAGCTTAGTTTTATTATAATATTTGCTAGACTAAAGGAAACATTATTATCTTTATCAGTATTCAATTATTCGAACCACATCATCCCCTATTATTGCATTGATGTTCAACATTCAACATTAAATCCTTTTCAATGAAAGGATCCATATACGTGCCAACTTTCATATTGATGGATCAAACGACGGTGTTTAAATATTTTATTCCGAAGAGACCTGTTCGTTTTATGGAATAAATTCAATACATATTATTAGTGATCACAATATCAAATTTAATCATAATCTATCCAGTAGTATCAGAGTAATGAACGTAAAAAGGAACAGAGAAAGAGATGTATACAAAACAATTTTAATTTAAGAAATATGCTCATACATTTGGCTCTGTTCTCTCTCTATCATCGTTACCTCATTGCCGAGGATCACGACCACAATGAATAAGCTATTCCTATTGGGTGCGGTCGTATGCGCAGTGGACCACTCGGTGCATGCTGCCGCCCTCCACGTTCCTTATTATGTCGGACAAACCTGTAGGCGCCTTCCTTCCTTGAGCACGTCTACCGTCCATTTTTCCCATGATTATATCCTTCTCCAAACACTGCCTTGGAGACCACATAATATATTCGGAGAAGCTAGAAATCTTTCTCAGCAAATAGTAGAAAGCCGTATGGTGATTTCAAGCTCATTTAATATGGACTCGTTTGTTCTTCTAGTTATCAAAGGTAGACGGAGCAACTTTCGCCAACACTACATCTCGAAAGTATCTCTTTTACTAATGTAACGGCTTCGGTGCCATACAAGGAAACAAAGAGTAGAACTCTAAGCGTAGTTTAGTTTTACGTTATTACGGCTCAGTTATTGTTTATTATATATGTTAGTCGTCAGAGATACTTATGTACGTATACAGTAGTAGTCAGGAAATTTATTAAAAAAAAGTTGGCTGTAACGGGACGCCTGGCAGATGTGATACGTTTAAGTTAATATAAGAATTTATAATGATTAGAATAGTGTTTCTAAGAAAATATACAGTAAAATAATATTAGCATGCAAATCACACAAAGAAGCAACGAGTTTTGTATACGCGGACACACATGACGGCATAAGCGAGCGTATTACTGTTTACCGTCATGGCAAGCATGTCGGTTTTACTGTCAAGACGTGCCAATAGATGGTTTACCTCAAAAAGTTTCTAAATTAACTTTTTGTATAGCACTTCGATATTTGTGATAACAGACACTTAAATGTATCTTACAGTCAGACGAGCAATCGGTGGCAATAGTTGACAGAAGTTAAAAGTCAACAAGAAGTCACATCCGTTGAAATGCGAAATGCCTACAGCCAGCTAGTCATACTATCGGCCCAATTGTATGAATCACGTGTTCGTTATGTCATATGTTGGCAGCGGTACTGTCGCAGACAGAATTGTTTTATATATATAACCTTAAAATACTAAAGACATTTAGGTCTCATTTAAAAAAAGAAATTATTAATAATGCAATGTGTGTAGCTGTGTATTTTTGATTTAGTTGAGAAATGCCTAATTTACTTTACTGTATTACATATTTGTTTTTGTTGTTAATGTTGTTATTCATAATATTATAACGATTAATGTAACAAATTTTTAACGCAACTGGACTTGCGTTCCAGCTCAAAATCAGCGCTGAGTGTTTCGGACATCAATCAGCATGTGTTGAGCTAGACGCCGTATGCTACATTTTTTTTAAGTTAAGATTTTAGCATTATGGCCATATTTTCACCTGATCTTGAGTGACGATGCGGCTCAAGTTGGAGTTTATGGCTTTCATCTCTTCTCATAACACGTCCATACCACGGTGACCTATTACTCCTCAATTTCTGTGTCACTGGTGCTATTCTCATGCTTTCTCGCATAATTTTTAATAAATAAAAATACTAACGTTTTCTTTTTAATTTTGTCGACTACTGTACAACGCTGGGTTCAATGGGCGCAACAGTGTACCATTCGATTCACGTTTAAATGAGAATGAAACGATGTACTGTAGAATGTATGTATGTACTGTCACACATATTTCTGTTGAAAGGTTCGAGCAGAGACCGCGACGACCTTTCTAGTAAATTTTCACACGTCAATGTGAAATGCAACAGAGCCATTGCCATTCTAAAATCAACAGCGTGAATTTAAATCGAAATATAAATTTTCGTGCTAAACGAACTGAAATTGTATTCCGAGAATCGTACACAGAGAATGCTTACCGGATATATAAAAGTAATGGCGGAGGAACGGACTTGATGAAATAAAATTGTAAGCTCGAGCAACATAAATGAAGCAACGCGCAGAAGTTAGTGTACCAAAGTCACCCTAACGTTCGGTCATAAATACATCAGTTTCGTAACGATCGGTATAAAATATATTATGTCGAAATCGACATACTTATGTTCTTAATGTCAACCGGTCATAAATTTTTCCCGACTGACTCGTGAACAAGTAATCTGTTAAGTGTAATATATATATTGATTGCTAAATATTAACATTGAATATTTTGTCTCTTTATTTAGTATGTTTATGATCTCGTTGTCCTAGTATTTTTTGGTTTTTAATATTTGTATAAATATTAAAAAATAAATACATGATCACGAGTATTAAAAATGGAAAACTCCATTTTGAAAACTGTCAAATAGTTATTATTAATTTTTATTCTTGGCAACTTAATCCAAATATTACTGCCATTTTCAAAATTTGAGCATTTCGGGCAGACGATACTATATTCAACAAGATGGTGATACTCTTGTTGAAGCTCTCTTGGGAGTTTTTGTGGCAACCAATATATCAAGTTCCAGATGATTATTTACAGTTCACTTCACCTATGCTCTTCAGCTAAACTACATTACGTAATATCTCATCTTAATTTACACAACATAGTAGGGCTAAATAACTAAGTATATGAATAAAAATACGAATCACAACATGACAGATCAAGATCCCGCCAAAACTGACCTGTCAAATAGTTCATTGCACTCGTTTTGACATTTCCTTATCTGCAATGGCGTCGCAGTAATTTTTGCCATTGTCAGTGTTCATTGTTTATAAATTATTGCCTGTACATATTCAAATGCGATTAATATACATTATTATTGTTTTTTTTTATGGAATAGGCGGCAACAGGGTAAGTGTGTCACCTGTTGGTAAGTGATTATCGCCACCCATGGACACCCACAACACCAGAGGAATCGCAGGTGCTTTGCCGGCCTTTATAGGAGGGACTGGTTCTCAATTGCAACTGCCGAAACACACCTATTGGTATTTTGCGGCAGATTGTCAACTTAAGGGTGGTAGCTAGCCAGGCGGGCATTAGACAAATGATGGCCATATATCTATTGTTCTGTAGTATTATTCTATAGTATAGTATAGAAACATAAAACAAAACAACGCAATCACTATTAAAAAACGTGTGTGCCTAAAAAAGATCACACGACAGAAGTGTAACATCAATATATCTCTCTCATTCCCTTAGTCGCCTCCAGGCAATTTTACCTGAACGAGCGTCACCCAAAAAGGTTGCGGATGAAAATTTCAAAGCCGTCCCACAAGAAGTTTCACTTTAAAAATAAAAATATAGTAATGTTGATAAACGATATATTTAACAAATATATAGAAATAAAATAAACACAAACGAAATACAGTATGATTTACTTCAGTATGATTTTTGTTTATACGTAAAAATATATTAAAAATATATTTTAGAGATTCTATTACAAATCCCTGCGTTTACCAGAAAACAGCAAAATTGGCCTAGTGGTTAAAGCAGTTGCTTCACTGCAACCATCGTACCAAAGTGCGGTGGGTTCGAATTCCAAACCGGATAACTAATATTGTGTGACATACTGACTGTCCTGAATTTAGATATTACTTTGTTTCCGATAAGTTTAGATCGCAACACGCGGCTTGATGCCTAATACTGTGTTGTGTAAAGAACCATTTAAAACGTTAACAGTACCTAGAAAATCTACGGTATTACGAAAGTGTGGAACATAATTAATATAATGGCATTAAGGCTTCGACGTAATCAAAGCTATACAGGTCATGCAGCGCCGGTCACGTTTAATAAACCTAGGCGCCAAGTTATTACATCTCAATTGCCTAGATAATCAGAACGCATTGCTTCAATGTAAGGATATGATCTAATGGCACCGGTTCTTAGTACGTATGGCTTAAGTGCGTCATATTTCCAGTTTTATTTATCTATATACCAAGAACCAACGTGAAATCGCGTTTGACGTGAAACGAAGGCTCTGGAATACCTTTAAAGAAGTGCGCGTACCAAAGAGTCTGAGTTTTTTTTTATACTTAACGTTTAGCGTTATGGCTATAATCTCTCCTGATGTTAAGTGACGATACAGCCCAAGTTGGTTGATACGCTAAACCTGTGGAGGGACTGGCTCTCAAGTGTAACTGCCGGAACACACCTATTGGTATTTGACGGCAGATTTTCAACTTGAAAGTGGCTGCTAGCCAGGCGAGCATTAGAAAGAGCCCTACCACCATGCTATGGTTTCCTCACGATGTTTTCCTTCTCCTTAAGCTCGAGCTCATTGTAGTTGGATTCGAACTCACTTCCCTTGACGCTACAGAGCTATCATCGAAGATTTGTCATAGTTAAATTTTATACAGAGCTAGAGATACAGAAAGCTGAAATTTATATAAAATACTAGCTTTCACCTGCAGCTCCGCTCGTACTTATATTGATTTTGTCAAACAAATCGAATGACGAAATAAAAAGTTTCATATAAAATTTATCCGTCTCTTTCGCTACTCCTAAGTTTTTTGCGAAAAAAAATTGCCTTGTACTGTCTCCAGGCTCTCATCTATCTCTATACTAAAATTCATAATAGTCGATTCAGCGGTTTAGGCGTGAAAGCGTAACAAACAAACTCACTTTCGCGTATATATTATTAGTAAGGACTAGTAAGAATGTATGAGAAATAAGAAAAAATCGTAATGACTAAGTTTATATTATAATTTATAGGTTTAAGCGTTATAACTACAATCTGAACTGATGTTAAATGTCAATGTGGTCCAAGATGGCGGATATGTGAAGCCTAATGGAAGGAATGGCTCTCAAGTGCTCCTGCCGGAACACACCTGTAGATATTCGGCGGTAGACTTTCAACATGAAAATGGTCGCATCTCTACTGTAAAATTTAAAAATTATTCCATGTCCTTTTCATCATCAATTCACCAGGTTAACCAGCCTGCTGTTAATGGGCAATGTGGACACGAGTATCTGCTAAAATGATTCATTGATTAGCATCTGGTAGATATTAGAGTGACCTTATTTCTGGTCTTTCGACATATTTAACAGATTGTTAAGTGCACGAGTAACAGTGATTGTTACATATATTTCTATTGCAATATAAGCTTGTCAATATTTTATTAAATATGTTCTTGTATTGAATACAGACATTAATCTTATTAGGTGAACATATGTATAGCCATAAGGATATGCAAGCCCGTCTGACGTTTAAAATTATACTATACCAAAACTTACCTTTTACATTGATGTCCTTTTTAGTACATAAAAACAACCATACGCTATGATTACATTTATCGTAAAACAGATTAAAAGATTTTACGCTGAGGTTCTAAAAACTACTAACACACTAAACAATTGTCATGTTTGTCGCATTTTCATGTGTCTAAATACAATGAAAAATTAGAAATCTATAAGTCTGTCAGCGTGTTTACTGCTTCCTATGACATGAGGTCGTTCAAAAGATGCGTAAAGAAGTATCTAAGCAGGGAATCTCGATTCACTGTCAGTCGCCGCTGATTTGATTTGTATTGTATTTAACATCAGGTGCAGTGCAGTAACCATGCTGCGTAACATAATAATAATTGGCATAAGGGACTATGTAAGGGACCAAAAGGAGTTTTAGAAAGTCACCCGCCCACCTCTTTTGCTTACGTAAACATTATTAATTATTTTTATACTTTATAAGTTTTAGCGATATGGCTACAATGTTATTTTGATGTTATGAGACGATGTGGGCCAAGATGGTGAGCACACTAAACCTGGCGAAGGGACTGGCCCACTAGAATTCCGGAACAAGATTTTCAACATGAGGGTGGTAGCTAGCCAGGTGAGCAGTAGAGAAAAGCCTTCCACCATGCTATGGTTTCATCATAATGTTTTTCTTCATCGAAAGGTCACGTTCATACCAGATATACGAACTCACGTTCATCAACGTAGAGATTGTACACGCTTCCAAGTGAGCAATCATCGCTTCCAAATCTGCTACAAAATGATGCTAAAGTTCAGAAAGAGTATATAAATATATTGTTGAAGTAATCACCAACTGTAGCCCCCAGTATCTCCCATGTCATCCAAAACAAACTACCCAAGAGCCCGTTTTACCCTCAACCCCCCACACCTTTTAGTGCTTATGTAAATCTTGAATCACCCGTAACTCTCTTTGCTAAGGATTAAACGGAATAAATTTATAGATGTTGATATTAAGTTCTCTGATTTAAACTACGGATCGAAAATACATTTAATAAATATACCTATATTAACAAACAATAATAATATTTAAAAAGTAAAAATATAAATATTATGTATAAAATAAAATGAAAAAAACATATTACCCCTAACAATTACAAGTAAGCATTTTTTATTAATACTAATGTAGAAATAAAATACAAATTAAATGGGTCCGGACCATTTTTTTTAACGTAGTGAATTCCGTTTATAGATACTTATTCGCCCCAAAGGCGGACGGGGGGGGGGCGTTGTATATGGGTTATGTGCCTAGCTGAGCCCCGGCGCTAAAGAGGGACAGCAATGTATGCGCCCAGAAATTCACCCTATAGCGTGACCCTGGACCAAGAGTCTCTCTCTCTCTTGCCATATAAATCCCATATAGTGGTGGGGTCAGTTTTGATTTTTCTCCCCCACTTCGCTTTATCCTCGACATCGTCTTCCAAAACTTGTCACTCCCTCAGATCGGTTTGCACTACACTCTTCCGCCCCGTCTTAAGTCTTCCTTTAGTTTTCCCACCGGTGAGAGAAAACTGTATTGCTACATTATCAACATAGTCAGATGGTCTTCTCTTAACGTGATCATACCATCGCAGCCTACTCTCCTGCATTTTATCGGCAAGATCGCGTACTCCAAAGCTTCCTCGCGCGTATTCGTAGTGTATTTTATTTATCCTGGTAACGACACATATCCACCTCAGCATCATCATTTTGGCAACTTGGTTGGTATGCACGTTTTTCGATATAATATCACTCAGCGAATACTTACTTACTTAAGTATGTATGGTGCTAGCATTTACCTGCGGCTTCGCTTGCGTTAATACTGATTTCGTTAAAGAAAGTGGAAGACATTATAAAAAGTTTAGTACAAAGTTTATCCCTCCCTTTACCTTACTTCCAATAAGTTTTTTGCGAGAAAAAGTATCCTATCACCGTCTCCAGGTTCGCATATATCTCTATACCAATATTCGTCATAATCGACTCAGTGGTTTAAGCGTGAAAGCGTAACAAAGAAGTAAACTCACTTTCGCATTTATATATTAGTAGGTTCCCATATTTCTCTATAGCAAAATTTGTCATAATCGATTTAGTAGTATAGGCGTGAAAGCGTAACAAACTAACAAACAAACAAACTCACTTTCGCATTATAATATTAGCATGATATAGTTAGAATAGTAAGGGTTATAATATGTCGATAGTTTTAGAATCAACTACTATATAGTTTAATAGTAAGCAGACGTTTTAAAGTTTGCATGCTACAACTGTCGATTGCAGATTACCTTAATGGGCAAATGGGATACGGTTTGGAAGGCATATGTTCAAAACAATTCCGCCCATATTTGAATCATAATGAAATCATTTGATAATGTGAATCATAGGAAATAAGGACAGCAATTAACTAAATACTCGATCGCCTTGATGGTCTAGTCAGAAAGGCGGTTACCTAATACAATTTATATTCGTGTCGCTTAAAACTGATCAAATTCTAGTATTGTTTAGGTATTGTATATTGTAGAGACAGAGATATAATAGACGTAAGATAAAGCAATCATTGAGGAAGGCTTTAGCTTAATTAACATAACGCTGCCACCGATAGAAGCAAAGCTGTATTTCGAAGTTTTGAAGCGATGATAGTGGAGTGGTTATGTGAACGGAATCTGCGTCATGGGACGTGGTGTCCATACACACAAACAACTGAGCTATCATAGCCTCATTACTTTTTATATTATGAGATTTATATATATATATAGATATATATATGAATGTGCGCTCTACACATACAAAAAACTGGATTGTCGTAACCTACATAATGTGACCTAAAACGAACAGGAAAAATTGCTTGCTTCCTTCTAGTATTCATTCTTAGTAAGAAATGGCTTAACAATTCGCTGGTGAACCACTTAGATTCATTATCTTATGGAGGATAGAATTTAAGACTTTCTCATTTATATCATAATACTTTTTTTATAGGCTTAGAGTTATGGCCATAATCTCACCTGATCTTAAGAGACGATACGGCACAAGTTGGTGGACACGCTAAACCTTTGGAGGAACTGGCTCTCAGTGCAAGTGCCGGAACACACCTATTGGTATTTGGCGGATTTTCAACTTGAGGGTGGTTAGCTACCCAGGCAGGCATCGGAAAAGCCCTACCACAATGCTATGGTTTCCTCGCGATGTTTTCCTTCGCCAAAAGCTCAAGCTCACTGTAGATGGTTGGATTCGAACTCACGTCTCTTGAGGCAAAGTCGTATACACTACCACTGAGCTATACGTAATACGTAATATATACGTAATATAATATGTATACACGTATCAGTTCCATTCATAAACCGAATACTTGATACTACTAACTTTATGACTCAATATTAGAATATTCAATTCTATAATCGAACTGAAATTATCATAGTTCACTAACTGGCACAAGGATGCAGTAAGCTTTATCATTACCGAGTTAACTTTGCCGTCCGCGAAACAGTGTTATAATATTTTTTTTTGTACAATAACGTTGAAACTTCTTAACGTCGTCAGCAAATGTATATTTGTATACCCCAGAATGCAACGGTAATGCGTATTGTGCAGGATTGACACACGCTCGACCCGAATGACATAACCATGACCGTTGTTGACGTAGGATTGAATACAGTGTAAATAATAAGGTGTGTTACTGATAATCTTTACATGGTATAGTAGTAAGTCACTTCCGCTGTCTGTTCGCTGAAATCTTTTAAACTATTCAACTGATTTTTATGCAGCAATAGATAGAGTGATTCATAATTCATAAGGAAGAGTTATATATATATATATATATATATATATAGTACATACATAATATAATACAGAAAATTTGAAAAATTCAAAGATCTGTAATGTCACACGAAGTTTACCGGGTCAGCTAGTTTTGTATACATTTGAAACGAGTACTGAGAGTTTTCTTCGTGAAACTTATCTGATTTTATCAATAAATAATAAAACAAAGTGTTGTGGTAGGGCTTTTTGTGATGCCCGCCTGGCTAGGTACCACTACCCTTTATTTTGGTACGAAGTTCTTTATCGTAAGGTAAGTTACGCAAGGTATAGAAGCTAGACAAATCAAAATGTAAGATTTTGCCGCTACGACGCTTTCTTTAGTCTGTTTTGTATTGCTCTATATTTCTATAGTGTAGACGGTTATCCATAGCGCGTATGTTATTTGTTGAATGTAAATTCATATGAAGACAGTCCTCATACATGTAATCTCACATCAATGTCGATCATATGGCGCAGTGAACAATGCTCACACACAGAGATTGAATACCATTTGTTGGACGGACCCGTGAATAATGTTAACTGCTTATTATCTGCAATATTATTATTATATAGTGGAAAAGTTTGTTTGTTTGTATGTTAGTTGACTTCCTTTGCGTGGATTTTTTTTTATAACTTTGCTATTGGTGGTAGCTTGATGTTAAATAACCTGAAACCTTCCTCAATTATTTGTCTATCAATTATAAATAGCATTTTTGATATCCGGCTAAGTAGTTCTTAAGATTAGCGCGTTCTAACAAACAACCTTTTCCTCTTCATCTTATTAACTAGTTGTACCCGCGACTTCGTTCGCGTGTAACTATAAAGTATTTAACAATTCGTGACCGTTTTTGTGAAAAAAAAGTTTTAATACAGCTTTAAGTATATTGACAGTAGCGTGATGTTAACTAGCCTAAAGCCTTCCACAATGATTACTCTATGGAATACAAAAAGAAATTTTGAAATTCGTTTGGTAGTTCATAAGATTAGCTTGTTAGAACAAACAAACTTTTCCGCTTTATAATATTAATATAGATATCCATGTTGATATTATAACGGTGTTATGTAATATACCTGGAGCAAAAACTTTAACAGCCAGTTCACGTCACGATATTGTAGTGTTTTTCTAACGTTGACCGCAAGTACTAACTGTGGAACAACTGCCGACCGCAAATTAAGAGTTCTCGTCGCCTCGGCATCTTGACGTGCATATCAAAGATGCCTTCATGGTATAATAATTACTAAACCCGAAAGCTGGGAACAATCTATTTGTTTTTTCCAAACAATGCGTACAATTTCAAACGATGATAGGTCAGTCGATAGTATGTACGGACCCCGCATCAAGGGACGTGAACTAGACCCTTGCAATGATCCTGAGCTTTCGGTGAAGGAAAACAACTTGATGAAACCATAACATGACGGTAGGGGTTTTACTAATGCCCGCCTGGCTAGTCACTACGTTCAGTTTGAAAACCTACCGCCAAAATCTCATAAGTGTGTTCGGGGAGTTGCACTTTAGAGCCAATCTGTACTTTAAGCTTAGCGTGTCCACCACCTTGAGCCGCATCGTCAGTGAATATATAGAGTATAAAAATAAAGTAATGTATATATTTTTTGCGTTTCAGAGTGTCCACGATGAGCGTCTCAACGCTCGCGTCGACTCGATGCTAGAAGAAGGTCTCATAAATGAACTGTTGGATTTCCACGCGAGACACAACATGCAGAGGATAAAAGACGGCAAGTCAGTATCGTAAATATCGATTTACGCTTATTATTGTTTAATTTTATCGAAGCTCGGTTAGCTACAACTTGTGATAATGGTGATAAAGTATGTATCGGGCATGATGTGTTTAATAAGGTGAAATAAACACACCCATCTGTTTTACACAATTGTAAATGTGAATAAAAGATAACATTACAATTATACATGACTAAAACGAAAAAAAGTCACTTTCGATAAGTGTAAATTTAATAAACAAGTATGAAGCTTATGTTTTCTTCAGTTATCAGAACACCGTCGTACCTACAAACATATATATAAGGAAGTTTTTGGCGGGATCTTGATTTGTCATGTTGTGTTTTTTCTTTTTATTCATAGGCTTAGGTATTTAGCCCTATATTGTGTTAATTAAGGTGACATTTTACGTAATGTAGTGGAATTGAAGAGCATAGGTGAAGTGGACTGTGAATAATCATTCGGAACATGATACATTAGTTGCCACAAAAACTCCCAAAAGAGTTTCAACAAGAGAGTCACCATCTTGTTGAAGATAGTTTCGTCTGTCCGAAATGCCCAAATCTTAATACTTGCAAATGGCAGTAACAGTCTAACTAATTTGCCAAGTATAAAAATGAAGAACTACATATATGCATGTACGAGTTAGAAAGAAGTGAATAAAACGTCCGATCAAACATAGCTGCGACATTCTTCTTCTTCTTTTATATTCTTTGGCAATTCAGTCCTTTTTAGTGACTACCACTGCCATTTGTAAGTGATAAGAATTGGGCATTTCGCGCAGACGGTACTATCTTCAACTAGATGGTGACTCTCTTTTGAAGTTCTTTTGGGAGTTTATGTGGGAACTAATATACCATGTCCCGAATGATTATTCATAATTCACTACACTTATGCTTGTCAGCTACACTACTTCACGTAAAATGTCACTGACATTACACAATACAGGACTAAATAACTAATTGTAAGTATGTGAATTAAAATAAAATTTTCAATATGAAAAACTCCCGTAACGGCATTGTTTTCATTGTTAGGTTTTTATAGATTTCATATGTTTTTTTTTTCTTAATTAATGGAATATCATCGGAGTCTATTCATTTCAGACAGTAAACCGTCTCGGTGTGGCTGAGTCGGTGCAAGATCGATAGTTAATTTACGCGAAACAAAGGGTATTCGATTCACATAAATTTTGCGTGAAATTAAACCGTATTGAGGAAATACTTCGCTCGGGCCGCGTCGCGCCGTACCGATCGTGCCGTCGACGATTTGAAACATTACAAAAAAAAAAAGGAATTCCGACGGTTCCAGGTGGTTATGGTTCCGTGAATAGACACTCTTAAATCATGTTGTAACTCTTTGTAATGGATTTCATTAGTTCTTAACTAGTTAAAATTCGAATTATTATTTTTTACATGTTTGCAGCTTCTGTAATGTTGAATTTATAAAATTAAATATGCAGTGGCGGAATATACTTTTACCGTACGTAGACTATTCAAATTTTGTTGTCCCTACCCACCTCTACAATTAGATTCCACATAACGAATAAAAAAATACGATATAAGGTTTAGATTCTGAGTGGTGAAACGTATTATCTACCAACATTTAATTATAAATCATTTGAGTTTCTAAAATACAAAACAAAAATACCGCAAATAACCACTGTAAAATATGTCAAATAATTTTTCGGTTAAAAAAATTACAGATTAAAAAAATATTGATGTACTAATTAATGTAACACTACATGAAAAAGTTGTACAGCAATATGAGTGTTTGTAAACAGAGTCTGAAACGATTAAAATTTACCAACTTCACCGTAATACTAATCATAAACAGAGTCGAATAAAAAAATTACATGTTCGTGAAAAACAAAATGGCCGGGGAACGGGCAACGGCCGCGCGAGTGGCATCTGCTTTGGGCCTGCGGTTATCTATGTAATGGTCTCGTGTTACACGCGTACCCCACTCTATTTCACCATGGAGTTATGGTCTTTGGTACTTTATCCTTACTAATATTATAAACGCCAAACTTTGTAAGTTTGGATGTATGGATTTTTGTTTCTCTTACGCAAACACTACTGAATGGATTTTAATGAAACTTTACAATAATGTAACTTATGCATCAGAATAAGACATAGGCTATAATTTATAAGGATATTGTGTGAATTGTCCAAAATATATCGATGTGTCAAGTAAGTGGGAAAAAATTATGTCATCTGCGAGCTATTCTGGCGTGTGCTGTAAAAACTGTGTGTTACACGTATAGAATGTATAATGCAAATGTTTATCTTAAATAGTCTTACAAAAAAGCCCGCGACAGCATACATTTATCTTTTATGTGTAAGCCATTATCGCCAAAATATTGAGCGGCCCTCAAATAAATGACTGCGAGCACAAATGTTCTTATACCCGTTTTCTTTGATACAATTTATTTAAAATGGCCGGTGCCGGAATCAAAATTCTTTAAAAAAATCAACATTAACGTGAGCAAATCCGCGGGTAAATGCTAGTTAATAAATATAATTAATGTGATGTTTTAAACATATCTGATATTCGTATCATCTACATTAAAGAGATTTAAAAAGGGTCGACAGCGTCCATTATCGTTGATACATTTACATATGTAATCTGTACGTGTATTTTTAATCTGTTCCTCCGTTAAAAATTAAAAATATGCGCAGGAGTATTTGGCGAGATGTTAATAATGTAGTATGTTTCATTTGAATGTTCTCCTAGTTTGAGTCGTTTCAAACTATTTACTGTAATATTTGTATACTTTACCTATTCATAGCAATAATATGACCTATGAATTGTGAGATGTTACATCAACGTTCGGAAACTTCTATCAAAGCGGCCATTTTGTTATACGATATAGAAATATAAATCTTAAAATTTCATATCTTATAAATTATAATTTACTTTACACGTGATATTATAATGCATACACGAATTTTTAACAACTGTTTGATGTGTAGTTGTTTCCAACTACCGAATAGAGTTTTTGATATGACCTTGATGTCATATTGTTTTTTTTTCTTTTAAAGCTTATATTAGAGCATGTGTGATGTAAGATTGTTTTTTTTTTTCAATAGGACATATGCTGTTAGCCTTATGGGCAAGTACTAAAACGCTCAGCCCTTATTTTGCTTAATATAATTTGGTATTATACATAGACACATATGTGATGTGAATTATACGATTATGGTTCAGTTAGTAGTGTGTACGGACAGCGCGTCAAAGGACGTGAATTCGAATCCACTTACAATAAGCCTGACCTTTCGATGAGGGAAAACATCGTATCTAAACCATAGCATGGTAACTGGTACCTGGTACTGGTAACTGGCTACCTTCAGTTTGATAATTTGCCACCAAAAATATGTATAGGTGTTCGTTATATCGGCATTTGCTTTTGAGAGCCAGTTCCTCCACTAGTCTTATCGTGTCCACCGTCTTAGGCCACATCGTCACTTAACATCAAGTGACATTGAAGCCACAATGATAATCATATAAACTTAGCCTAGTAATGAGACTGGCTCTCGAGTGCAACTGCCGAAACACATATATTGGTTTTTGGCGGCAGATTCACAACTTGAGGCTGGTAGCTAGCCAGACAGGCATTGGAAAACGCCTTACCACCATGCAATATGAAAGTTATTGAAGATTAAACGAATTATCGTCCGTAAACTTGTTTAGAGTTTAAACTTACGGTTTAAACGATTACGTAGTGTTTTTTATGGTGGGTTTTTTTTTTTAATATAATTGCCTGCTATAAATAAAACGCTTAAAGAATAATAGTTTTGTTCAATCGTTTATTATGTGTAATATGCAATTTTCAATTAAATTAACCGTTTATTATTATCATTAATTACACGGCGTGTTTCAATTACTGTTCAAACTCTAACCACTAATTCGCTACCCGGTTAATTTATGATCTAAGTACGTACGTGTAAGATTTAATTAATATCACAATTTTAGTTATGAATTCGCGGTAGACGTTAGCCGTAGATTTTAGCGTGAAAAAACCTGGGAAGTATTAAATTAAAGATTATCTTGAAGCGATGATAGCTCAGTTGGTAGTTTGTACGGACGACGCGTCAATAGGCGTGCATTCGTATCCCTGCAACGTACCTGAGCTTTCGGTGAAGGAAAACATGGTGATGTTACCTTATTATAGTGCCACAGCTTTTTCTAATGACTGCTTCTATCGGTACCCACCACACATTTTTTATTAACGTGATCTTTAAAATCCTTTTCTTTACGGGCATTCTCATTGTTACGTATTACACAAGGCCTCAGGCCAACGCGAGAGGGACATGTAGTGACTCCTCGTGTGCTAATCATCCAAACACCACCCACTAAAGCGCATCACGATGACACATCAAACTTCAGTGTTCCCAGAGACCACAGCGCCCACAATTCTTCTTGTCTCTGGCGGAATGAGGAACTACCACACTCAAATTGATAGTTTGCCGACAAATACCTATCTATGGATGTGTGTGTTCATAACCCTTAGTGTCTGCACCATCTTGAGCTACATTGTCACTTAATATCGGATGAGATAGTGGCATTAACACTGAACTTTTAAAGTATAATAATATATACACCAATGCATCAATTAGTATGTCTAACTTTTCCTAAATACCGTCCAGATGACGCCATAAGGTTAACCGGAAGACTAGTGAACAAAATTCCATATCCGTGGCAAATGGGTGTATGTGGGGCCACTTTGTGGATACTTATATGTATTCCTGGTTCTTACTCGGCAAGCTCCACGTAACACTCTCACCTAGGTTGGTAGCATCTGTAGAAACAGACGCCATAAAAATAAACTCATTTTGACTTTAAATTCAGTATATGATAATTTTTCAAATACGAAAGGTCCTTCCTGACATTAATGCGTTCAAACAAACAAACTCTTCGATTTTACTATATCAGTAGACGTGTCAGTGACGTCGTTCGCATGGAACTGAAAATAATTAAAAGTAAAATTACCCGTTTTTGTAACATGTTGCAATACTGTTTTGCTACTATTGCTGGTAGCGTGATGTTAAACAGCCTTAAACCTTCCACGACGATTGCCATGTCAATCAATCAATCCGGCCGGTAGTTCCTAAGATTGGCGCGATCAAACAAACAAACAAACTATTTCGCATTCTAATATTTATATAGGTATTATATTTAATAGAAGCAGAGAAGATTTTATTACATTCTAGAAGTTTTGTAAGGATTTTAAAATTATACAAATTAGATGTAACTTAAAGGAATGTTAGTAACTTATCTCGTATTCGAAACAACAGGTATCCATGGTGACGGGAGCTCTGTAGGGGTGTTAAGTTAGCAGCGACCTACTTAGTATGCAAACAGCACCTGGGAGGGGTCAACATCCCTCCTTAATTATTATTTACACCCTCTTCGAGTTCGCGTCTTGAATGAATAATGGTTTTTGGGTCACTTTCATCTTTTTTAGTTATTCCTTCTTTAATGGATCGCTCTCTGTGACATGATCACGTTATGGTCCAGTCCAGAGAATATTCATCTGTGTACTGAACTAAATAAAAAGCTGACTCAGCGGGTCAATAACATCACCAGCACCCTTAAAAGAAATTAAAATGGTACTAGTGATAACAATTATAAAAAAATCAAATAAATGAAAATTATGCTGGCCAAGAGTCTGCAGTGTGAAAAAATTAATAAATAGTAAAAAAAAATAACTAAATAATTGTTTTGAGACCACAATATTTTGAAGCGATGATAGCTCAGTTGGTGCATACGTGAGTTCGATCCCTGCAATGAACTACAGCCTTCAGTGAAAGAAAACATCATGAGGAATCCATAGCATGGTGGCAGGGCTTTTTCTAATGCCCACCTGGCAGCTACCACCCTCAAGTTAATATTCTTCTACCATATACACTATACCATATAAACCCATCTAGGTTTCGGCAGTTTCACTTCAGATCCTGTCTTTCCACTAGGCTTACCATCATAGGGCATCGTCACTTAACATCAGGTGAGATTTTGGCTAATCTTATGAGGTTATAAGCTAACGTTAATGTAAGCTTATGCATGTTCCCCTACTAGGTGTTATTTCTGTCACCATTGTAGTTACCAGATATTAACCATTTACCATCAGAAGGGCCGTCTGCCTGTTTGCTGACCATTAGCATAATAATAATGATTTTCTTTCTCTCAGGACAGTATTTTTTTTATATAAAAATACCTTATGTTTTTTTCTGTGTCCCTGGCAATGTATATGCAAAATTCCATGAAAAGCGGTTGAATAATTCATGCGTGGGAGGGTAACAAACAAACAAAGTCACATTTGCATTTAAAATATTATTTAGGATTTTACCAATTCTTATGTTACCACAACCTGAACTAGGAACCATTTACATTTCACCTCAATACCGCAAGGTTACGTGTACGAAAAACTATATCAAATTTAGTAGAAAACAATATTCAATCATTCATATATGAACATTATTAGCGGTTATAAAGGCAATGTATTTAATATTAACACTTTAAATTTGATAAAAACCTATATAAAATTGTATATCAGTACTTTAAAATAATAATCCATACTAATATTATAAATGTGAATGTATGTTTGTTTGTTACGCTTTCACATGAAAACTACTTAACCGATCACCATGAAACTTTGTACACATATTCATGGAGGTATTAGAAGTAACATAGGATACTTTTTATTGAAAAAAAAAAAAAAACAAAATGCTAACGAAGCCGTAATAATTTAATATTATCACTTTGATAAACATGAAGAAAATTTACAAAATAAATATTCACATCTAGGTGTTTGTTATTTAAAGCCCAACCTAACCTAACCCAGCACCTCGCTACCTGTGACCACCACACCGACATAGCATACTCTTCTAAAACACTTTCGGACCGCTTAAGGGTTCATTTTAAAGCTGAGTATATTTTTAGTAGAAACTATTTTTTTTATACTTCATTCAATTTATGTTAAAGTTAAACATTTTAAACTGTGAATCGTTATTTTATAAAATGCGTTTATATATTCCCCAGAAAAAGGAGAAACACAATAACAATAAGTTAAAATGGCTCAAGCAAGAGTAAGTAAATTACCAACTACTATATACATTGTAAGCATTCGGTTGCAGTGTTTAGCATTTCCGTTTTGTAAAGCGGATCAGGGCTGGTCTTAATAGAATTCTGGGTGTATTATCTAGTAGGTTGGATAGTCCTTTTCTTATCCATTAGGCTACATTACATACATACATTACATCAAGGCGTATATGCAGTTAATTAAACAATATAATTAAATGACTAACAATTCTAACACTAGATTGAGAATGTACTAACACTAATATGGTTGGAATAACTGAAATAAAATTTTATTAGTATTACGAATAGCATTGGTACGCGTTCGTTCGCTTTACAGCTACTTACAGTTTAGACGCAAAATTCTTTGATTACTTGATTTTAAATTAAATTAAATACATCACGATCAAGGATCAAGATTATCGGTGACAGTGCGCAAGCGTTACCCGGTAGCGACTGTCGACCGCAGAATACGTAGCTATTCCAGTGTCACCGAAAACAAAGAGTTGAAAATATTTACGCACATCTAGATAGCGCATTCGTGAAACATTTTTCTTCTAATTGGATAAAAATCTTCGCCGGTAATTGGAATTTTTTTGAGTACTAGCTTTTACCCGCGGCTCCGCTCGCTTTATTATTGGTTAAACAACATTATATTGTCTAAAGCTAGAAGCAAATCAGATGACGCCATATAAAGATTCATACAAAGTTTATCCCGCTTCTTATAAGTTTTTCGCGAGAAAAAGTAACCTATCACCGTCTGCAGGATCCTATCTATCTTTACACCAAACGTCATTATAATCGATTCAGCAGTTTAGGCGTGAAAGCGTAGCAAACAAACAAACTCACTTTCGCATTTATAATATTACTAGCTGTGCCCGCGACTTCGTTCGCGTTAATATTGATTTTGTTAAATTAATTAGATGACGAAATAAGAATGTTCATAGAAAGTTTATGCATTTTTTTACCCCACTTGTTATAATTTTTCGCTAGAAAAAGTAACCTATCACCATCTCCGGTATCCTATATATCTCTACACCAAAATTCATTATAATCGATTCAGCGGTTTATCGAGATCGAGTTTCTTGCCGCTCTTCTCGATGACTGTGTTATTTTCCGAAGCGGTGGTAGTTTTGACGTTCATAAGCGCCTTCTCGGGACCTAAGTTGAATAAACTTTTTTAATTCGATTTGATTTGTCATGCCGTTATCGAAAGAACTTTCAAAATTATGTTATTACATATTTCATTTTTTATATATTAAATGCATACTTCTGCCTGTTTATTAAATGCTGCAGCGAAAGTTTTCAACAAGTAAAAAAGATTGACTTTATAAATTACCACATCCAGTAACACTATCGACATCTATAAGGTTTCCTTCACGTTTCGAGTTCGTTTCATCAAACTACCCTAAGAAAAAAAAACCCCCCAAACAAATTGTTTTGCGACGTTCTCACTTCTCCGTGATAAACGTTCCGACGCTTTGTTTACATTTTAAGTCAGTCCCTTCAATAAATTAATTAATTCATTATTTTTATAAAAACGTAGGAGGAAAAATATAACCTAGTGTGGTATAGTTAGTAGCGCTTGTTCTAATACCCGCCTGGCTAGCTACCACCCTCAAGTTAAAAATCTGCCACAAAATATCTATAGGTGTGTTCCGGAAGTTTTTCTTTTTTTATATAGTTTAGGCTTAGCGTTACGGCCATAATCTCACCTGATCTTAAGTGACGATACGGCCCAAGTTGGCAGACACGCTAAACCTGTGGAGGAACTGTCTCTCAAGTACAACTGCCGGAACACACCTATTGGTATTTAGCGGTAGATTTTAACTTGAGGGTGGTAGCTAGCCTGGCGGGCAACAGAAAAAGTCCTACCACCATGCCAAGTTGCACTTGAGCGCCAGTGCCTCCACTAGGCTTAGCGTGACCACCATTTTGGAGCACATTATCACTATCAGATGAGATACAACTTACACAAAAGTACTGAAACTTACATAACATTTGAAACGGAACATTGCCGTTTATTTCAGAGCCGGTAGTAGAGATGCCATATTTGAACACGCTCTGATAACGGAATTTAGTGTCGAGATATGTCATCAATTTGGTGCTTGGAATATCATCCCATACAATTTTTGTTTACACTTTTCGATCACGATTATAGAAAAAGACATCTTGGCTTGTGGCACTGATGTACGGTAGACGAGATTCAAATACAATTGTTGTATTCCATCACCCCGCAATGAATGAATGAATGAACACTTTATTGCACTTTTAATGTGTACACAGGCGAGCTTAATGCCACAAGGAATTTTTTTCCAGCTAACCAACGGTATTGTTATCAAAATATATAAAAAATTGTAGGTAGACAAAAGAAAATAAAAATTAATACATTAAGAAAATATAACAATAAAGTGAATTTAACACCGAATATAAACAAAATACATAAATAGTGTATTGAATAAACAAAATAAATACATAGAGAACATAAACACTCAACTCATATACATATAAATAATTATATATACAAACATATATATATATATATATATATATATATATATATATATATATATATAAATACATACGTACTTGCATATAGATATATAAAACATGATATAGATGATTATAATAAAGCATACGCACAGCAAACAAACAAAAAAGTATATTGAAAATACTAGTGTAAATTCATGAAGATAGCTTGTCCACTGTTTGGCAAATAAAAATTGGTTGTAGGTGGATTTTCCAATCCAGAGCGATCCTAAATTCTAGGCTTGGCGAATCGTCATCCCTGATAATCACACTGTGGTCAAACTCTCGGCCCGTAGACAAAACACCACGTTAAGATTAATAAAAACAAAACGTCAACAGAAAGGCGTTCCGCATGTCATCCGTGACAGAAGTAGAACATGGAACATTTTACTAATGCATATTTATATTAGTATTATAAAGAGTATAATTGCATCAATATGGTAATTAACTAGACAAAATAAATGTATTTTATAAATAGGTTCAGACGTATAAAGGATTTCCTATTTCAGACTTGCCCTAGACGTTAATAAATCCTGATAACAATAATATATACAAGTACTAATTTAAAACAAACTTAAAAATACATTAAAAAGTCTGTAGTCATTTAAAAAATCATGAATTTCTATTTTACTGTAATACTTTTTTTATGTAATATCGGGCAAACTAGCAAAAATGTCACCTGATGGTAAGTGATCACCGCCACCCATGGATACCCACAACACCAGCTTAGGCTATTTAACATCACGCTAATACCAATAGGAGCGAAGCTGTATTCAAATAAATTACAGAAAGAAACATATTTTTAGTTCCACGCGATCGAAGTCGCGGCCACAGTTAGTAACTACATATAAACAGTGTCACCTCACCACGTCTGCGTGACTGTCGGTCTAAACGCGATAAACTCAAAAACTGCTAAACGTATAACACTTTTTAAACTTTTGTATATGCATTACAATATAGACATTGAATACGGGTATAAAACGCGACTTACTTTTTAATAATTGCTTGACGTTTCGGCGCCTGGTTACACATGCCGTGGTTACCAGCCGACTAAAGTGTTGCGGTGTCTTCGTTACGTGGGGCAGTTTCTAGTAACTACCCTCATTTGCTCATTATCACTATTGATATTCGATCACACTACTAATGAATATTAATAATTCGTTAACGTCGAGCAATTATTATAAAGTCAGTCGCGTTTTAGACCCGTATTTAATATCTATATTATAATGCTAAACGGATTTTCATACGGTTTTCACGAATAAAACGGCATACGTTTTTGGCATGGTTCTTGAGGAACGTTTAAGTGTATAGTTAATTCATTAAGGTTTTATCTAAATGGGCTAATTAAAAAAAAATAACGGTTTGAAACTATGCTGCCTTGCCCCACGTAAACCGGTAGAGTTCTATTGATATGTTCTAGTTAATTTTTGAAGAGATAATGTCTCTGTTGATCATGTGTATGGATGCCACGGTAATGGACGAGAGTCCAAATTTCCCCAATAAGCCTGAGCTTTCAGTGAAGGAAAACATCGTGATGAAACCATAACAGGGTAATAAAACTATTTCTAATGCCCGCCTGGCTTGAAAATCTGCCACCAAATACCTATAGGCGTGTTCCGGTAGTTGCAATTGAGAGCCAGCCTCTCCTCTGGGCTCAGCGTGTCCATCACCTTGTGCCACGTCGTCGCTAAACATCAGATGAGATTGTGGCTATAACGCTAAACCACATATTATATAAAATAAAAATTTAAAACATTGTATTACGGAATTATTCCTTTAAAAAACATCTATTAAACAGTAGCAATGTTACCTGTATGTCTATATTCTAGGAGCAACACAATTACCTATGTAAAGTCGGGGCGGATCATTAGTATAGAATGGAATTTACAGCAGCCTTTATTTATTACACGTATATTTCGTATATGAGGTTAATGTACAGTTTTAGTTCCTCAGATGCGTCTAGCTAAATTGTATATGCGCCGACAAAAACACACCGTTCGTTTCTCAGACGTATTTTAAATCTTTTAAATATTTTAAAGATTTAAAGATATTTATAAACTGATACATTTAAAAAGACCGACGTATTACCAGTGTCATGTTAATGTTAATGTTACTGTAATTGTAAAAATGTTAATGTTAAATATGAAAGTGCAATGTTAATAATTATCTAAAATAACATAATAAAGCGGAAAAAATTTGATTGTTCGTTTGGACTCGTTAATCGTAGGAACAACAGCTAAGATTTTAAAATTATTTTTGTATTTAATAGAGCAATTATCGAGGACAGCTTTAGGCTATTTAACATCATTCTACCACCAATAGGTACAAAGCTTTGTTAAAAAAAGTTTTAGTCAAAAAGCTACCTGAAATACTGATTCACTCTGTTTATGATGACCCGAAAATTTTTAAAGTGAAACTTCTTATAGGAGAGCTGTCTTTGAAATTCTAATCCGCAACCTATTGTGTAACGGTCGTTCGGGTAAAGTCGGCTCGAGGCGACTAATGGAGCGAGAGAGAGATAGTGATGTATCTCGTCCGTCCGTTTTATTTTTTAATTTAATGCATTTGTTTTATTTCTAGGCCGCCTGATTACACGAAGGGCATCTTCCAAACGCTCGGCTTCAAAGAGTTTCACGAGTATCTAATGTTGCCAGAGGAGAAGCGACAGAGTGACTCGGGGAAGGCGTTACTCGAGCAAAGCATCGATAATATGAAAATGGCGACGAGACGATACGCGAGACGTCAGAACAAAATGGTTAGGGGCCGGTTTTTGGAACATCCCAATCGAGAAGTATGTTAGATGTTTAATTATAACACATACATGAAAGTTTCTGAAGCAACGATGGCTTTGAAGTAGCGTGTACGGACGGTTCGTTAATGGACGTAAGTTCGAATCCCTCCAAAAGCCTGAGCTTAAAGTGAAGGAAAATATCGTGATGAAGCCATAACCAGGGGTGAGGGAAGTTTCTAAAAACAACCAGCTTTCATTCGGCAAGTTCAGTAACATAACTGTAATATCCCTGGTGTTACAGCTGTCTACAGGCGACGGTAACCATTTACCATCAGATGGGCCGTCTGCCTGTTTGCTGTCCAATAGTTTAAAATAATTCAGTTAGCTTCACCATCGACTTAAAAGTCTGTCACAAAGCAACTGAAGCTATTATAAAAAGCCAGTTCTTTCACAAGTCTTAGGTCTTAGTGTGATTTTGGTCAACCCCTCGACCTGTAAAGAGATTTAACAAAATCAATCAATGATCCGATTTTTTTATAATGTAGATTTAGTCATTTCAATCAACAATTTAGTAAGCGGTGACATAAACTGCTGTCGGTATTAGAAAACACACGAACATTTAACCATGCTGCAAGTTAATTAGTTTAAGTTGGTTCATGACGAGCGAGTCCAGATATTACCTTTTATATAATCACACTAATTAAGCCTGCGGGACCGCTCGCTTAATAATGTTTAATCATTTCGATACAATATTACCAAAAATGTTTAAACATTTTTTTTTTAGTTAAGATTAGCGTCATGGCTATATTCTCACCTGATCTTAAGTGACGATACGGCCCAAGTTGGTAGACACGCTAAACCTAGTTGTCACTGGCTCTCTAGTATTTGGCGGCAGGTTTTCAACTTGAGGGTGGTTGCTAGCCAGGATTAGACAAAGCCTTACCCCCATGCTACGTTTTCCTCGTGACGTTTTCCTTCACCGAAAGCTCAGACTCATTGCAGGTGTTTGGATTCGAACTCACGTCCCTTGACGCAAAGTCGTACACACTACCACTGAGCTATAATCGCTTCAAATCGTTTGAATACGCCTTTATCCTTAGAACCAGTGACTGGTTTTCATATTTGCCGTATGTAGACCATTTATATTTTGCCGCACCTCTATCTACAATTGGATTACCACACACGACTACGCAATTTGTAGAAAAATTATAATTTGTATACGTCCAAGTATTTTATTTTACTATACTACTTTATACTGTATATTGTACTGTGTATACTGTCCTTTATTATAAATGGTGAAACAATATATTATATTGAATTGTATGTGTGGGCCTAATAATATTTAATTATTACTAGCATTTATCCGCGGCTCCACTTGCTTTAATATTGATTTTGTCAACCAATTCTGAATGTCGATCGATACAGAAATCTTTTATTCTATCAGTTTCCGTTGATCTATTTATTTCGGAATGTTGGTCAATACGGGTAGTTTAGAATTTATAAAAAACCATTGTTTAGCTAGTGTCTACTAACTATTGCTTGTCTTCCTGTAAAATTTTAGTTTTATGATTAAGATGTTTCTATAATACCTTTAACAATTATTCTCCAAAGTTTCCAATTATTCTCAAAAACTCCATTGCGTATCTTGATCTGTGCCCAGTTTCTGAGGTACTTTTAACTGTAATTTATCTGTTCAATAGTGTTATCGATTCGTTAACTTGTTAAATTGTGTTTCTGAATACAAAATCATACCATATATTAAACTTTACATAAACTCAGTTTAACTTAACTGGTCTATAAAGACCGTTTATTTATTCAAAAAGTTTTGTTTGACGTTTTAACTGTCAGAACTAACCTGAAACATTTTAGTTGTAAAATAGTAAACCACTTTTTGACGTTTGCTTGCGTAATTTCGTAGTTTATACTTTATATTCGAGAAATACGGATTGGAATTTATGAGTTCTTCGGAGTCTGATATAAATAAATAAATAAATTTGAATACTTTTGAACTTTGACTAGAAACCAGCGTATTTTGTCGATTACGTTCACAAATGACCAATAAGCTGATGTAAGTCTTTGGCATATTGTTCCTCTTAATGTTATTTATATTTTTTGTGTGTAATATGTGAGGTCTTATATTCTCTTTCCATACTAACGGAGAGACCGTTACCTTTAATAATATATAAGGGTTTGATGAAGAGAAAAAAAGTGAAATCATAAATATTTTTAATAATCTAAAGACCTCCATACGCATTCTGTCGATAGATTGGAAGTTAGATACCGGCAGGATTGCGTGTTATTATTTTACTGCGTGTATATTCCATGTTACGTTTTACGTTCATATAATAAATAACAATAAAACTGAACATTTCAATGGGTACCTACGTAACTGAACATTTTTATTACTTAAGCCATAAGTTTCTGTTTTTGTTTCGCATATTTAATTAAGCACAATACCATTAATATTTTAATTTCTGTAAAATATTTATATTGCATTCATCGCGAGTAGTTAAAACATATTAAATAGTAACATTATACGAACAGGTTGATTTTTAATAAAAACAATGCTAAAGATATAAGAAACTTGTAATAGTGATATCTAGTAACAAGTAGCGTAACAAACATATATATATATATATATATATTTATAAAAATTAACCGAATTGAATACACTACTTCAATACAATAATTTTGTAATAACGACATCTAGTAGCGAGTAGCGTGACAATATTTTTATTGGTGTTATTGAATTAGGAAAATATAGATGGCGCTTTTATAATTTTTATTCTATTCCAGATACCACCAATTTTTGAATTGGATACCACTGATTTAACTGCATGGGATGAGAACGTTAAAAACAAAGCAATTCATATATTAGAAAGCTATATCAATGAAACCACTTGTAACTACGAACCAATTAAGTCTGAAATAGATGAACAAAAGAAGAAAATTGATGGAAATTCTTACAATTATTGTGATGTCTGTAAAAGAGTTATCATTGGTGATAATGTGTATAGAATACACCTGAATTCCTACCGACATAAGAAGGTTCTCAAAAAGAAAAGAGGAGTTGAAGAAAAGGAGAAATCAGAGTCAAATGACAAATTGTAATACAACTATTTTTTAAGACAATCTTGAAGGATTATACACTTTTGCAATTGTGACGTTTTTTAATATTTACTACAGTGTGTTTTACATAATAAAAATAAAACCAAAATTCAAACTAAAGCATTCTATTCATTAAACCTAACCTCAGATTATTTACAAAAGAAAATATACATATATCATTCTACTTCATCTACAATAACATTATCAGATGTATTTTTATTTTTTGGTGCTCTGTAATCATAATTTTCAAGCTCTGGGTATTCTTTTATTATTTCACTGTAAGCTGTACATAATCTACCAAACTCTGAAACTGCTATTTGATATGGACGAGTCACAGGATCTATGTCAGCCATATTATACATTTTCAAAGCCATCTCATCCCTGACATCTTCAGGAAATAAAGTCTCAGCTCCCCTAATCGAATACTTCCTCCGCATGGAAAATATCTGACGGACAACTTTCTCAACTAACTTAAAAGGTAATTTAATTATGGGTTGCTTCATGGGTGTTAACGTAACCACTCCTACATCAACATCCGGTTTAGGTAAGAAAGCACCGCCAGGTATGTCAAACTTGTATTTAACATTACACCAATTCTGACACATGACAGACAATCTACATCTTTGTTTGTTCAGTATCGGGGCAACCATTCGCTCAGCGACTTCCTTTTGGAATGTCAATGTCATTCGTGTACGTCCAAATGCCCATGGTCCTTCTTGCCTTGATATCATCTCTAACCATCTAATAATAAGTATTGTTGATACGCTAAAGGGCAAATTACCGATCAAGTTTATCGGAGGTGGAGAATCATTCCAATCTCTCTTCGAATCACTAGGCATATAAATACCAATATCTGTTTTTAAAATATCTCCTGTGATAATGTCTACATCAACTTTGTTACGACATGCGTCAGCTAACAGTTCTAGAGATGGAACAAAACGGGGGTCTTTTTCGATTAAAATTACTTTTCTCGGTGCTTGATGGATAATTGATCTCGTAATACCACCGGGACCTGGTCCTATTTCGCATACCGTATGATTCTCTATGTTACCCGCGGCACGTACTATTTTGTCTATCAATCGAGGTTCCATGAGGAAATTCTGTGATAATTCTTTAAGAGCACGTAACTTGTACAATCTGATGACATCTTTAATACTAGGCAAAGGTGGTAATCTTATTTGCAAAATTTTCTTGGCTGCTGCCATAGTTTCCTACTGTTGCACCTTCGCCGGCTCTTCGAAGTCGTCGAGGAACGTCTCCTGCTTCACGGCGAAAATAGAATACAGGTAAACGCCCAATACTCCGGCGCCTATTGTGCAACCAGTTAGTCGGTTTCTTCTTGCGATATTTTGCAATTTTTGTACACGTTCACGATTCTTTTGTTCAATTAATCTCATGTAGGCGATTTCTGCCTCTTTCAGCGCTGGAGCTTGTTCCGTGCCGCTGATTTTGGGTTTATAATTCGAATCACCCATAACGAAAAACAAGTTATTGATAAATATATAACCTCAAATCGCTCAAAACCTATATATAATATTTTTAGAACGAATGAAAACGATCACAGAGCGCATAATGCTAAATCATAGACAAATATGAATCAGAGCATAGAGTCTACAAAGTAATCAAAGAGGACCAGAGACCAGTAAGAAATTAAAGAGGGCTAGAGAATGAATGGCGTAAATATCATATTTTTTTGGCAAAGTATGGTAATGCATCTGCTATTGTCTTGATTAGAAATTTGTATGTACTAAGGTAGTAATTTATAGAATAAAGGAAAATACAGAGGGATATGTTCGTAAACAAATTTAAAAAAAGGATCCGTAGAAATGTAACTACTTAAACGCAAAAAGGTGTATTTTATTAGAGAGCTAAGTTTTTTTCCTCCATACCAGAGACTTCATATCATAGACACATTGATGTTTTCATTACTTTATAAGATTGGTATAACACAATATCGCTATATAGTAATTTTATTCTTTTCTTTTACGAACAAAATCTGTATATTTTTACATTGAAAGTAAAAAAGTCTGTAAGAAGATAAAATAAAATATAATAAACCACACACACCAGCTTAAGTAATTTATTATCTAGGCAACAGCTGATTGATTGATAAAATACAAAAACAAATGTAGACAAAACAGTAACAAAAGACATGCGCACATCTATCTCTTTCTATTAAATACAACTTAATAAAGAAAATACTACTTTCGGTCTTCGGAATTCAGTTACTTTGAGCTTGCAATCTTGTATACGTAGTTTTGTGTTAAGAATGTTATGTCAAAACATCAAAACGTTGAAATTCCCGTATTACTCGTCGTGTTGCATTGGCGACGCGAGGAAGTTTGCTCGTGCGTCAGTGAAGGTGCAGCTTTAAACGCGTAATTTCGATATTTTGTTTTGGAAAATATGCCTTTTATATCCAAAGACTGGCGATCTCCGGGCGAAGAGTGGGTGAAAACTCAAGAAGGATGGGAAAAGAAGAAAGTATTAGAATGTACCGCGCAAAGGTGAGCATTGTTGCAAAATAAACAGCAATCCTTTGTTCGCATTTAGTGCAACGCTACGGGCCATTTATTCATATAATATTTCTAACATTTATCATGCCGCAGACAAGGTTGATTCGCTAGATTGTTTGAACGCTTTCGTGTGTCTTTGCAGATATGCCGCTGTTACTAATTATAATAATACCGAGGATAATCAACATAAATGGCAAGTATTGTTTGTTGTTGTTATAGATACTAAAATCAGCTGTTTCTGTTGTTGCGTTGTATTGATTTTCTTGTGCGTGTGTGTGTGTGTCTGTGCATAGCTTGTAGCTGTCATGAATGCTTTAGTGTGTAATACCCATTATGTTCATAGAAAGTACACAATTTCCTTATTTTAATTTATATAAATGTCAAATACCTTTTTACGACAGTAATAAAATATTGAACTAAATAGGTAATATACATTGTTACGTAGTAATCTGGCACAGATTTTTCTTTTAAATCATTCTTTGTAAGTTCAAATCCACCTGCAATGAGCTTGAGCTTTCGGTGAAAGGAAACATTGTGATGAAACCATAGCAAATTGGTAGGGCTTTTACTAATGCCGGACTGGTTAGCTACCACCGTCTAGTTAAAAATCTGCCGTCAAATGTCATTACGTGTGTTCCGGCAGTGGCACTTGAGAGTCAGCCCCTCATATAAGAGCCGGCATCGCACCTGCGATTCCTCTGGTGTTGTGGGTGTCCATTGGCGGCGGTGATCACTCACTATCAGATGACACACTTGTTCGTTTGTCCCGTATTCCATAAAAAAACCATCAACTTGAAAAATCTGTCACTAAATAGCTATAGACGTGCTGAGAGCCAGTCCTTCCACTAGGTTTGTGTCCAGAACCACATCGTTAGTTAACATCAAGTTAGATTATGGCCATAACGCTATACCTATAAACTATAAAAAAGTCTATACCCGATTGGATTACGGCGACATCATACCGAGTGACAAGTTCATCATACTGACTGTTTTATTTGTTATGTATATTCAACAACCGGGAAATTTCATGCCGTCATGACAGCTATTTCATCGCAAACACATTTTTTTTTTTCTAATGTTTACGACTCCCGCTAACCGCTCCCGCTACCGGTTTCGCACAGGTAATGGAATTAGTCATTGAAGATATACATATAGCATTACAACACTTAATAGATCTTTTTAAGAGGGATAATTTGGTGATACATTGTATTCATTCGACTCTATTCGTTTAAACCACGCACGCTACTAAAGCTTCCAGTTGAAATCAATTTTTCCAATTCTTTAACAAATAGCGTGATATTTCACCCAATTTACACAAAACCTTAAGAAATGATATACCTACACCTTCCTCATGAGTAACTCTGTCTATTGGTGGAAATCGCATGAAAATCGGTTCGATAGTTTTTGAGTTTATTGCAAACAGACAAACCGATAGACGCGGCGCCTTTTCTATAAAAAAAATCCGTTGTAACATCCTAAAATTGAATCATATTTTTTTAATAAAGATATATAAATCCTTTTTAATTAGGAATGAAAAACTTTCTCATGTAAAAAGTATAATTGTCGCTTCGATGGTGTTCCTGAAAGGCTCGATATGTAGTAATGAGGACCAATATAAAACAACAATAGTACAATTTTAGAAATTTTCAGACAAAGCTCGTACTCAAAACTCCCATAAGCTTATCTGCTTACATTGTAAGAAATCCGCAAATATATTTTACCTGGGTTAAATCAGTTACGGCTAGCAAACAATTTGTTCTTGTATCTAGGTCAGGCTGACACTGGCAGGTTCACCGCAATTATGTCATTAATTCTATGTCAAAACATGTTGAAGTATGTTCCGTTTCATTACCATAATTTAATCTATATTATTCAGTTCTGTAAATACAAGTAATGTTTGTTTTCTGTAATATGTATATAAAGGTCACAGATTACGAATATGGCATATTTGTGGTCATATCCAAAACGGCTTCATTGGATTTCTACGTAATTTTACGTACGTTATTCTACTGCTGAAAATCTATAAGAATTGTCAATAATACTTTAAAAAATCATAAAATAGAAAAGAAAATAAATATACAAATTACTGCAACATAAAGCGTGCAAAGTCGCGGGCACAGATGATATATTTTTTTTATACTTAAGGCTTAGTATTATGGCCGTAATCTCACCTGATATTAAGTGACGATACGGCCCAAGTTGGTAGACACGCTAAACCTTGAGGAGGAACTGGCTCTCAAGTGCAGCTGCTGGAACACACCTATTGGTATTTGGCGGCAAGTTTACAACTTCAGGCGGGCATTAGAAAGAGCCCTACCACCATGCTATGGTTTACTCACGATGTTTTCCTTCACCGAAAGCTCAAGCTAATTGTAGGTGCTTGGATTCGAACTCACGTCCCTTGATGCGAAGTCGTACACACTACCACCGAGCTATCATCCCTTCAAAAAAGAATATTTGAGCACTTTATTTTGTGGGTATAGAATGAGAACCCATTTCGTCCCATAGAATTTGTAATTATAAAAGGTATAACCAATTTCATAAACAATCCTTTAAATTCATACGATCTGGCTCAGAAATACCCGTCCTCTTTCGTCAAAACGTGAGGTACTAATCTGTCCGCCTACACCATAATAAAAGGCCCTCAAATGACTCGGATAACTTTGAAACATGTCCAGACAGGAAAAGGAAACTTTTAATTTGTTTCATGTTTTTATGTACACCCGTCGAAAAGACAAGACTTGATAAAAATGTATTCGGTTAATTTGGCTCTTTGATATGCATCTTTTAGATATTTACTACAGTCCCCTTTTTTCATTAAGTTCAAAAATCCTTTTTTCCTAACAAATCCGCTTAAAATAGAAGTAGAGCCTCGCTTTGATGATTTTAATATAATTCTCATGGCCCACATGAGGAACATAAAATATGTAGTTAAAAATCCCGATTTAACTCGATTATGCGTACGGCACATTATAGCTTCTTTCTAGAAGAACTGTAAAAGCTGTTCATGGGCTCCGGTATTACTAGGGCTTAAGTGCTGCTATAGTATTTTTAGTAAGTAATTGACTGTGATTGCCACCTGAAGAGTCTTGTCAGACTTTAGTATTGTCATGTCCCTATTATGGCCTGTCCGGGCGTTGCGAAACAAAGGACATAAATGTATTTTCTCACCACGATAACAAAAAAAAAAAGAAACTTCTGCCAATAGAAAATAAAACAACAGAAAACTCGGGTTTAATGATGCAAAAATTACCATATAATTTTATATCATTACAACAGACAATTCATTTAAGAATTATCAAGTCAAACTCTGCTTGAACCAAAAATTACAACAATGCGATATAGCGCGGCTAAAAAACGCCGGAGTATGCATGATGAGAGACCTTTTTAAACACTAGGCTATGTAAGTAGGGTTGTAGAAAGCTGGATAATAGTGAATTTACGGTTGATTGATACAAAAATAACTCTATAATTGATTCTTTGAAACTTTACTTGGACCAAAAATTGTATAATAAAACGTCTAAGTCTTGGAACGCATCATTAGAGGTCTTTTTAAATACTAGGCTATGCGAGTCGAGTATTAGAAAGCTGAATAATAGTGCATTTGCCAGCAGTAATCAAATACGAAGCGTTGGTATTACTATGAAGTATGAAGTTTCTACATAACACATGGGTAATGGGTTTTCTATTAGCCTTTCATTTGTTACTTAAATTCCTTTCATAGAAAAATAAACATGTATTGCTAAGTCTACAATTTTATCTTAGTAATACTAATCTTAGTAATATTATAAATAGGTAAGTTTGTATGCATAGGTGCTTGTTACTCAGTCATGCAAGAACAGATGAGTATATTTGGGTGAAATTCGACACATAAATATGTACTTTATTAGCTGGAGTAATACATAAGATGTATTTTATTCCAGAAATATTATTGGTTCTTTATTCTAACGTCAGGCGGACGAAGTCGTCTGTAACAGCTAGTAAGCAGGAAATATTTATAGAATAGAAGTTAATATGACAACGTTAATAATAAAAAGGACAAAAATAGACTGAACGGTAGGCATAGTGGTTGAAGCAGTTGTCTCAAAGTAACTGCCCCGCCGATGCGCTGTGGATTGGAGTCCCGCCTTGGACATTTATTTGTTTGATCGACAAAACTAAATTCCCTACATAGATGACATAATAATGAAGATTAAGGATAAAAGTTTAGGAGCCTTTATTCAAGAAATTAGTGCACAATGTTAATTACACTCTCACTGAGGATCCTCAAGTAAATAGAAGTAAACCATTTTCTTTAAAAAACAACATAAATATATTTTTTTATAAAAAAGTACCCCGATATATCGAATCTTTTCGTGAACAAATGGGGTGCAACATTTTGAAGTGTGGCCTTTGAGCAGCATGCATAAATTAGTAGACAGGTCCGAAAATATATATAAAAATCATAAAAAAATAAAACAGAACAGCTTACATAAAATAAGAAAGTAACAAACAAAACTGTGAAGAATTATACAATAATGATAATGAAATGGAAATGGATTATGTTATGCAATCGAACCATCAATGCGGGAATCCAAACTGCACTTCGTCGACAATCGTGTATTTGTTTAAATAAACGCTTGGTTGTCACGTGGTCAATAAAATTGTAAAGGTCTGGAAATAATTGCAACAAGGGTCAACGTAATTTCCCACTGGGATAGTCGTCTGAGTTAGTTAGCTCACCAGGATATATTTTCAATTCACCTTTTCAGAATGAGCAGGTCATGTAACCGAAATACTAGCTATTATTATACTAAGCTATAAGACTTGTTTTATTTCACTTTGGACCTGTTTGTGAACAGATGTGTCCTCCAGTCCCCTTTTGTAATTCAGATGCATTGTCCATTTATGACCCTTGCTATAGACCGTCGGTAATTTGTTGCTAGGTAAAAGATTGTTAGTTCGGAATGTTTCTCCTTTACCATTTACGGTTTTCCCGGTCTGCATGAGCAATTTGTGGAATGTTATTTATTAATTATTAATAAAAGATTAACAATGTTGTTCTTTATTTCACGACAATTTGTATTTGGAAATATAAATTATAAACAGTAACGGTTGTACGTATCAAATTGTGTATTTCTCAAAAATATGACAATAATAGCACCTTTTTGGACACATTTGAAGTCAAAAATCTACTACCGTTTCAGAAACAACATCGCGTTCTTCGAGAGAAGAAATGACGAAACAAACTCTCCAGAAATCGCTCTTTTTAACATGAGAATACAATTATCCGAATTTTAAAATAATCCACAATTGTATAATATGCGCCTTTTTAACAAGTTTCTGTTTTATAATTATTTTAAACTGTTTTAATTGCAGTTTACGTACAATTAGCATAATTTGAAATCCATCAATTTTGCCATAAATATTCCTTACTTGTAGTGACTCTTACCGTACCGTACCGTAGAATGTTGTTTCTAAGATTACCAAGTAGCTTTCAATAATATTCGTATTTCAAAGTGAAGTCTAGATAAACTTTTTTTGTTTGCATTATCTCGTTTTACGTCGGGCGTTTTATAAAAGAGCGATAAATTATCCACTAAAGACTAGTATAATTCATTAGGAAAAACGTCACGTTGTAATTTTATTTTAATAAAACAGTGACAGTCTAACTTTGAGTCTATAATTTTACTATATTTTGTTTAAAATGTCAGGTTACTTCTTAGCTCACAGCTTCTCGGGCCCGTGGCATTTCCCCAGCTCTGCCACCCTATAGTTACGCCACTGCTGAAGACCCACAATTACCCTTTATTACCACAGACGCAAAATCTGCTTTCGAACTTTTACCGGCTCCTGGCAAAGTCTAAATAAACCTTGAAACAGTTTTCTATTCCTGGCTTGTTGGAAGTCATCTCAAATTGGGTCAGGGGTCATATTGAAAAATCGTGTCCGTTTCGCAGGTGGAGACTGATCGAACGGTAAACATAGTTAGTCACGGGTGAACGAACTGTTGTATGAGACGCAAAATGTTAAACGTTTATTTACTTGGCTCGATGCGTCATGAGATTTCAACGATGTCTTAATGCAGCCACTCGAGAATCTTATTGATCCGGTAGCGTTATGAAATGGAAGACCTACCACTATATTCCTTCTTGGATAACAAATCAATGGTCGCTTCTACTTTTACGTAACAATGAACAAAATGATTCAGGAATCTAGTACATCTGTTCCTTGAATAAAATCAATGAACATGGAGAAGTAAGATTTCTTCTTTCATATTGTTTATGTACATAATAATGCAATCCTACAACTAAATTTAGAAATGGTTTTATTAGATTTCCATTGCATTAAATAAGTTAAAACCAATGACTTAGCAATAAAGACCATGCCTAAATAACCGAAATGGACCGCACCCAAAAGCTTTCAGTTTTTTTTTAATAGATCAGACGCACCCATTAGAAACGGTACAAAAATGGCAATGATTATGGTAATCTAATGATCATGTTACAAAATACACAAGACTTTGTATGTTAATATAACGTAACATAACTTATTCACATATAGATTAATTATTTTATAAATGTTTAGCTCGGAGAAAACGTTTCTTTGCATTTTATATGGAAACTCGAAACATTTTAATTCAGAATTTATTTACATTTAATTAGAGTGCATATGTGCCATTTTGTTCGATGACTTTCTGCCGTCTTGTAGGTAGTGCCATGATCCTGTTGCTCTAGAAATTTTGAAACTTCAGGTCAGAAAAATGCGATGAGTACTTTCGACCTTGATGTTAACCTAACACTGCCTAAAGAACTTTGAAGGGACCGACATAGGTAGAAATCTGATGGTGCAAGTACAGAACTATATGGCGTATATTTTGACACTCCCCAACCAAACTCTCTTGATTTTTGCTAAGTGGCTAAAGATGTGTGTGGTCTAGTGTTATCGTGATGAAAAACCACACCCTTTCTACTAGTCAATTCCGGCCGCTTCCTCCGAATTTCTCGTTTTAATATCGTGTGTGCGTAGAGATCCGAAACAAAGTCTCTGCACGGCGCGATAGTAAAAGCTCATAATGGACATTGCTCTTCCAATCCCACCATACATATAGCATCACCTTATTGCGAGTTAACTCAGGTCTTTTACCACAGTCTATGAAGCCTGACCGATTTTTGAGCACGACCTTTTTCGCACCTCTTGTACGTTATCCACTTTTCATCACCAGTTACCAATCTCTTTAAAAAGGTTTGGGTTTCATTACGTCTTAATAAATAAACGCATGTGAGTACACGGTTCGTTAGGTTTCTTTCAGTAAGCTCGTATAGCATCCAAATATCAAGTTTTTTTGTGTACCGAGTTATTTTCAAATGGGTCAAAACTGTTTTACGATCAATTCCCAGTTGTTCAGCTATTTCGGAACTGCTAATATGTCGAGTGAGACGCATCTTTAACCTTAAAATTCCCTCATTGAAAACGCTTAAACTAACTTTGTGCTACACCCGCTGACACTACATTAGGTCCATAAACATCATAATTTATTTTCGCGACTTTCGTTTCAATCTTTATCTTTTTTGTGATAAAATTTTAAAATGTATCAAATATATTCATTAGATTCACTCACTTTGACAAACTGAAAATTAGCTGGAAACAACATTTTACTAGTTTGTGCTTTTTTAATGTTATTTTTTTAATATCGTCAAAACGAACCAGATATCTAAGAAAGTACTATGCGAAGAGACATTTCCCCCGTCCCGGGTATAATTAATAACCACCATTCTTTTTTTTGAATATCATAATTTGCATAAAACAGAGGCTTAAACTTTCAGTGAAGAAAGACATCGCGAGGAAACCATGGCATGGTGGTAGTGCTTCTTCTAATACCCGCCTGGCTAGTTACCATCCTCAAGTTGAAAATCTACCGCCAAAATACCTATAGCTGTGTTTCGGCAGTTACACTTAGGTACCAGTCCCTTCACTAGGTTTAACGTGTCCACTATCTTGGGCCATATCGCCACTCAACATCAGATCAGACTGTAGGCTTGTAGCCATAATCGGACCTATTCACTGTGTAAAGTAATAATTATTATTGTGTAATTATATACATACTTATGCAATATATAATCATACGAAGATGATATTTTAAAGTATATTTGAACAAAAGTTAGTCCTCCATCAAGACAATGTAAATTCAAACTATCTTTAAACATTTCCTCGTTCTGAAAATAAACTACAATAATCTAACGAGAACTTTCACTAAGCGGCTGACAACATTAAAATATATACACATTTAATTTTCAACCCAACCCATACAAGTTAAGGTCCATTTCATTACGACCAGGTTATATAACAGCACAACCTACTAAATTAATATCGTCGTTAGCTTAATAGATTTTATGAGACCGGACCACTTCTGTATTTAGCATCGTTACAGTTGTCAGACGCGACAGACATTTCCGTTTGCAGATATTGTGATTGTTTTGTATTTGCGTTATGACTGTATCTATCATATTTTGAAATTACCGTTCTTGATTGATTTGAAAATATTTTAACCAATCATAAAGCAGTATTGATTTATGCGTTTGAAAGCGGTGTCATTATTGGTTGCTTGCAAGCGACTTCGAATTTTTATCTTTTCGCGTGATTTAAGTTTTTTGAGTCTTTCTTTTGTTGTGATTTTGTTTGCAGTAGTTCTTATTTACTACTTTTAGTTGCAATTACTTAAATCTAATTAAAATTGACTGAAGCTACCAATCACTGCAGTTTATACCATTAATGAGAATCAAGGCCTAATACTGCCTAAAGCTTTTTATGACCCATTTCAACATTCTTATACCCCTGCTTTGCAGAACGTAAGTTTCCTTCAAGGATAGACTTTCACATTCAGTTGTCAAATCAATTTTCTCCATCAGCGACCTCCATCCAATCCTAAAAGTGCGTAAATCCTAATTAATATTAGAATAGTAAGGATCAGCAGTAATTTAAAAACAGACTCTATTACATTCAACAACCACGAATATTGGCTCCTGCTTTGAATTCTAATAGAAAGTAGCGACCCATCCTTAGGTTTGCAAGTATAGCACTAATCACCCTCTGCGCTAATTTGAAAATTATATCAAAATATGTTCAACCGTTTTATTTTCTATAGTAAACATACGTACACATAACAAATTTTATATCTATATGAATATTATAAAGCGGAAAAGTTTGAACTATGATTCAGTAAGGCTATTTAACATCACGCTAAGACCAATAGGAGTGGAGCTGTAGTCAGAGAAGTGACGAAAAGTGGCAAAAAGGGAAAGCTTCTTCCATTGGACCACATCCACCACAGAGCGCCGCGAATTGTCAATAACCAAGTTCTTTCCGATTGGTTCGATCCACTGGCAATCCGAAGAGACGTGGGATATTTTTGCATTTTCTATAGAATTTACCATGGGGACTGTTCCGAGGAATTGTTCGGATATATACCTGCCACTGGATTCCAACACCGTACAACGCGTCATAAACTTCAAAAATTAATAAAAAATATAATTATTTAATAACATTCCATCCTCACCATGTGGATGAATGGTGATGCACGACGGTGCGTTTCGCACAGGTTTTTTTTTGTTTTGCCTCACATAACTATCTTGTGGAACCATCTTACGGCGGCGGTATTTCCGGACCGATACTACTACGAAGAGAGTCACTAAAGAAGAAGTTTATTTAAACTAACGTAGCTATTATCGATCATGTTCGTCATTTGTGTATATATTTTTATTTTTGTAGTGAATAAATAAATAAATAAAATAAAATACCTTAAGTGCCGGCAATGCATTTGCGATTCCTCTAGTGTTATAGGTATACATGGGTTTATTCCATAAAAAAATTAATATAGATCCGCGCGAAATAATACGCTGTCACATCTAGTATAAGTATATAGATAGCAATTGGCTAAAGAAACAGGAAACTTGAAATGTTGCAATTGGCCATGAAAGACTCATGCGGGTCGCGACTCATGAGTTTACTGAACTGTAGGTTGCAGAGAATCCAAAACAATCCTTACTTATCGTAATAGACTGTGACTTCTTCTAAATTCTAAGTGACTTGTGTGTAATTTGTCATAACTTACAATATATATTATACTAACTACGCCCGTGACTTCGCTCGCATGGAACTTAAATTTTATTTAATCGTTTTTGTACCATTGGTAGTAGTGTGATGTTACAAAGCCTAAAGTCTTTCCCCACGATCATTCTATCAAATACAAATTTTTTTAAATCCCACTAGTAGTACCTAAGATTGGCGCGTCCAAACAAACAAATAAACTTGTCCACTGTATAATATTAATATAGATATATTAGTAAATAGCTATGACCTTGAGTCCGCAAGCGTTTATTGCGTAGTAATTATTTCCGTCTCGTAACTTTATTTTTAGTTGTGTTTTGTTTTACTTCTTTTATAGAATGACATGTTTTCTCTATTCACAAAACTAGGCATTGCCCGCGACTCTGTTACGCTTTTTCTTTGAATCCCATCGTCATCGTAAACATCTTTCTTAGTGGATGTCTGCACTGAGAAAGCAATTCATGCTAATATTATAAATGCGAAAATGTGTTTATTTGTTACGCTTTCACGCCTAAACCACTTAATCGATTATGCTGAATTTTGGCATAGAGATAGATCGGAACCTGAAGACGTTGATAGTCTACTTTTTCTCGCGGATACCTTATTGGAAGTGGGGTAAAGAGAGAGATAAACTTTGTATGAAACTTTTATTGCGTCATCGGATTTGTTTGACAATATTAACGCGAACAAAGCTGCACGTAAAATCGATTATGTTATACATGTCAATTATTAATTGATTCGTGAGTGTAGTCTTAAAGGTCTAATGAGTGGTTGTTTTGATGAGGAATATTTCATATAATGACTGATACGTATTAGAGTATATAGAACACGTTCACCCACTAATCTGTTTTAGGAAATAAACGAAAACGTATTACGTTCGAATCCCAGGCACCTGTAATAAATCACCAAGATAATGCTGATTTATTATTATATCGAAAATATGAATAATAGATGAAGAAACTATCCGCTTCAGCGATTACAGTATCGACCAAATCCGAGTCATAAAATAGATAAATACAGAATGTCTACTCGGATAATTTTTAATTTATTCACGCAGATTCTCGTTTTAGGAGTAAGCAACCAGTATCATCTGAAGGTCTATTAGCACCAGGAGGCATTGATTATAGGGATAATCGATATTTATGCTAAACAATAGTAAATAAGTATCGATATACAAACCAATAAAATATCGACTTATCGATGGTGTAAATATAATATTGGGATTTCGACAGTTCGATCTTCAACTAATTGTTCCAATAAAATGTTTGTATTCGTACTCTAGAATATTAAGAAAACCACAAATTCTATTAAACTAGCTAAAAGCGGTGTTTTAGCTCTTTAAGTGTGCTATCTAGCAATAATCTATCTAGTGAAAATCTGCCGCCAAATACCGATAAGTGTGTTCCGGCAGTTGCACTTGAGAACCAGTTCCTCCACAGGTTTAGCGTTTCCACCAACTTAGGTCATATCGTCACTTAAGAACAGGTAACACTATGTCCACAACACTAACCTTAACTAAATAAAAAAAAATTAGAAAGCAATTTTTAAAGAAAATTAACTTTTAAATACATTGATACTGTAAATAATCAATACGACAAATCATTTTCATAATTTTTTATTTTATCCTAACATAAAAGTAAAGTAATTTTTCTCAGTAAACTGTAACATAAAAATGTATAAATTGTGGAATAGGGCCAGGGCTCGTTACGCCCACGATGGTAAATACGAACTCAGATCATTCACTTTACCTTAAATTTCGCATACTAAATGATGTTAAAATAATAGCTCACACTGTGCTATTGTGTTGCACATAGCTCACATTGTGGGTAGCACTGGATATTAAATTATAGATATAGATAAATATTTCATGGACTGTTTGTTTTGCACTAAAATATCGATCTATTCACATACCCATGTTTATCCTATATTGATATTACTGAAGCAATATTAAATCCGACGACAACATCCATGATTTCCTAATATCGATCATCCCTAATTGATGCTAACCCAATTAAATAGAAAATTTATTCCATCGAAAGGAAAGGAAATCTTGGTAGCTGCATTTTGAAGCGATGATAGCTCAGAGGTAGCGTGTATGAATTGCGTGAGCGTCATGAGTTCGAATCCAACGACCTATAATGAGCTTGAGCTTTTGATTAAGGAAAAACATCGTGAGGAAACCTTAGCATGGCTTTTTCTAATTCCCGCCTGGCTAGCTACCACTCTCAAGTTGAAATTCTACCGCCAAATACCTACTTTTTTTTCGGCAGTGGCACTTGAGAGCCTGTCCCTCCTATAAAGGTAGGTAACGCATCTGCGATTCCCCTGGTGTTGTGGGTTGTGGGCGGCAGTGATCACTTACCATCAGGTGACACGCGTGCTCGTTTGCCGCCTATTCCATAAAAAAAACTTAACACAAATACAAAAAAGATATAGAGAAAGATACATCCATAAGACACATCTCACTTTATTAATTGGTGTATATTACTTTATTAGTTCTTAGGTAAAGGCTCACGCGCTTCTATATGGGTAGATAGTTAAAGAAGGTTGAACGTAGAGCGGACGCTCTGTATATTATATGTTCTGTGGTTGAACTTAGACCATGACCCATAAACCCACTTTGGTTTTCCGCACCCGTATTTATGCGATTGTAGGCTTATAGATAAATGCATTTTTATATAAATCTTAATTTTGCGTGCGGCTTCGTTCGCGTTAATATTGTTTATGTCAAACAAATCAGATAACGCAATAAAAGTTTTATACAAAGTGTATGCCTCTCTTGAGCCCACTTACTACAGGATTTTCGTGCGAAAAAGTAGCCTATCTTCGTCTCCAGGATCCCATAAACCCTGTGCCAAAATCCATTACAAACGATTCAGCGGTTTAGGCGTGAAAGCGTAACAAACAAAATAACTCACTTTTGCATTTATAATAATAGTATCTATTATTATATTGTTAGCAATTGTCCTCCACGACGACACAACTACCCCCATCACTGCTTATAGCCACTGCCTATAAAAGGGCAGTTAGACCGCCGATGCTCTCACTTAGTTCTGAGCGTCCGTCGCGTGCACATCAGTTGTGTTGCGTTAGCGTTAGGCCGTAGCAAAGTGGTTTCTTTTTATTAAGAATTTCTGCTTCCGATTGATAAAATCAGACGTGGGATAAGTAACTTCTAGCCCACAGAACTAAGTAGTTTTAGTAAATATGACTGGCGGATCCAGTCGTAGATCGCAACGTCGTTCTAGTAATAATAGGTCGCGGTATCGGTCACGTAGCCGATCGAGTGTTTCATCGCGGAATTGTCGGTTACGGCGTCGTTCCTGTGACACTACACTCCGGAACCCCAGACGTGTTCCGGGCGGGTTTTGAGTCAGGGTCAGGTGAGGTCGAGCCCACATAAGGTCGAGGCCCTTGTAAATTCACCGGTTCCTGAGAACGTTCAGCAGATTTGTGAAGGTTCTACCAAATGAACAATATGAGCTGAAAAAAAACTACACAAGCAGCGGCGCAGTATATGGTGCCTTGGCGTGGCGAGTGGTGCCCTGAGTTATGTGCAGCCTTCTTTGAGGGTATGTAAAAGCTTTTGTTATCTGAACTACAGGCGTAAGGCCTTGGCGTTCAATTATCCGAACTTCGGGCATATTGCCCTGGCGTTCGTTGAACTACAGACCTAACATGGTCTTGGCGTTCTGAACTACAGGCTTTAAGCCTTGGCGTTCATTATCTGAACTACAGGCGTAAGGCCTTGGCGTTCCATTATCTGAACTACAGGCTTTAAGCCTTGGCGTTCATTATCTGAACTACAGGCGTAAGGCCTTGGCGTTCCATTATCCGAACTTCGGGCATATTGCCCTGGCGTTCGTTGAACTACAGACCTAACATGGTCTTGGCGTTCATTAGACTTCAGGTATATCTGCCTTGCTGTTTTACTTTCATACACAGCCTGGATGGTGGCAACGACTGGAAGCTCAGCTGGAATAAAAGCTCTGAATCTACGAAGAAAAATGCCTGGGCTTGATGAAAATACGGTTGCACACGAGCCACAGAATAGCGCATCACGCTTTGGGACCGTTTACTCTGTGCCTTCCCTAAATGTAGACCAAGATCTTGGAGCTGCCGTTGTTGTCGGTCCAAGCAGTTTGATTCCAGGCTCAGGAATCACTGTCAGTGATTCACTGTCCACTGTCACTGGAGGCAAGATACTTGGTCAGTCAATGAAAACGGCACCGGACCAGGCTTCAGCCACGGAGCTTGTGTCGAGGGCGACACTTGGTCAGGAGAGGCCGTGTTAGCAATTGTCCTCCACGACGACACAACTACCCCCATCACTGCTTATAGCCACTGCCTATAAAAGGGCAGTTAGACCGCCGATGCTCTCACTTAGTTCTGAGCGTCCGTCGCGTGCACATCAGTTGTGTTGCGTTAGCGTTAGGCCGTAGCAAAGTGGTTTCTTTTTATTAAGAATTTCTGCTTCTGATTGATAAAAATATAATATAATATAGTAGTAAATGAATCTTGTATTTGTTTTACATTCGAAAAGGTTCAACCAATTCAACAAAACTCATGGTTAGGTTTTCTAAATGCTTTTTCTTCCAACTAGCACAGGGACGGCGAATCAATGGCACGTGATTCAATATTTTGAGGACGCCATTAATAAAAAATTTCATTATGAGAAAAGAATACCTTAATTAAGAAAGTTTTCTGAGAATTTTTTTTGAAAAAATAATAATTAACAATAATTAGTTGAGTACATTTATATTGACCCGCAATATAAATAAAAATTCCGATAATCAAATTTTGCTAATAAGGGATTCGTTATCAGACACATTTAACTGTTTGAAGAAGTTGTCATGGCACTTTAATTCAATTTACGCACATTATAACTGATACATTGTTAAATGTATTGTTTTTTTATTAAATAGATTTGTATTGATAGTATTTAGTGTTATTATTTTCCCGATAATCACGAAATCAACATTATTTGACGGCTCGTCTATGGACTTATTACACATTACTTTATAAAAAAAATGGCACGTTGATACACATAAAGGTTCGCCACCCCTGAACTAGGAGAAATGACTTGCAGTATTTTTTTTATTGTTAAGCTTTATTGTTACGACCATAATCTCACATGATCTTAACTGACGATACGGCCCAAGTTGGTAGACACGCTAAACCTGTGGAAGAACTGGCTTTCAAGTGCAACTGCCGGAACACACCTATTGATATTTTGCGGCAAATTTTCAACTTGAGCTATGCTATGCTATGGTTTCCTCACGATGTTTTCCTTCACCGAAAACTCGAGCTCGTTGTAAGTGGATTCGAACTCACGTCTCTCGCGGGTCGACGGGTATAAATGAAACGATGTACTTTAATGCAGGTTAAAAAATAAATATATAAGTGTAATTTCGTATTATCTTTAGTTACGATCTTAAGAATTTGATTACTTGTACACTTCAGAACTATTGTTTCGCAAGAGCTCGCTGTTAAATCTAACGTAACCGAACCGGATTACGAGAGATTAAGTAATACTTGTTGTAGGAGCTATTCTTTAATAATGTTTTCTTGATACATATATATTAAACTAGCTATGCCTGGGACTTCGCGTAGAACTTACGCGTTATGAAGCGGTGATAGCTCAGTGGTAGTGTGTATGGACTTCGCGTCAAGGGACATGAGTTCCAATCTACCTACAAAGAACTTGAGTTTTTGGTGAAGGAAAATATCGTGAGGAAACCACAGCATGGTGGTAGGATTTTTTCTAATACCCGCATGGCTAGCTACCGCCCTCAAGTTGCAAATCTGCCGTCAAATATCAATGGGTGTGTTCCGGCAGTTGCACTTGAGAGCCAGTTCCTCCACAGGTTTAGCGTGTCAAAGATATTTGTGAAACTTCACTAGCAAGCGAATAAAAAGAATTTGAATAAACTTAAAATATATCCTAATTAAGAGAAGAGTATTTTGACAAACTATTACCTACCCAGAACCGAGATGTTTATGCATCCGAAATATCTTTATAGGCACTTCAACTATAAACGACCGTCATTAGTGACTGGATAACGATTCCTTTTTGCTTTTGAAATTACTTTCACGTGTTTATTAAATCGGGAATTTAAAGTAGGGTAGGTATTTAATACGAAACGACACGAGAAAACATGGAATCAACACGGTTTACAATTCTAAAACGGGATTTAAACAGTTTATAAGTGCTGTTAGCAGACTCAATAGGGTGGTGTTACGATGCTCGTCCGCGCATCCTTGGCAGAGAGCCAGGGTGCCTTTGCCTTGTTGGCCAGAGAAGCTCTTTCGCTGTCTATGGTTAGTGTTCTAATTTTAAATTTGGAACTATGAAGTTTTTCCTATACGCCGCATTTCGCTGTGACGTATTTTTGTTTTAAAATGGCTCCCTCTTTTGGTGTGACAAACTTTTTTTATCAAAATAAAATATTGTATTGAAAAGGATACTTTTGATATGCATTGTTAGGAGGTACTATAATATTAGTCATACGTATAGCTAATTCGAACGAAATACATATATTTAGTAAGAAGTTATCAAAGAAAAATTGTTTGCTTTATGTAGCCACCTTGAAATTGAAACATCAATACACTGATCAAACCATACAAATACCGCGGAGGACTTGCACGAATGAGTGAGAATATAAATGCTACATTGCCAACTAATACGAGCCACGGGTACCGCCATATTGGCCTTTCACTTTACCCCTACTCCGCGGCCAGTTGTAATGCGACATGCAATAGATGGACGGATAAATTTTACGCGATGGAAAAAAAACGCTTTCATGTTTAATGAATTGAGATCACTTAAGACCATGAAAGGATTCGAATGGCGTGGCACCCACTCAAACCACTACACGAACCATTCAATTATTTTGAACTAGTTTTTTCGTCCAGCTTCGCTCGCGTTAATATTGATTTTGTCAATCAATTCGGATGAAGCAATAAAAAGTTTCATACAAAGTTTATCCCTCACTTTACCCCACTTCCAATGAGGTTTTCGCAAGAAAAAGTAGCCTATTACCGTGTCGTGGTTCCGATCTATCTCTATACCTAATATTCAACATAATCGATTCAGCGGTTGAGGCGTGAAAATGTAACAAACAAACAAGCTCACTTGCGCGTTTATAATATTAGTAAGAATTTCACATGAAAAGTAACTGTGATATATAATCCGTTCCATACTTATTTAAAACATACGCGATTCTCAAACGTCGACTTCAGTGGTCATGCAATACCTATGCGCTCCATTTCACGACGTATTACCACATAAACCTTGAACGAGGTATTTTAAAAATGTCTGAACTAATTTCATTTGGATATTCCGCTGCCCCACATACAGTTTCAACGTCGGCTACCACTGCGTTTACAGGAAGTGGTATAACTTTAATATATTATAAATAAAACATACCAGTTGTAATGGTTTATAGCGTTCGGTAGTGGAACGGTTGAGATTAGATCAAAACGTTTTTAAAATTTTAGGTTCAAGAGGTTTTTGGAGTTTGCTTTCAGTGTTTTTTTTTTATTATTTACTACATATCTGTGACCGCGAATTCTTGTACGTTTTTGTAACTCTTTTTGATACAGCTTTGCTCTTATTGGTAATAGCGAGATATTAAGTAGTTGAAAGCTTTCCTCAATTATAGCTCTATCAAATACATAAACAAAGTAAGTAGGTACAAAGTAGTAAGGTACTTCCTAAGATTAGCGCGTTCAAAAAAACAAACATTTCCGCTCTATAATATTAATACGGATTACGTGACTGAATTTGTGTGAACTTGAATAATTAAAATAATTCCAACTGTACTACTGCCTTAAGTGACGTTTATTTTTCATGCAGACAAAAAAAACACTGAAATAAAAAAATTAAATTTAAAAAATCATATCGAATACAGGCAATGTCGAATGAGACACAGTTAAAAAAGTCTTTTAGAACTTAACTAATAATTATCTACTATAAAGTTAATAGTGGTCATCTATAAATGTTCAAATAATACTCCACTTCCTAGTACAAGTCTACAATCATATGAAACTATCGGATGACTACAATAGTTTAATATCCGTATCCATGACTGAAATATATGCAACTAAATCTTGTAACTCTACTTTGTAAAAAAAATTAATTATCAAGTAGAAAACAATTTATACCTCTAATAGTTTAGTGCGAATATTTATTTATTGGAAATCCAACAAAGAACTTATACAGCTAGTAGGTATACATATTTAAATAACACATAAGGCAATAATAGGATTTTATAAATGTAAGTAATATATACTACACTATAAAATGAAAAGTAGAAATTAAATGTAAATAAAAATAATAAGGCAAATAAAATAAATAAATTCAAGTTGAAAATCTGCCGCCAAATACCATTAGGTGTGTTACGGCAGTGCCATTTGAGAGCCAGTCCCTCCTATGAAGATCGCCAACGCACCTGCTATTTCTCTGATATTGTGGGTATATATTTAAGATTCATGGCGCGGGATGTGTGCGTGCGTGTGTGTTTGTGGGAGTGTGTATGTATGTTTGCACTATTTTTAGCTTTAGCGTAATGGCCATAATCTCGCCTGATCTTAAGTGACGGTGCGCCCCAAGTTGGTAGACAAGCTAAACCTGTGGGGGAACTGACTTTCAAGTGCAACTGCTGGAACACGCCTATTGGTATTTGGCGGCAGATTTTCAACTTGAGGGTGGTTGCTAGCTAAGCGAGCATTAGAAAAAGCCCTACCACCATGGTATGGTTTCCTCACGATGTTTTCCTTCACCGAAAGCTCAAGCTCATTTAGGTTGATTCGAAGTCAGGTTCTTTGACGCGGATTCCGTACACTAGTGTGTATTATCATCGCTACATTCTTTTTTTAATTCTGTACGAAATTTTTATTATGGTCTTGAATGATATTTAACATCGTTAATCTGTTTCTATCAATTCATAATCTATTTATTTTTCTTCAAAAACTATTATTTCTTTCTTTAAATGTATCAAATTTGTACTAAACGTATCATGTCACGTATATATAAATATTTACTGTCTGTTTAAACAGCAACAAATCACATTGATCATGACCATGTAACCTTTGACATGTGCAGCGGATACTGCAAGTTCATCGTTCATTGATACAACCTTGTTCAGACGCCTGTTATGCATTCAACTCTAATGAAATATTCACTATAAACACTGTCTACTTTGTTGTCAGTCGACATGCGAATTATACTATATGATAGTCCAGGGATTGCCAAAGAGTGCGCCGTAGAAAGCGAAAAAGACCGCCGTAGAGCGATTTCATTTCCATTCTCCGAAACTCTGGTATCATTGTATCTATCTATGTAATTAGCTAGATGAGCCCCTGTGACAGACGATATACGATTCAATGATTATTCGCTTCGCTTTCTTACGTCTGAGCTTTCTCCCGCCACGGTAAAATAATTCTCAAAGTAAACATAAAATTAGCACGATAATTGATTTCTTTTTGGTTAATTGTTAAAAGCTATTACCAATATGCTTAAGCCCGGGTTGCTTAGAGACAGCTATGAATAAACACATCGAGAGTACTCAATAAATAGCTCCACGGTGGCCTTACATCATATGTGGTAAACGCTAATAATTGCATTTCATTTTTTCCTGTGGCCCAAACGGGTATATTGCTTATGCCTGGGCTACATTAGCGGGCTTCGGTGAATATTCATGTATTCTTTGCATCGCGTAGTATATGGGCGAAGACGATGTACTATCAGGGCACTGTCGGTAAACTGGCGCGCTCAAAAGGTTTTGTCGCGACAGTATTCGCTTATAAGTGGCTCATTAATGCAACGCCATTATTTCCTCCATTCTAAACAGCCTACATCTAGGTCGTACAACAAACCATAATCCTGCACGATGAATCTTCGTCCGCCTAATGCAGACAAGAACTTCGTGCATGCCCGTACATGATGTTAGCCCCAGCATTAAGAATTCACCGTGGTCTGTCAGGAGACTCCTCCTCAGACGATGCCTGCGATGACATATGCACCTGGGGCTTAGCAATATTTGAAATCTTAGTGATGAACATACCCATGTCCCGTCTAAAGTTTTTTAAACTCGTTACCGACTTCACACCTTCATCTATTGAATTTACTTATTTCTGTTGCATCTGTTCATATTAGTGGTGTAGGATAACGAATACAGTGCCTTCTATCTGTCTCTATTTTCTCTCTAATTTTCTTGGGTGATAGACAAACAATTCAGTAGGATTTTATACCATACTACTATATACTTCGATTTATTAAAAGTAAAACACGCTGTACTGGCACGCTTAGGTGACTAAGTTTGGAATTAGCTAGGATATACACGACCATATTATACATAATGTGGGCGCCATCTCTGGTCTCTGGCAACACGGGAGTTAGAAGCGTCACTGTGGTGCGTTTTAGTGGGTAGTGTTGGGTGATTAGCACCCGATGAGTCTGGTTCTTGCCACACGCCACTGTCGCCTTGGCTTGAGCCCGGGTAATGCAATTACGTATTGTGATGAGGAAATCAGTAAAGAATATGATTTTAACACCACGTTTAAAGGAAAAATTGTTTATCTCGAAGGTGATCGTTATTTTTGTATTGTTCTATGTTTACCATACGGCACGATGTATTCACTTTGCCGTAATATTATTTAAAATTTCTAATTTATATTTGCTCCTTTAATAAATGCGTGTAGGTTTGAGCACTTTCTACTTTTTGAACAGCGTTGTCTTATTTCGATTCACATGATATGAGTCATATAGAAACAAAGCGGGAAATCTCACTTTTCTCATTTTTACTGTTTGTATTATTATTATTATTACTAAGGGTTGTATTATTTATTTAGATAAATGTGTAAAAAATAAACACTTGTTTCCAGAAACTTTTGAATTAGTATAAGGGTCATGTATGTGCAAAGGGAAGCTATTATAAATAAATTAAAAAATTGATTATATTATATATAATAATGTTAACGAGGAAGATTAGTTAGGAATTAATAAATTAAAGGTTCTTATTAATTCTGGTATATTAATTATTAATGTAGATTTTCTTTAATTATTATACGACCGACGTATCTTGACTTGTATACTCAAAAAGAAAAATGTACATATTTGCGGATGATTTTTTTTTATTAAATAAACGCCGAACAAATAAAAACCAGTTAGTTCAATAAATCTCTTCTGCACATGCATCTGTACGAGTTTCAGTTCGGCCAAGTTTCGTAGGCCGTACTGTTGTAACAGAATTATTGAAAATGTATTGAATTTCTTTCATCATTCTTGTAAATAACCGCACAGCCATGCACGAGAGACGCGCTGAGAGCGCTCGTTTCGCAGGTCTAATTTTAATTCGTTCCCATTTGGAATTAAATTCGTTGCAGCCAGCGCTCCATTTAATAAACGGCTCGAAATATGACCATTTCCTTGTTCCTATTTTTGTGTTTAATAGACACGATTACTAAGTTGTGCATTTCTACCTTCCTTGAGATATTAAGAAACGAATTATTCTTACTGTGACTACGATAAATCAGTTAGAAAACTATCATTTAATTATATTAAATTCGAATCGACCGAAGTGAGTAAATGTAAATTAACGTATTTTTCAATTAATAATAAATATAGTAACAATTGTGTATTAAAATACGTTGAAAAGCTTTCGAAACGTCGGGATCAAAATTAATAAATAACCGCGATAAAATCCGTTTAAATTAGTTTTATTTCGATGAGTAATATTGGCGTAAACATAAGAAATCATAACAATTGTGTATTTACATTATAAATATATACAATATAGATAAATGTATAACTATACACAGTACCTTAAATGCTCAATCACGTCAAAATTAGTGAACTGATTGTGGTGACTCTGTCAAAACTCGATGCCGAGTTTTTCGTAGATGGTTCTTGAATATTTTATTGGGTTCCATTGGCTCTTCCCCTTTTTTAGATTTTCTTTTGTGTATATTAGTAACGGACGGGCGACAGCTGATCTATATATGTAAATCCTTTCCTTTATAATTTTCTTTTGTGTATATTAGTAGCGGGCGGGCGACAGTTGATCTTTATATCTAAATCCTTTGCCACTAATTTATAAATGTGTACTTCTCGATACAACTTAAGCGATTGAATGGCTTTTGTCTTACCAATTGACCCTATCCTTGTCCAAAGTGGTCCCGTCGTCGAGTATATCAGAAAAGACAGAACACGGTCTACCGGGAAGACTAGCTAGTATAAATTTAATTTAAGACAAATATACTAAAAAAATGATCTACAGTAGTGAAATGTAACTGCGTTACTATGAAATGTTTTTAGGATCGAATAAATTGGTAACAGAAATTACCTCGAAATATACAAAAACGAACACCTTTTAGTCACCGTATTACAGCAATTAGATATATAATTGAAATAGTAAATTCTTCATACGGCAGACTTTCTTTTCAACTGAATACTAAAAATAATGTTATTTATTATTAATGCGAATTGCTCGTTAACTTTCGCACGCTGCGCTCGAGTGTAATAATTAAAATCAATAACAAAAACTGTAACTGATCGGAGTGAAAATACAATAAAACATTTTACGGTTATTGTAAATCTATATTAATACTAGAAAGAGGAAGAGTTTGTTTGTTTGTACGCGGTAATCTTAGGTAGTACCAGTCGGATGTGTAAAATTATTTTTGTATTTGATAATGCAATCAATGAGGAAGGCTTTAGGCTATTTAACACAATGCTACCACTAAAACGGGTAAACGGGCAAAATGATTAAATAAAATTTTAGTTACACGCGAACGAAGTAATACAAGTACAGATTTACCAGGCTTGAAAGGGCTAAACCAAAGCTATTCACCCGTTATAACTGATGTCAACACATTCATTCTGTATTATCTCATTAAATGACGCCTTTATTTTACTATATCACTAGTTGTGCCTGCGACTTCGTTCGCGGGGAACTAAAATTATTTAATCTCGCGACGTCGAAATTGTAATATAGCTTTAACCGATTTTAATGAATCAAACACTAACTGTTAGTCGAGGACACACTTTATGATTTCCTTGGTGACGTTTTACCATAAAACATTGTAAGCAGAGATGTGTGTACAAACAAACAGACAGACATTTCTAATATTGATGTAAATGTATTATGTTACTTATTCTTAGTAGTGCATTTTTTTATAAAAATCTTAAACGTATAGACATGATAAATTTACATTATTCTTATTAAGTATGTATAGATTTTCTGCTCGTTTTCGTAACTTATTTCAATACAGCTTTACTTCTATTGGTGGTGGCGTGAAGTTCAATAGATCAAAACCTTCCTCAGTGATTGCTGTTTCGAATACAAAAATAATGTTTGAATTTCAAATTATAGAACCTGAGATTAGCGAGTGTAAGCAAACAAACAATTCTTTCCGCTATATAATACTATAACATTAAATTTATTAAAAAAAAACAACACTATACATATATATGATATTACATAAAAATCGCTGAAACTAATGTATTTAGCGATGTCAACGACCTAAAACGCGTCTATGTTGCATTAGACATTTCCATAAACCAATATAAAATGATCCATGTATATCGTATCCTGTATAAATTAAACGTACTAATGAAAGGAGCGCATATGGCTGAATAAACTGGTCGGTTTTCGAACGAAGCGCCGCGCGCTAAATGCAAGATGACTCAGTTTCACAACAAAATCGTTTCTTGTATTTTATCGCGGAATATGAAATTATGATCGTTATGTAACTTCGATGTTTTATTATTGTTGATTTAATTTAATTATATATATAACGTCTTCCATTCTCGTTAAAAGATCTATATAAATGTGTGCAATTTTATAGAAATAAAGATTATTTAAATACTAGCTTTTACCTGCGGCTTCGCTCGCGTTAATATTGATTGTGTCAAAGAAATCGGATGACGCAATAAAAAGTTTCATACAAAGTTTATCTGTCTCTTTAACCCGGTTCCAATAAGTTTTCGCGAGAAAAATTACCCTTTCACCATCTCCAGGGTCCCATCTATATGTATGAAACAAAACATCATAATCAATGCAGCGGTTTAGGTATGAAAGGGTAACAAACAAATTCAATGTCGCTTTATAATAAGAATAAGTAGAAGTAGATAAGTAATAAGTATAAGTGACAAGCATAAGTGATACGTATAAGTGATACGTACAAATGATAAGTGTAATTGATAAGTATAAGTAACTAATATATAACTATACTATGGATTTTCCCCCGTTTTCATGCCTTTTATCAATACAGTTTTGTTGCTATTCGTGGTAGCGTGATGTTAAATGACTTAGAGCCTTTCTCAATTATTGCTCTATTAAAGTTAAAACAATTTTTGATATTCCACTGGTACTTCCTAAGATTAGCGCGTACAAACAAATAAACTTTTCCGCTTTATAATATTAATATAGCTAATAGGCTGTTTTTTTATATTTTTCTAAAATACACTATTCGTCTCTAATAAAGGAGACTATTATTAAACAAAATATTTAAAAAACCGTATGTGTCTGGTCGTTACAAATAAAATTCCTTACGACGCCTCCTAAAAGCTTCCTTTTGATGAGATAACAATAGGAAAATGATTTTTTTATTTTATTTATTCAAAACAAACTGTGCCTCAAGAGCTTGTAGAAAACCCGAAAGAACATGGGGAAAATTAAGAGTAGATCAATTTTTAAAAAGATTTCAAACTGTTAAAAAAGTTTACTTATGAGAACAGTAGTACGAACAATGTTACATTATCATTAATTTTGATTATCAAAAATAAAATTATAATTACATATTTAATACGATATTTCCAAAAAAACAGAATTCTACCGTAAGGTCAACTTAGACTGTCTTGTTTTGAATAAATAAAAAAAATAAAACAATTTCCTAGTGTCTTCTCGTCAAAAGGCAGCTTTTTAGGTGGCGAAGCAAGAAATTTAATTTTCACGGTATCCTTTGTTCAATATTTATTATGGCATTTGTCAATAACTTTATAAGTATATAACAATATTGAAATGTGTCTACCACTGTTATATATATCATGTATCCCGTCTATCATTCATGACGTAATATTGATAAGGGGGGTCGCAAAAATTGTCACGGAGATGAAGGAAGATCTAAAATGATAAAATTTTGCATGACGTATTTTATTAACGGCCCCTCACTGGATTCACTGTCCATTGTCGCAATAGTTTTTTTTTACAACAAAATTATGTTTAGTCACTGGAAAGTGTAGTTATTACCTAACAACTCGTATATGAAACATGCCAAGCATTACACTCATAAATCGTATTTACTAACGAACGTTGCATGTTTATTACCCAGTAGCTGTGAACGCGACTTCGTCCACTTTTTTTTATAGGTTTAGTGATAAGGTCCCAATCTCACTCAACCGATCGAAGTAATGATGTGGGCCAAGATAATGGGCTCACTAAGCCTAGTGGAGAGACTGGCTTTCAAGTGCAACTGCCCGAATACACCTATAGGAATTTCGCGACAGATTTTACCTTGAGTGTGATAGCTAGCTAGGTAGGCAAAAGAAAAAGCCCTACTACAACGCAAACCAATATAAAATATACATGTAGCGACAATATTGCTTATGCAAGAATCTGAGAAGCGTTCGCCGGTACCCCATTGTACAGCCACCGGAGTTTATTAATTAAGTTTCTGTTTGACCGTCCCGGAAGGTGTTAGTGTTAGACTGACCGGCCGGGGACGAACTCGCTCATTACATATACATCTGTAATTAGAATTGTTACTATGTACTGTTCATTAAGCTATAAATATCTAAGCACACAAGGATTTTCTCTTCAGCCCCTGACAAACCAGTAGATCAGACAGACCGTCAAGTACATATACCATACATAATAAATGTATAAAAATCATGGCCAGTAAAACGGTTAGAGGCCAACCTAGTAATCGATAAATATGGATCAAAAAGTACCTACGAATTCTTTTAATGTGTTAACAAATACAGACAAAAAAACACCAACGACTATATATACTACACGAAAATGTCAGATTAACAAAAAAATATAAGAGCAATTACTACATTAAGCAATTTGTCCACGTCGTTCGTGCTTGGAGACTAATTGTCCAAGCTGATTCCGCAGAATTATGCTCCCAAGCTAATTGCTACTCGCTTTCTATTAGATTAAGTGCCGCAAACTTAGAACGCACAGCCAATTTATCCGGTTGCTAACGCGGTTAGGTTTGATTACTACCAGCATTTTCTTCTAATCCGATAAAATTCCCTTTGCTATACTTGAGAGAATCAACAATTAATATGCTATCCTTAACGCAAAGAATCGCTGACTAGTTTCTGTTAGAAGTATTTATGTATCTGTTTGTTTTCTTAATCTAGTAGAATGTAAAAGCATTGACAGTTTCTGTTAGACCTTCTTCTCTTTTATTATTGGAAACTCAGTCCTCTTTAGAGTCTATTACAGCCACTTTCGAGTGACAAGGTTTTCTTTTAGACCTACTTGGAACGCTACAAATGGTTGGTTCCAAAACGACCTTCCGAAATCGACATGAATACCGTATGTGCTGTAACGATACGTATTATTTAAGACGTTATAGTTGTATTTCATACTATTAACCTCCCTTAATGAAGTTCGTTTTATTGTATGGTCATCGAACACCTTTTTATCGCGTAACAATCAATATATAATCCTTTATTGCGATCCGGTCGTACTTAAATTGGTAACAGTATAAAATACATTCGAAAATAGGTATATTTTATATAAGAATCACGCAATTTCACTCTAACACAAGTATAATCGAGATTTGAGTCGCTGGACAATGAATACAGGTCAAACTGAACACAGTCTTGTGACCTATTTCGCTCGACCAATATCACGACTGTTTTCTTTAGTTATTTCAGAATCCTACAAAATAAGTTAATACTATGTTTATCGCTACTTATCATCTATTTATATTAATAAAGTAGGACATTACATTGTATTCGTTACTTTATCACAGTATTTGATGATATTAAAAAAAATGTTTCTTTTGGATGTTCTAAATAAAGTCAACTAAAAGATTTGATATAATGGAGGTTGCAGAGCCAATTTTTTAACATTTTTTTTGTTTTATTTAATCCTAGGACACAAGAGGGCGAGGATGGTGACAAGAATCCAAATGATTTGGTGGCGAGGATACCACCACATTGCCACATCACAATCAAATGTACCAGAGAGGTATGAAATCAAACTACTCTCTCATTACATCAAATGTATTGTTACCATGATATCAGATAGAATTTCTTTAAATGTTGAAGTGTATACTACTTTGCACTATCGCTTGAAATTAATTGGCCTCAATTTCTGTATGGCTACCTTCCACCTACCGTTCATAACGATCTAAACATACCTTCAGCCGTTGTCCATGACGCTTTTGGTTCTTGTAATCGCAATGAAAGCGTCATTAGTGGCCTCATTATTGTCATCTACCCAAGTTCACAACGTCCCTTCTGCAAAGGTGCACCAATACTCCATTCCACTAAAGGTAATTATTGTAACCTAACAGTATTACCTAAAAAACGGTTAATGGTCTTACTGATACTGAGTCTAAAATAAGGGGTGACTAGTTTTACACACTTTCTAGTGTTTAAGTCATGCCGGTCTTTCACGAAATCTAGCTTGTTCAAGTTGTTGCGGACATACATTGAATTATTAAGAACGTATTACGAAAGCAGAATTAAAATACTAAATTTCGAAAACATCCTTTAATGATTTGCGAGGTTCTATTTTTTATATGCTTAAAAGGTATGGTAAAGGTATATACGTTATGGTCATAATCTCACCTGATCTTAAGTGACGATACGGCCCAAGTTGGTAGGCACACTAAACCTGTGGAGGGATTGGCTTTCAAGTGCAACTTCCGGAACAAACCTATTGGTATCTGGCGGCAGATTTTCAACTTCCCGTAAGTTAGTTAGTATTAACTAACCAGGCGGGCGCGGCATTAGAAAAAACCCTACCACCATGCTTTGGTTACTTCACGATGTTTTCCTTCACCGAAAGCTCAAGCGCATTGTAGGTCGAAATTAGGTCCTTTGCCGCGGATTCCGTACACACTACCACTAACTATCATTGCTATATTGTAAACGGTTGTTCGGGCAGTTGCACTTGAGAGACAGTCCTTATTAGGATTTACTGTGTCCATCGTTTTGGACCACATCGTCACTTACAATCAACCCAATAAAGTATTAGAAAAAATTGGATAGGAAATACAGACTGGGAGACAGTCTTACAGCTTCACTGTACGTCAAAAGTAGAATTTACATACTAGAATACAAAATACTCAGGTTTTATTTGAATTGTGATATATTTGTACATAAAGTAATGAAAAACAAAATCACTTATTTAAAGATAATTTTTCAATAACAGATTGCTGGCTTCAATGGTCTTAGTGAGGCTGTAAGGAGATTGGATTTCTCCTCAGCCGTCCGCGATGTCCGCAGGTTTAACTATATATGTGCACTTTTGGAACTGCTTCTACGCGGTCAGAGATTGACCCATTTACCGGGTGCGGCACAGAAGTTATTATTGTCCATGTTGGAGCAATTAGCTGATCAGGGTAAGATAATACATATCATTTTTAAGATAAGATCAAGTTAAATGGTTTTATTAAAATGTTTTTAAATATAGAGATCGAAGTATATATAAAATTAGAGGAAAAGCACGTTATGCAAACGAAATGGTGATAACGTAATAACAAAAATTTTATTTAGATTGATTTATTTTTGCAAAATACCTCTTAACTTTTTCATAAAAGAGAAAAAATCTTTATATATTATAAGATTTCGCTATACTAAAGTTTCACTAAAACTCCAGCGCAATTTTGAAGCGATGATAGCTCAGTGGTAGCTTTTTCGGAAGCTCCGTTAAAGGACGTGAATTAGAGGAAGGAATGAGCTTGAGCTTTCGGTGAAGGAATGCATCGTAATGAAACCATAGCACGGTGGTAGAACTTTTGTTAATGCACTCCTGGCTAGATACCAAGCTTAAGTTGAAAACCTGCCGCCAAATACTTATAGGTGTGTTGCGGCAGTTGTACTCGAGAGCCAATCCTTTCACAGGTTTAGCGTGTCATCTTAGGGCCGTATCGTCACTTAACATCAGGAAAAATTGTGGTCAAACGCTAAAAAAAGAGATTGCCGGTATTGCATAAAGCTGTTATGAAGGGGAAGTCTGTAATGTAGTTTGTAAATACAGTGGCAACATCCCAGCAAAACTTGAACGCGCTTCGAGCGCTGCTGGTAGCTCTGTCTACATTACGGGAAGCAGAGCGGCGCGCGTGCTGGGGTCGCCCGCTGGGTTCTCGCGCGCTCTGGGGTCACCACGATCACGCTATTGCGAGAATCAATCGCATCGCTGACGCCATACGCATACAGGAGGTAAATATAACCCCTCAGAAACAGTTATTTTCATATCAATGAATAGTTCCGTATACAAGATATATGGCCAGAGTAGGGATGGTGATTCTGTCTCGGAATAAAATAAATCGATTCACAAAAAAATCCACTTCCAAAAGATCGATTCATCAAAAGTACAATATTTTTTCGATCCGGTTTTCGTGCTTATATTTTCAATATGACAGTAATCATAGAAAACAAAAATAACACTACGATAATCGATTTTAATCGAAATATGTATATGAAAAATTATCATTTCTATATATGTTTGGATAAAACATTTAAATAAATGTAAATAATATTTTATTAAAAAAGATAAGAATCGAGCCTCATTGTTTAAGGGTAAAATATTGATTCAGAGCTGTGGATCGATTTGGTAAATTGATTTTTTACGCTAAAAATTGATTCTTTGTTAATCGATCTCAAATCGTCATCCCTAGTTCAGAGTTTATAAAGCTAGTCAGTTTACATTTCCTAATTTCTAAAGTTTTGAAACGGTGTTCCTTATCGCAAGTTATCGTTCTGATTTGTTTGCGGGCTGACGGGATAGACCAAAAAAAGCGTAACAATGAAAAATGAGACTAAGAACTGACATCTTTTTGCAGAATTTTTTGAGGCACTTCAAAAATAAAACTTTTTTCAACCCATTTAGCTTACCGTAAATTTTGACAATATGCAAAATATTTTTTTTTTAATTAATACCGTTCTTACCGAGTGCCCATAAGGCACCTCTCTTTTTATTTAATAATTTATATATTCAAGTTATAACTATATTTTTTTACACGGTACGAGCAACTTGTTTTTTTGTTTATAATTGATCGTCTATAAGTAATAAGAAATTTATATTAAAATTAGTAATTATAATTAAGGTTCGTAAAAAGGAAATATGCTACGATATATCTTGTGAAACATACGAAAATAATTTTTCAGATTCGACTGGTAGTTTTAGCGACTGGCGCATTTAAACAAAAAGACAGAGTTGTATTATAAACACCCGGTTGAAACGGAATTCCTTTCTTTATAGCTTTTAAAGTCAATATTTTTTCATAAATGTCCTAAAATTTCACGGCAAGCTGAATCGATTGAAAATTAAAAAAAAAATCATAGGTGATCGAGAAGTGCGTCAAAATTCACTGTAAACAAATATCGGTTTTTGGTTTCGATTTTCATTGTTACACTTTCTTCGATTTATCAGCCTGCAAACAAATCAGAACGATAACAGGCGATAAGGAACTCCGTTCCAAAATCTCTTCAGCTTTTTCATATAAATATTAATTATAATCGTCAATTTCCCCGTTGAACATTATTCAAATCAATTGTAAGAAAGAGACATCGGTATTTTTTATTTCTCTAAACGTTAGCAATGTTGACATGGCTAAAGATATTTGACCTATCTACAACAATCAGTCTTATTTTACTGCTACATAGCAGTGGTGGATTTACCTATAGGGCTGAGTAGGCTCGAGCCTAGGGCGGCAGATCTTAGAGGCGGCAAATTTGGGATATTTCTGTTTAGTTTTTTAGAAACTGGAATGATTCATTCTTATACATATACCTAAATATTAGTATATAATATGTTTCACCGCTTAGAATCTAAGTCTTATATCGATATTTTTTCTACAATATACATAGTCCTATGTGGAATCTGGTTGTAGAGGTAGGTATAAACGGCAAAATTTGAATAGCCTACCGGTGGTACAAGGGTAAACCCACCACTGCTGTAACAAATATGCTCATATGTTATAGTTAAGTAATACTAATGTTATTGTTATATCAGCCCGGGCCTGAAGTAGTCCCCAAGCTCCACGACCTACCCGAGGAGTGTATAAGAGAGATATTACTGAGGATATCGGACCATAGAGATTTAGATGTAAGTAATTTAACAACACTATTCTATATATGTCTACTTTAAAGTGAAAGCTTAACTTTTGTCGAAACTTTGTATAAGATCAATTTGGTTTAAAGAAACACTCCATAAATCGTCGTAATTACTTAACTGTCGTTGGTTTTATTTAGGAATATTTTTAAGAGATTATAAAGATTTTTATTTAGATATACTAGATTTTGTCAAACAAATCAAATGACGGAGTAAAAAGCCCCTCTCTTTACCGCACTTGCTAGAAGTTTTTTCAGGAAAAAAGTAGCCTATCGCCGTCTCCAGTTTCGCATCTATCTCTATACTAAAATTCACCATAATCTATTCTGCGGTTTAGGCGTGAAAGCATAACAAACAAAGAAACTCATTTTTGTATTTATAATATTATTAAGGACTAATAAAAGAATAAACGAATGGCAACATCGTATACTTCCCAAAGAAAAAACTTAAAAACAAATTAGAATAAAAGCGATTTACTGTGAAAGAGAGAGAGAGAACGTCTCAAAAGGTACGATACATCTTCCATCTCTTTCATGTAACGAGATATGCCCAAATCGTAACGTGTTTTTGAAATTCCTTGTAAAACTACACAGGCAGCGTCGTCGGCGTGGAACGTTATGGCCTCAGTGTGCTCGGAACAGCGAATCTGGCGCGAGCTGGTCGACTTCCATTTCACGCAGCAGCAGGTGGATACCGCCCTAACTAAAGCCAAAGATGACGGCGAAGTGAAAGACGTGGATTGGAAGAATATATTTCATCAACTTCGAAAGTAAGAATTTATTTTTATTTATTCACTAGCGTTAGCTGTGGTTCCGCTCGCGTTAGTATTGATTTTGTCAACCAATTCTGGTTGTCGATCAATACAGAAATCATTATTCTATGAAATACTATTATTTTATTTATTTCAGAATGTTCGTCAATATAGGTAGATTTCAAAAAGCTCTTGTTTGCCTAATGTCTACTATCTATCAACTGCGCCTACCTGCCAAATTTTAGTTTCATGAATACGATTTTTCTATATTGTATATAATCGCATTTAGTCCAGTCCAGTATTAGTCAAAATAGAGCAAGTATCTCGGAATTGGAGATATTCAGATATAAACCTTTATTGTGACACCCTAAAACATAGGTTCTCTATCTCTAAATGGGCGGTACCGCCCCCCAGTGGGCGCTGAGGCTATCTCAGGGGGTTATTGAAACTTCAAGTGATATAGAGGAAGGCTAAAAAAATCGGTGCGTAGTGAATTTCCCTCCAAATTTCAATGAAAAAAACTACGTTAAGTGGTCCTAGGCGCTGGGCATTCAATTTTCCTTAAAGTGGGCGGTTCACCAAAAAATTTGAGAAACATAGCCCTAAAACTTGTTTTAAAACCTACTTATTTCAAGGTGGCAGCGACTGTAGACTGATACCTTTTCGATCGATTTTTTGCTCATTTTTTGCAAATATCTCGTTTCTTATGGGTTTTATGACATACTTATTACCGTCAACCGTTACCACCTTTACTTGGTTGGTTGGTTACTTTGAAAAAAAAATCTATAGTTATTAGGATATCTATAGTTAGGCTATTTAAAATCACGATACCACCAATAGAAGTAAATCTGTATTGAAAAAGGTTACAAAAATAATTGTATTACTTTTTGATTCCACGCGAACGAAGTCGCGATCACAGCTAATAATGCCATAAAATTCTCAGTGTCCACGGTTTCGCTCTCGCTAATGTAGATTTCGTCAACTAAAAATTATTTGTTTATCCCCGGGAATTGTTCGCTTTTGAGACCCTAACAACGTGTATAAAAAATTGCATAATGATTGATCAATAGTGATTAAATTGTAAAATAATTATAAACAAACAAATAAATAATCATTCGCATTTGTATTGTTACTTTTTATTAAGAGAAGTACAATTGAGAAACTTCCACTAACCTATTCCTATGCTAATAATCATCACATGTTATAAATTTTGGGTTAAAAAACATTGTTACCTACACAGCGAAAGTATCATCTTAATTTAACATATATTAAGATAAGTTTAATTGAGAAACTTCCACTGACGTTATTCCTATATTATAATATATAGATATTACGAAATGCGGTTTAAAAAAAAATGTTACCTCCACAGTGAACAAATGATCTTAAGTTGACATCACATATTCATACTACGGGTAGTATTTACGTAACCATGACATTAGCGAGATCAAATTAAGGTCATGTGTATATTAGGGTCTGAAGAGAAAAGTATAAAAACAAACGATTGAGTACACGATTTTCTTTGATAAAACAAGCAATGTTCTTCGCATAAATTCAGGGGAAAAAAATTTAACCTTTCCAAATTACATCCAAATTTCTTAGTGTTTTTCGACGGAATGTACTTCAGTGAAAAACAGTCTTATCGAAACTTTAAGAAAGCAATCTAAACCTTGAAGGTTTCAGTTTTTTTTTGTCACTATTATTTAAAGGCATCAGTTCCCACGCAATCCTTAGACAAAGCACGAATTTTTTTTCTCTATTTCTTCCATTTTAGTATCTTTATTAGTTATTACTGTATTTATAATAAAAAGAAAATGAAGCTAAGTAACAGGTAGCTCGTGTAGCTCGAAAAAATTGCCGCGCCCGTAGATAGAACAATAAAATGCAAATAATTTAGGAAAGAAAAATTATGACGTGTATTAAGGCTTTCACAGCTTCACCGGATTTTGTGGGCGAGCGCGGAGGGCGCTCATCTTGAGAGGCAACTTGCGCAAGGGTATAACTAGTAACCGAACCTTGGCTTGAGCTGCTGCCGGGACACGAAGAAGAAAGAGAATTTAGCTGATCCACCGAGATGTGAATGCTAACAGAGAGAAATTTATATTGTATTGGGCCGTGGTAGGCAAGGCAAGATTGTACTGTGCAACCTACCAGTGGTTGGTGGCGAACGCGCTTAAACAACAGTAATGTTAGCGAAAAAGAACAATGAGATGATCAATATACAATTTAAAAAAGGCCGTACCACACTCAGGGCCACAGGCGTCATAAGTTATCCCTTTAAGTTCATTAGTTGTACTTGAAGTAAAAATTATCAATATAACTATTTGACACGACAGACGTTTTCTTGTCTTAACTATGAATATTGAATTCGAATTGGTATAATTAATAAAAAAAATATTATTCAAAAACATAGTGTTTATTGTTGTAATGCTCTATAACAACTGACAGCTAGTTACGTAAAATTAATATTATCATTAAGTTTTTTAAATTTACTTAAATTTATTGATATTTCGATTCAACTATCTCAATTTTTTTCTTTCATAAGAACCTTGTCCTGACGATAATTCACCCAACAAAAAAATAAATTAGCGAAATTGTTCCACCCGTTCACGCGTGATGCGATGACGAAGATAATTACAGATTCATTTTTATATCAACATTAATTTCCTGTTTTTAGAACTTTATTCAATACAGCTACGTGTCTATTCGTGGTAGCGTGATGTTAGACATTCTAAAGCCTTCCTCAATGATTCCTCTACCGAATACAAAACAAACGTTTGAAATTCGATTGGTAGTTACTGAGATTGACACGTTCAAGCAATAGACAAAACTTTGCCGCTTTATAATATTACTTTAGAGATATAATGCTCCCTTCTCAGGGTATACGGTTTGCGCGAGGACGCACAGTACGCTGAAACTCTGTCACTATGTCGACATTGCAAGTGCCTGTTCTGGCGATCCCTCGGCCATCCCTGTATCGCTGATCAGGTATGTTATGAATTAATATTTTAACACGATGTTTCGTGAACATTTCTTAATGTAGCTGTACTCTTTACTATATAACAAAATATATTAATAGTACCTTTATTTTACAGTTAATCTAAATTTGGTCCATATCACATATACTAGATAGGTATTTTTTAATTTTTAACTGTACATTGTTTCTTCCTTTTTTATAATATATAGGTTTAGCTTTTTCACCACAAGCACACTTCATGTTAAGTGTAAGATGTGGTCCAAGATGATGGACACGCTAAATCGAATGCATAAGCTGGCAGAATTTTCTACATGAGTGTAATAAGTTAGCCAGGCGGGCATTAAAAAATGGCCTACCGCCATGCTATGGTTTCATCACGTGTTTTTCCGTCACTGAAAGCTCAAGCTTATTGCACGGACTCGAACTCACGTCTAATAACGCGGCATCCATACAAGCTACCACTGAGCTATCATAATATCAAAGGATTTTAAATATGTAAAATTTTGTGACGCTCCAGTGTCCGGAATACCGCGAACGCCTAAAGGAAGCGGGTGGTCCTCTGCCGCCATCGCCAGTTCCGCCCGCGGCTTTCCTCAAGTTCTTCTCGCTTTAAATGAAACATAATAAGCACTGAGTCTAGAAAAAGCGACACAGAAAGTTCTAGAATTTTGACTGTCAAAAAAAGGAACTATTCACTTCGGATACACGTAGCGAATTAAAAAATAACCGACTCTTATCGAAAGTAGTTGATAAAAAATATTTATTTATTTACTGCGATATCTACATATATATAATAACTGACAAAATACCTAAATCGCATAATAACTTAATATAAACAAACAAAGAATAAAGTTAACTTTGATCATACTATAAGTGTATCTGAACAAAAAAGGCTTACTTTTTAATATGGAGTGTAGAGCTAAGGAGTAGAATAACTAAGTATAGAAAGTGTCTTTAAAATAGAATACACCAAGATGGCGTTACTATAGCATAAATACTACATATCCAGTAAAGTCCAATAATTGTTATAACAATACCTTGTTTAATTTAATGTCGTACTATTGTCAACTACTCTAGTTAAAAGAACTTCTTAATTCCTTGGCCATACTTCACTTCTTATATCATATATGTTAGGTGTCACTCTTTTTTTGGGTTTTAGAAATAATAACAATAAAATAATAAGTTTGCAACGTAGACTTTTTTCTCATCAACTGTGGTCTCGAAAAAATGTACGTATATCGAGCCTTTTAAAAAACATCATAAGCGACAATTTTTCCTTTTTCCGGGAGAGTTTTTTATTATTCCAAATTAAAAGTATATATCATATGTTTATAAAAAATATTACTTGTTGCCTTTACTTAACTACTGATCTATTAAAATAGAGGCTATTAAAATACAGATTTTAATTTATAAAGATAATATTTGGTAGGTTTCAATAAACAACATTATTACGATTTTCGGCGCTTACGATGTTTTTCCTGAAATAGCTCCTTATACTAGAGACAGGCCTCCAGAAGAATTTTGTGACTCGAGCCACTCGAGTAATTTAAGTACGTCATTCAAGTCGTAGTCAAGTTTCGAGTCACTAGAGTAAACTACTACCACTCCTTATAATTTGAGTAAGAATTTAACAATCAAGCTGAGTTTTGATTAATGTAGATTAAGAATTATTATATATTTTATTAAATTAGTAATATTTGGTAATATGAAATAAAATCAAAATATTATTTAGGGTATTTATGTCATTAATCAACAAAGATATAAGAGTAATCTACTCGGCGCTCCGAAATGATTCGGTAACGCGAGTACAAACGAACTTGAGTCAAATTTGATTTCACTCGAATACGAATTTAATAGATTCACTCCAGTAAAAATCGGACCGAGTCAAATCACTACGATATACTGTGACGTTCCTTTGTCACTCTTATGCTATATTATCGCCACTCTGGTCATTTATCCAATCCTTATTACATACGAAATACGTCTTCTTACCTCTACACTCCATAATTTTCAAAAACGACTGACACAGAATGATCTCAGGCAGGATGGCCTAATCATAACAATATCGCTATAAACAAAACTAATATTAAATTACTAAAAACTCGTTGTGACAATGTGTTCCATTTTTTAATATGCGGTTGTATTTATAGCATAGAAACTAAATCCATTGTTTTTGACAATGATAAGTTTTAGCGCCGAAATCCAGTTAATTTGCTTACGAAATAAAAATCATTATTATGCATTAGTGTTGAATTATTTAGTTTAAGGAATGAATTATCTATTATCGTTTGGACATTAATGCTTGTTGTTATAAAAAAAAATGTGATATTTCAAAAATTATAAAAGTTAAATATGATAATTGTATTTACATTTTGCCCGAATAGGACGCCAGAGTGGCAATAGCAACTCGAATTGATGCAGATTTTTAAAATAGACAAAGTTGTAGTTTCGTGTTCTTCAAAATTGGACAGATTACTATAAAAGTTTTTTTTTATAGTGTGATTAAAAACTTTGAATTATGCCTGTTTTTCTTTGCTACTTTTTGTATTCAGCACACTTCATTTCTAGATGTCTGATAATAGTTACATAATTGATTTGTTTTTTTTTTTTGTAATTTTAAGGAGCTAATATTTATAACAATTTATTTGTGGAAAAATTCAGAATATATGGATAAATATTTAATCTAGTATCATTGCCGAGAAACAAATTAGAGCACTTTATGCAATACATTTTACTTTTTATTCGATTTAATATAATGTATGGTAGAAGTATCACAGATTCCCTTTAAATCTATGGTTTACACAAATTTCGCTATTGTGATATATTTTTGTTTTTAAAATTAATGAAAAGTTTCAGGTTTAATTAAGATTTATGTCCATAATATTAAAAGATATAAATTGTACAAATTATTTTCATAAATCATTGTGTATGTAACAAAATATAATCAAAATACCTATTTTTGCAGCTTGTATTTTGTAGCTATTTTGATATAAATAAATTGGATTTTAAGCTAATTTTTTAGACATTTTTTTTTGTTTCGGAACAACTTATGAGTATTCATATTGACAGACTTATGAAAATTGACCTCCAAATCACTGTAAACACTTCATTATTATAAAAAAATATTTAGATAAATAGTGGCTAGTACAGATAATAAGATTATTTTCCATGGCCTACATAATTGTCTTAAATATGACACATATAAACAATGTTATAGATACCTATTTACATCAAATAAGACAAAGAAATTTCCTATTATGTAGTAAAAGTATACTCTGATGGTAATTGTTGTGTATTCAATGGTGTAGCTAAAATGATTAATAGATAATAGAAGTGTAAGTTTAAATTCTATGGTAAAATTGTTTTCATTTTATCTAAAAGTTTGTTAATCCTATTTAAATTAATCTTGTTTTCATAATAATTATTAACATAAAAAAAATTCACTGTAGTAGTGTAGTTGTTAATATTGTGATATATTATGAAATGTAAAATTATATAATACTATTAAATTATAAGCATTTGAAAGTCCTAAGATCCTAATCTTGATGTATAAGATTTTGTCACACAATTCTCAAAGTAAAGGGATGTTGATTCAATATAATATTTTGCCATATCAAAGCAAGCACAAAATTGCAAAAGGGCAGCAACTGGTTGATAATTGTGTGACAAAACCATTATGTAGTTGATTATGGCATAATAGAGCTTACCTACTTACTATGTCATTTCTAATTAATCTGTGATTTTTTTATTGTTTGTCCATTTAATGTTTTTTTGCTTGTGTTTTCTCTATACTGTGGTACTATACTATGATATTTGAAAATAAACATATTTTGAATAGGAAGGAGTTTTTATTGTTATATGTTTATAGTAATTTAATACCAAAGCAAGAATTCCTCATATTTCACTATTAGTGTTAGAATTGAGTTATTTTATTTTTCGACTCTAAAACAGCTAACCTATGATGAATACTTCAAAATATGTGTTCTTCTATTCACTGTGAACAAGGTGGAGTAATGGATTTTTTAAATTATATTTTAACAAATGTGGTGGATACATAAAAACACATTTTTGTGTATACACCACAGGGTAGATAAATGGAATAGGCAATCTAGACAACATGACAGTAGTTATATTGTAATTTAACACCTACAATGGAACTGATAACTTTTCACATCACAAAAGTTACTCATGGGTGGAAGCAAACCTATATTTCAGGTATATAAATAGAGTAGCATGAACCAGCTTTATAGGAATCATCACATAGTAATTGTGATCACAGCTTGCTTATTATACAATAAAAATTATAATATAGAAATTTATTTACAGGAAGAAACTTAAAAATAAATACTTTGATCTGACAATTATTTTGACATGGAAACTGAAATGACATATAAAGTGTTTTTATTTTCAATTATACTTTCTCTTTACTACTGTTACATACACATTATATGGAACTAAAAGTCGAATATACGAATAAATTCTAATTTATAAACACTGTGATGATAAAAACAATTTGATCTTTACTGTATAAGATAATATAGAATGAAAAACTAATATAGTTTCAGTTCACAGTAATTTTTATTATTAATATTTGTATAATTTGAGGTCATAGTGGTGATATTCTGCAAATATTCATGCGAGTTCATCCTTCACTTTTTCACAATGTTTCACTAGATCTTTCAACTTATACACCAAGTCCTGAAGCTGTTGGATTCCACATGTGAACGTAACGTCGTTACCTTGGTCCGTTTTTAATATAACCGTGTACAATAAATTATCAGACCCGATGCCCGGTGTATTGGTTAACACTTCAAGTTTCCATTCGGCATCTACAATCTTGGGTAAGATGCCTTTATCAAAACTGTCATTCGCATCCATAATAAAAATTAATATATTAGACAATAGTTTTTGCACAATATATCTCCACGATTACATTTGATTATAATGTATACTGTGGCACTATGTATACAAATACATCTGATAGATTTTATCTCCGTTTACTGTATGTATTATTTGTTGTTTCAATTTTTGACAGTGACGCAATTGACATAAGGCAATATTAGTACGTAACTAGTATTATCGAATTGTTTTGTAATCGATTCAAATAATTTAGTGTAGCACTGGGTAGCATTTGTCTATGGAAATAATTTAAGCTTTACATTGATAATACAATAGAAATATTTTTCATTTAGATTATATTTTAATACGTATGATTACGTAATATCAAATAAATTTAAATATTTAAAACGATAAAATTTAATTTAAGTATAAATCGGCTATATTTAGGTTAACAATTACCACGGATTAACAAATTTTCTGGTCTCACACTAAAAGTAAAAATGCTTCTACGTGTAACAGTAAATCGATAAAGATGATCTACTTTAAAACGTAAATTTTTGAATATTCTAAATACAATACAAATACAAGGACCAGAATACAATTTTAAATAAATATATCGTTTTGTTTTGTTGTGTAATTATTGTTAGTTTGGCTGTTTCTTTGTATTTATAAAGTCCTTCCTACTTAAAATTGGCAAAATATAATAATAGGCAGATGTAATAATTAAATAAAAATATGGAGTGTGCTTAAGAACATACAACAGAAGTCTATCAGGATTGTATCTCTCTTGCTCCGTTTATCTCTTTGAATCGTCCTTACCCGAACGAATGTCACACAAAATGTTGCAGATCAAAATTTCAAAATTGTCCAATAACAAGTTTCATTTCAAAAAAACAGCTAAACGCTAAATGTTAAAATTGATACTACCCTACTAATATATATGGGAATATATATTATTAAAACACTGAACTAATCGTACTGAATTCGATACTCGAGTAACTGTAGGGTTGATATTTTGATACTAAATACTCTGTAAATGAGGGTGGAATACAGAATTGTCGTGGTTGATTGTTAGGGTATTACTGGTTCCCGAGTTCCAGATGAGTCTGTATCCTGCCTGGTATTTTGCGAGGTAAGCCCATGATATCAAAGATAAGTTTTGATAGTGTTGCAAGCCTTAAAAATAAAATTATTATCTTGTTAGGTAGTTATTTCATATTTTGTGTTTTTAACAATAATAGTATTCTGTGTAATTTTTATCTTTAAAAATATCGATGATAGGTTAACAAAGACGTTAAAAATTCACGTAAATATTATAATTAACCTAACTTCATTTAGCATGTATTAAAAGGGATGCCAAAATAAAACCTACTACTAGTTTTTACACTGTTTTATTAGAAAGTAGTTAGTATAACAACAACTTTATGAAAGTTGTAACATAATCATAACAATAATTTACATACATTTACACATAAGAATTACATTTATTGTAGTTTTTTAAAAGTCAATGATTTGAGAATCTGAAAATTAAACTATATTTCTGAGAATTAAACTATAAATGTAATAAAACACGTTATTAACAGACATAAACTTAGTCGTGGTTGTTTTTTATTTATTTATTAATATTATAGTTAAAACTTTTACAACTAATGGTAGGCACTTTTCAAATCTATAGATTGTTTACATAATTATCAAAACTATGAAATAATACATATTTCTTAATTATCTTTAAAAAAAATGCGTGTCATGAAAATAAAACATCAGAGATTCTAGAAAAAATGTATTTTACAAATGCACACTTTTGTATGCCATAAATAATAATTAGACTATTGTGATAATTTATCCTGTATTATTATTTCAATTATAAAGATGTCAGTAAATACTTATGTTAGAAAATAATTATTACTATATTAAAATCTCAACAAAAATAATGAGTTACATGTTACAAGCTTATTTTAATGTTATGATAATAAAATTTAGCACCAATTAGTAACATTTTACGTTCGTTATAACATCAAATTTAGAAGATGTCTGCATAGCATTTTTGGGAACATAAAAAGAGTTTATATCTCAAATATGTCAATATAATTGAGGTTTTTTAATTTACATCAAAATGAATACCCGAGTTGATAGTTTCAATAATATAAGCATATTATTTTTTACTTATATCCATTAAGACAGACATTTCTTATTATTTTTATTGTTTTCAATTAAATAATTTAAATAAGATCATAGATATTATTTATCATCATAGATCTGAACACAACCAAATAAAAACAACAAATGAAATATAGACCAATAATAAAGGTCTACATTAAATTCTTTAATTACTTTTATATATTATTATATTTCATAATGGCACTATACTTTTGTATTATATATACATATAAAATATTTGTAGGATTGTTTCAGGAATACACTTGTTGGCATGCGTTACAACTAAGTTTGAATTATTCGCATATAGTTCTTTTTTTCGATTTTACATATGCTGTCAGCCGTGAGAGCTTTTACACCTTCAAACTGGGGATGGCGTTACCTGAGATCGATTAATTGATTTAACTGAATCAATTCACAGCTCCGAATTGTTCCAGTGAATCGATATTTCACCCTTAAATTCGAGAATCTATTATTATATATTTTCATAAGACATTATTTACAATTATTTGAAAAATTTTCCCAAACATACCGGGGCAAATATTATATAGACAGGAAACAGAATAACAGTACATCAACGAATGTTGGTGCATTGCGTGACGTAGCGCTCCCCGCTATCACTATACTAAAAAAAAGCGCTACGTAACGCTAGCTAAGACATATCGTGAGACATCATTCGGAGGTAGTTGTCATTTTACGAATAAAAACATAAATCCACAAGACGGCTTATTTCCTTAGAGTACCTCTCCTACTTTTACAAACATATAGATATTAAAATCTGTCACATATATAAAATTATAAAATCGATTATTGTCGTGTTCGTTTTGTTTCTACTATTATTAATGAATCGATAAAAAATCGATTTATGATGAATCGGTCTTTTGGATCTCGATTTTTTTGTGAATCGATTCATTTGATTTAAATTCAGATCGACCTTTTCAGAAAGAATCGCCATCCCTACTTCAAATACTATAAACACGATCAACGAATTGTCCACATAAATTTTACAGTATAAATACAGAAACGTATCATGCACTTCATCGATCAATTTAGATACATATATTTATTATATATATTTCATATTGGACACAGTAATAAGCTTACAATGTGACGGGCCGTACAAGTATTACGTAACGCTTTTTATGAGGGATTGTAAAACGTTACGATGCGTTACAAGGGCGGTAAGGGGGTTCGAACAACGCGTTACGTAACATACTTTTTTTATTTAAATATAAGAACTAAGCAATTAAAGTTCCCCAAGTATTCGCAACTCTTTTCGCTTATGTTTTACGACAAAGATTAATATAAATAAATTCTTTTATTTCAAAAGTTTATTAGTAGAAAAAGGTAAAATATAATTATTATGACGTTTAAGTAAAATCGCTCACTGTGGTGTTACGTAACTTTTGAGCAGGGGGAGGAAGAGGGGGGGGGGTCCACAAAATTTACAAAAATAACATTACGTAATACTTAAACGGTTAAAGTGTTAGTAGTAACAAGCGATAATGACCTCAGCGCTTCATCTTCTCCAATATCGGTATGATCATTTCGAAGGAGGGCCTCTTCCCGGGGTCCTCGTTCATACAGATCCGGATAAGTTTGGAGATGTGAGGCGACACGCCCGGCGGGATCGTCAGCCGGAGACCCTCGAGGGCTATCTTCATACCGCATTCCATCGGAGATAAGTCAGCGAATGGTACCTATTGATGATAGTATTAAATTTTTTTTTTTTCTGCTTTCGTCTACGTAAGTTTGTTAATATATAAATATAATAAATCTATACAAAAGTCGTTTTTGTACATCGAAAATATTTTCAATAAACAATAGCCTAGGTATTAAAGGATTAACCTAATCAACGAAACCAATTTCCAGCATTTTTGGGTGCACCCATTACGTGAAATACACAAAACCAATGTAGATAACTTTTATTCCTTAAACTTGTACGTAACTTGAAGTGTTACTTAGTTTTTGGTTCACTGCAATCGGTTCACTCTATCAAGAGATATTAGATAATACGAATTGAACGTGTTCCCATACATGCAATTCAATTAATTACAACGCCAGAATAGAACTAATGTTGACAGTTGAACTCAGTATTCAATAGATGGCGTTGTGCATACGACGTCATCTTCTAACATGGATATTGACTGCTCTCTTATCTAAGCGACGCGGTTGTGTCCAAAAACCACACAAACGAAGCCACAGCTAGTGTCAAATATGAATTGTATAATCTTGGAAACTTAAACTTGAGCTGATGGCTTTTCGTGTTTTTAAACTGTTTTGTGACAAATCTAAAATTGCAAGTATTTCTTTATAATTCACTTCATTTATGAGTAACAACCAAGGTAAATTATGCAAAATGATTTCCCTTTAGGTGTATATGTAAAGGGCCCTGGAAATGATCGAATAAGTTTGACAAATTTGATTGTCAAACTTTACATTTTGCATGTAGACAAAATGTAGATTGTTGATAAACAAAGCTGCACACTATCAAAAAGTTTGACAAATAAATTTGATTGTATCCCTTAAGGCCAAAAGTGTGAAACTTGTCCTTGATGTAGGGTAGTGCGAGAGTTACCACAGCTTCTTTTGTATAGACACCTGATGAGTCTCACTCTCACTCTCACCTGATGTTAAGTGGCCATATGGACCAAGCTAAGCCTAATGGCGGTTCTGACTGTCAAACGCAATAGCCAGAATATATAGGTAACAGATTTAGGCTAATGGATCTTCTAGCACTTAAGGGGAACATACGATAAGGTATTTGGTGGCAGACATTGAACTTGATTGTGGTAGCTAATCAGGTGAGCAAAAGAGACTGTCTTACCACTGTACTATATTCACTTCATAATGTTTCTTTCAGGAAACTCTGCCATATATTCTAGGGATTTGAACTCATACCCATTAATGTAGTGTATGATTGTTGTAAACTTTGGGCTCCACAAACCCTTATTAAAGTTTCCAGATGACAACGAACCCTATAACTAAGTAATGAAGTCTTCTCCCACCAAAGAAAATAATAAAATTAAATGTTGAAGAAAATAAGTTTTTTATTTCAACAAACAGTGGCAAAAGAAATATCTTTTCAATATCAAAGTGATGGGTTTCATATATTAATGTAACGGGTTGTGAATGGGATTAAGTATTACAATACAGTGTTTTGGTGATTCACTAACCTCTCTAGTGGCAAGTTCCCAGAGCAGTATCGCAAAGCTCCACATGTCAGCCGCTTCCCAGTTCCGCTTGGCAGCCGGCTTCATCAGTGCTTCCGGGGCCATCCACGCTGGTGCGTACACTCTGCCCTTCTCTTGGAAGGAGAACTTCGCGTCCGCCATGTTAATACGTGCCGTCAGGTCCTCATCGATCTGTTCATTTCATACAGTTCACATATAATCTATATATACATATAAAAATAAATCTCTATTTCCTTCGGTAATCGCATCACGAGTGAACCTTTGGAATAATTTCGCTAATTCTTTTTTTGTTGTGTTAATTATTGTCAGGAGAAGGTAAAGCTAAAACACTTAGCGACAATATTAATTTTACATAACTCTCAATTGTCATAGAGCTTATCAACAATAAACGATGATTATGAATCATATTTTTTTTTAAATTAATTACACCAATTCGAATTCAATATTCATAGTTAAGACAGGACAACGCCTGTCGGGTCAGCTAGTCCTATATATAAAATTCTCATGTCACAATGTGTAAATGTTGGGTGCAGTGGTCGGTTGGTGGTTACCATGACTCAGTGTTGGGTGTGTTGGGTGTGTTGGTTGGACTATGGTTACCGTAAATCAGTGTTGGATGGTGTTAGTTGGGTGCAGGGGTCGGTTGGTGGTTACCATGACTCAGTGTTGGGTGTGTTGGGTGTGTTGGTTGGACTATGGTTACCGTAAATCAGTGTTGGATGGTGTTAGTTGGGTGCAGGGGTCGGTTGGTGGTTACCATGACTCAGTGTTGGGTGTGTTGGTTGGACTATGGTTACCGTAAATCAGTGTTGGATGGTGTCAGTTACCATGATGTGCTTGCTGTTGAGATGGTAGGCGGGCAGCACGCTGTCGCGGTGCAGCGAGTGCAGCGAGTGCAGGTAGCGCATGCCCTGCGCCACGTCGTGCGCGAGCCGCAGCGCCGCCGCCGCGTCCACCACGACGCGCCCGCCCGCGCCGCCGTGCAGCAGCGCGTGCAGCGAGCCCCACGACATGTACTGCGAGATCACCACCAGCGACGGCGGGGACACGCAGCAGCCCACCTGCCGCATGCACCGCACCACATCGCATTACAACACAATACACTTACAACCGCGACATGAAACACAATACACTTACAACCATGGCACGAAACACAATACACTTACAACCATGGCACGAAACACAATGCGCCTACAACCATGACGTAACACAATACACCTTTTTTTTATACTTAAGGTTTAGCGTTATGGCCATAATCTCACCTGATCTTAAGTGACGATACGGTCCAAGTTGGTAGACACACTAAACCTGTTGAGGAACTGAATCTCAAGTGCAGCTGCCGGAACACACCTATTGGTATTTGGCGGCAAATTTTCAACTTGAGGGTGGTAGCTAGCCAGGCGGGCATTAGAAAAAGCCCTACCACCGTGCTATGGTTTCCTCACGATGTTTTCCTTCACCGAAAACTCAAGCTCATTGTAGGTGCTTGGATTCGAACTTACGTCCCTTGACGCGAAGTCGTACACACTACCACTAAGCTATCATCGCTCCTACAATACACCTACAACCATAACACGTAACACAATACGCCTACAACCATAACGCGTAACACAATACGCCTACAACCGCGACAAGACACTATTACAATACATTTATACCCATGTAGACGTAAGCACCGTGCAACGGTAGGGTGTCGCAGTCGTCCCCCACTGGGGGGGGGGGACATTCGGTCGCGGATATAGCATTTGACTATGCTTCATTGCCATTGAAAACATCGTAATGAAACCGTAACATGGTGGTAGAGATTTTTCTAATGTCTATCACCCTCAAGTTGAAAATCTGCAGGCAAATACCTATAGGTGTGTTCCAGCAGTTGCATTTTAGAGCCAGCCCCTGAACTAGGCTTAGCGTGTCCACCGTCTTCGGCAACGTCGTAACTTAACATCAGGAGAGATTGCGGCCATAAACCTTAACTATAAAAAAAACTTACATGAACATGGATGAGATCGAACTATTTACAAGAGAACTATTTGACACTTATTAGTTTATTTGTTTAGGGTCCAAAGCCAAACTCACCACAGGCAGTATGTTCGGATGTGAGAATATACGAAGCTTAGGGAACTCTTCGTTGAAGTCACGTTGGACACGTGGAGTGCATTCACGTATGGCCAGGATCTTGGCAACTATATCGTTCTTCTGCCATCTGCCACGCCATGTTTCACCTGCAATCATACAGTGTAACCGTAATATGACTCTCAATATAACAAGCTAGCTGTTCTTGCGATTTCGTTCGCATGGAAGTAAACTGAAATGGAAGCAATCATTGAAGAAAGCTTTAGAATATTTAACATCACGCTACCGCCAATAGAAGCAAAGCTCTATTGAAAAAAGGTAGAAAAACGGATAAAAATTCATACTTATATCATAAATGCGAAAGTGAGTGTTTGTGATGAATTTTGGTACAGAGATAGGCTACTTTTTCTCGCGAAATACTTTTGGAAAGTGGGGTAAAGAGTGGGACAAACTTTGTATGAAACATTTTATTGCGTTATCCGATTTGATTGATAAAATCAATATTAACTCGAGCAAAGCATCAAGTAAAATCTAGTGATTAATTAATTTTTAGTTCTACTCGAACGAAGTCACAGGCACAAATAATTGTATATTTTGAAGCGATCATAGCTCAGTGGTATTGTGGAGGAACGCCTCGTCATGGGACGTAAGTTCGAACCCAACCACCTACAATGAGCTTGAGCTTTCGGTGAAGGAAAACATAGTAAGAAAAACATAGCTTTTTTCTAATGCTCACCTGGCTAGCTACCACCCTCAAGTTACAAATCTGTCACAAAATACCAATATGTGTGTAGCAGCAGTTGCACTTCAGAGCAAGTCTCTCTGATAAAGGTGTGCTATGTCCTATGGTGTTGTGGGTGGCCACGGGCGGCGGTGGTCACTTACCATCATGTGACATGCTTGCTCGTTTGCCTGCTATTACATAAAAAAATATATAAGGGGAATGGGTGTTTTCTTCTTTTTTTTTTTTTTTTTTTTTTTATACTTAAGGTTTAGCGTTATGGCCATAATCTCACCTGATCTTAAGTGACGATACGGCCCAAGTTGGTAGACACGCTAAACCTGTGGAGAAACTGGCTCTCAAGTGCTGCTGCCGGAACACACCTATTGGTATTTGGCGGCAGGTTCACAACTTGAGGGTGGTAGCTAGCCAGGCGGGCATTAGAAAAAGCCCTACCACCATGCTATGGTTTCCTCACGATGTTTTCCTTCACCGAAAGCTCAAGCTCATTGTAGGTGCTTGGGTTCGAACCCACGTCCCTTGACGCGAAGTCGTGCACACTACCACTGAGCTATCATCGCTTCATGGGTTAAGTTCTATACGGACTTATATTACCTGATGGGGTGACAGCGATTCGTGTGTGAAGGGCCAGCTCGTTAATATTGATTCCCTTGTGACGGGAGAGTGTCGCATCACGACTACGGGTCTTCAGACCCAACCACGACTGGTCTTTGAACTGGATTTTCTTCAGGTCTTGCCCCTGTTGTGTCGCTAATTCGTGCAGTCTGTGGGTATTATTAAATTATTTACTGAGGAATGTTCATAGGCAAATACTATGTCAGACATTGGGAGTGAAACATATTGGACCGCTTTGAAATGTTGATCTGCAACTCATTTATGTGTTATTTGTTGAGGTAAAGTTGGCTCGAGGTGACTAAGGGGGTGAGAAAAATATTGTGATAATTCACTTCTCTTGTGTGGTCTTAAGAATACACCAGTTTTTGGGGCACGGGTTATGACCACAATCTCACCTGATGTTAACTGACGATGTGAAACAAGATAGTAGATATGTAAGATTACTTGATTGAGTTTGAGCGTTCAGTTTAAAGGAAAATATTGTGATGAAACTGGCATGGTGTTAGGAAATTTTCTTACGCCAGTCAAGTTAGATAGCACCTTTAAGTTTAAATCTGCTGCCAGATATCTATAGGTGTGTTCCAGAGTTGTACTTAACAACGAGTCCCCCCACAAGTTTAGTGTGTCCACCAACTTGGGCCATATCGTCACTTGACATCAGGCGAGATTGTGGTTATAACCGTTACCCTAGAAAGCATTTAAAGAAAATATCTTAAAACAATTTATACAGTTTACTGTGCTTAGTCTATATACATAGAAATATTGACATTACTTACAGATGGCTGCTACAAAAACTTAAAAATATTACCTCTGTACAAGCTGCCCCCTGGTCTTGTCTAACGGTGTGTCACCATCTTTATTAGCAAGAGATATAAGAGCGCCCGCCATCACGAGATCCTCAGCGATGGCGCTGTATCCCCAGAAGCAAGCGTAATGCAATGGCGAATTGCCGTGCTCGTTCGTGAAATTCACATCGACTCTATTTTGCAATAACTGAAACATTAAACACATTCTTGATTAATTATAAGTAAAAAAAGCTGATATACGTTCACTTTACAAAACCCCTTTAGCCGTTCTACATAACAAGCGCGGTCGTTGTAATGCGAAATGCAATAGATAGACGAAAAAAATTGAGCGGAAAGCAGAGAAGGTTGTTTGTTGGAACGCACTACTTTTAGGAACTACCAGTCAGATTAATTTTTTTTTTTTTGTATTTGATAAAGCAATAATTAAACAAGGCTTTGGACTATTTAACATTACGATACCACTAATAGAAGTAAAAAAAAAAATACAAAAACAGTCAAACATTTTTAATACTGGTTAGGAACTTTTAACTTACCAACTGTACAATAGGTCTGTGACCATGCGCTGCCGCTAGATGCAACGGTGTGTCATCACCCATATTAGTAACATTGATACGAGCACCCCGTCTAATAAGCATCTCAACAATCTTGAGGTGGCCCTCCTTGCATGCCCAGTGCAGTGGACTGAACCCGTGGTCATCACTAAAATTCACAGAATTTTATAACAATATGAACACTTGTAGAAACTTAAATATGGAAATATCCTATATTTTAAACTCTAAATTATATTTAAGCTACATTCAAAGTAGATGAAAATAGTTTTACTAAGTGTTTCAATAAGCACAATAACTTTAAAAGAATGTGCAGATATAAATGATAATTAATATATCGAATTATCTTTATCTACAGGTTTGTAGTAAGTAAATCTGCACACTATGATTTGTAGTTGTAGTAAGTGGAGTAAAGAAGTAGTTATAAAATTAAAAGGTATATTTTGTAAAATAGTTATACAGTAGTAAGTAAAAAGACTAAATGTTTCTCTTAATGCACTCTTAAAGTTTGCGAGTGCTTAGTTAGCTAGTGATTTACTATATTTCAACTGGTTGTAAGTTGCATCATGATTTTATACTAAAAAATGCTTAGCATGCAAGAGCATGCTGTGCATGTAGGTTTTGGTGTATGCAGCAATGTACAGTAGTTGAACCATACACTGTACTTGATAAGCATTACAAAGGCACAAAAAGAAACAATGTATAAATTTTTTTTTAACCAGGTTCTTTCATGAACTTACCAAAGTTTTATCATGATTAGATAAATAGATTTAGAATCACACAGACTACTAAAACATGTAAAACATGTAAAACATGTAAAACATACTAAGACACATTAATTATACATAAATATGCCATATTTTATATAATGTTTATCCTTTGGAACAGTATTACTATATGAGTAATTTAAATAATCCTAACCTAACTCACCAAAATAATCCAATAATAAAAACTACTAGCTAATAAATGAACTGATCAGAAATGGCTAAAAGTCTAAGTGGAAATGTTAGGTATACCAGTAAAATCTCTTTATAATTTTCTAAAAGATCTCTTACCAAAGTTTTATCATGATTAGATAAATAGATTTAGAATCACACAGACTACTAAAACATGTAAAACATGTAAAACATACTAAGACACATTAATTATACATAAATATGCCATATTTTATATAATGTTTATCCTTTGGAACAGTATTACTATATGAGTAATTTAAATAATCCTAACCTAACTCACCAAAATAATCCAATAGTAAAAACAAATAAAAACTACTAGCTAATAAATGAACTGATCAGAAATGGCTAAAAGTCTAAGTGGAAATGTTAGGTATACCAGTAAAATCTCTTTATAATTTTCTAAAAGATCTTGGGCTACTTATGACTTAAGTAAATTCTATACTAAAATGTGCTTCTAAAGCAGTGCTACTAGACTTTAACAAATTTGAATGCACAGGGAGAGAAACATAAGCAGTGAAGGAGAGTATTGGCAGGTAAGTAAACGCCCCTTAAACATTCACCACCCATATCAAGTCCTAGAATTTGGTCAGTTTCCCTATTGGAACTATTTAATTTAATGTTCTTATCATTTTTAACTATAGTTTGTCACTGCAATTTATAAATACACAGTGTTGTGTAATGATCCTCAAACCATATATTTTATTATTAAATAAAAGTAATATAATTCTGAGGTTTCCCTGATATTATATAAGTATTTTTAAGCAAGTCCCAAACATCTCTGACAATCTAACTCTATTTGAGATAGATCTACAAATATATCTTTTGTAAAGCCTCAATTTAACTAATAATTTATTGAAGTGAAAAATACTTCAGTAGGAAGGTTTGGATAGGGAGTAAATTCATGCAAGTCATCATCAACATGGTTATGTGAGGTGTTAGATGTCACTATATCTGTTCCTATTAGTATAACTTATTGCACTGTAAAAATAAATTATTTACAAGTTTTAATTAAAGATCAAACAATTAATTTGGATACCCAAAAACAACAACTGTTCATCTATAATTTTACATTGTCACTTTTATTGGTGGTCCTCATGACTGCTTTTTTATATTAATAACTAATCCAAATAAATCCATAAAATAAGTCATTATTTTCATATAATGGCATTTATAGTAAACATATATAAAATAGTAATGCAAATGTTGTAGTAAAATATTTGTAAACAATTCAAACTTTCTCATTATTAGTAATAATGAATGTAAAGAAATTTCTTAGTATAGGTACTGGTTGTATGGGTATGGCTAATTCTTATTAACATATAATAAATAATGTACACAGTTTTTATAACTTTATAGCTCCAATAAGTGTAAAATAATTTGAAACCTAAGGAATCAATTAGAATTGATATTCAAATGAAAATATAAGCAAAAATGAATAACTCATTATTATCTTATGAAACAATAAAAGCCAAAATAATTTAAACATAGAACTTCATGTTATGCATTTCTAATAAGGATATGTCAAAAGCTTATATAGGTTAGAGTAATTAAAAAAAAATAGATATATTGTGTCGAAGGATATAGAATAAGTACCTAGAAAAAATCAAAACTTTTCTTAGTTATAAAATAAAGGAGAATTTGAAATAATATATCCTGTTAGTTTTTTTTTATAAACAATGTACTACATCACTGATGAGTTTTTCCTTAAATGTGTTAATTGCTATTAATGGTTAATGTATACGGAATACGCCTGACCTCATAATACTATAAAGTATTATTATTATTTAGTCTGCTGACGCATATTAGGCCATGAAAATACCGTGGTGGGTGTGACATCAATCCAGTTTACGGAACATCTGTTCTATCTACGAAGTTTTTAGTCTAAGAAACATGAATAAAACATATCATACTCACCCCTGATTCATGTCATGTTCTGTATCATCTAACCAGACCCTTATTTGAAGGGCATTTCCTTCCCTGCACCACTGAAATATGTCTTCCATGTTTTACACAAAATAAACCTATTTTAGCTGATTAAAACGATACGCTACGTTCGGTAATACACTTTTGTCGTTAAAACAATTTAGAACCAACTATCAATCTATAGAAATATTCATTAAAAAAACAAACAAAAAAAAATGTTTTCCTTTCCTACACTTGTGTAGTAAGTTGACAGTTTCGCAATCACCGAAAATAACGCCTACGCCAACAAAATTAAATATTTGTATTTGTCTCTCTCCTTCTAGTTGATTCTAATATGAACATTGTCATTTTCACTCATTTTACAGAGACTGCACAATTGCGCATTATAATAGCAGTGTTGCTACAAACATATTCAAAATATAACTACAATTACCTGAAATCTGTGGAAACAATAAAAAGTTTGGAAAATCCAAAAGTGCACGCCTCATAATAATTGTTTTTTGTTTTTTTAACAACAATTAAACCACATCGAAACAGGCCCTGAAAAGTAATATGGTTCTATTCCTAATTATACTGAAACGGAGGAAAATAAGAAGACTCGATTAATAAGGTATTTCGGTCGTTATCTTGGTAACGTACAGGGTTCGCACATTCCGACATACGGACGTCCAAGACAGAACTTTTTAAACAGTTTTTAATTAGTTTAAATTACAAAATTGGCCTCAAAATTATCACAAGTTTTAAAAAAAGTGGTTTTCTTGATATGTGTGTGTGTAAATGTAGAATAAGAAGATATCCTAAATAGTTGTAAAGGATATAAACTTTGAATCAGTAATATTGTTAGTATGAGATACGAACTTCTTAGCAAATCACGGATTCACCGTAAGGGCGCCGGGTACATCGTGAAACCGTTGTGGCAGAGAGAGGATAACACGAGAGTGTCCGAGACTTGCGACTCAGATGTAGGTTTAAGGAGTCTCTTGGTCGACGATCGTCAACACTCATCTTCATCGCTCGTGCCTCTCTCCGCCCAGTATAAACCATTAAATTATAAATTAAACACCGTAAATACCAAAACAGTGTCAATAATAGAGAATGCACAGTTACAATTTACTCCACCGATTTCCTTGCGTCCTCAATTAATATTTTACCTAAAGGTGTACTCCAGTAGGCCGGTCCTTACTATTCTTTATTTTATTCTTTTCCGGCAGCAACCCACACCGAGGGCCGGCCACTGTGGCATCCTTGCGCCTGCTGCCTCGGGGTTGAGTGCCCTCAGCAGTCGCCTCAAAAAGTCCTGCCAAGCTGTGAAAGCCCTTCCGGCTAACAGCGTATTTCCTTTCGAAAAAGATAATAATAATAATAATAGAGAAATATTAAATCTTACGTCCCATAGTGTTCCAGCTACGTACGGTGAATACGGCTAAGCGCCTCTCTTAGACTAAGCCCAAAGACATTTTTTTTTCGAAAGGACCTACACTGTTAGCCTGAGGGGCTTTTACAGCTTCACCTGAACTAGAGGGGCGAGTGCGGAAGGCACTCGAGCCCGCAGGGTAACTCGCATAAGGGTGTCACTAGTGACCGAACCTCGGCTTGGGCTGTTGCCGAATCACGTAAGAGAAAATCGAACGCGGTACTAGCTATTAATGAGAAAAAATAGATACGTTACAATAATAAAAAAGGAAAAATCGAAACTAACTGATCCCCTTCGGTATCTGAGAACCCAAAGACACGCGTGCAACGCGGTTTATACTAATCGGTGTTATGAACTACCCTTCTATAGGTAACTATTTTCTGCCATAAAACACGCACCCGATCACTACATCTCTATATATATATATTATTTTACAAGTGCAATATATGATAAATAGACATTTTAAGTTTGATTTTTTTTTGTGAAGTGACAGTAGTCACCACCTCAATATTTCGCTTATGATGCGTGCAAAAGCATAGGTATAGCATAGCATTTGAAGGCATTCCTATACCTTGTAAAAATATATTTTATTTTTTGGCGAATAGGAAAATTAATACTTTTACACAAACTCACAGAACTTCATTAAACAAAATTAGCATATAACTGTAGTGTTTTAATATTTGTTTTAGGGTACTTATTTCTTGTTTTATTTATTCTAATTGTTTCAAATATTTTCATAATATATTATAAAATAGATTATATTTTCAGGAATAGGGTAAAAAAACTCGTTTTTCACTTAAACACTATTCACAGCCTGCAAGAGAGCTGTTATGGCTAAGTGCAATGCTCAAAACAGTTCTCAAATACTTATTACACTTTATTAGTTCATAAAAATATATATAAATTATTAACACTATTTTTTGGCGAAAGTAATCTTCATTGCATGTGTAGGAGTTATCTTGAAACCCTGTAAGGCTTCCTTGGCCGCCGCCGATTGCATTTCGTTTCCGAATTCAACAAACGCAATATCGTGTCTGTTGGGCACAAGTCGGACTTCTTTGAAACCAGGAAATCTGTAATTAGATTTATAAATGTTGTAGAGTAATATTTCACATGCAACATCTGGACATGCCATAGTTTTTTAGAATTTAAAGATATATATATATATATATATATTTAGAATTGAGTCTATCAATCAAGGTGACAAATATTTTTTTGGTATTCACTTCTATAAAATCGACTTTTGTTCCTTTCATGCCAATTTGTGTTTTGATATCGGTTAATATTTATTAGCCTTTTGTTTTTTTTATTGCACACTTGCAATATATTACGTTTCATCATTAGCCTTTACTATTTTTTTAAATACCTCCCTCACTGGGGTTACCATATTCATTACATGACACTGGCTAGATTGGAGTTAGATACCATAGGAGTCATAAAAAAAAATCTATTAACATAGACTTACTGGTTAAAGAGCATAGACAACATCATTTCGGATGTTTCATCAGGTAAGTTTGTGAGGAAGAGAATTTGATTAGGTGGTTGTTCTACATTAATGTTATTCAGAACACCAGGGGCGCCCGCACCGTGCACTGCACCAGGCCTGCTCACATCCTTGCCCTTCTTCTTTTTGCCATCATCAGCACCTTTGGGCAACTTAGGGCGCTTTGGTCTCTCTTGGAATGTGCCCTTTACTTTTGCAATCACATCGCTGTCTGTTTTTGAATACTGGATTCTCTGGAGGATTTAAAATTCATATAATATGTATATAAGTATTATTTTCTTTATCCAATGCTGTATTTGATATTGTGCTTTCTCAGGAAAAAATTTTTTTTTTTTTTGTAACCTAAAACTATTTTTGCAAATTGAAAGCTATTTGTTAATAGCCACTGTTTTAATAGATCATTGGTTAATTATAAATCATAACTTTTAATAAATCGTTTTTAATTAAAGAGGAAAAACTCTCCTGTATAAAGTGTAAATTGTCACTTCTATGTTTTTCCTGAAAAGGCAATATATTTTTGTCAAAACATTTGCTAAAACAGATAATTAAATAGCAAAATTCGGTTTTGAAAAACCTTTGCTTTAGAATAAGTGCATGAAAAGGATGTTATGGGCAGGAAATTTAGATATGAAAACTTATACTTTCAATTGATTTTGGAATAAGATTTTTTTCTTTTCAATAGTTTTAGAACATTTGTTTTATGGATTTTACATTTATAAAAAAATGTATTATAAAATCAAATAAGTATTTCAATGTAAACTTTATATAGAAATACTTATACTACTTTTGTTGATGATTGGTGTTAAATAAAGAGAAGATATTGACAGTATGTTAAAACAACCAGAAACAAGTAATTTCAACATATTATGGAACTTTTCATTAAATTCAGTAGTGTTAAATGGAATTTTCAGTTTATTTGAATATAAATAGGTCAACAATATTAGTTTATTTTTCTTGATTTTTCATAGTTTTGAATCATCATAAAAAGTATTCAAAATATCTATATTTCATGCAGTTATTTTTTTTTTTTACTGGGGGTATGCAATAGGTGCATAATTATCATGTTTCGCAACACACCTTCTTTATAATACATTTTGTGAAGCAGAAAGAATATGTTTAGCAGATAACACAAAACGTTAAAAACAAATATTTTCGAAAAGAATTATAAACATGTACATTTGTAATTACCATTGGTTTATCATAAAACGGAAATCCCTGCATACTTCTCAATGCAACAGTGGCACTTGATATCTCCTTAAATATTACAAAGGCTTGTCCTCTCATCTTGAGTGTTTTTAGTGCGACAATATCTAATATTTGACCAAACTGTGAGAAAATTGCATACAATGATTTCTTCAATTCATCTTTCTTAATTTTCTCATTTAGATTATTTATGTATATAGTGTGGTTTGGACGAATATCCATTGCTGTAACAAAAATATATTATATATCTATGCACTTTCATTAATAAAAAATTATAAATATTATAGATCAATTTAATAGTCAAATTAATCTCTATTATTATTATTATTTTCATGGTATTGGTATAAATTGTATTAAAAAATATATGTTCATGTGGTGGTTAATAGATTGGCCAGTTAGTGAAGATGGGATCAAAACTGATTTCCCAGGGTGTGCTAAATGTAATTGGGTATTGTCACTTGTGAAGGCTCTTTTCTTGCACTCCACATAATTTATATCATATAGTTATAGCAAACATTTTATTAATAAGTCTTTTATAATTAAAATTGTGTGAATTCTATACTATGGAGTAGTGTATTATAGTGTGCAGTATGTGTGAAGTGTAGAGTATAAAATTTCATATAAAATTATTAGTGGAAAATTGATGTCAAAACACTTTGGAATATTTCTATTACCACTTAGTATTTTAAGGATAACAACTTATTATATAACAGTATATTTATGTTTATTAAATATAATTCATTCAGCATGACAATGACTTATAAAGATTTGTTCATACAAAAATGGTTCAGTGGTAGCATAAACTATTGTGGGCTGGGAATAGGGAACATGTTAATAAAATATGTAATAAAGTAAATATCCATACTATCAGGCAAACTGTATGGCTATTTGTCTTTGCTTCATAAATTTCTTTTCCAGATGTCAGTTATTCTAGTTACCAATTGGGAGTAGAAACTAGTACACTACTAGTTGTAGTCTGACAGCTATCAAGAATTGTGTTTTCTTCTAATGGCTCCTGTGGTCTCTGTCCTCAATTCAGCCAGTGTTATATGATTAATACAGTAATCTTAATAAAAGAAGTTTTTATTAAATTCATGAATAGGTACTGTAACACTTAATACATAATCAGATTTACATTAACATTGATGGATATAAGCTCAAAGCAGCTTGATAAATACAAGTACAATTAAATGAAATGGAAACAAATGCCACAGTTCATCAACCATATAATCTATCAATGATGGTATGCTTGGGCGAGCATGTTACTTAGCAATTATTGAATGTGGGTTCAACTGATGGAAATAACCAAAAAAAAGATAATAACACCTTATTTGTTTACCTAAAATTAGCTTGCATCTATTACTCTAATTAGTTGCCTAGATGCTTGGTCGGGTTGGCGTCTAAAGTATAGGTTATATTTTCAAAAAACATTTTATTTCTTAAAAGGGATATTGCCAAGTCATTAAATAACCACATAAAATATATTTTGAATATATACGTATATATATAAAACATGTAACACTTTTAGTAAAGGAATACAGTATAAACTTACTCATAGCTTATTTCTTGTATATAATATAAAGTTTTTCTTTTGAATATGCTTCACTAATCCTATGAGATTAATTAACAATTATCTCTAATAAGTATTTGTACTTTGTTTAGTAGTTAAAATAGTATACCTAGGTAACGCTAAAAATACAATTATGTAGCACGACGCTAAAACTATAACCACAAAAGCAAAACACTAAATGATTACAGTAAGCCACAGATTATAATTCGAAATTCTGATTTCTGAGACGTTTCTTATTATCGTATTGAAAAGCGTTGGCTAAAATATCCATATGGATTAATATGTACTTAGAAGAATAAATATTGTTTCGATAATTTCAATATTTTTAGGTATTATTATTGCATACAGTTCATCTAAGAAACAAGAAACTATTTATTATTAAATATATATACCGATGACGTTGGTCATAGACTATCATTTATATTCGTTAAAGGTTTCGCGCGCTTCTTTGATTTTTTGTCTTGACTTACCATAGCAAAACCATAGCATTTGTGATTTTGTATCTATCAGCGCTGATGTCTCAAAAGTTAATGTTTTTATAAATGAATACTTGATTAATTTTTGTGTATATAAGAAAATAAAACACATATAATCTCGTCTAAAGATATTATTCTATAATGTTTGATCATATGTTTGAATTCGAATCTGTGAGTCCTGACAAATGGTTAGCCGAAGAAAAAAAATGGAACGAAAAACTATTGCAGTTACCCAATTGGTATCAGGTAACTAATTATAATCCTTTAAATTTATTTATGAATTAACTAATTTTTCATTGACCTCTATGTAACCTTAAACATCTGTATCATTTTTATTACCTATTGATTTGTTCTGTGAAAATCTTATACTATGATATTTTAATTAAAAATTTATAAAATATAACAAGGATAAAAATTAGTTCAATAGTGGATATATTTAATAGCTTATTAAATCATATAAATTATGAATCTTTTGAAATTTTTCACAATTTTTTGTAACATCGACCAGGCATAGTATAATGCTAGACAAATACCTATGCCTATGATATACTCACTAACAGATTGCTCTGTGAGCTTTATATACTTAAATTGTGTAAAATAAGAAGAAGACAATAAGAAGTGATGTTAGCTCAGTTGTAGTGTACGGATACAGCATCCAGGGATGCAAGATTGAATCCACTACAATGAGCTTGATCTTTTGGTGAAGGATAAACATCGTAAGAAACCATAGTATGAAGGTAGGGCTTTTTTTAATGCCTGCCTGGCTAGATTTCACCCTGAACTATAAAATCTGCTGCCAAATACCAAATGGTGTACTCTGGCTGTTGCACTTGAGAGCCAGTCCCTCAACAGGTTTAGCATGTCTACCAACTTCAGCCATATTGTCACTTAAGAAGTTAAGATCATGTCAGATTATGGCCATAACGCATAACATTAACTAAAAAAAAAAAAAGATTATCTTATAATAATTAAATCCACTATCAAAATTTCATTGGTCTGATCCACATTGCTCTACGAATATGTTTTGTTTTATTACAATTCAATAGATTCTTACATTACTTAAATAATATTGAAAAATAATTGTATAACAATTTTCACATTAATATAAAATTTTTAAAATGTATTTCAGATACCACTAATAAACTCTAATGCATCACACAACCTCGCTGATGGATCACTAGTAAGATTCAGGGGAATGATCCAGGACATGCATAATCCAGAGTTTTATTTTGAACAGTTTGAAGTTTACAACACGGCTACGAATGAGATTAAAACTAAAAGTGGAAAGTATAGGGATACTGCAAATATACTAGTGAGTTTTATTTATTTTTGCAAAACAAAACTTCATATTCTTCTTGAAGTAAAACAATACACAGATCAGATTATAATCTAAATGCTTGTTTTTAATAGTTTATAAGTTTAGCATTATGGCTACAAGTTCACCTTGTGTTAAGTGACGATGCAAGCTATGATGTTAAATGTGCTTGTGAAGTGCAACTGCTGGAATATTTAGGAACAATTTTATGGCAGATTTTCAACTTAAGGGCATTGAAAAAATGTAATATATCATCATAAATGTGTTTAAAGTGCCTGCCTGTAGTAGTGCTGATAGTGTATTTATGAATAGGATTTTAGATACACGGCTTTGCACATTTTAAAATAGTAATTTGTGAAATATCTGTTAAAATATAACTAAACAGTCTTTATAGGACTTTCAACTATAAAATAAATTAAATGCAATACTTTACAATGTAAATATGCAATCATTTTGTTATGTATGTGACAGATGTAGGTACTTTTCAATAAAGTTAGTTTTGTTTGGAGCTCAACTATGGCGTATCTTTTAATATTTATATTGACATTATAGTAAAGTATACATAAATAAATTATAAATTAACAGGAAAATGAAAAAGTTAACTACACAGAAAATTTGAAAAGTTCACAACGTCAAACAATGTTTGTAGTTTCCATACCGGCTGTGAATTGCTGGGTCCAGCAAATGGATGATAAATTGAATCATTTAAATCAGTTGGAAGAGCAACCAAACACTTCTAGGAGGCTGTGTCAGGACCATTTGAAGTTAAAGAGGAGTCTCGATGAAGCTGATGAAGATTCAGAGGCCATGGAAGTGGTAGACAGTGGTGCAGCAGCCAAAAGAGAACCAAAAATCAAGCACGATGAAAATGAATCAGTAAACATTGTGTCTAGAGAGCATCTATTGAATTTTCCATTACCTGATGTTCCAAGTAAATCTTGTATAATCAAGGTAAGAACTAAAATTGTATAAATTAATTTAAACCTATAACAAATTTCATGGTGTTTGGGTAAATATTAATCTAGTTAGCAATTTCATGTATAAAAGTTATACATATTTTATTGTACAGAGATTTTTTTTGACAAACTTCAATTAATGTATATGAAGTTATAATTCAACATATTTTAAGTTCCATATGATTAATATTATGAGTATAAAAGAATTACAGTAGATAGAGTCAACAGTTATCAAAAAGAGTTCAATTGTTAAGTGGCTTTACCTTTTAGTCTTGGCTCTATGGCAGAGCCAGATTTTTCGGTTGGCCTCAGCCTAAGGTTTGAAAATCAAAAGGGGGGCCAACATTCCAGTTGTTAGCAAAGTTAAAAATAAATACATACAATTAAAATATAAGATTAGTATCAATGTATTTAATTATCTCATGTAATTTGCAATTTAAAAAATTAGAGGTGAAAGGGCCTCATAAATGGTTCTTAAGTGGCAGTCGTTCGGAAGTTATTCGCGTACATACATTTGGGCGATTCATTTTTTTTATATACAGATTTCTTAATGTTTCGCTCAACTTCCTTAATTTTTTCTTACATAAGAACCTTCTCTTGTCAATAATTAACATAACAACAAAAAAAGATTTAGCGAAATTATTCCAGCCGATCACGTGTGATGCGATAACCAAGGGGAATAGATATTCATTTTTATATATAGATTTCTATTGAATACTTTGGTTGTGTTATAAAATTACTGGTTCAGGGTAGGAGAGGGAAAATTTAGGAGTGCACGTATTTTTTATGCGACGTCATATATTTTTTTCTACAAAAGTAAAAAAATAATGTTCGGGGTAGACCACCCTTATTACTTAGGGGTGTGCGAAATGGATTAAGACCGTTTCTTTCTCAGACCTACCGAATATACATATAAAATATCATAAAAATCGGTCAAGTCAAGCCATTTCAGGCGATTAGATTATACGTTACGGCCCCTAATTGCCTAATCAAGATATTTTATAGATTAACAAAAAAAAAAAAAAAACTGATGTACTTACATTCCTGAATCACAAGATAGTCAAAATATAAAGTTGCATCGTTTTTTTTTTCAGACTAGTTAAGACACTCTGGCCATAAAAATCATTTGTGTATTTTTTTTTTTTACAGATATATGATGACTCGGAAAACCTTAAGCTGAATGATATGATCGAAGTAGTTGGATTTTTGTCTGTCGATCCAACACTCTCCGGAGAGTTTAAACCTGAAACTGATTCTTTATTAGATCCTCAAATCGAGTCCAAGGTTGAAACTATAACGCATAATCCACCGCCGAGCTTAATTCCAAGGATTCATGTAGTCCATGTGAAGAAATTAGAACACTGCAATCCTCTGGTCAAAGAGCCATTAGACCAAGGTAAGTCATATATAGTTGTGTATCGGCAGTTGCACTTGAGAGCCAGTCCTTTCAGAGGTTCAGCGTGTCACCAGTTTAGGCCACATCGTCCCTTAACATCAGGCGAGATTGTAGCCATAACATAAAACCTATAAAGAATATAAAAGGGATAAGCAAATAATGTTTCGTTCCACATATATAGGTAGTAAAATATTGAAGGTTATTCTATTTTAATGTAAAGAAAAAGAAATGTATGAGATGACAGCACAATATAGAAAAAAAAAAAAAACATAAATTGTCAATGGGTGAAAAATTATGGAAGTAATTTATAGCTATATATAGTCTCTCAACAGTCCCGCAACATTAAATATTACTAGCTTTTACATACGGCTTCGCTCGCGTTAATATTGATTTTGTGAAACAAATAGTGTGATGCAATAAAAAGTTTCATACAAAGTTTATCCCTCTCTTTATCCCACTTTCAAAACGTTTTTCGTCCGAAAAAGTATCCTAATACTGTCTTCAGGATCCCATCTATTTCTATAGCAAAGATGATCGTAATCGATTCAGTGGTTTTACTGTGAAAGAGTAACAAACCAACAAACTCACTTTCACCTTTATAATATTAGTAAGCATTATGAAACATATATAAAAGCTGTGTGACTCTGTTCGCGTGGAACTGAAATTTTATTTAATCATTCTCATAAAAAAAAATGTTATATAGCCTATGATACTCAGAACTAATGTAGCATTCTAACGTTGAAAGGATTTTAAAATTTGGTCCATTAGTTGTTGAGTTTATTCGTTACAAACAAAAATACAAATCTTTGCTCTTTATAATATTAGTATAGATAATTGGTGTCTGGTGTGATCTGTTGAACAAAGTCGCGGGCACAGCTAGTATGGATTCAGAATTCGCAAAATTACAGATGCTGTATTGAAGGAAACAGCCTTAGCAAGGGAACACCTTTTGAAAGCATTGAAAGAACTCTTATTAGGCGATGAACTGGCTGCCGAATACTTAATATGTCACCTGATTGCTTGTGTGTAAGTTATTTTTTTATATATCAATGAGTAGTGAAAGTTATTATTTATATTATTAATACTTCTGTGATCATGTCTGTGCATATCTATTTTGTTAAATAACGCTTCGAAAATTTTATATTTATGTACGCGAATTTTCAACGTTTACAAAAAAATTGCTTCTGTTTTATATTCTATAACGATTTTTTAAAACGACATTATCGATTTTAATAATACGTTATTCATGGTTATATACTATAATAGATAAGGTATATTTGAAAATTACATGTGATTACTCAATGTATGTGTAAAAAGTATGAATTAAGTTGTTAAAATATAGAATTAAAAAAGTTCAGATTCATTCATTAATCGCATAAATGCGAACTTACTTCTTTTTTTCACAATTTTCCAGTGTCAAAATGGTGTTCTTTTTTTCATAAGTTTTCATCTGCCCACTATTGCTTAAACAGCATATATACACATCTTATAGATGTCAAAGTATAAACAGTCTAATACATCGAAAAGTACCAAGTAACTAATTCTCAGATTTAATTTCACGCACAGGAATATGTAGAGATGAATGAACCAATTTATATGGCTCATTAAAACTAGTCGCTATACCCGAAATCAGCTTTATATCCGAAGTCGCTATACCCGAAATCAGCTTTATATCTGAAGTCGCTATACCTGAAATTGGCGTTATGTCCAAAGTCGGTATACTTGTAATCGGCCTTAAATCTAAAGTCGCTTCCCCCAAATTGTTTTCTTGTAAGAGTACACTTTAAACTGAAAAGTAATATGTCTTGTAAAGTGTCGCTATAACCAAATAATAGTTCTAAATTAAATCCACTATACTATGTTATTAATTTATTACTTACTATGTTATTATATGTGTTACTAGATACCTTCGACAAGATACACTGGCTCTGGGACAGTTCTGTTTGAACCTGTCCAACTTACCAACGCAGAAGTACCCCGACTACGCGAAGCAGTTGTACGACATCATCAAACAGTTCGTCACGAAGAGTTACTACCTGCCTCTCACTATCGACAACATGAACACCCTCACCTTACAACCCAAGTAAAGCTAATATTATTTACTCATTTTTAAGAAATCATATTAAAATACTTTATTCAATTTAGGCCCTCAGTCAAAACTACCAAATATCGCAATCATTGAGAAGAACTGGATCTGGTTTTATTATTTTTTTAGAGGTATATATTTAACAAAGAAACCGTCAAACCAAATTAGTTTTTTGATTTGAATCTCTGAGAAGGCCCTTTTGAATGTTAAAACTACCAAACGAGAAGAACTTGCAGGAAACTCGATCTGGCTATAGTATCTCGTTAGGTGTATATTTAACACAGAATTCATCAAATAGAAATACTTTATTCAATCTAGGCTCTAAGAAGGCCTTTATAAACGTCAAAACTCCTAAATAGCCCAGTCATGGAGAAGAACTTGCAAGAAACTCGATCTGGCTATAGTATCTTGTTAGGTGTATATTTAACAAATATTTCACGAAATTAAAATACTTTATTCAATTTAGGCCCTAAGAAGCCCTTTATGAACGTCAAAACTATTAAATAGCCCAGTCATGGAGAAGAACTGGCAAGAAACTCGATCTGGCTATAGTATCTTGTTAGGTGTATATTTAACAAATAATACATCAAATTAAAATACTTTATGCAATTTAGGCCTTGAGAAGGCCCCTATGAATGTCAGAACTACCAAATAACCCTGTTACTGTTGTTGGAAGTTATAAAGAAATTTAAATGAAATAGGCTCAAGACCGCCCTTCTCTCTCAAATTGCTTTACGTAATACTTGAACGGCTCCTTGTACGTGGCTTAAAAGATACGTATGGCAATATACTATGTACTATGCTATGCTATGCTATTATACTATGATACTATACTATGCTACATATTATCTCGTTTTTGACATAATTATTCGTATACTAGTGGTCTAAATTCGATCATAATTTATACATGCGTGTGTGTATCAAATACATGGTGTAATGTTTAATTTATTGCATTAATGTAATTTTTATGTATAATTAAAAAACATATATATTAGCACTGCACTCCTTATCTATATAAAAAGTAAGTGTCCGAAATTTCATACTGCTCCGTGCGCACAATTTTCGTAATAAGGGGTACAGAGTTTTCGTTTCAGTATTAATATGTAGGGATATATATGAATGTGTAATTAAACTTGCTTCCCTCGGAATCTAGAATATAATAATTATGATGTTTCGCGTAGGTAACTCAAAAAACTTTTTTTTTTATGTATGTATGAGAATGTTTTTTTACTTAAATCTATTCGTTATCACCATATAGGTGTCATTAAAACTGTCATTAAATAATTATTAATTTTATTTTTGGGGTATGTCGACCCCGTCTTGTACGGCATGTGAGATTTAGTGACCTAGTACCTACGTATTGTATGTATGTACGTATGTATATTTCAGGAAAGATTACGAGTGTAACCGTCTCACGAGCGGAGTGTTGCAATTAACCAAAAATACACATCTCGTACTGGACGAGACAAAGATGGAGCAAGGCCGCTTGGACGCTACCGGAGTTGGTAACTTAGCAGCCCTAGGTAACATGATTATGACCCAGAGAGTCGAATACGATTTCAAGTACTACAAAATGGAGTTCGATTCCGATATATCTGTGCTGATTTTATCCGAAGGGAAGTCTTTGTTACCGGTATGTATAGTTTTTTTTTTTTTTTTTTAATAATGCTATAGTGCACTGTTGCCTCTTTAAATCCATGATTCCAAAATGAAAAAAAATCCATAAATTGCACTATCTAATACGTGCCTGATTGCTTTTCTTTAATACTTTATAAGAAATTGTAACGTTTTACAAGACCCTTACCAAAATTGCGTGACGTAATACTTGAACGGCCACTATGCCATGATGTCAATATTTAACTGATTTTCAGTATTCATATTTTAATTTAAAAATTGTGCAGTATATCGGAAATTAAATTGTATAATATTAAATAAAATTGGATATATCCCCATGTTCATGGTGCTGGTTCATACTATTTTTTGGACTGTGTAAAACTATGTTAAAAGTCAGTACTCTAAATTTTCTTGATCTATGAAAGTTATTCAGATTAATTATATACAGTGTTCCTTACAGAGTGATTATCACGTCCCATTGAGACCTGAAGAGTCTTCGTTGAAAATTTTTGATGCTGTTGTTGAGGCGGCAACATATTACTTAAAAGAGGAAGTAATGAATATCATTAGAACATATCTAACTTGCCTTAAGCTTGTAAAATATACTATTAGTGATAATTTACAGGTCAGTATTAAAATGGGATATACATGTTCTTCTGAATCACACATCTGTCATTTTGGTGTGTTTCTTTTATTTTTAATTGACTAGTTCACATGGAACTAAAAATTTATTATATTTTTTTTCTAATTTCTTTTTATGTGAAATCAAAAAATATCTATAATCCCTAATTTTCATCCTCCTACCCTCACCCTCTAATTTTTTAATCGCAATTTAATACAACCAAAGTATTCACTAGAGATAAAATTATCATTGTCATATAAATATATGACAGAACAACGTTTGTCGAGTCGATTAGTTGAAATATAAAAATAATAATATTTACATTATTTCAGTTCGTAGAGGAAGACTTTATTGAGATGAGAAGTAAAGCGGATAGTGAAAATCCGATAACTGCCGATGATTTACATAGACTGTTGGTGTTGGCACGACTGGTCAGCCTGTCCCGGGGGCAAAATACATTGAGCAAAGAATGCTGGGATATCACAAAGACGATGGAACAAGAAAGGCTACATAGAATCAAAAATAGAGTCGCTTCTACCCTTTAAACATTAAAAAAATCATTACACTTTCATACTGAAGTTTTAATGTTAAACCCTTATGCTGCCCCTGTATTTTGATATATCTGTAACTGTGGCTAAGAGAACTTAAACATCCAGGAAATCACTAGGGTTATAAAACAAGAAAAAACAATCTCTAGAAAAATACTTTTGGGCAAATATGCCAAAGGACACTAATATATAATGAGCAAGATCACGTCAAGTGGACCCCCCCCTTTTCCACTTGATTATTAAATTCAGGTATGAATATTTCTACACGAAGTATTTACTATGAACAATTAATCTCCCGAACAGTTTTTGAAAATTTTCATTTAAAAAAAAAAAATTTAATGATATTTTTTATGACTTTTAATAAAAAAATCAATAAATAAAAAGCTATTAAAGATATTTTAATGAAACTTTCAGGATTTATAGTTCAATAGTTGTACTTTGATAAGATACACAAAACTTTAAATTATTTATTGATTTTCCTATTGTTAATTATCTTTTTAGTTAACAAATGAGAATTTTAATGACTTCTCCCTCAAAAAACAAAATTTTTTTTCTCGATATTATGCATTAAACATTTAAGTAATAGAATCCGCAAAAAAATTTGACTGCTCGCTATTAGATTGAACAAAAAAAAATTATTTATGACGGGCGGTGAGCGCTGTCGGTACGGCGCACTGCCGCGCGTCATTCACTTACCTTTTAATTTACTCAGTAATTGTAAGTAAAAAGAAATTCTTTATTTTTTAAATAAAAATAATGTTATTTAATGGTTAATTTTACTGAAACTCATTACATAAAATTAATTAATAAAATACTATTTTATTGTTAAAAAAATGAAGAAATTAAATAAGGTATAATTTAATTATAAAGATAATATATTATAAAGATACAATTTAATTATAAATCTATCGGTATTGCGTTATTTTTTTCTAAAGACTCTATTTGTAATAATTTTAATGTCTTTGGAAAAAAATTTGCACTCGAGTGATTTATTATCTAAAGCTTTATAATAATGATACTGTCGTGTATTTATAATTGTAACAGATTGCTCATGCCGGGATTTATATTGTTGTTCATGAGAGTCATGGTCTTGTTGAGAGCAGAAACCAACATTAACTTTTTTAAATGATTTTTCAGCCCATTCAAACAATGAAATCCCATTTGTTATGTCCTTATCATTATCCCTCTGAAGACTTGCATGATAAGCTTGTCTTTTCACACTTCCTGCCAAACCATCACATGCTCCTTTCCCGTGAGATGTAGCATAGAAGTTCCATTCGGCGTCAACATTAAAATCTTTTTTGTGGTTAATTAAATTTGCAAAATTATACTTATTTTTGTACTGAGAAGCAGCTCCGTCCGAAAAATAGCAAATTTTTTTAATCTTATCTGCTCCAAACTTATTTTTTAAGAATTCAATCAATTTAAAATTAAAAAGGTGAACTGAACTGGCGTCGTGGCTAACTTTTTCTGAAATTATAACATAGTTTTCATGTTTCATTTCTTCATTCTCTCTATAATACACTACGTAAGGGTGAATTGTAGCTTGAGTGTTAGTCCAATAATGAGACTGGATGGCATCTTGTACAAAAAAAGTATAATTTTCAGAAAAATCAAGACAGACAATAAATTCTCCATTCTCAACAGTTTTCTTCTTATCAGTAAAATATGATGCTTTGAAAAGAAAATCATGTCTCAATAATTCAGGCCATTTTTGTTTTAAATCATTAAAGTAATCTTCTTTGTCTTTCTTCTCTTCAACTATTTCAGTCCTGTGAATTTCAAGCAGTTTAATTTAATTAAAATAATAAAAAAAAAAACGAATAACAAAAAAATTTACAATTTAAATAGACAAAATCTAATTATTTCATTATTAATATGTCGATACAATTAAAGCTCAACTTTACGAACCAACATATTAGTAGTATTTATTACTATATACAGTCAGAGAAAAATTAATTATTATTTATTATAATACAAGGTCTAAAGTTTTTTTTTTTAAAGATGTTATAATAATTTTAAAATATAAGAGTGATTTGGGTGAGGTTTTCCTTACCTGTCGGTACGTTTCCATTGCCTGTATGTAATTTCATCAGTTTCAAGATTATCAAGTAATAGTTTCAATTTATTTATAACGTTATCAGTTCCTGGGCATTTAGTACAGTTAGAAAAATAGCATAATGTTGTTGATTCTTGGCAAACAGAGCTTTTAATTAAATCATTAGAAGTTTCTGATAAAAGTGTTCCCTTTTTTTTTAGATCATTTTTTAATCCGTTCAACTGTAGTTTAATATTTTGATGAATTTTACATGCACATACATTATGAGTACCACTCTTGCCAGCAGATATACATTCGCGTGGACGGAGATTTAGAAATTTTGTTTATCCAATCTTCTCGTCGGGAAAAGCTTCTGTGATTTTTTTATATAACTCATGAATATTAAATAATAATAATCGTTTTTGTTTATGAATTTTAATTCCGTTTTCTACCACCGATATATAATCTTTAATTCCAGGCATTACGCGACTGACATCATCCGACAAATAAAAAGCTCGATTATTTCATTTTTTAGAGTCTTTCCTTTTTTAATTGTGGGCTATGAAGCGAATCCCCTTTCTTCCCTGATTTTTTTTGCCAATTTAACCATTCGTTTAGAAACTTTAAATTCTCTCCTTATCATTTTTATCGACCAATCTGGAGAAAGCGTGGTCAAAACTTGAATTTTCTCAGCTCTACAATTTTACTATTAAAAGCAGATTTGAAATTATTAAGGATGAGATCTTTAGAATTAATGTCATTAATTTAAATTATTGTTATTATTATTTACCACTTTATTCATAACACTCTTTAAAGCTTTTTGACATTCCGTTGCATTTGATAGTCGCTTCACTTTGATTGGAGGTTCATCAATCTCTAATAACACTTTATTAACTTTATAAATTTTTAATTTGTTGTCGACAAGGTCACTTCGGAAAGAAGGGTCTTTTTTTTCATTATCTTCAATATCATAATTTGATGACTCAGGCTCATAGATATCAGAACAATTATTAACAGATAATTCGCTAGGAATTTCAGCATTTCGACCCAAATAAATAGCCCGTTCACACGAATTACACATATAATTCCCAATAAAATCTTTGAATTCATGAGCACGGTTTTTTGTAATCAAAACTAGATTTTTAATTATATTTTTATGTTTTTTTTTATTAAAAGGATTACAGCATTTATTCACGCGACCCATGATAAACCAAAAACAAAGTTATGAATACTTATACAATTTAACACAAATTTGATACAATCTAATTAAATTTAGATCAATAACAACTGTTAAACACTACAATTTAATGAAAATTCTTGACTTTGGAGTTTATTCACTGATGTGTTTATAAACAGATTTAACAAATGAACTAAAATGGCTTGCGATATTCTTTTGTTATCCACGTATATGAAAATAACAAATGAAAATAATCGAACGCAATTTTTTTTTATCTGACAATGGAGTAACGCTGGATAACTAGTAAAGTTTACATTTATTCATTGAAAATTGACAATATTATTTACGACCACAAATGAATATAATTAATACCGTTCGTAAAGAATAATAATAAAAATAAAATAATAGAATACTGCTAAAATTTAGATATCTTCGTTTATTCAATAATAAAAAAAAAACATTTTATTAATTAATTTTATGTAATGAGTTTCAGTAAAATTATCCATTAAATAATATTATGTTTATTAAAAAAATAAAGAATTGCTTTGTACTAACAATTACTGAGTAAATTAAAAGGTAAGTGAATGACGCGCGGCAGCGTGCCGTAACGACAGCGCTCACCGCCCGTCATATTTTTTTTTTTTTTGTACAATCTAATCGCGAGCAGTCAAACTTTTTTGCGGATTCTATTACATAAATGTTTAATGCATAATATCTAGAAAAAAAAATTGTTTTTTGAGGGAGACGTCATTAAAATTTTAATTTGTAAAAGGTAATTAACAATATGAAAATCAATAAATAATTTAAACTTTTGTGTATCTTATCAAAGTACAACTATTGAACTATAAATCCTGAAAGTTTCATTAAAATATCTTTAATAGCTTTTTATTTATTGATTTTTTATTAAAAGTCATAAAAATTTACATAAAAAAAAATGTTGTTAAAATGAAAATTTTCAAAAACTGTTGTGGGATTAATTGTTCATAGTAAATACTTTATGTAGAAATATTCAAACCTGAATTTAATAATCAAGTGGAAAAGGGGGGGTCCACTTGACGTGATCTTGCTCAATGTTATGAGGGTGGCCACTTTCATATATTATTGGATTGGGTATAAATGTTTTTGAACATTTTTTTATGAAAACTCAAAACATTTCTATAGTTTATTTACATTTAATTACAGATTTTTTGTGCCATTTTTGGCTGCAAGATGACTTTCTGCTGTCTTCTAGATAGTGCTATGATCCCGTTGCTGTAGAAATTTTGGGACTTATGATTTAAAAAAAACGTGACAATTAGTTTTGGCAGTCTTCTCTTGATAATAACCTGACACTGCCTAAATAATTTTGAAGAGACCGAAACAGGTTGAAGAAGGTAGAAGAAGCTGCAAGGTCGGGGCTATATGGAAAATGCATTAACACCTCCATAGCCAAACTCCCTTAATTTTTCATGAGTAGTTGAAAATGTGTGTAGTCTAGTGAATACACACTTTCTGTTGATCATTTCGGTCGCTTTCTCTCAATTGCTTGATTTCATCAGATTAGTTGTTGGTAGAGATCTGAATCAATGGTTCTGCCCGGCTGTAAAACTTCAGAATGAACAAAGTCGTCGTGATTCACTTTTGATGAATAGCTCAGAGGTAGCGTGTACGGACTCCGCGTCAAGGGACATGTTACAAGGGAACAAGGGAAAGTACAGTTTGCTTAAAAAACAAATAGCCAGTAGACTAAACTTTGAAAAATACTGAAATGTCAGTGTGACGTGTCCATGTTATAGTAGGTATATTGATTAGAATTAAAGACAATATCTATAATTATTTTAAGGGTATTATTGTTATAATTATGTCTAATAAGAGTAAAACATTGGATAGTGCCAATAAAAGTAAAGCGAGTGAATCAGTATGGAAGAAAGCATTCGTTTCTGACACAGAATGGCCCGACAAGGTTAGCTTAAATCGCGTGACTTTTATGATTTTTTTAAATTAAAAGTTAATTTAATATTAATTATTAATGTTGGAACGTTCTAGGAAGAGTTTCTAGATGTGATATACTGGATGCGGCAAGCCATAGGCATCATTTTGGGACTGTGCTGGGGCCTGTTGCCATTGAAAGGATTTTTGGGGCTTTTACTGTAAGTTTTTTATATAAAAAATGTTTATGAAACATATTTAAGCTGTGGGTCCTCCATAATCTCAAAAGTATTAACCACTAATCTAAAAGCTATCGAGGTAAATCCAAAAAACACATGCCAAATACAAAATCAAATTATTTATCATCTATTAATATATTTTTGACTGACAAATGATAACTATTTCTAAAAAAATAACTTTGGGTTTTAGATTTGTTATTGTGAATGCAGCTGTGATATACTTTTATGTGAACAATTTTCAAAATATTGATGAGGAAGAATATGGCGGTATGTGGGAAATAACTAAAGAAGGATTCATGACTTCTTTTGCTGGATTTTTGGTAAGTTAATACGTTATAACTATAGACAGAGTAGATTGAAAAAAAAACAATATGCATACTCTAATTATCCTTACTAATATTACAAATGTGAAAGTTTTTAAGTGTGGATGTCTCTTACTCTTTCACACAAAAACTACTGAATTAATTTTAATGAAACTACAATAATATAGATTATGTACCAGAATAATACATACGGTATAATTTATAAAGATATTATGTAAATTGTCAAAAATATAATAATAATTGACACTTATAAGTAGGAAAAATTCTGCCATCTATGAGCTATTCTGTAGTGCACTGCAAAAACTGTTAGAGTTATATGTATATAATGTAAAATGGAAATGATTATCTTAAATAGCCCTACAAAAAAGCCTGCAACAGCATTTATCTATATTTTATGTGTAAGCCAGTCTCCTTTGATATAGTTTATTTTAAATAGCAGGTACTGGAATTTCATTTATTTGACAAAATCAATATTAATGTGAGAAAAAATTCTGGTAAACTATAGTTTTGTCAAGCTTAAAGCAAATCAAATCATACAATAAAAAGATTTCACAAGTAGTCATTTGATTAGCTATTGAAAAATGGTATAAAATGTATGCTGATTTCAAAAATTAAACTGTTTTCTTTCTGTATGTACAAGAATATATTCATAAGAATATATTTAAGGTATAGCATAAGAGCCACAATAGCACTGGAAGTTAAGTGAAAAAGTGGTCCAAGATGGTGGACACGCTAAGTCTAGTAGAGGGGCTGGCTCTCAAGTGCACCTACTGGAACACACCTATAGGTATTTGGTGGTAGATTTTCAACTTGAAGGTAGTAGCTAGTTAGGCAGGACATTAACCCAAAAGTAGCCCATAAAGTAAAGACAAAAGCCTACTACCATGCTATGGTTACATCACAATGTTTTCCTTCACCAAAATCTCAAGCACATTGTAGGTGAATTCCAACTGACATCCCCCTTCATGCGGAATCGACCGACTGAGCTATAATTGCTTCAAAATCTGTTTTACAATATTAAAAAATTAACTTTCAATTTCAATTGTACATCATATTTTCCATGATATCTTCATTTTACTGTATATTTTCATATAAATTTGCACCTGCAATAATTCTTTATTCTGAATTTACAGCAAGTTTTAATACCAATATGGTAAAAAGTATGGTTATGATGCTTTAAATTGATGTACAAAATATTATTATTTCAGGTTACATGGATTATTATTTACACAGGACTCCACAGTGATACATTATGAGATGAAAGGTCACCGTAAAAAAATTTAATTACCCATTACATTTGACATCAATACAAGTACATAAAATACTACATACATATGTTCTAAGTGTGGGATAATTTTACTTACATGAAAATGATTTGATAATTTAATAGTTAGGTTTGTTTTGTTTAAAATTAATATTCGTTATTGCTTCAGGATGTTTTGTTTTAATATAATTTAATTAAATACATTGAATATATATAATGTAATTGTATTATAGTTTATCATGTAAATAATTAGTTCATTATTTGTGTATCAGTTTTGGTTATGAAATAGTTTTATTTGAAATGAATGAAACTCTTTTAACTCCTGTTACTTTTTAGTAACTGGTGATAGTGGTAAATGTGATTTGTCATGTGCATTTAAGACTCATTTTCTGTGTGTTTGCTGATCTAGTATAAATACCACATTTTTATTTAACATTGAGTCAGTTTGAGGTGAAATACTATAAAGTAAAAATGAATAAAGTCATTATTAAAGAGATGCAGCCAGATCATGGTACTCATTTGCTCAACTGAATGTCAGTACACAGTTTAAATAAAGACTCTATAGATGACAATAAAGACCAGCGAAAGATAAATGATTCAACAGGGTTCTTCATTTTCATGCTGATCTCTAGGTAACTGTATAAACCCTGGCTGATCCCGAGATGGGACAAAATAAAACAAAGTTAGTGTGACAGGTGTATTGCTGTAAGGACCCCATTTCATTCGGACTTCATGATGGCGCCAGTGGCAACAGCCTTGGTTGTGCAACCAAGCAGATACCAGGTGAGGTACCTTCCATGCAATTGTATACATTATACAGTTGACCTGACCGTAGTGGTGCCACCATGGTGTCCTAATGACATAGGGCTCTTAGTATAGTGATTGCGAGCATTTCGGGTAAATTTCTTATCACCCCACTTGATAGTTGGATATACACCAGCTAACCCTAAAACCCATATGAACAAACGTGATACTATGGCAGATATATTGTATGTATAGATATATATTGTTATTCACTCAACATTGCCATTTTTTTTTTTTTTTTTAATATTAGTTAGCCTGTTTGCATACCAGTGTCCCGAGATGAAATTATCTTTGACAAAAAATGTATGGGATGACCATGTGTCATCTCATACATTTTTTGTTTACGTTAGCAACTATAGAAAGACAATTTGACTAGGGGCACTTTACTGCTAAACATTGCAAGCAAACAATGAAACAAAGCATTGAGAAGATTTTTTATCAATCTGATGAGTCTTCTCCAGTATTATTTCGAATAAATTAGAAAAAAAAAAACAACTTTAACAACAAAGTAAACTGATCCTGAGCAATATTAATTATTGATAATTTGTTAATAATTTATTTAATTCTAATTTTCAGTTGTAACAAACTAGAATAATTTAGTTAATACTCAAATCAAAGTTTTCTGTTTTCTGTTTGAAGTTGCTGATAAAATGCAATTATTATAAAATACGAAAATTTGGATGTCGCATTTATGTATATGTAAAAGGAATGTCGCATTACTTTAATTTGCTGTTGATTCTATAGATGAATGTTGTATAGTTCATTGTCAAGAACATTTCCACGTCTGTTCTATAGGTGAATTTTGTATTGTTCGTTGTCACGAAAATTTTCTGGACAGTTTTAAAAAATACTCGCCATCTTGTTCAAATGCTGCATGAACTCACATAACTTGGAAAAAATCAAACCATTCTGCGTGACATTGATATATTTGTGTACTAATTAAGAGGGTTGTCACTAATTAAGAATGAGAACAAGATTGTACCTTAAGTGTGTAAATGAATTTATTCGGTAATTGTAAATATTACATACATTTTACAGAATTTGTATTAAATTGTGTGAATATACGTACGTGTATAGCTCAGTTTGCTGTATCATGTGAAATTGTGTGAAGCGTTTTTCCACATAATGTAGTGATGAATAATTTTATTGCATAAATACTGGTTATTGTATCCGTGTATTTATTTATTTATAATTCTTATTTGTTAAGTTTTATTAAATCATTTCTTTAAAGAATCAATTTTAGTATCATTATTTTGTTTTAAAATGATATTTTTGTTAACGAAACATATTTTGGAGGATTGCGAAAAAGGGGGACTACAGTGATCGGTAAACGTTTTAAAGAAAAAGTGGCCTAATGAAAAATAAATGGCGCACATATTACCATGTTCTTAGCAATCAGAAGCAAAGTAGTTTAAAAGTAATAACAATAACATGATGAAGTTTAACTAAGCACATTTAAAAATACTTAAATAATTACTCAGTGTTTATATAACCATAGAAGTGCAGCTAACATCATTTAATTTCCTGAAAACGGAGAGGGTAGTTTGAAAAAAAAAAAAAAACAGAAAATCCGTTTTATTTTAACGGACCATTAACAAATAAAAAGTTTCGGAGGGACTCTTTAATCGTCCCTCCAGACCACTTCGACCTGGTCGGTCATAAACCTTTGAGTAATGGTGGCCTCTCGGAAGGGCATCCTGACCCCAGCTGCTTGTGCGAGCGCTATTATAACCTCGTTATCCAAGAGGGAGGGTAGGTCGAGAAACATACTGAAATTCTGCTTATTTAATACGTTAGTAGATCTTTAACTTATAAGCAGCTTCAGAGGGAGATCTAATCGTCCCTCCAGACCACCTCTACCTGGTCAGTCCTGTACCGTTGGATGCTGGTGGCCTCTCAGAAGGGCGTTCTGACACCGGCTGCGTGCACGAGCGCTATCATAACCCCGTTATCCAAGAGGAAGCGTAGATAGAAAAAAATACAAAAATTTTGCTTTTTTTAATACATTAATAGACCTTTAACAAATAAACAGCTTCAGGGGGAGATCTAATCGTCCCTCCAGACCACTTCGACTGGTCGGTCTTGTACTGTTGGATGATGGTGGCCTCTCGGAAGGGCCTCCTGACCCCGGTTGCTTGTGCGAGAGCTATTATGACCCCACTATTCAAGAGGGACTGTAGGTAGAAATAAAAGTCAAAATCTGCTTATTTAATACTTTAATAGACCTTTAACAAATAAACAGCTTCAGGGGGAGATTTAATCGTCCCTCCAGACCACCTCGACCTGGTCAGTCCTGTACCGTTGGGTGATGGTGGCCTCTCGGAAGGGCATCCTGACCCCGGTTGCTTGCGCGAGAGCTATTATGACCCCACTATTCAAGAGGGACTGTAGGTAGAAAAAAAAGTCAAAATCTGCTTATTTAATACTTTAATAGACCTTTAACAAATAAACAGCTTCAGGGGGAGATTTAATCGTCCCTCCAGACCACTTCGACCTGGTCGGTCCTGTACCGTTGGGTGATGGTGGCCTCTCGGAAGGGCATCCTGACCCCGGCTCTGTGCGCGAGAGCTATTATGACCCCACTATTCAAGAGGGATTATAGGTAGAAAAAAAACTCACAATTCTGCTTATTCAATACTTTAATAGACCTTTAACAAATAAACAGCTTCAGGGGGAGATCTAATCGTCCCTCCAGACCACCTCGACCTGGTCAGTCCTGTACCGTTGGGTGATGGTGGCTTCTCGGAAGGGCATCCTGACCCCGGTTGCTTGCGCGAGAGCTATTATAACCCCACTATTCAAGAGGGACTGTAGGTAGAAAAAAATGTCAAAATCTGCTTATTTAATACTTTAATAGACCTTTAACAAATAAACAGCTTCAGGGGGAGATTTAATCGTCCCTCCAGACCACTTCGACCTGGTCGGTCCTGTACCGTTGGGTGATGGTGGCCTCTCGGAAGGGCATCCTGACCCCGGCTCTGTGCGCGAGAGCTATTATGACCCCACTATTCAAGAGGGATTATAGGTAGAAAAAAAACTCACAATTCTGCTTATTCAATACTTTAATAGACCTTTAACAAATAAACAGCTTCAGGGGGAGATCTAATCGTCCCTCCAGACCACCTCGACCTGGTCAGTCCTGTACCGTTGGGTGATGGTGGCTTCTCGGAAGGGCATCCTGACCCCGGTTGCTTGCGCGAGAGCTATTATGACCCCACTATTCAAGAGGGACTGTAGGTAGAAAAAAAAAGTCAAAATCTGCTTATTTAATACTTTAATAGACCTTTAACAAATAAACAGCTTCAGGGGGAGATCTAATCGTCCCTCCAGACCACCTCGACCTGGTCGGTCCTGTACCGTTGGGTGATGGTGGCCTCTCGGAAGGGCATCCTGACCCCGGCTCCGTGCGCGAGCGCTCCCGCGTGCGCTATCATCACCCCGTTATCTATACAGAAACGTTCGTCCGTCGCGAACACGGTCGCCCCGCGTTCCTCGCACATCTTCCCCATCATCTCTTGGAGACGCTCGTTACAGCCGACCCCACCCACTATGAGTACCTGCGTCGTGGTATAATAACATTTACCTGAAGTAAACTTTTAGGGGAGGGCTTTGAAATTCTGATCCGCAACGTTTTTGAGTGACGTTCGTTCGGATAATGTCGGCTCGAAGCGACTATCGAGCGTCCATTCTTTACGTCAGGTGTTTAGAGGGGAGATGTGGGTCGAGCTCCAATCTCACGTGAGAGAGAGGGGAGCTCGGCAGATATTACGTCATTTTTCCCGAAAGATACAGTGCAAAACTGCGAGAAGAGGGTTACACTGAGAGATAAATTTTGCGTTTCATAAAAATGGGCATTGTTGTGACAAGAGATTAATTTATTGATAATTTTCAACAATCTTATTTCTTAACCGACGGGATCCAAAATTTTTGTCAGTGATTTTTTCGTTGACAAAAAAAATCCTTGATTTGGAAAAACAATTTTCCAAAAAATTCGCAAGTTAAACGTATGCATTACGAAAAATCTCACATGAGATTCGAGGAAGCGGGAGGGGTCGAACAAAATCTTACGACATCTCACCCAGGGGTCACAACTGTATATCTGCTATTGATTTACACATACAGGCCAAGAGCTAATACAATATAAAATACAATACAAAAATATCTAACTAAACGGAAATCAAAAAGTTTAATAGAACAATTATGAAATCATATATGTCGCTAATAAAATTCCTGCGCGTACCTTCAAAATTTTAAATGAAAAAATAACTAAATAAAGATTGCTTTTATGTAGACATATTTAAACAAAAGTTGAAATGTAATCGATAAATGAAGCATTTATAGTGGAAGGGAATGGTAATATAAAATTATACTATGGCAATAGACCTTTATAAGCTTCATCATTAGATTGTAGTGTGCTCGGCAATTGATTATAACGGGTTCAGTAGTTGTTATAGTAGGTTCGGCACTTGATTGCACTGGGTTCGGTATTTAAAACCGTCTGAAGTATTTAGTTCTGGAAGTTTGGGAAACCTGTCTTATTAATTTTAAATAACCGCTTGTATCGATTAAAAAACTACAATATTAGATTACTTTTCGACATAACTCAAAGATGCATATATTAATACTGAAAGTTATAGATAAGAATCGAACCCATTTATCAACATCGATTTTTAGGAGTGATATATCGATTAACTGGATCGATTCAGAGCTGTGAATCGTATAATAAATCGATTTTATATCCTAAAAACCAATTGTTCGATTAATCGATATCGACAAGACATTACAATTGGTATAACAGGTGATAGAAAATTTTTTGTCACCTCATTGGAACCACAGTGTGCCATAGCCCTCTCAGTTATCTCGACGAGCATAGCGAATACTGTCTCTTGTAGCGAATAACAAAGATCTTCGACAGTGTATTGTTGTAACAGCGTGTCAATGTTATCGGATAGATGTGATAGAATGCCAGAGAAACTCACATCCATACCTGAAACATCAAGCGATGATGGCTCAGCGGTAGTATCTAGAAACGTCGGGTCACGGGGGACGTGAGTTTGAATCCAACCACCTACAATGAGCATGAGCTTTCTTCGGTGAAGGAAAACATCGTGAGTAAACCATGGCATGGTGATAGGGCTTTTTCTGATGCCCGCCTGGTTAGCAAACACCATCAAATTGAAAATCTGCCGCCAAAATACCAATAGGTGTGTTCCGGCAGTAGCACTTGAGAACTAGTCCCTCCTATAAAGGCCGGCAAGCGCCTTCGATTCCCCTGGTATTGTGGGTGTCCATGGGCGGCGATGATCACTTACCATCAGGTGAGAAGCTTGCACGTTTGCCTGCTGTTATATATAAAAAAAGAAACAATAAGACCAATATCTATGCAAGGTAGCAGAGCTTCTTTTAATGCCCATCTGACTAGCTACCACCATTTTTATGAATGTGGTGTTTAGAATACTATTCTTTACGAACTTTCTCATCGCAAGGCGTAAATGTATTACCGAGGTTCAGGCCAAGGCAAGAGGGGCATGTGGTGATTCATTGGTGGATGCTAATCATTCAACACTACCCACTAAAACGCTACACCATGACACTTAAACTCCCGTGTTGCTAGACGCCCACACTTCTTGTAGTCTCTAGCTGGAATGGTCATTCGGACTTTAAATCCTTCCGACATGTATTATCCAATCGGTTTGATACGGCAGACGTATCCTTAAGTTCAAAATCTGCCGCCAAATACCTATAGGTGTGTTCTGGCAGTTGCACTTGAGAGCCAATCCCTCCACTAGGCTTAACGTGTCCACCATCTAGAGTCATATTCTCTTGACACCAGATGATATTGTAGCCATATAACACAAAGGTAAAAAAAAACTATATCCAACGAACAGACAGATATGATAAAATATTTTGACCCCAGTAACAAGGTGCACTGTATAATATTATAAATGCGAAAGTGAGTTTGTTTGTTTGTTACGGTTTCACGTCTAAACCGCTGAATCAATTATGATAAATTTTGGTATAGTGATAGATGGGAACCTGGAGACGGCGATAGGCTACTTTATCTAGCGAACACCTTATTATAAGTAAACTTTGTATGAAACTTTTTTTTGCGTCATCCGATTTTTTTGTGACAAATCAATGTTTACGACAGCGAAGCCGCATATAAAATCTAAAATGTATTAAAAATATATTGTTGCAAATTTATCTCTGTTATGGTATATTGTTGTAAGATTTTTTTACATTACTATAAGTATTTATTACATTACTATTATTTATTACATTATCTATTCTTACCTTTCACAGCGTAAGGTAGAGGATTGTAAAGCTTTCCTTTCTTAGCCGCTTGTTCAATGTTGTATCCAGGACTCGGGGCATTCGATAGTTTCAGAATTCGTGCGAATCTGTAAAATTTCAATTTTGAAACTTCTATGGAGGGCTATATTTCTTCACCGGGATAACAAAGAAAAGGAATCAGCCTTCATGATCCTTACCAGAACTGTGTAATGACAACAAACGGAGATAGACTGCCGAGGACTCTGTGGTCTTTAGATTGGACTGTACTTATCAGCAAGTAATAGTTCAGTGGTAGCGTTTAAGAACGCTGCGTCATACGGACATGAATTCGTGTCCAACCACCTAATATTAGCTTAAGCTGAAAAGGAAAAATCGTGACAAAACCATATCATGGTGGTAGGACTATTTCTAATGCCTGGCTAGCTACCACCCTCAAGTTGAAAATCTGCCGCCAAATACCAATAGATGTGTTCCGGCAGTGGCACTTGAGAGCCAGACCATCCTAGAAAGGCCGGCAACGCAGCTGCGATTCCTCTGGTGTTGTAGGTATCCATGGGCGGCAATCATCACTTACTATCAGGTGACAAGCTTGTTCGTTAGCTGCCTATTCCAAAAAAAATGAATCAGCAGGTATAAGTACAGTCAAAGTACGCTGCTAGTATTACAAGAAAATGGCTTGCAAATCCACATGCACACTTTATGTGTAAGAGAAACAGTGCAAACTTTATATAACTGAGTACAAACTTAGGGGATGCACTTTTCGTGGCGTTAATGCAAATTGTTACTAAAAGGGTAGAAGATATAGAGGTCAAGCTAAATCTAGTTAAAAATCAATTTAGGCACTGTGAAGATGCGTATGAATATTTAAACTACCACTGATTCAGAAACAAACCCTGGCACAGAAAAATCAGTACGAAACTCAATTTGTCTATACATTTTTTTATATTATTTTAAAAAAATGTTATAATATGTGCATTTACAATAGTTATTAGCACAGAGATGCGGGTTTAAATTCCAGGCATGACCATCACTCACATATAGAGGTAAACACACCAAAGTAAGAATTATGAACTGACTGTAAGAATTATAATTGAGTATAAAAGTGTTACCAGTACCTGTCTAGACAATTACCCACGGCCATGTCAATGGTTTCTCCGAAAATTCTATATCTTTTTCTAGAGTAAGCAATAATTTGTGTGTTACCACCACTTACATACAGCACGATTGGATTTTGTGCTTTTGTTATCAATCTGCCCATTTCGATGTCTGTACCATTATGATTAAAGATACTGTTATCAGAACTATTACGTGTTTAAGCCATCAACATAAGTGAGGATGTAAATTAAACGTAAACATGCATTTATGCATTTACTTCATTATATACGGTAGAACCTCGTTAAGTCGAACCTCGATAAATTGGAAACCTCTAAGCATCGAAAAAAAAAAATCGATGTTTAGATCCCTTGATGTTCAACTTATAGAGGTTCTACTATATAACATTTGGGAGATTATAACCAGGGTTAGATTTAGATGCAAAGGCCCTAGGCTATTCCATTTATGAGGCACTTTCACCTCTCTCATTGATTTAACCAATGCATTTTTATGTTTGTTAATTAGTCAAATGCATAGAATCCTTATTTTCTGTCCAGTGTTTTATTGTTCACTGTTTTTACAATAGCGTAATTATAATTTTGTTAACAACTTGAATGTAGGCCCCTCTTGATCTTAAGGCCCAAGGCTGAAGCCTAGGTAGCCTATAGGAAAAGTAGTCCCTGATTATATATACCATACGAAATTATTGGATTTATTAAAAGACTAGTCTAGACTAAAGCAAAGGCTCATGACATAATTCCTTTGGAACTAAATGATATTTTGTAATAAGAAACAATATACTCTAAAGTTGTATCATACTTTGTGACATTAGTTATAAGCTGCAGCTAAAAATGAGCATTTTCATAATGTTTGTTATAGAAAAATATTTAGCTGAGTCCGGGGTCTTTTTTTAACGTAGCACAGCGCAAACAATTACATTTATGGTTGAAATGTATTAAAAAGTACCAACTATACTAATATAATATGTGCTGTGTATATGGTGGAAATAAACAATTTGTATCTTCCTTTCTTTTCTTTTTTTCTGATAATCTGGCCCTGGTTATAACATATGAAAAGATTGTATGTATCAAAATACTAGCCATGTTTAAGACTTCATTTGTATGTAACTAAAATATTTGGAACAAGAAGAAGCAGTGTTTTTGTCAGGATAAAAATTGCTCTATATACTTTTCTATACAGGCAATGTGTGTGCAAAGTTTCATGACTAATTAGTTGAGTAGTTATTACATGAAATAGTTACAAATTAACAAACTTACATTTGAATTTGTAACATTAGGATATATTTAGTAATTTATTTGTACAGAAATATGTTCTCGATTTAATTTTTCAAGTAAATCATATTATTTACACTTATATTCTTTGCTTAAGTAATTAAAATTTAAATGTTTCATTATTTTGTCAGAAAAAAGGATACGTCCGATGCAATGGTTGACACCAAAAATTGGCTTATTCCACATTTTAGCACAAGTTCTGGCTACAATTGCGCAAACCATCAGAGGTGCACCCATACCGGGACCTTTAGTGTAACATACCACATCAATATCTTTAGGTGTTAATCCCGACTCTTTGAGTGCCTCTTGTAGTACCTCATGGATATTTTTCTGATGGTGTTCAGCTGTTTCCCTAGGTAAAAATCCTAAAAATAACTTCATAAATAATATACAGATATATATTAAAACATAAATATATAGATATTTGTAATTGTTTTAATAACAATAACAATAACATATATTAAAAAGTATTTATATATACATATATATTTTTTATAGACTAGGGGACAAACAAGCAATCATGTCACCTGATGGTAAGTGATCACCACCACTCATGGATACTGGAGGAGGAACTGGCTTTCAAGTACCACCAAGAACAAAACTAATGGTATTTGGCAGAAGATTTTCAACTTGATTCTATCCAGGCGGGCATTAGAAAAAGCTCTATGACAATTCTATTTTGTATAATAAAAGTAAAAGTAACTAATTGTACACATAAGAGCATTAACAAGTAAGTAATTTATTCTGTATATTTTCTATTAAGAGTACAACATAATAAAATACAAAATAAAACAATGCCATCCAAGAGTCAGCAGTGTAGAAAAAAACATACAGTATATGATAAAAATGTTCATACATAATAATCTTTGAAGGAGTTAACAATTTTCAAAGACATTCTGAAAACTAGAGATAATTTGGCTCAAATATTGAACAGTTTAAGTCAAGATCAGTGTAACAATGTAACAGAGTTTGTAAAAACAAACTTTATCATTGTAATAATAGCAAGCAAAAAAAAACAAACAAAGTTAGAATTGACATTTGTTTATAATAACAAAACTCATAAATAAAACTATGTACTATCTTGGCATTTTTACACTATGTTGCATTTTATATAAATTATTTGAAATGTGAAATTCCAAGTGATTTAGAATATAATGTACAGTAACTGAGAGGTTAGTTCTATACATCCAATAAAGTTTTTATAACAATAAATTAGTCTATATTTGATAATACAAATGTTATTAACAATTGAGTTTATGCATTTAGTTTAGCTTAAAAAATGTATATAACTATTAAAGTCACCAAACCTTCTCCGGGTGGAGTAATGTAAGTTCGCCTGCAGTTAGCAAGTATTTCTCCATCTTTAACAATGCCAATGCCAAGTTTATTAGCGCTTCCTTCGAAGCCAATCGCCACTACCATTTTATTTTGCTTGATAATTTTAAATTAGGCGAAAACTCAAATATCCACACTTTGTTTACAAAAATATTTTTTTAATGTCAAGTAGTAGTAATGTTTAACGGATACGAATCCTTTAAGTCTTATTTTAAAGACACGAAAAAATTATCGGTGATAAAATTAAAAAGTATCCAAATAAAATATGAAAGATCAAACGCTTTGGTCTTTGATATATAATAACTGGTTCTAAATAGTTAAGTGGTGGCCTCTTTGCTAATTGGTCAATCAACAAAAGAATACTGCGTAGTATATATTACTTTTTACCAAATATAAAATATACTGAACGATTTATCGTAAATGTATATATATAGTCTAGATACAACTACACAAAACTTCTAAATCCTAAAGAGACCCATGAAAGCTAAGAGTTATTAAAAAATATTATCGACAATGATCCAGTCTAAAAAGTACTCGAAATAGTATGTATTCATTCAAATGCTTTGTTTTAAGATATCAAGTATATTATTAAGGTTACTAACCAATCTGAGTTTAGTTGGCGGCCATGCATTTCATACCTTTGAATACTTGAGCCCTGCTGACGTCATAGGGGCACTTCATGTATTACGTAACATAATTTTTGACCCCCCCCCCCCCCCACATAACGCGTTGTATAATTTTTCTGTAACACCTCCTCCCTGTCTCAAACATAACGTAACACCTTTGTGTACAACCTTTTTCAGGTGAAGTTCTTATTACATGTAAAATAATAATAAATTCAGAATTATGTAATAAATGCGTTTATTAAATGACGTAGTAAATTAAATACTATGAAGTAGCAAAATTAATTATATTAACAAATAAAAATTGATTATCATTAAATCAGACAAATGTTTGGCATTACAATTCAAGCTGCAACGTTTTTCTCTTCATTAACTTCATCGACAAAATCTGCTAGCATATCCTCTACTGTCAATTCTTGTTCGTTATCTACCGTTTTAATCGATACATCAACACATTTAACGATTTCTGTTTGACCATTATCAGTATTCTTTTCCATTAATTCATCAATACCATTTTCTAAAGGTACACTTTCGCCTATTTCATTTTCATTATTTTTTTCGACCGCCTGCTCCAGGCTTTCTGCCATTTTGATGCTTTCTTCCCCTTGCAAGTCTTTCATGTCTTGCCCACAAGTAATGTGGATGTCATCAGTATCATTAGTACTTGGTAGATTCTCGTCGTCCATTTTCTCTAAAATAGTAACTTTATCTCTACCCGTATTTGGATAATCATATGCTACTTCCATTGAGAGAGGAGTTTCTTCGTCCCCAATGGTGTCAGTTGACGCATTCAATGGTATTTGAGTTTTGGCTTCATGTATACTTTCTTTATCTTGACCATTTTCATTATAAATTTGTTCATTTGCCAGGGCTATTGCTTCTATATTTTCTTCAACTTTGTTATTCACATCTTCAACACTTTTTTCACTGTCAATTACAATATTTTTTTCTTTATCTGCATGTGCATTAAATGAATTATTATCTTTTTCCTTTTGTACAATTTCTTCACATGATTCTTCTATGATAGTCTCAGCTTTCTCTTGACTTGTATTATCTGCTTCTGTTTCTACATCTCTATTCCCATTTCTATCTTCAATAATAGCTTCTACTTCCTGAACCACGATAGCTCCTTCTTCAGAATCATCGCTAATCACAACTGAATTCATTGATTCGCTACTCAAGCTTATTCTATCATCAATATCATCTTCGAGCCGTGGCTTTTTACTTGAAGGTTCATCTGGTATGCTAATTACATCTTCCTTATCTTCATTTGCATTAGTTGTCAGAAGTCTGCATGAAAATTAACATGTTTATAAATATAATGGTACTAATAATATAATTAAATAAATTTAATGAAAAATTCCATTCAAACTATGACTAATAATTAGAGATCCAAAGCCTCAAAAAATGACAGTTATAAAAAAGATCTAGTATACCTTTCTGGTCCCAACAATGATTCCAGCACAGCGCGATTCCTCTCTGACATAATCTTCTTTTTAGATTCTGCTTTATTCTTTACCTCACGACGTACGTCCATAGCGAATGTCAACGATGGCGGCGAGCAGTGTAAATGCAGTCTTATATTTAATAGTGCATTAGAACAGAATTTTTGAATCTGAAACAAAACACAATGTTAGACATTGTTGAATGTAAGTTGAAAAAAGGTTTTTCTTTAACTTATCACCCATTATGTCATGGTAATCCGTAACTAAAACGAATTGTTTAGAATTGAAAAATCCTTGAAAATTTTCATGAACCCATTTACATTGAAATCAATGGATAATTGTTGAGTGGATAAATGTTTTTTATAGGGGGATGTTAACGCAAAAAAAAAAAGAAAATAAAGGTAGTTCTGAACAAAATGAAAAACTTGGGTACAGTATTTAAAGGTTACCTAATTATTCCTCACCGAAACATCAGACTGATTGTAGGATTTAAATCCAAGTGGATCCAAGCGATTGTGATTAGCTGGACTGTGACTACCATACATCAGATAACGATGTCATACACATGGTAATAAACGTTGCCACTGAGACTTACTTTTCTGATCTCTGTCTCTAACTCATTGCGTGGTTGGAACTGCATTAATTTGTTGATTTCTCGCACGTTCCCGAGATATCGGACCTACATATATTCCGTCCAGATATAATATTTAGTATACTGCATCTTCCAGTACTACACGCGAGTGAACGTATTTGATTCGTAATGTAGCGTGATAACTTCGATACGGAATGTTTATTGAAAAAGTTGTAAAAAGAGTAGCCATTTGGGATACGGAATCATCAGATTACTCCAATAGACTCATAAAATTTAGGAAAACTACTCACTGTGTTCTCTGAGCTTTGGGTAAAATGTTAACAACATACTGTGCGTCATTCTGTCACGTATAATGGAATTCACGTTAATTAATCGACTCTCTTTTCGTATATGATGTTAGGAATGAGGGAAGATTAACTATAAAAAAATGACCAAGTTTATAACGGGTAGGAAATCCTTCCTAGAAATGCGGTATGCGATCGCTATATAAATTGAAGCGCGGAATAAGACTTACGCGTAACGCCTCATCTGGACAGGCTTTAAGGCACCACACGTGTTCACAAATACATTTACTATATATGTATATTGTCCAGTAATGATTTTCACATATATTAGGTACTTACTTCTACGCATTGTTAAGTCTAGTGTTAATTAATAGTTTTTGTAATTTGTTTGTTAAAAGAAATGTTTGGATTTCATGCAACTGCCCGTGGCGCTTGTTGTCAGTTTGTTCGATTGTTAGCTTCTGTCAACTCAGCAATTTATTCCAAGGCTGTGTTTGGTTTTCTTGGACCGAACACTCGTACTGTTATTGTCTAGTAATTATTTTCACGTATATTAGGCACTTATTTCTACGCACTGTTAAGTCTAGTGTTAATTAATAGTTTTTGTAATTTGTTTGTTTAGAGAAATGTTTTGTTTACATGCAACTGCCCGAGGCGCTAATTGTCAGTTTGTTCGATTGTCAGCTTGTATCAACTCAGCAATTTATTCCAAGGCTGTGTTTGGTTTTCTTGGACCGAACACTCGTACTGTTATGGTCTAGCAATTATTTCACGTATATTAGGCACTTATTTCTACGCACTGTTAAGTCTAGTGTTAATTAATAGTTTTTGTAATTTGTTTGTTAAGAGAAATGTTTTGATTTCATGCAACTGCCCGAGGCGCTTGTTGTCAGTTTGTTCGATTGTTAGCTTGTGCCAACTCAGCAATTTATTCCAAGGCTGTGTTTAGTTTTCTTGGACCGAACACTCGTACTGTCAACAAGGATGATTGCTGGAAAGTAGAGACTTTATTTATATTACTCACCTCACCCTGGTGAGTGTTGACCAGTCCGCTGTATATATGCAAGCAGTACTGAGTGGGAGGTGGCACATTCGGTGGAACAGCTTTACGTGATGAGTCCAGGGCTCGTAGAAGCCATAGCCCGCGCTCAGGACTGTACATGGACAGCGAGCAACACTCGCGGACTAGATTCTCTTGAAATATCTGTTAACAATTTTTTACATACATACATACATACATACATACATACACACATACATACATACATACATACATACATACATACATACATACATACATATATTACATACATATATTACATACATATATTTCGATTATTGACGTTTGATCACGCCAGAATGTCATGACGTGAACGAGCCCGCGCACTTGATACGTAGTCTGAGATTTTGTCGTTGAGATCGTGTGTGACAGAATGAGTGTACACAGTTAAGGTAACAACATGTTGTGCAGATATAAACAATAACATTGCACATTGCATTGCAGTTGTCATCACTTAACATCAGGTGAGATTGTAACCATAAACATTTTTTTATATACTTAAGGTTTAGCATTATGGCCATAATCTCACCTGATATTAAGTGTCGATACAGCTCTAGTTGGTAGACACGCTAAACCTATTGGTATTTGGTGGCAGATTTTCAACTTGAGGGTGGTAGCTAGTCCTACGAGCATCAGTAAAAGCCCTACCACGATGCTATGGTTTCTTCAAATTCATTGTAGGTGTTTGGAATCGAACTCACGTCCCTTGACGTGAAGTTGTACACACTACCACTGAGCTATCATCGCTTCAAGCTATCATTGCTTCAGTATAAAGCTTCACCTATAAAGTATAAAAATTTAATTGAGCGCTTTCATGAAACTATGATGTAAGTAAAACTTTTTCGGATTATATGCATTTAACTGAAATTATTCAGAAAATTATTAGTTATTATTGGTTATATATGAAAATGGCGTTTTTAATCTGAACTTAATAATTGGAAAAAAGGAATTATACTGGTCAATCAATGCTATACGGTCAGATGCGAGCCAAGTGCGTCCCCATATTTGCTTTGGCTGCTCTGCTAATGCGTAATGCGACATGCGATAGGTGGACGAAAAAATTTGAGGCGGTGGCAAAAAGTTTCACGTTATAAAGTATCAAATCAAAGAGTGTTTCAAAGTAATTATAATTACCTTATGTGTAGAAGGCTTAAGGAAAATTCCGCAGACTGATAAAAACGTTTCAGCGCATTCCAATGCAGCGATTGCTGTGTCATCACATATCTCTTCAGCCCTGAAATTCAGTAGTCGTCAGTACTTTGGAGTAACGATAATACATCGTTAAAATATCAGTGACCCTAGCCAAGTTGTCTTTCAACTATTGCTATTATGAAGCAAAAATGGTAGGGGATGACACATGTCAAAGTGACTTTGAAAAATTAGTTGTCAGTACTTTGGAGAAACGATAATTCTACGTTAAAATATCGGTGACCCTAGCCAAGTTGTCTTTCAACTATTGCTATTATAAAGCAAAAATGGTAGGGGATGACACATGTCAAAGTGACTTTGAAAAATTAGTTCATAATGTCATAATTACTTTGTTTTTATTTTATGCATGATTTGAAAATGTGTTAGTTTATCATGATTTATGACTGCTACAAAAAATGTATAGAGGTCACTCAATATTTTCTTTTAATTTCCACATTAACATAATCACAATCATGATTACTTTTATTATCATCAAATTTTGACTTCCTAACAGTATTTTTTTTTACCCATAACTTATAACTTTTAAAATCCATTCTGAATTTTCAACATTTTCTACTTTAAACCTACATAAGTCGCGGTGAAATTGGAATATGTCCAAGAACACATAAACTCTTATTAAACAATTAAAATACTCGTTACTTACGTGGAAATTTTATTATTTTCTCCAGGCATATGTGACGCTATCGCACTCTCTTGTAGCATAGTATTGGCAAGTCTTCTCTTCGCTTTCTTGCTTAACTTTTTCATCGATTGAGCACTCATCTGAAAAATATAATTATAAAATTTTGATACCCAGAAATAGTATTTTGAAATATGCTTTTAACTCAGAATAACTAAGCGAGTAATCTCTGATATACAATAAAAATATATAGCAACAATTAAGAAATGTTTTAAATAATTTACCAGTTCAATAAAAACTTAAAGCTTAAACTTAACTGATAGAAAATAAATATATGCCCATATATTCATGGCACAGTCATGGCATTTGATATAACAATAATTATATTAAATAACATATGTTCGATGTACTTTGACTTGCATTGTTTTGTAGAGAGTAAGTTATTTAACCTTTTCTTTCTACCTAATATATTTTAGTATTGAGTAATAATCTTAGTTGATGTTTAGTAACAATTGGGCCCAAGATGGTGGATACGCTAAGCCTAGTGGAGGGACTAGCTCTCAAGTGTAACTGTGTGACCCACCAACAGGTGTTTGGCGGCAGATTTGCAACTTAAAAGTGATATATAGCTAGGCTTACCATACGTCCCGGTTTGTCCGGGATAGTCCCGGTTTGAGATCCCTGTCCCGGCGTCCCGGTCAAAATTTTGATTGCATTTCAAATATGAAAAACACAAATTAAGCAAAAAGCAAAATGAAAATGAGCCTCTTTCTCTTCTGCGTCCCGGTTTGGCTCTTCGTAATTATGGTAAGCCTATATATAGCCAGTCAGGTATTTATTAGAAAACACCCTTCGATCACCAGGTATGTATAAAATTAGAGGGGTCCAAACCAATGGTCATTGGTATGGTGTTTAACCACACTACAACAGAACTATAATTGCTATTTACGTTAGTTTCAAAAGCACGTGTAAATTAACTAGAGGCCCGCCTGGGTTTCATACGGAGATAATTTTGGGATAAATGTACCTTTATGCAGGATATAACTAGTCTTTCAAACATATAAACATACAAATCTGTACACTTTATTATTCCATATTATAATATTAATATAGCTATAGATGCAGCAGTTTTTTAAGCATTCTATTATTTAGTAACATACCGTAAGCTGGACCACTTTTTTTGGTGGAATAATGTCATTTAAGATACTTGTGGTCAATTCGTCTTCCCATAGCCGACCTCGACCTTCACGCGAAGGTTGGTGCACATTCAGAACTTTCAACCAATTGCTTAGGCTACTGTATGCAGCGCACCGCACTTGTCTGTTTAATAAAACATATAAAATTGTAAAAGGGCTGTCTTATGGTTATCCTTTTGGAACGGAGTATCTTTCGCTATATCTTTTTATATCAATAAAAAATAGTATTTAAACGTTGATAAATTATTTTGTACAATATTCAAATAGACGAGAAATCATTTGAAAAAAGTTTTATTTTCCTAGGAAATCAGGGAGTGCCTCCAAATCTCTGCAAAAAGATGTCAGGTTTTTGATGTGTCTCATTGTTAAACTTTTCTCGACTATCCTCTCAGCCGACAAAGAAATCAGAACGATAACGTGCGATAAGGAACTGCCTTCAAAAAGACATTCGACACAGAAAAAGAAATTTAATTTTGTAAAAGTATGCTCTCTAGGATGGACCAAATCGCTCACACTGTGTGCAAAATTTCATTGAAATCGGTTAAGTAGTTTCGACTTCATTGCAGACAAACATCTTGACATGGTTTTTTTATATGTAAGATTGTTATATAAAGAAAACAACATATAAATACAGCCATACAATTATTTTTTTAACTATAATGTGATTACTAATTTATAATGTAAGAAGATTCAAAGTACTGTGATTTAAGTGATCCCTCTGAGTATATAAATTTGAGTTAATATGAATTGAGCATATCTGTGGCCTGAAATAAATCTATATTTATCTGAATTTTTATTACAAGAGAAATTGGAGAGATTATGGTTACAATCAGTTGCAACCAATAACGCTTCGTAACAAGTCTTAAATTAAAAGGCACAAGTTATCAGAAGTGCATTAAACAAGTTTCAGTGTTTAATGCTATAAAGTAAAAACGATATATCTTGACCAACTACATATTCAGCCGACATTAATTTACACTGAAGCATAATCTACCCAAACTTATATGTTGTTGTTTAAAGTATTAAATGATAAATTTTGAATAAACCATTTAAGCAGTGAAAGAAATATAAAATTAAATAAATCCTACCCTGACTGTTCACAAGGATTTTCAGAACTCCACCACAAAGTTTGCATTGCAAGCCTGAAGACCAACTGTGAGTATGGTATAAGGTTCGGACCTAGACTGAGAAAAAAAATTGATGAATTAGTTTCGATATCTAAACTCTTAAGTTACAGTTATCTGATAAACCTTTAGGAGTGGTCGAAAAGGTATAATTGCTAAATGAATGACTACAGAGTGGTGAAACAACAGTAAGCAAAAAATAATAAAGGGAAAATATTATTGCAAATAGAAACGCATGGTATTTCTTTTTATTTTACTACAACCCATACTTTTTTTTTAATAATATCAGACAAATATATTAGAGGAAGTTTTTAGTGTTGCAACAAAGCGGTCATTTACAGGTGACTTATTATTCAATTTAAAAATTAGTTTAAAAAAATATTTATTAAAAGAAAGTTCTGACATATATTTCGAAAGAGAGAACATGGTAGTTAAATAGCTTATGTAAAAGATTAACTTTTCTCTTCCATGATTTTGACTGACACTTGGCAATCTGTTTCTAATATACAATACAATAAGCCATTCTTTTATTAGGTTGTTTGTTAAAAAAATAATATTAAAGATATTTGTTACTCACCAAATGATAAGTGCATTTAAAGTTCTCAGAGCTTCAATTTTCACAGTGGCAACACTTTGACTCGTTTCTTTATCTGTACTCGTAGTTACACTCAGAATTTGAACGAGTACTTCTAGTATTAATTGCGGGCGTATTGGCTTCGCTACAGGATATATTTCCCTGTTAGAATGAAATTTAGTTATAAATATAACTTAGACACGTTAAAGTTAAGTCAAGTCAAATCACACATCTCATTTTGTATACAAGAAAATGTTAAAAATATGTATATAAAAGAAGTAATAAATTATTTGCTATTTTAAATTATTATTGTGAAACAATATATATAAATCCTATAGACAATGATACTTACACAAGCATTGCCTGGAGAAAGATCAATATATTTCTTAATTTGATTGTCTGATTTTCCCTTTTACTCTGACCTTGTTTTGTTTTAGTTTTTTTATGTATTTTAAGAAGAGCTTTTGTTAGCAGTGTCTTTCCTAAAATTTGGAAGTCAGTTTTCTGTGAAAGCATATGAATATAAACTTAAAAAATGAATTCCATTGAACTGTTACATATAAGGTATTTTCTTTTTAATATTTCATAGGTTTAGTGTTATGGGTACAATCTCACCTGACATTAAATGTCGATGTGGCCTAATAAGATGGACATGCTAAGTCTACTGAAGGTACTGGCTCTCAAGTGCAACCATCACAACATATCTATGGGCACTTGAGCGTAGATTCTCAACTTCAGTGTGGTAGCTAGCCTTTGGGTATTTAAAAAAGATTTACTACCATGCTAAGGTTTCCTCACGTTGTATTCCCTCACCAATAATTCAGACTTATTCCAGTTGGAATCAAAGTTACATCTATTGGATGTGGTGTTCACACACACTACTATTTGAGTCATTATCATTTTAATTGTAGACATGGAATGGAACAAATATTACTCTAAACCAAGTAAGTAAAAACTCGTAAATCTCTAATATTTAACCCACAGGTACATTGAATATAATTAATGTAAAATTTGCAGAACTCAAACACTATCAAAATAATTTTTAATTGTCTGAACTGTACCAGATAATATAAGCCCCATCAAACTTTATGGCTTATATAGCATTGAATTTGAGCTTGCTCTTGATATGGTCAAGTAAATAATGCCTAGAATGTCATTTTTCATATTAAGTCAGACAACCTTATTTACTATTACTATTATATTATATTCAAAGTACCACCCAAGACCTGTACTATGTGTACTGAACTGTGCGGAGCCTAACATGCCTGTGCTCATATCGTCCATAAACTTTGAAATGACTTATAAGTATATGATCCAAAATATAGTGACCTGATAAATTAAAAGTTTATTGTAGGCAAGGCAACTGGATCTAAACTAGCTGATCCCAAATCATGATGAATCAAATGGTAGTCACTTTGTCAGAGTAATCATAACTCAATCAAATACCATCCTCACAATTTTATAACTTGACTGTTGATTTTGTATTGCATTACAACTAAACATATTACTATAGAGACTGGTACATGTGGTTTAGGGAAATCTTAAATCAACCAAACACAATGGACATAATATCTTATCTAATTATAATTGTATAGGTGAACACCTCAAGTCAAGCTAAAAAATAAGGGATATCTTTTTAGCCTGGTGCAAACAAGTATTGAAAATTAACACTCTAAATCAAGTGAGAACAAATGAGAATACCAAAAAATGACAAGGGATAAAGTAAAACTTACCAATTTAACTTCATTATATTCATAAGTGTTCCCTGTCCCTGTAAATATTTCATTGATAAGTGAATGTGCAGTGTGGCACAAAATATTCATCTGTTCACGCCAACATGCTTGAGGTGTGGTTGCTTTATCTTGGAATGGCCTAACCTAATAGAACGAAAGAGTTTTATAAAGTTTGTTTATTATAAACTAGGTTAGCTGACTGCCTTCATAGCTTGCCACTGTGTGCACTTGTAAACACATAGTGTAGTCACTTTGACAAATTGCATTAAAAGGTTACAAATTCTATTATGCATATGTTTATAATTTATAGTGTACAATGAACTACATTATTAGGAAGCCAAAGTATAAAAATTTTCAATACACATGGTCACTGTTTAAATTTCCATATAAGAATGGAATGTTACGGTTGGTTTTTATTAGTAATGGAAACATTGTCACCTGTTGTAAAGCATGTGAACACTTAGCAGCTGCAATAACATGGTAGAGATTGTTTGAATCCAAGAAATTCCTCAAATATGTTTCTGTTGCAGAGCGATGTGAGGTACAGAATTTAGGAAAACTGAAAAACATAATAATCATCTAAGTTATAATCACATATTCTTAACAACTGGAAGAGCAGCAAACTCAGTAGAAAACTTCTAGTGGCGGAAGTATTTGGCTTTACATAACCATTATATATAAATTTCTATGTATAGACTATTAGATACAAGCATTGAATAGGTCACATATTAGTACATACAGCAATGTTATTCGTACGTGTTAAGCATGGTGTTATAGGTTATATTACCGGTTTATCACATTTTCTAAAGTCTGCAACCACCTATTGCCGTGTGCTTCTGTGCAATTTGATAAATTATAAAAGAAAGACGACAAAACTTCCTTTACAGCATCACTGTCGTTGGGGTCCACATCACGAATTCTATCCAACAATATTTTACCTGAAAATTTAGTATTTTTTTTGTAGAAAAGCATCTTATTAGTAATAATTAACTTAATTATATGCTTTCTCAATAGTAATAGTACTTACTCATGATTAGAACCCGTGTATTATATAAAAATTGTACACTTAATTGATACAATCATATAAAACGCATAATAAACAACTCCACGAGCTCGAACTTGAATGAAAAAAGTATTGACATTTAAATTAAACGTCAAATGAAGTAGCTGTCAGTAAAGTGACAACAAAAAGAAATAAATCGAAATAGAGTGGTAATAAAAAAAATGTTTAATACAATCTTTATCGTCTATGGTTCTACCTACGTGACATAGTCAAAATTTGTATGCGAACACAAATGGCCATTAAATATAAAAAGAAGAAGAGTCGTAATAATTGCAAATTTAAGAACGCGGTCGCAGGACTTCAAGTCCTATTTTTTATACGTATAACTTTTCGATAAATATTCTTGTTATACATATTACAGCTTATCAATTAAAAACTTATAATAGGAAAATTAATTGAAAAAATGGCTACTCTAAATTGTGGTTATCTATTATTATAAGTACACAAGTCCACAAGTACACAATTGCACTTTAAAGCTTCTCAATCGGTAGATCTTTGAATTATCTATTTTCCATGTTTCATTTAGTTGTTATCAAATATTAGTGCCATTATTATCTATTAAAATTATTGATCTAATTTTGAACTCTAATGATTTAATAGATAAATTTACGTTATTCCATTGTATACTATAATGTAATATTGAGAACTTTTAACTTTTTTATCGTTCAAATAAAGGTGGCTTACAAATAATTTTGAAGTTATTACCAAGTATCTCTGGGAACTTCTAGCGAAGTTCTAACGTTGTGAGACGGTTTTGTTAAAATTATGAAAATAGTAAAAGGTTACAACTTCTTGAGACCCAATTTGTAATTAGTACTCTTAATAAATAAATTTTGTTCGCTTTTATTTGGAAATATTAGCAATTGCTATGTATGTAATTTTGTGATATTTATGTATAGTGTGATTTTGTAAATCCTGTATTGATCACAAACTTGGAAGAATGGATTATAGCACAACTTGGTTCTGTAAGACTATAAAGCTGTATCTCTTACCTTATCTCTATCGCAGAATTTGAACTATAGTCTTTGGCGATTGAATCTAATTATTTTGATGTAGGGAAGATTGATATATAAACATCGATTTTTAAAAATCGTTCTTGATGATTTCATTTTTTTTATATTCGAATCTAAGCCTAATTAATGGGTTCATAGAAAATTGACATTTAAAAGGCCGACTTTTTAAAATTGAGGTGTAGGATGGGTGGTCTCCTGATTAAGGCGAAAGCAAAGATATCTAACACTATGCAGCCAAGTCGATCAATAATATAAACCATCTAGCGAGTTCTTAGATTAATTATTTCTTAAAATGATTATAGTTGCATACATGTTTGGGTAATATGTTAAATCAATTTGTAAATAATTTTATATACTGTAGTAGTTATATTGTAAATACATTTATAGTTTATACAAAATACATACATAGGATTCAGGGCTGTAATCGTTTAAAAAATAGATTTTTTTGGTTATTCTTCTGATTTATCTTCGATAAATCGATTGGATCGCCATCAACGCCATCCCTATTTTGAGGAATAAATTATTATTGTTTGTTGTAAGCTTGTTACGACATTTTATTATTTTTTCACTAAACCGATTGAAAATAAATCAGACATAACATCATTATTGGTTGAAATATTGTATTTTGGTTTAAGGTTTTTATTTTCAAGATGGTTACATTGGATGATAAGCTTCTGGGTGAGAAAATTCATAATTACTGCAGTAGTAGTGAGGATGAGGGTTCTGAAGACGAAGGCGGAAGTGGTGATGAGGAGACGGACACGCGTAAAGTTGAAGCGCCGGCTGAGGAACCACCTGTTAATAATTGGACGGGATCTGCAAGTAATACAGGCCCTAAAGGAGTGTTAGAAGATTGGCGTCGTTTCAAGCAACTGGAAGCCGAAAATCGCGCTGAAATGGCGAAAGAACGCATCGCATTAGCGAAGAAGTTAACTTTGTCTGTCAAAACCGATAAAGAAGAGACACAGGATAAAAAGGCCGAGGAGATAGAAGACGAATTAAACGAACTCGTCGACGAAGAATTCCTCATGGAGTACCAGAAGCGAAGAATGCAAGAATTAATGTCTCAATTGAATAAGGCTCCTCAGTTTGGTAAACTTTTTACTTTACAAAGTAAAGAGGAATTCCTAGATGCCATCGACAAAGAGAATCAAAAGGTTACTGTAGTTATTCATATATATAATAAGAGTACAGAGGCTTGTGAAACAATGAGTGGGTGTTTAGAAGTGTTGGCGACTGAATACCCAATGATAAAGTTTTGTCAAATATCAACAGACATTACAGGCATGAGTAGACACTTTCATATAGAGGGTGTACCTGCCCTGCTTGTTTACAAATCGGGTCAGATTATAGGCAATTTTGTTCAATTAGCAACAGAGTTAGGAAATGATTTCTTTGCTACAGATATAGAGAGATTTCTCATAGAATATGGAATGCTGCCTGAAAAGTAATTTTTCATGGTTATGGTCATTTACATTTAATAGTGAAGTATAGGCTAGATCTTAAAGTATGTGTGTGTAATCTAAATACAATAGTGCCTCACTAATCAGACTCATCAATAGTAAGACACTTTCAATAATCATGCACTATCCAACTAAGAAATTTGACACTTTTGTTGTAGTTAATGGATCAAAATGTTATCCTAAAAATAAAGTCCTTTTACTAGTGTAAAACTATGCTGGTCCATCGTATTATTTTTGAAGGTGGTGACAAAAAGAAATGTCTTTTAAAATATGTAGTACATGACAAATGTATGTATTCTCTTTATTAATTTTTCTATACAATCCAGTACTTGGAACATTCCAACAATCACCTGCAATTTTAAATATTTCCAAATTAGTGACGCTACTGTATTAAAAATGTGTCTAAACATATGTCATGATTATAATTTACTGGGCATTTTAATCTGGTTACACAGGTGATGGTCACAAGTTGACTCATGTATTTCAGTGGTTTTCATAGCATGGGAATTTCTATTGACTACCCCAAACCAGACTAAAACATAGAGTAACTTTTAAAAGTAAGACATGTTTAGATGAATTTTTAATATAATATTATAATGAGTATGAAGCATGATAGTTTGAAGTGTTTTTGTCTTAAGTCTTTAAGGGAAGTGTATGAAAATCTACTTTGGAGGTTCTTTTGATGTAAATGTCTCTGAATTTTGTATTTGCATATTAGTATATGTTTATATATTAAGAAATCAAGTGTTTTTAAGTTAGTGCTATGTATAATTAGCTCTAATCAAATTAGATACTTTGTCTTTTGTTATGCACTTATATGTAAGAGGTGTGAACTACTTATTAGCATTGTTGTTATGAAAGTTGTATGACTGAAACTAACAGATATGTGAAATTGTAATCAATATAAATGTTTCAAGTAAATCAAGTGCTGAGAAATACCAAAAATTACTTAGAATTTAACTTAATGAATTAAAATTAATATTGTTCACCAATTAAAGTTCTATATTATTTATATATATTTTAATGATGAATGTTCTATTTATAACTGAAATTATCCTGAACTATTATCTATCAAAGATATTTATTATTTAATCTTTTTGTCAATTTTTGTAACTTATTTCAATACAGCTTTACTCCTATTGGTGGTAGTGTGATGTTAAATAGCCTAAAGCTTTTCTTAAGTATTATTGCTTTATCAAATACAAAAATATTTTTTGAAATCTGACTGGTAATTTCTTAGATTAGCATGTTCAATAAAAAACAAACTTTTCCACTTTATAATATTTGGAGTCCCTATATAATGACTAGACTTTTGAATACTAGAATTTAAAGTTGAATCTGTCATAGTTTGTTCCTGAACATACTCAATAAAACAGGTAACTAAGCATATTTCCAATAAAAATCGTAACACATATCGGATGTATAAAGCAAGTAAAATATGTCAAATCTGATGACGCAATAAAAACATTCATACAAAGTTTAACCCTCCCTTTAGTCCACTTACAAAAAAAATCGCGATCAAATTAGCAGATCGCTGTCTCCAAGGTCCCATCTATCTCTATATCAAAATTTATCATAATCGATTCTATTAGGCGTGAAGGCGTAACAAACCTACAAGCTCACTGTCACATTCATAATGTTAGTAAGCATTTTATATTTCTCTATTGGTTCATACGCTATTAATTATTTTAAAATACTAATACACCCTGTCGACTCTAGATTTTTTTATGGAATAGGGGAGCAACGATCAGGCGGTCACCTGATGGTAAGTGATCATAGTCGTTCAAGGAAACCTACAACACTAGAGAAATAGCCGGTGCGTTGCCAGCCTTTATTGGAAGGACTGGCTCTCAATAAAATAGACATACACCAGACAGACCATAAACAAAATAGACATCTCTGAAAACTTTAGGAATTGTCTGTTGTAGTTTAAAGTTACAAATAAAAAAAATCTAATATAGTTTAACCTTTTTGTTTGTTTTGATTATTAATTTCGTTGAAAGTTTGTATTTTGATACATTTTTGCTTTATAAATTCACTTACACAGTTATATTTTCCGAAAAAATGTAGTTGTTTTATTCTTAAAAAATATTTTCAGTAATATTAATTATATTTGTATTATCTAATTTAAACGATCCGTTCGTACGTAGGTATTTAACATCATAAATGTGATGTGTATATAAACATACTTTAAGAAATAAACACAATTAAAAAAAACGGGCCTAAGCTCGATCACCCAGGGACTACTACCTAAATCTCACTAACACGAATGTATAGGATCCTTTGCTTACTGTTAATCATTTAAAAATAAGGTCCACTGATAATTTAAAAATCGTGATAAACGTTTATCTACAAAATCTGAGGGAGTTTTAATATCAAATGGAATTCTAGGAATCGTAAATGCAAATACTTCCACGAGAAAGAATAATCGATATATTTCTGTGACGTCTCAATAACCTAAAATCTGCTTTTCTTTATTTATTTAATGACAACATATGTGCGCACAGAATTTTAAAATCTTACATAGACATTCTTTCTAATTTCCTCTTATATCATGTGGCGGTATACGGGAGTATAGCGCCGGTATTTTTTGGTAACGTACTCAATAAGACAAATCTCAAAGTCAATTTTATATTTCAATAACTTTATTAAGACACAAACATACAAATTAATACATAAACGGCAATTCAATTATTATATAGACTTTTAATTATTATAGACCTAATCTCTATCCTTATTTGAATCAACTTTGATTGCATCAATTCAAATTCACATGAAATGTTGTGCAAAACTATGTAAGTATAATGCGTTATTATGATACCCATTATAAATGACTACATGGTATTTTTAATTATTATACTTGTGGAAAAAATAATTGATGACATTGGTCAACAGTACATTCTGAATCCTGATTTGAATCAACTTGTGATTGGATCAACTCAAATTCACATTAATTTTTGTACACAATTTTAAAAGTAAACAACTTTGGTGAACAATTCTAACAAAATGAGTTATGATTCCCATTATACTTGTAAATGCAGGGATTGTTTCATTTCTCTTTTATACTTATAAAAGTGGTTGCTACAAATATTTTACTATATTTCAATATTGTACAAATTTCAGTATATAGATTGTTGTATTCAGTCACTTTGCGGGAATAAATATAATTAAAGAGATTATACCAATAAGTCTATCAGGTTTCATGATTTCTACACCTTTGACAGCATCACAACACATTTATAATCTTCATATGATGACTTCTTAGCACTTTTATTTGTTCATACTGACTATAATAATATTTTAGTTGGATCCTAACAGTTAAATTAGAGAAATTAACCGTTAACACAGTTCGACCACTTCGTCTGTCATCTCAACGCGCCTACGTTTCGGTTTTACTGCTGGTTCATCATCATCCTCTTCTATAATCTCCATCTCACTATCACTATCTTCTTGAGACCTCGACGGACCAGGTTTCGGTTCGTCAGCACCATTCGACCCGTTGGTTGAATTCTCCGGTTCCTTGGGCCCGAGTGCTGGTGTGTTTGCGTCTGTCACTAATAGCCAACATTTCTCTTCATCTTTCTGTTGAAGTCTGACTCTAACTTCGTAATTTTGTAGGAAGTCATCGACGATTAATGCACAGCCGTCATTTAATCCGATCTGTTCTAACGTTTTGTCATTGTTGTGATCCGTTTCACCAGGTTCGGAAGATAGGACAACTAAGCCTTTGCCTTCAACTGTTGCGTCTGGTGCCTGCATGTTGAGTCCTTCTTTGAATGCAGTGTTGAGATCTTTGAGTGTTAATAGTTTCATGTTGCAGGCCAAAGCGACTTCTGGTTTTGGTGCACAAACATAGCATTTGGGATTTGGTGGGATAAATTCTGAAAATAATGAAAAACATATTAACTAAAATTGATCCTGACGTACTTATATTCAGTGTAAAAGCTGGTATAGATTAATCACGATCCAGCCAGATTTAAATATGTCTGACTATGCAACAATTAATATAAGTACTCAGGCTACCTGGTACCTAAATTGAGTAAGTTAGCTGCTTCATATAGGATTCAAATAGGATTGGTCAGGTTATGTTAGGTTATTACTCCTGTCCCTGGCAACAGCTCTAGTCGAGGTACGGCCACCTCATGGCACCTTTGCGCATGCTGCCTCTCGGGCTGAGTGCCTCCAACACAACATATGTCCGATATAAAAAAAAAAATGGGTACCTAATATACTAATTAATTTATAAGGTAACAGGTTCAAAACTTACTTTTTTCAGACATACACATCTGTCCACGATGATTTACTTTAGCTCGCAAGTACACACTTGTGCTTTTCTCTATTTCTCCCCTGAGTATTGTTTGAGCACGCAACACTGCAAGCCCGGCCACTATGGCATTCGCTGTAGCTATAGCGGGTATGATATTACCTGCCATTGCTGTGGAATAATATAGAAACGTCTATTTTTTAAATACAGTTGCAGATGATAGCAAAATTAAGTGATGATAATTATAAGTAATGATAGTAATTGGATGTAATTGAATCTTGAATTTATACTTTTGATACAATAAAACATATGATAGAAAGCATGATGGCACATTTTTAATACCCTATTCAAAATAACTTGGTGTTAAATATAAAATATTTTAAAATATAGAAATTTGTGTACTGCTATTAATTGCCATGTATATTAGGGATGTTACGGAGGTGGGTATATCGGAACGGGAGGTTAATAATCTGCTTTATCGGTGTCGGAGGCGAAAAACGGAGGTTAAGAAGAAGGCAGATAATATTCATCACAAATAAATAACTAAAAAAACTGTTTACCCCTTAACTAATAATTCAGTACTAGGAATTGTAACATTTGTCGAAACCCGATACCTTTTACAAAATTTAAGGGAAGGTCTTGCAGAGCAAACTTTTGAGAAATCAAGCTATCTATATAATTTGATTTAGGATTAGAAAAATCTCACTTTTGCTTGCATTTGATTTTTTGATTTTTCTCATAAATTTTACAGTTTGCTGTAGTTGCGTCAATTTACCTAAAATAGTACACTTATTTTTGGCTACATTATATTTAGTCTTTAAATAAATTCGTGTTTAAATGCAATACATTGAGAATAACAGACTAATAACTAATTAGTAATTTCTAGATACTTGTCTAACACACAAATGACAAAACAAAACAACAAAAGTGACCCGGACCGCGATGGTATTCCCCGAAAAACAAGTTAAATCTTGTACGAACTTATTTTAGTGGTGGTAACCGTTGCTTTTCGATCTTCGTTATAACCTCCTATACAAAAGTACCGTAGTGGGAGTCGGTGGTGTAAAATCAATCGGAAGTTCCGACCTATCGGAATCGGAGTCGAAACTTTGAAAGATCCTTACAGTGCCTACTTTTTTATTCTTGGCAACCCAGTTCTCTTTAGAGACTATTACTGCCATTTTCAAGCGATAAGATTTGGGCATTTTGGGGAGATGAAACTATCTTCACCAAGATGGTGACTCTGATGACTGATGACTGTTTGGTGGTGGTATATCATCATAATATACAATGTACCAGGGGTGTATTATTTGAGACATAATATTGATAGGGGTCACTGAATTACATATACCTATAGAGTTTATAGTGTATATTGATACTCACATTTAATTTCAAAACGAGACTTGAGAGGTATGTTGAAGATGTGCGCGCGTATGTTTGCGCAGGCAGTAACAAAATCCATCGAGCTTTTCTCATCTTTATCCCAAACGAGATGGTCACCATCAGGACGTGCTTTCAGTTCAGCTTGTAACGCCTTGCAACTTGCAGCAAACACCTGCCGAAAATAAGACATACACACATTTATTACATGGTCAGTGCATTGTAGAATGATTTTCGTTTAATTAGTAGTATTTTTTTTTTATTTACCAGATGCCCTATCACATGACACAGGGATGGTGAACAAGAGATAAACAACCAATAAGAGGTAATAAATTATTATACTATGAATTATAATGTATTTGTAAACAATTAGATGAAATTATAGCTCAGTAATAATGCTTTTTACTGTAGCCCTACTGTAGCACTGTACCTAATTGTATACACAGTACAATTCTAAAACATTGCAGCCTGCACAACCATTCGTAGTTGGTATATATTGGCTAATCTCAAAACACAACAAGCTAAACAAATGAAAATAAAAATAAATAAAAAACAGCCATATACTACATATGCCAATTTTCATAGTAAAACATCCAATGGTAACAAGGTTTAGGTATATTATATAAACACTAACCATCCATGTTTATATCCACGAGAAATTCATCCATTTATAGTAACGGCAGAAGTGCTTTCCAATTTTAATTGAGACCTCTAAATATTTTAATTGGAAACCCTAAATATTTACCTGAGCACACTCATGAATTGACCAAACACGCTGATCAGGTAATCCTGAGTGTTGAGCTGGAGGACCATCCTTTCCAGGTAGATTATCCCAAGATAAAGGAGTCGGAGGTCGGCGTTTCTTCCACAAGTTCTCCATTGATAACAAATAACGAATATCATCACCGAAAAGCTTAGTAAATAACTTCTCTGGATCATAATTAGTGTCTGCCGCCCATGTTCTTGTGCTTTTTCTTTCAACATTACCAGTTGTGTTCCCTTCAGATGTTAAAGCTGACTGACCAGCATCTCCTGCTGCCTCTGGATCAGCTGTGTCTGGACTCACATCTTGGTCAGGATCCTCTTCACCAAATAGTTGGTTAAAGAGATGTTTTGCCCACACAATACAGTGAATTGGTTCTGAGGGGGTGTTACGTATTGTACAACCTGGGAACGTTTTCTGAGGCGCTTTAGGTTCACATTCATAGCACTGAGTTAGATCTTTCTTTATGAGTTCTACCTGAAATTATATAGCAAGTAATTTTGAAGTACATATATAAAATTAGATGTTGTGTATTTGGATAACATTGAAGATCATACCTTAATAAATAAAAGTACATGCTGGTAAAAAACCCAAAACAGGATAAAATGGAGCAGGTATTAGCTTAACAAATGCAAGTCAGTATCTACTGCTGAAAACTGAAATAAAATGGAACAGAGTGGATATTTGACAATGCCATACTGCCATGCTATGATTTCATGATATAGTTTTGTTCTGAGGCATGTTAAAAAGCTCAGGTAATTGTAATGTTAGTCTATGTAGATCCACTCTGTGAATGAGTACTAACCATTGAACTATAATTGTTTCAATTCTCACATTCGGTATCCCTTGGTTAACCATCTAAATACAATTTCTAATATTATTTCATAATTACCTGTCCAGAGTACCCAGCTGTGCCAGTTTCCATGAGAGGCACATTAGCAGCCAGACACATCCTGTTTACATGGTTACGTGCCACACGATTGTCTAATGCATTCATAACTATGTTAAACTGTTTGAAGTAACTAACACTATAGTCATTACTGAAAACAATAAAATAAATGATTAAATGTTTTTTTTTGGTATCAGAAATCTGTACTTAAGGATGGTTATTTAATATTGAAGCTATGATATATTTATCAGTAGTGTGTACGGGCACCACATTAAAGGATGTGAGTTTAAATCTACCTACAATAACCTTAAGCACTTGGGCATGGAAAACATTGTGATGAACCCATAGAATGGTGGTAAGGCTTTTTCTAATGCTAATCTGGCTAGCTAGTGGTAACATGAGGGTGGCCCAAGTCAAAACTCTGCTACCAAACACTTATAGGTGTGTTCTGGCAGTTGCACTTGAGAGCCAGCCCCTCTACTAGGCTTAGTGTGTCTACCAGCATGGGCCACATTGTCAATAAACATCAGGTGAGATTGTAATGCAAAAATCTATGAAAAAAGACCCAGTGAAACATTATTTACATATAAAATTGCATTGAAATGGTTATGGTAGCTGACAGAAACCAATTACATTAGTGTATCCAAAATTCATTGAAGGTACATTTTTAATTTTTATCATTTTAACTACTTGACTAATTTAAAGACTTTTTATATACTTATGTAGTCACCTGAATGGTTTTTTATCATAAGTAGAATCAATAAGTGGTTCTGGTTTTGATGTTCCATTTTATTTGCTTTTCTAGCAATTTTTTTTTTGCATTTTCATTGTTTCATATTAAAAACTATGTAAAATATAGTTCCTATACTATACATAGGTGTTGATATATTTTAATATACTGTATGACTACTAAGACAAGTCAAAATTTGATAGATTTATACATCAATTTCATGCAGATGCCACTCAGTCTACACACTGTGAAGTTTTTGATTGATGTAACATTTAATTCTTATCATATGTGTCATACATAATAATGAGAAAGAATTAAATTGATAGCAAGACACTAATGCCGTTTTATTACATTTGGTTATCTCTAGTTGTCTTTTGTTTTTGGACGGTACAATAACATATAATCGTATTAAAAAAAAAAAACATAAATAGCCCTCAGTGATTACTCACCTAATGACACTGTCATGATGCGCAACTATGGTCACATTGGGGTTAAAACTGAGAGCACTGTCCTTTGCCACCTGCGCTTTGGACTTCCCAACATGCTCTTTATGGAACAGAAACTGGCGATTCAAATTGCTTACGTCGATAGTGTCAAGGTCAATCTGTAATAGAAAATATAAATTAATAATAAAAAGGGAACGTTTATATCGAAATGTGAACAGTATATACGTTACATACGATTTCAATATACGGGAAGCCGGTAAGCACAAGGTTTTTGAGTATTTCACAACCTATACCGCCGGCACCTACTACTAGAATCTTAGAATTTGCGATTGCTTCTGTTAATTTCTCATCGAAAACTCCGGCGACCCGGGCAACCATGTTTCTTATTGTTAATAAATATTGTTCTCTAAAAGTGAGCTAACTAAAAAATAACTATACTGTAATTACAACGAGAGATAAACGCAACGCGATTCATTGAACTGTCAAATCTGGCGTCAGTTCGTTTTGCGTTCTAAAACTTCCGTAGACGTAAGAAATAATTACGTTTTACATATTATATTAACGAACATTAACATTATAACGATAATAATTAATTTATATTTATTCGTAAAATAAATCTGTACGGTTTAATTTTAAATTATAGGTATTAAAAGAAAATAATTATTTTTAAACAATTTAGAACAAAATTTTTATCTTTCGTACGTTTACGTTTTCAAACACAAGTTTTTGCGTTTAGTTATTACATTATTATAGTCAATAACTTAATGTGTTGACTGGTGTTGGCATTTATATTCATTGACACGTTGAATAAGTTGATATTTTACTGTTCTCTAGTTTTGTATTTTGAATATCTGTGATGTTAGGTGATTTGTAAATGAAAATGTATTCTGTAATTAATGCTATAATATATGTACTTATAAATTTATAGAACAGTTTACATGTTTTAATGTTAGCGATTAAGGTCAGAGTCTTCTGTATATGGTGGGACATGTCGGAGCGTCAACTCAAAATACGTTCTATTTTCTGACGCAAAATGTAATTAATTCCGTCTTACTTAAATGAAACATTAAAGCAGTCTTCAATACAGAAAATTGGCGATCAACTTGCCACGAGAGCTACCCATTATCACACTAGGGGCTGGTCGGGGGATCCGCCTCTCATTGCACCAGTTTGGCCGTTTGAAAGGGCAGCTCGCCAGGATGCCCGGACGGGTCCCGGCTTACCATCAGGCCGGGCCGGTAGCCGAGGTGTCGCGGTGATGGCCGAGGGGTTTTAGTGGGTATTCCCGGCGACAAGCGTCGGGCGAGTCTCACATAACCTTCCTAATTTGGTTGGGAAAGTATGGCTAAATGCATTTCCCCCCCCAAAAAAAAAGGTACTATGCAACGGCCATTTATGAAAACTCAATACTACCGTTGGCATAATTTACTCATTCACACAACAGTAGTAAATATAGAGAACAAGTCGCTTGGCTAGTGACGGCTCTAAGTCAGAGCGAGAGATGCGGTTACTCCAAGCACCAGGTAGCAGTTGACGGCAAAATTCCAATTATGAAATACAATTTTGAGCAAAAAATATTTTTTATGATTACTTTTAAAAGGCGCAGAACTATATCTTCCGAAGACAAAATGAAAAATTGAATTCAAGAAAATAATATTAAGCTTAACGGCATGGCACCAGAGCTTCTTGTTTGCAACACCGCCACACAGTTTATATATTATACCGATCAAATTTAAAATAATGTTTTGAGGAACAAATAGTTATATTGAAAACTTATGTGTTTATTATTTCATACAGTAAAAGTTACTATTATCTCTAAAATATTTCATAAATATTTTTATTTTATTAACAATTATTTTATTTATTTTCAATAACAAAATCCTTTACTGTTTCGAGGTAAGTCGTTTTGCTCACAAATATATTTTGCTTTATAAATATAATTTCTAGTGTAAAGTATAGTTAAAAGACAGATGAAAAATAATCTAGATCTACTTTCATTTAGCATTAGCACCGTCGGTGCTCGCGGCGAAATGACCCTCCTCCATAGGACGCCAGGCTTAACATCGTTAGTAGTAGATTTCATCATGATCATCTGTATCTATTTACTGTTTTCCGTAGGCCTACCACAAGGATATTGATTGGACTTGGTCGTCGAAGCGTATATCCCGCACAATTCCCTTCCTTCAAAGAACTGGAAACTACTTAATTTGAAGAACTTGATGGTGATCTTCTGTAGAGGTATTTCACCAGTTGTTCTAACTCATGCAGAGACGAACTCCCAAAAAAAAAAAATTGTAGATATATTTTAATTACTTAGTACAAAAAGTGTGACTTATATGTTTCGTAAAATCGGCAAGTCTATGCATATCAAATCTATAGAATTTGATGATTACTTGAGTGAAGGTTGTGTTCGATTTGTGTATGTTTTATTTGAATCATACAATGGAACGGCTTCCTTTCTATTCAGTGTCGCATGTTAATTGGACGAGGGAAATCGAGCGCAATCCCCGAATTTCGCACAGGTATCGGATCGGAAAATAGCTTAGAATTACGTTTCACATCTACAATATGAGGTCATAATAGTGATGGGAAGATATAAAGTTTACTTTCATATAAGTTAAATCGAGTCAGTTATTATAAGGAGTTACTTTATTTCATATATTCATTATTTGTATGATGATATGACATTATTAAATGTTTATTTGGTTAGCTATGAATTTTCAAGTTGGTAATCTAATATTGAGGATTTTTTTATAGTTAAGTTTTAGCGTTATGACCATAATCTCACCTGAAATTAAATGACGATGCGGCCTTAGTGGACGGAGTGGCTCTTAAGTAAATCTCCTGAAACACACCTGTAGGTATTTGGCGACAGATTTTCAACTTGAGGGTGGTAACTAACTAGGCGGGTATTAGAAAAAACCTTACCACCATGCTATGATTTCCTCACGATGTTTTCCTTCACCGAAAGCTCAAGCTCATTGTAGGTGGATTCGAAATCACGTCCTTTGGCGCGAAATCGTACACAATACCCTGAGCTATCATCGCTTCAGGTCCACGTGTAATGACATGTGTGCGCACACATTTTTATCCTAAAATCTTACTACTTTGAACTCACGTCCTTTGACGCGCCGTCCGTACACACTACCAACTGAGCTATCATCGCTTTAAATCTATAGGTATGTCTCGGTAGTTGCACTTTAGACCTGGTTTGCTCATTGGGCTTGACATGTAACCATCCTGATCTACAACCTCATTAACATCAGTGCCCCTAATCAAGTGTTGCCCACCAAAATGGCTAAGATTCCGTACATTTTTGTTTTCTCTTTACGATAAAAATCCTATTTATGGACTGGAGCAAGACGGTTTAATTTCTTTCACTGTTCGCTAAGTACTAAAACTTTTCACTACAATAATACCAATTAAAAAAAAATGTGTTTTGTGAAACCATGATGCAAATTATTTTTCTTTCGTATCGTAGGCAAATAACTGAAAATTTTCGAAAAACGTGTGTAGAATATAAATGCTACACCTTCAGCTGATGCGAGCTATGGGCGCCGACATATTGGCCTTGGCTGCTGTGCTGAGCGCATTTCATTTTACTTCGCGGCCGGCTGTAACGCGACATACGATAGACGGACGATACAATTTGCGGCAATGTAAAAAAGTTTAACTTTAAAAGACAAGATGTGAGGTAGTTTCGGCGTTTAATTTTTCTGATTTAATGTTTTAAAATTGCATGCGATTCGGTGTCTAAAAATTATTCGTTTCATCTCACGCATAACTCTGCGTTGGTCGACACATCACTAGGTCATAGGCCGCGGTCTGGCTACAAGCGTAATCTGATTGTCGCAGGAGCAATGTTAAAATTGCTGTTTATCGGAATTTTGTGAATGGACGTGATCATTTATCACCGGCGGGATTCTATTTCGTACGTCATTTGTTTAAATTGCGGATGGAAAAGCGTGTTTGGGTAAGGGCACGGCTGTTCCACTTGAAATGAATTTTGCTTTCGTTGGATCGTTTCATTAATTCTTGTTAAAATGTTTGCGGTGAATACTTTAGAAGGTTAGAAAGATTTTGCATTGATAGAAGACAAAGTAAAAACATTATTCCTCTTTATTTATTGGTTTAGCGTTATGGTCATAATGTCATCTGGCTTCACCTTACCTTACGTAACTTGTGACGCTGTAGCCCACGGTGATGGACACACTAACCGTTGTGGAGAGCGCTGGAACTCGAGTGTAACTGCCGGAACACACCTATGTATTTGTATTTGACGAAAGATTTTTAACTTGAGTATGATAAACCAAGCGGTGCCACTGTGTCACGGTTTTGTAGGCTCTAGTGTTTTGTGTATGTACCTATAATGTAAAATAAACCTTTAATATATTTTTTTAATTGTAAGGCCACCAGAATTTATTAATTAAGTTTCTGCTTGATCGTCCCAGAAAGTACTAGTGTTAGCCTGACAGGATGGGGATGCACTCACTCGCTTAATATTACATATATCTTTAATTGGAATTGTAACGATGTACTGGTCATTAAATTATAAGTATCTAAGCACACAAGTATTTTCTCTTCAACCCCTCACAAGCCGGTAAATAATGGTAGACCGTCAAAGTTTCATCACGATGTTTTTCCTTCACCGAAAGCTAAAACTTATTGTAGGGATTCAAGCTCACATTCATTGATGCGGCATTCGTGTACACTACCACTGGTGTGCCACTACCACATAGCATGGTCGTAGGGCTTTTGCTAATGCTTAGCTAATTAGCTACCATCCTCAAATTGAAAATATGCCGCTAAATTCATATAGGTGAGTTACGGCAGTCACTCCACTAGGCTTAGCGTGTCCACCATCTTTGCCCACATCCTCAATTACTTTAGGTGATACTCTGGAAATAACGCTAAAGCCTATAAATGTAAAAATAAATAAATATAATTTTTCGTAAAAGCGCAGTTTTTTAAGCAAACTATTTCTAACAAAATGATTAATTACATTTGTGTTTTTTATTTAAATGATCAGTTCATGTTTATGTAAAACGTAAAATGTCGATAAGTAATCAGTATTTGGATGGTGGCTAAATATATTTTTGAACTAAACACAATTTTGAAAAATAATGCCGAGCCAAGCTCTATTTAATAACACAAATAGACATGATAAGAACATTAGTCGAAATAAACTGCTCTTTTAATTATCAACAGAATTTAATCATATTTAGTACGTGGGAGTTATAAATCACTTTATTGTTAATAGACTGTAAGAATTGTCAATAATACTCTTGAAAATCATAAAATATGAGTAAAAACATGGAATGATGAATTTACTGCGTAATAAACACTTATGAAGGCGTTGACTTTGGCAGTTCATTGATTCCTTCTGAAATTGTCGAGTATTAGTTGAAAAATAATAACGTAGTCTATAATGAGGTCCTAGTGGCAGCACTATACCTGACGGTAAGCAAACAGTAGTGTTCGTGAGTTTAAGAGATGTATAGTTATTCGTAGATTTCAGGTTCGATATTTAATATAAACAAAAGTATATTTATAGTATGTACATATGTAGCATAATAATAATTGTCTGGGTAGGGAGAGAAACGCGAGTAGTGAAGGCGAGTGTTGACGCGCGTCGGGAAGGGGCCCTTTGAACTTACATCCGTGTCACAAGCCTTGGGCAGGCTCGGTGTTTCCCTCTCTGCCACACGATGGACCTGGCACCACGGTGAATCCATGGGTAGCCAAGAAGTTTGTCTCTCTAGTTACAGTGTATACCTTAGACAGTGTATAATATAGAAACAGTTTGTCTAATTATAGTATACAATTATAGATTTCATAATCTTTGAAGAATATTTGTGAATACCTTTGAACAGATTATAACAAATAAAGATACGGTTGAGACTACGTATAGCAGGTCGTTGCTATCTCGTTCTAACAGTAGGTCCCGCTCTAACACTACGCGGCACGTAGTACCGTGATAGGGTGATCGTAGCTGCGCCTTAGTATAATAAAATTGCTGAAGCTGGCTCACAAGTGGCGACTATCGATAGGGTAGAAGTTTATCAACGGTTGTCGTAGTCATACCACCCTGCAATCCTCTCATGCAGCTGTATATCTATTGGCTAATACCGAAATGGGATAAAATTAACGAGAATCACTGTTGCTGGTTTACCACCATGTTTAGTGGTTGCGAGCCAACCGAGTACAGATTTCCACCATTTCACTTGTTGGTTGGATTTGCTCCGGCTGAACTGGAACGCTGCATCTTCTTATATATATATAACTGTACGACGCTTGGTCTCGGTCACACTTGATGGAAAGTGATGACGAGGCCGCAGATGTAGCGCGTTCGTGAAGAAGAAACTGGTTCACTCTTCGCTTGAAGACATCTCTCATCTCTCCAAATGAAATAAAGGTGGGTGTGAAACCCAACCCCCCAGTTGTTTTTTTTCTACAATCGTTAGACTAGAAACAAACTATAAAATTGGGATGACATTCTTGACATTTCATTATTATTTATTTCACAGCTGATTCATAGTAACGGCGCCATGTTTAACATCAACATATGGTAAAATAAAATATTGTTATTTTTGTCATAGTTTCTTATATACAAAGAGGGTCTATATATTTTTTTGCTTCATAAACAACAATCATATAATTTGACAATGAATTTTTGTCAAAATTATGTAACCAAAATTATCGATATTTTTATTTTTATAAATAACCTCACTAATGGCACCGAAGAAAGGAAAAGGGAAGGAGAAACCGCCACCAGCGGCTGCCGTAAAACAAATTGGTCCACCACCGAAACCGAAAAAGCCGCCACCGCCGCCCGCGTGTTTTACAAACGAAGACCTTGTAAAGTTTAAAGAGATATACAAGGCCCACGACGAAGAAAATATCGATAAGGTGAACTAAAAATTGAATTGTTTCGATCCTACAGGTTCAGTTGCCGATTAGTTGATTATAATTATTAGTGACTTAGTTGAAATTTCTGACGTACCATAGAATTTATACGAGTAATTTATATGTTTATTTAAAACAATATGTATGCAGGTTAATATTGATTCCTTTCAAATTAGTGTTTTTGCGGTTGAAAAGTGTTTACACTTAGGTACTCTTTAAAATTTTATTACTTTAAAGAGTTACTACCAACGGCATTAGTAACTTTTCTGGATAACCTACACCTCAGTCCGCCCCGTGACCACGAAGGCTGAAAAGCTTTCGAAACGTCGGGATCAAAATTTAATAAATAACCGCGATAAAATCCGTTTAAATTAGTTTTATTTCAATGAACAGTTCTATAGCTGTTTACATTAAATTATAATTTATAATGCTATAAAAACGACAATTTTTTTTTTAGGTTTTTGCGTTATGCCCACAATTTTACCTGATGTTATGTGACGATGTGGTCCAAGATGGTGGATACGCTAAGACTGGCTTTCAAGTGCAACTGCCTGACCATTACTTTAGGTATTTAGCGGCAGATTTTCGACTAGAGAGCGGTAGCTAGCCAGGTAACCATTAGAAGAAACCTACCACAAGCTTCTTATCATAAATGGATTAGAACTCACGTCCATTAACGCACCGTCTGTACACGCTACCAATTGAGCTATCATCGCTTCATAATCGCTGTTATTGGTTGATTAATTCTTTTCGGTTTATTTTTATTCATTTTCATTTATGTTTAAAAGGGAACAAGTAAAGCATTTATAAGTGTTAGAGAGCCAGACCCTCCAAGAAAGGCCGGCAACGTACCTTCGATTCCCTGGTGTTGTACGTGTCCATGGGCGGCGGTGATCACTTACCATCAGGCGATACGCTTGCTCGTTAGCTACCTATTAAAAAAAAAGTATAGTTTTGATAAATTTTAATAAATTATATCACCGGTTTCTATCACTAGGTACCATTGCAAGCAATTCCACTTATGCTCCGAAAGCTAGGCTTCAATCCAACAGGTGCAGAAATCCGACAACTGTTTACACTATTCTTAGAGGATGATCTCGTAGATACTGTCGAATATCACGAGTGGTTGTTCATGATTGAAGCAAAAATGAATTGGGGCGATGATTTTGAACACGCGGTGACTAAAGCGTTCGCAGCTTTGGGTCACGACGACGAAGAAACTGGTTTCTGCGATTTCGATCTATTAAGAGAAGAATTATTTACCTGGGGTGAACCGCTAACGGAAATTGAATTTACGGATTGGATTAAACTGGCTACAAAAGATAAAACTTACAATGTTGAAGACGGTAAGATATGTTATACGAAGTTTGTAGAGAATATGAATAATAAAGATGAGAAGTTTATCAAGGAGCCTATAAATTACTTCAAATTGGACCAAAAAACGTTGGCTGAAATGGCAATGAAGAAGGCCCAAGAGGAGCGAGAGGAACAGGAGAGAAAAGAGGCTGAGAAAAAGACTAGGGAAGAAGCGAAACGATTGAAGATGATTGCTGATGGCCTACTTCCTCCTGATTGATCCACCGGAAAAACTGTTGGAATCGTGTATTGATTATATTCAATGATGACGTCTAAATTAAATGTGTTTATGTTATCCTATTTTTCTGAAACATATACATTTCATTTTATTAAATACTCGCAGTGCCCGCGACTTCATTCGCGTGGAACTTAAACTCATTTAAATACTTATTTTCTTAATAAAAAGTGACCAGTGTCCTTTTCTGTAATACTGGCTATTTCCTGTTTTTTTCACTTTTACCAATACTGCTTTGCTCTTATTAGTTATAGCGTGATGTTATATAGCATAAAGGCTTCCTCAATGGTTATTGTATCAGATACAAACGTATTTGTTGAAATCGGACCTATAGTTTCTGAGATTAGCACGCTCAAACAAACAAATTTTTCTGATTTTTAATATTTATATAGATAACGTAACACGGACGGATTTTGAGTAAAATTATACTAGATTAATATTATAAAAAGGATTTTTTTTGTTCGTACGCGCTGATCTTAGAAACTACAAATCGCATTTCAACAATTCTTTTAGTAATTGATACCATGATAATTCGCGGGAACCTAATAATTATTTAATAATTGATGCCCGCTTTTGTAGCATTTTATAATTCAGCTTTTCTATTGGTGACAGTGTGATATTAAATAGCCTAAAACCTTCTTCGATTATTGCTCTATCAAATATAAAAATATTTTTTGTAATCGGACTGGTAGTTTCTAAGATCAGCGTGTATAAACAAACAAATACACAAACTCTTTTGCTTTATAATATTAAATATTTGGTAATGGAAATACATAAAATCACCAGGATAAATACTGGAAAAAATGTTATTAATAAGACTCATCAAATGAAAAGTCATTCTGTTGTATTTTATAATGTATTTTATACCTTGCAGAGTATGTACAAATGAGGGAGGTAACCTAAGTATTTACAATGGAGCCTAAAACAGTCTCAGTTGTAATATACATTCATATTACAGCATTTAATAGGTCGTAAGTAGAATATCTGCATAATTTTTCCTTCCAAAGTTAACGGTTTGTGAGAAATGGCTGAAATGTTTACGCATGAAATGTAATTTACTTTTGAAATATGGATGTAACGTACCAACTGATCGTAAAGTTAGTTCGCGCCTGTGCTCGCTCGGAAGTGATAACTTTTGCTATGCACTAGCAATCCGTCCTGACTTTGCACAGGTAGCTGAATGTACTTCTTTTCTGAATAAAAGGTGACCAAGTGTGATCTGTGAGCGTTTCTGTACCACTGACAACGTGTATGCAAAATTTCTTGATTATCAGTTAAATATTTAACGAATATACTATTTGGTACACAAGATTTCACTTTTTTTTTTTTAATAATACGTTTAGCGTTGTGGCTATAATCTCATCTGATATTTGAGTCCTGACAACTCAGTCCTCTGAGTCTATTACTGCCATTTTCAAATAATAAACGAAATCTTTTATGGTACTTAGCGCCGAATAAGTGTTCCGACAAGAAGTCAGCTATGTTCCTCTCTTGGAAAATTAAGAAAAACAGCGTAAGAGAAACCAAGTCGAAATAAAAATGCTTAAATGTGACGATGTGGCTAAAGATGGTCGACACGCTAAGCCTTGTGGAGTTTCTGGCTCTCTATTGGTAATGCCTTGAGGATGGTAGCTAGACAGGCGGGTATTAGAAAAAGCCCTACCGCCATGTTATGGTTTCCTCAGGATGTTTTCCTTCACCGAAAACTCAAGTTCATTGTAAGTGGATTCGAACTGATCCTCAATTTGAACATCTGCCGCCGAATACCTATAGGTCTGTCTACCAACTTGCGCCGTACCGTCACTTAAGATCAGCTGAAATTATAGCCATAACCCTAAACCGTAAATATAAAAAAAACTACCTAGATTTTGAGTAACCAACTTCCCCCATCTTACGTCAATATTACATCATTATCAGATCTTACATCAATTTCTTCACAACCTGCCCTAAAAGATAACCAGTTGTTTTTTTCCTGTACTTCCTGAGCTTTGCGTTCACATAACATAGATAAGGTAGTTAGGATAAACATAGGTTTATCTTTGTAAAATTATCTTGATGATGAAGTAATTTTCATTCGTAAGAAATAATATTCCATGCCTAATTATATTGGCCATATATCGTTTAACTTTCAATATTTTTGTCACGAAATTCCTAATTGTGACTTATATATTATAGATAAGCATGTGAAAGCGCAGACTTTTGTTACATTAAGGATTCATATTTCTGCGGTATGTTATATAGTACATAGCGTATCGCCAAGAATTCTGCGATCGTAATCGGGTAAAGTATAGATCTGAGAGATTATTTGCGTCTCTTACAAACACTAATGAGCGATGATAGCTCAGTAGTAGCGTGTAGGAACGTTGCGTCATGGGACGTGAGCCAAATACTAATTGGTGTGTTTCGGCAGTTGCACTTGAGAGCCAGTCCCTTCCAATAAAGGCCGGCAACTCACTTGCGATTCCTCTAGTATTGTGGGTGTCCATGGGCGGCGGTGATTACTTACCATCAGGTGACATGCTTGCTCTCTTATACTATAAAAAAACTTATTCAGTTAATTCACAAAAATTAATCATTTTAATTTCCTAATAGTTTAATTAATTCATTGAAACTATAATTCGTTTGAAAATTCATACAAAAACATTACTGTTTCATAATTTAAAGTTATCGCTTCTATCGGAAATTGTCAATGAAGTTTTTTTGGTATCCCATCCATTATGTAGTATTAAAGTGCTAGAATTTTCTAGAACATTGTCGTATCACATCCTACCGATCATAGCTCAGTGGTAGTGTGTACGAACACTGAGTCAAGGCACGTGAGTTCGAATCCACCTACAAAGAGCTTGAGTCTTCGGTGAGGAAAACAACGTCAGGAAACCATAGCATGGTGGTAGGGCTTTATATAATGCCCACCTGACTAGCTTCCACCCTCAAGTTAAAACTCTGCCGCCAAATACCAATAGGTGTGTTCCAGCAGTTGCACTTGAAAGCCTATTCCTCCATAGGTTTAGCGTATCTACCATCTTGGAACGTATTGTCAATTAAGATCAGACGAGATTATATGGCCATAACGCTAAACCTATGAACTATAAAAAATATATATTATTCTAGAGAACAGTTAAAAATATATTTTACATACATACAGGTGTACATATCGAGCCTTTTCAGTAAAAACATTGTAAGCGACAATTTACACTTTTTACTTGAGAGAGTTTTTTCATTCCTAATTAAAAAAATATTTATGATATATTTATAGGAAGTTACGAGTTATTGTTCATAATTATCCATTAATTTATTAAAATAGTGGTTATTAACATATTATTTCTACTAACTTCTTTATATATAAAAAGTTCGTGTCCGTGATGAACTCCTAAACTACTGAACTGATTTTAACCAAATTTTGCACACTCTGTGCAGTTTGCTCCAACTTGAGAGGTAGGATACTTATTATCTCGATAAGTGATCATAACGCGATAGATGTCGCTGCAGTCGATGTGATTTACTACTCGAAAAAGAACAACAAGTTCTGGCAGGTCAGCTAGTAGAAATATAATTTTTACGAGGTTACAATAAAAATATATTTCAAAGATTTTTGACGCTTGTGTTGTTTTCCGGAAAAGGTTCGATATACTCGGTATCAAATAGACTAAAGAATAAAGAGGATTAAGTCAATCCCCATGTATTTATTCGTTTCTTTCCAGGAAGTAATTACCTCAGTCAGGTGATATATAAGCTTAATTTAGTTTTATACGTTGTAAAGAAGGTGTTATAATGGTTCCTATAAATTCTTATTAGGGCGAAACGTGTCGACCCGGACAATACATCGGTGTTTATTGTTAACGAAAAAAGTTCATCCCTTATTGTAAGTAGTACTTTCTGATTTAAGGATAATCTCATCGTAACACCTAAATGCATTACCGGCCTCAGGTCAAGGCGAGAGGGGCATGTGGATATACTCGTCGGGTGACAAGCATCCGTCTAAGCTCGAAGCGATGATAGCTCAGTTAACAGTGTGTACGGACGCCGCGTCAAAGGACGTGAGTTCGAATCCACCTACACTGAGCTTGAGCTATTGGTGAAGGAAAACACCGCGATGAAACCATAGCATGGTGACAGAGCATTTTTAAATGCGCGCTTGGCTAGCTACCACCCTCAAGTTGAAAATCTGCCTCCAAATTACTATAGGTATCTAGAACCCTTTACTAGGCTCACCGTATACATCATCCTAAACCACATTGTCACTTAATATCATGAAAGACTGTGGCTGTAACTCTAAATCTATGAAATATTATAAAATTCATCACGTTCAGCAAAGACATTAAATTTTTTCTTAGTGAAAATAAAAATGGGTTGGCATTTTGTGATTTTATATGTATGAACGTCAATTTCAAAATATGCAGATAGAAATTGAATCACAACTCCGATTTTTATTGTGTTATTGATTATTGATATGAAGAAATGGTATGGCAATCTCTCGAGAAGTTTCTTTACTATACGACGTTAATGTTTGTGCCGTAGAAACCTTTTCAATTTGTGAGCTAAACATACCGAATTACAAGGGCCTTTTGTCACAGGGAAAATGTGAAATGTTAAATATTTGCTGAGTTAGGTGCGGAACAGTTTGGCTTATTTCCAGCTGGAGTGCACCGACACGAACACTTACATTAAAACTGAGTAGAGAAACAACTCGGGATAGCCCGGTACAGTCGTGGAGGAGAAATAATCTAATCTTATCGTTTTACTAGCCCCGCTGGCGATTTCGTTCGCCATTTACATATAGGTGATCACAAAACAGGTTGTTGGGGTCAATTCTATCGCTGAATCTGTTATTGTCTATGGCGCGGATAAGGTTGCCTGTGACCGACCTCCGTGTTATATATATAATAAATCATATCATACATATAATATAATACATATAATAAATATTTTCATCTATGAAAAAGTGCTATTCCGCAAAATAGTTGGCCATCAAGAGACGCCCGCCAAATGTGACAAATCGCAGTGAATATAAGAATGCTATAATTATTAAAAAATAAAGGGGAAAATATGAAGTAAAATAATAATAGTATTCAATTCACACAAAGAAGAAAAGAAGTCTATAGTATAAGCGTGCATACAATAAGGGAGTCAAGAGAGATGGTGTCATACGTTCGATTTTACTGCTAATACCACTGCCAATAACTTTTAGTTCTACTCGAACGAAGTCGCGGGCATCGTTAGTAAAAATATACGAATAACGATTTATATCACCGCGACTGTACTTAAAACGTAAGCAGAGGCACGTGTCACGTGTGTCGCGCTACACGAAATATGTGTGGTTCAAGCAAACGGAAGCCAAATTTGCCAGCGGAAAACTAATACTGTGCATATACTTGGCAAAGAGCGGAAGCTCGATAAGCGATGTACCGCATATCCTATATAACGCTTAGTATGCAAATGTTTGCTTTATTATTTTGTTTTATTTATTACTTGTAATATTATGTTTAATTTATATTGATGACTTCTGACATGTCTATTCTGATCCTATCCTATTAACTAATATGTATTTGTATGTATTAGCTAATTTAGTTCTGCAAAAACAAAAATACTTTAAATTAGGAAACGGTTCTAAATTTTCTATAGTACATTAAATTGAAACTTGCGGATAACATTGTGAGCCCATGTACCTATATAATAAAACAAATCCGTATATAAAGTATATTTTGAAAATTATATTTTTCTTTTGTAATAAGCATTGTATTTTGAATTTTTCTGTCCTTCTGTTCTCTCGTACGCCGATACTCGGAAACTATTGGACAGATTTTAGTGAAATCGAACACAGTGATAGCAAATATTACGGATATTTAACTGTTATTTTTCCCATAAAACGAATAGATTCGCACGCCATAAGGAATATAAGTTAAAACTGTGTAGTAGATCAATTCCTTTATTTATTTGTTTATAGTAAAGTTATAGCGTTATGGACATAATCTCACCTGATCTTAAGTGACGATACGGTCCAGGTTAGTAGACACGCTAAACCTTAGGAGGAATTGGCTCTCAAGTGCAACTGCCGGAACACACCTATTGGTATTTGGCTGCAGATTTTCAACTTGAGGGTGGAAGCTAGCCAGGCGGACATCAGAAAAAGCCCTACCACCATACTATGGTTTCCTCACGATGTTTTCCTTCACCGAAAGCTCAAGCTCATTGTAAATGGTTGAATTCGAACTCACGCCCTTTGACGCAAAGTCGTACACACTACCACTGAGTTATCATCGCTTTATACATTATAACAATGTTATCGCGCGTTATTAGGTAATATTTATATTATTTGGTAATGTGAAGGTATATTCATAATTAAAAAATATAGACCTTAAATTTGGACGAAACATAATTTAAATCTACTGCAAGTATAGATCATAAGGAAACCGTTTTCGTAATAAAATATAAATACCGAGGTTCAGTGTCAGCAAACGAGATGGGGTAATCAGAAACGTTCCATCTCGACTAAGCACTCGGGAGCAGGTGTTGCAGATTTGTTCTAGTGATTGATCTCACTCTTAAGGACGTGTAAATGCGTATCATTAGTACGAAACATTAAGTGAACAGTATGACAACTGTAACGAATTGTATTTACTAGATATAATTTCTTATCACTATACTCTATAAAACAATACCCCCATTGCATCTATCTGCCTATTCGTGGTAATCACAAAAAAATACTTGAGGGATTTTTATGTGGTTTCCGCTAATAGACACAGTGTTTCATGAAGACGGTTTTAGTGTACTATTTGGTAAGGTTTTGTGTAAATTCGTTAAAATATGATAAGAATTGTTGAAAATTTCCAAAAAAGTTAAGTTTTCTGGGGGCTTTTATTGAAAGTGCTACATAATCCCGTCTGGGTTATAACAAAACAATATATGGTGGGACATAATATGCTGTACTACCAAACCAGGGTAGGTTGCAAGTAACATTATATTAAGTTATGTTAGCAAACTAATAGGTAATATAGACGATGCCATTAGATAGTTAAGGAGATAAAATAAAACAGTGCGAATGATAATGATAGAGAGGAAGGAAGTAATGCATATGACAGATACAGGTATTGTCAGACAACTACACACAATTATGCATAGTTCTATTCACATTCCAGCAAGTTATACGAATTTGGCAGCATGAAATATGTTTTTCGGGCTGATTAATCAAGCACTGATAACAAATAAATTCAATCATTATGGTATATTTAAACAAAAAATGTAATAAATAACTTTATGAGGTTTATATGTAGTGTTAATAAGTTCTATTTTCTATAACTAGATGGACGTGCACTACGAAATACTCTACGACAATTATGTGTCTGTACTCATTTTTAGTATAGCTTAAATTGTTTTATATATAAAAATCCATGAAATTTACTTATTATTTCAGTATATTAAACACGGTGTTACGGTTTTCTAGCAAATAAATTTTCGAACGAAAATTGTCCGTGTCCCTTTTGACATTCAGGAAAATCAAAGTAAACGGGTCGCTTTATACAAAAAAAAATCAAGAATAATGTTTTATGAGATACTCTTTTAACAAACTGCCTACCGTTTTGTTATGAGAAAAATATTTATATTACAAAATTTTCGAAATACACAATTGTTCGTTTTGATTCACGTTTCGTTGAAATTAAATAAAGGGATAGAATATTAACAAATTATAATGTGTATTTTCTTAACTATGATGCGTGATTGGAATTCATTCTTTAAGTAGGTTTGTCATAGGATGGACGTTTTCACGATTGTCAAACTTAAAGGAGCGCAAGATATGTTGCGTAGATGCTGCGTATAACGCTTGTATTAATTAAATGTGTAAAAAAGTTATGTTTCCATTTAAAATAAATTTTTGGCTATGTGTACAATTAACAAATTGAGTTTGTAAACGATCTGATGGCAACTATTAATGTATCTTCTACTAACTGAGATCCCAATCACATTGTAGCTTAGTCCCAACTTAAGCACTTAAGATTGTTAGACACTGTTTCTTTTTTTGCCAAATCTTCAATAAAATAGTAATTATTTTAAACGATAAATGAGAATGCATGTATTTTCATGTCTTCGTTACATATTATATACCTAAGTCCTTCGCCGCGTCTGTTTGTCATTCTACCTGTTCGCGATAAACTCAAAAACTACTGACCCAATTTTCATGCCGTTTTTTCCAGTAGACAGAGAAAAAGTCAGAGAAAATCGTCCCGACTGGGAGCTTTAGGTACTGGCATGCGCTGCGTTAGCCAATAGAGTTATATGTAAACTATGTACCTATTACGGATTTATCTCGCTTAAATAGTTATACGCGTTCATTAATCAGTTTATTTGCGGTCAAAGTGGGAGCGAGAGGTATATCAGATAATTTTTCTACTCACATATCTGGGCGTATCTAGGCCTGCAGGAAGTTCTATATATAAACGTGTATCTAAAAATACGCTAGAAAGCTCCTACCAAATTTAGCTGGGCAGCGAGAGAAACACGACTAGTAAAGCTGAGCGTTGACCCGCGTCAGAAAGAGTCCCCTTAAATCTATATCCTTATCACAAGTCTCAAAAACTGCTCGTAGTTTTCCTCTCTGCCATACTATGGACCCGGCACCCACACAGTGAATTCATGGATAGTTAAGAAGTTTGTTTCTGAAGCTGGGGTGAGTTGCTAGTCTGTATATAAAATATCATGTCTTAATACTGTACACTAATTACACTGTGGTTGATTTAGGAGTTTGAACAACCGATCACAGCGGCAGATGTTACAAGTTAATAAAATGTACAGATTTCTGCTTCGCCGGAATATAATTTGCTTCTTACCGTATTTATAGTTTAATGTATTTGTTACATTACAGTACAGGCCTTCTAGCGAAGTCCTCTGTTTCTATAATAGTTAGCGTAAAATGAAAACAATAAGTAAGTATAGGAATAGACACTAAACTGGAAACTAAATTGAAGACGTATCTTAATACTGGATTTCATGATAGCTTCTTATTTCATGTTAAAAGTTTCATTACTAACAGTTTCGTTACTCTATATAAAACTAGCTAGTTCCCCGCGACTTCGGTCGCGTTATTCCCGTCTATCGCACGAAATCGTTATATTACTAGCAATTAATATAATAGAATACGTAATTGTAATAGGAAGAGTCCTAACGGGTGTCTACGCTTTGAAAGAAATATCCATGGTACATTCAAAGTCAATAGGTCAGACCTATTACCTCATAACGACCAGTAGTTTCAGAGGTATCACAGTAAAAGTAAAAGTTAAAGTATCATTATTTTACACTAACCGACCCGTTGAACTTCGTATCACATTACAAATCTTTGGATTTTCGGCTGTTCTGTACTATAATATATAAGATTGTACATATTCACCTTCCACATGAATCAACTCAGTAGTTTTGTGTACGGCTTTGCGTCAAGGGCCGTGAGTTCGAATCTAACCACCTACAATGAGCTTGAGTTATCGGTGTAGGAAAACACCGCGAGGATCCATAGCATTTTGGTAGGGCTATTTATAATGTCCACCTGGCTAGCTACCACCCTCAAGTTGAAAATCTGCCGCCGAATACCAATAGGTGTGTTCCAGCAGCTGCACTTGAGAGCCAGTTCCTCCAAAGGTTTAGCGTGTCTACCAACTTGGGACGTATCGTCACTTAAGATCAGGTGAGATTATGGCCATAACGCTTATACTGTAACTGTAAAAAATAAATATCTATCTATTTCTAAAAACTGCATTAAAATCCGTACGTACAGGACGAAATTTTAAGAAGGCTGAAATGCGTGTTTATTGTTTTCCAAAAAACAATAGATGAAGAATTTTAATATTTTTGCCATCTGTATTTATCCCCTTAGAGGTTGTATTTTGAAAAATCGCTTCTTAATAAGACTCTACGTCACAAAAGAGAACTACAATCCGAATTTCATGTTTCTAGCGCATTTAGTTTCCGGCTGTGCGTTAATGAGTTAGTCAACCAACATCTTTATACATATGGATAGACTAGTTGTGCCTGTGACTTCGTTCGCGTGAAACCAAAAACGATTTAATAATTTTTGATTTCTTATGTTTACGCGAATATTACTCATCGAAATAACTCTAATTTAAACGGATTTTATCGCGATTATTTACTAATTTAAGATACTGTGAGCTCTTTCTGCGTAGATCGGAACACTAACAAATTTAAAATTAAACTAAAGGTAGACTTTAACTTTTCTGGACAACCTACACCTCAGTCCACACCGTGGCCACGAAGGCTGAAAAGCATTCGAAACGTCGGGATCAAAACTAATATATAACCTCGATAAAATCCGTTTAAATTAGATTTATTTCGATTAATAATTTTTGCCCGTTTATTTGGCTTTTTCCCATACAGCTTTGCTCCTATTGGTGGTAGCGTGATATTAAATAGTCTTAAGGCTTCCTCAATTATTTCTCTAACAAATACAAAAATATTTTTTGAAATCCTTCTGAAAGTTCCTGAGATTAGTGCGTTGAAACAAACAAAATTTTCCGCTTTATATAGATAAAAAAAACTAAGAGGTTTTTCCCAATTCGAACGTGTTGTGTTTCTTGAAACATGTAGTTTGTGAACCATTGTTGTGAGTTGATGATGTCAATTCCACGCAGACTACAATCTGCCCTTTTGTTAGAGAACAAGAGAGTTTGATGAGCATCGGAATACTTTCGGGTGTGGTCATATTTCTAACTATTCACACGCTTATATATCGGCTTCAGTTGTACGTATCTATAAATGTAATAGAATCTATCGACGTTATTTTGCTCTTATATCTGACTATATTCCCTTAATATGCCTCACTCATAGCAACAAGGCTACCCTTTATATGTAAATATATGTATTATATAATTTACTGTAAATTGTAATGTATCAATACTAATATTATAAATCCGATCAGTTTCTTTGTTTGAACGCTTTAATTTTAAGAACTACGGGTCGGATTTCAAAAATTCTTTTTGTTTTTTATATCGCAAATATGGTAGGCTTTAGGCCATTTAATATCATGCTGCCATCTATAGTAACAAAGTTGCATCATAATGTTTTAATGTGTAATGAAAAACGGGCAAGAAAATGTTAATTATTTTTATTATCACACGAACGAAATCGCGGGCATGACTAGTCTTGAATAAAAATAATACATAAAAAAAAAACACATAAAAGATGAATACTATTAAACATTCGCTATTTTATTATAAAATATTTGTGAGAAATAAATACACGATGTTATTTTACACGATCCGTACCGCTCACAGCGACACAATAGACATAGAGAAGAAGACAGATGTTTTAAATAAATTATATATTATTCAATACTAGGAATTATAACAAGCGATAATGGGGTAGCTTCCCTAAAATTTAAGGGAAGGCTCTGTAAAGCAATCCTTTAAAAAATAAAACAAATCCTTGAGCTACAAGTTAAATTTTGTAAGTACTTGTTCTAGCCGCAGCTTCTTGTTGTATTGTGATCTCCGTTATAACCTCCGATTCAAAAGTACCGAAACCGAAGTCGGAGGTATAAAGTCAATCGGAAGTTCCGACTTTCCGGAATCAAAGTTGAAGCTCTATAACATCCCTAGTCTGTAACGCTATTGACTATATTAAAAAAAGTTGCTACCAAAAAGGTCACCCTCAAGCCGTAGGTATCTTTCAGCATGCAAGCCGTATTTACTGAAACTATAATTTACATGTAAGTATTTATAAAATGAAATGTAGATTTTTGTATAGTTCTCATCAATGAAATCAATATTTAATTTATTTAACAAAATAACCCTGTTTTTTTGTGTTCCAGATCCCAAAAAATATAGAAATACATAATGATCTCTTCAGTCAACTGAACCCGCAAATTTATTGTGTAACGTCTCCGGTCAAGGAAAATTGGATTTAATGAGGTGAACAGATTACAGGCTAAACCTCGACGACGTCTCCCCGCCCATAATATCGGTCTAGTTGTCAAGCTGTGTCCACATTTGCCGGCCGATTTAGATAACTTTAGTGCCGTCCGTGGTCATTTTTCGAGATAAGGTTCATACAATTATTCAGGCAACGGATGCTATAATACAAGTCCGTTTCGTGAAAAAATGTTTAGCCTTTTTTATCAGACTTTGTGCTTTGCTTCTGTTTTTATTCCTTTGATGTGTTCCATTTTTGAAGTTACAGCTGTTATTGTGGCGAGATAAAAGGAAATACTGCAAGATAATTTTTCTAACTTTTACATGAGATAAAATTGTTCTATGGTTAGAGTACCTTCTTGAAGCGATGATAGCTCAGTGGTAGTGTGTACGACTTCGCGTCAAGGGACGTGAGTTCGAATCCAAGCACCTACAACCTACCTACCTACCTTTTTTTTATACTTAAGGTTTTAGCATTATGGGCATAATCTCACTTGATCTTAAGTAACCATACGGCCCAAGTTGGTAGACAAGCTAAGCCTGTGGAGGAACTGGCTCTCAAGTGCAGCTACCGGAACACACTTATCGGTATTTGGCGGCAGATCTTCAACTTGAGGGTGGTTGATAGCCAGGAGGGCATTAGAAAAAGCCCTACCACTATGCTATGATTTCTTCACGATGTTTTCCTTTATCGAAAGCTCAAGCTCATTGTAAGTAGTTGGATTCTAACTCAAGTCCCTTGACGCGAAGTCGCACATACTACCACTGAACTATCACCGCTTTGTCGTTTGTATGTAATTGAAATAAAACTAATTTAAATGGATTTTATCGCGGTTAATTATTGATTTTGATCCCAAAATATCAAAATCAATAAATAACCGCGATAAAATCCGTTTAAATTAGTTTTATTTCAATGAATAATATTCGCGTAAACATAAGAAATCATTATGTTTGTATGTAATTTTAATTTTGCTAGCAACTTAAATGTAAATCTCTCTTGACCATGACGCTGTATGCTGAAGTCTAGTTAGCATACGGGAATATTTGGGCCTGAAACTAACGTTACAGTTTACCATATTTTTCCTTTTATCTCAGACAGCAAATATTTATTGCTCTTCAACGAATTAATATGATCAGCGTTTTATGTACTGTTTTTCTGACGATGAGCTTAAATTAAAGTTTTATAGTAATATGCTGCTACCATTCTAAATGTATTTTATCGGTGTCTATATATTTGGTAAGTTTTTTCCCAATGACTACACAATAAAATTCACTTTTAGTAGTATAATTTTTTAGCGCAATTTAATTTCGTTTGGTTCGAGCATTCAAATGCGTTCAATGCATTGGAAAAATAAAAGAGTCAACTGTAAACGGTTTGGTTTGAAATTTTCCCCCTGGCAATAACTAGTCGGTGAAAACCAATTAGTGAGTTCCGTGAAATGCTAAATAAATTGCAATTTCTAAACACTTCATAGACAGATTTGAGTTTTATTCGTGTCAGTTCTAGAGAATATATTTATTTTTTCTTGAGTGGAAACACAAATCATTTACTTACTATGAAGACGGCGCCTATTTATCATTTTATAAACATTTGTTTTATTTTTAAAGGTACAACTGATTTTTTAAGTACATCATTATATGCAATTTGAAGTAATGATAGCTTAGTGGCAGGTGTAAGGATTACGTGTCAATGGATATGAATTCGAACCCGGGCAATAAGCCTGTGCTTTCGGTGAAGGAAAACATCATGATGAAATCACAGCATGGTGGTAGGGCTTTTTGCTGATGCTCGCCTGGCTAGCTATAGTTGTGTCTCGGCAGTTGTATTTGAGAGCTAGCCCCTGGACTAAACCGTGTATACCATCTAGGGTCGTATTGAGACTTAACATCAAGTGGTGTTGTGGCCATAAAATATTATGCGAAAAACGACCACTAGTGAAGAAAAGCCTCATTTAAAAATCGTCACAACAACCAGCAGAGCCGGATTTACCTTAAATGCCGCCCTGGTGCACTTTTAAGCAAAGGACAGGAGCATAATTTATATAAGCAAAAAATACGTCGCTCTTAGTTGATTATTTTTATTATGATCAAGTACTTACATTAAGAATATTCGTTATAATACATATTGAAATTGTATATGCTATTAAAAATAAATAATAAATTGATTTTGGTAGTAGAAAGTTTTTTTTTCCTGACAATCTCTTTCACTTCACTTCTTCAACCCTTCATCACTTATGTGTTGCGTCTCTAGGATTATGTCAGAGACAAGCTCTTGATATTCTAGCATTTTCAGAGTTGTCCGCGAATATTGTTTCTCGAGCGGACCTTGTTTCTGATGTGAATAAATATAGATTCTTAAACATAGTTGTTGTCATTCTCTTTTAAAGATAAATATACCGAGTCGTTGCAGAAAAACATTGTAATCGCCAAATATCTTATGCTTTTTTTAATTTTAACCGCGTTAAAATTTTCTTTGTAAATTAAAAGCAGTATGTTACTAGCCAGTATTTATTATATCAGTGATTAATTATGAATATTAAGTTATATGATATTTAATGTTCTTTGTGCATATCCTATATTAAATAAAACACCTCTCGACCCATATATCTTTGCAATATATTTTTGGACACGACCAAGTTTTCTTACTCATTTAAATATTATAACTGACAGAGATCATACACATATTTCAAACACAACTTTTCGACCAGCTAACACAACCAAAAAGATTGCGGCTGAATACAGACCGCACACACAAAATCTTTTGCTTCAGCTGGCACAGTCATATTTTTTATTAAGATATCATAAATACTTTCTAATATACAACCATAAATGTATTCAAAAACTCTTGTAGAAAGTACAACTGTCGCTTACGCTGATATTTGTATAAGAAGTGTGAACACTGAGATGATAGCTGATAGAGTTGAGTGGAAAGATTTGTGCCAACCCTATCTAACGTGTATAAGGGTAATTAAGAAGTGATAAAAATCAAGAATAGTTTGCAAAATCCGAATATGAATGCTTCATAACATAAATTCATTTTCGACTCATTTAATAGTCAAAGTGCAAAAATGATTAGATAAAAGCAATTTAAGCCGAGATAATTGCTTGATCTTGAGAGAGTGAGAGTAAAGCACTACTCAAACGTTTCGCGTTATGAGACGTGCAATAGTTTCTAAATCTTTGCACAAATTTATGCGCATTAGTCTAAGTTTTTTTATGAGTTTAGGTCTCTTATATACCGTGTTAAAACGGTCTTGTCTACTTTTTAGACATCATATGTGGTGGATTTCATTGTAATTTGAAAAATATGTTTGCACATACATTGAGCAATTATCTGTGTCCACGATTTTAAACGCAAGGGTTTGTGTTGTCTTATATAATTTTGATATGTATTTTCCATGTTTGTGAAAATGAAATTATTGTGCTGACATATATTTGATATTCTTATTGATGCGTTGTCACATTTATATAATATACATACAAAGAACTTTATTAACTACATATTTTTATTACCGATCCAGTGGGAACTCTTACGTTTTATGTAGTAAAGTATACCTTACATATTAATCCATAACACTAGTTATCACTATGTCAAATATTAGCGAATCTGTAGTTGATAGTAAACTAAGATAACGATAGAGCAAAAATGCTTTACTTTTAATCATATTTTCTTTTACTTTTATGTCGATAAAAAGTTTACCTTTTTTAATTAACGTGGTGTTTAAAACCCCAGTTTTACAGACTTCCTTATCGCAACGCGCCAATGCATTACCCGTGTTCCGGTCAAAGGCATGAGCGGCATATGATGGCTCATCCGGTGCTAATCATCCAACACTACCCACTAAAACGAACAACTGCGACACTTGAAACTCCCGTGTTGCCAGGGACCAGAGAGAGATTTTGCAATTCTTCTAATCTATCTCTATAAAAATCTATCCTAACTTATAATTACTTTTGACTTGGATATGTGCAACATATTTAAAAACATCTGCTATTCACATAGGAATGAGTACTTTGATTAACCTTCTAAAACAAAAGAAATATAGTACAAAAAGATTCATGCAATTCGCTTAAAGTCACACCGGATTGATGATATTACTGTAAGTCATCGGAAAGCAATCATGGGAATGGAATTGCGCTCAGAAAATAATCCATCCAAAAAATTCGCCTTTATGATGCGTAAAGTGCCATCTCAATTTCGCCAAAGTAGCGAACTTATCGCAGATCTTGGTAGAATCTATTCGAAGCAAAGATATTGAGCTCAATGCTACTGGTTCTTTCCACATTGCCTTATATATTTCATTGTTGTCTGGCCCTAATTCCAAATCTGCTAAGGGATTACATAAAATCAATTTAGAGTAAACTTTCAATTAAATAAAAAATTAAACAACCTTATTTTTTTAATACTATTAAAATAAACTTTAGTTTAATGCGAACGAAGTCACTGGCAAATATTAGTTTTTTATAAATTCACAGAAGTGGATTAGTTACAGTTTCATTATATGTATACGCAAGTTCTGCCCGCGACTTCGTTTGCGTGGAATTAAAAAAACCTTTGACTGCTTTCGTTACTTTTTTCGATACATACTTTCTACTTACTTCCTATTGATGGTAGCGTGACGTTAAACAACCTAAAATCTTCCTCAATAATTGCTCTACCAAATATAAAAACAATTTTAAGCCGACTGGTAGTTACCAAAATGAACGTGGTAAATCAACAACCAAACAAACGTTTCCGCATTAATAATACAGAAGTGTAGTTGTAAATAACGTAACTATTGGCGGATGTTGTGTTACCTAATATTCTGCATTTGGAAAACGAATGAAAAAATAAAATACATAGTTGAAATTATAAAGCAGTAAACGAACCATTTAGACGAACGCTACACAACGTATTTACCGAAGTTACATATTCTACTTCCAATTACTCAGTATAAATTGCAAAGCAACTGCACTCAAAGGATACTGTTAGTGCTTGTACCTGGGCGGAATGTTATATATATGAACAAAATTAAATTCCGCTGTGGCGCATCTCGAATAAGGGAGATTAAAATCTGTTCGTAGGGTGTACTTCTAGGTTGCCTGCATTATTGGGAGCAGTAAATACTAAAAATCGTTGCAAACTGGTCACCCCATATTTTAGAGTCAGTAAGACCAGTAAAGGGTTTTAGGTAATAGTGTTAGGATTTATAATAAAGTCCTAAATTACCGATTTGCCGGACAGTAAGTTAAGCGCCACGTCAAGCGGGTTTCGATGTCAAAAGGCTATTACTCGAGCTGATGAATATGTGTACGATGGTGAGTGAGTGACACCCCTCTCTGTCCAACATCTAAAAGCTATTGTAAATGTTATGTTATTGCATGTTCTGCATAGTACCTGCCTAAAAAAAACATACCTAGATAGAAATTCTGAAATTTATATTTTGACGATCATAAACGCCTTCCCAGAGCCTAAATTGAATAAAGTTTTTTGATTTTGATAGTTGCAATGCGGGTTCCGGTTTTTAGCTAGAAGGTTTAGTGTAGTGACGTCTTGGGTATTTTTAATGGGTATATGTTGTGAGTCCTAGATACCCCTTTCGCAGTCTACTCGGAAAAAGGTAAGGGAGATGTAAATAACTTGAAGCGACGATGCCTCAGTGGGTAGTGTGTATGGACGGCGCGTTAACAGACGTGGGTTCGAATACCTACAATGAGCCAGCGTTTTCGGTAAGGACTAAACGAATAAAATATAAAAATATATACAATTGTATAATTTTATTTAGGATTCATATTTACGTGAATTTTAATGAATTTAATTTTCAATATTTCTTTTTATAGGTTTTACGTTTAGCATAGGCCTATGGCCTATGGCCTTAATCTCATCTGGTGTTAAGTGACGATGAAACTCAAGATGGTGACACGTTAAGCCTAGTGAAGGGACTGCCAGGACATGCCTATAGATTTTTAATGTTAGGTAATTTCTTTGCGACCTTGAAGTTTTTAGTTTTTACATGAAGGTACAGAAACTATCCGCCACTTCTAAATACATTTTCTATTTAACCAGGCCTACTTTAACAGAGGGATTTATTCAATCAATAGAATATATGTGGCGAAATCGCGGCTATAACTAAAATATAACCGCTGAAACTCGGCCGACCATAATAATTTTGACATTTGCTTTTACCCGAGAATGACCTTTCACGAAAAGTTTTAAGATAATCCGTTCGGTAAAAAGAGAACATGCCTGCTTAAACATGAATACATCAGGAGACATTATAAATTCAATGGAAAATGTTAACGGGTGGCTTAACTTGAATGGCTTATCAAAGATGTACGTTTAATATTATTTTTACAATAAATTGATTTATGCGAAAATTGTATTCCTTCTCTTATAAAGAATATACTTTTATCATAGCGAAATTACTTTCACAACAAAGTAATTATGTGTTTCATAGAATCGATTATAAGTTGTAATTTATGTGGTCAATCTTTACGTTTTATATGTTTCACCTAAATAATGTTATACAATATATAATATATATAAGATATGAAATAAATACCTCTTTAGTTATCGCGTTTGATACATATTTATTTATACATGTAACAATAACATTACAAAACTAATATATCACTTTATATATATATATATACTTATATTTAAAACTTTAAATACGTCAAATCCGACTATTATATATTTATTTTTAAATAACTGGAATACATTATCGATATTGTGGCTACTAAATGAATTTCTGAATTTTTCTCTATATATTCACTACATATTTATTACCACTTTCATTACCTATCGGCTCTAGTTCTATAACAATTTTGCAGTAGTACGCCAGCTTATCCACCTCTTTTGATCCAAGACCAAGAGTATTAATGTAATTGAAATAGTTCAAGGTTCAGCTGAAAACCAGCGATATAGCAGTTTGCCAAATGCTGAGCTTGGATCCTTTTTTGATGTTGTATGATGTTTTCAGTTTGTAAGACATGTATTTATGTAATTACACTGCATTGTATATCATCTAAATAAATGTTCTTCCTTTCTTTCTATCTCCGCAAAGATCAGACACTGCTTTTGCGTTAAATCCAGTGTCTGAGTACCTCATCTAGATATTATCACTTAGCAACGCTCATGGATACAGTTTTTTCCATTTCAGTTGTATGCGATAGTAACAATCATTAACCCAAGTGGATTAGAATTTCGGTCGTTTAAGCGTCGATGTGAAAGTTATAATTTGTAAACATTAACCATATACTTAAATAATTGTTGTTTAACTTGATATATGTATTATGTTTATTAAAAAAATACAATTTATTTCTTTTTTTTTTAAGGTTAGGTTATGTTATCAACGCTGGGGTGAAGCGGTGATTGCATGCACGGACCTGCGTCGCCCCAGGAAGGCGACAGACGGCCGTGGGGTTTTCGAGGGCATTCCCGGCGCTCAGCGCCAGGTAAGTCCCACATACCCCTCTCAGTCCCCCAGGGATGGGAGGGGATGCATGAATACATTTCCCCACGTAAAGAAAAGGTTATGTTATCAACATAGTAAGAGGAAAAACGTATATATAACTGTTGAATAAAACTGAAAATATTTTTTCTTGCTTGCTGGAGAAACACGTTATCTTTGTCAAACTTTTCTAATTTTTAAAATTCAGCCTTATTTCTCAACGTCTACAACGAGTTCGACCTGAGTGAATTAATGACGTCATTAGTGAAGTTTCCTTCGCAACAAAACGACCTTTGTCATCATGAGAACCGTAGCCTACTTGTATGCACTATGACGTCCGTTCACCGCATTCCAGTTACTTGGAAAATTATCTTTGACATTGAATTAAATGATAGTTCAATTTAAACCTCATATGCGAAAATACGGAGAAGCGAAATTGGGTCAGCATTTTAGTACTAAACAGAACTGTTATAATCACTACGCTTAGGTAATCCCGTCGTCGACAAAAAAAAAGTATTTAGTATTCCTTTGTTTGATTTGTTAAACAAACCAAACATTGAACAGAGGAGACACCGAGAAAACTTTTATTTGTAATGTTTCTCATACTTTCACATAGTTTGTAATCTAAAACTATTTAATATAAAAGTAGGAGCAATTCTTATAAATAATTTGTTTTTAGATTACTTTTTTTCTCATATTGCGATGGATTACGCGTTATCGTAAAATACATTTTGAATGGGCATCCTCATCGTGTAAGGAATATATGAGAAGATGCCAAAATTCCAGTTAATAAGTTTTGCAAATCCGATTTTCATAGCTTATAGGTTTAACGTTATAACAAAAATCTAATCCGATGTTAAGTGACGATGCCGCACAAGATGGTTGACAGTCTAAGCCTAGTGGAGGGACTGGGTCTCAATTGCAACTGCCTGAACACACCTTAAGTTATTTGATGGCAGATTTTCAATTTGAGGGTGATAGCTTGACACCATGCTATGGATTCGAACTTATGTTTAATGACGCGGCGACCGTATACTCTAACAATTGAGCCATCACCGTTCTATAACTATTTGATTATTATTGAATGTATATAGTATGATAAGTTGATAGACATTCACAGTTCCTTTGTAATGGCGTCGTTTTATTCTTTCGAAGGGTGGCAGATGTTGCCGCCATAAAATCTCTCCCCAGCGGCCACTTTAATTACTCTGGTATGGTAACTTTTATAAAACGCAATATCTGTTTACAACGTAAAAGTGTATTACAAAGGTCAAGCCCGGATTACGAGAACGTCACAGCGTAGATTGAAAATTGTCTTTTCAGATGAAGCGAAAATAATTTCGGTCCATAACAGTAACTGTTTGAAAATATGTACATTTAAACATGTTTGTTATAAAGAATTTGACGAAGGTTTATTGCTTTTCATAGGTTCATCGTTTGGCTGCAACTTCACCTAAAGGTTAGTGGCGATAGGAAATCTAGTAGTGGAGTGGTTCTCATTTTTTTTACTTACTATCTTTAAATGCAAGGGAAAATGGAATTACATAATTTCTTTGGGATGGACATCATTTCATTATGACGGACAGTCTACGAGAAGAGAGTGTGGGTATTATCTGGTGCGAATACCAGAATACCTACGAAAGCGATCTTAAGACGGTTATGAATATATATTACCCTCTGGTAATAATATCTTTAAAAGAGATGAATTTCGCGCTGCTTCTACTCTGTCAGGATACACCTTGTTTCGTTACCTTCACCGTCAAACATATATATATATATATTAATTTCAAATTAGGACCCGGCTGCATCGAGTATTGTTGTGCGCTTTCTACGATTCTGTCACCATGAGATCCATCAATATGTTCATACGCTCGCATCCAATCAAACGTCTCGCCGTGTTGCCATCGAGATTAAAACCACATATCGAACTCAGCTCTTGCCGGCGCACGCTTCCGCGTGCGATCTATAGTGTTCGTGTACTGAATGTAACTCCAGCATAAACTACTTAAATACATATATCAGTTTATCGAATAAGTGTTTGTGCTGTTTAAAGTATATCCGACAAACCCTGCGTGCGTGAATAAATTCAGCTCATCAGATCTGACAGAAAACATTCCCAGTGCTAGACGAACAAGCGTACGTGGCTTAAGATAAGAGTTCCTGTCTTAGGGGCGATAGATTCTTCAGCGTTTGTGTTCTTAAAATCACTATACGGTGGCTGTTCCCAAATGTACATCGGTTCCACATACACACCTAGAAGCGATGATAGATTTGGTAGTACAGATAATTACACATTACGTACAGAATACAGAAATTGTGTTAGATCTGAATACCAGTACGAATGGCGTGATTCACTGCTTTGTACCTGCGAGGCGGGACCGCAATCAACTCATCATCAGAGAAGAATGTACACTAATAAGATACCTGTTCCTCCGATGACCTGATCACTTTTATCGATGACTTCGTAAAGTGGCTAAAAGAATTAAATTATAATAATTATTTAGTCATGTGATTAAATAAATAAATAAGGTAGCAAAAGTTTTTTAGTATCGAACTTCTCGGAACCCTGTGACAGTTTCAATAGTTACCTGTATATAAAAGTTTTTGAAAATATAGTATAAAATTACTATGGCGTAAAATTATAGGAAACACGGTTAAAGCCTACGCGAACGAACTCACACACACGGTTAAAAAATAAAATACTAATAAAAATGAAACTTTAAATAAGTAACAAAATAATAATGCAATTTTACAACAGAATTTCTATGTAATTTTGTTAATTTTGGCAAATGAAATATTCATATACCATCAGTTACTGCATTACATTGCAATTATAATGTAAAGCTGTGAAAATATTATCTTTTTGAAAATTCATTCGCAGCAGTTTTATCTCTATTTACTCTTTTCGTGTATGGTTATAAAATAAATATGATGAACTTGGTTATTTAAATGCTCAATGAATAGGTACGTATTTAAATATTTTGTAATAGGATACTTTAATATAGTTACTTTTATTTCAACTTATTTCTTGTAGGTTACTTGGATATAAGTTATGATGGGACTGGCATATATCCAAAGGTCATTGAATTTTAAATTAAATTATAAAATTTTAATTCGATTCAAAAAATGTGTGTGTGTTCTTGTGAGTGTGTATGATTGTGCGCATGAATGTATGTAGTCCGAAACGGGGAATATGTAAGCATACGTTGACGCAAGGGCAATGACGCAGTTAATGTGGGTGGTACCCTAGGCGGAAAATTATGTTTTTAGGGCCTACGAGAGCTGAAAAAGTAATATATGTGTTGACCTGCCAATGGGAAGGTCATTTCCATTGTTTTCTGTGCTACGAGCTCCGCCTCAGACGCCAGGGAAGTGAATTATTCGATAACCTCCCAGATAAACGACTATTCGTTGAAAGTTTTTTTTTTATTTTCTTGTGCTATGGAGCGCAATATGTCTATGAAAATTCGTTATATTTCTTAAGAATTGGTTGGTTGGGTTTTCTATTCGTTTTATGCATTTCGTAAGTTTATGTTTTCAGGTTATCATCTTAAAACAAGTGTCCTTTTTTACCGTGAGCAAAATCTATTTGCAGATTTCTATTTCACGTTTGACTGGTCGGATCAAGATAGAGTTATTTGAGACTTGACTGATTAAAAACAGTTTTAACACTTAACTAAGAAAAGCTAAACTTTGCCTTGGAAAGTCGGGTGATAATATTTAAAAAAAATGTCTTATACTTAAAAACAAAACAATATAATTAGATTCTTTACAAAGCCTTGTTGTATAATGAAAAGTGGATAAACGTAAGCAACGAGCAAAGACAGTTATATGTCTTTGTTTAGAATCGTTTAAGTGGATGATACATGCGCCAAAGCGGGCTCTTTAATCCTTATTAAAATTTCAAAGGCAAGTTATATTTAATGTCGGTGTATTTTTTTCATTAAAACATATTTAATTAATTTTCTAACCAACATAGGTAAAATATTGAAAAAAGACTGCGCCGGCATGTTCGTTTGCGTGGTATTAGAAGGTTGTTTCTATTCCTTAGGAATAGGGTATTTTTCAAGATATAAAGTAACCCTCTAGGTCCTTTTATGTACTCCTGAGAACGTGTATATAAAATTACAGGATGATTAGTAAAGTAGTAGAACATGAAAGCGCCCTGGAAGAAGTATGACAGCTGCCTTTGGTCCCCCACAATACGGGGTTTTAGTGACATCGGGGTGGGGCTACCACTTAAAAATTGGGAATAATGTCCAGTAATAAATGACTACCGTCGGCAGGAAAACTTAAAAGTTTGATCTGAAATAAAAATAAAAACACTATTTGTAAATTATAACTCCAAGTACCAATTATATATAAAAAAACGGTATGTACTTCAGAGAACACGACAGAAGTGAAATGTCACTTTATCTTTCTTTCGCTCCCTTAGTCGCCTCGAGCCGACTTTACCCGAACGAGCGTCACACAAAAAGGTTGCGGATTACAATTTCAAAACCGTTCCATGAGAACTTTCACTACAAAAAAAAAATCGGTTTATTCATTCATTAGAACATGGGATGAGCTGCGTAATAAATTTTGATTGGCCTTTATATAATTTTTAGTGATTTTTAATCTTAATTTTCGTTATTGCGATATTTCTGTGTGACGCAAGTAAGTCGGTGAACCGATATTTGAGTTTTTACCAAAACATTAATCTACTATTATGGGTTTGTTCAACGCAATGCGTAAGCACATTACCCGGGCTCAGGCCAAAGCGAGAGAGGCGTATGGCAAGACTTATTGAGTGACAAACATCCGCCACTATCCACTAAAACGCACCACGGCGACACATCGAACACCCGTGTTACCACCAGAGACCAGGAACAGCGCCCACAATTCTAATCATCTCTCTACCACCAAGAGAAGTCTTCCATTAGAAAATCCTCTAATAGAGATATCGTCGATGTATTGTGTGTAATACACTTAATTCGTTCGTATAATTAGTAGCATTTACTTGATTAGCATGATTGATGAGTGTATCGTAGACTCGACGTTAGCTCAATATACTTAACGTATTAAAACAAATATATGTCAAAAGTAACCTTCTATATTTATTACTTCAACAAATTAGTGGTTGTTGTTCATTAATAAACTAATAGCTGTGGCAGACATTACTATTAGTTAATAACTTGAGTACAACGCCGCCAATAGATAACGTTTAACCTTTACATATAACCTTATATATGTAGATATATATAATAAGAATGTAAATTGAACGTGTTTGTACTTTTTAGATTTATGTGAAGAAAACAATTGCATTGCATGTTATAAAACCTTCTGATCTACTTTGTTGCGCTTTTCCTGGTTTGACAAATTAAAAATCAGTCGACCTGAATTAATTATTGCCTTTCGACTTCGTTCAGGGCATATTCCATTAAATACTTTTTGTATTTAATAAAAATGATGCCGTTGCCAATTGTGATGTATGTAATAGTACAGAGGATATATATCATATTATAGCAGAATGCTCACATAACCAAGCCCCAAGAAAAGCACTTGAAAATAGAATACAGAAATCTTTGCGATCTGTCGGTTTATGTAATAGTATCCTCGCTTCTCCGACATCCAGAGAAGCAAGAATGCTTTGCAGGCTGGGTATGTGTGGCATTCGGGATAGATGAAAATAGATAATAGAAATATGATACCTACTGTCCTTAGGAAGTTAAAACTGGGGTGACATGGTCAATTTGTCATCAAACCTCAATTATAAAAACAAAAAGAAAAAAAAAGTGACTATGTAATAAAGTGCATCATTTTTAGAAATGTCTATCTATCTGTCTATTTTTTTGTGCATGCATCACTGAAACGTTATCAAGTAATTCATTAAGAGTATCCTCGAGAAGCATTTAGTCTTAGTTTCCTTAAAATCGGTTAACTCTATCAGAAGTTATTGTAATTGAATGAAGACGCGAGATTAAATAATTTTACTTCCACTCAAACGAAGTCGTAGGCACAGCTAGTTTTACACATATATATTGAGTTTCAGATTCAGATTAGCGTATAAATATTTCAAGCTATATTGTCAGCAGTAAAACAATGAACTTTGATGGTAATTTTATATTTTACGGGACAAAAAGTAAGTTAATCGATTAAATTAGTTATCACCGTATCAAATATAAATAAAATCCATCTAGTATTATCATAGTGATGCACGTACTAGAGGACAAACAGACAAATATAAAAATAAAAAGAACACTGACGACGAATGGTCGAGAGTTCGAATCTCTACATTGAGCTTGAGCTTTCGATGAAGGAAATATTGTGATGAAACCATAGTATAGTGGTAGGGCTTTTTCTAATTCCTGCCTGGCTACTTAACACGCTCAAGTTGTAAACCTGCCGCTAAATACCTATAGGTATACCAGCAGTAGCAATTGAGAATCAGTCCCTCCACTAACCTCAGCGTGTTCGTCTTCGACGAGATCGTTACTTAAAATCCGGTGAGGTTGTAGTCATAACGCTACTCATATACATACACATATTTTTCTCTGTACGTGTTGTTATCTCTTTGTGTAGTCTTCTCATATAAAAATGCACCTAGACGTGACGCATCCTCGAAATTTCGTACTCAATTCTCGTCCCGCTATTTCATACAATTACTATGTACTATTATCGACGTGGTAGACTAAGACACCGCTAAAAACTTCAACCAAAATTTAACGTCGAAATTGGTTTCTAAATCTCTAAGTTCAACCCGCATGGATTGGTTACTGTTTGCTGAGCTAAGTAATTCGTGTTCAATCTACATTACTCTCTATAATTTGTGGATGATGTAATAGTGACGATATTTTTGCCGTTATTTCTGGTTGGTAAATTATATTTCTAGTTGCCCATGTTTAGATGTTTTGATATTGTACATAAATACGCTTTTACAGTAAATTTGTTTTTATTTTCAATACCAAATCAAAGTATTTTATTCAATGTAGGCCCTCAGATGGCGCTTATGAACGTTATAACATTGGTTCGGAAAAAATAACTAAGTCATGGACAAGAACCGGCAAGAAACACGATCTGGTTATATTTTATTTTTTACATACATATTTAAAAAAGAAACGTTGAAATACATTTACATTAATTTCAGCGGATGCGGGGAGAGGTGTCTGTTTCAGATAATACCATCGTTTACATATAGATCCACCATAGCATGGTGATAGGGCTTTTTCTAATGCCCGCGTGGCTAGCTACCATCCTCATGTTGAAAATCTGCCGCCAAATACCAATAGGTGTGTTCCGGCAGTTGCACTTAAGAGCCAGTCCCTCCACAGGTTTAGCGCGTCTACCAATTTGGGCCATATCGTCATTTAAGATCAGGTGAGATTATGGCAACCTTAACTGTATAAAAAAAATGGAGAAGCTTTGAACCTTCTTTTTTCAAAGTGGCGGCGGCACCACGGAAGTCGGCCACAGGCAGTAAGTCCTCTCTTCCCTGCCATTGGCGATATGAGATCCAGCCGTACAATTGGTCCAAATAACTCGCTTGACGTAGATCAAATTTTTATTTACTCTTGTTAATGAGATTTGGTGATATTCATACCCCATTTTGAGGTCTAATCGGTTTTAAAGACGAGGCGTCCTTTTTAAGAACATTGGAAATTAGACAAGTAACTTGGAAAAGTAATTTATGAAAATAAACATTGTTGTAATGTCGCTGACCTAAATATTTTTCAAAGTTGGCTTGATGACAATCGGCTTCTTACGACCCCTCACAGTTGGTATCTGCCTATCTGAAGTAGACTTCGAGAATACATGATACTACGTCGCTTTAAACCCTTTTCATACAAGAGTTTTCTATGATCAGTTAATATAAATAATGATAATATTAATGTGTAATATTGATAGAGTACAGAAATATAATTCATATATTTAAAACTAGCAACCACTCCCCGCTTCGCAGAGCCAAAAAAATCTGCGAATCCGATCACGACTAAACATAACAAGTTCAATCATGAGGCTAATTTAAGGATTTCTTGAAAATTTTCTTAAAACCAATTCAGGGATATTGGAGTCTATAGAGACATAGTATCATGAAATAAATATGAACTGGCGTCTGTATAACATAAATATACCAGATAAATTTTAATTCTACCAGTTTTAGAAGGTTAGACTTTAAACGATTAGATACGTACACACGATTTTTAAATGTAAAGATTAATTATTTACTTGCTATATTTACTTGAAATTTGATATGTATGTTACCTTCATAACTCACATCCATTAAGCATGGAAAATGCTAAATAATTCTTTCTTTTAATATGTTTACGTCTTAATCGATATAGATATAATTTTTGTCGAGTTAAGGTAAAGAGTTATGTACACAATTTCAACTGATTTTAAGTGACGATGTGACCCAAGATGGTAGACACGGTAAGTCCATTGGAGGGGCTGGCTTTCAAGTGCAACTACCGGAACACACCTATAGGTAGTTGGTGGCAGAATTTCAAGGAGAGGGTGGTAGCTAGTCAGGCGGGAATTAGGAAAATCCCTACCACCGTGCTATGGTTTCATTACGATGTTTTTCTTCACCGAAACCTCAAGCTCATTGTAGGTGGTTTGGAACTCACGTGCCTTGACGCGGCGTCAACTAACAACTGAGCTATTATAGCTTCAAAAAACAATATTTTTAATATCGTAGATCCGTAATATAAATTACAAAGAAGCGCCGGTTAATAAAAAGATACAAACATGAACCTTTGTAGAAATATTTTTTAACACCTCTGTGCCTCCGGCTCCATTAAAAAAAAGGACCGACTCACTCATAAAGATTGTATTTAAGTTTAATGAAAAGATTGAAATCTGTTACAGGAAAATGCGTCACGGTCCATCATTTATTCTAAAGCCGCAAGCGTAAGAGCACTTAACTTGTTTCAAACATTAGCGAAGCTTAAAAAGTTTAAAAGGGCCTGTAAAGTTTATTAACCCGTGTCCTATCAAAAATAATGTTCGCTTATATTGGTTTTTAAAGCATAAAATGAAAAAAATGGCCTTTACGGGATATCCGGAAGATGTGAAACATTTAAGGTAATATGACAATTAGTTATGAATGGATTGTAGCTCAGTTGGACGTAAATTAAAATCCCAGCAATCAACTTGAACTTTCGGTGAAGGATAATATCCCGATGAAACCAAAGCTTGGTGGTAGGGCTTTTTCTAATGCCCGCCTGGTTAGTTACCACCATCAAGTTGAAAGTTTGCATGTGTATTGTGTGAACGTCGTATTTTTCAACGTAGGTAAAATAAATTTTATGAGAGATATACTTCCGACTTGCTTGAAACACGCGAGCAAGTAATACTTGCTAAAAATCTCTACAGACTATTTTTTTGTTACAGATTTCCAAAGGCAAAGGTATCGTGTGTATGCAGCTGAGAAGAACGTTATTTCATAATTAAGAGGTTATCGCTTCAAAGAGATGGCGACTGTCTTGTTACAACTACAGAGTATGGTAGCAACTAATCATGTTCCGAATCATTACTCACAATTCTGTTCATTTATGCACTTTAGTCAAACTATATGACAAAAATGTCCCCATTACTACCTAACATAGGGCTACATAATTACGTATAGGAATTAAAATTAAATAACAACACAACAAGACGTAAAGGCCACGGCAAAAACTCATAGAGATCAGGGACTACTTATACATTGTTTCTAATCTTTCACGAGACTCCTTTTGCCGGATATATTACGTCATCAACAATTTTCTGTTTTCTGATTGTGTTTTAGGCTTCTCAGACATTGCTTAGTTTGAAGCTTTAAATAAGGCTTAAATTATGTAAATATTCCTGGAAATAACTTGTTTTCATTTGTACCTGAAATATATTATACTTAACCTTACCTTTCACCCGGAAATCGGTAATTTCATTAGGTGCTCTCGAAGCAGCCTCTGAAGCATCTTCAGAGGTTAATTGTTAAATCTTATCGGGGTTAATTTAATGCATCATTCACCTTAATTGGGACATTCCGGTAATCGCTTGATCGCACCTCTGAGCCGCTTTAACTTGACGGGATGCCGTGACTGTTGTGTTTGTTCGTAATTAAAAAAATGCGTGAGTGTCGTGGAAGACTTGGTTTTTTTTATAGTTGATGTTTAGCTTTATGGCTATAATCTCACCTTATCTTAAGTGACGATACAGGCCAAGTTGGTAGACACGCTAAACCTGTGGAGGAACTGGCTCTCAAGTGCAACTGCCGGAACACATCTATGGTATTTGGCGACAGATTATCAACTTGACGGTGGTAGCTAGCCAGGCGGGCATTAGAAAAAGCCCTACCACCATGCTATGGTTTCCTCACTATGTTTTCTTTCACCGAAAGCCCAAGCTCATTGTAGGTGGACTGGATTCGAACTCAGATCTCTTGACGCGAAGTCGTACACACTACCACTGAGCTATTATCGCTTATTCGAATACGAATTTCCATACGTAGTTAGTATTATTGATGAATAAATAGAAATAAATGGATTCCTGCCTCAGAACAATTAAATGAAACCCAAAGATAATTAATGAATTCTAGGAATGGTAGGAAATTTTGTAATTAATTTATCTTTTCTTATTGTGAAAATAAACACTTCATTGTACCTCATCCAATTCCCTTAATTTATTATAATACACTACAAAACACATGACGTGTACAAATTGTACCTGCGCAGCTGTCGAGAACATAATGGCTGCCTTGAACCAATAAGCTCGCACCTATGATTGGGTGTAGCCAATAGCGTTAGCGTCTACACTATAGAAATATAGTGCAATATAAAACTGATTAAAGAAAGGATCGTGACGGAAAAATCTTAGATTTTGAATTATCTAGCCACCTTTCTTTCCATGCGATAAATAACTATGTTCCAAAAAGTATTTTTAAAATGAAACCTTCTTTAGCATCGTTGTGATTCGAAACTCGATGAAACGAAAAAACGACCGTAAAGAGAGGCAACCACAACCATATATAGTATATAACTATCGAACGAGATAGAAGTATCTATAGGATTTAATGAGCTAGAGAATGAGATAGCAGGTATTATACAGTGTTTTTACAGGATCCGAATGTTGTACGTTTGTGCGTATGTTCGTGTGTGTGGGTGTGTGCGCTCCTGCATATTATATAGCGAATTTTTGAAGGTGTCACTTTTATCGCGTGTTAACTGTTCTTATTTTTAATTTATTTATAATTATACATGAAATCGTACTTTATTTGACGATAAAATTGACATGGTCTTAAACCACACGATAGAAGTAAAATCTTCACCTAGGCGAGGGTGGTAATAAGAATTACACTTATGACGTATTCACTAAAATGTATTGGTACGGCACATATTAAATGTACAGAAATACAGATAAGGGTGTAGATGTAATGAAAAAAAAAACTCTTAAAATAAAATTACTGTGAAAAAAAATAATCAAAAGGAGTTTCCTTAAATCATGTTCTCAGGAGAAATACATCTACTAAATAACGACACCTTAAATGTATAAAGGTAAGAAAGACGGTAAGCAAAACAGTTCAGTTAATTCAGATTCGGAATCAAAGAAATAATAAAATCAATTACGCGAACGTGAGAATATCGGAAAAATTTAGATTGAAATATTAATTTCAGAAATCATTTATATTATAAGGCTGTGAACCTTTAATTTTCTCACTGAAAATGTCGTATCAAACATCAAGTGTATCTGAACATGTTATTCGAATTAATATATTTAAAAAAAGCACTGTACAGTACAGTAAAATGATTGTATATCATATGTACAGCGATATATACAATGTACATAAAGCTAGCTGGTACCTTCAAATGCACTGCATCTTTATTTAACGTTATGTGAATCTATAACTATCCAAATGATTTAAAAAGCAAAATGACAAATCCCGTTAAAATATGTTAGTCATATATTTTGTCGTGATGCTGTTGGTATTATCTATACATATTAAGACTACTATTTTTATATCACTAACCGAATTATTTTCGTATATATATGTACTATAATATATACCGTGTACGTATACCTAGCTTATACTATCAAGTTACAACTTATTTTTCCATGAACCCAGCGTGAACCCATTCTTGTCAATGAGTCAGGTAATTTCAGAGATCTGCTAATGAGTGGGTGGAAGGCTCCTATCTATGTATAGGACGATTTGCTTATAGATTTTCCTTTTATTTGTTTACTTTGTGAGCTTTACTGTTATCAACAAAAAATGTAACCTTAAGAGGAAATTATTCAAATTTCCAAATAAATATTAAAATCGAAAATTAATAACGAGGCAAATACTAGCATATGTCATTTTTATAGATATTCAAATGAAATTTATATTTAATGTACCAAAATTCGTTTCCCTCACGAACATAATGAATACACATAAAAGAGGGAGCAAATTATTCGGAAACCAGTATCATAGTACTTTCAATATAGGATTTGCGTCAATTTATTTTTTGGATTGAACATAAATAATACTTCGAAGTACACCAATAATTTCACCGATTGAATTAGCAATAAAAGTCGGTTTTTAGTCGCGGTTCCATTCGCGTTAGTTTTGATTTTGTCAACCAGTTCTAGTTGTCGATCGATACAGAAATAATTTTACGCTATAAAAAGTTTATCCCTTTCTTTACTCTACTTCCTATAAAATTTTCGTGAGAAAAAGCTGCCTATCACTGTCTCCGAAGACCCATTTATCTCTATACCAAAATTCATCATAAACGATGCAGTCATTTAAGTGTGAAACTGTAACAGTTAAATAAACTCAGTTTTGCATTTATAATATTACTAGATTTTACGTGCGGCTTCGCTCGCGATAATATCGATTTTGTCATACAAATCGGATGACGCAATATAAAGTTTCATACAAAGTTTATCCCTATAGTTACCCTACTTCCAATAAACATTTTGCACCCAATACGCTCAGGAGTCCCGCAAGGCTCCATCCTAGCGCCTTGCCTCTTCAACTTGTTCGTTAGCGATATCCCCGAATTCCCCGACGTCGCAGTAGGGTCGTACGCGGACGACACAGTCATCTTCAGCTCGGCCAGGAATAGGATTCACGTATACCACCGCGTCCAAAGATCCGTCTCTATGTTTGGGTCCTGGTGACTCAAATGGCGCATAGGAATAAACCCAGAAAAAGTGCGGCTATCATGTTCGATCCTCACGCGAGGAGAGATATAAAAAAGACATTACACCTATTCGACGTCAATATTCCCTGGGCTAATGAAACTAAATATCTTGGTGTAGTTTTAGACAGGCGCCTAACCTTCAACAAACATATAGATTACGTTCAGAAAAAAGCCTCCACGGCTATGGTTCTGCTACGCAGTCTCACCTCCTCTAAGAGCAAAATGGCACTCAGATATAAGCTCTCAATATACAAATTATGCATCCGTCCCATACTTACTTACAGTTACCCCGTATTCGCTCACGCTTCGCACACCACCCTTCGCAAACTACAAGTATTGCAAAATAGATTCATGCGCATAGCCGTCCAAGCCCCGTTTTACGTCCGTAATGTAAATCTCCATAGAGACATGGACCTTCCGTCCATGTATGCATATATTAAAGACATTACAAAGAAATTTTTTGCAAATGCCGAACTTCATCCTAACCCCAAAATAGTACACGCAGTTAGCTACACTTCCAATCCGCATGCCACGTAACTGCTTCTCCGACGCCGTCGATAAAATAACGAGATTAAACGCGCTTCTCCCTGCCGTCTCCACCAATCGCACGTGTCCGCGCACACGTCCGCGTAACCGCCGTCCTCGCCGTCGAGGCCGAGCGGATAATTTCACTCCCGCACACCCGCCGCGGCCTCCTTCTGCAGACGCCTGAGCCTAGGTTCGATCCTCCGGACAGGAGCCCTCGAGTGACTCTGCTCGCGCGATACAGTGACACTCTACATCACTGAGATTACATCATCACACCGCATACCATTCGTGCACACTCACACGTTAAGTACACGGTTCTGTAAGGGACTACCCTCGCGGCCCTTGAGCTGCTTACCTGATAAGGTCGTAGTTAGTATCACTAATTTAGTAATAAAGAATCTGTTGGTTAGTCAGGATCATGAATCTTTTTCATTTACCGGCAGCAGCCCTAGCCGAGGTTCGGCCGTCCTGGCACCCTTGTGCCTGCTGCCTCGGGGCTGAGTGCCCTCAGCATTCGCCCCCAAAAGTCCGGTGAAGCTGTCAAAGCCCTTGGGGCTAACAGCGTAAGTCAGGTCGAAAAAAAATAAAATAAAAAAATAAACATTTTGCGAGAAAAAGTAGCCTATCTCCGTCTCCAGGGTTCCATCTATTTCCATACAAAAGTATAAAATTAATCATAAACGATTCAGTGGTTTAGGCGTGAAAGTGAAGCTATTAAACGAACACAAACTCACTTTGGTATTTATCATATTAGTAATATATAAGTACGTATACTAGCTGTGCCCGGAGCTTCGTTCACGTGGCCCTAAAAGTTAAATTTTGTATCTACTGGGACATAATTTTCTAAATATTGTATTTTAAGTATTCATTGTCCTTTTCTGTATCCCACTGACCAACTGCATCGCTGTGCACCGCTCGTCTTCGCTGTTCCATCCTACTTTCTGAAGGTTCTGTTTATATACACTTGACGCTTAAGGGTTATACCGTCCGTCGTTGTTTATCCGCGATGAACTACTAAACCAATTTTTACACAGTGTTCAGTTTGATCTAACTTGAGAGATAGGATTATTTTTATCTCAATAAGTAATCATAACGCGATAGATGACGCTGTATTCGAAACACAGTAAGACCAATGGCAGGTTTTTAGGTACGAGTGTTTTACAATATTACTCAACATTACTGAACACAACAAAGAACATTACTGAGTTGCTGGACAGTAAGTTCACGAATCATTGTTCACGAATCAGGGTTTTGATGTAAAAAGGCTATTATAGGGTAAATTAATATGTGATGTGATGTCTGGAATTGACACTCACCTGTGTATATCCGCTACTACTGTAAATACACACATTAAACTATGTGTAAAATAATGGACCTAAGAAAAGATATAAACACGCAGATCGAGTTCCTTGGCGGTTCTTCTCGATGACTGCGTTACTTTTCGAACCGGTGCAGCGATGGTAGTTTTGACCTTCATAAGCGCCTTCTAAGGGTCTAAATTGAATACTTTTGATTTGATTTGATCCATCATACCATTTTTTGACAAAAATAAATAGATTTTATGGATTTTATTTCTATTAATAAAGTTTAGAAGTTACACGACCACTAAAAGACGTATACAATTTTTTTATGTATAAATATATATATATATATAAATCCCAAGTTCGTATATGTAAATTTTAGAAACCAATTGAGCGATAATGTCAATTATATTTTGTAAATGTGTATTACTGCTTCCAATTTAAGTGATAGGGTAGTTTTAAACAGTTTTAGGATAGTAGAGTGAAAATCTTAAAAGGCCGGACAAAATCTGCCAAGCCATCTAGTGTTTTTATGTTTAATTTATATTAACTATAATCTCATTAGTGTTTACAGAGTAAGTAGATGTTACGAGTGGATCAAGTAGCAATATAGCGAATTTAAAAGAGGAATTTAAGTGTTCACACCATTGAGATATCTCATGGCATAAGTTTTGGCAGGTATCTATTATTGATTTATAGCTCATCTTTCCATAAAAACTAACCCTATAGAGTTTTGTGAGATTTGCTAGAGGAGAATATAAAAATAAAATGTGTAAAAATAAACGAGATGATATTAATTTTACGTAACAAACTCGCGCAGAACCGCGGGGATAAGCTGGTAAAGTCAACAAATAATAAATAAACAAAATCACAGTACACAATTGTGTTATTTAATATGTATAAAAGCTTTGAACAATAAATCTGCCTTTGATTTTTCAGCAAAGCCAGAGAAATAAAGCTTGTTTGGATGTTGGGTTCAATTATAAAGGAATTATTAATATATCGTATTCAAACCTAAACTTGAGAAGTTCCCCGGTGAAATATAGGGCTTAACGTGAATACCTGTTGATTTAAATGTAGATAAGTATCTACCCGAACTTGAAGACAAAGTAAGCTAGCAATTTAACATAAATATTTCGGGGGTTTTAGGTGAGCGTTTGACAAGGCAAACTTTCACGTTAAATTTATATGTTTATTAGCATTTGCACAATTTTAAATAGATGTTTATTTTCGTAAATTCTATATCTTGTTGTAATACTGACCGTCACAATAGCCTGTATAGCTGGGTATACAAAAATAAGTTACGAAAAAAGTTACAAAGGGATAGGAATACATTAACTAAGTAGTTTAGTATCTGATGTAAATGTCCCATAAAATGTCCCAAAAATGCAAATTCAATAGTTTGCAATAGTGTGAATTAGGCAAGAGAAAGAATGACTTAAAACTACTTACTGTAACAATATTATTTTACTTTCAAGTACTCACATATATTAAAGTACGATCTACGAAAAATTCTATAGCGAATAATTATAATCCCACCTCGATAAGTGTATTCGTTTTCACATAAATTAACTTTAAAGAAACTGTGTTTAACTTATATACCTTTACATAAAAATTCCGTGGCACGATATTCGTCGACGCTATTCTCAGAAACTGCTTAACCGATTTCAATTAAATTTTGTATATATATATTATTTGGCATTACTTGAGAGTTATAATAGTTTTTATCCGGATAAGTGACTATCTTTGAATCACAATAGATGGGCGCTGTAGTTATTTATTTATTACTATCACATTTTTTTAATATAAAGTTCGTTTTACTGAAACTGCAATTGTGGTTTATGTAAGGTGAGACATCGTCATTTAACATATTTGAGTTGGACGAGAAGGTTTTCTCTATGAAACATATTTACTTAGAACTCGTCCAACAATTTTAATATCATACTTTAAAATTTCATAAACACGCCTTATAGGTAGTGTAGTTAATACTAAACATAGGATATACCCACGTACCCATATCATAGAAGTTGTTGTACCTGGGAAATACATACGTATGAATATATGCTAACACTCGAATGAACATTGGCCGCTCTCTTTTTTTAAGATTGTTAAGTTTTAGTCATTCTCATTTATCTTAGCTATTTTGGCCTTATCGCAAACATTCACCACTACTTTAAAGTGTTCGAGTAGTCGTTTTTATATAGAAATTTTATTCGTTCAAGTTAAGATGATGCATAATGGAAAGAGCAAAGCAGACTTTGCCAGGGCATCTATTAGTTATATAACTATCAAGTAAAATCTTGTCTATTTATTACTACGTAGTACGTGCCATCTATCATGTCTCCAAGTCATCTGAAGAAGACAGAAAGAATGAAGCGTTATTTCCCTTGACCTTGCAAATATTCTTCGCTTCAATCACTTTTAATCCTCGTTGGCTCCAAGTTGTTATTGTATAAGAAAAAGTAATAATATATGTCACATCATTTTGTAGATTCATGTCTAGTTTCCTTTTGTTTGATGTAGGTGTTTTTTCATCAACAGCGAGGACAGGAGATGACGAATGGCTAATGTTTATTAATACCGCCGTCCTGTCGTCTTGAAATTAACACCGCCAAAGTTTTTGCGTTATATTTTATTTTAGGTTACTTTTTAATACTTAAGCCTAAGACTTATTAGAAAAATATAAAACTTCTACACTACTATATAGTATATTTTATCTATGAGGGAAATGGATTAAATAATATTTCCTTTTCGTCTTTTCATCACAGAATCACTTGGACTCGGGTTTGAATTCATAGCATTATATTAAGCTTCATTTCTATAAGAACTAAAGAGCTCTCATGTCTTATCCTCACCATGTCGCAAATCTGTGGAGCCATCTCCCATCTGGTGTACTAGTATTTCTTCCTCTCTAAGATTCTAGTTTCTATAGCTGCTTCGAAGTAGTACCAACGCAGTCTCTGGTCTCTGGTAATAAGGGGGAATTATGGGTCGTCATTGTGTTTTTACTGAGTATTTAATATTAATTCTTACACATATCAGTCGAACATATGAACTACTTAAGTAAAATAAATAAAATGCAGATCGAGTTTATTGCTGCTTCTTCTCGATGACCACGTCACTTTTGACGTTTAAATTGAATAAAGACTTTTGATTTGATTTGATTTGAACAAATCTCTTTCATAGCCAGCCCAACATATTGGGAGAGGAAGTGCGTAAGTGAATCTCTTCACCGCATTAACAAATAAAGCAAGTTCTATAAGTATAACGTGAAGATATTTTTATACAGGTTACTGATAGTGATATCTGTTGATAATTTTCCGAAGCTTAGGTTTCTTTTTTTTAACGTTAATTTAGTTCCATCAAGGACAGAGCCATCAGAATGCTGTGTAACAACAAAAAAAAAAAAATATTGCAAAAAATATTTGTTTATTTATTCATAAGTTATTTTAATTATTTTAAATATAAAGAGTACGCTTTAATTCTTAAATTGTTTTTATTTTTCAGATATCAGAAAATATACATTTTATACATATAAAATGGGAGAAGTGGGTGCACATTGCGGGTGCATATTTATATATTATTATTATTCCACTCAAAGAGTTATGGACTGATTTATCTGTATATCTAAAAATAGTGTAATGTTTATAATAAATTGTTTGTACATTGCCCATGACGCTTTTTAATCATATCTGAGGCTTTTTCTGCTATCATCATTACAGCTGCATTGATATTACCACTTACTATTTTAGGCATTATACTGGAATCCACTATTCTAAGTCCCTTTACACCCCTGACAAGCAACTCTTCATCTACTACTCCTTCACCTTCGGGCCCCATTGCACAAGTCCCGGCATAGTCCCACATGCTTGATGCTAAATTTAATATAAAGCATTTCCAATATTCATGACTACCAAAATTTAAGTATCTACATTCCTCAACATTATAATTTACAATTTTAGACTTCTGACTTCTGAAATATGTCGAATTCATGATACGTAAATAATCTTCCATATATATAGCAAATCTTTCTAAGTCCTTTTTAACAGTAAAATATCCTGTATGAATGACAGGTGGTACTTCAGGATCGTTTTTCTCCAGTTTGACGCTCCCACGTGATTCTGGATGCAGTAGTGATACTACAGTAAAAAATGTATCTCCATATAAACTAGATTTAGCTGAAGCCTTGCATATTTCGTCGCTTAGTTTAAAACCAGTCATACACAATAACGTATTTATAATTGAACCAGCTGGGAAAGGGAGCGAATATGTGATGTAATCACCGCATTTCTTTGACCTGTCCAAGGCTGCACGACCGACCAAAACCGGATTAGGGAATTTATCTAAATTTGTAAAGAAATCAAGATTGTTTATTATTGAACTTAATCCTTTCTTTAAAGTTAATTTGACAGGCACTAATACGTGATCTTGCAAATTTTGACCAACGTTTGGAGCATTTACCACTGTTTTAATATTCATTTCATTTAAATGATCTTCAGGTCCGATACCAGATAACATTAACAATTGTGGGCTATTAATTGCACCAGCAGATAATATAATTTCCTTCTTGGCCCTTAAAGTTACAGTTTTGTTGTCAAAAGTTCTCAATTCAACTGCTTCAGCTCTTTTATTTTTGTCAATAATAATTTTTGTTGCTAATGTATTAATTAGGAGATAAAAGTTTTTCCGATTTTTGATAGGTTTGAGATAAGACACAGCGGTGCTCTGACGATTAATATAATCTGTTGTAAACTGTGCCATAGAATAGCCAATTTGTTTTTCACCGTTTACGTCTAATATTGTTTCAAAGCCCATTTCTTCAAATGCCTTGTAAAACTGTTTTGTTCTTCCCTTCCATACTGTTCGTGTAATTACTACGGGGCCTTTCGTAGAGTGTAGATTTGCTGAACAACTCTTCATAATATCAACGTCTTCTAAGCGTTCAGACTTTTTAAAATATTTAAGAACTGCCTTCCAGTTCCAATCCTTATTACCTGCCTTCTCCCAACCATCATAATCTTCTTCGCACCCTCTTACGTGGGACATGTAATTTTCACTGCTGGATCCTCCAAGCATTTTACCTCTAGCTATATGAATTGTTTTTGTTTTATGTGCTTGACTAGAGTAGCTATCATTTGTGCTGTAGTAGCCCCAGTCGTATTTTGCCATGTCTAATAATGGAAATAGTGCGGGAACCTGAAAATGTAAATTACTTTACACCGGAATTCAAATTCAAGTCGCAAGAGTTATATATAAAAAAGTTGAACTCATAAAAGTATTTAATGGTTATTAGAGCCGTTTCCGAGATACAGGTTTATTTATATATAAATATATAATTATAGGTTTATTTATTAATTTATATACAAGAATTGCTCACTTAATAGCAATAGATATAGTCTCATCCCCTCAAATGTATGAAATAATATTCTTTGATAATTATTTATGTTTTCTCTTACATTAACCATTGTAGACAAATATAACTTGGCTCATTAAGACGTCACACGATCACGTAGGACACATCATCGACTATACATAATGATTAAATAATTGTACATTATATATGTTACTAACTCTGTCTGCGATTCCGTTCGCGTGGAACTAAAATTTTATTTAATCATTTTTATAAAAAAAAATATAATATAACCCAAGTTACATAGGGTTAATGTAGCATTCTAATATTGAAAGAGTTTGTGAAATCGGTCAGGTAATTCTTGAGTTTATTTGTTACAAACAACAATACAAATGTTTCCTCTTTATAATATTAGTATAGATATGGATAAAATAGTTAGGTAGCATAAATAACTTTACATTTGACACAATGGGCGGAGCACCACCAGCTTCGATAAGAAGAACAGTGCAGTTGCAATGCTCCGTCAGTCGATTCGCAACAATAGATCCGGCTGTTCCACCACCCACTATGATGTAGTCAAAAGTATCACCACCTGTAATTGTTTAATTTTTTATATCTTCTAATTTTAAACGATTCTTCAACTGTCATTCTTTACATCAGTGCTTATTTGTTCAATCCAACAATTGTTGAGTTTTGAAATAGAAAATATTTTTGTTATACTTTAATAACAAACATTTACTTATATGTAAGATTTTTTAATATGACATACGACGAGCTAAAGTAGGTATTACTGTCGTATAGTATATTAAACATGTCAGATTACGATTAAAAGGCTGTAAAATGGCAACCTTTCTTTTCAAAATAAAGTAAAAATATTTCTACTTTAAAATTCAGCTAATGGTCGTTTGAACTTGCACTTGGAATTGTATGTTATTGAGAAGCCATTAAACACTTTTAATCCTTTGATTACACCGCCATTTTAATGATAGATCGGCAGGCAAAATGAATATAGCTTTCAAATAACAACGGCAGAACGAATCTGTATGAGCTGTAAGATTTAACTCTAACTCTAGAAAACGTTTCACCACCCGTATTAGCTTTATCTTCAAAGTAAAGATAGACGTTCATTGAACATGAGGCCATTGAAAGATTGGAAAATACGTTGATCGACCTCAGTAATTGATCGTATCGCTGTGCTATAAACTATATCAGCTGGTAATTAAATGAACAAATTCTTCATTTCTTCAATTCTATCGGCCATTACATAAAAAAATCTGATAATACCTTATACGAAAAAATTCACAATTACAATCCCAAATTATTATATTTACCATAAATTTTCACTGGTCTTCCATAATCAGAAGTGTTGTTATTAATCAAAACTAGTAAACTAAAAAGATATTGAAACAAGTTTAGAAGTTTGGGTAGAATATCCACTTCAATCGAACCTAAAATACTAAAATCCATCCTGAAATCAATAAAAATATCACTTTTACATAATTAAAGTTTGTCACCAACTTTACTGTACTTAATACAAGAACAGATTGTACTTTGTTCTTGATATTTAGGTGAAAATATATATTTTGGAAATTTTGTATGTCCGTTTGTTATTAGATTAATAACGAATCGTGACAAACTAAAGGGATTGCTGTGACGAATTTAAATGCAACCAAATCAGTTGATTGTGCGTGATAACGTGTCTCCGAGTGGTATTTGAAATCAGTTTCATTATTATTTGGCATGGTGGTAGAGCGTTTTCTAATACCCGCCTGGCTAGTTACCAACCTCAAATTGAAAATCTGACGCCAAATACCAAGAGGTGTGTTCCGGCAGTTGCACTTGAGAGCCAGTTCCTCCAAAGGTTTAGCGTGTTTACCAACTCGGGCTGTATAGTCACTTAAATCAGTGAGATTATGGCCATAACGCTAAGTCTATAAAAAACATATATATCAGATTACAAGTATCCATTACATAAAGTAAATAAAATAACGAAATGAATAAATGATGATTAAAACAGTATAAAAATGAAATATAATACATTCATATATTTCAGTTACGATATTGGAGGCTAGAACCACTAGCCAATGTGTCATAAAAGCGCTGTCATACTACCTTGTGATGGTTTGCACAACAATTTAGCACTATGGGGAACTTAACTGTTTTTTTATAGTTAAGGTTTAGCGTTCTGGCCATAATCTCACCTGATCTTAAGTAACGACACGGCCCAAGTTGGTAGACACGCTAAACCTGTGGAGCAACTGGCTTTCAAGTGCAGCTGCAGGAACACACCTATTGGTATTTGGCGGCAGATTTTCAACTTGAGGGTAGTTGCTAGCCTGGCAGGCATTAGAAAGAGTCCTACCGCCATGCTATGGTTTCCTCACGATGTTTTCCTTCACAGCAAGCTCAAGCTCATTGTAGGTGGTTGGATTCGAACTCACGTCCCTTGACGCGAAATCGTACACACTACCACTGATCTAACATCGCGAAATTCACTTTAAACATTTGATTCTTTCAACGTTGCAAAATTAATCTTATAATTAATAAACTATTGCCAATGTCCTCACATTCGAAATTTTTTCAATATTTATAGTTTAGTTCAACAGCAAAAATATACTAAACGTACAGTTTCTAGTACTATTTATATTATATTTTATAGGTATATATACATATACATATACAAATTACAGTATCTAGAAGTAATTAAGTGAAATGTTAACAGGAGGATTTGTTTTAATGTTAACATAACGACTGAATACATTTTCAGTTTATGTCCCAAAAAAATTATCTACCAATTTAATGACTTACAACGCTTGAAGGCGTTATCATTGTCGTACATAAATACATAAAAATATCGATTAGAAAGTGTAAAGTAATTTAAATTATCATATTGTCGATTCAATGAGTTAATTATCATTTTATGGCTTCTTCAGGTCACGGAATGAATATAAATAATGTCATTTAGCTAAATTTCCACATAGAACTGTCGTAAAAGCCTTGATAATCCTTTTAATCTGTTTATTTTTACATTTTATTTAGTAGCTTTCAATAGTGCTACAGTATCAATTTAGAAGATATTTCAGTTGTTAGGGTAATTATAGTTGATGTATTTGATAATCTATTACATGGTGAAGACATCCCTATAATCATTTCTAATATGTAGGGGATTTCGGGGTCGGAAGGATTCGCGAGTCCTAACTAATCACGAGGGTCAGATGTTGGTATCTCCGTCGATAGTAATTCTCTAGACGATAGGCAGGCGACTGCAAATACACGATAGTGTATCGCATGCGGTAGTCGCTATCTCCAGACACACTAACACCTGTGTATACTACGTTGTAGGTTGTACTACGTGTTTTCTTTTAAGTAAATATTAACGTTTACTTTGTTACAGATATAAATAAAATCATCATAACCCCATATGAACAAATTTTTTCAAGGTTTGCGTGAAATAAAGATACTTACATTCATGCATAATCACGGGAATGAGATGATGCTCAGGTCATATTCCAATCAAGTAGTTAGCCTTTATGATGCGTAAAGTGCCATCTCCATTTTGCGAGAGTTGCAAACTCATCAACAATGTGCACCACATCTTGGCAAAATGTATTCTAAACGAACGTATAAGGTCTGTTCTTAATTGGATCGTTCCACATTGGTTTATATAATTCCTTGTCGTCTGACTCAATTTCCTAATCTGCTACAGAACTATTTAAAATTAATTTAAACCATTTTGTCTGTTACATAGGTGATATAGTACATACATGAACCCCAGAATATTACACTCCTGAGGAGTCGTGCAAAACAATAATTGCCTTTTAAACGAAAACGCAGGAATAAGCTTCTCCGATATTACCAAATATTGGATGAAAAGGGTAGAGTATATGCAGTGTGTTCGGGAAGAAATATTATTATAAAATAATAAAGGTAGTAAAGAGTTTCGGGTAGACGAAGCTAAGGGAAAATATATTATACCATAATTCGAAATTTATTGAAAGAAAGGCGATTCAATATTAGAGGTCTGATGAAAATAACTGATGGACGCTGTAATAGCGGTAACAATAAAAAAATTAACAAGAGTAATAAAATCAAGTCTAATGTTTATCGTAATGAAAACGAATAGGTTTTCTGTTTTTCGATTATCCAAAGTAATATCAGAAATATCAAAATAACTCTGCCTGTTAATTACAATCTCATGCTTAAGTTCCTACCTAGAAATCCAAGAAACAATAAAATGTATAAGACAATATGGTTAAGAGGTATAAAGGAACATTTTTTGTTTTTGTAGGGCAAACTTCTGTAGTATCGTTGTGATTTGACAGTCGATGAAACGACAGTAAAAAGAGACAACTATAGGATGTAACTATTACAAGTATTTGATAGCTGCGATGTAAGCAAATATAGGTATTTGGCGACATATTTTTCTATTTTGAGGGTGGTAGCTAGCCAAACAGGCATCGCTGCACGATGTTTTCCTTCATCGAAAGCTCAGGGAATTTTTGTGGAGTATCGAAAATACGCTAGCTGGGATAGCCAATTAGTAAATAATTATGTTACTTATTCCCCGAGCGAAATTAAACCAGTTCATTTCAGACACGAATGGAGCTGTCTTGATAAATCCCGCACTCGCATATACACTTCGTTTTTACGACAGCCGCATATCAAAGGGGATCGAAATTGGTTACTGGATAATACCAACTAAGGATGGATGAAAATGTTCATTGTTAATTTATTTATTTATCAGACAGTGTACGATTTTTTTTTTATGTAAACGGAGATTAATATCATTTTATTAGATATATTATAGAATTCTGTAATGAATGTAATATAGTACAAAAATCTTGAGTTTGGAATCTCTTTTTTATAAATATGTTATATTGTCAATAATAAAGTAATCACTCAGATTTTTTTAATTATTAACCTGATGTTAAGTTACGATGTGGTCTAAGACGGTGAACACGCTAAGCCTAGTGGAGGGACTGGCTGTCAATTGCAACTGCCGGAATATACCTATAGACATTGGGTGGCAGATTTTCAACTTAAGAACCGCAGCTAGCCAGTTAGGCATTAGAAAAAACCCTACCACCATGTTAAGGTTTCTTCACGGTGTGTCTTTTTACTGAAAGTTAGGCTCATTGCAGGTGGATTCAAACTCATGTCCATTGATGCAGCGTCTGTATGCATTACCAACTGAGCAAGAGTACGCAAAGTAGAAGCGAGAAAAGTAAATTCGGCACGACCATTGGTACATAACCGACTGTGAAATAGTGGTACCATATTTCAATTCGAAATTATTATCTTGTTAATTACAATTTGTTAAGTTTAATTGGTTTTTTATTTAAAACATTAAAAGGTAGTAATTATGCTTACTGATTAGATTATGATAATAATTAGTTTCAATGCTTGTTTCTTTAATTTTGCATTGATGTATGGTAATAGGACATCCTCTGAAACCCACTTGGCTAGTTGAAAATCTGCCGCCAAATACCTATAGGTGTGTTCCGGCAGATGCTCTTCGGCGTCAGACCCTCCACTAGCGCGTCGTCGCACACATCGTCACTTAACATCAGGTGAGATTGTTAATCTTTGTATATAAAAATTCATGTTCATGATGTTTGTCCAGACTGATCTCAGAAACCACTTTTAGGATTGTTTTTATTCCCATGAGTGACCCGACCTCTGAACGGGATAGGTGGCGCTGTAATCAATGTATTTAGTATTGGAAAGAGCAGAATAAAATCTACCCGGGTAGCTAGTGAAAAAAGTTTTAAGTAAAACTAAAAACACTTCTACTTTTATATAAGGGTGGACCTTGAAAGTCTTATTTTACGCTGTCTGGGAGAAAATGGTGACCCTAATACCAAAATTAGAACCCAAACTATTTATTTTATATTACCTTAATCAATGATCTAGCTGGTGTCCGATAGTATTTGATTTAAATTTAAGTAGTAATAATTTGAGTAATATATAAAAGACCTGAAAATTGATACCTCTGGGGTGTCTCCACCGCATTTTGTAAACTAGCGATGTAAAATACCAACTTTTGAAAAGAAATTTTATTATTAATGTGAGCTATTGTTTCCTAAAAGATTAGTTTTAATTTTAATTAAATTTTACTTAATTTTATTTACAATTAGAATGTATGACTTGTCCCGAGTAAATAAGTAACTCCACTAAGTTACACATACACCCTTAATGGAATGTTTTAGAAATGTAGTCATGAAAGCGTTATTTGTGCTTCGAACATCGTGGTGGTAGTTCATGCTTCTTTACTCCAGTACCAAATTACGAAGATAGTAGTTGATTACTTTAGTTTTATTTCAGTGGGTCAGTGATTACCCTGACCGCGTGTCAAATCGTAATTTGCTATCAAGAATTTGTTGTGTTTTGTAATTAGAACCGTACGGATGATAGTTATTTAGTTATTATTATTAAAATAATATTATTTTCAGCTATATAAAGTTGATATTTTATGAAATTATAAACCATATTAGAAAATAATTATTACTTTGATTCCTTTGTTTTATTTTCCTGCCTGCAAAAATGTAAATTGATGCATTTTGGGAAGATTTAGTCCAAAGTGATGCCTATTCGATAAATTTATTTACAATTAAATAAAATTTCATGTTCTGTTGTTATTTATAAAAATCTATTAAAATAAAACGCGCTAATGGAATCAACTGAATACTCCGAATTTCAAGATTCTCAATACACCTTTGCTCCAATTGGCGGTAGCGTGATGTTGAAGAGCCTAAACCTTTCCTAATTTTTGTCGTCAAATCAAATCAAGTCAAAGATCTTAATTCAATTTAAGTTTAAATTTAGCCCTAAGAATACGCTTATGAATGTCGAAACTACTACCGGTTCGCAAAATAACGCAGTCATCGAGATGAACCGGCAAGAATCTCGATCTGCATGTTTATATCTTTTTCAGATCCATCAAATATCTCTATCGAATACAAAAATATTTTTTGAAATCCGACTGGTAGTTCTAGCGTGTTTAAACTTTCCACAAAACTTTCCACTTTATTATATTAAATGAAATGACAGATAGAAAATATTTTATTCGAATTAGTTTTGAATTTACTTTAAAAATTTATAGCGAGATTGCAATAGACGTAATTAGTGCTTTGAAAACTTTTGCTTACATAATTCGAGAAGTTTTATCAATTTTATTTATATAAAAATAATTACAAGATTTCCATCAAATATATCATAAGTGTACGAAGTGTAAATTGTGTAGCGTAGGTAGAGTTAATAATACCGACTCAATTTTTCGATTTCCCGTCGCCGGATGTGCGTTCACTCCCCGCGGAGAAATCATTAATTCCATAAACATTTTATATTATAAATAAGAAACACCTACTTACATGAAATACTCATTTACGTGAGATACGTTTTCAGATAAATTTGTTCTTATAAGTGTTATTACTAGGGTCCCACTTGTAAGTCAATATAATTTATATAAATATGTATTATTTTTTATTAAATTTGTATAGACTCTTTCTTCGCAAGGTACCTTATTCACTGGAGGTTGGCTATCATTATAGCTATCTAAACTTTGGAAACTACTTTTGCTCAGAATAAACCACGTGCGGAGATTTTTGAGCCATAGCGTTCTTCTTCCGGGTAGTCGTTTCCCATGGATTTCCCTTGTATAATTAGTTGGAACAGAACGTATTTACTATTACGCATTATACGCGGAATGGTAAGAAGCGAAAAAGAAAACTGTTTGTTCTACTCGCATGAAGTCACAAGCACAGCTACTTTATAATTTTACGAGGAATCGCAACTTAAAATGTCCGCGAAACCTTAACAGAGAAATGAAAATTGATTTTCTGATGACACAACAATACAAATTTGAAAGCCTTTGGCAATTTATATTAATTCAAAATGGACGCATGAAGGGTTACCAAAGAGTTAATAATGCCTATTACGTAACAACCGAAAAGACCCTTGCACCTTCGAAGTGGTACAGTATAAAAGGCGGGCTTAACACAAACGGTTTCTATTTTCTAGTCTTTTCTTGTTTATTAATACTAAATCTACTCACTACTTCACTTACGTGAATTTGGTAGAAATAGAAGAATGATGACCCAGTGAATAGTGTCTACGGTCACCGCGTGTCAATGGACGTGAATTAGAACCCCTGTAATGAGTCTAAGCTTTCGGTGAAGGAAAACATCCTGATGAAACCAAAGCATGGTTAAAATAAAGGTTCAATATGAGTCTTTGTATTCCGGCATAGTGAACGAGAACAAGCTCTTCCCGCAAAGGTCAGCAACATGGCTGTAATACCCTTGATGTTACGGCTGTCTATAGGCGACGGTAACTATCAGATGGGCCGTCTGCCTGTTTGCTGAACAATCTCTGGTTTTTTCTTATGCCCATTAGGCTAGTTATCCCTATTATGTTGAAAATCTGCCGCCAAATACCTATAGGTGTATTCTGGTAGTTGCATTTGAGACCTACTCCCTGCATTAGGCTTAGTGTGTCCACCATCTTAATACCACCACCAGCTAAACTTTATACAGCAATAATTAAGAAAGGTTTTGGGCTATTTAACATCACGCTACCATGAATAGGAACAATTTTTAGTTCCACGCCAACAAACTCGCAGGCACAGCTAGTAGGGATTACGATCTGAGATTTATTAAACGAAAAATGGATTTTTTAACCAAAAATACCGATTTTTAGATCGACCATAGCACTGAATCAATTCAATGCATCGATCTTTCATTCTTAAATATCGATAATCGATTTTTTATGTTTTGATAAGAACTATAAAATTATTTACAATTTAATTGAACATATTACTCAGACACGTTTAAAGCTATTATAATTTTATTAAATGATTAATTCAAAACTCGCTAGATGGTTTATATTATTGTGTTCAACTTGGCTGCATGGTTTTAGGTACATTTGCTTTTACGGTAATCAGGTGATCTCACCCCATTGATTAAAAAAAAACAATATAAAAGCATCGTTATTCGAAATCCATTTTTTAAGAATCGATTAAAAAAAATAACGAATTCTAAAATATCGTTATTTTTTAAATCGATGTTATATGTTGATTTATTTATGAATTGATTCTTTAGTACGGTTCAAGAAAAATCGACATTTAAAAGATTAATCTTACGGGAATCGATTTTTTATGAAGCGATTATTAAGGTTTCAATTTAAATCGATTCAAGAATCAATCTTCTTTGGTAACAATCGCCATCCCTAACAGTTGGTAATATAGTAAAGTCGGTGAAGGAATGTAAATAACATCACAGTGTACAGTAAGCCTTAGTAAGCGTTGGAAGTATGAAAGTTTCACAAAGCTTCACTGAAAGGTCCCGACAAACAGTTCGGCAACCATCAAAGCGCCCCGACAACCTTCGGAACTCGATACTCAATTTTGTAGTTACTATTAACTTGATGAGTTTATCGTTGATATTGTGTTTGTTAGCCGGCATGCCGGTTCAATTTATATTTCTCTTTATTGATCAAGTAGAATTCCAAGTTGACAACGTTTATTATTATCGGTATGCTAATTACTAACATTTAGTGAAAATAAATAAATTTTATTATTATAGATCTTTGAAGCGATCAGTTGTTAATACCGCGTCAAGCGATGTGAGTTCGAATCCATCTTTAATGTGTTTGAGCTTTCGGTGACAGAAAAACATCGTGACGAAACCATAGCATAGCGATAGGGCTTTTTCTAAAGCCCACCTAGCTACCTAACACACTGAAGTTGATGGTCGATGGTGGTGACACCTATTGGTATGTTCCGACAGTGGCACTTGAGAACAAGTCCCTCCACTAGGATTAGCGTGACTAATATCTTGGGCGACATCGCCACTTAAGACCAGGTGAGATTGTGGTCATAGCACCTTAAACTATAAAAAACGATGTTATGTTCTTAATTAATAAATATTCTTGAAATTGATTGCTGTTAAGTACAGTAAAACCAAACAGGCTTAGTGTCAATAAAACTAAGCTCCCTTTGACACTTCTAAAGTATTAAAACCATGGATTAAATAATTACTTCGCAAACAAACTTTACACTGTTCACTTCTCAATTTGTTCGAATATAAACACATATCTCAGAGATAAAGTTTGTTGTGTAAACGGCATCGAATACCATCTGAGTTACCCAAACCAATTTCACCTGCACGCGGTGCACCCTGCCGACCAACCGACGATGCTCTGGCGATGGTTGGTCCCACATTTTTTGGTTTTGGTCATGGTGGTTTGCCATGTAATCCTTGATCCATAATTGCTTGTGATAGGGTAACTGTTCGACTGGTTAGCAATCACCCTCGGATTTAGATGGCCACAAAATAAAGGTTCAATGAGCCTTTGTGTTTGGGCATAGTGAACGAGAAACAGTTATTTCCGCCAAGGTCAGCAACATGGCTATAATACCCCTGATGTTGAGACTGTCTTTAGGCGATAGTAACTGTCAGATGGGCTGTCTGCCTGTTTGCCCAATATCATAATAAAGTGATTTGCCTGCCTTTTAGCTTACTTTGAGGTACTTGGCATATTTCTGGTACAATCTAAAAATAGCGGTACGATCGAAGGTTATTAATGTGTTTCTAATACTGGACAAACTACCATAGTAATATACCATATTACCTATCTAAAAAGTAAAAAGGATACTGTATTGCAAAAAAGTTGGTTGTCCCGGGTCAACCCGCCGATTTTTATTTAGTAATTAAATAGAAATCAGATTTAAGTTAATATTGGAATTTATAATAATTATTAAAAACCAATAAAAAATACCTATACGTAAGTTTTAATCCACCTGTAATGAGCTTAGGTTTCAGTGAAGAAAAACATCTAAATGAAACCAAAGCATGGTGGTAGGGCCCTTTCTAGTGTCCGCTTGGCTAGCTTCCACCCTCAATTTGTCGCCAAATACGTATAAGTGTGTTTCGGTAGTTGCACTTCAAAAACCAGTCCATTCACTAGGGTTAGTGTGTCCATTATCCTGGACCACAACGTCATTTCACATTAGGTGAGATCGTGACCGTAAGGCTGAGTGTATAATCTATAAAAAAAGGTTAGAGAAAGAATAGTGTTTAGCGAATTTAGATAATTTGCATGGTGGTAAGGCTTTTTCTGATGCCCGCCTGGCTAGCTACCACCCTCAAGTTGAAAATCTGCCGGCAAGTACCAATAGGTGTGTTCCGGCAGTTGCACTTGAGAGCCAGTTCCTCCACAGGTTTAGCGTGTCTACTAACTTGGGCTGTATCGTCACTTAAGATCAGGTGAAATTATGGCCATTACGCTAAAACCTCAACTATATAAAAAAAGAGTAAAGGGCATTTATTGCCCAAAGTTGAATATATGCCTCTTTCACTGCACGCCAGGTCTGTTTCAGACATTCTTCATGCAAGTTCTACCAGCTAATTTGACAAATGGTTTTATATACGTTGAAATTACATTTTAACTATAATAAACTATTTTCTCAGTCCTAATTAAAATTAAAACAGAAAAAAACAAAACATGACCCGGTTCGTGCTTAAGAACTACGACAGAAGAGAAAACTTTAGCAAGGCGAGATTAATACATACATAATATCACGCCTCTCTCCCATAAGGGTAGGCAGAGACCACAGCCTTCTACTTGCTACGATTCTGACATCCTCCTTAGTTTCTTCTACTTTCATAAGCAACTTCATACATGCTCTTAGGTTACGAGAACTTTTGACCTGGCCTTTCTCCAGAATATCCTCGATCTGGTTGATATAAGTTCGCCTAGGTCGACCCGTACCAGCTTGCCCAGTCACACTTGCCTTGTAAATTTGTTTCGTCAATCTTCTTTCATCCATCAGTACAGTAAATAATTGCAAAATATGTAAAATTATGAAAGCTAAATGCATAAATCCTTTAATGGGAAATTTATCTGCTTCCAGAGTCGTTCCATCTTTCCCTTTTGAGGTCATCGGTGTCGACTTTGCTAAGCCATTTTATGTCACTTACAGTAAGGATCGCGGTTGTAAAATTACAAAATGCTACATATGTTTGTTTATTTGCTTCGCTAATCGGTAGATCACTTACCTGGCTACCTTCACAGAACCTGCTCGAAATAAATCCAAACAGGCTCCATAGATATCATCTCGATCATATCTCGAGAAACTCCGGCAACATATTTGGCATCGTTGGAAGATGGAGTACCTGAACGAGTTACAGCAAAAGACTAAGTGGCAAACCGTTCAAAGGGAATTTAAGGAGGGCGATTTAGTGGTCATCAGAGACGCTAACGAGCCACCTCTTAAAAGGCGGATGGCACGTGTACACAAATTATTCCCCGGACAGGATGGAACTACTAGAGTTGCTGATTTATATACTATTAAGGGCATAATCTGCAGAGCTGTTAACAATATCTGCCTTCTGATAGACATTAACTCACCAGCAACACCACGAAACCCTGAACCTTTCGAGGGTGGAAGATTTGAAGTAACTACGCTCCCCGCGCGCCGCCGTGACTGAGCGAGGCAGTCGATGAAGTGGGGACGATTCATTCCGCCAATGGACGTGCTTGCATTAATTGCAATTTATTGTATATTTTTCTAAATTGTAAAGTCATTAAAAGTTATCAAGCACAACAGTCGTCTCAATTCTAATCTTATAACTAAGACCCGCGTGAACATCTATAATTTTAGTTAATATTGCCTCTAAAGTTGTGCTAGTAGGCTCCCTCCAAATTAATCTGGACAGGGAGAGAAACACAAGTAGGGAAGGTGAGTATTGACGTGAGTCGGAAAGAGGTCCCTTAGACCTACACTCATATCATAAGTCTCGGAAACTGCTTGGAGTGTGAACAAGTGTCACATAGTGCGTGACGGCTCATTCACATTCGATATGAACAAAATAAAGAGTTACGTGCGACAAAAGCAGGTTTCACTTCAAAAATCAATATTTATTGGAATAATATATATTAAGAAGTCCATGAAAATCGTTTAGTAAATGCAAAAGCATTATCGAATATGTGTTCGCACTGACGACTATGTGATTACGATCCTCTGTCATTGGGGAGACGTACGAGATACGAATTATCTCCGACGCTTTGCTTTTATAGGGTGATTTTACCAAGTAAATGCGTCATTATCTGCCAGTATAAAAAAATAACTACTAGGCTGATTTCAAAAAATATTTTTATATCCGATAGAGCAATAATTGAGGAATGTTTGAGGCTATTTAACATCAAGTTACCACAAATAGGAGCAAATCTGTATTTAAAAAAGTTACAAAAACGGCCAAAAATCAATGAATAATAAAAAAATGAGGAATAAAACAAGTTGTACCATTGACTTATTTTATTAATTATTTTAATAGTTTTTCTATATTTTTAAGTAAACATAATTTATTGCCACAAAACTCGGTTTATAGTTTTAGCTACAGTAAAGATGGCGAACCAATGATACGCCATACAATATTTTGGGCAAGCCACCGATCTCAAATTTCATTATAAACTGAGAAAGAAATATATTAAGAAAAGTTTACTCAAAATAAGAAAATATATTCTTATACAGTTATTAAAAACAATAGTATTATAAATAATTTTAGATTGACGAGCAACACAAATAAACATGGTGATAACCAAATTTTGGAAACATGGCATTCGTTACAAGACTCATTTAATAGTTCGAAGAAGCTGGCATGTTACATTCATTTATAATACACATATAACTGATACATTGCAAAGTTTTTTTTTATAGTAAATAAAAAGTTTTAAGTTGATAGTATTATTTTCCCAATCATCATAAAAATAAAATTATTTCACGACACGTCTATGTCCTTATTAAACATTTATTTATAAAAAATGGAACGTTGATACATAAAGGTTCGCCACCCCAACCTAGAGTCTCTATCATGTTGAAGCGCTAACGTCTTTATTATGAAATAACACTGGACTCGGCTGTATAGTTTCTGTATCTTTGCTTCCTCCTTAAAAAGAAAAATGACTATACCAAGAACTTGTAAATGTAAAATGTAATGAATTCAAAAGTGAGGCGTGCAAAATCCATTTTATTATTACATTACGACTATTAGGCTATTGATATGAAACAGGTAACTGTTTAATGTTATTCTAATGATAATAAACGAAACCTAGTCTAGATACTCCAATTTATCGAGAAGGTATCGTTACCACCTCGTATAAAATAATCCGGACGTCCAGGTAAAAAATTATTTAAACGAATTATTTTTTCAGGCTAGCAATTTTTTTTTTCTTCCAAATATGAGATAAATTATTTGAAGTGATTTCTAAAAACATCCACTCATATTATCGTATAAATATAAATTGGTTGTGGTGCCTCTACCACAACCAGTTTAAGAGCAAAAAATTGCTTGATGTTGATGAGTCGAGAGTAGAGCACTTAGCTCATTCGCTTTGCGGTATGAGGCGTGCAATATGAAATATATTTAAAATATATTTAATAAAACGTGTTGGCACAGCATATACGATGTTAATGTCAATACTGAATGCGACTGATGCGTATCGCTCTCTCATCTAACGCTTGCCGGGTGAGTACAGTATGGATTCGTTGCCGTTCCGGTTGCTCGTGTGAGGTTTTCGTGACGACCGCAACGACCGCGCTCATGTGGAACGGCTGAAAGGGTATATAGCTCAGTTCTATGTGGTCGCTAATTAGTCTTCATACTATCCAATTCTATCACTCATTCTGGTGATTGTTGGTCTCACCTTTGGTTTTTGGTAATGGCGATAAACCATATAACCTTTGATCCGTCACAGCTTGAACGTAGAAATATTGCCTTACTGGTTAGCGGCCACCCTCAGGATTAGACTGCCGCAAAATAAAGGTTCAGTACGAGTTTTTATGTTCCGGCATAGTGAATGAAAACCAGCCCCTTCCAAGGTCAGCGACATGGCTGTAACACCGCTAGTGTTGTGGCTATTTATAAGCGACGGTGACCATTTACAATCAGATGGGGCGTACGCCTGATTGTTGCTCGTTAGCGTAAAAAAAAATAGAATAACAATAAAACCAGAACACAAACAATTATATGTAGTATTTATATTTAGCAGGTTATTAGAGCTAATTCGAAGTGAAAATGTATCGAATTCTCCGTGTTTAGAGGAATCAAGTATTAATTTAATAATGAGGTGTTTATAGAAACGATTTATGTTTGAAGGCTCGAGTTAGTGCGAGTCCTGTTTGTTAAATTAATTTCGCACCTGCGCTACCTGTCCTGATTTGTATATAGTGATGTGGGCTACCGCGGGATATGCGAAATCCCGGATCTCAAAATAGAATTAATCAATTATGATAGATAAAAACAAAAACGATATGTTATATGACTACCTATGCCCGCGAATTTGTTCGCGTGGAACTAAAAAGTATTAAATAAATTTTGCCAGTTTTAGTGACTTTTCCTTAATACAGCTTTGCTCCTATTGGCGGAAGCGTGATGTTAAATAATCTAAATCTTTCCTAATGTTTAAATTCAAACAAACAAACTTTTCCGCTTTATACTATTAATATACCCATATATATAGACCAAAACTTTATTTAACGTCATTCCATTTAAATTCGCTTGACTTCGGTTGGTTTACTTTGTGGTCCATAAAACGATCTTCGCTCCGTGCAACGACATTGCTCAATAATGTCATCATAGAGCGCAGTCCTTTAAGTACGTCTATATAGAGTAAATAGATACTGTATATGAAAATCTCGTATCACGATGTTCGTCCATGTTGATTTCAGATACATGTATATTGCTGATTCTATTAGAAGATAAACGATAAGATATAGGAGAGATTTTACCTTGATAAATGATCATATTTTTGAACACGATTGGTGACTGTGATATAAAAATGAATCGCCGAAATGTATCTACGTGCATAACTTCCGAACGACTGTACCAAATTTGATAATTCTTTTTTATTGTCTTTTTTATTGTTAGGACAAGGCTTGTTTTGACGCGGTGATTGCATGGACGGACCCACGTTACCCCAGGAAGGCGACAAACGTGGGGTTTTATTGGGTATTCCCGGCGCTTAGCACCAGATTGGTCCCGCATAACCCTCTCAGTCCCCCCGGGCTGGGAGGGGATTCATTAATGCATTTCCCCCATTATAAAAAGGACATGGTTTGTATATATAAAAAAAATAACATATTTTTAATAAATCTCATAATATGAAATCTAATGTACGAACGATGCGTCAAGAGACATCAGTTTATATCCAACTTTATAACTAATCAAAATGTAAGAAAAAAATCTAATCGGTGAAAAATTTAGAGAAAATAATGAACATCGACTTTAGGTGGTGCGAAGTTCACGAGGTCAGCTAAGAGTGTATATATTACTCGTATTTCTAAATTCTATTGTGGCCCTGTTTATTTAAACATGTATGCTGGTTAGATAAGTACGCTGTTCGATTTCAAATAAATAAATAAATATAAAATGATTATGCTCTAGTTTTAAATTACGTGCTTTATACACATTCGCCGCGACACGCGACCTCGATTCCCGGAATCCCGTATGATAATACCAATACCTATCGGAAAGGGTAACTTTCATACGTGTGCTTACATAATTAATCCTGTAATCTCTGTACGTCCCGAATAAGGCGTACATTGGTTTTATTTTGTTAATTTTTGAACGAAATTTATAAAAGCACGTACACTTTTACGGGGCTGATGACATGTTAAGTTAATTAATTTTAATCTAGTTTATACGGGGACGTGTTATTATGAAAATATTACATTAAATTTAAATTTGTTACGAGCTTCGAAGTAAATATAATACAGGGATAATGTATTAAAGCGATGATAGCTCAGTTGGTATTTTTTTTACGGCATAGGGGGCACACGGGCTAGCGTGTCACCTGATGGTAAGTGATCACCGTCGCCCATGGACACTCACAACACCAGGGAAATCGCAGGTGCGTTGCCGGTCTTTATTGGAGGGACTGGCTCTCAAGTGTAACTGCCGAAACATACCTATTGGTATTTAGTGGCACATTTTAAACTTCAGGGAGGTAGCTTGAAGCGATGATAGCTCAGTGGTAGTGTGTACGACTTCGCGTCAAGGAACGTGAGTTCGAATCCAACCACGCACAATGAGCTTGAGCTTTCGGTGAAGGAAAATATCGCAAGGAAATCATAGCATGGTCGTAGGGCGTTCTAATGCCCGCCTGGCTACCAACCACCCTCAAATTGAAAACCCATTGCCGCATGAACCGCATTGGATTTACTAAGTCTGTCTCTTTGTCACACAGTATAAACCAAATAAATGTATATCAGTAAAAATCTTTAGTATTGGCAATAAATTATTATTACTAGCTTTTACCCGCGGCTTCACACGCGTTAATATAGATTTTGTCAAATAAACGGGATAATGTAATAATAATTAAAACAAAACTTATCCATGTCTTTAAACCACTTTCGTAAGTTTTTCCCGATAAAATGTATTCACATGTATCCAGGTCACCATGTATGTCTATACCAAACTTCATCAAAATCGATTCAGCAGTTGAGACAAAGCGTAACAAACAAACAAACTCACTTTCTCATTCATAACATTAGTATGGATTATTAAAATATAAAAATACATTAGCAAATATTGGGGGCAATTTGGCTGGGGACACAGGTGAGTTCCATATACTACTTCTGTAAACTGGTTAGGAAAATGTGTGGGGAATATTTGAAAATGAATTTTACCTACGTCTGCGACACAAAGTGTTTGCATATGTGTAAACATTTTAGAACTATATGTGAAAAATATCCTTTTATCAGTGTCTGTGGATAGCTGTGTTGAATTTAACTTTGATACGTGAGAATTTATTCGAAACGATATACTTTGAGAGTATCTTATATCGACTTTCAAATTCCAAATATACGGCATCGTTTCATGCATACAAATAACTTTCAACTTCAAATAAGTGATTTTCATATTTATAATTTTATTTTAAGGCTACCCCTAGATTTAAATTACGTATTGGGTATTTTTAAGATAAGTTTTTTTTTTAACTTTGTAAACATTGTATTGTTGTAAGTACAACTATTACTGTTATAGACTTTTGTATGCCTTTTGAAGGTGAAACATATTATCATGATTACAATGTTATCAAACAACGCATGGTTGATGCTTTACCAGCGGTTATAATGTCAACTAATATATGGAAGACTTTCCCTGAATAATATCATAGTATTATTAATTATTTTATCAAGAAATACATATAATTGCTATATTACTATACTAATATTATATATCAGAAAGTGAGTTTGTTTCACGCCTAAAGCGCTGAATTGATTGTGATGAATTTTGGCCCAGAGATAGATGGAATCCTGGAGACGGAGGTTGACTACTTTTTCCCGCGGAAAACTTATAGAAACTGGAGTAAACAGAGGATTTTTTTGTATTAAACTTTTTATTTCGTTATTCGATTTCGCGAAGTCAATACTCACGTAAGCGTAGCCGAGGGTGAAAGCTAGTTAAAAATAATAACGAACACAAAAATATTTAAAAGATAAAAGTGAAAACGTAAACATAATTGACGCCGCTCAATTATTTTTTTCTTCATGACGCTATTTTAATTTTCCGTACCGAGGAGAGATACCAAGCAGCGTAAATTTGTAATCTATACGTAGTATAAAATGAAGTCGCTTCTGCTGTCTGTTCGCTTAGATCTTTTAAACTATTCAACGGTGTTTACGCGGTTGAACCTACGGTTGGTGCAAAAATGGACGAACAATATTGCGTAGGATATTGAAGAATACAAGCTTGTAAAAGGAACGAACGCACAATACCCTTGTCTTCGCTGAGTTGCTCCTCTTCCTGTATCTCGTTCAAATATCCCACGAAAGCGAACAAATAATATTTTTCAATTATAGTGAAATGCGCGACGTAATGTGCAGCCACGGTTACGATGTCGAGACGGACACAGCGCTATCTGACGTTAGATATGTGCTGGGAAGGGAGTGTAATCAGGAATGCACCAACCAATAGCATTATCCATGCTTTAAGGCGCAACAGAACGGATTTTAATGCAGTTTACAGCAGTGGACAGAGCGATTCACGAGGAAGGTTTATGCGTCTAATACATACATAGTACAGCACAGAAAAGCCGGAAATTGCAAAGATCAATAATTTATTATATATCTAGTTACATTACAAGCCCCTAAACAGAGAAAGTAACATCTATATTCACCGAAAAGTTCATTAACTAGAATATGTTAACACTTAATACTCTTATACTGTATTTCGAGCGAACTCTTTACTTTTATAGTTAAAACGTATCCCATCGGAACCTATCCATTAGCTTCAGAGTAATGTTTGTACAAGTGGATTAATTAGTATTAAAATAATAAAACTTGTACCACTATGTTGACTCAAAAGCGTACACCACTGGATACTCTCTCACCAATTCCAAGGAAATAGAAAGTCTCACTTGCCTGGTCAGCTGCAATATAGTCCTACTCAGCGCAGTCCGCAACGCATGCATTTTTTAAATAGTTTATGGGTTTAGCGTTATGGCCATAATCTCACCTGATCTTAACTGACGATACGGTCCATGTTGGTGAATACGCGAAATCTGTGGAGGAACTGACTCTTAAGTGCAACTGCCGGCACCCACCTTTGTATTATCACCTAGGTATTTGACGGCAGATTTTAAACTTGAGGTCAGCTCGCTAGCCAGGCGGTCATTAAAAAACCCTAACACCTTGCTATGTTTTTGTCACAATGTTTCCCTTCACCAAAAGCTAAAGCCTTTTGTAGGTGGTTGAATTCGAACTCGCCTCCCATGACGTGACGTTCCTACATACTAACATGGAGCTATCATCGCTTCAAAAGTTTAAGCCTAATAGATTAGCGTAGGATGGATAGATAGCGTAGATGGATGGAGGAGAGATGAAACAAATTTATTAGGGGAATGAGACTGGAGAAGGTATGAATGTCCATAGGGAAAATGTGAGCCCAAGAGTTTTGAGTACCCAAATAGCAGCTGTTGGAAAAAAGTGGAAGGAGGAATCATAATATGACCATCTTACTTTAAGTAGGGTAAGGTTATGAAGAAGCCGTTTGTTTTTCTTAGAATGTAAATATATTTTTTACATAAAATTTGTTGTATTCCTAATGTATTTACTTATTAATTATTAATACGAAAAATTATTAAATATCTTCCCTGCACACCGGTATGGGCTCGCAACCGGGACATGCTGCCGGTCTGAAAGCGAAGCAATTCTCCTCGTTCAGACAATGGTGATCTGCACAAACGTCCAACGACGTGTAACACGGTCTGTATGCTGATGACAAGGAGTTCTAATTAAAACATAAACACACCATCAACTTATTTAAAATTTAGCTTAACATAAGATACATAACTTGCTTAGTGAAGTATAGTCACTGATTTAGAAGTGTAGCAGCGGCAACACACGTAAATCGATAATGGGTCAGTCAGCAGTGTGTATGGACGCTGCATCAATGGTCCTGAGTTTGAATCCATGTAATGAGTTTAAGCTTTCTGTGATAAAAAACATCCTGTCAACAACATGAAACCATAGCATGGTGGTAGGGCTTTTTCTATGACCACCTGGCTAGTCATCGAGTTGAAAATCTGTCACCAAATACGTATAGGTGTGTTCCGACAATTGCACTTGAGAGCCAGTTTTACCACTAGTATTATCGTGTCCATCATCTTGGGTTATATTGTCACTTAACACTAGGTGAAATTGTGGTTATAGCGCTAAACCTATATGTATAAGAAAAAGTTTTGGCGATAGATTTTCAACATTCCAGAAGACCATATATAGCAGACATACACACCAAACTTACCGAATTGATAATAGCAGTAATTATCTATTACATTTTTTTTTATAGTTCAGGTTTTAGCGTTTAGGCCATATTCTCACCTGATCTTAAGGGACGATACGGCCCAAGTTGGTAGACACGCTAAACCTGTGGAGGAACTGACTCTCAAGTGCAGCTGCCGGAACACACTTTTTGGTATTTGGCGGCAGGTTTTCAACTTGAGGGTGGTTGCTAGCCAGGCGGGCATTAGAAACAGCCCTATCATCATGCTATGGTTTCCTCAGAATGTTTTCCTTCACCGAAAGCTCAAGCTCACTGTAGGTGGTTGGATTCGAACTCACGTCCTTTGACGCAAAGTTGCACGCACTACCACTGAGCTATCATCGCTTCAAAACATGTTAGGAACTAAGTGGAAATAGCGTAGATATTATGTGAACTTACTATCAATGCATTCGTTGTCAAAACAGCAACCGCCGCAGCAGTATTCGTGGTCGGCACACTGAAAAAAATACCCGTGTGTGCTTATGATAAATAAAAAAAATAAGTAACACTATAAAACATTTTAAATAATACGTATTAGCATAGCAAACACGCTGTTTATGTCGATACTGAATGCGACTTATGCGTCACGCTTTCTCATGTAACGCTCGCTGAGCTAGTATAGCAGTGACTCGTTGACTGTATCTCTCTCCCTTCCTTAGTCGATTTGAGGCGGCTTTAACCGAACGAGCGTCACATAGCTAAGCTTTACAGCTCACTTATATTCAGTACCAACAATAAAGTGCTCAGTGTGCATAAAGAAGTTTTTACTTTATTAAGGGCATAAAAAATCACCAGATATCAGGATGTCGACTAATCGCTCGAGCTTCAAAACCAAGCTACGTCAGGTTTATAAGATTTTTTTGGCACAATAAGTTCATTAAGCTCTTTCATTATGTTTCACGAGTATTGAGATTATAATTTATTTGTATTTATTATTTTTATATATTAGTATTTATGTACAAAGTTAAATAGTATATTATTTATTGTAGTTCCTTCAATATACATATTATATACGTTTATATATGTGTCATAGTCTTCGTATTCTAGTAGATAATTTTGTCTTTCAATTGTTGTTTATGTTACACCTACCGTCTTTTATGTCTGCACCGACTTAAGGCTAACTGTTAGAGAATGCCTATGGCATTAAGTCCGCCATTGTACTATACATAAAGTGTAAAAATAAATGAATAAATGAAAATAAACTTTTAACAAAAACTAGCTCATAATAACATTCTATCTCATTCTCTCACAGTCTGAAACGTATATATACATTTATAGCTATCTCTTTTTCGTTACACTTTTCGTTTCATAAAGTTCAATTCACGACGCCTTAATAGAAGTTTCACTTCAAAATCTGTGTTGAAACTTTTATAATTGACTTTCAGTTGAAACTGTAATCATACTGAACTTTTTTTATACGTTACAGGTTATCGTTAACACGTTAAGCTTAGTGAAGGGTCTGTATCTAATATGCAACTGCCGGAACACACCTATAGTTATTTGGTAGCAGGTTTTTAACTTTAGGATAGTAGCTAGCCAGGCGGGCATTTAAAAAGCCCTTCTAGATAACTTTGAAAGGATCAAATGTAAATACATATATAAAATAAAATGTTTTTACTTCAGGGCGACACTGTAAAGTACTGACACTGTTACATGTTACTATGCTAAGCTACCATAAAGAAAAAACGGAAGAATCGTCTTTTATTTTCACAACACTGCGTCGTAACACTTTTTGTACATATATTTACATTATACATACATTATACATATTTTGTACATATATTTGTATTGAACGCGATTATGCTAACGAGCTGTAGCGGGCCGTGATGTTTTCAGGGCACTGCGTGTCGCATTTGAAAGTAGAAAATCTATATTAATATTATAAAGCGGAAAACTTTGCTTGTTTCAAAGCGCTAATCTTAGAAACTACCAGTCTGATTTCAAAAAATATTGCTAATCATAGAGGAAGATAGGCTACTTAATATTACGCTACCACCGATAGGAGCACAACTTTATTAAAATAGTTACAAAAACGGACAAAATCCTTACTAATATTATAAATGCGAAAGTAAGTTTGTTTTTTTATTTGTTTATTAAGCTTTCACGCTTTAAAAGGTTAAATCGACTATAATTAATTCTGTTATAGAAATAGATGGTAACCTGGAGACGGTGATAGGCTACTATTTCTCGCGAAATTCTTATCGAAAATGGAGTAAAGAGAGCCACAAACCTTAACATCAGACTCCATACACAGTACCAATCGAGCCATTATATTTTCAAAATTTGTTATATTCATATTTGGTAATATTAATTTATAGTTTTTTTTTTTCAATACGACGAGAATTTATGGGTGATTGAAAAATAATTTTTTTTAAGGAACCTACACTGTTAGCCTGAAAGCTTTTCACAGCTTCACCGGACTAAGAGGGCGAGCGCTCAAGCCCTAAAATTGAAAAATAAGACTGTATTTTATATATCTTTAACAATAAAGGGTAATTGGCAATAACGTACAATATAATTACTTAAAAGAAAAGATTCATTCAGAATTCATTTCATTCATTCATTTGGAACTATGTTTATTATTAACACTATCGATGCTCGCGACTTCGTTCGCATGGAACTAAAAAATATTTAGTATCTGTTTCCCGTTTTTATAACTTTTTAAAGTTGCTCCTGTTACTGGTAGTGTCATGTCATATAACTTAAAGATTTCCTCAATGATTACTCTATCAAATATAAAAATATTGTTTGAAATCCAACTGGTAGTTCTTAAGATTCGCGCGTTCAAACGAACTTTTCGTAATGTTAAAACAGATAAAAGAATATTACCCATTTGCCGCTAACTTTGCAGTCCTGTGCGTAGACGATGACGACTAAACACAAATAATATAAATACACTTTGATAATTAACATATTTTTAATTATATTTTTAAATGTTTGTAACTTATATTGAACGGCGCACAATGAAAATTATTACTGGTTATATGTACAATGTGTTCAAACGCGTGCGATATGCGCCCGCTCAACGGCCTCGACGATTGTGACCGACATAGCGTTACTACGAGCGCTTCTCAATTACGTATTGCTATTACCGACAAATCCGAACTAAAATGACAAACTTGAAACTGTCTGTCTATTTGTTTCGTTTTATTTGTCTAAAACGCTCAACTAATCTCCATGATCTTTGGTACTTTAGATTAGATTTTGGAGAAGGAAATTAACTAACCTTTTTTTTTGATGACGTTTTTTTTTCTTTTTTTATGGAATAGGGGGCAAACGGGCAGGAGGCTTACCTGATGGAAAGTGATCACCGCCACCCAATGAATACCTGCACCAACGTAACGTAGTATAAAGAATCCGTCTACGGACTTCCTCTATGCAAATATGGCTGGGCAGGGAGAAATGCACGTATATCAGCATACTTTATATATGATGTCATGGTAAACCGTTTACTAACGTCGTTTCACAATATACTAGCAAGGAGTAATAAAGGAAAAAGGAAAAGGAAGGAGGTAAAAGGAAGGTGAGTGTTGATGCGCGGTCGAAAGAGGCACCTTAAACCCGTGTCACAAGCATTGGAATCTACTTGCAGTTTTGCTCCTTGCTACACGATAGACCTGGCACTCCCAACACCCTACTCGAGCTCAGGTTCTGTGACAAGCAATGTCATACTACCTTCTATAAAGCACTACGGCAGCATTTCAAACCCCCGTGTTGCTATAAAAGGACATAGGCTACCTATTGTTGAGAAAATAAAATCTTTGAATCTTTGTATGGAGAACCCATATCATAACTTAAATTACGGATACAAAATTCGCATGGCATTCGAAGAAATAGTGTTCTGTGTTTTTTTAAATCATCCGTTAAAGCTATAAAATATAGATGATTTTAATTATTCAAGTGTACATGAATGAAGTTACGGGTTCAGCTAGTAAATTATAAATTGTTGACTTATTAAACTTCAAGTTAATAACAAATAGCACGTAATAGCCATATTACACGTTACGTCACGTGGTGTAATATTAATAATATATGGTGTAAAATTATAATGAAACTGTATGAATACGTGTATTCAGTAATTGGTTTTAATTAATTAAACCACTAATTATACATTTCGATGAAATTGTATATACCATTTAGATGAATACTTATACGTGTAAAAAAGTATGTCAAAAATTGTTTACATAAGGTATTGATACTAATTTAACAAGAGGTAAAGGAAAAATGAAGGCACTGACATAGTTTAAAGAAATACAACAATAATATTTTTAATAATCCCAAAAAGGCAGTACCATAGGAACTGTGTCAGCTGCGAGCTCACAGCGTATTTATTATTGGCTTTTATAAATTACATTCAAAAAACATTACAAAATGACAACAAAAGAGCAGCAGAAAGTGGACACTGATATTTTTAAGTTACCTAACATTTTTGTAACGATTTATTTGTAAAATATAAAATTATTTGGTCTAAAGAGGGCGAAAATTACGTTCTCCTAGTCCGTAATTTTTGTTAGGATACATATGTATATATATATATATATATTTATTATATTATTGCCCTATACTTAAAACATTCATCCAACTATGACGAAACTTTGTTGACTTGCTTTAGGTATACCTGAGAAGATTTTTAACCTTAAAAATACGAAAACTTGTTTCTTTCGAGGGCTTTGCGCCGCATAACGAGTACAGCTGGTATTACATAAAAAATAAAATACACGAAAATAAACAAATGATAATGCCAACTATATTTTATTTAATCCACGAACTCCACAATATCTCTAAGAACGTTTCACATTGCTAATACCTTGCGGTCGGGGTCTACGTTCATTTACAGTAACACCCTTGTGATCCCTGAGCACAGGACGACACTTTACTCAATCTCATTTACAATAACAACCATACGGTTGTGGAATACATTACGACGCGTCATATTCAAGATGCCAACACTATCTCCAGTTTTAAATCACATCTACATGGATATTTGTTTAATAAACAAGAGTTACAGTGATGTTGTTTAACACAATTCGCTGTTATAAAGTTTGTAAATATGTATGTATATATGTTTGTACTATATATATATATATATATATATATATGTATGTATGTATATATGTAGTTTATTTTGACTACATTTTGCTCATCATATTGATACTTATAAATTATTTATATTATATTTATTATTATATACCTATTTTATTCTAAAGGGCAGAATATATAAGTCCGTTATAAGACCTGTCATATTGTATGGATCAGAATATTGGGCTAGTAAGAAGATGTATGAAAAACGACTGCATGTAGCAGAGATGCGAATGTTGAGATGGATGTGTGGCGTGACCAGAATGGATAAGATCAGGAATAAGTATGTTAGAGGAAGTTTGAAAGTGGCGCTAGTGACAGAAAAGATGAAAGGGTTTTGGCTTGGTATGGACATGTTTTGAGAAGAGACGTAACACATGTGACGAAGAAAGTGATGACTATGAATGTTGAGGGATGGAGAGGGAGAGGTCGTCCAAAGAAAAGATGGATGGAGTGTGTGAGGGAAGATATGAAGGCAAAAGGGGTGAATGAAGATATAGTGACTGATAGAGCTGTATGGAAGAAGAAGACATACTGCACCGACCCCGAATACCAATTTGGGATCAGGATGGTGATGATGATGATGATACTTATTTTACTAATAATAAGTTTTCGGCAGTAGCCTACGCCGAGGTTCGGCTACTCTGGCACCCTTGCGCTCGTTGCCGCGGCGCTGCGGGCCTTCAGCACTCGCCCCAAAAAGTTCGGTGAATATGTCAAAGCCCTTAAGGCTAACAGCGTATGTCAGGACTAAAAAAACATATTTAAAGTGCAAAAAAGTATTCATTTATTAATTCATATTCATACAACTGATTGACTGTGAACGCTATATTTTTTGCGTGGTGCTTTTTTTCGACCTCTTAGAGGATGTCCTGGACTGGACGAAATTTATTCATTACCTTTTTCTGTACTCCATTGACACAATGCTTCGCTTCGCAACGCTCTAGCTAATAACAACATCTCTAAATAATCCTATATAACTTAACTCTATAATTAGGTTCTTAGAGGCAAAAATATTGTATCAACCCCAACAGGTAATTGAGATAGCGCGTCCAATATGCAATATTCTTTGGCGGCTGTTGGAACTTTTTTAAATACAGCCTATCTACTATTGGTGGTAGTGTGATGTTAAATAGTCTTAATTTTTCGTCAAAGTCTATAAAATACCAAAAGAATTTTCAAATCCAGTTTGTTCTTAAGATTAACGGAATCAAACAAACAATCATTTCCGTTTAATAACATTGATATAGATGAAACGTGTTCTATAAATAATATAAACGTGAGTGTATTTATACAATTCTTGTTTAATAGACTACCATTACTTTGAATATTCGTGAAATAGCAATATGGACGTCATATATTGTCTTTGATTTAATGAAATGGTTAGTTGGAAACAGAATCACACGATTCTCCTAAATTATGCAATATTGTAATCATTATTATGTCATATTTAAGCCAATTTACAATTCAACGTCATTATCAATTAATATACCTCATTAATGTAGTAGTTAATGTAATTTGCTGTTATAATGTAATGTTTGGTATCTATGAAATTTATTTCTTGTAGTATGTTTTGTGTCCGAAAAGCTATATCGAAAATAACTGCTAACTTTATTACTGTGTTTCTTATTGATCTAGTTTGCTAAAGGATTTCGCTTATTTTTTGGTGTCCGCGCCAGATAGGTCTAGGTAGAACTGACCACATTTTTTTTTATACTTAAGGTTTAGCTTTATGGCCATAATCTCACTTGATCTTAAATGACGATACGGCCCAAGTTGGTAGACACGCTAAACCTGTGGAGAAACTTACCTAACTTACCTTAGTCCGAGCGAAACCTTAGTTATAACCGAATAATTTCGTTGACAATCAATACAAAAATATTGATTTATTATAAATACATAAATATCCATACATTTATATCATAAAACTCTAACTGAAGTTAATCCAGCTTGTGTACATTAAATATTCATAGGAAATTATAGTTGGCGTGTACTTTTTTATTGACATGAAAAGACTTAAATATGACATTTTTTTTTCCGGCCTTTTGTTATTCTCTCTTTTTTCTGTACTTTGTTACTATGAAACGATTTTTTCCTTCACCGAAAGCTCAAGCTCATTGTACGTGGATTCGAACTCACGTCCCTTGACGCGGAATCCGTAAACATTACCACTGAGTTATCAACGCTTATAATTTTTAACTAAATAATTTTTAGTTACACGCAAACGAAGTCGCAGGCACTTTTATATCTAATAAAATGAAAGTGTTTCTCAGTGATTCCGAACGAACAAACGAGTATTTTTATAAGACATTTTTTAATGCAGATGAATGTCGAATTTTAGGTGTTCATCGTTTTTTATAGATTTTAATGTACTCTCCGTGAACTACTTTCCCGATGTGATAATAATAAAAAATAACATATACTAATAAATATGATAATAATAATAGAAAACTCTCAATGTATATTTGAGTTAAAATTGCTATAAAAATACGTAACTAAACGACAGGTGATGTCGAAATATTTCACCACATTATTATGATCCTTCAATAACTATTGACAAGGTTCCTTTACTGGCTGAATTTCGTTTGTTTCAAAGAGGGGACACGGTTCTTTGTAAAGTGGACTTGCGTTGCGGATGACCAGCTTTTTACAATGTGGGTGATTTAGTTTTCCAAAATAAATTGTCACTGACAATAGAGAAAGTTTATAATGAAGGTGTATTGTTCGGGCAGTACGTCAGGTTGCCTGGTCGAGGCCTGTCTTAATCTTAGTTCGAACCCGCGTCGCCCCAGTAAGGTGACAGATGGACGTGGGGATTAAGTGTGTATTCCTTATATAAATGCATTTCTCCAGGTTTAAAAACAGGTCATCAGCTGCTCAGTGAATATTCGTTCAAAAATAAATTGAATATGTAGATTTGGTTCGCTTACAGCCTATTCCGCTATCAAAGGCACGAAGCGCTACAAAAACAAACGAACAAATTAAAAAGAAATCCATCACCGGTTTTATCGTTTCGTCCATCGCGTGATTTATGTGACTCTAACAAAATAACTCACAAAAGCCCGTTCATTCCCATATAATTATATGATATATACGAGTAATAAAAGTATTCATATATCGCTTTGAATTTTCTCCATTTTAAACCTTATTACTATGATGTTAAGAGATATGTAGAAAAATAAAAGGACCCGAAAATATTTATGTTCTGTGCTTTCATGTCATGTTACGAACAAGAGCTGACTAATTTTGAATAAATAATAAAGGTACTTTTATCTTTACGTATTATTATTGTTGCTTGGAAATTATATATGATATAATACTATACAGTAGCTGTATTTTGCCACGATTTGTAAGTTCACAATTTATTTGAAGCTATGATAGCTCACGGTTTGTGTGTACGGACGCCCCGTCTAGGGACGTGAGTTCGAAGCCACCTACAATGAGTTATGGTTTAGCGTTATGGCGTTAAGACGGTAATATTCTAAGCCTAGTGGAGGGGTGCTGGCTTTCAAGTGTAATACTACCATGCTATGGTTTCATATCGATGTTTTCCAACAGCTCAAGCCCATTGTAGAAGAAATCGAACCCACGTCCCTTGCGTGACATCCGTACACACTACTAACTCAGCTGTCGTCGCTGCAAAACCGTAAAATTAAGTGTATTTTCCTTATGTATCTCATATAGAAGAAGAATTATCATACAATATAATTATAATATGAAATCATAGTTCATTTTGATTACTTCAATACACGAATATAAATGAAAAACTCTATTATCAACACAATAGGTTATTGTTCACCAAACAAAGATCGCATTACATTATTAGTTTTTAGAATTTTCATACTCTGTAGATAGTATTCATTCAAAATATTCTACGAAGTAAGGATTTGCTGATTTCTACATAATTGTCCCGGTTTATTCTTATTATACTAAGGGTTTATTGTTGAAGTTATTCTGTTGAATTAATTTCAATTTAGGGAGAGGTTTATTGTAACCGGGCCATCGTTTTATAACTAAAGGACTAATATAGCTGAGATATCTGTATAGATTGACTTTAAATCAGTTTGTTTTTTTTTAAGTTAAGTATTAATTGTATTATTATCATTTACATTTTATAATATACTAGCTTCGGCTCGCGGCTTCGCCCGCGTGATAAGTTAAAATAAGATTAAATTTGAATTATTATCCTCATGGAATACATTGCCAGGATAAAAAGTATCCTATGTGTAAATCCAAATTCGGTCTACTTTGCCAAGATGTTGGACGCGACAAGCCTGGCGCAGGTACTGGCTAACAAGTGTAACTTGAAGTATTTGGTATAAGTATAGGTATTTGGCGGCAAATTTTCAACTCGAGGGTGACAGCTAGCAAGTTGGGCTTTAGAAAAAGCCCTACACATGCAAAACTAATCGTGTATACAAAATTGCAGCCCTAATATTCAATTCCCGATAAAACATTTAATATTCAGTTTAAAGATTTAACCCGAATAAACCTTTTAACGTTGCAAGTTAAATAATTACTTGAATGAAATAATAACAAAATGGTTTTTCCAATGAAATCCTAAGCGATTGTAAGAAATAAATTCATTTCATCTAGACACCGGACGTTCCTCCTTTTTACATAACATCCTTTTTACATAAAATACGACCTAGGTAATGGATTTCTTATCCCTAGCGGATATGCTATATTGATAAGAGATCGCGGTTACGCGGTACGTTACGGAGATGATTGATTTTATTGACAAGGTTTGACCTATCTATTGCACTCATCATAAAGCCTGATGATGGCCAATTGTGTGTCCCGTGTGTACAGACCCTGTATCAATGGACGTGAATTCGAATCCACTTGCAGTGAGCCTGAGGTTTTGCTGAGAGAACATATTGTGAGCAAATCACAGCACGGTGGTAGGGCTTTTTCTAATACCAAACTGGCTAGCTACCACCTTCGAGTTGACAATGTGCCGCTAAATACGGTGTTATAAAATGGCGTTGTGGCACTTGCAGTTAAGAGCCAGTTCATTCATTAGGTTTAGCGTGTCCAACATTTTGGGCTACATCGTCACTTAACATCAGGCAGGGTGTGGACATAACGCAAAAATTATAGTACAGAATTAAACATAAAATGCAGGAACATGAGCTTTTCAGGTTTGTGTGAGTACTAAAAGGTATTTTTTTACGTCAACGTCTGTATTTCTCGAAACAATACCTGCAAATATAACTTCGAAATAGTTACTTATTTACTGACTTCATTCGATCTCATTATTTAGTGTTTGTTACCTTCTAGTATGTAGAGGATATTAATGTAGGTTCTATCGCAACTGTGCAAATAAAGGTGTTTCTCGTCGTTCTGTCTGTTTCGAAAGAGAACGGCTCCGTCTGTACTTCTATGTTTATCCGATTATTTCTTTTATTATTTTAACCCTATAGTTTCCTTAATACTATCTTTTAGTATACTTTTAAAACTATAAGCTAACGTATAGCTGGGTGTGTGGCCAGTGTTTTAAAAAAAGCCACGCGGTTAATTTATACGCGGTCGAAGAGAGAGCCACAGGTACACCAGCGAAATCTTTTTACAATCTTCTAAAAGATCTTGACCTGTTTAGGACTGCAATAAGTTCTGTGTGAGAACGTGCTTCTAAAGTTACTCGAGCAAGCTCCTAGAAGATTTAGCTAGACAGGGAGAGAAACCTGAGTCCCTTAAATCTTCATCCGTGTCACAAACCCCAGGAGGTGTTCGTAGTTTCGCTCTCTGCCATACGATAAACGTAGAAGGTTTAACGTTATGGCAAAAATTTCACCTGATCTTTAGTAAAGATACGGCCCAAGTTGGTAGACACGGTAAACCTGTGGAGGAACTTCTGGCTTATTTGATTATAAATTATAATTATAATGGATCGTCCGAGCAAGACAAAGATGTCCAGCTTGACTTCTAGAATTATGGTACTAGGATTATTCTTAAAACTCTATTTTATTCATCCGCATGAGTTATAACAGCGCTAACAGGAATTGGGATTAACAATTATTAGGAGTTGCACGTTTTTGTAGTGCATCTTGTATGTTTGCGTTTGCATATGTCGATGATTTCTATGTTATTAGGCGAAAGAATATTGCATCTATACACAGTAGACTTAGTAATAGTCCTAATGGAATCATTAAAAAATGTATAGGATGATAATCCATTTATGAAACATTGGCTATCGGTCGTTTTATGATTTTTTGGGATAGTTTTATTGTTGTTTTAGCTTCTATTATTGTAACTTTAATATAGTCGTTTATTATATTTCATTACTATACTGTTGATAAGTCATCATTTTTTTTCTTTTTAACAGTTATATGTAATAAATTATTGTTATCTGATTAATAAATTTATTTAAAAAACATTAAGCTGCGACTTGGAGTTACGTTGTTTTTATGATTCTTTCCAGCGGTTTCATAAATAGTTGTTGGTCATCGCAAGAATGGATTAAACGAATATTTTTATTAGTATAATCGTTACGTACATTAGTGTGTTCGGACCTAAAAGTTTTACGTGCATGACTAAGTAATACTTCGAGATGTTAACGTAAGTATCTATACATATAATAATAAACATCATGAGTTTTGTTTGTGTCTTTAAACACGTCAATCTCTGGAACTACCAATGGAATTTTTAGTTATATATTTTTATTAGATTAAGTAGGTAGATAGGTTTTTGTTAATTCTTACTAATTATAAATTGTAATATAAATATACATGTATATGTTTTACATCTTCCGGGCGTCCCGTGAAGGCCAAGTATATTTTTTATTTCTTCACAGTATATTTAACGCCATAAAATTAATTATAGTTGGTAATTAAATGATACTATTCAAGAGGAATTCATTATTACAGATTTATTTTGATTGTGTTGTTTTGATCGTATCCTCAGGCGGCCATAAAACTTAAAAAAAGTAATATTATATATTTCACATACATATTTATTTTTTATATACATACTTGATTTTTTGAAGTGAACTCCTTTAGGCATTTTTAGCGTTCATTCCGAACATTGAACTGTCACGCTCGGATCAGTGATGCTCTCTAACTATTCGTCTCAGTACCAAATCAAAATACGTTTTTCAAATTAGGCCCTGAGTAGGCGCTTATCAATATCAAGAATACTGTCGGTTCGGAAAATAGTCTATTCATCGAGAGGTACCGGCAAGAATCTTAATCTGGTTTTATCTTTTTCGCGTAACATTTTTTTAATAATGTATTTACAATATTTATTAGCGCATGCATAGAGAGGGGAGTTTTATCCAAACATCATTCTCATTCTACCATATAATAGCCTTTAAACATCAAAACGCAGTAAAGTACAACACAGTGCGGCAAATTGGTGATGTGATTTGAGACAGTTGTAAAATCTAACACTATTACCTAAAAATTATCTCTTTGGTGGAGAAGCAGGGTACTGCATCAGAACGTGGCCCTCGGAGGTAATCAAGTGCAACCGGTCTAAACAGGTGCGTCTTATAGTGTGTGTGCACACGTTAGTGTGTGCTTGGTGAGGAAAATACTACTCGTTCAGACAGTCGCGTTTAACTACTTATTTCAAAACAAAGAAAAAAAAAGGATTGTAGGTTAACAAATAACAATAAAAACTGAGACCAGTCGAGACTTTAAGTTTTACATACTGTCATCAATCCTTGATAAAAAAAAAAAAACAACTATATTAATTGCGTCTATATAACAGCTAACTTACATTTGTATACGACATACATCTATATCTAATTATACTGAATAACCTAACAGCCGTTAAACATTTTATTAGATTTTATTTACCCATTAAAAAGTCACGAAAATTATTTTATTTGGGACTATTTTCCAGAACGAAGTTGTAATATTACAAGCCAAACTAAGCTTAACAAACTAAACAATATAATATAGTACCATTATTACACTAACGGTCAGGTTAAATGAGTGTCAGCCAGAAAAGGTTCGTTCGTACAGATCAGGAGATAATCTAGGTCAGCATGTGACTGTCGTATACATAGTTTAGGTGGGCCAGTATGAAAACTTAATTACACTATGGAATTATACTGCGAAATAAACTAGAGAACCCTCCATTTAATTACTTTACCTTAATGTTGTACGCTGGAGTGTTGTTCTAGAGAATAACTAAGCGACATGTCATGTCGGTAGAGTTATATGTTAGTATGGCGTTAGAGAAACCATTTGTTTTAGAAATAAAGATTATGACAACAGAAGTCGAGAGTTGGCTCTATGTTTTTATAATACTACCTGACGCCCCGCGACTTCGTTCGCGTTATTCCCGTAATCGCGCATGATCGTAAGGTATTCAAACTCACGTCCATTGACACGGCGTTCATGCAACCACTGCACCGTCATTGCTTCCAAATGAATACATATAAATAAATATACTTCACAGTGTCTGCAATCTATATCGATATTATAAAGTGTAAAAGTTTGTTTGTTCGAACGCGCTAATCTTCCAACCAGTCAGCTAGCCACTCGAAAATCATATTGTTTTGTGTTTGATAGAGTAATCACTGAGTAAGCTTTTAGAGAATTAACATCATGACACCACGAATAGGAGTGAAGCTCTTTTGAAAATAGTTACAAAAAAGGATAATTTTTTTTATTTATTTTTTAGTTCCACGCAAACGAAGTCACAGCCTCTGCTATTATGTTTATAACACAAGAAATGCTATAAGGAACTTTCGTTTCTACGTGATAAAACTTTTCTATATTTCTATATAGTATTAAATAAAGTGTTTATTGAATAATAAGTTAGCTAACTTATTTAACGGAGCTTCGGCAGCCCTTTCAAAAATTTTGTTGTCAGGGTCACATGTAACTTATACGAATACCAAACTTGAAGCGATGATAGCTCAGTTGATAGTGTATATGGACGCCGCGTCAAGTGACATGCGTTCGAATCCTCTCCACCTCCAATGAGATTGAGCTTTCGGTGAAGAAAAACTTCGTGATGAAACGATAGCATGGTGGTAGGGCATTTCTAATGCTCATCTGGCTAACTACCATCCTCAAGTTGAAAATCTGCTGCCAAATACCTATAGGTGTGTTCCGGCATTTGCACTTGAGAGCCAGTTGCTCCACTAAGCGCGTGATCACAAACTTAGTCCACATCGCCACTTAATATCAGGTGAGATTGTGGCCATAACGCTACTAATTATATTAAAAAAAACTCATTAGCAATTTCCGAGGATAATATAATTTACAAGTGCTCATAGACAAGCTTATTCGTATTCTCCCAGCGAACTAACTTCCAAAGCCGGATTAAATGACCGATTTCTGCAAATTATAAATTTAGGTAACCGAATCATAATATTCTTCGCAACTCTCTCTCCATAATAACTAGGGATTTCAAATCTTGTTGACATCTGATTGATGCCGTGATCATTGGCAAATATCGAACGTTGCCGCCCTACTCAATTCCCAGTGTGACAGATACACATTCAGGTAGTCCTTATGAGGCATCTTAAATAAATATTACATTAAAATAAATTATAATAAACACGCATCAGAAAAAACACAATTCTGTGTATCAGGGACCACAACGCACTTTTTATCAGATGGTGTTGAGCGTGACGGTTGACTTTCTTTCATTGTAAATAAAAGAACGCTGTTAAAGAACGTTCTAATCTAAAAAAATATTTAAGTCTAAGTCAATAATCAGCACACCAAAGTAAAACAAACTAAGTATTAAACTTAACATTCGAATAGACTATACGGTTTGTACAATTTCAATAAAATTAAATATATAACTTACTTATGGATTTAACGATTATTGGCGATGTAAATTTTATTGTTTGCTGTCAATGTTTTGTTTTTGCAAATTTTTGCATTCATATTTTCTAGATTTCTCGCACAAAAAACATCTCCATGACCTTCAAAAGTCAGCGGTACTGGCTGGACCTTTCATACTCTGAAATTGCTCGTGGATCGCGAACAACTCGATCTGGTGCATTTGACACACAGCACCTGAACCCTCGGCGCTCGAAAACCACAATTACTATTTTCGTTTGCAAAGGTCCAAAATCATAACTAACTTCAATAGTACAATAAACGGTGGGCTACGTTATCAAACCGAAATCGTATTGCATCAAACTATATGAGGCGACGACCGTGCGGTACTTACTTTTTTTAAGTACCCGCGAAAACAACAACAAAAATGCGACTCCACCAGTGTCAGTCATTTTTTTATTTTCTACAGCTGGTAGCAGAGCGTGGTAATTTTCAATGCAACGGTATTTCTAAAAAAAGGATATCACTATATTTTTGTCATTCATGATTACATATGCCTACCGATATCGCTGGTAAAGTAATACAATACATAGAAGCAACTATTTTTAATTCAATAAAATAAAATATTTTTGCACTTCGTTAATAAATCCAAATCCATCCTGTATTTATCCCAATATGCCAGTGACCGACACATGATCCGAAAGGGCAGTTTCAGTCCGTATTGGATGTGAGTTTGCGACACAAGGGATATGTGAATCCATTGCGACTTTAGTAAGCGAGCTTACAAAGTAAAATGTTTAATAATAAAGTATGCTAGTGGGATAGTAGATTCATGATTAAATCACACCGATCCCACTCCACTAATTAGTGACAGTTAAATATTAAAAAGACGAAAGAAAAAAAATGAATATAAGACAGGTATTTTCTTTACGTGGAAAAATACATTTACGCTTTGCTTCTAGTTCAGAGAGACCGCCGGGGATACGTGGGATTTACTTGGCGCTAGCCGTCGAAACTGCATTCTAAAACACCACGGCCATTTGTCGGCTTCCTAAGGTGAAGCGGGTTCAGTCTAGATATTACCGCGATCGCCTAGTCCTGATGTTAAGCTTGACTGTTCTGGACAGCCTGACAGCTGCCTTAACAGACTGTTGGCCCTCACCAGTACCATGATGATCTACCTCACGGTCTCCGCGGCTTTTTCTGTGATATTACGCAAATTATTATTAAGTTTTTTTGACTTGGCGTACGCTGTTAGCCTTAGGGTCTTTGACACCTTCACCGAACTTTTTGGGGCGAGTGCTGAGGGCATTCAACTCCGAAGCAAATTATACATGCACTCTCCTATATGGAGTTAGTTTAGTCCTTACTAATATTATAAATTACGAAAGTGACTTTGTGTGAATCGATTATGATGAATTTTGGAAAAAGATAAATGGGGATCTGGAAACGGTGATAGGCTACTTTATCACGCGAAAAACTTATTGGAAGAGGGGTAAACCGACGGATAAACTTTGTATGTAACTTTTTATTGTGTCATTCGAATTGTTTGACAAAATTAATGTTTACGCCAGCGAATTCGCACGTAAAAGCAAGTATACCATAAATTGCTTTACTACACCAATCAAGAAACATATACATTCTTTGACTATCAACTCACTGAATGCGTCTAGTTTACTATCGATTCTATACATTGGTTTAAGCAGTCAGTAGGAAAAATGCCGAATCGGGAGCATTTTCTAGAAATATGATGTGTAAATATTTAGAATAGGTAAAAGTCAGTCCTTTATAAATTAATAAACTATCCTTGTTTTGCTAATCGAATTATTAGATAACTTTTTTATACTTTAGAGGCTTAGCGTTGAGGCCGCAATCTCACCTGATGGTAAGTCATGATGTGTCCCAAGATGGTGGACATGAAAAACCTAGTGGAATGTCTAGCCATTATGAAACCAATTTAAATAAAAAAACCTTTATTAAATTTTGGCCCTAAGAAGGCCCTTATGAACGTCAAAACTACTACCGGTTCGAAAAGTAACGCAGTCATCGAGAAGAATCGGCAAGAAACTTGATCTGTATCTTTTTTTTTTAGTTCTTATTCTTATCTATTTATATAATAGTTTAATGTGTTACAATATTTATAAGCGGATGTACAGAGAGAGGTGTCAATTACAGACATCATGATCGCTCGCATATTGATCCACGCTATAAAAATAGCCTTTTGACATGGTTCTTGAACCTACTGTCCGGCAATTCAGTAATGTGATAAAAACTGTAATGTGCTACAGTACAGTACAGTACAGTACAGTACAGTAGCTGTAAAACTTAACACCTACTAACATAAAAACTGTTAATTGTCTTAATAAGTCTAAAATAGTGGGTGACCAGTTTGTTACGATTTTTAGTATTCAAATCCTGCCGGTCTTTAACGAAATCTAGCTTTTGTAAGTTTTTGCGGACATACATTAAATTATCAAGAATATATTGGGCGGGGAGAAGTTAAAATACCAAATACCGAAAACTTATCCTTTAATGATAAGTATATGAGTGTCTTTAATGATCCTAATTAAGTGTAACTGTCGAAAGCCTACAGGTATTTGGCGACAGAATCTTAAAATTGAGGGTGGTATTATAGGTGGCTATTACAAAAACCCCTACCACCATGCTATGCTTTCATCATGATGTTTTCCTTTATCGAAAATTCAGGCTCATTGCAGGTGGATGAGGTTGAGGTTTAGGCGTGAAAGCGTAACAAACTAACTTTCGCATTTATAGCATATTCGTAAAATACATTAGGTGACCCGACAATCGTTGTTTAGTCTTATAAATTATTTCTAGTGAATACTTTGGTTGTATTAAAACGTAAGGGTAGGACGGTGAACATTTTGGTTTGTATGTATTTTTTAATACTACATCATAAAAAAATTAAATTAAAAATATTGGCAAAAATATGTTTGGAATGGACCACTCTCACCACTTAGAGATATGAAAAATAGAATACGACCAATTCTCAGACTTTATATATATATATATATATATATATATATATATATATATATATATATATATGTATATTGCAAACAATAATGTTTATGCTTGAGATGTATGAAAATGTACAGTCGTGTCTAGTGTTCACGGGAGGGCGTATGAAAGTGTATAGCATTTCCGACAGCGTGACGTACGTGTAACTTTGTTCCGACGTGTTTTCCTATTCTGTATATTTTTACATCGACCTATAAACAGCTTCGTTGCAAGGTTTAATTTTTTTCTATGAAAACTTAACTGCCACGTTTATATCTAGCTTTGTGTAATGGAGGACTTTATAATGATTTTTTTTTTTCGAACTGACTTACGCTGTTAGCCCCAAGGGCTTTGACAGCTTCACCGGACTTTGACTCGTATTGAAGGGAAACCAGAGTACTTTATAATGATACAATTTACAGTAATATACAATTTCAAAGCGATAATAGCTCGTTGGTCGTGTGTACGTACGTCGCGTCAAATGTCGAGAGTTCAAATCCACCTGCAATGAGATTGATGGAAAACACCGTAATTAAACCAAAGCATGGTGAGAGGGCTTTTCCTAATGCCTGCCGCTATATATCTATGGGTGAGTTCCGACAGTTGCTCTTGAGATCCAGTCCCTTTACTTGGCTTAGCGTGTTAACCATCTTGAGTCACATCGTCATTTACTACCAGGCGAGATTGTGGCCATAACGCTAAACCTATTAACTATATAAAAAATATATACCAGATATAAAGTAACACCCAGATTTGCAATATTCGTTTGTAGATCACACAAATGAATGTCCTGTGTAGGATTGGAACCCGTAGCATTCAGTGCAGTGATAGCGGCGAAACAAATTGTGGTGCAGGTCAAAATCACTGGCAACGTAAGGGAATATCCATCGACACTAATTGCTGATATGTATGTTTATTACAGTCGCTTCCTCGAACGTGTTCATTGCACATTTATCCAGCCTGCTTACGCTACACATCCACCTCAGCATCTTCATTTCGGTAGCTTGGATGGTATGTAGTTTTTTTTAACGTATTTTTATTAACTCACTTTCTTGTATGTCTGTCCATTTGGAATTTTGTAATTGATTTGAAACCAAATCACTCATGAGCTAGATATTTGAAATTTGGACCATATCTCAAAAAGTGGATGACAATGCATGAAAATGTGAAAAAAGAAGGTTACAAAAAATTGGTACATACAATGTTTTTAAATGTAAATCCCGTTATTTGAGTCACAGCTCAAGTTTCCCGCCATAAATACGGACTGGTCCTATGTTAAATACCACGTGTACTGCTTATTGGCGTACAGAAATAATGATACTAGAAACATAATAATTACTTTTAATTATTGAATATACAGAAGCCGTTGTACTGAACTTACAGTTAGTGTAATGACTGTGAAAGAAGTTGGTTATTTGGTTAAGTGTTGTCCTAGGTAGTAGCGCGAATGGGTGCCGCAGTTGAGATAAGAAGGTTCAACAGTACGGACGAATTCTCAAGTTGTAAAGGGAAGCTCTGCTGTAGCGATTGTGGACCGAGACTTTAGGTATAATTATAGATTAAACCTTTCAGTTTGACCGGCATTCTTTTATCAAATGTCACGTGATTACATTACAACCCCATATTTTATAAATATATATGTATATACATCACAAATGCCATTTACAAATACACAACGAAACTATTTGGATAGTCTGTGTCAATAAAATCGCATCGGTAAGTTGTTTCAGCTTAGTGTACTAAAAACAGTTTCAAACTGAATTGGGACATTAAATAGTTTAACGATTTTATAGTGATTGGAAACAGGGATTCGATTGGAGAGATATTTCGGAATCGAAACGAGTCACTCGATAAAGCCCTCGACGCTACGAAAACCGATCGGCAACTTTCGCATTGGCTAATGTAGACTTGCTCAATAAAACCTAGAAAATAATTATTGTGTGTTCGACCAACTACGAAATGGAAAAAGTTCCGAGTAATCAACCTGGTAATTAATTATTATGTCGACCGCTTTTTAAAAACACAATTTCAGAGTTTGCAGGCGCCAACCTAAGTGGCTAAAGAATTTGTGTGAGTTACGAAGTTGAAAAGTTAATTATTTTTTCGCGCCGTGCTCGGCTGGCGTCACCTGATGTTTTGTGATAAATTAAATGAAATTTTCTTTGCTGCCTACTTTAAATACAGTCCTGATAAGATTTCTTAAATTCTTTGAAACCTTAATATAATATTTTTATGCAGTGGTTTGAAGCGATTATGTCTCATTTGGTAGTATGTACACGGACGACGGGTCAATGGATATAAGTTCAGATTCTTGCAATGAGTCTGAAATTTCGGTGAAGGAAAACATCGCGATGAAATCATAGTATGCGGCCAGGGCTTTTTCTAACGTCCACCTGGTTAGCGACCATTCCCAAGTTGAATATAGTACGTATAGGTGTCTTCTAACAGTTGCACTTGAGAGCAATCCCTCTAATAGGCTGTGTTTCTACCTTTTTTTAAAAGTTTATAGGTATCGCGTTATGGGCACAATCTCACCTGATGGTAAGTGACGACGTGACCGAAGATTATAGATAGACAGTCTTCAACATATGGGATACTTCAACAATATGTTCCAGCGGTAAAAGATACAATTTTGTTTAAATAAAGTTGTTGGTCAATTTTGACGCAACTTTCATGCTCGATAATTGGCAACTTACATGTGTTACGAATATTTAGTTCCAACTTCAGAATAAATTTTCATATATAAATATTACAAAGCAAATGACATTCTGAGTATTTCTTCAATTCAAAGTGTGGATGCTGGCTCCATCGAGTGGTAGAGAAGGAAACTCAAGACAGATCCCGAGACTTGTAACACGGATGTAGGTTTAAGGGGCCCCTTTCCAACCCATGTCAACAGATTCACTATTCGTATTTCTCTCCCTGCCTAGCCAAGTTTGTACAACCCAGCTTCAGATGCACGTTATAGTATAGAACTTACTGCAGTTCTAGACAAATCAAGGTATTTTTGAAATTTGTAGAGTTATCGTTGTTATATTTCTCACTCGTGCTTCAATAAATTGACCACGTAGCCATTTCTAGTTAGTTCCTTTGTTTTTTTTTAGTTAAGGTATTTTGGTATTATGGTTACATACTCACCTGATTATAAGTGACGACGTGACTTAAAATTGCGGGCACACTATATCTAAGTGACTGGCTCTCAAGTGCAACTGCCAGAACACATCTATAGGTATTGGTATGCAGATTTTCAACGTGAGGGTGGAAGCTAGCCAGGCGGGCATAGATAAAGCTCTAATTCCATGCTATGGTTTCATCACGGTATTTCCCTTCACCAAAAGCTCAAACTCATTGTGGGTGGATTCGAACCCAAGTCTCTAGACGCTATTTTGTAGTTCGAAGCAAATATATGTTTTTATTGCGTGGTCCTTAGGTATAGGTATTTTTCCCATGGTACAATGGGCTCAGCCGGGCTATATGTTTAGTTGTTCTAGAAAAAGTTATATCTGGGCTGGAAGTCGACGCCCCAACATCCTCTGGGACTCTATAATGCTTTCACAGTCCATATACATAAATATGTTGGAAATTAAATATGTTATATTTCACTTTGACTAGGATTAAACCCATTGTATATGGTCGTGCGTTTAATTTAAATTTTTACAGCACTTTATATTAAATTGTTTAAAGTTACTGTCCTAGTATTATGAGTTGTGCTTTTAGTAGACACAAAAGTTTAACAGACAAATTTAGTTTTTATACTAAATAGGTTTATTGTTTGGTCGCAATATTACATGATATTAATCAACTTTTTTACTTGGAGTGGTACTATGTTAACTCAAGAGGGATAGGTTTTCAAGATCAGCTGCAACGATACACCCCTTATGCATTAGCTGATTAGCATTTAGATTTTAGATTTAGATTTACCTTCTGGATCATTGATGGATGGTGTAAGAAGTAATATGTTTTAAAAAAGATCGCAGTCATTCAAACTGAAATAGATCTGTAAATTGTAAATTAGGAACCAAGAACATATTTATACCTAGGTATGTTTTGGCAGGTGTGCAAGATAGTGCATTTTCCTATTTCGCATGTTACCTTCTTGTCCAAATTATCAAAGGCATAATCTATTGACAACAAAGTCTTAAAGTAGGTACTATTAGATGAAGTTAATTATGCTCTAAGCATTTTTTTACGAGACACTTTTTTGGTAAAACTCAGATTTTATTGTTGCCGAATCCAAATCCTGGCTACGATGTCAGATATGATCCATTAAAAATATTGGTAAAAGTAACTCATCGATGGACGTCGACTAAAAATGATCGCTTGAAGCGATTTGAATGGTATATAAAAAGTAAAATAAAATTTGGTTTATTATTTGGCATAATATTATATAGCTTATCTCGGATAACATAGCATGACCTTAACAATTCAAACTCATTATAACTCACTCATTAAAACGCCTTTCTTTTGTCCGAGGGCAAACTTTTAATTATACCTATTTCGGAATATGTAATTACTTTTTTGTTATAATTAAATTACAATTTATGATGAGCGACCTTTGTTAAGATTTTTTAAGCGCGACTGTAATGTATTCAAAATTCGAGTTCAACAATTATATTTCGTTGTTTTTGTTTCAATAAGGTTTTTACTTTTTCAAAGTTTTTTTGTCCTTAAAAATATTTCGTTGCTTTTTCGTGTGGTTATTCTTGCAGCACTGTCTGAATTGTTTCTTTCACAAACATATGGACTTGAAAGTAATTTGTACAAAATATACGGCTGAACCAACATTGTAAATGAACGTTGGTTTACTTTTATGTTCATTACATATTACGTTTCGATGTTGTCTTCAGAACTTAATAGTAATGTTAATCGTAGATAAGTCTATAATCTAGTTTAAGATCTGTTATTGATGACTCTTGTTTGCTAATACCATTTTCCAAGAGGAATTACATTTCTACGCCGTAAATCGAAAGTGTATTCATGCAAAATTTTCAGTCTGAAGATCTAGTAAGTTTGGAGATATTTCGATAAGACGGTCTACAATATTTCGCCTACATATAGACTAGATTATATACGTACATATATCACTGATACACCTAAGTGAGAGGCATATTGGAATATTATACCGTAATATAGCGTCCACGCTTTGCAACCCACCTTGCGATTAGAATGTATTCAAAAAAGATTCGATAATCACTTAGCTTATTATAAGAGCTTAGCTTAGATAAGCTTATTGCTTGTGCTTAACCCGTCAAGCATTAACGAGGGCGAAAACGGCCTTGGAGATAATATACGTGACGTCACAAGAATTTGTACAAAAGTGGCGTCTTTATAAACAATAAAAATATTATCGCCATATTGCCAATTAAGAAATTTACCAGAAAATTTTAGGAGATTTTGAAACTCTTACAGAGGTGTTTATAAATTTACTCATTATAATTCGGTAACTATAGATAATTTAATTATGAACTTCTATAAAATTGCAGTATTATAATAAATAAAATTATAATCTAAATGTGTACAGTTCGTTTTATACTTTTTCAATTAGTGGAACTGTGAAAATATTATCGGCAACACTGACAAGAGTTTATATTGTCTAAAACGCGGCAAAAAATGGTTGTGTGATCATTATATTATTGTGACATATGTATCCGTTGAGTTTTATAAAATATAAAGAAATAGTGATTATTTCCTACTATAATTATAAACTTCTCAGTGTAATACATGTGCATATTCATATTTTTCAATTCGAAATTTTGATTTCCTTGTAATACTTTAATTTTGTTTTCGTTATAGAAATTTTAATATATCATGTCATTTGAAATACAATTGTAAAGATGTAAAAATTTGTTTATAATCACATAACCTATTTTGTATACATGTAACTTGACTCGCGAGTTTATTGCTTTTTGTTGAGGTGCTGTCGATAATTAGTCGATGATAGTTATCGATTTTTTAAATGTATTTTCATTATACTATAGGTTGTGTAAATTATAAGAATGAAATTTACAATATCTTTTTATAGGTATTTTTATTGTGTTATATAAAATAATCTTATTACTATATTATTTTTATAGGAATCTTCGAATAAAGGCATTATTGATTCTGGGAGCGAGGATGATTTATCTGTTTTGGGCGACGGGGATATGGTCAATATAATTCATATTTGTTTATAATTTCTATTTTTATTTGATTATATTAAGAAATGTATGAGTGTAATTGTACTATTTTTTAGGGAGATATCAGAATGTATTTTATAATACGTTCTGCTACGGTACATACATCGGAAGGTAGTCCTCGATTACCGGACCGGCGTCGATGTAAATGGTGCTTGTTTCGAGAAGGCAACACAGAAAAACAGTATATATGTGTGAGAATTAAAATTGCCGATTACAATGGTGGCCAACGTTCATCGTTGTTTGTAGATGTTACCATACTAACAATAATTATATCACTTTTTGCCATTTTGTACAATCATTTTATAAAGGTATTATGACAACAGGCAATCCTGTAGTATGAATCCAAAAAATATTAAGTTGTGTATATCTTGTAATATGTATGTATTATTAAATAACACCAGATTGTTAACTCCTCTACAAAAATACTGTGCTATAGCTAATGTGATACTATAATATTTATCAGTTTGTACTATCTGTACATAAAAATAAGTGTATTTAACAGTTTTGTGTATTTATTTTTAAGTTTTATAATATTGTATGTTTATATTTGGTTTCGATGATTTTAAATTTGTAAATAGATTTTATTGTTTTTTATTTTTGTACAATAAATTTTTGACTGCATATTTCTATTTTATTTTTATCTTTAGCTTATCAAGGAACAATATCTTTCGCAAATTTCACGATTATTCAAATTTTAGCTCGAAAATAAAGGTTTCAATTTTGAATATATTTTAACGTATTTGGAAAATAACAATTATTCTAAAACGTTTAGTGTTATAGTAATTATCGGTAGCTTTTATCGAATATTCACATTTATTCTCTCATATCAATATCTAATTTATTCAATACTAGCTGACCCGGTGAATACCGTATCACCTAAAATCTTCTTCTTTATTCTCTCTAAAATAAAAAACGGTTTGACCGATTTGTATTTTATGTACATTTTGATTAATAAATCAATCTTAGTCAACCTTCCAACTTCAATTCGTTCAGATCAATAGAAATATATCTAATATCGATTTTGTTTTTCATTTCTTTTAGTTATTGAATAAAACTTGTTTATTGCTGAAATGTCATTTAATTATATGAAATATAAATATAGGTGGATTGGAACTTCGCCCCTTGACGCGGCGTCCATACTTACTACCAACTGAGCTATCATTTCCTCGTTACTTTTTATGTTATAAGATTTAAAAAATATCTGTTCGGTTTTTTTCTATATAAATCTTGTACTGCCAGTAAACGAACACAATAAAAAAAGGGTTATTCATTTTGGTACAGTCGTTCGGAAGTTATGCGTGTACATACATTTCGGCGATTCATTTTTATATCTATATTATATATTACGCTAATAATAAAAGTAAAAATAAAATAGTAATAATAATAGCCTGTTATTCAGTTTGACTTAACATATTCAATTACACAGTTAATGATAATAACTTATATCTAAACTAAATAATATCAGAAAAATATAATAAAAAAAATTTAATAGTATATCCAAAATTTTTTTATCGATATATTTGTTGTCTGCGATAACACTAGTATACCATTTTTCTCTTTTGACTTGTCATGTCAATAAGGTAATGGAATGTCAATTTTGGCGCTTACAACCTTTTGAATTGACGTTAATATTAGGCTTTCGTTAATGGTTGAGGTGTTAAGAAAAAAGACTGAAGCTTTCTTAAAATATAAGACAAATTTAAAATTCAGACATTAGAAATACACAGGAACATTTTCGACCAAACATTTGTGAACTATTTTCACTTTCCTTATATATTCACACTTATAATTATTATCACTTAAAAATATCATTTTTTTAAGGGACCTATACTGTTAGCCTAAGATGCATTTACAGTTTTACCGAACTAGCAAAAATACTTTTTTTTTTTTTTTTTTTCGAATCGACCTACACTGTTAGTCTTAGGTGCTTTTACAGCTTCACCTGAACTAGTGGGGTAAGCGCGGAAGGCGCTCAAACCCGCGGGGCAACTCGCACAAGGGTGTCACTAGTGACCGAACCTCGGCTTGGGCTGTTGCCGAATCGCGAACGAGAAAACGAGCACGGTACTAGCTATTAATGAGAGAATATTATAATAATGCAAAAAGAAAAAATCTAAACTAACTGATCCCCTTAGGGATCTGATAAAAAAACTTATTTTAGATTGTACTGTGCGTCCTTCCTACCTAACTAGCGAAAGACGCGAGTATCTAACCTAGCAAAAATACAATTCCGTAGGTGACAGGTACACACCAAGAATAAACATCTTGAGTGCGATGTAAATCGACTTTAACGCCATCTAGTCATCCTGCATTGAACTAAACAATGTGTATTCCAAACTCTTAACAAGACATACATAGACAGTCATGAACTGCTGGACAACTGACTTTAAGATTCCTCCTCAATATCCTCGCTATTCAATTATCCTTTTCGAGTATCCGTTTAGAAAAACCGTTTAAGGTATATTTTGCCTTGTCTAGAGAATGAGTAGATTATATATTAGTAAACATTTTACATGAAATTATTTAACATTCAATTATATAAATTTAAATATTGAACCAGGTTACTCAAACATTAACTTAAATTTAAAAAATATTTTATCCTAATTTTCGTTCGTAAATTAATTCGCGGCGATAGAATAAGCAAGCTAAGTTTACTATTAAAATTGTATATCCTAATGTAATAATGTTAAAGTATGTATATATATATATATATATATATATATATATATATATATATATATATATATATATATATATATATATATATATATATAGCTAGTCGATATAACAATTACCGTAAACTATGTTATTAAATTATGAATAAGATTAAAATAAATAAAAATAAATAAACAACAATTAAATAGCTATTTAATTCTCGATACTAACAGACTGCTTCTGTATGACTGTTTACAAATGCGATACATTCACTGTAACAAGACTTTAAAAGAACATATTTAATACATTCCAAACAGCGGTAGAAAGTACTCGTCAGAAGCGGCTAGTCGTATTTATGACATTTCGAGTTTTGACAAGTTTATATGAATATAGAAAAGAATCCAACAGCTATATACAAGAATGTAAGTCATATCATTATTACTCGGAATACCTCAATTTGTAATATAATCATACGTTTACATAAAAACCTCTGTGTATCGTTCCGGAAACTTGTTTTGCAATAAAAAAGATCCCTCGGAAAACCCCTTTCATTTCCTCGTAACTTTTATTCGCTAGTAAAACTGCTCGGCAATTTTTTTTCACTGACTAAGCATGTAAGCTGGGAACATTAGGGTCTTGTGAAAATATAGCTTAAAGCTTGTAAACTCGTTTGAGGTTGTTTTTCTCGCAACGTATAAGCATTATATCAAATACTAGTGAATTCTTAATAAAATATATTTTCGTGCCGTGGGCGATTTGAAAACCATTTTCACAATATATTACCTGGTATTAGATACAGTTACAAGTTAAAAAGTACATTGTGAAGCGATGATAGTTCAGTGGTTGTACGGATGCCACGTCAAGGAGCATGAATTCGAATCCACCTTTTTTTTTTTTTACGTGGGTAAATTCGTTTACGCATCCCCTCCCAGTCTGGAGGGATTAAGAGAGGTATGTGGGACTCGCCCGGCGCTAGCCGCCGGGAATACCCACTAAAACCCCACGGCCATCTGTCGCCTTTCTGGGGTGAGACGGGTCCGTGCTTGGCAATCACCGTGTCACCCCAGCGACCGGCCCGGCCTGATTTTAAGCCGGGCCTCATCTGGGCAGCCTGGCAAGCTGCCCTATCCTTTTGCCGGACTGGTGCTTTTGTAATGGGAGGTGGGTCCCCTGACCCACTCCCCCAGTCCGGCATTAGGGCGGCGGAAGAGCTCGGACAAACCGGCGCCTCCTGCCGCCCGTTCTTCTGCGTCGGAGAGGGTGTGCGTGGGCATCTGCCTCACGCGCCCTCTCCGCAGCCTCCTTCTGTGACATAACCTCTTCACAGAAGGAGGCCACTTCATTCCAAACACTCTCGCTGCCGAGCATGGCTCTCACCACACCCGACAGCGAGAGGTCCGCCCCGACCGCCGCCGCCAGAGTGCGGCGCGGCTCAGACCACACAGCACACTCAGAAAGAGTGTGCTGCACAGTGTCCTCCGCGGCACCACACTCGTGGCAGGCGCTGTTGGCTCCCTTCGAGCGATCTTGTGCAGGTACCATCCGGAGCAACCGTGCCCGGATAGCACCTTTCGAATCCACCTACAATGAGCTATAGCTTTCGGGAAAAAATTATGCGATGATAGCTTACTGATAGTGTGTACGAATGCCACGTCAAGGAGCATGAGTTCGAATCCACCTACAATGAGCTTGCGCTTTCGGTGAAGCAATAAATCATGACGGAACCAAAGCATGGTGGTAGGGTCTTTGCTAATGGATAACAACCACCCTCAAGTTGAAAATCTGTCGCCAAACACCGATAGGTATGTTCCGGCATGTGCACTTGAGAGCCAGCCTCTTCACAGGTTTAGCATATCAACCAACTTGGGCTGTATCGTCACTTAAGATCAGGTAAGATTATGGCCATAACGCTAAACCTGTAAACTGTAAAAAGAAAGTTCTTTGACACGCAGTCATGTAAAGGACAATGCGTCCACTTGTATAATAAAATCCCGCAATATCTGAATTGTTTTATTGAATCAAATGAATGAGTTGAAATAAAACATTTTAAAATAATTGTAAAACAGAACCTTGTTACAAAAGCGTATTATACAATGGAGATTAATTAGCAGATTGCATGATAGTAGGATTTTTTCTAATGCCCGCCTGGCTGACTACCACCCTTAAGTTGAAAATCTGCGGCCAAATACCATTAGGTGTGTTCCAGCAGTGGCACTGGAGAGCCAATCCCTTCTTAAAGGCCGGCAACGCAATTGTCATTCCTCTGGTGTTGTATGTGTTCATGGACGGCGGCGATCACTTACCATCAGGTGACACGCTTGCTCGTTTGCCATCTATTCCATAAAAAAAAGAATGCATGGGATTAAAATATTGTTAATATTTTTATGTTCGGTCAATTGTATTCACATGTTAAAAAGAGCGATTGCTGGAGAGCTTCCTTCGTCGTTTATCCTCTTCCAGGAAGCCATATTGTTTCAATAGCAGTAGTAGTTTTTTGACTTGAAAATAGGGTTATTATTATCTTATTTGTAAGAAATAAACGATTTGACTTGATTTGGTCAATCACTTCAAAACTACTGAATTTATCGTCATGGGACTATTGCCCATTCAGTGCGAATTTTTCGTTGTTTTTTTTATCAATTTACTCTTGTAAGTACATTGAATGTTATTTGCTTTTTAATTGCCATTTTTTTAGGGTTGCTAAAAGCCAGCGATGCCTAGTTTAGGGGGGCGAAAGGGGAGGGGGAGGTGACAGTTGTATATGTTAGCGAGGGATCAAGAATACGATATGTCGATTGTTTTTTTAATCTATATTATATAAAACTCTGAAATGTATGTACGCGCATAACTTTCAAACGACTGCATTAAATTGGATAATTATCTATTTAGTGCATTCGTAATTGTCCGAAGGTTTGCAAGAAAAAAAAAGAAAATATATTTTTTAAATCTCATAATATGTAAAGTGAGTAAGTGAATGTGACAAAAGGCTGTGAGAAATCTATATATAAAAATGTGTCTATGTATATATATATATAGAGTTTTAGCGAGTCTAAAGATCAACGATTGAAGGTGATACGAAGTTCACCTGGTCAGCTAGTCGTTTATAAGGTTATTGAGTTAGTTTAGTTTATGGTCAGAATCTCACCTGATGTTAAGTGACGTTGTGGCTTAAGATGGTTGACACGGTAAGCCTAGTTGGGATTGGCTCAAGTACAACTTCAGAAACACATTTATAGGTATTTGGCAGCAGATTTTCAGCTTGAGAGAGGTAGCTAGCCAGGCTGGCATTAGAAAAAGCCCTACCACCATGCTATGGCTTTAACACGGTGTTTTGCTTCACCGAAAGCTCAGTCTCGTTGTAGGAAATCAAACTTACGATTTACGCAGCATCCGTACATATTATATGGGCCATTATTGCTTCAAAAATAAAATTAAAAACATGTGCATTTTTAATGTCCGCCTGACTAGCTACCACCTTCAACATCATAATCTGCCGCCAAATACCTATAGGTAGGTCTGTTGCACGAGAGGCAGCCTCTTGATAGGTTTAGCGTGTTAACCAGCTTGGCCCACATCGTCACTTAACATCAGGTGAGATCGTAGCTACAGCGCTAAACCTATAAATTATAATAAAAAGTTAGTGTCGTGGAACACTCGGTTGGAATGAATTTTCTCACATAGTATATTATTTTCGACAAAGTATTATATTATTGACTAACAAATGCAAATAAATCAATTATTAGCGTCTGAAATTAATTAAATGTAACACACAGAGATAACTAATAAATTGAAGGAATAGTAGGAAATTTCGTAATTCATATATTTTTTCTGGCTACAAAAATAAAAATGTTATTGTAAATCATTCAATTCATCTAATTCATATACATTTAATATATATAATACGTTACAAAATAGTTGACACGTATAACGTGTACAAACTATACCTGCGCAGCCGTTAAGAACTTACTCTCTGCCTTGAGCCAATAAGCGAGCCGCTATGATAGGGCACAGCCAATAACATAACTCACGCGTTATGGATTAGCGTATATTATAGAAATATAGAACAGACTAAAGAAAGGGTCGTGACGGAAAAATCTTTCATTTTGATTTGTCTTGTTTCTATACTTATCGTGAGATAAGGTACTTCGGTAAACAAAAATACTTCTTACGTGTGTAAAATAAATAACGCGTTTATCTAAAATTTAATACATCGTACGGGGCTTTGTATTATACTTCACGACAATGATTAATGGATGTTCTCATAGATACCTCACATAAAATAACTTTGTAACAGATATCCGCCTGATTTGATGTACCTACAATGAAGTGAAAAGGTAGCTTAGGATCTCTCGTGAGTCGAAAAGTTTTATAAAATTTAGTCTATCAGTGTTCTGGAATATTCCATTACTTTCGTGATTTGTTCAGAAATTGTTTTTCAGTTGGGAAATTGAGTAAATGTGATGTAAGAGATTTCTCAAGACCGCTGTACGGTGAAATTGAGTTAGGGTGTTCCTACATTGAAAAACTACCTCACAGTGACTTGCACTCGGGTCTCTCATTTCAGGGTAAACTGCAGTGATTGATTAGACAGTGAATTGAAGCATTGTACTGATTCAAGTATAGCACGCTTGGGTATACGCTTGATTCAAATAGACATATTTTGTTTAAGCAAAGCATCGTATACCACTTTTGCGTATAGTGATTTAAAAGAAAAGAAACGATCTATATATAGATATCAAATATGTCTCTGTAATAGTATATTGCACCCCTCATAAGCGAAGCGTTGAGGAGGGTACTAATGTTACATCACACAAAACAACTGATTTTTTATACTTAAAATGTCTCTATTTATCATATATTGCACTTGTAAAATAATATATATACACACATATCAAGAAAAACACTATTTTTAACACTCATGGTATTTTTGATGCCATTTTTGTTATTTAAACTAGTTAAAAACTGTTTAACAGTGTTCTGTCTTGGACGTCCGTGTGTCTGTGTGTGCGGATCCTGTATGTTATCACGATAACGACCGAAATACTTTACTAATCTTTAGTCTTTTTTTTTCTTACGCTTCAGTATAATTACATACATACATAGTATCATGCCTCTCTCACATAAGGGTAGGTAGAGACCACATCCCTCCACTTGCTACGATCCTGACGTACATCTTTCGCTTCTTCTACTTTCATATAGGATTAGGAATAGTTTAAATGTAGGAACAAGTTTGTTGGCCGTCCGCAATCGGTATTATGAACGCGCACGTTTCAAATGACTGAAATGTATGAATTTTGTTGTGATGTTATTCTTTGTGTTATATAAAGTAACTAGTCTACCATAAATAAAAATGTATCTTTGAATAGTTCTTGGTTTTTTTGCTATCAAAAATACGTTTATTTTATTCATTTCTGTCTTATAAATTTATTACTAAGCAGAACTGCATTGACATAATTTGCATAGTTTGCATTTAAAAGTTACGAGAAATCAGGCTTTTATCTGTGGTTTTTATCACTGTGTACCTATCATAGTATTGTATCACCGTGAAAATTATATAATTATTACTCGAGTAGAAAATCTACCATCAAGTACTGGCTTTCCACTAGGCTTAGCGTGTCCCTCTTCTTGGGCAGCATCGTCACTAAAATCAGATGAACCTGTAAAACTTATAAAGTATTAAAATGATGATTAATTAGCAACCTCTTATCTTCCTTAGTTCCTTGCCAAAATTAATGATTTTAAAGTCTATACTTTCTATAGTTATTAGAGTTTTAGTTTTCTTTGTTCCATTAAGGTAAGAGAAGATTTACCATTAAGGCTATTTACAATATAATTAAAGAGGATATTTAATACCTATGTAGTTACTAAACAATCATGGGCGGTACTCATAAATAGTTATCCCGTGTGGGATTCGAACCTACAACAGTCGTCACGGGGGCAGTAAGGCGACCGCTTGATCTATAATCTCTGTGTAAATATATGTATTTTATTTTTTTAATTAGAACTTGACGCAACCAGATGGAAGACAAGATGAATTTCTCGAATGTTCCAACTTATTATAACTTTAACTCATCTAATTTTTAAGTTGTGATTAAGTTATTTAAGTGGAATAGTTTTGTATTTGAGAGCTTTCAAAAATCCGTAATTACGTAACTTTTGATTTCGCAACCGAATTTTACATTTCACCTCTAGAAGTGAGCTTTATGATACAACCGAAGCTTTTTGAATCGATGATAGCTCAGTTGGTAGTGTGGACGGATAACGCGTTAATGGACCTGAGTTCGAATCCTAAGCATGGTGGTAGGGCTTGTAGCTAGTTGGCCATCTAGCTAAATACCATCCCAAGTTAAATCTGCCGCAAAATACCTATAGGTGAGTTCTGGCAGTTGTACTTGAGAGTTAGACCTTTCACTAGGCTTATCGTGTCTACTGTTTTCCGTCACGTTTTCTATTAACATTAGGTGACATTATGACCGTAACACTAGAGAATAACACATAAGTCTCAACTGTTAAAAAAAAGTTGAGAGGTGTCAAGGGACACCCGGATGGAACGAAGTTGTGCACGAACTTGTGCAGAAACACTGTCAGGATTCATTATTATTATTATTTATTATGTACAAAAAACCTGTATACACTCAACAAAAATAATCTTCGCGACACCACACTGTTCAATGCGAAATAGAAATGAAAATATCTGGCTTGCTGTCTATAAGAGAGAGAGAGACAGACAGAGAAACATGCGCACGCCGCACAGCTTACAATAGCTTACTATAGCAAAAAGTGTCGTTACAACTTTTCGTGAGATTTTTTTTTCCGTCTAGCCTCCTTTCACAACGCGCGATAAGGAACTTCGTTCCAATAAAATAAAGGAATTAGCATAAAAATACTAAAAATGCAGAATAATGATGAATACCTGACTGCTTTCAGTCACAGAGACTGTTTTAACTCCGGCGTTCGTGGGCTTCGATGTGGCTAATGTAGCCAATGTTTTTTCTGAAAAGTGCGTTCGTATTGCTAACATGTGAGAAAATCGTTCCTACAGGTATAATTGATTGCCGCTGGTGGTTGGGCTTTCAATTTATTACTTCTGGTATCAAGTGCAGTACGTCGTTGTATTTCAAAGGCTTCCTTCCTTCGTTGCTATCAACGCTTTCCATTTCGGATGTTTTGTTGCCAGCTCCTCCCATTTCATCCCATTTTCATCATAGCTCTTCATATGACACTTCAGCACATCTTTGTATCTGAGGAGTCTTCCACCTTGTTTTCGGTTGCCACTCTTGAGCTCAGAGTAAAAGGCAAGGTTTGCTAGTCTCTCCTCAGAATACAATATCCTTAACAATAAAAATCAGTGTGCTTTGAAGGCATGTTTATTTCAGCTCAACTATAGAGGTTTATTTGCGTTGCTGTAATTTTGTTTGTCGTATGCCTTTCATACTAAGGCTATAAGACCCACATGTATACTTCTTTCTTTTAAAAGACACGTAACTTGCAGAGAGGACACGATGGAGTTGACTAGGAGAAGTGTGAAAACTCCATTGCATGCATTAAAATAATTATTGTTTTTGTAAACATTTAATTAAAATAATTCATTTGTATTCACGTATATTCACGTCATAGCTAACGAGGGATTATATACATGGCGTTTAAAGATTTTTCTAATATTTTTATCTTCCATATTTATGAAATTACTCGTATTCACTGATTTTAATAATATAAAAAGTGTCCTCTTTCGCAGTGTTCATGTAAAAATGTTCGCAAAATTTTGAAAGTCACGTCACGTCGAATACGGCTCGACGTAAGTGACACAATATGGTGATTATAATGTAACTTTATATCGGAACTGTGGTAAAGCTTGTAAACACTGATAACTGACATGTAGAACCTCTAGTTCATTGATAGGCGTTAGCGGTTTAGAAAGAAAAAGTATTATGTAAAGCTCTATTCACATGAACGAATGGTACACTGAAGAATGCACGAAAAAACGAAAGAAGGTGATAATGATAATAAGGCCTAACTTCGTTTAGTTTACGTAGGACAGAAATAAAACTGCATGGTGTCGATTGCAAGTTGTATTGACGAACGACTTAATAAAAAACAGTTTAACAACAGAAAACAATGATTGTGCGAAAGAGATAATTGTACATTAGAAACACCAGAAGGACTTAATTAAAAGGATTGTAATCGAGCAAATAAACAGATGAATAAAGATAAATTAATGAATAAACGAAAATAAATGAACGGAAATTTTGGTTTATCATAAATAATCCATTGGTTACTTCAATGCTACGAGACATTTTATTCGGACTAGCCGTATTGTGGTAACTATAAAAAAAAAAAAACACTTTTGTAAATACATTGTAAATAAAAATATGATGATTATAATCTAATGATTTATATCGAAATAGAAAGTATACGAAACAAATATATTAACTGTAGAAAAAAATAAGTAAGAAACAAGTTCTGACATATTATGTAGTAGCATCAAAGAAATAAATAACAGTAAACATTTTAACCTAGTGTTTTTAAAATAAACCTCTATGTAGTTAAAGCAAAGTAGTGTGATATTTTTAAAAACCAATGAAACTCTTAAATACTGTCGAATATCCTGTCGCGTGGATCAACTGTGTCGGCTGAAATTCGACTACCATGTACACCAGATGTAATACCCGGTATGGTAGCACAATTTTATTGATATACTTACTAGGTTTATGGTTATGACAACCATCTTACCTGATATTACTGATATAACCCAAAGTGGTGGAACTGGTTCGCTATTGCAATTTCCGGAAGATAGGTATATGGCGGTAGATTTTTAACTTGAGGATGGTGGCTAGTCAGGCGGACATTAGAAAAAGCCCTACCGCCTTGCTCTGGTTTCGCCACAATATTTTCCTTCACCGAAATCTCAGGCTCATTGCAGGGATTGGAACTTACGTCCATTGACACGGGTTCTGTACGCACTACCAACTGAGCCATCATCGCTTCAATGAGTATCTTAATCGCTAGCTTAATCGTATGTTGAGCACTGATCGAGCATAGTGACAGTATTCTTCTGTACCAGGTTGGGTCGTAACTATCATCTCATGTATGTTGGTTTATCGCGTTCTGAACTAACTAACCAATATGCAAGAGACATAGATCGTGATGTTGTTGAAGACAAATTGCTGGCTTTTTGTTAAAGATGCAATGGAACACACTTAAAGGTACTTGACGACTAATTCTGAATCTTAGGGTAATAACTAGCCAGACGGACTTAAAAACGTATTCTATATCGATATTATATCTTCGTCGCTTTTTTGCCTTTATGGTAATCTCAGGTTCCTTACAGTTACTCGAATTCACGGCAGTCGAAGTCGTGCACATCAATACAATTTATGGACACGATACAAACGAGACAATCTTACTTGCACGCCTTCCATTTTGTAATAGCATTCCACCATAATATAATTACTTTTAAAATATATAATGGCGTTTTGTAAAATTATTTGGAGATCATACTATTCATACTAATATCATAAATGTGAAAGTGAGTTTGTTTGTTTTTTGCGCTTTACCACCTAAACCGCTGAATAGATATAGCGAATTTTGATATAAATATAGATGGAAACCTGAAAATAGAGATAGGTTATTTATTCTCGCAAAAAAAAAAATACAGATGAGGTAAAGAGAGGGTTAAACTGTGTATGAATCTTTTTATTGTGTTACCCGATTTGTTTGACAAAATAAAAAAAAGAAACTTGCTAAATAAAAGCTAGTAATTATATAAAGGGGTTAAAAGTACTTCACTTTTTATACGTGTCTTTATATATATATATATATATATATATATATTTATTATAATAATAATAATTATATATATATATATATATATTTAATTTTTTTTATATATATAATATAAAATAAATATGTGAATACGAAACGTTGCAGTATTCTCTGTTTTTTATATTGAGTTCATATTTATTGATTTTAGTATAATTAAAAATTGAATACCCTTTCTTACCATGAATAGTACATTATTGCAAAGGCCGTGAAATAGGCAATTGCAGGTCGAGTATGAGTTTGATTTCACTAATACGAGACAGGCAATTGTCATTTCCGTCGAGGTATATATAGTGCTTTTCAAAAAAGAAAACAGGAAAGGATACTGTTATATTATACATTTATTTTAATTAATATTAAAAGTTACATTAGTCATATCGGGGTAATTACTAAAATAAAATGTTCCCCGGTACATTTATATTTGCTTGTTGGACTTATGACGAGGTTTGCAGGTGGGCATTGGATGTAGTTGTATGTATGGTTGAATGATAAAAGAAATCCAATTAAGGAGTATTTAAGAACTTCAGCACGGGGCTTCATATAACATTGCAGGGCGTTGTAATGTTCCAAATTCAAAAAACGCTCCTACAATGGATTTCATTTTCTTTATCCGTAAAGTCGATAATTCGCGCGTTCTTTTTTACAAAATAATGACAATGTTTCCATGCATGTTTGAGAAAAGGATATTTTATTAACATATTTTTTTTATGATTACGATAAATTATAATAGTCGCTAAATACTCATCACTGACGTTACGTAAAATGACGAATAAGGAGTGGCGGCCATATTTGTGTTACGCTAATTGAAATTCGTAGCAAGTGAACAAACATTCGGCGACATATCATCAGTCTGTGTATAGTGTCCGGCCTCCTTTGGACACGTTCCCGCACCTCTCCCTGTAATTTTAGTAATTGAAGGTTAATAAATGGTTTCTATATCATCCACTGGCTTATATTTAGCTGCTATTTTGTATACCAGTGTTTTCCAACGTTACACAGTTTTATTTATTGTGTTTTCACTACAATGTTATACGACGTAATTCTTGTAAAAAAAAAAAGTGTTTGAACACACACTTTGGTATATCGAGTCGCGTTATTGGTAGCGCATACCAGGCCCTAGTACTGGCACCGCTATATAGTGGAAGCAGAATGCGATTGATGAATGCATGTTAGACGAGGGAAAATAGGTGAAGACAGGTCGTCATAGACGTGTTAATACAAACGCAAACGAACTTCACGCAATATCTACCAGTAAGGCTTAATTTGTATTTATTATAGAGATTCATTTGTTTTACTATTAGTAAAAATTTGATTCTTGACATGACTAAATATTTTTACCGTCCATTTTTAGCAATCAAATCTTTAGGTAAGACTGTAGTACTTACGGCTATCGCTGCCGCTAGGGCTTAATATGTTTATCGTTGGTCACCACTGGTTAGGGATCTTCAGATTAGACTCGTAAAATGTCCCTCTCGTAAAATGTTTCCCGGATGTGTTATATACTAACTACGTCTGTATGAATTGTTGTATACTTACAAATTGTTCTTTTGACTTTAATTAAATATTTCTTCGGTTATAATGTTGCAGAGTACTTTTACAACTGCGAGTAACAAAATGCCGTTTGCAGTTTGCAAAAGTTGAACAAACTTAGTGTTACAACAGTTCTCATTTGTTGTTAAAGTTTGTGTTCCGTTTGTTGGCTCTTGTATTCAGTTTGATAAGTTTCAATTAATTAATTTATTAAGAAACAAAGCAGTTTTGAAGCATGCTATTTATAGAAAACTGTTTTTTTGTTTACAATACTTGATCCTATAAAGTTTCGATGTGTGCGTGTTTTGAGAATTTCCGCAGAAGATATTCCGCATTGTGTCATAGAATTCTTTTATCTCTTTAGAGCAATGTTTTTACGCGATTTGCAGACAGTTTTAGATTTTTTTCAGATATGATAGGTCGTAACAATTGTATTATAGCTGTATTCATTGATATAGTTTCCAGGCAAAAAGCCATTACAGAACAAAGCCTTCACCAACAGGGCCAAGTTAACAACACTGTTAATCTCGTCTCTACGTTGACGAAATGGGATTTACATAAATTCAATATCCCTGTAAATGCTTGATAATCGTTTTAATATGGTGCGAAATTGAGAGGCCAGCTTCGCGACTCTCCAAACGAAATCTGCATTGGCAATTATATTATGTAAATTTTTACCTGACGGTTAGATTGGACCCTTTTTAATATCATTTCAATGGTATAGTTACATTTTTCGGATAGCTATAGATATGTTTGTATTTGACCGTCAGTAGGAGGTTTTTAAAAAGGAATGGCGAATATTTGTCCTTTCAACAAAAAAAAAAAATTATAATATAAATACTTAAAACTAAGATAAACCTTCAAGCTCAGGCGAACGAGCAAGATTGATTATTTGTCATTGCTTTATTGTTCCACGATATGTAATTAGATGTAGTCAGGGTTTTACAATGACTCACGTGGGAGTTTGCACTGCGACCCGTGTCTGCATTATATGGGCCTCGGTATGTATATAGGCATTGTAGTAGGTAACACGTGTAACATCCACTGTCACGCCTTGCCAGTTAAACGGAGGCGTAAATAAACGTGAATTTATTATTGACTGTACCTTCTTCGGTAAGGTACAAACTTTAAAAATATATCTTTAAGCCACCCAAATACTGTTAGTTATATATCCAGGGTCGGATTTACCTTAAGTGCCGCCCTGGGGCACGATGAAAAGTACCACCCTGTTAGCTATATCCTGCGATATTTGAGTAAAAAACCGGAGCATATATCTGAATAAATATATTACGCCGCTTATAGTTGAAAAAAAATATATATCCAAGTACTTACGCTAAGAATATACGTTATGATATTAAAAATCATAATTACTCTACATTTTTTTAAAGACAAACACGTCGAATTTTTTATTAACCGCACCTAGTGTCCGTAGAGTAAATCCATCATTGTATATTATATTTTTTATGACTTTTTGATGTTATAATCTAGATTTATAATATTGTAAGTAATACAAATAAAATGTATTATATTCAATTTCAGTACTCTTTTTAGCTCATTATTTATTTAATTTATTTTATATGTTATTTAATGTGTTACACAATGGATCTTTATAATCTGTTTTTTTTTTATTGTTAATGTTTAGCGTTATGGCCATAATTTCACCTGATCTTAAGTGATGATTCGGCTCAATCGGCTTTATCGCTAAAACGTGCGTTAATTTTGACACAAATTTTCTGGATTAGTATATATTTAAAACAAAAATATAGGACCATATCAATTTCGAAGATAAATGGTTATGAACAACGTAAAAAAAAAAAAAAAACAATTCTGACAGGGTACGGAACTATCAAGGTAGGTACGTAAAATAATCTTTTACGGTAATGTTATTGTAAGTCGTGAAACTAAAGTACGGTGTAGTTAAGGCCCGACGGTATCGGAATACTAAAATCGAAACACTTGCGCTAACTGTTTTAGCTCTGAAACTGACGAGATTATAATATGTTATTTTATAGGTTTAGCGTTTTCACTACAATCTCACCTGATCCCAGTTGAGTGTGATAGCGAGCTAGATGGGATTTAGAAAATACTTTACCATCATGATATGTTTTATCGGCGATGTTTATCTACACTTATGAAGTGATTCCTTCACAGGCTTAAGCGTGTCTACCAACTTAGGCCGTATCGTCACTTAAGATTAAATGAGATTATGGCCATAGCGCCAATAAAAAAAAAGATTATAGCACAGTTGATAGTGAGTTCGAATCTCTGCAATGAACTTAAGCTTTCCGTGAAGTAATACATCGGCAATCGTTTCTTCCAATTAGTTTGGTATGTTACCATCTCGGACCACAAAAGGTGAGATTGGAGTCAAACAATAAAACTTATTAATATTAAAAATATATTTCTAAATGGTATTTTAATACACTTTCCATTTTTATGCAGACTGTGTTCACGTAACGTAGGATTTAAGTATATTAGGCTTAAAGAAAAAAAAACTATACAAGTTGTGCCCGCGACTTCGTTCAGGTGAAACTAAACCTGAAACCTATTTACGGTATCGTGATGTTGAATAGCCTTAAGTCTTCTTCAATGACGCAAAAGGTTTTTAAATTTCGACTAGTACTTCCTAAAATCAACACTTTCAAACAAACTTTTACGTTTTGTAATATTAAGGTAGATTATAAATTAGTGCTGCACTGGCTAACGATTTGACTCGCATACACGTAAAAATTAAACTGTATTTTTTTTTATATAGTGCTATGAACCCCATTTTACGTGATGTTAAGTGACCCAAGATGTTGTTAGATGACTCATCTTTTAATATTACAGAATAATATTTGTAGTTTTCTTTGTTACTAACGCGGTTTTCTAAATGAGCGCTTCGGCAAAGATTAAATTAATTATTTATTTTTATAAAATCCTTAGACAGTATATTATAACAAAACAAACTGATGGCAAATTTTTTTTTGCGGCTTGGTTTCATTATTATCCACACCGCTTAATTCATTTTATTGGCTAACGTAGCAGAATGTATGTTAAATCCGGGTCAAAACTCTTAACCACGTATATGAATATGAAATTATTATAAGTAATTACATTCTGTCACATTCAGCGTATACAGTAGGACCTCGTTAAGTCGAAGCTCGATAAGTTGAAACCGCCAAATTTCGAAAAATTTTTGTTCCCTTCGCTTCGAACACCAAAACCCCTATTCTCTATAAGCCGAAAACTCTATAACTCGAATTTTTTAGCGTCTTCCACGATGTTCGACTTCTAGAGGTCCTACAGTATTTGTTTATATGAAGCGTGTTTCTGACTGTGAGACAAAGATGTGTTTAACTTTTTATTTTAACTTGATATTTGGCTTATTTAGTGATGAAATGAGTTATTTGTTATTTTTAAATATAATTATTTAGTGCTAGCTGTGTCCGCGTGTTCGCGTGGAACTATGATTGTATTAAATCGTATTCATTAAAAAAAAAAGCGTTGTCTAATCTTTGTTACTTAGGGCTAATGTAGCATTCTAAGTATGAAAGAATATTTAAGAAGATTTTTGAAATCCGTCTCGTAGATCTTGAATTTATTTATTACAAACAAAAATACAAATCTTTCCTCTTTATAATATTAGTATAGATTATTTATAACATACCAAATGGTGGTTCAATGGCAAGGTCTTGATACCCAGCATAATAGCGAGGACCTGGGATTAGTAAATGATCTCACGGCGATCGGCTCTGTCACTTTACCGTGAGACTAAAAATAGAATGTTATTTTAAACAAGCAGATATAGTATGAAAACTCGAAGCAACACGAATAATTTTGTATAGATAACTTATGTTAGTAATTTTTTAGGATCAGCTGGACGTCCTACGAGTGAATCGGATATTTTCTAGGACACAGCATATGTTATTGTAATACATTATTATTAGCTCACCTTCTTCAAACACCTCCACCTTCAATAAAATCCAATGATTTTGAAGTAGATATCAGTGTAATATTAACTTGCCTTCTTGTCAGTTTATCTGTTAGATATAAATATTTTTCTGAGTTTCAGCCCTCGGAGTACTGTTTGATAATGACCTTCATGAAATTGCGAAATGAATTTACTTAGTTTGCAACCGTAAAGCGACATAATCGCTGCTCGGTATTGACCATATAGCGCCTATTTATTTTAATATATATATTTAATAGATATAGTTTTTTTATTATAACTCTTGTTTACACTGACTAAAATAAAATTGAATCACACATCAATTCACTTATCACCTGATCTTTGAAACTACATGAGTGACTTATTTATTAGGTGAAATTTGGCATGCATATTCCTTTCACAAAGTTGACACTCACTGAGAACCAATTTTATTACCACGCGCGGCCATTATAAAAACACGAAACATGCTGCGGGAAAAAACTAGTCTATACTAATTATAAATAGTCTTTACTATATTATAAAGAGGAAATATTTATATTGTTATATGTTTGTAACGAATAAACTCAAAAACTACAGTACTGATTCCAATAATTCTTTCTCTATTAGAATGTTACACTATCCCTGAGTAACATTAGGCTATATTTACGCGTATTACTACCAAAAATTAGGGAGTCCTACTAAATAAAGTTTGTTTGTTTGTTTGAACGAGCTAACTTTAGGAACTACCAGTCGTATTTCAAAACTTCTTTTTGTATTTGATAGAGTAATCATTGTCGAAGGCTATAAGCTATTTATCATCACGCTACCACTGATAGGAGCAAAGCTGTATTAAAAAAAGTTACAAAAACGGGCAAAAATTCTTAATTCATATTTAATTCTACTTACAACAATACTGACACAACCATATCCACAATTAGAATATAATATAGAAACATTTAGAACGTATGCAACGGATACTAAGTAGGGAATGCAGACAGTACATGTCGTTAAGAAAACTCGCAGAGATACAATTTGCAGTGCAATAAAATTGTCAGTTCTTAGATAAAGTATACATACATCCATTATTCATTGCATGCACTTCATGATATACTTTATTTTATATTTCAATTATTTACATTTTCTGTCTGATTTAAAAATGTAATGTAAAAAGATATTCTCCTTTAAATAAAATTCATCAAACTTACCAGCTCACCCGGCGAACTTTGTACATAACATTCACTGAATATGTTGCTAACTTTTAGCTAAACTTACGTTAGGATTTTATTAACGTAATAAAACTAATACTAAATATATTATTTGCTTGTCTGGTTGAAGACTAATCCATCAAATCGGATATCTTTAAAATCGGTCCAGCCGTTGAGTCATTAGTGGTTTAACTAGCCCGAATTTGTCTTATGAATATAAATTATATTTTTCTTTATTAAGTTTTCCCTGTGATTTTTTTTACATTTTTATAGTTATTCTGCTATTGTGGGCGGACACTAATATAAAAAATCAGATATCATTGAAATTGGTTCCGCCGTTCGTGAGTTATAAGTGACACAGAGTTGCCCAAACGCAAGACAAAGACAAGACATAAGCCAGTCTGGGTCTTGTTCTCGCAAGTCTTGTAATTGATTATTAACGTATTGATATATATTTAACTAGCTGTATCCGCGACTCTGTTTGCGTGAAACTAATATTTGATAATATTTGAATAAAAAATGTTATGTAGTCTATGTTATTGAGGCATAATGTAGTATTCTAATGGTAAAAGAATCTTTGAAATCGCTTCATTAGCTCGTGAGTTTATTCGATACAAACAATTATTATTATATGTATATAATTATACTTAGGAGTACATTATTTGTTGCAAGGTCAACAAAATTTGACAACGTACGTTCTGAGTACCTGGAAATTTAATTTTTGGAACGTCGGCGACGCAAGGTTCGTAAGACGCGGCGATGAAACAGCAATAAGCAGGTTGTGATAGATTTGTAGGTAAGAATTCTAGACTAGTAGACAAGGTCTTTCAATAAATTGCATTAGTGGTTGCAACTTCTTCTTCCACAGCGGCAGTAGAGTTTTGCTGTGGAGCCATAGAAGTATGTCTATAATTTGACATTTCATTCAAACATACTATACTGCGGTACTTACAGGGTATGAACAGCGCCATCGAATGCATTTGAATTAAGTACTGGGCCGTAAAACGCGTAGTCTTATCTTGTCTTGGATTTGTCTTATGTTGTTCTTGGTCTTGCGAAAATTTAAATACAGGATTAAAACCGACTTTGGGCGACACTATAGTGGCGCAACTAACTGGAATTGGTTATATGTACGTAAACATATATAGATCAAGACGGCGTTACGTTGCTATTTTCATTAATCAGTATCTCTGACATAGCGCTACTTGTTTACGTTCAGAGATAGTATGAAATAATTCTACAAGCAAAAGTAAATAAACGAGGCAATATCCATGGTGTTTTGTCAAATGCTGTTAGAATTTTTTTAAATTATTTATATCTATAAATATGGATAACAGATATAATCTCTTTGAGTCCAAATTCACCCCCTGTTGGGCATAGGCCTCCTCTCGCTTGCGTTATTTATAGACGTGATTGATGTGACCGCGACTTCGCGTGAAACTAAAAACCATTTCTCAACTTTTTCGCCGAATCCTAATTTTTTATTCTAAAATCAAAGTAGCCTAAGTTATTACTTATAACCTCAGCTTCTTTCAGCGAAAGCCGAGCCGAAATAGGTCCGGCTATTTCAGAGATTAGCCGGAACACAGAGACATACAAAAATAAAAATAAATGTTATTTTTTTATATGGGTACTGTATACACATTCGTATGCATTTAGTAAAAAGCTATTATTTTGACACGATAAATAGATACTTCAGTTTTATTTATTTATATAGATGACTAAAATATTTCGGCAGTACAGCTAAATATACAAGAGAAAAGACATCGAATTGAATTCAGTAGTAGTCCGATAGCTTCTTGTATTGGTCAGTGAAGAGTGGATGTCTACAAAGGAGATCCTGGCGAAATAAATACCCTAAATTACTTACAACGAGCTGAAACCTTTGTCTTACGTAGAACATTAAGATCGTGTTCTGTATATTATCACCTATCGTAACCGAGGCGTGTCGAGAGCATGACAAATTATTCGTCGCGACGCCTCTCAAGTTGTAGAATTATGTGTGGAACACTTGAAGTAATGTTACCTCAGTGTAATGTAAATCATGCTGTGAATATACAAGAACCGTTTACATTGTTATTATTGCCTCCGAATCTGCTGTCATAGTAGCTTAGTCACAATTTGTGAAACGACGATAACTCATTTGGTGGTGTGTATGGACGCCGCGTCAAGGGACGTGTGTTCGTATCCACCTACAATGGGCTTGAGTTTTCGGTGAAGGGAACCATCGTAATAAACCATAGGATGGTGGTAGGACTTTTGTAATGCACACCTGGCTAGTTACATATAGGTGTGTTCCAGTGTTTGTACTTGAGGGCCAGTTCCTTTACTACGCTTAGCGTGTCCACCATTTTGGGTCGCATCGTCACTTAACATCAGGTGGTCATAACTCTAAAGCAATAAACCATAAAAAAAAACTATAACTCTCTCGCTTCATTAGCCGCCACGAGCCAAGTTTACTCGAACGAGCGTCACACAAAAACGTTAAAGATCGGAATTTCAAAGCCCTCCCATAAGAAGTTTCACTTCAATAACAATGGTCTATAAAGAAGGAAGAAAAAGGAATTTTAGTCTTTTTTTTGTAATAAAACAAATCAATAGGTTTGATTTATAGTTATTACGTTGAAATAAGCTCGGCTCGGGAAGTTGTCGAGTTCAACTATTTTATAGGGACATAAATACGGTCTATAAATTTTTATATCTCATTTCAAAGAATGATTTGCGGCCACTCTAATTATAATAATTTCAGAACCTCATCCCTTTGATCCATTTTTTTTTATTAATTTATTGTTAGCATTGTAATAAACGACATCATTAATAGGAAACCGAAATAACGTTTATACACAAGAGTCTTGTTTCTTCGGCATTTAAAACCCTCTTATAGTGTTTCTATGATATTAAGTAGGTATAATCGTAGGGTTTAAGTCAGTGAAAATAATTGAAGAGTTATGGTTCTAATTTATATAATTAGAATCGAATATTTTTGTTGTATCATACAAACATATACGATATTCAAAATAAGAATGTGACGATTAAAAAAAAACAATAACGTTTGATGAAACATAAATGACGGTGTTGAGTTTAAAATTATTGCGTTTATTTATGTAACTTTATGTGTATACTGAAAACGAAGTTCCTTATCGCACGCTACGGATGGAGGCTATATAAATGGAAATGTAAGATTTATCCATCACAGCTGTTCCATACCACGTCTACTGCTTATTAATATGGAAACATAATAATGTTACATACTTTAAATTAATGAGATGGAGGGTAGTTGATAACACGGAATACTATATAAGTGCGATACGAGGGCGGCTAAAGGTTGGTTCTGTAAGGGACCGCCCATGGCGCTGAATGTGGTACGACCTTTCTTTAATTATATATTTATAATCTCATTGCGCTTTTCCCGCTAACATTATTGTTGTTTAAGCACGTTCGCCACCAACCAGTTAGGTAGGTAGGTTGCACAGTAGAATCTTGCCTCGTTTGCAATGGCTCAACACAATCTAAATTTCTATCTGTTAGTTAGTATTCAGATCTCGTTGGATCAGCTAGATTCGAATCTCTTTCTTTTGAGTAGCCAGTAGTCTTTGACACGGCCAGCTAGGTTTGTACTCGTACAATCCTATCGTGCCACTGTGGCACAGTACAATCATTCTCCAAATTTTAGTTATTACCGCGTTCGATTCTTCTTCGCACCCCGGCAAGAGCCCAAGCCGAGGTTCGGTCACTAGTGATAGTGACACCCTTGCGTGAATTACCCCTCCGCGCTCGCCCAGAAAGTCTAGTGGAACTGTGAAAGCCTTTTAGTCTAAAATTGTAGGACCTTTAAAAAAAAAACACCCAAAGGTTAAGTTGAGTTAAGAAAGTTCGACAGACACATCGCATGAACTTTTTTTTTTTGGCAGCAAACAGGCAGCTGCAAACAACTGCAACACCAGGGGCATTACAGCCATGTTGCCGACCATGGACACCGTATTTCAATCCCTTTTTGAAGATCCCCATATCATAATCTTGGGGCAATACCGTATCAGGCAGTCTGTTCCAAAGATCTAACGTGTGCGGCAGGAACCGGATTACCTTTGCAAGCGAATATAGAAGAAAAAAAAAGTTTGCTATAGGGGCTAAGTAACAGCAGAATTAATTAAAACAACTTCATTGTACACTGAAGATATCTTAAAATAGTCATGACAGGTAGTGCGATTTATAATCGATGGGAAAGATTTATAATTGTTTTGCATTCTAACAACAAAAATGACTTTCATATAAACAAATGTCATGGTTTCTTAATAAACTTCGCAAATTCTAAAAATATTTTATATGTAATTATATGTCATCAATTAGAAAACCGTTTGTAAACTATTCAATAAATGACAGTTCATTTTTATTGAATATTGAATACTGCAACTTCGTTCGCGTGGAACTAAAAATGTTTTTTTTTTTTGTTTTTATAGTTAAGGTTTAGCGTTATGGCTGCAATCATATTTGATGATATGTGACGGTGTTGCCCAAGATGGTAAACATGCTAAGACTAAAGGATCGACTCTTTTGACGGCACATTTTCAATTTGCGGCTGGTATCTAGCCAGATTGGTATTAGAAAAAGCCTTACCATCATGCTTTGGTTTTCTCACTATCAAAAGACCGTGGAAAGGTAAACCTTTACCGAAAACTAAAGCTTACGTCCCTTAACGAGGCATGCGTACACACTACCACTAGCTATCATCGGTTCAAAATCACATTATTTAATATTTTTTACCCGTTGTTGTAACTTATGTCATACATTATATATATATATATATATATATATACAGAACATATCCGTGTTAGCGTGATGTTAAATAACCTAAATACTTTACTAAAATATGTCAAAAACGAATACAATTTTATAAATCCGACTAGTAGTTTCTGCTTTATAATATTAATATAGATTTCCTAGTAACAGAGATTTTAGTAGAAAAAACTGCGAAACCTTAACGTTAAATTCGTACAACTTGCGTGAATTGGCAAGGGAATTAAATTTTTACGATAGCTAATGGAAGACGATTCGATATAAATTTTCGTTTTCTCACCCTCTGAGAAACGGTTTTGTTAAAAAACATTAGAAACATTCTCGTATGAAAAAGACTGTTATAATAAAATCTAAATGATAGTTTGGATAGAAAAAGCGAAATAACTCGCAGAATAGATTCTTATTGTGACGATATATTTTCTCGTAAATATTGTATCGAAAAGATACATTATAAGTTGAGTTTATTGTGAAAACTTTCTGGAATATACAGAATGTTTTTATTAAAAAGAACAATAAAAAGTATCGTAAGTTAGAATTACAATTACTGTATTTTTTGTTCATTTTTTACTTAAAAACTGAGAAATCTACCATTTTTTATACAAGATAGTTTTTTATCGAAATAACAAAATAGCTATTAATCTTAATGACATTGATAAATAACTTAACATTAAAGTAACTTGTATATCTGTATGTATTAAAGGCAAGGTTAAAAAGGTAAGGTCAATTTTAAAACAGGTTCATTAATTTGGATCAGGTTTTGTATATGTCTACAGTACTTTTGTTTAAGTTAGCCGCTATAGTATTGCCAGATTAAATTATCTTTTAGTTTTCAGTTAGGTTAAATTCCGGTACCTATATGTACATTATACATACGCAAAGATAAAACAGTTCAATATCTTTTTCTGTCGTATCTGACGAATAATTTAATTTTTTTATCGGTTATTATTTGTGAACCAGTGTAATCAATAAAAAGATAGTATCACTTTTTTCACTTTTATAAGTATTTCCTCATTATTTTTATTACACACATATATATGCCAATGTAGTGTGATTGAGTTTAGCAGACACAAACTACTGCTGTATTCTACGATAGAACAGAATAGACGAATTCTTTATAACTAACCTCAGTCTATGACTTTGCTCGCGTTAATATAAACTTTCTCAATCTAAATGTTACTTTTTCATCACCCGAAGATAGTACTTTTTTCTATATGAAAGAACCTTATATCTGTATCTATAACCCTCATACCAATAATGCTAATTTTCATGGTGATCGGTTGATTAGCTACAGCATAGTAGTAGATTAAAAAATAAATAAAAAAAAGACGAACACGTTCGCCTTTATAATATTAATCTGGGGTTACCATAAGATACTCTTAAAAAACATTAATAATTACTCCAATTTTTGTCTTGAAGCAATGAAGGTTCAGTTGGTTGTTGTACGAGCGCCGCGTCAAGGTACGTGAGTTCGGACCCAGTTGCAATGAACCTGAGCTTTTGGTGAAGGAAAACATCGTGATAAAACCACATCATCTCAGTGGGGCTTTTTTAATGCCTTACTAGCCAATACCACGATCAAGTTGAAAATCTGTCGCCAAATCCACTAGGTTTAGTCTGCCCATTATCTTGGGCTGCACCGTCACTTATGTATAATCATGAGAGATTGTAGCCATACAAATCTATAAAAAAATACCGCGTAGTATTTAATAAGAATAATGCATTTAGATATGAAAGAAAACAGTAATAAATATGCATTAATTATATAAATGTAATCAATTAAAAACCAAAACAAAAACATCCCATCTAACCTTATACATAGGGCGTCACATTCATTGGCTGGTCGGTTTATTTTTTGTTGCCTCGAGAGTGGTGCGCCGCCATCGTCAGACCTCCGCCAAAAATTGAATGCGATCATAAATTTTACGCCTCCCTTATTGGGGTGTCTTATTGACAAATTGTTTTTTGTTTCTCGAATTAAATGTTGCTATTAGTCCAAAGTCCTTTGTCAGTTTACTGGGCTTATTCGATAAATTGTATCGTAAGAGACTGATTGCTTAACTCAGTCTTAGCTGGTTTTAGGTATTTTTTTGTTCGTCTCAAGTACCAGTATCGTATTTTGTTATGATATCTTTAAATGGTTATCCCAAGGGGTTCTTTTTTATATCGTAGTTTGGTGAAAAAAATGGCACTTGATGGTTACTACAGTACGTGCTAAAGACAATGCCGACTTCTAGAAGATAAATAATTCTGCAGTTTGGCACACATTGCCTGATTTCTAAATACCAGAGCCACTAGTAGGGTTACCACCGTGTGTATGGTGGTCCCAGTATTATTGTACACACTTGTCAAGTCTGTCTACTATTTCACTTTAATTGCAGTTATTTTTTACTAAAAATCTCTTTGTTTAGGATATATTATAAAATGCAGAAAACAGAGGATTTTTTTTAGGACTGGTCTCTGATTGAGTTAATTAGACTAGAAGAATATGTATACTCCACAGAAGATTCTAATAAAATAAACCTGTGTTTTATGTTTTACATGAATGGAATTTTTAAAGCAACTTAGTGAAGAAGGATTTAAGGTTACCAAGGCGCGGTGATACTTTGACCTTTACCAGAAGACCAGACCTTACCAAAAGAAGTTTGACAGCTGGCCCTGATCTTTGGCACTATGGGGGTTGAGTGTTATCGTGATGTCTTTTAATCTTCTCACAAGTCTCTGTCAGGACCTGGCCACGTATTGAGATTACGTGAAGCGATAGAAAGTTTGTAAATGATTTTTTTACAATGATAATAAACAAAAAAGACATATCATTGTTTGTTTTGTAGTTTTATTATAATACACTATTATGACTACACTGCACTTGATGATAAGCACGGTACAATTCAAAAACATGGCCATCGTTTTTATTGGGTGCAAGAATCTTGGTCGTTGGATGTACATTGTCCTGTCATGAAATGTGACCACACAGAAGAGACACTACGATGAGGTTATCACAACGTATGAGATGAATATCTTAGCATCGCAAGGATTTACCGTGCCGGGTCTATCGTGTGGAAAAGAGGAAAATTCTGCGTAGGCCCTAGTCCTTAGGTCATGGTCATATGCTTAAGAGGTCCCTACCCGACACAAATGCCAAATTTGGTATGATATATATATATATATATATATATTTATATATATGTGTGTGTGTATAAGTGCATTTGCCGGGACACACCTATACGTATTTGGCGACAGATTTTCAACTTGAGCGTGGTATTGGCTAGTAAGGCATTAAAAAAGCCCCACTAAGATGATGTGGTTTCATCACGATGTTTTCCTTCACCAAAACCTCAGGTTCATTGCAACTGGGTCCGAACTCACGTACCTTGACGCGGCGCTCGTACAACAACCAACTGAACCTTCATTGCTTCAAGACAAAAATTGGAGTAATTATTAATGTTTTTAAGAGTATCTTATGGTAACCCCAGGTTAATATTATAAAGGCGAACGTGTTCGTCTTTTTTTTATTTATTTTTTAATCTACTACTATGCTGTATCTAATCAACCGATCACCATGAAAATTAGCATTATCGGTATGAAGGTTATAAAAACAGATATAAGGTTCTATCATATAGAAAAAAATACTATCTTCGGGTGATGAAAAAGTAACTTTTAGATTGAGAAAGTTTATATTAACGCGAGCAAAGTCATAGACTGAGGTTAGTTATAAAGAATTCGTCTATGCTGTTCTATCGTAGAATACAGAAGTAGTTTGTGTCTGCTAAACTCAATCACACTACATTGGCATATATATGTGTGTAATAAAAATAATGAGGAAATACTTGTAAAAGTGGAAAAAGTGATACTATCTTTTTATTGATTACCCTGGTTTACAAATAATAACCGATAAAAAAATTAAATTATTCGTCAGATACGACAGAAAAAGATATTGAACTGTTTTATCTTTGCTTATGTATAATGTACATATAGGTACCGGAATTTAACCTAACTGAAAATTAAAAAATAATTTAATCTGGCAATACTATAGCGGCTAACTTAAACAAAAGTACTGTAGACATATACAAAACCTGATCCAAATTAATGAACCTGTTTTAAAATTGACCTTACCTTTTTAGCCTTGCCTTTAATACATACAGATATACAAGTTACTTTAATGTTAAGTTATTTATCAATGTCATTAAGATTAATAGCTATTTTGTTATTTCGATAAAAAACTATCATGTATAAAAAATGGTAGATTTCTCAGTTTTTAAGTAAAAAATGAACAAAAAATACAGTAATTGTAATTCTAACTTACGATACTTTTTATTGTTCTTTTTAATAAAAACATTCTGTATATTCCAGAAAGTTTTCACAATAAACTCAACTTATAATGTATCTTTTCGATACAATATTTACGAGAAAATATATCGTCACAATAAGAATCTATTCTGCGAGTTATTTCGCTTTTTCTATCCAAACTATCATTTAGATTTTATTATAACAGTCTTTTTCATACGAGAATGTTTCTAATGTTTTTTAACAAAACAGTTTCTTAGAGGGTGAGAAAACGAAAATTTATATCGAATCGTCTTCCATTAGCTATCGTAAAAATTTAATTCCCTTGCCAATTCACGCAAGTTGTACGAATTTAACGTTAAGGTTTCGCAGTTTTTTCTACTAAAATCTCTGTTACTAGGAAATCTATATTAATATTATAAAGCGGAATATATATAATGTATGACATAAGTTACAACAACGGGTAAAAAATATTAAATAATGTGATTTTGAACCGATGATAGCTAGTGGTAGTGTGTACGGATGCCTCGTTAAGGGACGTAAGCTTTAGTTTTCGGTAAAGGTTTACCTTTCCACGGTCTTTTGATAGTGAGAAAACCAAAGCATGATCGGCTTTTTCTAATACCAATCTGGCTAGATACCAGCCGCAAATTGAAAATGTGCCGTCAAAAGAGTCGATCCTTTAGTCTTAGCATGTTTACCATCTTGGGCAACACCGTCACATATCATCAAATATGATTGCAACCATAACGCTAAACCTTAACTATAAAAACAAAAAAAAAACATTTTTAATTCCACGCGAACGAAGTTGCAGTATTCAGTATTCAATAAAAATGAACTGTCATTTATTGAATAGTTTACAAATAGTTTTCTAATTGATGACATATAATTACATATAAAATATTTTTAGAATTTGCGAAGTTTACTAAGAAACCATGACATTTGTTTATATGAAAGTCATTTTTATATATATATATATATATATATATATATATATATATATATATATTTAACTAAAGTAAGGAAAGAATCTGTCATGTATACATAAAAAAAGATATAAAAATATTTGTCTTAAAGCTTAACTTAAAGGAACGTTTGCTTCCCTCGTTGTAGATTGAGATGTTCTTAATCCTCTTAAGCATGAATAATGAATGAGATACAGTTGATTGCGAAGATTATTAATCTACGTCATGAAGCCATCTGCATTTACTCGCTTTTTTACTGTAATACATCTGCAATGAATAAAAATTGAGGTTTATGATGTTAAAATGCTGGGAAATAACGTAATATAGAGGCACACTCATAGTCGCCCCGTTCTTGGATTCAGTTAGTATATATAAAGTAATTATGTAGGGTATTAGGAATCTGTATAGAACTGGTTAGCCACAATAATGTGAGTGATGATGAACTCGTAACAGTATCTTTTGGTATATTGCGTTTTTGCCAAACTCTCATGTTGCGGTTTACATTATGGTAGATTACTGCCTGCTTTTTCGCCTTGGTGCTTTTTAAAAATGGGAACCGATATCTATTTAGCAAGAAAGAATATATGGTGGCTATGAGAATTTTAATAAATACTTTTGGTTAGACCGAGGCTTATTTATATTTTATAGGTTTAGCGTTATGGCCACAATTACATTTCATAGTAAGGGACGATGTAGCTCAAGATGGTGGTCATGCCAAGTCAAGAGTAAGAGAAGGTAAGAGTGAGTCCCACATACCGCTCTCGTAAGCCAATTAAGGTAAATGCCACATAGATGTTCGTAATTATTCTAATATAATATGTGCTATGTATACAGTGAAAATAAACAATTTATTTATTTGTTTCTAAATGAGTTTTATCCACTTTTTAACAAAAAAAAAATGTGGTCATACTACTATGAGATAAGTTTATCGTCACTTTACCATACAACTTAAATAAGAATTATTGTTTTTTGGGTATAATTTGACATTGAACAAGCTACTATGGTTTTTATATTAATGATGGTGATGTTTGAATATTAATATTGCTCGTACATTTATTAATTATAACTAATATTAACTATGTTGTCCAAAACTTTATACAAGAAAATGTACGAATTTATATTATATGAATACCTAATTTTGATAAATCTTCTTAGTGAGTATTCCTAATAATAACGATGCTTTGGATTTTGATGATATTTTTCTTCATATGTATAACGCTTAACCGAATTTTTAAGTGGCCACGTAGCTTTAGTTGATAGCACACTAACGCTCTAGTGAATGCTAGACGTTTTAATTTAAGATTTGTAGCTAGGCAAACCGCACATTCCCCTTGCAACGTACTGCGCATAAAGTTCTTTAGAAAATGAAATAGACTTTTCTACAGTCCGTATCATACCTGTCGCGAAAAAAAAATTATCTCGCTCGTCTTTACACATTTCTTGCATCGAACTTATCATAAAATATACTTGGGTTGCAATGAGCTTGCGCTTTCGGTCTCGGAAAACATCGTGAGGAAACCATAGTATGGTGATAGGGCTTGTTCTAAAGCCTACCTGGCTAGCTACCACCCTCAAATTAAAAATCTGCTGCCAACCACCAATGGGTATGTTCCGGCAGTTGCATTACAGCCAGTCCCTCCATTAAGCTTAGCGTGCTCACCTTCTTGGGTAAACTCATAACGCTAAACCTATAAAGTATATAAAAATATGATATATGAGAAGTATTTTATAAAAGTAGGGTTTGAAATTCAATAGTCGCCTCATAATCAGGAATTTGTAACACGTACATCGGGTAGTGATAAAGTATTTTGCCGTGAATTCAACTGCTGGAGAAAATGATGCCCTAGGGTCTACGTAAGGTTTAAAGCGCTCTCGGGACGTATTAGTGAATACAAGCTATTGTTTGTGAAAGATAATGTGGTTTTGAATTGTATGTTTAGGATCGTTACTCATACAATATAAATTACGTTGTTTTAATATACGGTTAAATTTGGGCGAATATTGAGTTTTATTTGACTGAGTTTCAAATTTTTTATGTTTTTATATGGTTAATTTTAATTTTTTTCGTATTTATATTTGAAGGAGTTTTTGGAATTGTGTAGAATAGTATTTCGATGATAAAATAACGCTTAATATTAGGCCTTCTTACCATATTATATCATGTTTTTTATAGGTTCAGATTTTAGCATTATGGCCATAATCTCAACTGATCTTAAGTAACGATACGGTACAAGATGGTGGAAACTCTAAACCTGTGGAGGGTCTGGCTGATTGCTATTTGGCTATCTATGTCATGAGATGTAGGTAAATATTATGCCAACACGTTTTACTTTGTAGCTTAACTGTAGTACTTGAAAAACACATATTCGTCGATCCTTGGTTTTTTTTCTTGTTTACTTTAAAATAAACTTATTTGATGTTAGGTCATAATGGGGAAGAGTCCAATGCAAGAATAACCTAGAAAGAGTTAGCTCTTAATATTTATTGGCGAAACATACATGTAGATGTTAGACGCAAAATTATTCATTCGATACTGGTATATTGATGAAATGGACATACTAGGGTATTTTTGTATTATGGAAATGTCCTGGTAACATTTTTAAATTACTCACCATATGTATTACCAATTGCCCACATTATAGTTTTTATAAATTAGATTACGTACGTATTGAGCTTTAATCTTTATGTAATAAACATTTAGCTACAATCTTACGTGGTGTTAAATGGTTTGATCCAAGTCGGTAAAAAAATAAGCGACGTGAAAAAACTGATTCTTAAGTAAAGCTACCGAAACATACTTCTGAGGGTAGCTAGCTACGGGACATTTGAAGAATGCTGCGCTCTCATTCATACTATTTCGTTGCACCGTAAGATCAAGTTCACAGTACAAATTTTAACTAGGGTATTTATTTAAAACTACCATTATCATTGCGTCTTTTTCATTAACATATTATTTTAAATAAAACAATTCATGGCTTGCTTAAATACTTGGTAATTAATAAAGTTGGATTAGTGACTATTAACTCAGATGTGATCTTTGTGATGTTTATCGAATCCTTCACCAGTAATAACTAAATAGCATCAATGAATTCCACAATAAGCGGCACACTTATTCGATAAAGCAGTAAAATAAAGGCATACTCAAGGGTGTTATGCATGAATAAAAAAGTTTGTTCCACCTTTAAGGCATTCTAGTGACATTGTGATGTGAAACAATATAACATTGTCATGAACTGCACCAAACTTCATACTTGTACGAAAGGCTCGGATCAAGTATAAAGTAAAATCGGTAGAATACAGAAGTAGTTTGTGTCTGCTAAACTCAATCACACTACATTGGCATATATATGTGTGTAATAAAAATAATGAGGAAATACTTGTAAAAGTGGAAAAAGTGATACTATCTTTTTATTGATTACCCTGGTTTACAAATAATAACCGATAAAAAAATTAAATTATTCGTCAGATACGACAGAAAAAGATATTGAACTGTTTTATCTTTGCTTATGTATAATGTACATATAGGTACCGGAATTTAACCTAACTGAAAATTAAAAAATAATTTAATCTGGCAATACTATAGCGGCTAACTTAAACAAAAGTACTGTAGACATATACAAAACCTGATCCAAATTAATGAACCTGTTTTAAAATTGACCTTACCTTTTTAGCCTTGCCTTTAATACATACAGATATACAAGTTACTTTAATGTTAAGTTATTTATCAATGTCATTAAGATTAATAGCTATTTTGTTATTTCGATAAAAAACTATCATGTATAAAAAATGGTAGATTTCTCAGTTTTTAAGTAAAAAATGAACAAAAAATACAGTAATTGTAATTCTAACTTACGATACTTTTTATTGTTCTTTTTAATAAAAACATTCTGTATATTCCAGAAAGTTTTCACAATAAACTCAACTTATAATGTATTTTTTCGATACAATATTTACGAGAAAATATATCGTCACAATAAGAATCTATTCTGCGAGTTATTTCGCTTTTTCTATCCAAACTATCATTTAGATTTTATTATAACAGTCTTTTTCATACGAGAATGTTTCTAATGTTTTTTAACAAAACAGTTTCTTAGAGGGTGAGAAAACGAAAATTTATATCGAATCGTCTTCCATTAGCTATGGTAAAAATTTAATTCCCTTGCCAATTCACGCAAGTTGTACGAATTTAACGTTAAGGTTTCGCAGTTTTTTCTACTAAAATCTCTGTTACTAGGAAATCTATATTAATATTATAAAGCGGAATATATATAATGTATGACATAAGTTACAACAACGGGTAAAAAATATTAAATAATGTGATTTTGAACCGATGATAGCTAGTGGTAGTGTGTACGGATGCCTCGTTAAGGGACGTAAGCTTTAGTTTTCGGTAAAGGTTTACCTTTCCACGGTCTTTTGATAGTGAGAAAACCAAAGCATGATCGGCTTTTTCTAATACCAATCTGGCTAGATACCAGCCGCAAATTGAAAATGTGCCGTCAAAAGAGTCGATCCTTTAGTCTTAGCATGTTTACCATCTTGGGCAACACCGTCACATATCATCAAATATGATTGCAACCATAACGCTAAACCTTAACTATAAAAACAAAAAAAAAACATTTTTAATTCCACGCGAACGAAGTTGCAGTATTCAGTATTCAATAAAAATGAACTGTCATTTATTGAATAGTTTACAAATAGTTTTCTAATTGATGACATATAATTACATATAAAATATTTTTAGAATTTGCGAAGTTTACTAAGAAACCATGACATTTGTTTATATGAAAGTCATTTTTATATATATATATATATATATATATATATATATATATATATATATATTTAACTAAAGTAAGGAAAGAATCTGTCATGTATACATAAAAAAAGATATAAAAATATTTGTCTTAAAGCTTAACTTAAAGGAACGTTTGCTTCCCTCGTTGTAGATTGAGATGTTCTTAATCCTCTTAAGCATGAATAATGAATGAGATACAGTTGATTGCGAAGATTATTAATCTACGTCATGAAGCCATCTGCATTTACTCGCTTTTTTACTGTAATACATCTGCAATGAATAAAAATTGAGGTTTATGATGTTAAAATGCTGGGAAATAACGTAATATAGAGGCACACTCATAGTCGCCCCGTTCTTGGATTCAGTTAGTATATATAAAGTAATTATGTAGGGTATTAGGAATCTGTATAGAACTGGTTAGCCACAATAATGTGAGTGATGATGAACTCGTAACAGTATCTTTTGGTATATTGCGTTTTTGCCAAACTCTCATGTTGCGGTTTACATTATGGTAGATTACTGCCTGCTTTTTCGCCTTGGTGCTTTTTAAAAATGGGAACCGATATCTATTTAGCAAGAAAGAATATATGGTGGCTATGAGAATTTTAATAAATACTTTTGGTTAGACCGAGGCTTATTTATATTTTATAGGTTTAGCGTTATGGCCACAATTACATTTCATAGTAAGGGACGATGTAGCTCAAGATGGTGGTCATGCCAAGTCAAGAGTAAGAGAAGGTAAGAGTGAGTCCCACATACCGCTCTCGTAAGCCAATTAAGGTAAATGCCACATAGATGTTCGTAATTATTCTAATATAATATGTGCTATGTATACAGTGAAAATAAACAATTTATTTATTTGTTTCTAAATGAGTTTTATCCACTTTTTAACAAAAAAAAAATGTGGTCATACTACTATGAGATAAGTTTATCGTCACTTTACCATACAACTTAAATAAGAATTATTGTTTTTTGGGTATAATTTGACATTGAACAAGCTACTATGGTTTTTATATTAATGATGGTGATGTTTGAATATTAATATTGCTCGTACATTTATTAATTATAACTAATATTAACTATGTTGTCCAAAACTTTATACAAGAAAATGTACGAATTTATATTATATGAATACCTAATTTTGATAAATCTTCTTAGTGAGTATTCCTAATAATAACGATGCTTTGGATTTTGATGATATTTTTCTTCATATGTATAACGCTTAACCGAATTTTTAAGTGGCCACGTAGCTTTAGTTGATAGCACACTAACGCTCTAGTGAATGCTAGACGTTTTAATTTAAGATTTGTAGCTAGGCAAACCGCACATTCCCCTTGCAACGTACTGCGCATAAAGTTCTTTAGAAAATGAAATAGACTTTTCTACAGTCCGTATCATACCTGTCGCGAAAAAAAAATTATCTCGCTCGTCTTTACACATTTCTTGCATCGAACTTATCATAAAATATACTTGGGTTGCAATGAGCTTGCGCTTTCGGTCTCGGAAAACATCGTGAGGAAACCATAGTATGGTGATAGGGCTTGTTCTAAAGCCTACCTGGCTAGCTACCACCCTCAAATTAAAAATCTGCTGCCAACCACCAATGGGTATGTTCCGGCAGTTGCATTACAGCCAGTCCCTCCATTAAGCTTAGCGTGCTCACCTTCTTGGGTAAACTCATAACGCTAAACCTATAAAGTATATAAAAATATGATATATGAGAAGTATTTTATAAAAGTAGGGTTTGAAATTCAATAGTCGCCTCATAATCAGGAATTTGTAACACGTACATCGGGTAGTGATAAAGTATTTTGCCGTGAATTCAACTGCTGGAGAAAATGATGCCCTAGGGTCTACGTAAGGTTTAAAGCGCTCTCGGGACGTATTAGTGAATACAAGCTATTGTTTGTGAAAGATAATGTGGTTTTGAATTGTATGTTTAGGATCGTTACTCATACAATATAAATTACGTTGTTTTAATATACGGTTAAATTTGGGCGAATATTGAGTTTTATTTGACTGAGTTTCAAATTTTTTATGTTTTTATATGGTTAATTTTAATTTTTTTCGTATTTATATTTGAAGGAGTTTTTGGAATTGTGTAGAATAGTATTTCGATGATAAAATAACGCTTAATATTAGGCCTTCTTACCATATTATATCATGTTTTTTATAGGTTCAGATTTTAGCATTATGGCCATAATCTCAACTGATCTTAAGTAACGATACGGTACAAGATGGTGGAAACTCTAAACCTGTGGAGGGTCTGGCTGATTGCTATTTGGCTATCTATGTCATGAGATGTAGGTAAATATTATGCCAACACGTTTTACTTTGTAGCTTAACTGTAGTACTTGAAAAACACATATTCGTCGATCCTTGGTTTTTTTTCTTGTTTACTTTAAAATAAACTTATTTGATGTTAGGTCATAATGGGGAAGAGTCCAATGCAAGAATAACCTAGAAAGAGTTAGCTCTTAATATTTATTGGCGAAACATACATGTAGATGTTAGACGCAAAATTATTCATTCGATACTGGTATATTGATGAAATGGACATACTAGGGTATTTTTGTATTATGGAAATGTCCTGGTAACATTTTTAAATTACTCACCATATGTATTACCAATTGCCCACATTATAGTTTTTATAAATTAGATTACGTACGTATTGAGCTTTAATCTTTATGTAATAAACATTTAGCTACAATCTTACGTGGTGTTAAATGGTTTGATCCAAGTCGGTAAAAAAATAAGCGACGTGAAAAAACTGATTCTTAAGTAAAGCTACCGAAACATACTTCTGAGGGTAGCTAGCTACGGGACATTTGAAGAATGCTGCGCTCTCATTCATACTATTTCGTTGCACCGTAAGATCAAGTTCACAGTACAAATTTTAACTAGGGTATTTATTTAAAACTACCATTATCATTGCGTCTTTTTCATTAACATATTATTTTAAATAAAACAATTCATGGCTTGCTTAAATACTTGGTAATTAATAAAGTTGGATTAGTGACTATTAACTCAGATGTGATCTTTGTGATGTTTATCGAATCCTTCACCAGTAATAACTAAATAGCATCAATGAATTCCACAATAAGCGGCACACTTATTCGATAAAGCAGTAAAATAAAGGCATACTCAAGGGTGTTATGCATGAATAAAAAAGTTTGTTCCACCTTTAAGGCATTCTAGTGACATTGTGATGTGAAACAATATAACATTGTCATGAACTGCACCAAACTTCATACTTGTACGAAAGGCTCGGATCAAGTGAGCTCACCGTTATTGAATAGGCGACGGTTTGGAGTAGAATTAGTTGAATTCATCGCTGCACCTGCTTGTTTTTCTTACTTAGATATTTTCTTACCTATCTCACCTAAGTAGGGCCAGCTCGATATGGTTCGTAACGAAATCCAAAGAAGCTTATACAAATTTATTATAGGCATTAAGATACTTGAGTTATCTGTGAAGTTTTATAGAACTTTCAAAAATGCTGCTCACATTGATTATTGCAACTAAATTTATTAAGCTAAAAGTTGATTCTGTTGTAATAAGATTCATATGATTACGTGATTCATACCAATTCAATATCAGGTCTACGGCGTGAAGGTACATTAGTTTGTTCTGTAGTTATTTTTATAGCCATAGTGCCATGACCGCAATCTCACCTGATGTTAGGTGTAGATATGGCCCAAAATAGTGGAGACGCTAAGCCTAGTAAAGGGATTGGCACTCAAGTGCAACTCTCTAAACATACTTATAGGTGTTTGGCGGCAGGTTTTCAACTTGAGGGTGATAGTTAGTCAGGCGAGCATTAGAAAAAATTCTAATATAATGTTTTATCAGGTTTTACCTGGATATTTTCCTCCGCCGAACGCTATACGCTACCAACTGAGCAATCATCGTTTCAAATATTATTCAACTTAAGTAGTGCCTAAACTGCTAAAATGTTTGAAACTAAAATTACAAAGCTAAAAGCTATTGTATTTGAATTCATGTGAATTTATATTTAGAGTGAATACTATCTGAACGTTATCGACGCGGATGTCGGAATATGTAATGCATTATCTTGATAAAAATCATCGATGCGGAGAGCCTTCGCATTTTTACTGGTTTAATCAATTTTGATATTGACGATCGGTTCCTGTAAATGTATTTATGTTGTTTCCAGTTAACTGTAATACTTTTAATCTGGTTCGTCTGATGCATATAATGCTTTTCCTCGTATTTTGGAAATTGTAATAATAATTTCATAATAAAAGCTTTGAAATGCGAAGTACGACAATTGGGTCTACTTATGGATTTCGAGTCGTGGAAACTAACACTTTATATAACAATCTCTATAATGGCACATTAACATTGTATTCTGGTTTAGTCGGTGTACATTTAGTATCCACACAATATGGTAGATTACTGATATATGGCAGTCATGTTTCAATTGAGAAAAATCGTGTACTATCCGTATATCGTGCCTACATTTTCAGTATTTGGCACTGATTTTAGGCTCCTACCAAATTTACCTGGGCAAGGAAACAGGCACGAGTATTAAAAGTGATTGTGGACGCGCGTCGGAAAGGTGTCCCTTAAACCTACATCCGTATCAGAAATCACAGGAAAAACGGTGCTCGTCTGTTATAGAATTCATAGCAGGATAGGAAATAAATGTAGGGTCTAAAACAAGGTTCTAGCACAGTATAATGACCATACTTCATCTGATGGTAAGCTTAATAGGGTCCAGGAATAATAGCTACTGCCGAAAGTAAAGATGCTTCCCAATAGTTGCAACTACTAGGCTGGCCTGCTAAATACCTCTCAACGATTTGTTTAAAGGACTCCATGTTATATAAAGTTTGAGGAAGCTGTCAAAGTCGTTACGGCATTATGAAAGGTCGAAAAAAAATCCCCCATGGTATATGAAGGAGGAAACAACGAAGGCGGGAGACGGTTTCACAACTTCACAGAGCGACAAAGATATGAGTTTTCGTGCTTTGTGGTTCGTGTCGATATAGAGACTAGAGTAAAGCTGTGGCTCCGTAGTCCATTGTTTGTATCATTATTTGGACATATTCAAAGATTGAAAAAAAATGGCCAAGAAAGTATGTCAGACGGTGGACCAAGTTACAGAACATCTAGAACTACTCGGCAGTACCCTTCTTTATCGTACCAAAGTTCGAGATCGGTGTACGCAGATTATCATTTTTTGTTCAAATTATGATCCTCAAAATTAAGAATTTCGAACGTAAGTGAGATATATATTCTTGCTGCTTGCAAAAATCTACACACTAATATCAGATACAATGTGACAACTCTTCATGACGTTTTGAAAGCTTTAAGAAATATTTTATGTATTCATGGATTATTGGGAACATGTCACAACAAATTTACGGTGATATAAGAACACGTAAAACCTTTTGGCGCTATCAAAATTGTCTTATGAATGTTGATATCATTTTAATGTGTCAGTCATTCTTGTAACTTGTATTATGTCACTTATAATACTGATTTACAGTAGTAGCATTGATACTTTGATAATAAAAATGGTTTTACAACCATTTTTATGTATTTTAATTTTTAATTTTAATTTTTACGTATTTTAGGCTGTATAGAAGTATTAAAATCAATGTATACTAGATATATTGATCCGCTATTTAAGGACACAATCTAGGTTTTCAAACCACAATTTTACGTTTACCTTCATTAAGCACGAATGGAAAAGTTTGTACCGAACTGTGTACTGAAGTTGTGGAATGATCTTCCAATTAGAGTAATCCTTATCTTCATATAATATTGGACAATATAAGAGTATCATGCAGAGATATTTATGCATGCCAGCATTGAATGTTCGATCACTGGTTGATTATGATTGCTTTTAAATTGTAATATGTTTAGCATCAGATGTATTGCCGGGGGATTATGTAAAAAAAAATTTACAATTTTGTCTGTAGTTTTTTAATAAATTGTTTTTCTCATATATAACTATAAAACATAGAATGTATAAAATAAAATAGTATTTTTTTATATGAAATTGTCATTATAAAATATCAGTTTGTATATAGTTTATTTACGTACAAGTAAAAAGCAGTGAAAATCTTTATTGGACTTCACAGAGGAACTTTTTATGAGGCTTTCTTTTGTGGGATTTGTGGTTACAATCTCAATGTAAAGAACGAAGATAATCTGCCATAATATTACGATTCCATTTACTCTGATGTTGCAATATATTCATTTTCAAATCCTGGTGGAAGCATTTTGTTCAATTACATTTTCTAGGCTATGTAAAAATATAGATGACCATTGTGATGATACTGAAAATAATTTTAAAAATCTTAAATATTTTCAACATATTTTGTGAATTTTTAAAGTAATTATGCATTTTATTTTTAACTCAAAATAGTTTGCATCATAGAAATAAAACCTTCTCCATCATCAGTTTTTATTGTTTCTTTTTTATGTAATGTCATAGACTTTTATATACCTATTGAAAGTCAATCATGCTTTCATCATGTTTTAAGAAGTTAACTAAATAGAACAATACAATTTCATTCCCTACCCCGAATGTGAACCTTTTCGTTTATGAAATAAAAGCTTTCCAATTCTAATCTACAATCGGACAGAGAAAATGTCATAATACTCGCCAGTTCTGTTAGCTTGAACTTGGCTTGACACCCTACTGCGTGTTTAGATAAAATATGTTTGGCAATTAATAAAGTATACCGCGATACTAATATTCAAAAAATATTTTAAGTACTTATTTAGTTATTGCTTTTTTATTACATGTGTCGATATTTTATGTCCCATTAATTATTTTTTCACGATTATATCCACCATGTGGCTGAAGATAGTACACACGCTAAACCTAGTGATAGGACTACCTCTGAAGTGCAACTGCCGAAATACACCTAAACTTATTTGGTAGCAGATTTTCAATTTGACAGTGGTAGCAAGCCAAGTAGGCAATAAGAAAAGCCCTGCTACCATGCTCAACGATTCTGTCTAAAAAGATAGTCTCGCTAAACTAGTCATGGAACTTTTATGGCTGCTTAATGTCCATTTTCCTAATTATTACTTATAATTTAATTCTCTTGTAGAAAATAATTAATATGAAGGTACTAAGAAAAATGCCGATAAGTTCTAAAACAAAAGAAGTTCATAAATTCAAGACACAGCCAAAAAGTCCAATCACAACTTACATGAAGTTAATATAATTAATTAATGTTTGAGTTTAAGGACCTTCAAAATTTTTCACAAATTTAATTCTTTTAGAAATGTTATACAATTATATTGATATCAATCTCTGTTGAAGTGCCTATAAATGTGTGAAAAGAATGGACAAAAATTGATTTCTAACACTAGATAAATTTATTATTATTTTGATTACTCTAAATAATCCATAATGTGTGAATACTGAAATCTTGGATGTCAAACGAGAGTAGAAACTTAAGTAAATGTATTTTTAATATAAGTTATTTAATCATTAAAGATGTAAACATTTTGAGTCTAAACTGTCGTAATATTATAAAAAGTGCAAGTCGAAGAAGTGTTTTTTTGAAATATATAGTAGTTTGACAATTATTGCACAACAAATGTTTTCAATACTCATCACTATTCGTTCTAAAACAATTCTACCAAAGATACATAATTAAGGTTTTTAGTACTTATTGTTTCGATTAATATTACATCTTTATTGAACACAGTACAAAAAAACGATAATAATAAAAATATAGTTTAAATTATAAAAGTTATTTTATTTGTCTACTAAAATTGAGCCAGAATATTGTTTAGGTTTTCACTGAAGAGAACAATCTCCTTGAAGATGGATGAAACACGTACATATTATCATAGTGGATGCTTGTCGCTGTAGAACCTTGGGAAATCTCGCAAAACCTCAGTCAGGGACGTCAGTTATTTTGATATTTGACATGTAGTGGTGGTACGCCTGGATAATTAGTTTTTTGATATTAATAAAAAATAAAAAATTACTATTTATAGTTGAATAATATAGAAGTAGAGAAAGCCCGAGGTGGGTTTTTGTATATAATAAAATAATAAAAAAATGTTTCAGGACGCAATATATTAGACATGAAAAGAATAACCTATTGATTGCCTGTAATATCTGAAATTTGACTCAATGAAAAACAGAGTTTTTAATGGATGCCTTTGCCAAAAGCAATGCTGCAAAGAAAAAAAATTAATACAGTCATGAGGACTGCCGACAGAAGTGAGAAATTAAAACTATAAACAAATAGTTATTATTTTTAGATATCTATTAATTGTTTGATCTTAAATTAAAACTTGTAATTCAAAACTGTCAACAACGCTATAAGTTATACTAATAGGAACAGATATAGTGTTATCGTTAACCCGTCACGTGACCATGTCGATGACGACTTACATGAATTTACTCTCTATGCAAACCACGTCATAGAAGTTTTCACTCCAAAAATTTTGACGTCAAATTTTGATCTCATCTCGTTTTGTTTGAATACTACATACTTTTCTACCTCATATAAATTTTTGCCTTTATCCACAATCTTTCATGAGATTTCTTTTGGTGAAGATATGATACAAGATGGCAACATGCTAAATAATAGAAGAGCTCGTTCTCAAATGCAACTGCTGTAATACACATATAGGTGATTGGAGACGAATTTTCAAATTGAGTATGTATGCTAATTAGCCGAGTTGCAACCATGCAAAACGTCCTTAGTGTAAACTTATCTCTTCATAATAATAATTTTTATATATGAAATTTTGGCGTACGTGAATTCGTAACTCGTTTTCTATATAATTTGACGAATATTTACATTTTTTTTAGTTTACTTTTGGGGTCATCTATGGTGGTTCTTAGGTATAATATTAGATCTTACTATGTAGCATTGTTATCGACATGCATTTTTGTGTGAAGTAAGTCAGCGTTAGAGCGTTTTCTTACCCCCTTATTGCGTATTTCGGAAAATTAAAAATTATAGCGATAGCAAAATTCGCAAATAATCGACAATAAATATGTTATTAACTGTACGATTACACTAAACTGTACTTTTTACTATTTTCTAAACTGTAATTTATTATTAATAACTATTCTGAAACAACTTGCTATACCCTATTCAGGATTCATGGATAAGGATATTATAAAATCAGACCTAACTGTAAATACATGAATACTATTATATAAATACAAAAAAAAAATGTAGTGCTCTAGACATGATACATAATACGAATTTGCTGTTACGAAGCAAATAATTTGCAAGTTTTGTAATGCTTTCTTTTGTTTTGTAATAATTTGGCAAAATACGGGATGAGGCGCATAAGTCTATTTATAACATAGTGCATTTGGATTTTAGGGCTTCGTTTACAATAATGCTTAATACAATGTATTTAGATGTTATAAAGAACCATGTATATGTAATGTAAACATGAACGTTCTATTTGTTACAATCAAATTATTTATAAGTTACAAATCCCACTTCTAATGTTTTCGTTTTATAGTAATGGTTTACAAATAACTCGACAAGTTTGCATAAATGGTTGAGCACTCGCGAATACGGTGACTGATTTCTCGAGTGTCTACTTATAATATCTCATGGAAAATGTAACCCCCATACTAACTGTTTTATAAATAGGAATAGAGTAGTTATTGGATAGAGTGTTAAATAACCGAGCCATCGACTATACTTCAAATATGCTAATGGATATAATCGGATAGCTATAATCGATGGGGTAACTATCACAGTATACATTAGGAAAAATGCCTGCTATCTTGGTTTTAGTTTATAGTACAACCTATTTTTAATTTCTAGTTGAAAGGTTTCTAAAGTTGTCATTAGGGACTCAAAAGTACTGTTCAAATAAAATAGCTCTCGGAATAATTAGGTGTCTAAGAAACTCTGTAAAATATACTCATTACAGGATTATAACAAGGCTTATAATAATACTCACTGTCCATAGTGTGCCAATTACAGAAAATTACACAAAAAAGATTCTGACCGTAGCAACAGGTCTACCCAGTTTCGTTATTAACAATATTACCGTATTTGATCAATGAAGCCAGTATTAGTCGCGTTAGGATTTTATTTCCAATTATATTTGCGCATGAAGCGATGATAGGTCAATGGTAGTGTGTACCGATGCCGCATCAAGGGACGTGAGTTCGAAACCACGTACAATAAGCTTGAGTTTTCGGTGAAAGAAAATATCGTGAGGAAAACTTGAAATTGTGGTAGGGCTTTTACTAATGCCTGCCTGGTTAGCTACCACCCTCAAGTTGAAAATCTGCCGCCAAATATCTATAGATGTTTTCCAATACCTGCACTTAAGAGGTAGTTCCTCCACAGGTTTAGCGTGTCCACCAACTTGGGCCGTATCGTCACTTAAGATCAGGTGAGATTATGGTCATAACTACAAAACATTATAAAAAAAATCCATCCTAAATGTCAAAACAAACGAAGTATACCGTATTTTACTGTCTTAAACAAAATCAGTCAAGGACAATGAATTCGAATCGTTGCACTGAACCTGAGTTTTTTTCTCTGGAATAAAACATCGAAAACATTACGGTAAAACCATATCAAGCAAGCAAAAAGGTACGATAATAAAAAAAGGTACCAAATCAAATCAAAATACTTTATTCAATTTAGTCCCCGGGACCGCTTATGAACGTCAAAACTACCACCGGTTCAGAAAATAACTTAGTCATCGAGAATAGCTGGCCTGAATCTCGATTTGGTTGCAGTTTTTTTAGGTACATACTTTTTGTTTAAATAACGCATTCACGATCGTTTTGTAGCGGTTGCACACAGAGAGAGTCGTTAAATTTAAACATTGCTAAAGTTCACATATTGATCCATCCTATACATATTAGCCTTTTGACATCAAAGCTAGCTTGACATGGCGCTTAAATTAATCATATACCGAATTCTTATTAACTATAGAAGAATGTCACTGGTAATCTAATAGCAATTAGGATCCCATGATATCAAATTATATTCCTATTAGTGACTAATTAATTTCATATCGGGATCATCCCGATTTCAGATGGTACGAAAGTTCTGAATGTGTCGTAACACTGACGTTGTAATTATATCTGAGAAGATGGAACATGATGGTTTAAATGTAATTTCAACTAATAGAACGCGTGAGTATCGTGGAACACTCGGTTTGAACGAATTTCCCGACTTAGTATGTTATTTATGATAATAGTATTATAGTATATATTAATAAATATATATAAATGAATTGTTAGCATCTGAGAGCAACTAACAGAAACGCAAAGATAATTGATGAATTGAAAGGATAGTAGGAAATTTCGTTATTAATATATTTTTTACTTGTGAAAATAAACATTTTATTGCACATCATTCAATTAATCTAATTTTTATAATACGTTACGAAACAGCTGACGTTTTATGACGTGCACAAACTATATCTGCATATCCGTTGAGAACTTACTGGCTGTCTTGAACCAATAAGCGTGCACCTATAACTGGGCACAACCAATAGCATACGCGCTATGGATAACTGTCTATATTATAGAAAAATAGTGCAATATAAAACAGACTGAAGAAAGTGTCGTGACGGACAACTCTTACATTTTGATTTGTCTAGCTAACAGCCGCACCGTACTTATACCACGTTCCCTAGAATTTCGTTGTATAAAGATTAAATTCATCAATTATCTGTTTTACAGTCGATCTATAAATGTTGAAACTGCCACTGGTTAAGGAAGGGAGAGAGTAATGTAATGACTGAAAAATAAATGGCTGATTTTGTCATTTTTATTCACTATATTGCTGTGTTTTTTTATAGTTAAGGTTTAACGTTATGGCCATAATCTCATCTGATCTTAAATGACGATATGACCCAAGTTGGTAGTCCCACCTCTGAAATGCAACTGTCGGAACACACCTATTGGTAATTGGCAGCAGATTTTCAAATAGAGAGTGGTTGCTAGCCAGGCGGGCATTAGAATACCAACACCTATGGTTTCATCACTATGTTTTCCTTTATCGAAAGCTCATTGTAGGCGGATTCGAACTCACGTCCCTTGACATGATATCCGTACATGCTACCAACTGAACTATCATATCCTCGGTATATTTTCTTTAAGCAAATATTGTTTTCAAAATCCTTTAAAAAATTCCAATATTATCTTAAATATTTAATTTGAAAAAAATTTGGTTCTCGTACAAACTTACATCTCCCATTTCATTTTTTTATGTTTTATTATTACGGCAATAGTTAACGAATATATTTGCCCAGGATTAAATTTATCTCTACACCAAAGTTCGACGAAATTGGTTCATCGATTTAGGTGTGAAAATGTTACAAACGGACCGAGTAACTGTCGCATTTAATATCTTTAGTTAGAATCGTCGAAATTAGATAATACTCAATTTATCATACTTTTTTCTGAGACAGTGGAATATTACACAGTAATGATTCTGAATTCGAATAGTCGGCAGGTGGGCATTAGTCCTACCATCATGAGGTTTCATCATATAGTCGGATTGAAATAGTAAGCAATGAGGTATATAGTACAGTTACGCGCGTACAAACACAAATGTCTCAATTGTAGTTGTCTTTTGACAATCTCTGACGCATTGCTTTTTAAAGAAAATCATAAAAAAGAAAGGCGGAATGGGACGCCCGGCAGATGTGAAACTTTTAAACTAATATTAGAATGTATAATTACTATAAAACAAAAAAGATAATATACAGTAAAATAATAATGGTATGTAGTGCACACAAAGTAGCAACGAACGTACGCATACACAGAATAAGTCGAGAGCGGCGATGTCTAGAAGGCATAACGGCAGGAAAGAGCGTCATACCATTTGCCATGACGGGTTGATTTTACTACCAAGGCGTGCTAATAGGTATTTCATACAATACGTTCGTACTTTTGGGGGTCGCTTGCAATGTCTAACATGAGGGCCTAGGATTGTAAGAAAAACGCTACGTTCGCAACTCTTTAATTTTTTTTGTAAATTTTACATGTTATTACATATGTTAATTAATTCATTAGATTTACAATACATTACATTACATTACATTACATTACATTACATTACATTACATTACATTACATTACATTACATTACATTACATTACATTACATTACATTACATTACATTACATTACATTACATTACATTACATTACATTACATTACATTACATTACATTACATTACATTACATTACATTACATTACATTACATTACATTACATTACATTACATTACATTACATTACATTATATCATATTTTTTATTTATATTAAGAAAAAAATAAAAATACTAAGTTCGTGTACTGCTATTAATTGTCATATAATATCATGTACAGGAGGGAGGGGGGTCAATCATTTGTGTCATAATATTGACAGGAGTTTAGTAGATTGGAGTAGAAGAAAATATGATACAGCCTGTCGATGAGAGAGAAAGTCTATAAAACTTAGAACAGTCAACTTAGTCAGCAAAACTTAATTCATTCAAACGCCAATTTTTAAATGTCAATTTTGAATCAAGCGTGGTACCGTGATACGGTACTATCAACTAAGCCTACTAAATTCACATGCCTTCGATCTTGATTTTAGTGTCAACCCGTGAAACACAAGGCAAGATAAATATCAAACCTTTTGTTTTGTCTACATTTAGCAATAAATGATTTAATGCAACCCAATCAGAAAAAGTATACCTATTTCTCTATAAAGATTCGTAGAAGTAATGAAGGGGAGGCTGAGTGAGAATTACGTGTAAAGTTAAGCGATTAAGAGCATTTGTTCGCAAACTGCTCCGTTTGTAATGACGCGGTCTGCGTATGTGGTCCTTTAATGTGTCTACTTAGGATTTCTTTCATTGTAAATGAAACTCTAATACGTTGTGGTTATGCTTAATTTAGATAATGTACAAACTGAAATGTGCCTCGATAATGTAGACAAATGAAAGTACTAAAGTGTTGAAATTAAAATCTATGACAGTGTTTCTTTAGTGTATAAAGCAATTAAACTGCATATAGTATGTGCATTTTCAAACTTTCATTTTCTAAAGAATTTTCTTTTCCAAGGGTGAACATTTAATATGTTTATTGGTGTATGTTTATTGTACTATATTTAACAATGAAGTTTTATTTTCAGGGTTCCGGATTTAATAACGTAAACATCGGAATACTTTCCTCATTTTGTTGTCCCTCTGGTAGTCGACGTGTCAATACCCCTTTTCTCAAAAAACAACTATGGGTGTAAAATTAATATGTTTGTCATATACTAAGATCTATTAACTCAGTCTCTTGTAAGAAATCAAGGTTATGAATGAACATAAAGATATAAAACTCTTTATACTCATTGTCTCGTTCATGGAGTGGTTAACTGGTCATAAACTAGAGAATTTTGTGTCTATTCACATCCTTTACAGGTTTGCACGCTAGCCATATAATTGTAGATAGTGATCTGAAGTCTCAATTTGAAGTCTACAATGGTTTCTTTAAATACAAACAAACTTATAAAAATTATTCCAAAAGTACCATATCGGGAATACAAATAAGTATACCCAAAATACATCGCTTGTTGACACTCTCGATTTGCTGACCAAAGTAGTAGCAAGCATTTCAGTCCTGTTTGCTCTGAAATAGAAGTAGCACAACTTTTTTTTACACAAACTATGTGCACCCGCCCCCTAAAAACTCAGTGTTTTGACTCGTTTTGAAAACATGCATATTATTTAAATTCGAATATTCGAGCGACTTTTAAAGTCTGTAGTTTTAAAGTCTTTTAAGATCTGTAATCAAAATTGGCACTCAACTTTGCATTTAAAGGCCGGCAACGCACTTGCAATTCTTCTGATGTTGTGGGTGTTCACGTGCGGCGGTGATCAGTTACCATCAGGTGATCCGCTAGCTCGTTTACCTTATATTCCATAAAAAAAAAAGAAATTAAAAGGTTTCCGTGTCTGCAAATTTTTTATGACAAACATGGTTTTTCGAAATTACTCGAAATTTAGACAAAAAAAGTCATGATAAAAATATGTAGAGCTTAAAATTTTACCTAAAACGGTCCCATGACTTTAAATCGAGTTAAGGAGGCTTTAAGTTTAAGACAAATAAATAGTTTTTCTTTCACATAGATTTATATTCTATATTAATATTTTCTAGTGCAGATTCTGTGATTTCAGTCTTGTTTTATATTATGGTAGTAAATTCACGCGTTGTGCAAACTATTTTTATCGTGGGGTAATGCATTAATGCATACCCTCACTTCCTTACCATCGTGTTTCTGTACACGGCAGTGAGGAGAAAAGACTACAGCTACCACAGCGGGAAGCCAGCCAGCACTGTGGCCGTCGTCGAGGACACCGTGCAGTTCTCTCGGATCACCCTCAACACCATCATATGCTTGTTGTGGGCGTTAATAGTGCATACCCAGAATGGTGCCCCGTTAGCGGTAGCATAATAATACAAGTAATCTTTTTTGAATAAAGAAAATACATTGGTTTTCTATTTTTTAGTTAAGGTTTTATATTTCATACTATTTTAGAAACAAAATAGTATTGTATATAAAAACTGGAAATCAATATCAAATAGTTGCCTTATTTATAAAGGAAATTACACGTTAAGAAGTCTCTAATTTACGAATCTTTTTCTAAATGAAAAACGTATCTATTACAGGCTTACTGCCTAAATAAGCTGTAAGAACAGATTTTAGTTTTTTTTTTTCATCTAGGATAAAGTAAGATTACAAAAGTATCCGGTCTTCGTTCCCGATTGGATATATGTAGAAAGATATCCGGACTTAGTTGTCCGTGTAAAAAAACTTTCGCTTTTTCCATGTCTAATAATGTGACTTCGTAGTATGCAGTATTGTGCGGACGGGAATTGATTATTTATTACTACAAAAGAAAATATCGAAATGTAAGGAAATACATTTTGTATTTTTGTACAACTCTGGGAATTTCTATTTGTTCTCGATTATGACTGAATGATTTTTTTTATTGCACCTTCAATATGTACACTGGAGAGTTTAATGCCATAAAGCATTTTCTTCCAGCTAACCAGTAGTAATGTAGTAAGAAATAATTACTAACATTGTGAGAAATTAGAGTGTAATAATAAATATACTACATACTTCTACATATATATTTATATAATTGTGATAAATAACATCACTAACTTTTATTTATTATACAAATGTCGACGTAGTTGTGATTTTAAACTAGAGATGGTTTTGGCATCTTGAATATGTCGCAATGTATTCCACAATCGTATGGCTGTTATTGTAATTGACTTTGAGTAAAGTGTCGTCCTGTGGTCAGGGATCACAAAGGTGTTACTGTAAAAGGAATGCATATCCCGACAGGAAACTGTTTCGACGGTAACGGATACTAAGCCAATTCAATTTTCAAGGAAACTGTGAAATGTGATTAAATTTACACAGCCCAAAAATATAACGAAAGCCCACATTTAATATACTATCAAGTTTGTTGAGCAATGTCTCGGTTAGGTCATGGTAAAGTACATCAGCATAATCAATACTGGGGACCAACACATTGATTATGTGTTGTATATGCGGCATTCCAAGCGAAATTGACCACTTTTGTACCTGACCTCTTTCGATTTAGAAAACTGGCTATAGCCATAGATATATCCGTTTTTCATTTAATTTGGTTATTGAACGAAACTTGTTTATAACGTCAATGAATCAAATATATTTTAATTATATGAAATTTAAATATAGGTGGATTCGAACCCAAGCCCGCACACACTAACAACTGAGCTATCATTGCTTCAAATTGAGCTATCATCGCCATTACTTTTCAGATTATGAGATTCAAAAAACAAACCTGTTCGTTGTATACCAACTTTTTCCCGACAATAACGAACACAATAAAAAAATAATTATTCCATTTGGTACAGTCGTTTGGAAGTTATACGCGTACATACATTTTGGCGTTTTATTTATATATATTTAGATGTGTTTCGGTTATAAATAACAACATGTAATAGTATATATATATATATTCCTCGACCGATTTCAGCCACGGCCACCTACCTCTTCGTTCTTAAAATCGCAGTCCATATACGGAGGCTATTAGTCGCGCAGTATATATTAACGTGCACAAGTATACGCGCCAGATACAGGTGCACATACTCTTTCCTGTCCTAGTGGACCCAGTGGAATGGAGGCCGTTATGACTGGAGAAAGACTAAGATAGATGGAATAAGCAAGAACAAGGAGTCAGTACTTTTTCACACTCCCTGACTTGTTTCCTACGATACCCACGGGACGATATAGAGTGGTGCTATTCTACTCCGTCGGCACCACGCGGCACATGTAATGTAACTGGTTTGTTAGCGTAGTTAGTTAGTATAAGCCTTTGTATCCTCTTTATAGTGGAGGGACTGGTTCTCAAGTACGACTGCCACAGGAAACCTACAATAGTCGGTGGCACATTTTCAACTTGAGGGTGGTAGCTAGCCAGGCAGGCAGTAGAAAAGCCCTACCACAATGCTATGGTTTCCTCATGATGTTTTCCTTCGCGAAAAGCACAGGTTCATTGCAGGGATCGAACTCACGTCCGTTGACGCAATGTTCGTAAATGCTACCACTGAGCTGTCATTGCTCCGTATATTATTAATTTAGTATTTTTCGACGTATTGTTTTTGTTCTACAATAAATCATTTAGATTTAAATAACGTTAATTATTTTTTACAGGATAAAGTAATAAATCATATATTCTTTGGTACATTTTATTTATCACGTTAATAGCATGTTGTACAATAATATTGTTATTATATTAAAGGGTCTATATTAAGATAAAAATCATATTTCGCGTTACATTTCATTACAAATGGAAAATATTCGTTTTAACTTAGCTAAATTTTATATAGTTTATATACTTAATTAGAACTAATTTATATATATATATATATATATATATATAAAAGTACTTTCATCAATGGGCTCAAAGTTCTGGCGGGAACTACAAAATTGACGGAAGCACTTTTTGTTTTACTTAGATAATTTTATTTTAAATAAAATTATGGTATACATGTTTTAAATTACATAAGATTTTTTATTACATTTTTACAATTTTCCTATACATTTCTAACCCTATATTTACTGAATAAAAACATCGACTACATTGTTCTTATCAACCTACTGTATTTATTTAAAATTTTTCACCTCAATTATTTACATTCGATGTGAGATGTAATATATAATAATATAATCATTATTTTTAATTTATATACAACATTATTTTTTACATACAATTATTTTATAATTGTCATATTACGTTTTTTTTTTAATACGATTGAGTCTGATATCACTATGCTTAAATTACTAAAAGCAATGGAATCTTTTTTTAATTCAGCTTCTACCTATGGAGACTGTTTTGCCAGTGTCAAGTATGCGAAATATAATCTTGTTACGAAAAAAAAAAAACATAATTAAATTGAATAATGATGTTCGTTTGAAATAATTTGAAACTTACACTATGTGTGTTATAATATCCTGGAAATAGCAGAACAAATTACTCCTACGTAGGTAATGCGTCGAGGTTACCTTGTATAAAATGTTTTGCTTTGCCTGCAAATGTTGAAACTAAGTGTGATTAATGTTTTCATTATTTTAACTCACAGATTTGTATACATTAAGTTTAATTTGCTATGAAAAATACATATTTCGTGGACCCGAGTTCCGGAATTTAATAATATTTCTATTGAGAAAAATGGATGTTTTTTATGTTCTTGAGCATTTTGTAGATATAAAAATGCGTGTGTATCGTGGAACGCTCGGTTGGAACGAATTGCCTCAAACAGTATATTATTATTGATTAACTAAGACAAATAAATGTATTAATAACGTCTGAGAATAATTAAATGAAACGAAGACATAACTAATGAATTCAAGAAATTTGGAAATTTAGTAATTATTACACATCAAAGAAAGGGTCGTGGCGGTGAAATTTTACATTTTGATTTATCTAGCTTCCATCCGTACCGAAAACGAATATTATAATAGGAAAAACTCCATGCTGTTTAACCGATTTCTATGGAATTGAATGACGTATATAAGTGATTTTTCATAAAGAAGGTTAGATTGGCGGATACTTAACAGATGGCGCTATGCTCAGCCAAAACAACATATGCAGGGCTAGCTTGTGATAACATATTTATCAAAACACTGTTCTAATTGCAAAAAACATTACATTTGAAACTGAGTCTAATATAGGTGCCCAGCAATGTGTGTACACATTCCATAGAATAAATATAATTATTTAATTAATTATGTTGGTGTTCGATAAATAGGATTTATAAAAAGAGTTTGTCTGCATCCGGATGATCCGTAAAAAGAGGCGGGCGACGAAATTGACATCTGCAAAAAAAAAAACAGATATTAATAATGAAAAGTTTATTTTAAATACAGAATTATTTATGAGTTATTATAGGTCGGCTCAACGTTGAACAAGAATAAACAAATTTCAAATTAATTAGACGAAATCGGTTTGAACATCAAGATGTCTTAAAATGTATCACAGTTATTTTGATACGATTTAATATTATTATTTTACTTTGAAATTAAATTGGAGTTATTTGATTTGTTAATGTTAATTAATTTACATTGAGATAATAATTATCTGGTTTGATTAAATTTACGATTATCTCTGTCTTTTTTTTAATAACAAAATTCTATAGATTTTGTCACGCATATGTAACTGAAGCGATGATAGCACAGTGGTAGTATGTACGACTACGCGCAAAGGGACGTAAATTCGAATCCAACCGTGACATTGAAATATAACATGAATGTAGGGCTTTTTCTAATGTTCGTCTGGCTAGCAACTATCCTCAAGTTGAAAATCTGCCGCCAAAAACCAATACTCTGAAAGCTACTGTAAGAAAAGAATACTGTGAGAGCTGTGCCTGGTCTTTGACGGTATGGGAGATTAAGAGTGCTCGGTGCATTGTGAAAGGAAATAATAATCTAAAAATAAAAAATAATTAACTGCCAAGTTCATATTTATCAATCTGTCAATACAAGCGCGTACTGTCAAATGTGAACTATTAGTTGTTTTTCTTACAAACCTTCCTTGAAATATTAGCAAACTTAAAAAAAAGACTAACGAAGTACATATAAAAAATAGTAAAAATATAATATTGAAACTGAGGTTCATAAAAGTTATTACAAACATAAATAAAGTAAATTAAAGACAGTCACGAAAAGAGACATAGTTTTTTGGTGAAAACAAAACTAATTATCGAATAATTTCTTGCATAAGCTTTTTCAGATAGAGAGTTGTACTAAACAAGTCGACACTTTAGAGAAATAAATTATTTGCACGTAACGATTTATCTGAATGAATGTTATAAAGTGGAAATGTTTGTTTGTTTGAACGCGAATAATCTAAGGAACTACTTTAAAACTTCTTTACGTATTTGACAGAACAATCATTGAGGGACGCTTTGGGCTATTTAATATCACACTACCGGCAAAATAGAAGCAACGCTGTATTGATAACGTTACAAAACTATGGTTCAATGTTTTCCCTCACGGTAAGCTCAGGCTCATTGCAGAGATTTAAGCTTCCATCCATTGACTCTCTCATTCATTGACACGGCTTTCGTACGCGCTGCCAATTGAACCAACATCTTTTTTTTTATTCGATTGCGCCCACAAGAAAAACTTTGTTCGTGTGGATCTAAAAAATATTTAATAATTATTGGCCGTTTTTGTAACTTTTTCCAATTTAGCTTTACCCCTATTGGTGGTAGTGTAACATTGAATTGCTTAAAGTCTTCCTCAATGACTGATCTATCAAATAAAAAAAAAACTTCAAATCCACTTGTAGTTCCTGAGATTATCGAGTTGAAACAAACTTTTCCGCTTTACAATATTAATAAAGATTTCCAATACGTTACTACTAATTCTTTTTTAGCTACTGTTGTAATGCGTATGTGGTTCGACGATCGTGAGTCATATATATCCAATAGATAAGATTCATATCGATTGCTAGCACATAAAGCAACGTGTTCGACGGCAGCCATGCATCATTCTGTATCAACATTGTTAAATGTTCAGTATTTTTACGGCCAGTGAAAATTATGCGTCGTTCTAAACTCGTTCGTTCAGATGGAGTGTAATAGAATGTTGCTATTTTTTATAAAGGTACTGGCTAATCTGATATTGTTCTGTCATAAACCTAGCTAGTAAATAATAAAATATTATGTTTAGAAGTGGTCAAGATGTTACAATCATTAACTGAAGTGGAGTGGAACTATACCTTTTATTATTTATTATCTTTATATATTTGTATGTATATTTATTTTTAATGATTTAAAAATTTAGCGGGCACAGCTAGTACAATATAAAATTAAAACGTTTTAGTATAAACGTGACGGAATATCCTTATATCATAAATCTCCGAGTTACTATATTTAACAGTTTTATTACTCTTGGCAGTCTACTGTATAGTTTATAAGGAAGTGGGTGGATGTATAATTACTGAAAGGTAACGTACATTGCACTATTTATGTAGTTTATAAAAAGCGTGAAATGCGTTTGGGATGTTCTAAAATTAATCTAACCTTGCGTTGTTTTGTCAATATGTTTAAGGGTCGTTTCATTCCTGATGAGCATTTGGTAGAAATGAGAAAGCAGTATAGTGTATAGGTTTTAGCGTTAAGGTCACAATCTCATCTGATGTTAAATGATGATGTGGCTTAGTGGAGGGCCTGACTCTCAAGTGTAACTACCGGAATACAGGTATTTGGACAGTTTCAACTTAAGGGTGGTAGCTAGTTAGGCGGGCATTCGAAAAATTCCTACCACCATGCACACCAGTACTGATCTACAGGTAGCAGTAGGGGACTCGAGTACTATGATGGTTTTAATTATTATGACTGTTCCATAATACTTGAATCTCACATACTTCTGTCCACTCCTGAGCTGCCCATGAGGAAGAAATGAATTGTCTTGCATAAGGTAACTTCCCGAATCAGAACGATTATTTGTAGATAAGGAGACTGGTTAAATATCTAGGCTAACTCGGTATTGAGACTAAAAGAAACGTGAAAGCTGTTCCTGGTCTCTGGAAACACGGAACTTTGAAGTGTTTCCGTGGTACGTTTTAGTGGGTAGCGTTGGGTGATTAGCACCCGATGAGCTACCACTTGCTCCTCTCGATTTGTTCTAAGCCCGAGTAATGCGCTTGTGCGTTGTGATAAGGAAGTCCGTAAAGAGGCTAATTCTGCATTAAGACTAAAAGAAATTTGAAAGCTGTAGCTGTCCGCTGGCAGCATGGGGGATTAACAGTCACTGTAGTTTTAACTGATTGTTTTTTAAATTTATTATTTTGGCATATGTTTGTCAGTATGGCGTAAACGAGAGGAAGCTCGTCAGTATATTTTGTTCACCACAAAAACTAATAAAAGTCTCCGTTGATGCAAATTACAGTAAGGGGTCGTTTTTTGTTGATGTGATAATCGAGTCAATTTACTGACTTCTTCTCGCAATGCGTGAGCAGGGTACGTAAAGAGTGTTTTGAAAGACTAATCGGATGACTAACACTGTCAAACACCCAGTACAAAGTCACTATGACAACTATGAAACGTCCACTTCTTTTAGTCTTTGGCGGAAGCGGCATGGGACCTGGGATGCCGGTCACTTCAGGAGTTATACAATAAATAAGTCTTAGATGTTATTGTATGCTGTCTACATCTGCATCACGGTTCGTATGTAATTGTGTCGGAGTATGCCTTCAGATCAATTTGGTATAGTAAGGTAAATGGCTTGTAAAGTACGGATAACTGCTTTTGCCAGATACTAGAAGCATTGTGAAAGTAATCTAAGGATTGGAGTTGTTGTAGTGAGTATTTCTGGCAGTTACCACCAAATAAGTTCTATATATCACTCATCTAGCCTTCTCAGTAAACACTGGAAGTATTTGGGCAAATGTATTTGACCGATTTAAAAAACAAAGGCTATATATAGATTTGAAACCCACATGGCGATGAGCTTTCTATTATCTACGCATATTTTGATGCCAGTACCTAGTGTTCGAGGAAGAAACGGTACAACAATACAAGCGAGCCGAACGTCTATATGTAAAACAGGGTCAATAAATAAAATCGAAGTGGTTCTGCCAATCGTAAATAAAGTTATTGTCGGAGGTGGAATGTGTTCTTTTATTGTACACCATGAGATTTAGACCGTGTTATTGCGTACTGGTTTCTTGTAACATATCGCGTTGTATTTTAACTGATCTATCTCAGGATTTCATCTGAGCTATTTATTTATGACTAGCAACTCACTCCGACTTCGATCGAATATTTTGTTAATCATAGAAAAGAGACATGTAGTATTGCTACAGATAAATTATCTTTTTAAGAGGACTAACTGCATGATACATTGTTTTCATATAATTCTATTAATTTTACCGTAATTTTAAAACTCCCCGTCGGCATAACTTCATCTGACTGCTTTAATGAGCATCGTAATATTTTACAAAAAAAAAAAAAAAACATAAATTAATTCTATATTTGAACATTCCTCATGAACTAATTAGAAATGTATATCATGTAAAATAGGTGTAATAAAAACCTTTTTCTTTGTTATCGTGGTGAAAAAATATAAAAAAACAGTACGTCCCTTCTTCTTTCAATGCTCCGGGCAGACCGCGATAATAGCGTGTGCTACTCATTAGCGCTCCTAACCAAGTTGTCTTTTCCTACAATTGTTAGCGTAAGAGAAAAGAAAAAAATATAATTCAATTGTTTTTCACTTACAATTAAAAAAGTTCAAACGACTCCATATAGACAGATATACGGATTCTTGACAGCAATACCGGTATAAAACCTTGATGTTATTAAAAGCGGAAGCTGTAGGTAGCGGAAAGTACGCCGGCATTTATCAGGATAGAAGTATAAATAAATAGAGATGTCAGAATATATAAAATAGTTCGCGTATAAATAACTTGAACATAAATATTTATGCACTCGTAACTAGTAATTCTTTCGTATTAACGCAGGATTACTGATATTTTTAGATATTACTCTATTAAACGAATTGAAGAAGAAAACATAACTGTAGAATTCTATAGAATCGTGACTTATGCAGTTCTTGTCATCAAGGTCATGACTTAGTTTCGGTATTATTATACCCATCACGATTCGTACAATTTAGAAGATCCTTTTTATTTTGTCACAACACAGTGACTACACTATACCTGATAGGCACAGAACAATCTAAAACAACGACGACCTCCGAAATATAATAAATCTATTCTTATTACTTAGGCAATGGTTGTAGATTAGATCAGAGTTCATTGATGTTATGCTGACCTAGAATACTCTCGACTACTGTATTTACACTAACTAGTCCCGAAATGTGACAGTTCAAAGAGAGCCACGTGGCTTATTTATTTATGTGTTTAGTGACTGCGACCCTTTCAGTACTAATCTTTGCCTATCCAATCGATTATTACATATACAACGACTGCCCACGGAACGCGACATTGTGAGTCACTGTGACGGGTATTACCTGATCTAGGCAAGTCGCAGTTTCCTTGACCGAAAGTTCAAACTTATTAATGGAATTCGGACTCACGTTCATTGATGCAACATCTGTACACGCTACCACTGATCTATAATTGTTTCTAATGCCCATCGTGCAAGTTTCATTACGTTGAAAATCTGTCCGTAAGCACCCATAGGAGTTAATATTGTGGCAGCTTAAATTAACAGCCAGTTACCATCAGGCCACATCTTCTATTAACATCGAACGGTCTGAAAATTCTTCCTCAAATTAATATCAAATATTGTTAGGTACTTACTATTAAAATTATAATGCTGATACAAAAGGCTCCTTATCTGACGTAACTAAAGATTTATCTACAAACATATACATATTAACACAGTCTTCGTTAGGACTCGGAATATTCTCGGGTTTCTCGTCAGGACTAATATTACTCGCTCCATCTTCATCGTAACCTTTAATCTTGTCATTAAATTCTATTTTATATCTAACTGAAGGCATTTTGTTAACAGTCGATGTTAAAAGTGATTCCTGAACAGTATCATTACCGTTACAAGTTTTTTCAGATTTATACATTCCCGTCCGTTCGGACTGATTTAATTTTCTTTTAGATTTCTTCGTAACTAAAGCGCCTAAGCATGGCAGTATTTGTTTGAACTCCTTTCTGAAATTCTCGTTCAACCACGCATAAAGGAACGGATTATAACAAGTCGATGACATAGCTATGAAGTGGGCGATGAAAAATAACACCATATAATACCTCCAGTCTTCGGCTAAAGAGTAAAAATCACTACTTATATTAATTAAATTTAGTGGTAACCACGAAAGTCCAAAAATGGCTACCATTGATATTAACATTCTGTTTGTTCTCTTCTTTCTTTCTCTTTCTGCGTCTTCCTTTTTACTATTCTTACTTCCAGGTCTTGACTTTAATCGGTTATTCAATTTTATACTGACGCACGTGTAACAAAAAGCCATCACAATGAAGGGAATTACGAATTGCATGATTGTGGTAACAGCACCGAATGCCTTCCGTATATGGTCTGTGGGCCACTTTTCTGCACAGTAGATATCTTGTAGAGCCATATAATAACCATAAGGGAAAGTCACGGATAATGCAAATATCCAAATAAAAATTATAAGACCAATGCAAGTTTTGATTTTCATACGCGGTTTGAAAGGGTAGATGATGACAAAGAATCTATCTATAGCGATTGAGGTTAAAGTGAGAGTGGAAATGTATACGCTACACCCTTGAGCATAAGGCATAATATGGCATAACAGGCTACCGAAGACCCATCTTCCTAGGAAAGTGTAAAGAGGTGTAAATGGTACTGCAAACACACATAATAGTATGTCCGATAGAGCGAGGTTCGTGATGAATAGATTAGTGACCGTTTGCATGGCACGGTTCCTTATAACTGCGTAGCATACCAAGGCGTTACCGAATATTCCTATAATGAAAATAATGGTATATGCGACACAGAATGCTGCTTGCACCGCTTTGTTTTCGATCGGATCCATGAGGGTAGCGTTCCCACCATTCTCGTAAACGTCCTTTATTCTATCGAGTGTATTATTATATATCGTTTCGTCAGTATTCCATGATTCGTTCGGCATAGTTTTGAGGTGTTCTTAACTTAGCGTCATAATCCTATTAGGTTTATCAATATCATGTTCGGTTTGATCTCTTGTCTGATGATTGCTACTTATTTGTAATATAGCACGTCTCATAATGTAAACAATGAAGATTTCTTAGGTTTATTTGTTATCCACTTAATTGAAAATTAGCTCTATAGTGTAAGTTTCATCCTTCAATTTGACTATATTGATGTGGATGATAAAATCTGAAACAAAATAAAATGATATGTTAATATAATTTTTAATTATACTTTATATTAAGGACATAAAACAGTTCGTTATGAGTAGATTATATATATATATATATATATATATATATATATATATATATATATATATATATATATATATATATATATATATATTGTTAGGAATGTAGTTATAGGAGGGTAGTTTATAACACCGGTTAATATACAAGTTCGATGCGCTCAGTCAAAGCGAGGCACTCGAGGCGTATTCGTCGTACGTAGTTGAAGCATTACCGAAGCGACGTAAGATTCATATTTCTCTATGAAGAATTATAGAATATCAATTTAAGATTATACAATTTACCTATTTTATTATAAATATTCATTTATGTACATGTAAGATTTAACTTGTTTTGTTATTGATTTCTCGGAATATTACACATCTTGCTATGTATATATACAAAGGGATGTTTTATATATAAACTCATTAAGTTCCAGCAGTATTTTTCATTGGGAAGGGTTTTATGTTAACTCTGAACGCAATAACTCAGTAGTAGTCGAAACATAGAATGTTAGTAAGGTCAGAGAAACCCCTGTCGAGATAGAAAGTTATATATAAAAATGGATGCTGGTACGTTTATGATACTGATAAGTTTTTTTGTAGCGTACTTTACAGGTTTATGAGCCTTTTTGGAAAGCACAGGAGGAACTTAGCTAAAATTTAAAAATCATAACGATTTAAAATCATTGTAAAGGAATGAATTGAACAAAAAATAACCTAATTTCATAAAGTATTCATAGGCTTTATTATCTTGTAGTATTTTTTACTAACATAAAATACAGGCTCGGCTCCTGAAATTTTTGGACTTATTTTTATTTTGTTACACCAAAGAAGTATGAGTTTTACATGCATACATAAAACATATACATAGACGTCTTGATTTTAAATATATAAATTTTTATGCCATAAATTTTTATGCCAATTTTATACCACAGAACGCGATAGATGACGATGTGCTTGCGTTATTGAATACTGAAAAGAGCAGAAGAACGTCGACGGGGTGAACTGAATTCTTATAAAAATATTAATTTTTTTTCATATATTACAGTTTTTAAATAAGATTTTAAAATAACAAACAAAATATATAAGTCTGTATAAAAAAATTGAGGAAAATTAAGTTATGTAAAACCTATCTGTATTGACATTTAATTGAATGGTAATGGATCAACAAATACTGGCACGCAAAATTTGTAAATTAATTCAAGACATTAAATTCATCAAAATATTTTTAATAATATCGTGTTTTAATATCTAGTTTGTAATTTGAGTGGCAATATAACCAAGTTGTTGGCTATATGTTAATTTGTTAAGACAACTGTTACATTAATTATATATTAGAAAGCTTTTGCTGTTTCGAAAATAAAGCGTTTTAGTTATAATACTGCCTTTTCTTTACTTCCTTAGTATTATAAATTCTTACTAATATTATAAATGCGTAAGTGACTTTGTTTGTTATGCTTTCACATATAATTCGCTGTATACATTATAATGAATTTTGGTATAGAAATAGACAGATGGGAACCTGAAGACGGTGATAGGTTACTTTTTCTCGCAAAAAACATATTGAAATTACCTTACGTAAAGTGAGGGATAAACGTTGTATGAAGCTTTTTAATGCGTCGTCCGATTTGCTTTAAACTTAAGAAAAAAGCGAGCGGGGCCGCGGGGAAAGGCCAGAAAAAAATATAACTACAGCAAATTAAATTAAACAGGACATACGTTGTTTATATCGATACTGACTGCGACTAATACGTCACGCGCTCTCATATGACGCTCGCCGACCGAGTATAGCAGTGACCCGTTGACTGTATCTCTCTCGATTCCTTAGTCGACTCAAGCCGACTTTAACCGAACGATCGTCACATAGCCTAGCGTTACGGCTTAATCTCATTCAATACCAACAAAATAAATACACAGCCCGAAAAAAATATTTTACTTCAATGTAAATGTATCTGTGTATATGTGTAATGTATCTGTACTGCGATCTAAGACACAGGATCACCTAGTTCAGGTGACAGCGTTCATAATCTGTGTGAATTAACATTATTATAGTACAGAAAATAAATAAATTAGTAAGGGTATAGACAAATAACTTTCAATAAAAGTCAGCTCAAAATAACATTCTATCTCATTCTTTCACAGCCTAAAACCTATATACACGTTTAAAGCTATTCTCTTTTTCGCTACACATTCTTGTTTCATAAAAACCAATTCACGCCGTCTAAATAGAAGTTTCACTTCAACAAAAATGTTCTATAATTGTACGTAAGAGACAAAGTCATCGTCAAAGCGATGATAACTCTGTTGGTAGTGTGTACAGACGCCGCGTCAAAGGACGTTAGTTCGAATCGACTCCATCGACAATGAGCACTTTAGGTGAAGGAAAACATCATGATGAATCCATAGCATGGTGGTAGCGCACTTTCCAATGCCCGCCTGGTTATCTACCACCCTCAAGGTGAAAATCTGTCGCCAAATACATATAGGTCTGTTCCGGCAGTTGCACTTGAGAGCCAGTCCTTCCACAGGTTTAGCGTGTACACTACTAACTTGGGCCACATCGTCACTTAAAATTAGATGAGATTGTGGCCATGACGCTAAACCTTAACTATATAAACAATGTCTTATACTGCAAATTTCATACATATACATTTCGTTTCATGATTAAATAATTATAGACGAAAACAGTGTTGTTTTATAAGAACATTAATAATCTAATGGCCACAGATCATTTGATTGTATGTTGAGATCAAAATATTATGTATGGATTATGTTTTTATGGACGAAGTTCCACTATATTGAGGAAATGATTATACAGCATGTAATACAGATGCATTATATGAATGACAAACATGAATTTCCTTTTGTAAATGAAGAGACAATATTTTTTTTCCGTTTTTATTACAGCCAGTGTTTTATTCATTTTTATAATTATGGCGATGTTTCAAGCTCTATTAAGTTTTATTAGTGACGAACGCTGAATACACACTTGTCTCATCGTCACGTCTACGTGCATGTTACGTTTCAGATTTTTAAGGTTCATATAAAAGGGTGGATTCGTTTCTTTTGTTAAAATCGTGCAGGGAGTTTTTAGAGCAAGTAACAAATCAAGACTTCAGGCTATTATTTATAATTCACTTTCTTATGTACAATAAGCGGTCTGAATCATGTCTTAATATTAGTATGTTTTTCCTTTATTTATGTTTTAGCGTTATGGTCACTATCTCACGTGACGTAAAATCAAGTGGCCCAGGATGGTGGACACGCTAAACTTAGTGGAGGTATTGGCTTCGGCATTTGGCTGCAGATTTTCTAATTGAGGGTGGCAACTACCCACGCTGGCATTAGAATAAGCCCTACCACCATGCTTATGGTACTATTATGATGTTTTCCTTCTCAATCAAATTTAGTTCATATTGTTTGCTATTCGTTCATTGCCGTAGAAGCGATCCCGACTTAACTTTTTTTTTATGGTATAGGGAGTAATCGAGCAAGTGTGTGCAAGCAACACCAGGGGAATCACAGGTGCGTTAATAAAGGCCGACGCCTTTATTGGGGGGGAATGGCTATCAAGTGCAACTGCCGGAACACACCTATTGGTATATGGCGGCAGATTTTTAACTTAAGCGTGGTAGACAGCCAGGCGGGCATTTAAAAACGCCCTACCATCACGCTATTGTTTCCTCACGATGTTTCCTTCATCGAAAGCTTAAGCTCATTGTAGTTGGTTAGATTCGAATTCACGTCCTATGACGCGGCGTTCCTACACACTACCACTGAGCTATCATCGCTTCAAAATAAGCAGTATTATAAAAAAGTAGTATTAACTACGTAAAACAAATGTCCTGTATCTATAGAAGTTTCTAAACTATTTTTCAGAAAGTTTCGTGAGATTTAATAAAAGTAATTTTATTTTTTCAAAGCAACGTTTTATACAATTATATAATCGAAATCATCTGTTGTTTTGCCAGGAGATAAGATGGATTTACTTTTTGTATGGCAGAGTGCCAGCTCAGTATGACTTTTTATTGATGGTAGTAAAAATATGGTTAGGATCAAACGGATTTTCTGCGTATCCCCGTTAATATTAAAGAGTAAAACCTGGATGTTGGGTAATATTGTTTATTTTGTTATATGTGTGATAGCAAGAAGTAAAATGTTCCAAACAATATGTTCACAAGACTATAAGAGAGGAAACGAGAGAGTCCATCTTCTAAGCAGGATTGATGAGATATATTTATTTTTGAAAACAACACCAACAGAAAGCACCTCTATATATATAACAATCAACGTATGTCTCTATTAGGGATGTTACGGAGGTCGGTATACCGGAGCCGAAGTCTTAAGGTTTATAATCTGCTTTATCGGAGTTAAAGTTGGTTGCGGAACGGAGTTAGAGAAGAAGACAGATGTGTTAAATCAATAAATTATATATCATGTAATGATATTATTCGATAACAACAAAACTTAAGGGATCGGCGTGTTGCTCGCAATTCTTTGCAAAGTCAAACTATAAGCCCTGAGATATAAAATAAATTTTGTATTTACTTAGTCTTACTTAGCAATTATTTGTTGTGTGTCCTTTTTTATACTTAAAGTTTAGCTTTATGGCCAAAATCACACCTGATCTTAAGTGACGATATGACCCAAGTTGGTAGACACGCTAAACCTGTGAAGTGACTGGCTCTCAAGTGCAGCTGCCGGAACACACGTATAGGTATTTGGCGGCAGGAATACAACTTGAGGGTGGTAGCTACCCAGGCGGGCATTAGAAGTAGCCTAAAATCATCTTCGAATGTTTCCACTACGAAAGGTCGTAGTTCTATACCGAAGTTTTGAAATGATTGAATGTCAAAGGTTCTATATTTACCTGCTATATACATAAACTATTTGTCACTGTGACTTCGCATGGAGTTAAAATTGTTACATATTTTATGCCCGTTTTTGTAACTCTTTTCAATACAGCTATGTTTCTAATGATTGTAGCGTGACCTTAAATAGCCTAAAGCCTTTCTCAATAATTGCTTTATCAAATACTGAAATAATTTTTGAAATTTGACTGGTAGTTCCTATCGTTAGCGCGTTCCAACAAACTTTTCCGCTCTATCTTTATTATAAATTATGAAACAGAAAAATGTGTTTCTTTGAACGCGCTTATCCTAAGAACTACCTGTTGGATTGCAAAAATTCTATTTGTATTTGATAGAGCGATCGCTGAGGGCAGTTTTAGGCTATTTAGCATTACAAAAACGGGTAAAAAATCTTTGGTTCCATGCGAACAAAGTCACGGGTGCAGCTAGTAATATTAATATAGATTTGGGGTTCTTCTCATCTAGTGTATGTCACACGGCCTTCTCCTGGCTTATTATATGTTACCAAGGAAGTGATTAAATTTATCTTATACCATGTTAACAAAAAAAAAACAATTTTAAAAGACTCAAACGCCCAGAACTTGTTACAAGCTAATTTAGTCCAATGAATATATGCTTACTGTCTGAGTAAAGCCATTTAATATTAACAATGCATATAGGATTTCTCTCGTTTCGTTGATTTGCGCCGGGCTAAGGATAATAAAGCATTGTCTTTATTAATACACATCCGTAAGAACATTCCCTCGTACATTAACAAGGCCTGTAACTAATGTACGGTAAGGTTTCTCGTTGGGGAAATGTGTACTCCCACACGAAATATACATACGTTCCGCTGGTATGTTTCATGCGTAAATTATTTATTCTCGTTAAAGGGCGCGACATTTTGGTAATTCATATTGATGCATAATTATCCCTTAGTCAAGTTTTCTTCTACTTATTTATATTTTTTATAGTTTAGAGGTTTCGCGTTACGGCTATAATCTCACCCGATGTTAAATGACATGGTGGACATGCTAACTCTGTGGAAGGGCTGACTCTCAAGTGCCGTTGCCTGAACACACCTATAGGTATTTGGCAATAAATTTTGAACCTGAGGGTAGTAGCTAGCCAGGCGAGCATTAGAAAAACCCTACCACCGTAGTATATTCATTACGTTTCTTTCACCGAAAGCCAAAGTTCATTGAAGGTGGATTCGAATTCACGTTCTTTGACGCGGCGTATGTACATACACTACCACTGAGCTATCATGAAGCTCACTCGACTCCTTGACGCACTGAATCGTCTATACTCGGGTTAGTCGTCATCAGTTGTTTTATCGAGTTACTAGTTGTGCCTGCGACTTCATCCGCATTGAATTGAAAATTATTTAACTAACTTTATAGCCTATGCCACTCAGGGTTAATATAGCATTCTAATAATGAAAGAATTTTTGAAATTGGCCCAGAAGTGTTCGAATTTATTCGTTACAAACAAAAATACATATCTTGCCTCTTTATAATATTAGTAAAGAAAAGTTTGTAGATATACTGCCAGTAAATTATTTTTAAAATATTATATCATAACTTCGTAACTATCTGATGCCACAGTTCCGACTAGAATTACAATTTCGAATTATTTAACTTACTAAGATCAAGTTTCTTTTTGTATTCATTGAATAATTCGTATCGCTGTGTACTATATTTATATTTTCATTTCATTAAAAAGGATATATATATATCGCTTGTAAACCGTTGTAAAAATAAACTTCAACCAATAGGGGCCACGGTCAAGACTGAAATTACTATACCAACACATTTCTCTTCCTACGACTGAGATTAGGTTTAGGAAATCGTAAAGTCTGGAATTCGAATTTGACTTTATTATACACTGTAGGAGTATAACATACGTATGATATAATAGTCTATTTTTGTCGGGAAAGCTGTAAATAACGTAACAGATTGATAGAATCATACGCAATTTTGAAGTTACGTTAAGAAACTTATAAAAGTATAATAAGCAATAATTCTATACTAATAACGCGGTAAAATATCGGGACCACTTTTTGTGTATGATATAATATGTTGTGTAGAGCAAGCATTAGCCAGCATAGGCTATTTAACATCACGCTATCACCAATAGGAGCAAAGCTGTATTGACAAAATTTTCAAACTGGGCATAGTTATTAAGTAATTATAAATTACAGGTGAACTTCGTTAATGCAGTATATTACATGCTACAATCACTACATAAAATTCCCCGCCGCCTCTGTTTGTCTGTTCGCGATAAACTCAAAAACTACTTAACGGTTTTTCATCTGGTTTTCACCAATAGACACAGTGAATTACGAAGAATGTTTAGGCGTATAATTTGTTTAGGTTTTATGTAAATTGGTTGTAATATGTATGACGATGATTACGGGTTGCTAGAAATAAAACAGGTCTAGGCACTATAGGTTTATTGTGGAAGCACCTTGTGTCGGCGGAGTCTCTGGACCGATTCGAGTTAGGATCCTTTAAGAAGAAATCCTACTCATACCTTATAGGCAGGCAACGCACTTGTGATTTCTCTGGTGTTTTGGGTGTCCATGGGAGGCGGTGATCACTTACCATCAGATAATCCGCTTGCTTGTATGCCTGCTATCCTATAAAAAAACCCATAGCCTAGAAATATATATATTCCAAGAAAGTGGCAATACCTTGGTGAAGAAATCAGATGCGGCTATGAAATATATGTTAATTAACATTGCCTCAACCTAGTGACAAACAATTGTTTAAGTCTCGAATATGTAAGTGTAAATTACTTATCCGTGACTGCAGAAGTTTTCTAGGTCATACTAATAATGTCAACGGGGTTCTTTAATAAAGAAAATTTTAGCTAACAATTTTGAAGCGATTATAGCTTATAGTGGTGGTGTGTATGGACTCCACATCAATGGCCGCAAGTTCGAATCCACATAAAACAAGATTGAGTTTTCAGTGAAGGAAAACATCATGATGAAACCACAGAATAGTGATAGTGTTTTTTCTAATGCCCGCCTGGCTAGCTAACACCCTCAAGTTGAAAATCTGCCGCCAAATACCTGTAGTTTCAAGCAGTTGCATTTGAGAGCCAGCCCTTCCACTAGGCTTAGCGTGTCCATCATCTTGGACCTCATCGTAACTTAACATTAGGACCATTCAGCCCATGACAATCATACTTAAGGTGTAAACTGCAGTCGTACGTCGGAACTGACACACACTCCCTTTTTTAATATTAAAACAAAAGTCAGAAATGATAAAAATAACTAACTAATAGTATTAAGCGCACATATCATTGTAATACTAAAAGTGAAAAATACAATACTATTATGTAGGAATTAGACGGGCGTGATAGTTACCGCGTGCAAATTCTGTTTTACCGACCGGTTAACGATAATACGGTAATAAAATTAGCGATAATGTGACGATAATGGATTAGGCAACCGGCAAATATATCTGCATCACTGTCAAATACGTCATCGCGAACGCATTAACATCGGTTATCAGTTAATAGACATGCTTCGAGAAGTGTCATTTCACATCGTAAATTGTGGGTTTTAGTTTTATCGTATGAAATTTAATGTCAAATAATGGCGTGTGATGTACACAGCTTATGACGCTGTTCGCTGATAATACACCATCTGTGATTAAGAAAACAATTTAATATAGTGGCGTGAAAAATAATACACGTTACATAGTTAAAAAATACCAGCTTGTACACTGTTTTTTTTGCGACCTGATTTTGAACTTTTTGGAGTAAGTGCGGATGGCACTCAGCACTGAGGCAGTGGTCGCAAGGGTGTCAGAATCACCGAACCTCGGCTTGGGCAGCTGCCGGGAAACAAAAGATTTCGTGAATCCTGCCAACCTACAGGTTCTGGTCTACCTAACTTAATAATTTTAGCGATCCTGATAATTAATTTGTCGAGCAAGCTGTGCGTTGTTATAGTGCGAGCACGCCAAGATGGGCGCGGCGTGCTACTACCGAATCTGTACCTCTTCACACAGTTTTTTAAATTAAAATGTTGCTTAAATTTCTATTCTTTACGGACTTTACGGACATGCGGTGATTGGTCATCGGGTATTGATCATTTAACACTACCCACTAAAACGCACCACAGTGACACTACAAACTCCCGTGTTCCCAGAGATCAGGAACAGCTTTCACAATTCTTCTAGGCCTAGTAGCTGCCAACCTCGAGTAGAAAATCTGCTGCTAAATACCTATACGTATGTTCCGGCCGTGGTACTTGAGAGCCAGTCCCTCCACTAGGGTTAGCGTGTCCACCACCTTGGGCCACATTGTCACTTTGGTCATAACGCTTAATATATTAACTGTAAAAAAAAACAGTACAGAATTGGCTAACTTGGTACACTTACTCTGGTTACTAATTTGATGGAGTATATACGCACTCAACCCTACAAAGTTCGGTAAAAATTTTAAAGGAACTTCAGAACAACAGCAACACGATATTATTAAATATACATGCTGTTCGTATGGAATTATCATAAATCTGTATTTACGTCAAATTTTAACATTTTAATTTAAGTAATACGGTATAGTGATAATAAAAACATTGTAAGTTCTAAAACGGTTCGTTGGGGCTATGAAATGGTTTTAGTAATGTTATAAAGTTGGTAGATGGACATCGCAGCTGCCGAACGCTACTTTGGTCCCCTATAAATTTATTTGCCATCATGTATACTACTATTATCTATATTCTACATCTATCTTACCATAATAGAGACGTAAAGTTTATATGTTTGTAAGAGATAGTCGCAGAAGTTATTGATTATTATACAACCACATTATTGCCCGGTTATAAAAACTGAATTTTATCCGTTTTAAATACAATATAGTTATTAACAGGAGTAAATTCGGGGGCGATTACTGGTGTAATAGTTTGGCTAGTTCATATCTTGCAGTAACTTTCTTTTGTATCCATGGAACAATCTGTGTATATGTAGCTGGAAAGAGGCTTATATTGGCGGGATAGTAGTGATAGTCAATGGAATATCGATCTCTTGATAGTTGTATTTTTTTTATTAAAATAACTACCACAGTACTATGGCTCGAGCTCTGTATAGTAGGTATTTTACAAACTTAGAACCAATAGTCTTGTCTTAATACGGAGACTCAAAAAAAGTTGAATTTGGATCACAAAAATGAATATCCTTCTTCTGTTTTTAAACCTACAATAGTTCGCGCAATAATAACTATAAGGCGGTCTCCTAAACTGTTAGAACAAGCATTAGTCGTGCCTTGTTTTGGAATGTGATGTCAGTCATTAGGTAAAGGGCTAACATTTGACGTAGTGTGACAGCATAATTTCCGGTTCCTGGTAACAAGGGGCATTGTGGGTGTTGATGGCATCTGTTTAGTGGATCTTTGGCGGAGCCAGCCTTAAGGCTACGTGAACATCGGTAAGTAGGTCACATATATAAGTATGATCATATATTTCGAACAGTCAACTGTATTGTCCAACGTTCTTAACTCAACAGTTTCACATAATCGTGCTACTACCGAGGATAACTCAATTAATCAAACAAACAACTTCTTTTACAGTCATTACACTAACATTTTAGGATCAATGCAACAGCTTTTATGAATGCAATTATATTAATTATAATTTGGCGTGTGTTATAAACTATAAAATATAATTATCACTTCCCGTAGCACACAAAAACTTGTCAAAATCCAAATTATAGTTAATGTTCGTATTTAAATCATCTCATCAATTTAAAATGTGTAGTAGTACTAAGTTTCCAGATTATTAAGCAGTAAACGTGGTATATTATATTAGTGGTGTTTCTCTCATGATAAATTCCATACGCATCTCTCGTAGCCCACCCGGCGTACTGCGAAAATGTACTTAAATGTATTTTTTTACCACGTTGACGGGTGCAAAGAAAGCGTCTCCGCGAGCCATGACACCTGACTACGTTCGACGCATCCTGGGCAGTAAGTCCCGAGTCCAACTAATTATTTTTGTTCTATTTATTTACCAACCAACCAACAAGGTGTACATCATAATTTGTTTTTTAATTAATTTATAAATAAAATTTCAAACACGAATGTAATCTTAATTATAATACGTGTATGTCACATAGTATAATTTTAAACTAAGAAATGATTATCGAACAAACTAAATTATGTAACGTCAAACATTAAATGTAAATGAAATGAAAGCCAGTTCCACCACAGGTTTAGCGTGTCTACCAACTTGGGCCGTATCGTCACTTAAGATCAGGTGAGATTATGGCCATAACGCTAAACCTTAAGTATAAAAAAAAATGAGATTAAAAAGAAATAACAAATTTAAAAATATATAATAAAGCAAATGGACTTAAAGATGTTAACAATGGTATTGTATCATAATATGTTTTTTAAATAATGTGTTGTTACCATTCTATTCATAGGAGATTAAAACCCTAAATTAGTTAACTTTACTAATCTCAGTTGAATTACTAACTTTACTAAAATCCCCATGACACGGAAATTTTTTTAAATACGTCTCGTGTTGACTGACACGAAGAAAAAGAAAAAACACTTTAAAAAAAATAGGAAAAGTCATGTTACTTTGCTATGACAGAAGACTGAAGAAAAACAGAAGTTTTGAAAAGACAGAAGTTTCGATATTTAATGCAACTGAAACTGCAAGCCCATTATTTAAAAATCTAAATGTAAGTAATTACTGTAGTGAAGTATCTCATTCTCTCTTGCTTGTGGTTAGTACATCGCTGACGAAGATTTATACGCAGTTTTAAAAGACGTCGCACTTGTGTTTAGTCTTCGATGAGTTAGAAACCAGCGCAGTTCTAAAATCGGGCTACATTACTAATTTATATAACAGGTATTAAGAAACGTTAAATCTTTGTGATGGATCTGTGTATATATACTCTATAATGTTTAACTTAGAAATAATATATGGCTTGAATCTGCAGTTTCGTTTGAGTTTTTAACGATGACTTTTATAATTTATACACCGATAAATGAAGTTAGTGCACTTTTGTATATATATATATATATATATAGAAACATGAGATACCGAGTATAGAATAGATGGTTATAGATAGACTGAGTATTTCTTTAAAAGATTAATTGGTTCGGATAATAATAATCGGATAAATCTACTGTCAGGATGAGATGCTAAACCACGAGTTCACCGTAAAGGTGCCGGGTCCAGCGTGAAATCTAATCGTTGTGGCTGAGAGAGGATAACACGAGACACTGTCCGAGACTTGCGACTCGGATGTAGGTTTAAGGAGACCTCCTTTCGACAATTGTCCACGCTCAACGTGTTTCTATTTGCCCCGTATAAATTATTGGCGATATTGATTTACTAATAATTAATGATAATTTTTATATAATCAGTTACGCCCGTTTTTGTAATTTTTTTAAATATAACTTTGTTCGCACCGGGAGCAGCGTGATGTTAAATAGCATGAAACACGCCTTAATAACTGTCCGTCAAATATAAATAATATTTTTTCAAAGCCGACTGGTAGTTCTTAAGATTAGCGTGTCCAAACAAACAAACAAAATTTTCTGATTTATAATATATTATACATACATATAGTATCCTGTATACAAATCTGTAATATTATCTATGATATCGTGAAATTTCATAAAAAGCATTTAATTGTTTGAAAACAGTGTGAGTACAAAAAGATAAACACAGTGGAATTATGGTCTGCTCAGATTATTCTATTATATCCATAAGTAAAAAGCAATTAGTGTGAGGTATCGTACTGTATTACCTTGATTGGTTGGTGCAGTACACAACAAGCCTCGTTTAACCTACGAGCCGGTAAGCCAACAGTGACCCTATCTATCAACGTCTGTCGGTATCGACAAGTTTTGCTTTGTATGGTGATTATTAAGCGGTTTATTAAATCAATCGTTTACTTTAAACGTTAATATATTAACTATTATAGGCTTTAATATATATGTCGTAAAATGTAGCTCAGAGATATAAATAAAGGTCAATATAATAATTAAAAGGCCTTGAAACATATGTATTTACAGTGGATGTCTCTGGGTTTTACCGGATGCTTATTACGCTGTGCTCCCTGAATAAATATACCGCTCTTCTAATTTTAAGAAAATTTTACAATTGTTACAGAGATAATAAAAACCTATGGTGTCTTGGAATGGGCGAAAAATATATACAATTTTTCACGAAGGGCACTGGATTATACTGTACTAGATTATAAGGGCGGCTTCGCTCGCTTTACTATTGATTCTGTCAAACAATTAAAATGACGCGATAAAAGTTTCATAAAAAATTTGTTCCTCTGTTTACCCCATTTCTTGTAAGTTTTTTGCGACCACGTTTATTCTGCGTTATCTTGCGTTATACGTGTATTCTGGTAGTTGCACTTGAGAGCCAGTCTCTCTATTAGGGGTAAGGTGGCCTCAATCATGTGCCAAAATCAATCAATATCAATTATAAAAAAATAGATATATCAAAATAAATATCCATTATTTTATCCATATTTTTTATACAAAAATTGAACTGCACGTTTCGACTAGCGGGTAAAAAAAATTCTCGCTACAACCGTTACGCTGAAGTGCTGTAGGTTCGAGTCTCGCAGAGGAAAATTGTTTGTCTTAGTCACAAATAATTGTTTTGAGTATGGGTGTCACACTATGTTCTTTAATTTTGTAAAGTGTTTCACATTTGAATTTGGCGAAATTACCTAAATTCGCAGATACTATTAAAAAGTAACAACTTAAAAGGTTAATAATAATTGTGTTAATAAACAGTGTTGGGATAGTAAATAATGCATTAATTTTAATAATGCAATTTCAATAATCAATGTGACAAAAAAAGACTAGCCGTTATCCGCGGCTTCGCTCACGTTAATATTAATTTTGTCAAATCGGATGACGTAATAAAATAAATTATACAAAGATTATTTCTCTCTTTACCCCACTTCCAATAAGTATTTAGTGAAAAAAGTTGCCTATCATCGTCTTAGGTACCACCATTACATTAGGTACCAAAGTCCATCACAATCGATTCAGCGGCTTAGGCGTGAAAGCGTAACAAACAAACAAACTTCTATTTGGATTTATGATATTAGTAAGAAAGTAAAGACAGTTGTTTCAATAACATTTTAGTGATGCTTAGTAAGTCGGTTGATTTCTTTTGAAAATATCTATTTAATGTATTATCTTTATACATGCATTAAATCACTAGAAAAGACAATAAGTACGTTAAATATATTTTGAAAATTAAAATTGGAGTGTACTTTGTTACCTAAGTAGATGCCGATATTATTATCTTTTAAAATTTTGGCTATCTGTTATCCCCTTATAAGCGCATAATTAAAATAAAAAAGACTAGGTGCTAAATGATAGATCAAAATCCAGCCAAAAACTCTAGTGTGACATATATTCATACAGTGTTTTTATAAGGTTGTGAAGCACAAAGAGTAAAATTTAAATCTTTAAATCTTCAAACTAATTTTTTCTATAATCTATGAGTAGAAAACTGTCCAAAATTAAATACGCAATCATTATTTACTTAATATCAGTATATAAAATTGGAAAAGTAAGATCAAAATGTTAATTTAACTATCGTATAATGAAGTAAGTGTTATTTTAAAAATAAATCTTGTATTATTATTAACAATTCATATGTTTATTAGCCCAATATTACTGTACTAATCTACAAGTGACTACAAAACCATATGTCCTTTCTACAGGGCCGCCATTACAATTATTCTAGTCAAAACAACTTCTATAACTACATACATAATTAAACAATACACCTTCCTTTTTCGGTTATATTAAAGTAAATCATATATTCATTAATACATTCTAAAATAAATAAATTTAAAATCACAATCTTACGCAACTAATAGATACTAGGCTGTTACTGCGACTTCGTTCGTATCGATCTAAAAATTATTTAAACATTTTGGCTGCTTTTGTAACTTTTTCAACATAGGTTCGCTCTTGTTGGTGGTAGCGTGATGTTAATAGTCTAAAGACTTTGTCAATAATTGCTATATCAAATAAAAAATATATATTGAAATGCGACTGGTAGTTCTTAAGATTAACGCGTTGAAATCAACAAATAAACTTTCCCGGGTACGGATCCCTAATTGTTTTAGTTTTAAATATAGCCTATGTCATTCAGGGATAATGTACCATTCTAATGGTGAAAGCATTTTTAAGTAGTTCTTGAGTTTATTCGATATAAACATACAATAATACATATCTTTCCTCTTTATAATATTATTATACTAGTATAGATATAGAAGTATGAATATATATTATGTTAAGAGTATTAAAAATGCTTTAATAAAATGGTATATTTGCAATAACATTTTTCACATTGGAATTCTTTTAAAATATACTTTTTTAATTACCCTCCATTTGATAGGATTATTGCTAATAGCATTTTGTTATATAAATTCAAAGATGAATAAATTCAAATGAAAATAGTTTACGTTTGAACGGTTTTTCTTCAATTGCTCCGCGGTAGAACTTCGCAAACGAATCTTGCCTTCTTATGAAATCACTCTAAATATATATTCTTTGATATTCACTAGTGTTATGTGGATGAATTTATTTCTGTCGCGCTTACGAGTTCATTGACCTAATATTTATGATGAATATTTTTATGAATGCTTGAAATTTTTATGATTGTATTTTTTTATTATTTATGTTTTTAATAGCTGATGAAAGTGTGCATATAGATACTTTGTTTGTTATAGTTGTTAATATAACCGTAAGGGATCAACTAAGAAAAAAATTTTTTTTTTTTTTTTATAGTTTCATCGATGAGAATTTTATGCAGATTTTTTTTAATAGTATTTGAACAAATTCTTTCTCTCTAGAACGGCTCTTATCGATTAAGATGAATTATTTTGCGTGTAGGTACTTTTTAGGTCAATTGCATGGATCTCAGCTATAAATATACTGAGTTGTTGGCGGTATTATTGACATCCAGATTTTTTCTTTGTTTAGAAATTCTAAATAAAAAACCGCGCTATCCGAACACTTTTTATTTGAAAAAATGACACGTTTTCCATACAAACTTCACCCATATATCTCCCGATCAGATTTCATTTTCGCAACAAACACTAAACTATGTCCTTCTGTAACGTCCTATCTATATCTATACCAAAAATTTATAATAACCAGTTAAATTTAAAAATGTAATAAAATTATTTCCCCATTTTTAACATTACTTTGGATTGACGCAAGGAATTTCTTATGCGTATAACGGTAAATCAACCTTAGCTATCGTTATCACTTTTCGAAGTCCTATTCATGGAGGACAGGATTATTAATTACCTCCCTTTGTGTTAATATATTTTTCTACCAATATTATGAATAAGTTCGAGCGTCATCGTGACTCAGGTCTGCGCTAGAATAATCCATCATGATCTATTGCGTTTGACTTTTTCCACTATTTATATCGCTAGGTCAAGTTAATATTATCTAAATTCGTCATTTTTCATTATCTATGTCTTTATTACTAGTTAATTAATTTAAAACTCCTCCTGCAGTAATCGCAATCGCGGTTTAAATGAGGAGTAGTCATTTAACATGTAACATTAACAGGACGTTTAACTTATTGGTTTGACGAATTCAAAGAGGTTTTCAATTTGCAAGATATGTCCTTAGAACTCGTCTAACTCTTTTAATATATCACACTTTAATATCTTATCAACACGTGTTAATGCACATAATGTATTTAATACCAAAGGTAACATATACTCCTATGCACGCATGCTATAGAAGTTGTAACTCGGCACAGCTCGGTGGTAGCATGTTCGGACGCCGTGTCAAGGGACGTGAGTTAGAGTCTCTGCATTGAGCTTGAGTTTTCGTTGAAGGAGAACATCGTGATGATACCATAGCATAGTGGTAGGTAGGGCTTTTCATAATATATAATACCTGCTTGTCTACCTACCTCCTTCAAGTTGCAAATCTGCCGCCAAATACCAATAGGTGTGTACCAGCAGTTGCACTTGAGAGCCAGCACCTCCACAGGCTTAGCGTGTTCAGTAGCTTGGGGCACATCGTCGCCTAACATCAGCTGAGATTTTTGTCATAACGATAAACCTTTAAACGATAAAAATACAGATCGCATGAATCTTGGCCGCTCTCTTTATAAATGTTCGCATAGGTTCGTTACTATATATAGCAACGCTTAAGGGACTGCGAATTCAACAGCGTTATTCAGAGTTGTCGTTGAATGCAGAGAATATATTATAGTTTGGACAACAAGATAAACCGTTCGGAGTCAAGGAATTTAGAGATGTTTTAGGGTATTGGTCATAAAATCAATTATTTCGTACTAATATTTTTAGCAAAACAAAAACAACGTTAACAAATAAAAAAGACCTACACTTCACAGTATCGTACCTATATTTTTTTTCTTGTTTTGGTATCGTCGTAGCATTTGCCAGTGTCAAGGTTTTTAAATTGTATATTTCATGTATATTATCGGAAATTTGAGTTATTCGTGGCAATTCCTCTTTAAAGACTATTACTGCTATTTTCAAGAGATAAGATTTGGGCATTTTGGACAGATGAAACTATGTTCAGCAAGATAGTTATTCTTGTTGAAGCTCTCTTGGAAGTTTTTGTGGTAACTAATATAATATGTTCCGAATGATTATACATAATTTACTTCGTTTATGCTTTTCAGCTATACTACTTCATGTAATATGTCACCTATATTATACTATTAAGGGCTAAATAATTAAGTACATGTATCCAAATAAAAATCACAACATGACAGATCAAGATCCCGCCAAAAACTTCTGACTATCGTACACATGTCAATAAAACTATTTTCATTTGTTTCGTTCCGATTTCAGCTGCATAGAAACTTCCAGATTAGCATCTCAGCGGCGATCGGTAATGAACAGTAAATACCTCGCTGTAGTCGCTGTTTTTCTTGCATTGTAACTCTTGTGCGTACTATCGCGTACAACGCAGTCACTTCGCGTACTACGATATAAAGTACTCTCCAAAGGAAACTAAAGTCGTAAAGTTGTACATTAAAGAGTGAGGTGACAATAAGAAACGGGCTATAAACGATATAATAACCGGCGATAATACAGGAGAATCGAAAGCGTGACCAATGGACGGTGTTTGAGTGCCTATAAAGTTTTCCCATTTTTACACAGATATCTTGCCCATAATAAATTGCCGTTGAAAATTGTATACTGGAATGATCATTCCGCCGTCAACGTAGTCAGAGTTATTTCATTCCATACATGTACGCAACTTTGTTCGCGTAGAAGTATTTTTTCCCATCGGCAACAGACAAATGTATAACTTTATTATCATGGTAATTATTATTGTGGCTATACTTATTATTGTTATGGCTATATATATATTATGGAATAGTGGTAAACGAACTAGCTTGTCACCTGACAGTAAGTGATCACTGCCGCCCGTGGACACCCGCAAAACCAAGCGAACCGCAGGTGCGTTGCCAGCCTTTATTGGAGGGACTGGCTCTCACGAAATCAAAATTATTTCTTGGGGTAAATACCTACTTAACCCTAAGCCAGCATCTATAATACACTGTACATTCATTTACTCGTCTATACATATACCATTCCTAAATATTTGAGGAAATTCTTGTAGAGTAGAGACTGGCTCTCAAGTGCAACTGCCGGAACACACCTATTGGTATTTGGTTCCTACACGGTACCTCTGAGCTATCATCCCTTATAACAGATATCACCTTTGTTTTGTATCATTACAAATGTCTAAACCCTGGTCTAAATATCTTGCATCAGCAGGTTACTTTTAACATTTATTCTATACTATAGAATAAATCTTGTATAAGAGTTTAATGTATTGTAGTTGTTTTGTAATATAAATCTGTGCAGAGATATAGTAATTCTATGTCACGGAATATTTAAATATATACTATACATACAAATAGAAGATCATAGGTGGGTGGCAGTGAATTTTGTTAGCTTCTATCTCACCCGATTTTGAACCCAACACGGTGGATACGCTAAGCCAATTGAAGGGACTAATTCTCATGTGGAACTGCCGGAACAAACCTATAAGTATTAGCAGGCATATTTTAAACTTGACAGTGGTAGTTAGCCAGGCCGACATTAGTAAAGCACTTCCGCCGTGCTGTGGTTTCGAACAGTACATGCACAGTAGTTATTATAGTTCATACTATAGTGTATGTAAACATATCCATTTTGTAATAAAAAGGAAAACAAATTATATGAAATAAAAATAATACCCAGACATAGATCAAAAGACCAAATTTGTTAGCATGAACGTTTTTGGATCTCCTCACATTCTAAAACTTGGGTTAACATATATATAGTTTTTAAATATTGAATCTGCTACAATAAACAGCTGCTATTATCAGATCCAAATTTTAGATCTGTCAACAAAGAACTATACTTATGATCTAACGACAACAACATTCAGTATCCAATTACCATTATAATGTTACCAAGTTACCATGTTAAGTGTCGTCATAATTTAACATCATATAAGATTGTGATCAAATATATACCTATATTATACTGATATTATAAATGCGAAAGTGAGTTTGTTTGTTTCTTTGTTACCCTTTCACACCTTAACCGCTGAACGGATTATGATGAATTTTTGGTATAGAGATAGATGGGAACTTGGAGACGGCGATACGCTACTTATTCTCGCGATAACCTTATTGGGAGTGGGATAAAGAGAGGGATACACTTTGTATAAAACTTTTTATTGCGTTATACAATTTCGTTGACAAGATCAATATCAAAGCGAGTAAAGCCGCACGTAAAATCTAGTTAATAGTATAAAGCGGAAAAGTTTGTTTCTTTGAACGCGCTAATCTTAGCAATTATCCGTCGTATTTCAAAAATTATTTTAGTATTTGATAGACCAACCATCGACGAAAGCTTTAGGCTATCATCGTCTATTCGACTACATCGACTGTTTGCAGAAGATATCAAAGATTAATATAATAAATAATAAAAAATTTCAAAATCATCGGAAAAATATTGGAAAAATTTGGATTAAAAATACACGAAAACCTTGAATATTTATTTGTATTTATTTTTCTAAATGAACAACATGTATCGGACTATTAATAACAATAAATAAAATAACGTATTGATCTTTGGCAAAGCTATAGGTATTTAAATAAAATTCCATTTTTTATTATTGAAAACATCATGGTTTACTCAGATAAAAAAAAGTAAAGAATTCAGAGAAGCGTTTTTTACAGGGTAGAATGAAATAGATCAGGGTTAAAAATGGGCGATGCGACATAGAATGTCCTACACTAGCTGTGCTCGCGACTTCGTTCGCTTTGAACTTCAAGTCATTATATACTTCTTTTCTTAATAATAAGTGACCTGTATCCTTTTCTGTATCATTGGAAATGTTGGAAACTTTGTATACACCAAGTTTCATGACGGTCAGTTGAGGAATCGACAAATATACTATCTGGTACCCGCGACTCCATCTGCATAGAATTACTACTATGAGAAACCTACTCCCCCATTTTAATACAATCTTACTTCATCATCACATTTCACATCATCAATTTATTTGACAACCTACTCTAAAACGTAACCCGAGTCGAGTATTGTTTTTTTTTCCAATATTTCTTAACCTATGCGTTCATATAACATGATGTTAGAGGCAATGTTATGATATGATGAGAGATAGGCATATGCTGCGGCATATTTTTTTAGATCTACCAAGAAGCAATATTTCTGTTATACATTGTATTTATGTATCACTAAGGCAGTGCACGTGAATAAAATCTATATCTGATAGATTAATCGCCTCTCGTTTAAACTCTCATCCGATATTTAATACTTTCAAGATTAATAATGCTCGCTAAAAAATCATTTCACGTCTTTCTTTAAGGAACCTACTTCTATACAAAAAAAAAAAACTTAAAAATCAGTCAAGCGGTTTAAGCATAAAATGGTAATGGAACTGATAGAGTTTTCGCATATATACTTTTAGTATGGGTAGGCTTCCTCAATAACTGTGCTGGAAAATGCAAAAATCGGATTTGAAAAATTCATTCCGACCAGTTTAACGGATTAATTTAACGGATTCAAACAAACGTATATTAAAAGGTTTGATTCTAAATATGCGAAAAATGAAGATTAGCGTATTTTAATGACATTAAATTTAATGATTAAGAAATTCATTTACATAAGGATTAATAGCATGTTAATAATCTTCGCAAATGAAGTGTTAGTTTTGAACGAGACTTGTAAATTATAAAAATGGCCATTGTAAGTAAACCAGAAAAAATATGTATATCCTGTAAAAGACTTATTTTCAGATCTTTTTAAGAAGAACATTTTTCTCATACATTGTATTATTGTCATGTTAATAAGATAGCTAGCGCACGCGAAGAAAGCCTACAGAAAGAATATTTTTTCCCGTTTTTGCCATTTTTATCAATACTACTTTGCTTCAATTAATGTTAGCGTGATCTTATTAGCCTAAAAGATTCCTTTATGGTTGCTCTATCAAATACAAGTATAATTGTTGAAATCGTACTTGTAGTGCAAGAGATTAGAACCTGTTTGTTAAAACAAACAAACAACCTTTTCTACTTTATATTATTATTATGAGTGAACGTATTCATCTAGTGTCAATAAACCTTCTCGATATTGTTTCTCTATCTTTATTACTGCTATTCATCTTACTATCTTACTGGCGCGTGATTGGCCAAATAAATGATACACCTATGCAGCCGTTTTATTGCATTTCACGCGGCTCGCAAATCCGGCATAATGCCTTCTAGATTTACATTGCAATAAAAGTAATCATAGAAATTAATTGCGTGTCAAATTGTTACATAAATGACGTGATCATTACATGATATATTATCTTTGCTTTTATACCTTATAGGTACAATATCTCCTGATGTTGAGTGACGATGTGGCCCTAGATGGTGAACACGCTAAGCCTAGGCGAGATCTGACTCTCGAGCGCATCATCCGGAACACACCGACAAATATTTGGCAGAAAATTTTGAACTTAAGCTAACTTTCCCCCAACAGAGTAGAGAAAGTGTAAGCGCAGTCTCTGATCTCTGGCAACATGGAAGTTTGAAGTGTCGCTATAGTGCATTCTAGTTGGTAGTGTTGGGTGATCAGTACCCAATGTGACACCACATGCCTCTCTCGCCTTGGTCTGGGTCCGGGTAAAACGTTTGAGTTTCCACGTTGCGATGAGGAAGTACATAAAGAATAGGATATTAAACACCTCGTTAATAAAAAAGGTTGGTAGGTAACTAGGCAAGCATTAGAAAAAGCCATACCACCATGCTATGGTTTCCTCATGATGTTTCACTTAGCCGAAAGCTGAGGCTCATTGTAGGGATTCGAACTGACGTCTATTCATGAGGCCAACATGAAAGCGGAGACTGACACTGAATTTTTCGTTCAATGTCAGTCGCCGCTGATTTGGATTGTACTGTGCTTAACACCAGGTGCACTGCAGTCACTTTATAGAGCAACATAAAAAAATCATGTGGCGTCCAAACACACTGACAACTGAGCCGTTATTGTTAATTAAAATTCCAAATAAATTACGTTTCAATTCTAGTGACTCTGTAACAGCAATGACGTTATGATTACATGATATATTATCGCAGTCATCGACGAGATCATTGCCATAATCATTATGATTATTTATCGTCATCGTAATGGTTATTACGATGGTGATGTAATAGATCATGTAGATAGTTAATTCCGTTGCTGTAAAACATAAACTTCATATAAGCCAGTGTTTGGGTGGGCAAAGAAAGGGATAAGCTTTGTATCAAACTGTTTATTGTATTATCGGATTTGTGTGACAAGATCAATATTAATTTTATAAAATCTAGTAATATTATAAAGCGGATTGTTTTAAAAACTCGCTCATCTTAGGAACTACCAAGCGGATTTCGAAAATGCTTTCTGTATTTCATAATGAAAATATTGAGCATCACGCTACCACTAATAGGAGTAAAGCTGTATTGAAAAAAATCATATAAAAGGGCAATAATTATTTAATTAAAATTTTGGTTTCACTCGAATAACGTTGCAGAAACATCTGGTTATAAAAAACAGTTTCCCGCTGCGTCTGTCGATCTGTCTGTTCAAGCTAAAACTAAAAACTACTGACCAAAATTTTCTTACATTTTCAATAACGATATACTATTATATTATTAGATTTGCCTAAATATTTAAGTAATTGAAATGTGATCAGAGATGGTCATTATTCTCTACATTATGAATTTTATTAACATTATGAATGAAAATCGCTTAAAACTATTAAATTGGACCGAGGAAAATGAAACGTGACACTGATGACGCAAGAATGGTAATATTAACGGTCAGTAAATGGTAATCGTAGACCCATTGCGTAGTAACATTATCTTCCGATACTTACATATTTTAGAATAAATCTTTATACAACCATGTGACCCATCTATATGCATTTGCTTAACAAGTCCACGTGGCTAAACATCTACACATACATATTAAACCAATATAAAAAACGACGACTTTTTTTCAAAACTATTTACTGAATTACTTTCAAAGAGGTTGAGAAAAAACACCTGTTAATAGCGGAGTCCTTAAAATTGATATCATCGCGATTTTAAATAACACAGTTATTTTTTAAGAGTCTTTCAGTTTCCAAACCCATCAATGTATTCAAATGCGCGTCTTATGTTTTTTTACGAAATTGAATGTTCTACAAAAAATGTCTCCTATCATTTTCCGATAAATCGAGTTCAACGGTTATTCAAGATCAACATTTTATTCATAGTAAATTATCATTTTGAAGTGAATCTTTTTCTCAGACGGTGTGAATTGGTTTGTATGAAACAAAAACGTGTAACGAAAAATATATAGATATAAATGTATACATGGGTTGAAGACTGTGAGGGAATGAGATAAAATATTATTAGGAGCTGGCTTTTGGTGAAAGTTATTCTTCTATACTCTTATTAATGTAATTATTAAAGTATTTGAGGCGATGATAGCTCAGTGGTAGTGTGTACGACTTCGCGTCAAGGGACGTGAGTTCGAATCCCAAGCACCTACAAAGAGCTTGAGCTTTCGGTGAAGGAAAACAGCGTGAGGAAACCATAGCATGGTGGTAGGGCTTTTTCTAATGCCCGCCTGGGTAGCTACCACACTCAAGTTGTAAACCTGCCGTCAAATACCAATAGGTGTGTTCCGGCAGCTGCACTTGAGAGCCAGTTCTTCCTCAGGTTTAGCGTGTCTACCAACTTGGGCCTTATCGTCACTTAAGATCAGGTAAGATTATGGCCATAACGCTTAACCTTAAGAAAAAAAAATAAGTAAAGTGATGATAGCTCATTTGTAATGTGTAGAACACTGTGTTATGGGACGTGAGTTCGAATCCAACTACCTACAATAAGCTTGAGCTTTTGGTAAAAGAAAACATCGAGAAGAAATTATAGCATAGTGGTACGGCTTTTTCTGATGCTCGCCTGGGTAGCTACCACTCTTGGGTTGAAGATTTGCCACCAAATACCAAAAAGTGTGTTTCGGCAGTTACACTGAAGAGCCAGGCCCTCCAAAAAAGGCCGATAACGCACCTGCGATTTCCCTGGTGTTGTAGATGCCCATGAGCGGAGGTGATCACTTACCATCAGATGACAAGCTTGCCCGTTTGCCCGCTATGACATTAAAAAAAGTCGACTGGAGTCGACGAAGGTAGCAAGAGAGATACAGAATACTAATCACTGCTATACTCGCTCGGGTAGCGGTACATGAGTGGGCTTGATGCATCAGATACTTTCATTACAAACATGGTATGTGCTGCGCCAATACATTTTATTTAATACCTTATATTTGTATATCGTACCTTAATGAAGCTGTCATTTCTGGCGTGTGGTCTTAAATATAGCGTTATTTTTAAATCGCTTAGTGTCGTTGACTTAGACCGCTGCCCAACATCGAACGTTCACACGCTAGTGTTCGTCAATTTATATCCTTTTGTTGAGTTTTATTCGGTTTTATTATCGCTAAAAGTCTCTAACGTACCAACCTCACATTGATACGGATAAATTGTTTGTACAATTGATTCCGCTCAGACAAGTTTATTGCGCAGCGCTCCAGAGAGATATTGGAATAAATGCGTGCATTTTATCTATATTCTATGTTGTTATAAAGAATGATTTGCTTATATAATAATTATCTACACTTTTATTATAAAAAAGTGGTATTTGCATGACCATTGGAGGTATTTACCAGGTTCAATTTTTTTTTTTTTTAATGTACTGACGTCAAGCAAAAACCAAAAAAAGGCCATACCCATGTCTAAGCGTATTTAACATTCAATATAGAATGTCATCCCATGTCCTTTTTGATTTGTATACGTGAGTAGTTGTTGTAAGGCAAATTGGGTGGTATAACAGCCCAATAGCTACACACTTATATATAACTTAACTAGCTCTACCCGCGTCTTCGTTCGTGTGAAACTAAAAATTATTAAATCATGTTTTGCCATTTTTGTTTCATTTTCAATACAGCTTTGCTCCTTTGGTGATAGCATGATGTTAAGTAGCCAAAAACTTTTTCAATGATAGCTCTATCAAATATATAAATATGTTTTTAAGCGGACTGTTAGTTCGTAAGATTAGCGCGTTCAAACAAACCAACACATTTTTCCGCCTTGTAATACTAATATAGATAACAGGTTTAGCTTTTGCCCGAACTCTCATCTGATATCAAGGAATAATGTGACCCAACTTTCTAACATGTCACCACGCTAAGCCAAGTGGAAAGACTGGCTCCTAAGTGTATCTGCCGGAACACACCCACATAGTTATTTAGGGGCAAACTTTCAACAATTACGTATGCTATCAGTTGATTGTACTAGTAATTGAATTCCGTTTAAATATACATATACGTATGGCTGAATGTAAGGGTGAGTCTGTGTATTCATGAATGTGTGCGTGCATACGTCCATGCATGCGTAGTATATGCATGTGTATGTTAGCGAGTGTTTGTGTCTAAATTTGTATATGTTTTTGTTTTATATATATTTAAATAAAGAATAACAAATATTTCATGAACGGTTTCTTGGTAAAAAGTTTTAAACGAAATGTTAAAGATATAATTAGACAGAAATATGACGGTATATATAAATCTATTCATCTCGTCCCCGGAAAACATGTTTTACAAGTTTAAAAGTCCTTTCAACAAGAACAATAAAACGTCTTTCAAAAAAATAAAAGAAACGTTACATTGAATAATAATTTTATTCTCCCTAAAAGCTGTCGAGATTTGTTTTATTTCCATCACTTGGAAAACAATATTAGCATCGTGACAAGATTATAAATTTTTTTCGTGTGTAATAAAAAAACTCATTTCAAACGGTAGCCATTGTTATTGTGATTAATTTGGTGGAAAGTTGTTTATATATATTTTATATACCGATACTATTTTTATTACCAATTTTCAGTTACGTTGATACAACTCTCCCAAAAAAGTGATATTATTATCCTATTTTTGAGAAATAAACGATTTGAACCAACAGTTTTTAAGCTGAAAATGATTTATTTGCATAATTCAAATCGTGAAATTGCTATTTTGTAAGATTAAGATTGTTTTCGGAGTAATTTATCGAAGCGGAAGTGAGAAATGGGTAATTAATGCGAGAGGATTTTGAATATTCGGTAAAACAAAACATCGTGTTAAAAAAATGCTAGACCATAAGCCAGAATCGAAAATGTGTAAACGACCTCGTGTACCATTAGTGTTTGTGATTAAGTAAGTTTAATAAATAATAATATAGACCCATTGACGATCCAAAGCAGATGTCTCTGGTGACGACAGATTAGGGGAGCCGACTCCTAATAAAAATGGGAAAAGGCCGGAAGACCAAGAAGAAGAGAAAACTTTGTCATGAAAATATTGTATGGTAATTGGATATTGTTAGTATCCCGCTGGCTAGATACCTTTAAGTTGAAAGTTTGTCCCCCAGTAATCATACGTTTGTTGTGATATTTTAAGTCACTTATTGGGATCTGCTTCCCAATAAATGTATACCATACTCAAGTACACAATATTTTTACATCTATATTATTATGGGACAATAAAAGAGCTGATTATATTTCATCGATTATGTAAGACTACTTCTTAGAGATCCATGGATTCACCGTGCGGTTGCCGTATCCATCGGGTCCATCATATGGCAGAAGGGGAAACTAAGAGCAGATCCTAGTACTTGTAACACGGGTGTAGGTTTTACTGATTCATTTCAACGCTCACCTCAGTACTCGTGCGTTCGTGTTTAGAAGTATGTTCTTGTATAGAACTTACTGCAGTCTCAGATAGATATATCGCTAGTATATCTTTCGCCAAACTTCGACCATGTATAAAGTCACTACGTACATATATGTTCAATTAATTTATTAGCTCATAGTATTTATTTTAATATTAATTAATGTATGGATCATATTTTACAATTACAGTAATAACAATACAAGGCCACGCGTTTATGGTTAGTAGTGACGCATTTCAGGCCAATCTTGTGATTGAGTTCTAATAGGAAAAACGTTTTTATTATGAATTTTCTTTCGGCTTTGAAATTCTAACCTACAATCTTTTTGTGTGACGTTCGTTCGGGTAAAGTCAGCTCGAAGCCACTAAGAGAGTGAGAGAGATGTAGTGATGTTTCGCTTTTGTTGTGTGGTCTTAACCATACAACGTTTTTTACCCGGCTATTTTTTTTTTTTTTTTCGACTGGGCATACGCTGTTAGCCGGAGGGGCTTTTACAGCTTGGCAGGACTTTTTTAGGGCGAATCCTGAGGGCACTCAGCCCCGAGGCAGCGAGCACAAGGGTGCCGTTGTGGCTGGCCCTTGGCATGGACTGCTGCCGGAAGAGAAAATATTATATAAAATAGTAAGGACTGGCCTACTGGAGTAGGCCTTTAGATAAAATACTTATTGTTAGAGAGGCAATGAAGTCGGTGGAGTGGATTGTACTGTACTACTGTTTTAAGTTTGAGTTGTCAGAGTTGGAAGGACGTAGCCTACGCATCAAAACGACCGTGAACTACAGTGGATTAACTAGTATACTGGTGCTTGTATATCTGAAATAACTTAGAATTTTATTAATTGAACAGTTAGATAAAGGTTAACAACAAAAAGTAACCAAGGAAAAACAACCAAAAACAAAAAAAAGCCAAACAACTGGCAGGGTCACAGGTTTTTGGTCCCTTACAGAAACGTGTACTTAGCGTGTGGGTGAGCACGGGTGATATGCAGTGTGATGTTGTACTCTCAGTGTTGTAGTCGCTCGTTGGCTCCTTTCCGGAGGATCGAACCTAGGCTCGAGTGTCTGCAGAAGAAGGCCGCGGCGGGTGTGCGGGAGTGAAATTAACCATAAGGCCTCGGCGGCGAGACCTGCGGCTACGCGGGCGTGTGCGCGGACACGAACGGTTTGAAGAGACGGCAGGAAGGAGCGCGTTTTCCCTAGTGATGTCGTCTACGGGATCGGTGAAGCAGTTTCGTGACCGGCGTGCGAACCAAACGGCTTGAGGATTTGCAGTATAGTTGACTACTTCTACTATTTCGGGATTCGAGTGAGTTTACCCGGCTAGGGATATAAGGAGGGTTATGAGTTTGGCCAGTATATATGTATGTACGAATATTCATCTGTTCCCTCATAACTTCTAAACAACTTATCAAAGCACAATAAGTGGTTTATTATTGGAAGCGTTTGGATTTTGCGCTGGTTACACGACATAAAGTATGGAACTAAATATATATATTGAATAATATAGTGTTGGGTATCGGGTAAAAATATTAATTAGCTCATTTCAGACGACAATAATTTCTTGTTTTATGCTTTTTAGAACGTGAGTGAATTTTAGTTTTTTAACTTATTTTCATGTGCGTTTCATGACCACAACGCGTGTAAATATAGTACTTCGTAATGAAAATATACAAAGTTCATTAGCACGCATCTCGACTGGTTGACATAATACATGACTAACGGCTAGAGGCTCGTAACTAATTGCTGGCAATGATCTCCATTTGCGTCAAGATAAAGGGTCTATTATGAAGACATAAATTAAACTTATTATTTTTAATATGGACAATAGAATAAATGACGTGAGAAATGGCTTGATAACACCTACTTTATGAGTTCAACTGGATACAAAAGATACTGTAATTGTGTGAATATGCATATATATTTTCCGTGTATCTATTTTACATTTATTACGTCAATTATATGCAGATAAGGATAAAATTAGTCAGAAATCGTCATAGTATAATTTTTTTTGGTGTTTTTATTAATTTTCATTTATTCTTTGGATGATGGAGATTGGAGAAGACATCAGGGAATACGTATATACTACATCACGTTAGAAATTGCCCCAATAAATAAAGAGGTCATAATCTTATGAATATTATAATGTAATATTGGCTAGTAAATGTATGCTAAGCGAAAGCCTCTTTTCAAGGGATTTAATTACATTGTCAGCTCACGATATATTCGGAAACTGAAACGTCTATATACGTTTTTATACTTTTTTTGCATCGTGATATCGTGCATTGTTAGTTAGTTACCACCCAAAAGTTGAAAATCTGCCGCCAAATACCTATAGCTGCGTTTCGGCAGTTGCACTAGAGAATCAGTCTTTCCATTAGGTAGGCCATAACGCTAAACCTTCACTATATATTTTATTTTTATTTTTAACAAGATTAAATTACAGATTTCAATTAACATAAACATTAAAACTATTTTTTATTTCTACATATGACATACATATTTACTTGAGCTCACGAGAACTCATCAAAATGAATGAAATTTATGAAAAAGTAACAAATGAATATATTCAGTAGGAAATAAAATTTATTCGTATCGGAACAAAACATTCTGAGTTTGGTTGTTAATTGTAGTTATAAAGCCTTTAACACTTGACAGCGCCGAAATTGTCTACATGGGCAGATACAATAATAAAATATATACTACATACAATAGTATACATGAATTTATAATATTTTTCCTCAACCAAACCTCGAGTTATTTGCATTTTGACACATCTAACGGTTTCGTTATCCTTTGATGTACATGTTTATTTCGTACTGAATTTATTACAAGCCATTTAGAAGGTATTTATTTTTCTTTACGACCCACAATATTCCTGTAATGTGGTTGTGTTCGCATCCAGTTAAGAATTCACGTGGATTTGAATTATATTTCGTATATTTTAATGCATAAATTTCAACCCTGTGGCATTATTATAGTTAATATAACTATTGTTATCACATACTTTTTATATAACTCAGGTTAGTTGCAGCTTAATAGAATGATCATAATGTACAAGAAATTACTTACAAGGTCTAAATTATTATTTCTTATTCAGAAGGAATCCTTTCATTTTATATAATAAAAGGTATCTTATATATTGGTTCAAAATATATTCAGTAGTTTTAGAGTGTTGAACGTTTTTTTTTTCGAACTGACGTACGCTGTTAGCCCCAATGGCTTTGACAGTTTCACCGAACTTTGAGTGTTGCACGTACATGGGGCCTGATATCCTAAATTAAACTAATGAAAATTTTTTATCTTCTAGCTATATAATAACTTACGTTGAACTGATGATAGCTCAGTTGGTAGTGTGTACGGACGCAGTGTCAAAGGACGTGAGTTCGAATCCAACTAAAATGAGCTTACTATATATTATAATTGTAAAGTATGGTGGTAGAGCTTTTTCTAATGCCCGCCTGGCTAGTTACCACACTCAAGTTGAAAATCTGCCACCAAATATCTATAGGTGTGTTCCGGCAGTTGCACTTGAGAGTTAGTCCCTTCACTAGGCTTAATGTGTCCAACATATTGGGCGAAATTGTCAATTAACATTGACATTGAAGGTAAGATTGTGGCCATAACGCTAAACCTTCATTTTATATAGAATATATATTTTTATAAATCATACAATTACAGATTACATCTTAATAAACATTAAATCTATTTTTATCATTTACATTTACTTAGGCTCATGAGAACTCATGAAAATCATAAATATATGTATTCAGTAGCAAATATAATTTATTCGTATTGACACAAAGAATAAAAACAGGGAGCGGAATTGTCCACACAAAATTTCCATTTGGTGACGCGGCTGAAGTATATTTTTTATCGTACCGATGCAAAATCTAAAGCATACATAATCTACACTCTAGATAAAGTTAATACCGTTACCTATCGCGCAGAGATACGATGGGTGTACCGAAAAATTTTAATAGCAAAGTACAAATTAGTTATTTAAAAACGACCATGAGATGTTTAATCATTTCGGTATTCATTGCTCACACTTGACCTAAATTGTGTATTAATGTAGATTCTATTACGATGTGATATGAAGATACTTAAAATATTCTTTACATGTTATAGTTAAAAGTATTTAAGAAAATATGTTTCGGAACGAAATTTCTTATGTGGCGCCGGTAAAATACGTCCGTAACGTTAGCGTAAGATTTTTATGTATAGTCTATGTATGATGGCTATACAGTGTCTAATGAATAGTCTACGTGATGACTGTTATTATTATGTATTTTTTATAAATCATCGTAAACAAAATAAGGTGTTGAGATAATTTTGTAAAGTAGTTTTTTTAATCGATAAAAAAAACATAATAAAAATGTATACCCGAATAATTATTTTCTTTATACCTCGAATAGAACTTGAAATTAATATTTTTATCATAAGGAACTTCGTTCGTATCTGGCGTTCCACGACACCAGTCGTTTTTTTTTTTACTAAGAACCTGATCAAAAATGTGTAAAATAATTAGAACGCTAGTCCCTCCGCTCGTCACTGGCGATCAGGCGAGATTATGGCCATAACGCTAAACCTTAACTATTTAGAAAAAAAGATTATTACTATTCATTTGGGGTGTAAAGGGTATCGAATATCCAAGCCAAGCTCACCTGCACGCGGTGCAACCTGCCGAGTAACCGACTAGGCTCTGGCGAGTATTAATGCCATATTTGGTTTTGGTTATGGCCATTAACCATATAATCCTTGATCTGTCACAGCTTGGTGGTAGGGGTATTGCTAGAGTGGCTAGCGACTACCCTCGGGTTAAGACTGCCGCAAAGGAAAGGTTCAGTGTGAGCCTTTGTGTTCCGGCATCGTGAACGAGAATCAGCCCTTTTAGTCAAGGTCAGTAACATGGCTCTAATACCCTTGGTGTTGCGGCTATTCATAGTTGACGGTAACCATGTAACATCAGATGGGCCGTCAACCCGTAAAAAAATATCTAACAGTAAAATAAATCATATTGTAAAAAGTGTGGGCTGCTTTCTATTGTGTGCCGTGAATTGATTATACTATTTGGTGTCAGAGTACCTCCATGGTTCTTTTATAATTAAATACATACTTAAAGCTAATTTTTTTACATTTCAATTAACTTTATAGGTAAAGCGTGTTGTTTTAGGTTTTTTGTGTTATAATTTTTTCTTGTGCGAATATATTTTCAAGTAAATTACTGACTTAAGTGCTTCCTTAGATAGATAACTATTATGTATCTCATAGAACAGACACTTATACACTAGTGTTCTCGAAGTATTGGAATTATTTTATCTACATGGTGATATTTTTATTTCTTACTATTGACTGATTTAGCCTTTCAACCGATGTTAAGTGACGATATGGCACAAAATAGTACAATGTTACGCTCAGTTGTGGAGCTGACATATATAGGTGTTTGGGGAGAGACTTCAAGTTTATGATAGTAACTGGCTCAGGGTCGTCAGTAACAACCCTAGAATACCATGACGGTTTTTCCTAGAGGTGTAACAAACCGTTTTTATTCTGTGCTGAGTAAGGGGTATCATCTAGTACCGAGTACCGAAACTATACTCACGAATGCATTTCGTTACTCGCATGTGTATACAAAGTACGAATAATGCGTTGTCAACATCACACCGTATGCAATATAAATCGATACGATGCTCTTTGTTCGGTATTTAAAGTTATTTTTTTTATAATCAAGATTTAGCGTTATGGCCATAATCTCACTTAATCTTAAGTAATGATACGACCCAAGTTGGTAAACATGTTAAGCCTGTAGACTGGTTCTCAAGTGTAACTGCCGGAACACACGTGTTGGTATTTTGCGGCAGATTTGCATTTTGAGGGTGGTTGCTAGAGAGTTGGGTACTAAAAAAGCCCTACCACCATGCTATGGTTGCCTTATGGTGTTACGCTTCACCGAAAGTTCAAACTCATTGTAGGTTGTTTCGAACTGACGTTCCTTGACGCGGATTCTGTACACACTACTACAGAGCTATCATCGCTTCAAAAGTAACGGGTAACGTAACGAGTACTGCTTGTTATAGAAACAAATACATACGGGCACGCTATTTTTCATTACTTATGCAACTCTAATATTTTCATTTACCAAAAATTCAGGGCTGCTGATCGGAATCACTAGATTAGGACTCTTAAATTAGGTCCTAAGATATGGGATTTTTATATTCGGGTGACTTTATATCGTCAATAACATGAAAGAGAACCCCGGATATATTCAATTCTTTCTTTAATCAAAACAATATTAAAGCAATGTTCTTTAATTGGAAAATTTTATGTTACATATTAAATGCAACTTTATATTATAGGGTTATCTCAAAGATAATTTTACAATATTAAATCCTTAGTATTTTTGTTGTCTATCGATATGTCGATATCGGAATTAATACCCGACTGTTAATTGCACAATGCATCACATGAACAATAATCTGTTGACACATGTTACGATACTAAAAGACTTGCAGATATATCAGACTGTTTGTTTTACGAGTATAAAGTGTCAATAAAGATTATTATTATAGATTATATTAATGTCGGTATGGATTTCTTCACGGAGCGATAAGAGTGTTTATTATAATCATTCGAGTAATCTGTCAGAAGATTGTTGTCAATTATTCTAATAGTAAATTTACACTTTTAACTCTATTTATATTCATATAATACATTACTTAATTTAAATGAAGCGATGATAGCTCGGTGGTAGTGCGTACGGCTTCACGTCAAGGGACGTGAGTTCGACTACAAACACCTACAATGAGCTTGTGCTTTTGGTGAAGTAAAACATCGTGAGGAAACCATACCACGGTCGTAAGCTTTTTTCTGATGCCCGACTGGCTAGCTACCTCCCTCAAGTCGAAAATCTACCGCCAAATACCTATAGGTGTGTTCCAGCAGTTGCACTTGAGAACCAGTTCCTCTACAGGTTCAGCGTGTCTACCAACTTAGGCCGTATTGTCACTTAAGATGAGGTGAGATTATGACCATTACGCTAAGCCTTAATTATAAAAAAATGACCGTGTTTAGTAAATATTAGATTAGAAGATGTGTGAAAGCTGTTCCTGGTCTTCGGAAACACGGGACGTATGGATGGAACTTCCATTTTTGGCGCGTTGTGTGGTGGTGGAATCCAGCTGCAGGTATTAATGTGTACAGTTCCTCGAAACACTCAGCAAGGTAAATTCGATAGCAAATGAAAAGAGAAGCCACGTCTCTTCGCAATGCCAGTGAATCAAGACGAGCGGAAATAATTTGGCTGTTGACAATTCGGGCCGCTCTACGTTGGATGTGATCAAATGGAAGAAGCTGTTACTGGGGAGCCCCTGCTCAGAGATGACAACAGTATTCCATTTTTTTATTTATTTTTTTATAGTTAAGGTTTAGCGTGATGGCCATAATCTGACCTGATCTTAATTGACGATACGGCCTAAGTTGGTAGACACTCTAAACCATTGGAGGAACTGACTCTCAAGTGCAACTACCGGAACACACCTATTGGTGTTTGGCGGAAGATTTTTAAATTGAGGGTTGTAGCTAGCCAGGCGGGTATCAGAAAAAGCCCTACCACCATCCTTATTGTTCCCTCAGGATGTTTTCCTTCAACGAAAGCTTAAGCTCATTGTAGTTGGATAGACTCCACCTCACTGCCCTTGACGCGATTTCGTACACACTAGCACTGAGATATCATCGCTATGAGGTCGCACCTGAACTTTGTTGAGATAAAGACAACGGTCCAATGTAAAACACTGTCTTGCTCTTCTGAACACACAAAGTTGTCTTTTCTGTAAATAGTGCATCTATCGCCTACGATGTTTTTCCTGAAAAGGATTGATATTTGCTTCTGTAAGATGTTTATTGTATGTGTAGATAAATACACTTTTGACGTTAATGTTAATGTATCTACAAATATATAATATCGAACTCGAATTCGAAATATAAGAGAACTACATTAACATAATTCTAATGCGTAGCTCTGATAGAATGCTCGAGATGATTAAGTATCTACCTTGTTTACCGAGACTTTACGGTATAAAGGGGCACGTATTCAGACATTGAGGACGTGGGTGTAAATTAAATCAATCTATTTCATTAAAAACAGAACGTTTGCTTTCTTTCCGTCCCAGACCTTCTTGATATTATTTATTATGTATTATATATAATTTATAAGGAAATGGATACAATTTTAGCTTAAAATATACGTTCTTGCTTAACAAATAACAGTATTTTTTTCGAATTAAATATAAACTGATTGTGATATGCTATACCGAGAATTTGTTTTGTTGAATGAAATTTTATTATTCTAATGAGGTATATATGTATATCTATATAAACATATATTCAATAGAGCTTGGTGAAATATTACAAACACTATACCTATACTCCTCGTTATGTGTTTAGTTTTATCACCCAGAAATTACTTCATCCCGGTGATCTAAACATGAACACTTTTCGTACATTGACTTACTGCCTCCAGTCGATTGTCAGTTCTTTTCCTTTTTTGGTTTCAATGTAATCTAAATATATTTAACATAAGTTAGAGGTCTGTTGAGTATAAGTTTACTAGATTTTACGTGCGGCACCTCTCGCGTTAATATTGATTTTGTCAGACAAATTGTATGACATACTAAAAAGCTTCATACAAATTTTATCTGTCTCTTTACTACACTTCCAATAAGGTTTTAGCGAGGCAAAGTAGCCTATCACCGACTTCGGGTTCCCATCTATCACTATACCAAAATTTATAATAATCGATTCAGCATTTATGATATTAAGTAAAGATACGCTTATCCTGTTTTACTAAGCCGATAACTAATTATTCAACCGTATAACTAACTGAACAACACAAAGATTTACAGAAACTTCAATAGTTCAATAGAAATAGTTCATTTAAATTTCCCAACATATGTACAGCAAGCTGACCCACTAGTTTTATTTTGCGCCTTTATATGTTAAATAACTTGTTCATTGTGTCATCTATTCAGAATTGATTGTAACTGATCATTCAGATGTTACGCGATCACTACCAGAACAATCACATAAAAATGTACTGTATTTTTTTTGTAGCACGGTTTAGTGGCGGTTTGCGCCGGGTGAGTCCCACATACCTTTCTCAGTCCCACCGGGTTGGGAGGGGATGCTTAAGGGTTTTTCCCACGTTAAAAAAAAGAAAAAGGTTTCCTTACTATATCTTATAGTAATCATATTATAATCAATTTATAATAACATCAATATACATAAAATAATAGCGACTATTGAGGTATCAGCTGTCCACCGAGTACACATTGTCCTCTTGCCTCTCAAATACTGAATATATAGGGATGAATCAAAAGACAGTCATAGTCATTCTTTATTATTTTTTTCCTATCGGTTACATGCCCCTACCTCTCTTATTACCACGTAGATAATGTATTAAAGGTAAAAATATTATATAATTTTTCATAACAACTGCTTTAGGCATGTTACGTTAGGACTCTACATGCATACACGTCCAATAAAGGTACGAAGTAACATCTATGCAAATTCGGAACAGTCATTAGTGGAGACGACGTAGGCATTGAAATGTGCAGGAATCCAACCGATAGAACTCAGATCAATTGGGGCAGCGAGACAACTCAACAATTTTGGTTTATAATTATTTTTGACAGAGATTAAGACCACATGTGAACCCCGATTACCTACCTGGATTCGAAATCTAGTCGAGATGAGTAATCGTTTTAGTCACCGAGTGTCTCGGAGAACAGTAAACCAATTCAATTTAAAATGGATTTCATAACAATGAACTAAATTTACCTAGATATAATATGTAGTGTACATTAAAATATTCACCGAACAGAAATTGGAATTCAAACAAACCGGTTTGAGAGATCCATAGCTGAATAAATTTGCGCGAAACTCATTTAGTATCTGATACGGGTAAATTAAATCAAAATGATCGGCCATTTAAATGTATGTACTACAGCGAATGTTTCGAATCTACTTTTTAATTAATTAAGTTTTATTTGACAGCGTATTTAACATGTGTATATTTAATTAAATTTAAACATTTAAATTTATATTTAAGGAATGTGACAGTTATAATTGGACAGTATAAAGGTTAAATGATAAATATTAGGGTAGAGAAATTTTTTTCTTACCATTTTATATTAAAATTCAAAACATTTTTTCCAAAGTTTATTTACATTTAATTACAGTATATATGTACTATTTTGTTCTATGCCTTTCTGCCATCTTGTGGGTAGTGCCATGGTCCAGTAACCAATTTGGGACTCCTGGTCAAAAATAGGTGACAAGGAGTCTTGGCAGCCCTTCCTTGATGTTGACCTGATACTGTCTAAAAAATTTAAAGAGACCGGAACAGGTGGGAATCTTTCGCTGCAAGTTTAGGATTATATGGCGGAAGCATTAACAGTCCCCAAGCAAACTCTCTTAATTTATAAGTTAAATCATATAAATGTAGTAAAAAATAATTATTCAAGATGCCGCATAAGGCCTTTTTAACTCTTTGGACGTATGACGCAATAGCACTATCATCCGAATACTATTTACTTACTTACATATTTATTTGACAAATGGGAGACAAATTATTCGTGATTTTACAATTTGTATATATTTTGCATACTTTTGCATACACTTTTTTTATTATCTTTACCATTGTTATATATTCGCATGCATGTAAATGTCTTTATGTGTATGAGTTGAGTATTAAATTTTAAAATGTATTTATTTTATAGGAATATAGGAAAAGTACAGTCCGGCTATGCCGCCCTGAGGTAAAGTCAATACAATATTTTAAATTAGGAGGTTAGTTCGTTATTTTAACGGGCGTAGTAGCCGTGTAGTAAATCTGCTTAGTTTAGGAGCCTATTAAACATTAGACAAGACCGCAGTTTCGTTTCACATTCCTGGCAATAGTCCAAGATGAGAATCGGCCACTTCATGACTCCCTTGTGCTTGTTGCATCGGGCCCCTTAGTATTATCGCTGAAACCTCCGTGAAGCAGTAAAAGCCCTTAAGGATTCTTTTATATTAATAATTTTTCTTTTGATAACAATACCGTTAGTTAGCTGTAAGGAAATGCCTTGTGACGTTATCACACTAATATGTGAATTAAAATATGCAATAAAGTCTTCCTTCATTATTATTATGCCGTAATTTTTTTTGTTCTGCCGTTTTTGGAAACAATATAGCTCTTAGTATTTGCTGTGACGTAGGTCCTCAGACAGTTTTACAAAGGTTCAAAATATATACTGTTACTGTTCTAAATATATATATATATATATATATACTGATCAACTAATGTCGTATAATGAATAATGCAAATCAAGTACATTTTGTTGTCTATTTATGAATGAAAATGATTTTTGTCGAGTCTCAAGACAATATACTATGATAATAATAAGTCTCTAAGTGCGGTATTATTTATCCAAGTAATGGTTTCGTATGTTATGTGATACGTATCTGTTATCTCTATTACTTTTATCACTTAGATGATTTATATCTGTTGTTTCGTCTACATGATATGTGAATGGAGAGAACAATGGATGTAACAAAATATGAGCTCAATTTAAAACGAAAATACATTTTTTAAAGACTACACGAGTCAAACCAGTGAGATAACTCTAACAAGTATATATAAATCGTTATACACAAATCAAGGTTGGGTTATTTACACCATTGATAACTGAAGAACGGTTCACTAAATCTCACCTGATGTTATTAGGGGAACTGGTTCTCAAGTGCAACCGCCGGTACACACCTATAGGTATTTTGCGGCAGATTTTTAACTTGACGGTGGTAGCTAGACTGTGGAGCATTAGATAAAGCTTTACAACCGTACTAAAGCGGTTGTGAAAAAGCATTCTTCAAAAAATAAAGTATATTTCATCTTACTAAGACTGCCGTTTTACACATAAAGAACTAGCTAGAGAATACAAGGACTTTTCAAGTAAAATTAAATAGTAAAAAACATTATAATAATGTTCGCCTAAACGATTATCTTAATATCGTGTCTATTATTGAGGCTAGAGTGCAAAATACGACCTCCATTTAGATAGGACTTTACAAAAGTAAAAATCGCAGCTATATTCTGCCGAAGGTTGTCTATTCACTGTTAAGTTCTGAATAAGTGTTCGTTTGAAATTATTTTTCGAGAGTTTTTCTGCCTGATTCTGACTAGTACGAAGGACTTATTGTGTTCTTGTAAGATGTGAAATAATATGCATTTGACTATTTAGACGGCAGAAAAAATCGTTCAAAAATGTTATATACGTAACTAGTTTATACCCGCGGCTCCGCTCGCCGGATTACCTTGGTGACGTTTTATAGTAAACGTTGTACTTTAGTAGTGATGCAAAGGATCTTTTATTGTTTAAAAATCGGCATGACATATATATTAGAAATCGTGACAGACTGATCACCGCATATTTTAGACTCAGTAAGACCAGTAAATGTTTTTTATGTAATAATATTAGGCTTTATAACAGACGCACAAAGCATATTACTGATTTGTTGGATAGTAACTTCAAGTACCATGTCAAGACTATTACAGAGTGGATCAATATGTGAACGATGGTGATGTCTGGAATGACATCCCTCTCAGTGCATCAGCCTACCTATTGTAAATTGTAAATGTATTGTAAACCTATTGTAAATTGTAGTTTTTTTTATCAAAATGGAGTTTTCGCCGGTCGTTCTCGATGACTGGGTTATTTTCTGAACCAGAGGTAGTTTCTTCATAAGTGAAGTCCAAGGCCTAAATTAAATAAAGTTTTTTTATTTTTTGATCTGTGCACAAACAAACGGGCATTTTTGAAAATGATTATAATTTATTATATTATGAATATATCTATTTAGAATTATGACACCTACAAAGATACGGTAAATTTACATTTTTATTTTATCTATAGATTATGTGAACTTAAGATATATTCAAGTTTGGCGTCTTCGTAGTAAGGAGGCGGGGAGTTATTTAAGCCTTCATTTATTTACCTAAGTGAACTGTTATTACGTTTAATTTTCATTATTCATACAAAAGGCACTGTAGCGAATTAATGTGTGCCCTTGGTATTATGTTTCATTGCATATTTGTATAATAATGAACCGTAGAATTTTCATGCCGACATTAAAATTAGGGAAATCGCTTTCGCGTCGTTTCAATAATGTTTTTTTATCGTCGAATAAATTTGTTAACTTTTTGTAGGTAAACTGTTGCTTTATAGCAAAACTTTTCTAGATTTGATCGTTTTTTACTTAATTTGAATGGAAACATGTCTACTTCAGAATTGCCTTACTTTTGTTTATTAATAATAACAAAAATGAAACTTTATTTCCATTTTCTTATTTTTCGTCCTGAAATACGCTGTTAGCCGTAAGAGCTTTGACAGTTCCACCGAACTTTTTGGGGCGAATGCTGAGGGTACTTAGCCCTGAACACTTTATTTCGAATTGTGATTTACTCATATAGCATGTTATTGTTAATGCTGCCTTAACGGACGCGAGCTCGGTGAAGTGAAAACATTATGATGAAACCGTTGCATGGTGATAGGACTTTTTCTGATCGCCGCCTGGCAGCTACCACCTTTAAGTTGAAAATCTGCATCCAAATACCAATATATGTGTTCCGGTAATTGGACTTGAAGTCCAGTCCTTCCACTAGGCTTAGCGTGTCCTTCATCTTGTGCTTCATCATCACTTAACATTAGGTGAGATTGTGGTCTTAACGCTAAACCTATAAATTATAAAAAAGGTGATGCTGTGCCCATATGTAAATCTATACATGTTCATTAATTATTCATTAAAGAATAAGAAATACAATAATTACTACATTTCATAACACCACATCACAATAGGCTACCTTCGATTTCTTTAACAGTTCTGTGGGTGTAGTTCTATTGTTGTTTTGTACTTTGATTGTGATATTATTATGTGGAGATATCTAAGTAATGAGGTTTTGTAAGCCGAGGAAATAAGTTACAAATATAATGAATTGTTGTCGAACTATATATTATGGAAGTAGATACATACGGCTTAACTTGATTTATTATGGAGGGTAATATACATATGTCTATTAATATGGTAATATGATTTGTGGTTATCTTTGTCACCTAACGTGTTTCTCATTATAATACTGTATGTTTATTTATAGTTTAGTTAGAGGTTTAGCTCTATGGCTACAATCTCATATGTGTTAAGTGACGATGTGGCCCAAGATGGTGGACACTCTAAACATAGCGAATGAACTGGCTTTCAAGGGTAAATGCCGGAACACCTCTATAGGTATTTGGCGAGAGATTTTCAACTTGAGGCTGGTAGCTAGCCAGTTGGCATTATAAAAAGCCTTACTACCATACTAGATTTTCCTCACGATGTTTTCTTCACCGAAAGCTCAGGCTAACTGCAGGTGCATTCGCACTTACGTCCATTGTCGTGGCGTTCGTACTGACTATCAACTGAGCCATCATCCCTTATTTATTTATTTTTAGTAATTACTTCATTATGCGTGGACCAGAAATGTTGAGACAATACATAATTTATAAAAGGATAGTACAATTTTGACACCAGAAATGTCCTTAAGGTACTTTTTAGCATGCACCTTGTAATTTTGAGACTTTTCCACTTGTCAAATCAGCTTGTTATTTACACGTATTTTTTAGTTATTTTTAAACATATTTATTTAATATTATCTTCGAACTGCAGTCTAATTTCATGTTAAGGTTAAAACGCGAAATCATTTTAATATATTTCATCCAAGGAACGGTATTTACTACCATTAAAACTAGAAATGCTTAACTTACGAGTACTGGTAGCGGAGTTATTGTTTCATTTTATAGACTACATAAAATACAAGTGGGAGCTAAGATAATTTCAAAACAAACAAATAAATTTGTTGATAACCATGAATCGGAACTGAGTCAGCCAATGAGCGACGAAGTGTCGCCACAACTGCCCTACTCTAAGACTGTTGAAATAAGATCTAAGCGTAGTTCGGACTACGCAATTAATTTAGTCAAATGGTTACTCATCTCATAGCTAAGTACTTCTATATACCAACATTTAGCGCGGCTTGTACCAGATGTCATTTAAAAATGTTTCAAACCCGTATAACTTATCGCTACGCAGCGGGCGCTTATCAGAAGTGATTTAAAATACTTTAGATGCCCAAGACCAGTGTTATACAATATCAATGCACTGCATACACTTTCGTAATATTTTTATAAAAAGTGCAAATAGTTTTAATGCCGTTTAATATGCATCTTATCTTGAAAACCGACTATACACGCGATTGTGTACTCGGGGTGTTTTTGAGAAATTTTTATCAGTGCTTGTGCAAACTACATAAGAAATCGTCTACATAATAATTTACACTAGCTGTCTCCTTCGGTTTACTTGGACATTAAATACAAAAGACGTTTGTATCAACGGACGTAAACTACCCGAAGTTTTCCTTACAAGCTATCTATATTAGACTAAATATGTTCCGTGGTTTCACCCATCTTTCGCCACGTAATGCGTCGTCCTGGTATATGGTAGCATATATAAAGAAGTGACTAATGGGAAGAATCAATTTCTCTCCATTTAATTTGTGTTGATAAATGTTATTAAATAAATATTAATTCTTATCATTAAAACATGTCAGTAGTTTTAAATATATTTTATTCTGCTATGTTTATTTCATTCCACAGCTATCCGATTATGTTCATAATTTTAATAAAAAAAAAAAAAAAGAACTTTTAACATCTGCTAGACGTTGCATAAAGGCTCCCTTTTGTTAATACGTGACGGAAATGTAGTGTATGGTGACACGGAACGGACAAAACAAGTTTCACTCGTACTTAGCTGAGTTCTTTATTATATTATTTCATTAGCATGCTATTGCGATGGACAATTATGTCAGAAAATCAGTCTCAACAAAGTCGTATCTACCATTTTCTTTTCCAACAGACTCTATGACTTTATTTTGTCTATTGACACTAATAATTATCGATAAAAATCGATTCATAGTTATCAATGTGTCAAATATACAAGTTTTTAAAATGTTTTTTATACTTTATAGGTTCACGTCACCCGCTGTTCAGTGACGAAGTGGCTCAAGATGTTGGACATGTTACGCCTAGTGGAAGAATTGGTTCTCAAGTGCTGTTTCACAGCTAAAACAAAAATAAATAAAGGTTTGTGGTATTAAAAAAAAATTGCTTGAGGGTGGTAGCTAGCCAGTTGGGCATTAGAACAAACCCTCCCGCCAAGTTATAAATTTTAACACTGTTTTCCTTCACCGAAAACTCAAACTCATTACAGGGATTCGAACTCACGTCCATTGATGCGCCGTTTGTACCAATTCACTAAACATTGTTTACATTGTTTTGAAGCGATGACAGCTCAGTGGTAGTATGTACGACTTCACGTCAAGGGACGTGAGTTCGAATCCAAGCACCTACAATGAGCTTGACCTTTCGGTGAAGGAAAACATCGTGAGGAAACCATAGCATGGTGGTAGGGCTTTTTCTAATGCCCGCCTGGCTAGCTACCACCCTCAAGTTGTAAACCTGCCACCAAATACCAAAAAAGTGTGTTCCGGCAGCTGCACTTGAGAGCCAGTTCCTCCACAGGTTTAGCGTGTCTACCAACTTGGGCCGTACCGTCACTTAAGATCAGGCGAGATCATGGCCATAACGCTATACCTTAAGTATACAAAAAGAATACTAACTAGTACAACCGTAGACGGGCTTATCACCATGTGTATAGTGGTTGTGTATTTCAGCTATACTCATCCCTACTACCTTGTTTGGTTACCACTAAATAGTTATGTAGCAGTTTTGTATTAATTAATCACAGTAAAACGAATTTACAAAGAAACCTTTTATACAAGTTAGTTGATTAATATTTGTTAACTGAGTACTGCTATATAGGTATGAACCTCAAGTATAGCAGTTTCCATTGAAGCGGTACACAGCCCGTAATTATCGAGTCGATAACAAAATTCAATTATTATTAGTATCGTATTATTTGTCTATACTAAATACTTGCTTCTACATGCGGCTTCGCTCACCTTAATATTACTGTATTTTTTTTTCAATTAGCCGCACGATGGAATAAAAGTTTCATACAAAGTTTATCTCTTTACCCCACTTCAAGTAAGTTACGTCTATCACCATCTCTACGGTTCCATTTATTTCTATACCAAAATTCAACATAATCGCTTCAGTGTTATATGCGTGAAAGAGCAACAAACAAACAAATTCACTAGTGTATATGTAATATTAGTTGAATATTATAAAGCGGAAAGTTTTGCTTGTATGTATGTGATAATTTTAGAAACTATCAGATTATTTTGTGTTTGATGGAACGATCATTGAGGTAGGTTTTAGGCTGTTTAACACTACCTATATCTACTATGGTTACTAGACAAATTTATCTGACCTCTTAGAGCTGCCGTTATCTTTCAAATTCGTATTCGCTACAGGGCCAGATTAAAGTGGTAGTGCGTTAGGTGAGAGCGAGACGGACTTTGTCCTCTTCCCAAGGAAATGAAAGAGAGTCAGGATGCTACGCGAAGTGCTGTAAATTCGCAGCTTATAACTTCGAGTTATATACATTTGATTTCGAACACTATGTAGAATGCATGACAATCGCAAATACTAAATGACCTTTGGCCTACATATGGCACTAAAAACTTACGTTACATGCCAATTCCTAAAAGTAAGTAGGCAGGAATCGAGTTGTATGGAGTCTTCGCTACTACAATCTAGTAAATCTCCATATGTAAGCAAGTAAAAGTCATTTATTTCCCTTTTCTTTGTATTCAAAATGTCTGACAGCTATTGTGGTGTAAAAATATTATTCCTTACATGAAAAGGAAGAGATGTATCCAAATCTTGTAATAAATGGTTCATCTATTAAGAAATATTCTATAAGGTATTTAAGCGCCAAAGACTTAGTGGTAATACATACGGAAACAGGGTAGATCGATATGAGTTCGAATCCATACAATGAATGCGAGCTTCCGGTCATGGAAAATATAACGTATTCAAACTGACAGCATGATTTAGGTCACAAATTTCATATAGGCTGATGCTAACTTCTTGTAACATGATTTTGATATGAACATCTAATGCAGAGGGTCAGACCGTTTGTTGACATGGCGACGCATCGTCTCAGCATGTGTCGCCTTGCTATGTGATAGTATATGGTCTGAACGACATCTAATTTAACTATTACAGAAGCGAGTAATGAGAATAATGTAGTTGTGTATTAATAATAATATTTATTTTCCTAGAGTTAGACATAGTTATGGACTTACCAACTACTTATAAAGTAAATCAGCAGTCGCTATTCTGAGAATCCAGACGCTACGTTAGCAGAGATAAGCCCATCCCATACCAGTATTCTGAGGGTTCCCTATAGTAACTAAGTTATTCTTAAGCGATATTTGTATACTAATAAACGCTTAAAAAATGAAGTTTAAACGCCTTTGCGTTGCCGTCAACTTGACTACATCCATTTTTGTTAGTAAACTTAGTCTACGTTAGTAATACTTACTAATATTATAAATGCAAAAGTGAGTTAGTTTGTTAATTAGTTTGTTTCACTTTTACATCTAAACTTCTGAATAGATTATGATGAATTTTGGTAGAGATAGAAATCTGGTGATGGTGATAGGCTACTTTTTCTCGCGAAAACCTTATTAGAAATGCAGTAAAATAAGGGATAAACTTTGTATGATACTTTTTTGCGTCATCCGATTTTTTTGACAAAATCACTATCAACGCGATCGACGCCGCACGTAAAATCTAGTTACATTAATAAAATACACACTTTCTTAATCCCATTCAGTGAAGACAAAACATACTATCCGGCCTATCTGACAATATCTTTAGGACACCAATGGAACTACCACGCAGTCGAACCATCAAGTAATGTGTTTTTTTTACGAATTACCGCCTTTCAATCATCGACTAGTAAAATATAAATGTATACTAAATTAATAATTATCTTTATCTTAAATAACATCTCAGTATATTTAAAATGTTTGATTGTGACATATTTATTACCTTTCATTTTCAAAGCTGTCACTTTGAGTATATTATTAGTACAAAAAAAAAACTATGTTCACACCTGCCAATCGTCCAGGGACGCATCATTTTTTTTTTTTAATTCTATTATTTATTGTTTTTGTTCTGTGTCTGTTTGTATATGGTGGCAATAAAACCGTTGCTTTCTCAAAATTGTTTTAGAAGTTTAATCATTTAAAAAATTAAAAATAACCTCACTTTGAAGGAATTTTGATTATGCGATAGCGAAAAATCTTTTATCGAGACTCTTTATGGCGCGCCACGTTATCTATCGTCCTTTATTAGTCTATTTACAAGTAAGTCTGACGACGGTAAATATTAATATTTGTCTCCCGACGGTCAACTTTGTGCTTCATTTTCTCTTTACTTACCACCAAGGTTAAAAATACCAAGTTTCTTTGAAGTTGATAGAACTGAAACATCTTAAATAATCAGATAGATGGAATCTTCGAATAGCTTGAATTGTATACTGCTCTGTACATTTCTGTATCCCTACGTTTCATATTTCTTCTCTCTAATTCCTGTGTTTAGGAATAGGATAAAAAATCCCCATAAATAAGTGCCAATTTTCATGGAAATTGGTAAAGGTGTTGGAGTTTATCAATTTCATGCAAGAATAACGTTCATTTTTGTATGAACAGATTGTTATCACTACACAGCTTCTGTTCAAGGTTATGTTCTAAGCTATCTATTAAAGAAAATCGCATCAAAACCCAACAAGCAGTTTGTTCATTACATTTGAACTTTACTTATCTATTCCAGCGGAACTCTTACGTTTTATAGTATAAGAATAATTCCAGACGTTGATCCGTAATGTTAGGTACTTTGTGATTTTTTTATAGTGATAATCATAATGACTTCTTATGTTTACGCGAATATTGCACATCGAAATAAAACTAATTTAAATGGATTTCATCGCAGTTATTTATTAATTTTGATACCGTCGTTTCGAAAGCTTTTCAGCGTTCGTGGTCACGGGGCGGACTGACACCATGTGTGACCCGGGGTCAGTTGTACAATATACATATAATATTATTATGGTACATTTCGAAACTGTACATGTAGCTGTTCATATATTCAAGTGGCATACCGTTTTTTTACCTTAAGTGACGATACAGCCCATGTTGGTTGACACGCTAAACTTGTGGGAGGATTGGTTCTCAAGTGCAACTACCCGAATACATCTATTGGTATTTGGTAGATTTTCAGCAGCGTCGAGGTTAACAGCATTTGTTCACAACAAACTAATGTATTTCCATCATATAATATTTCATAATTATAAAGCGTTTTGTATAGTAGACAGATTTTAGTATAATATTAAAAAAAATGGTTCTACTAAACTCTGTATATTCGTGATTTACCATAAAACGACTCATTGTTATAGACGTGTCTGTGAAATAAATTTCTTTGGCAAATATCGAGCAAATTAGACGTGTAGTTATGAAAGTCTGGTGATGGGTCTGTGTAACTTTTCTATATCCACCAAAAACGTTAATACTACCGTCCCTAATGACGTGAAATTCATGTATTATTCTTTTACAATGGATTTTACGATGACCATGATGCGGGTTTGATGCGATATATCGCTAAAAAGTAGAGGCCAATACGCCCCCATTATTAGTATATATTCATACATTCACGATATATGCACAATATATTTTTTGGAACGAAGTTCCTCATCGCACGGTACGGATGAAGGGTAGATAAATGAAAATGTAGGATTTTGACGTCACGAGCCTTTCTTTAGTGTGTTCTATATTGCGCTATATTTCTATAGTGTAGGCTGTTATCAATAGCGCGTATGCTATTGGTTGTGCCCAGACATAGGTGCGCGCTTATTGGTTCAAGACAGCCAGTAAGTTCTCAACGGCTGCGCAGATATAGTTTGTACACGTCATACGCGTCAGCTGTTTCGTAACGCATTATATATATTATTATAATGAATGAAATGAATAGAATGATGTACAATAAAATGCTATTTTCATAACTAGAAAAGATATAAGTTTTGCGATGCTACCAATCTTTCAATGTATCAGTTAGGTAGTAATTTATTTATTTGTATTTGTTTATTAATAATATAATACATTTATCAATAATAATGAAATTCATTCCAACCGAGTGTTCCACGAAAATCACGATCTTTGTTTTCTTTTGTTGAAGGATAATATAGATGGGATATAAAAAGGTATTGTTGATCGGCCCTTTGCTGCTTTTTATATTTAATTTTGTTTAATGAAGATACATGCGCATTATGGATATATTTAAACTCCAACTACGTAATCTATGACAATATTATAAAACGGAAAATTTGTTTATTTGTTTGTTTGAACGCACAGAAACTGTCACTCGGATTTCATAAATTCTTTTTTTTTAAGATTAATAATTGAGGACGACGTTAGGCTATTGAAAATTATGCTACTACTAATAGCAGCAGGGTTGTATGGAAAAAAAATACAAAATTATTATATAATTTTTAATATCACGCGAAGTCGCGAGTATAAAAAACGAAGGTATTTTGGTCTTCAAACGTTCTCGTCTCGTATCCAGGTTATTCCAAGTATCCGAAGTAAATCCGAGCGTGAGAGAAAATTCGATAATATGTGCTAGAGAGATTACATTACGTTAATTTTTTTAATTATTATCTTTAAAAATCTGGTGTGCAAGCTAATTGCATAGCCCATTCATTCCATAGCAATGAAATTTTCTAGATGTGTATTACTTGGTTTAACTTGAAAGATAAGATAGTTTTCATCTCGAAAAGTGACCCCATACCGGAAAGTGGTGACGCTCTGGTCGAGTTGTTGACTTCTAGAAAGGGCATAAAAAGGTCTGTCAGACCTCCTGCCGGGGAGCAGATGCAATGTGGATACAGATCCTGCTTCGCGGTCCAATAGGCGATAGAAGAACATCGTGATTTTAGTGAGTATGCCTGGCGATTCGCAACAGATGAGTCTCACATACTCCTCCCAGGCCATCAGAGAGGGGACGCATAAATACATTTCCCGACGTAAAGAAGATCTATCAAATCAGTTGTAGTATATTAAATAAAACACGCACAAAATACATAGCAATATCTCAGTTTTGGACAAGTTATACACCCGTACCTGGTCGTTTTTCTCAAAGTATCATGTAATAAATAAAAAAAAGATCTGCTTCTGTTAGGGGATAATTTGAATTGACACGAGTAAATTAATTTAATTTACAACCTTCTTGTTACTCATATACAGCGGACTTATGTGTAATTCGATTTATTAGGATAAAAATACGTTGTTATTTTTAAAAATAGCGTTCTCCAGTAATTTTATATTCTATTTATATAGAGCAGGCCAGCATGACAGTGGTGACTGATAGTGAATTTTGATTCAATGTCAGTCACTGCTGATTTGGATTGTATTTTACTTAATACAAGGTGCAGGGCAATCCTTATGTTGCGCAAAAAAATAAAATCATCAATAACTTTTTTAAAGTGATAGAAAACATTGAGTCATTGTTACAAAGCAGATATTACTCTGTGATTTTATTGATAAATTTGAGATAGAAAATAGTATTCATGATATAAAAAAAACATATAAGAAGTATGATATAGCATTACACAATCTGATAATAAATGAATTGTTGCATCATTTCTTTATAGGATTAAAGATTACAGATGTAGATAATTTTTGATGAATGAGAGCATCTTAAATTTTGATAATATAGTCAAATAGGTTTTGAATAAAAAGTATGAATACTGAATAAAGTGTCCTACTATTTTTTTAAACAAATAAATTTTGTAGTGTACAATAATAACAGATAAAAATAAAACCAAAGTTATTCAAAACTTACCTCGAATATGATTCAACAGATTAAAAACAATTCACATAGACTTTCCCATTAAAAAATAAACTTTTAATAGTTCCACGTGTTAACACCAAATAATAATAAAAAAACAATAATAAGTTTTAAAATTCGAACGTAACGAAAAACCAACTTTTCGACGATACTCGCGCTCGAACGTGTTGCACCGCGCCGTGCTCCGTGAACTCGTCCTTACGCAAGCGTATTTCGACTCCAACTGAAGAATTTCACTTGACGTCCATTGATATTATGTACATTTACGTATATAGAATCTCTGTATTTTTATACTCGACGAAGAATATTGGGAAGTTTACGATCTATATCGGATTCGTGTTGAAATATATACCGTTTGATGGCCGCGTGTAACTTCTTTATTCCGCGCAGTTAAGTTCTGTACCGGTCACGGTTGATTCGAAACGGTAGTTGAGGTTATCGTAGAATCATTGTTTTATTTAGCGAGATTTTCGTATGTACGTTTTATCAAGTTGCATTGTTACTGAAATTTGTTCCAGGTTTTGTAGTTGAATGTTTATTCTATTTAGAGGACATTTAACAATTACGTAACCAATATTTTAGTGATAATAAACCGCGTATTTAGTAGTTCATAGAGAGTTTTTTTTATTGTTTATAGGCTTAGCATTATGGTCATAATTTCACTTGATGTTAAGTGACGCTGCGATCAAGACGGTGGACACGCTAAGCTTAGAAGAGGGACTGGCTTTCAAATGAAACTGCCAGAACACATCTATAGCTATTTGGCGGCAGACTTTCAACTTGAGGGTGGTAGCTAACCAGATTAGCATTAGAAAACCCCTACCACTATGCTATGCTTTTATCACGATGTTTTGCTTCACCGAAAGCTTAAGCTCAATATAGGTGGTAGGATTCGAACTCACGACCTTTGACGCAAAGTCATGCACACTACCACTGAGCTATCATCGCTTCAAAATATTCTTATACTCGTCATAATATTTCGCCAAAACAAGTGAAATACTAATGCCCTCACAGTAATATTGCATTTATAGGAAGTTTTGTAAACCGGGAGCGAAAAAAAAACATATGTATTTCTATGTATTGTTTAAATTATAAACTTCATATATAACTAAAAATTTTACTACTTTTACGTGCGGCTTCGCTCTCGTTAACATTGATTTTGACAAACAAATCGGATGAGGCAATAAAAAGTTTTATGTAAAGTTTATGCCTCTTTTTGCTAGACTTCGTATGAGTATTTCGCCAGAAAAATTAGCCTATCTCCGTCTCTAGGGTCCCATCTATCTCTGTACGAAAATTCATCACAATCGATTCAGCGGTTTAGGCGTGAAAGTGTTACAAACAAAAAAACTCACATTCGTATTTATGATATTGAATATATTTATAAGTTTGTTTGTTCAGTTTGTACAATATTGCAATCCACATTACATTTTCTGTTCTTTTAAGGTACTTTATATATTAATCGGTACACAACATACTTCCTTGAACGCCAACGTTACACTGGGGTTTAAGTTCGCATGGTGGTAGGGCTTTTTCTAACGCCCGCCTAGCTAGCTATCACCCTCAAGTTGAAAAGTTGCAATTGAGAGCCAGCCCCTCCACTAGGCTTAACGTGTCCACCATCTTGGGTCACATTGTTATTTAACATCAGGTGAAATTGTGGCCACAACACTAAACCTATGAAATTTAAAAAAAGTTGCCAAGTGGCAAAAAAATCAGTATTCTGTCTTCGGAGTTCGCCAGCTTGTGTTTAAACCTATTTTAAAATCGTTAAACATTAAACATCAAATTATTCTTATCTCCTATAATAATATTTTTATAAAAACAATTAACTAATTATTTGCTCATTAATTGTTTATCAACTTGTTATAAATGATTTTATTATGTTTAAAATAAAGGTTTGAGGATCGTTGGTCGATTGATTCTAACCGTATCTCTATAACCTTTCTTCTTGGAAGTGAAAATTAGCGGGAACAATTATAAGTGTACGCAGATTGGCCCATTTTTTAAAATATTTATTGATATAGTTTTTTGTCTAACTCATCTCAAGTTTAATAGTGTTCTAAGATGGTAAAGACACGCAAAGAGTTGGTACTGATTCTTAATAGCAGCTGTCAAAATACCTGTAGGTACTCAATTAGGTGTTGTTCATGCCAAAATATAATGACATTAGTTCAAAGAGTAGGGAGCTGCGCACCAATTATTTGCTATTGACAGATAACCTGTTACAAAGCGTAAGTTTTGTAAGGTCAGCACTGTCAACGACAATGTGAGTAAAATACTATTAACTATAATATAATTAACCGGCTCCGGTTTAGTTAACATAAAAGGTATATAAACAAAAATCCAGCTCCTCACCGATCCACATCGCTCAGCAGCATTAACTCTGATAATCCCATTGCAAGTAGGTAGTTATCTTTATCCAACTGTATAGAGTTTATTATGAAAGTATATATAATCCTTGATGTTTTACGCACCTGTATATTTACATTTATCAAGGTATCAAAGTAAACACATTGTTGTTAACGATGCAATAATAACAGTCGCTGTTTTAAAAAATACACCGTTCTTCACTGCGATGTTAACAGACTTAAAAACATTGTTCGGTTGCCGTAAGCCAGCGGTTTTCAAACTTAACCGCTAATCCTTAGGGAAAAGTGCTGGGATAACCGGCAATCAGTCTTTTAAGTAGCTTCAGCTTAATAATATAAACTCTTCTCTGAGGCATTACGCTGTCGTCTTAAGGAATGAAAGCGAAACAATAGAAAAATATTACGTGAATTTTACTTCTTTCAGTAAACTGTTTTAGAAGTTATACGACACTAACAGATATCCACGAGATTTATATATAAAGTTAAGTCATTAAAATTAGTTCACATATTTTTTAGCCGAATTTAATTGTTAATCATTTTTATAATTATATTTTTTATGGTTTATACGCGTTATTAGCGTTACGGCTACAATCTTACCCGATGTCAAATGACGATGTGGCCCAAGATGATGGACATGTTAATCCTAGTGGAGGCAATGGCTCTCAAGTGTAATTGCAATAATACACTTATAGGTATTTATCAGTAGATTATCAAGTTATTGTAGATAGAATCGAACTTACGTCCCTTGACGCGGTGTTACCAACTGAGCTATCATCGCTTCGAAACTATAAAACCTAAGCGTAGTGCAGTTGAAATAAGGTAATGTCGTATTATTATCATACTTTGTTTAGAGATCTAGTGAAGTTATTAAAAGCAATTATTATGGTGCGTGAACTAAAGCTTATACGACCAAACGTTTCGTCATGCAAGCTTTACTAAGCAAACAGCCACAAGGGAAGCACTATTTGAATAAGTGAAAGGACCTTAGTTTGTGGACATAGTACTTCGTAGTTATTATATGGAAAATGCGGGATTTACGAATAATTATTACAAAACAAACAGTTGTAATATTGACGAGTTTACTTCTGGTATGTATGCATTCCAATATTAAAGTGATACTTTTTTACTTCGCCTCAAATTTTTCGTCTGTCTAACGAATATCACATTACAGCCGGCCGCGGAATAGGGGTAATGTGAAAGGCATATCTTGTCTACTATTGATAAAAAGTTTCACTTGTATCGTGGTTTTATAAAACCACATAATTATTTTTAAATTTATTATATGATGTCGCTTTACCCTAGATTTTAAGGCTCTATTTCGAAAAAGGAGCTTACTTATCGTAAGAAAAACTTAGGATAAGTTGTCATATGACTAATTAAAAAATCTGTTGCTTTGTATTATAGATATTGAATTTTACTTGCCTTTATTCCCATACAATATCTATGCTTATGTAATTGGATGAGCTTAATTCTTTCCCTAATCCTAAACTTCCCTCGCTAAATGATCGTGTCAAACAAATACGCGCCATTCTTGTGACTTTCGCGCCACCTTTAATATACATCCTTCCGTTTGAAAACTAACTCGTAACGAAAACGGCCGGGCGTGTGCTCCAAACAAATTCTTTGATATTGTGATCTGTGTCGTGAATAAATCAGAAAAACACTATCAGCTAGGAGAACCGTAAGTCGGTGCTCATATCCCTACCCTAAACTTAAGCTTTAACATATTGTTAAATATCAGGCAAGGTGTAAACGTCCTTCAAGGTGTAGATATGTCGTACAAGATATTGACGTTACAGACAATTATTAAGGTCTGTTTATTATTCTTTACTTTATTTATTGATTAATTAGTATTATAATCAATGGTTTCAAGAGAATTACGTCTCTATACTTTAAAAAGTATAGGAACTCTTCAGTTGATATTGTTATGTAGTTAATAATTTTTTTTCTTCTATGTGCCTTAGCTTTCGAAGGCAAACGTTTTGATGAATTGATAGCATAAGTAATTAAATATATATAAAACACGAATAAACAACATGATGTAATAGTAGTGAGTAATAATATAAGTAATGATATAAATATAAAAAAATATTAAAAATAGAGAAATATCTGTTTGTTTCTTTATACGCGCTGATATCTGGAATCACAAGTTAGATTTGTAAAATTATTTGTGCATATGATAACGACTAACTTTGAAGCGATGATAGCTCAGTGTTAGTATGTACGACTTCGCGTCAAGGGTCGTAAGTCCCATACTTTCTTACAGTTGCCCCGTATTCGCTCACGCTTCACGCACCACCCTTCGCAAACTACAAGTATTGCAAAACAGATTCATGCGCATAGCCGTCCAAGCCCCGTTTTACGTCTGTAATGTAGATCTCCATAGAGATATGGACCTTCCGTCCATGTATGCATATACTAAAGACATTACAAAGAAATTTTTTGCAAATGCCGAATTTCATCCTAACCCCAAAATAGTACACGCAGTTAGCTACACTTCCAATCCGCATGCCAAAGGCTTTGCTCGCCGGACACGTAACTGCTTCTCCGACGCCGTCGATAAAATAACGAGATTAAACGCGCTTCTTCCTGCCGTCTCCACCAATCGCACGTGTCGGCGCACACGTCTGCGTAACCGCCGTCCTCGCCGCCGAGGCCGAGCGGATAATTTCGCTCGCGCACACCCGCCACGGCCTCCTTCCGCAGACGCCTGAGCCTAGGTTCGATGCTCCGGACAGGACACTCTACACTACTGATTACACCATCACACCGCATACCATTCGTGCACACTCACACGTTAAGTACACGGTTCTGTAAGGGACTACCCTCGCGGCCCTTGAGCTGCTTACCTGATAAGGTCGTAGTTAGTATCACTAATTTAATAATAAAGAACCTGTTGGTTAGTCAGGATCATGAATTTTTTTCATTTACCGGCAGCAGCCCTAGCCGGGGTTCGGCCGTCCTGGCACCCTTGTGCCTGCTGCCTCGGGGCTGAGTGCCCTCAGCATTCACCCTCAAAAGTTCGGTGAAGCTGTCAAAGCCCTTGGGTCTAACAGCGTAAATCAGTTCGAAAAAAAAAAATGTAACAACTCTCCTAGAATTCACAGACGAAAAACAGGCAAGCCCGTTTTCAACCTCCGAAATGTTTCGGAACAATGTCAAAAGATTATTCGGTAACAATATATAAAAAAAACAATCAGGTTGAATATCAGCAGGTTTCTATAGTTCGACCCTGCTTACTATTAGGCCAGGCCGGTCGCTGAAGTGACGCGGTGATTGCAAGCATGAACCCGCGTCGCCCCAGGAAGATATAGACGACCGTGCCGTGGGATTTCAGTGTGTATTCCTAGTGATTAACACCGGACGAGTCGCACATAACTTTCCCAGTTACCCCGAGCTGGGATGGTAAGCATTAATGCAGTTCCCCACGAAAAAAACCAGCGTCTATAGCTAGACGTGAAGTTCGAATCCGTGTCGCCTTACTAAGGCGACGAGCTTTAACGCTATGGCCATAATCTTACCTGATCTTAAATGACGATACTGCCCAAGTTGGTACAAGGTTAAACCTGTGAAGTAATTGGCTCTCAAGTGCAACTGCTGGAATACACCTATTAGTATTTGGCGGTAGACTTTTGACTTGAGTATGGTAGCTAGCGAGGCGGGCATTAGAAAAATGCTATGGTTTCCTTACGATGTTTTCCTTCACCGATACCTTAAGCTCATTGTAGGTGGAGTGTATTCAAACTCGCGCCCCTTAACGCGAAGTCTTACACACTACCACTGTGCTATCATCGCTTCAAATTCCCAGATACTAACGCCGGGCAAGTCCCACATAACCTTCCCTGTCCCCCCGGTCTGGGAAGACAAGCGTAAATGTTTTTCCTCACGATAAAAAAGTACATACAGGTGTGTTCTAGTTATTAAACTCCAATATCAGTCACTGATTAAGGCTAATCACCTTTAGGTGTTTCCGTTTTGGGCCACACTAACACTAAACATCAGATAAAATGGTCAAGATCTAAACGTACCTTAGCATCATAAATCCAAATGTAAGTTTGTTTGCTTCTTTTTCACGCCTTAATCTATGAAATTTTGCCTACAGGTTGTCAGGGGTACCTATATAAAAGAACATAGGGTACTTTCTCGAGGTAAAAAATAACAACTTTTATTTCCAAAAATAAATATATTGCATATTGAAGTTCTATTTATTTAAGATTAAACTTGCCAGAGTTGTAGATAATAAAATGAAACGGAATCCAACTACTTCTATACTATCTTATTTTCTTGCTTGACTAAAAGTATAAAATAAAAATAAAGTTTGAGGAACACTTTCTGAAGCTCGACTTTTCCTACTATTTTCACCGATGCGATTATTTTATCTTTCCAGACACGGCTCCCGAGTGAACTTCGGAATTGATTATGTGCAATACGTACCTACAACGTAGACTAGAAGACTTTTCTACTAAATAAGCTTGTGAAGTACAGTGTTAAGTGACTTGGCCGCGATGCATTAGTTTAAAGTAGCATCTAAATGTGATTTGAAATGACAAACGTCTTGACTTTGAACATTTAACTTATAAAGGTCACAGCCACCTTACGTATATATGTATATGATACTAGCTGTGTCTGAGACTTCGTTCGCGTCTAACTTAAATTTTATATGATCATTTTCATAAAAAAATTATATAGCCTATGTTACTTTGGGTTAATGAAGAAATCTAGTGAATAATTTTTGAAATAGGTCCAGTAGTGCTTGTGTCTATTCGTTAACATATAGTAAACACATAAAATACAGTTAAAGTAAAAGTACAAATCTTTCCTTTTTATAATATAAGTAAAGATAAATTGTAACTCTTTTTATTTTTTTAAATCTTGACCATTATAAAAATGGAAACACCATGGAATTAACTAGAACTTTGATTTTGACCTCGAATAACTTTCGATTAGTCAGGTTTTCATGACTAAAAAAATCTTAAGTAGTGACAGAACTTTTCACATTTTATTTCCATATAAAACTTTGGTTGTCATAGAGGCTGGGTTTATTTTAAAATGAGTAGCTGCAATTTGTGAACGATTTTTGTTAATATATTTGGAACCTATTCAGAACTATCCTCAAGGAAATTTGGAACTTACCCTCGAAGCCTTGAACATAACCAATAAGGTTCACACTAGTCTTTATTAAAAATCTTGTGTAACACATCTAATAGCAGTTAAATTTGTGTAATACTAGATTTTACGTGCGGCTTCTCTCGCGTTCATATGGATTTTGTCAAACAAATCGGATGACGCAATAAAAAGTTTCATACAAAGTTTTATCCTTCCCTTTACCCCACTTCTAATAAGTTTTTCATGAGAAAAAGTAGCCTATCACCATCTCCAGGATCCCATATATCACTATACCAAAACATATCATAAACGATTCAGCGGTTTAAGCATGAAGGCGAAACAAACAAATAAATAAACTCACTTTGATTGAGAAGATGCTGAATAGGTGGGAAGAAGGAGTTGTGATCAACTTATTATCTATCGAAAGGCGCGAATTTTTATAGGTGTGTTCCAGCAGTTGTACTTGTGAGCCAGTCTCTACACTAGGTTTAACGTGTACCACCATCTTGGACCACTTCGTTACTTAATATAAGGAAAGAGTGTAGCTATAACGCTAAACCATAACTATATCAGAAGAATAACATCTACCGCGGCATATTTTTAAATGTAACTAATCGTCTCCTGTGGCTTCACGTATGTTTATTACGCAATAATCTAAGTGGAATATTCCTTTTTTATCCATATATATCGTTATCGTTACACCTGAAAAGTTTTTTACAACCCTAATAATTTATTTTGATGAAAAACATAACTGTTTTATCAAAAGTTAACATATTAGAATTTTAAATATAATATTATTAACATTAGTCTTGTTTTGACTCATTTCGCATTAATCGCTCACTAAAATAGAGTATGGGCTGCACAAGCCCTAAAGAAAATAGTGGATAAACTTGATATGATATATGAATGATTAAGGAACGATTTGCCTCCTCCATTACGAAATACTAGTATATCCCATATGACATTTAATTTACATATGCAGAGAATTTTCTTACAAATACAATCAGACCAAACGAGAATTTAACAACCTCAACATCACATGCAATGAACTCTATAAATTTTTACCTTTTTTTTTTAATACTTAAGGTTTAGCGTTATGGCCATATCTCACCTGATCTTAAGTGACGATACGGCCCAAGTTGGTAGACACGCTATACCTGTGGAGGGTCTGGCTGCAGCTGCCGGAATTCACCTGTTGGTATTTGGCGGCAGGTTTACAACTTGAAGGTGGTAGCTAGCCAGGCAGGCATTTGAAAAAGCCCTACCACCATACTATGGTTTCCTCACGATGTTTTCATTCACCGAAAGCTCATTGTAGGTGCTTGGATTCGAACTCACGTCCCTTGACGCGAAGTTGTACACGCTACAATTGAGCTATCATCGCTTCAAATGCCTTCAATTTGCCTTCTTTTACTTTCTAATGTTTTTTTCTTTTACTGGTTTCCCGTTGGTTATATTGAATTGTATTATTCCGGTTATACAAACTACATATTTGCACTATTATTATTATTTATTTTTTGTGTTGTGTTGCTGATCTACGAATTGCGCATGTGTAAACAAATAAAGTACGGGGCAGACTGAAAACCAGTGCTGTGTGGTGCAACTGTGTCTCACAGCATTTGCTGAGTTTGTCCCTTTGTCACGTAGTATAAGCTTAAATATATGTATTTCTAAAACTTTTGTGACTGGTAATAAAAATATTTTTATTATTATTATTTATATGTGGGCACCGCTCAGGGATAAATTAAAGAGGAACTTTATTAAAACTGTTTTAATTACTTCTTTCTACACTTATGAGCCACATATGCTAGCATCCTATATCATCTTCACATTCTCTTCCCTCTCTCTTGCACATACCTTTCACTTACCTAAAGTTTCGTTTCCCAAATATATATAGAAAGTTATAATTTATATGCATATTAAAGAATTTATTTTCAACGTTTTTTTCTGTGCGTTGTATCAAATCACGCCAGTATGTTCACTTATAACTAAGATTGTATAAATGAACATGAAATTAGCCTTTATTCTGTTTCTTAAAGTTCACACTAATCGTATATAACCCCACTTTTCTGTGCAACTTACCTTTCGCCTTTCCTTAAAGACTTCCTCCATTTTTCCCTTCTCTTTTGATATTTGCATCCTCATTGGGTAAAGTGAAAAAAAAGTTGATCTAGATATAAATTTGGAAGATTATGAAGTATAGATTTTTTTTACTGTTTATAGGTTTAGCGCTAAGGTCAAAATTTCACCTGATGATAATTGATGATGTGATCCAAGATGGTGAACACGCTAAGCCTAGTGGAGGGACTGGCTGTCAAGTGCAGATGCTGGAACACACTTATAGGCATTTGGTGGCAGATTTTTAACTTGAGAGTGTTAGTTAGCAAGGCTGGCATTAGAAAAAGCCACAATGCTATGGTTACATCACGATGGTTTTCCTTCACCGATATCAAACTCATTGCAGGTGGATTCGAACTCACGTTCGATGATGCGACATCCGAACATACTAACAACTGAGCTATCAAAATTTCCAAAAAATTACAAATATTACTTGAAGTCGACGATCGAACTCAAGTAAACAATGTATATTCAGCGACTTATCAGGATTACGTTGTGTATACGAACACTGGTCATGGTTTATTGTACTGACGTCTATTTAAGTGAAAAATAGTGCAATATATCTATCAGACTCCGGTAAATAACGGTTAAGCTTTACATATCGCTGCTGTGAAAAAAGATAAATACCTCAGCTGCTACGAGTAAGGTAACATTTACAGACACTACACCATGCAACTCTCTTTTTATTTCGTGACGTGAAATTTTGTATATTTAAACTAGTAATTATATTAAAATTTGTTTTTAATACATAATTTTAATACATAATCTTATAGACGTTGTTCTTCCATTGTTGTTTATTAACTAGCTAAGCCCGTGACGTCGTTCGCGTGGAACTAAACATTAATATTTTTTGCCTGTTTGTAACTTTTTTTTTGATAGTAGTGTGATGTTAAATAGCCTAAAGTCTACTCAATCATTGCTCTATCAAATAAATGAGGTTCTTTGAATTAGATTGATATTTATTAAGATTAGCGTGTTGAAACAAACTTGTTCACTTTATACTATAAATATAGATAATATAAAACTTTTTCAAGAACAAAATACTGCCGTCGAGTAACTTTCATGGTATATCGAGCAAATAATTTTCGGGTTTCTTAATTTATATACCGTACCGTACCATCGTATACCAGAATCCTCTATGTATGTATATTAGCCGACCTAGAAAGTAGTCGTCGTCATACTGTCAGCAAAAAATGTTGTGGTAGGCTAAAACACTGCAAACTCAAGTGTTTTATTTAATGTTTTAAAGCAAAACACTGAGGTGTTTTTTTAAACTAAATATTTTGTTTTAAAACGTTTTAAGTGATTAATAAAATTATGTTAAACATTTTAGCATTTTGTATTAAAACTCTTTATCTGTTTTACCAATAAATATACTTTAAACTGTTTTATAATAAAACATTTTTAATTTGTGAAACGTTTAGTATACGTTCTAACGTTTTAAAACTAATCAGGTATTAGCAAATAAAACGTTTCTAGAAAAAAAAACGGTTTATGTGTACATCTCTACACATACAGACGCTACGCTGCTTCTCAGTCTGGCGCTTGTTACACACACACGCATGTACGTCGTTCTTATTTTGTTTTCCCGCTTTTAAGCTGCATTCCATAATAAGTTTAACCCTTATCGTGTTAATAACAAATGAAAATTTATTGTTACTAATAATTAATTTAAAAAATAGAATACGTTAGAGTATATATTCGTAAAGTAATTTCTTTATTAATAAAAATTACAAAAATGGACAAAAAACTCTTTTGTTCTTTGCAAGGGCGTTCAAAATGTGTGAAGTTTCAATGTGATCCAAGCGTCTCTGACGTTGCCATGATACGAGAAACAATTCGTGACATTTGTAAACGCCATACGTGTTTAAAAAAGTTTATTGAAAATAAAGTTATTGTTGTACAAAAAAAAGATAATGATGAAGATGTGGGGATCGACGTGGAAGATGATGACATTATGGAAAATAGAGACAAGTTGAATATTCTTTTACTGCCAACTCCTGAATCTGCACCTGATGTTTTAGAAAGAAATGATGGAAGTTTTCCCTATAAAATTCCATATACAAAACCGCTGAATGATTTAGGATCAGAAAAATTAATTGAAAATCCAAATGATGATGCATCAGATGAAGAAGTTTCTAAGGTTAGTAAATAGAGTTAATTATTAAGTTAATCAAACTTAATGATTGTCATCATCAATTAAAATTAATATGTAATTTATTGATTGCTTCTAACTGTTATTTATTTATTTAACTTTATTTTTTTAGTCTCAAATCCCGCTAGATAGTGTAGTCAATGTTGACGAAAAAAAAATGATCAGTCAAAAAAAATATAAGTATAGTTAAAACTGGACCAGGTTCTATCAAGATGCCAGCAATTTTACCTTCTTTTACTAATGATTTGAAACAAAAATTGAAGATTTGGGAGTTCTAGCATCACAAAAAGATTTGATTTATCATTGGGGATAGTTTTTATGGGAAATAACTGATGGACAGCCGATGAAAATTGACTACCAGAATCTTGCTAGCACCATTGTATCAGCTTATCCATTGCTAAAAGGTGGTCCGAAAGGTTATGTAAGTATTTTTTTTTTTATTAGTAAATCATTTAATTACAATAATCTAATAAAAATAATAGTACATTTACTAGACTTACAGTTAAAATAAAAACTTTTTCTTATTAAAGGATATAGTGAGGAGTCAATTAAGTACCTGAATAAGAAATCACAGAACCACATTAAAAAAACAAGGAAAAAAAAGAAAAGCAGATACAGATATCAGTCATGTCCTGAAAATGTCTAAAGTGGAAATATCAAATGAAAAGTATGTTTTAAATAATTCTACAGATAATAAATATTTATTAGATTAAGAAAGAACAGGCTTTTTTATAGATATTTTATTTTTTCACTTGAGAAATTTTCCTATTGATTTTTTTTATTTTGAAATGTATTTTGATTTTGAAAACAGCTGACGAATTTCTGTTGATAAGAATTTATTAAGCATAAATCTCTTTAGCCAAATATATTTTCTTTATAAAAATATTTTTTCTCTCAGTACTTATGATTATTTATTACAATTATTTGTAATAAATGAATTAAATTTTCTAGTTCTGAGGTTTTGAAATTGACCTTTTAATCAAACTAAATGATGCTGTGACCAGAAAATTAAAGAAAGAAGTCAAGCCTTTGTTTACTTTCAAACAAGTAAGGTTTATTATATTTTCTATTATTATAAAGTGCATTTATTAATTAATACTCAAGTTGTATAGAAACTAAAACTTTAAAAAGCTAGATCATTTTTTATTGTGCCTTTAATAAGTATTTAAACAAATAAATATTATGAATGTAAATATTAAAGGACCCAGTTATTGACACTGGCCTAGTTGTTTAACACTTGCAATTTTATTCTAATTAAAAAAATAAAATGTTCTTAAAAAATCAAATATTTTAAAATTTATGATTTAAAAAATATATTTATTAATTTATTAGAGTTGTTTTTTTTTTAACTAAAATAAAATTTTAAGTATCAATAACTAGGCTAATATCATTAACTGGGTCTTTTACCTTATTAAAAACTTATTTTAATACAGACACGTTCATCTACTGATTGTCTTGTGACTGAAAAGAACGAGTCTCCTCGAGCTATTATATACTCTGATAATAAAGAAATCAGAGCTGCTTTTATTGTGGCTGATACCAATGTCAGAGTTCAAATTTCGAGTCCTACAGTACCAAAGGTGGTGGCTACTTTATTATGTTTGGGACACGGTATTTCCTAAACAATACTTAAGTTACTTAAGTTACTTAGTTACTATAAGAAAAACAAATAAGTTTTAATAGAAAAAAAAAATGATTTGGATTTGGAATGTGAGAATCTGAAATGTTTTAATGTTTTCTCTTTCTGTTATCATTTAATTTAATTAAAGAATATTTTTTATTAAAAGTATAAAACAACAGATACTTTAAAAAAAATCCTTCAATAGTTTATAAACAACAAAAATGTAATTTGCATGTACAAGAGACATTTCCCTAAGAATATTCGTTATAATTTTATGTAATTTCTATTCATTTATAAATTAAAACTTAAAATAAATAAATAAATAATTCTAAAAAAATAATTTAATGATTTTTATTTTTTTATGTATTAATCAAAAATTTATAAAACGCTTAAAATGTTTTAGATCAGAACACACTTCAAGTGCTTTAATAAAAACACTTTTGTGCATTAAAATTAAACGCTTAAAACGTTTCCATTACATAAAACACCATAAAATGTTTAAAAAGTGACTACAAGATTTAAAACATTTTATGTGTTTAAAAGTAAAACACTTGAGTTTGCAGTGAAACTAGGTGTATTATATATTTTTAATAATAGAATCCTAAAATGCTTTAATTTTTTTACGGAATAAAGAGCAAGTGGTTTCTCCGATGTTAAGTGATCACCGCCGCCCATAGACAACACCAGAGGAATCGCAGGTGCGTTGCCGGCCTTTAAGGTATGAGTGGGTTCCCTTTTTATAGGTTCCCAAGTCGTATCGATCTGGGAACACCGCCGATGCCAGGTGGTTTCACAAGATAGTTGTGCAAGGCAAGAAATACTGCGCGCAATGCACCATCGTGGATCGCTATTCATCCAGATGGTGAGGATGAAATTTGATGGCGAGAAAGTTCTGAAAGTCAACGATTGTATTATCTACTAGGTCCAACAATATCTAAATACCATTCGACCTGTCCTATATTGTCACCAAAATATGTAGGTCGTACCATTTAGTTAGAGAAGAATCGCGACTAAACTCGTACTCGAAAAAGTTACCATAAAGATATATTGATTGATAAGACTTTATGTTACTGTATATCGTGTTTTTTCGAATCTTTTTCGAAATCTGAATACCTAGTTATGTTTAAAGTATAGATATTTAAAACTTTACTTAAGGCAAAAAAAATATTAATTATAGTATCATGTTTGGATATTTTGCGTTTTGTAATCGTATAGTATGTGCAGTATATACTAGTACTTAATAAATTTCATATAGAAATAACAACATTTTTTACTTTCTTATTTTGTTAGTAAAATAAGTACATACTAGTTGTTCTAACTAATGTTGTTTTATCCTTTCCAATAGCCAATAAGTTCATTGATATCGTAAAAATCTACTTCATTAAAAAGTAATCAAGTCTACTTAAGGGCCTAATTATTAAGGAAGCCAGTCAAACTATTTCCGAGTTTATCAATCATATATATGTATATACAACACCAACATACACTTTTATAGATATCGAAGTATCATTTATGTTGCATATCGTGGTGTAGGTTAAGCGTATCCCTTTATAATTTTTGTTGCATTTCTATTATGGCGTTAGACAGCTATATATTACTATATTATCACATGATTCTGTTTTGATACGTGCACCTATTATCTATACTAATATTACCAAGCAGAAAAGTTTTTTTTTTTAACGCGGTAATCTTAGGAACTACCAGTCGGATTTTAAGAAAAAAAAAATATTTGATAGAACTATCATTGTGAAAGGCGTTAAGTTATTTAACATCACGCTACCACTGATAGGAGTTGAGTTGTACAGAAAAAGGTTTTAATAACGGGTATAACTTATTAATTAATTTTGATTCCATGCAAACAAAGTCGTCGCGGGTACAGCTACTTTTTTTATAAAACCACGACAAATAGATTATATGATGGTTAAGTCAGTACAATCCTAAAACAATACCATCGCTTGAGAGATAAAAATCCATTAGTAGATGTTGTGGTCTTGGGTACCTGCCAATTACTCGGCACGTTGGTATATACAGGTTGACATGGGAGCACAATATATCTAAGCGTGTCGCTTTGGCGAATGTTATATGGTTATTGTTTGTTTTATCGTTGTAAGAATATATAATACGTGCTTCCGACAAAAGGGGGAGTGTGGAAAGATCCATCAGTTGAGAAGCAACAAGTACTCGCATTCGTCTTTATTAAAAGAGATTAACGGCAGCTTTCGCAATATTAAGACGCTGCGTAAACGTGGACATTTTTTATTACCGACACGTCACACCCCCACAGGAAACCGTAGTTGTCATGTCCGGTGGCGGTAATCAGACTCAGTACAGTACGCAGCTCAGTACAATTATAAGGAAATTTGTTAATGATGCTTGTGTCTTCAACTAGCGACTTTTAGTTTTCAATTACCGACATTGAATACTTTTTACTCGACAACGAGTTATGAGTAAAGTGGAAGCAACCGAACTAAAAATTGTTTTGTAGTGGCTAATTTAATTTGAAATATGATAATTCACTGGTAGTTTGTATTCGACACCAACCGCAAAGGTTATTACGCAAGCTATTACCTTTTTTATTAATTTGGTGATAAAATCAATTTATAGACTTCCTCTCGTAATGCGTGAAAGTGCAATACGAGTGCATTAAAAGTTGATATCTCAGTTACTAACGCCGCCTCAATGAACGTAAGTTTGAATCCACCTGCAAGGAGTTTGAGCTTTCGTTGAACGAAAGCATTGTAATGAAACCATAGCATGATGGAAGGGCTTTTTCTAATGCCTGTCTGGCTAGCTACAACCCTCAGGTTAAATTCTCCCGCTAAACAAGTTTCAGTAGTTGTACTTGAGAACCAGTCCTTTCGCTAGGCTTAGCGTATCCACCATCTTGGGTCACATCATCACTTAACACCAGGTAAGATTATGATCATAACGCTAAACCTATAAACTATAAAAAATGCGTAAACGTGTACTACGTCTTAGGCTTAGGCCAATGCGAGCGGGGCTTGTGGTGACACTTATTACATGACAAGTACACTCAAGTATACATATTGCCAGAGACTAAAGATAGCTTTTACACTTATCCTTTCAGTTGCTCCAGCATTATCTACTTGACTGGTCTAATTGCAGATTCTCATAAATCTATCTACAGATGAAACTGTGATGAACGCTCGTCGCCATACAAGACGTCAAAGCCTTCTTGTACTATTGCTATGACAAAGGGCCGCCCCAAAAAATAACTTTCCCGCAAGTTCCATCTAAGGACGCCTGACATCAAGTTAGCTACCAATCTGATGTTGATACTCTGTTTCCAAATACTTAAAGGTATCTTCCGGCCGTAGAACCAGATCTGACACTAGGCAATAGTGTCAACATCTTAAAAATAGATCGTTTCTCATTATCACGCAAGATTGCTGTCAAATAATAAGCTTGTAAAAAAATTAAGCAATTTTAATTACCCTTTAAGTTATCTGATAATCAGTTTAAATCCACGATTAATCCTCCAGTAACTATGAAGTATTACGTTACTTTATTACCAAGGTTCAAGAGCTATAAAATTTAGGTTATCTACGTACTGTGATTATAATACCAAAACCGGGTAATAACATTTTCAAAGTTTTTATTACTCAGTGTATCAATTTGAAGTTAAAGAAGATTATATTCAAACTATAGAAATTGGTAGAACTAAATGATTTTGTTCGATTCTTTTTTTATCCTAATTCGGTAAAATGGCTGTACTTCACCTGATGGTAAGTTTCAGTACGGTCCAGTAACAGTAGTGACTGCCGTAAAGACAAACGTGCTTCGTCAGTCGCAACTGTCTTGTCGGCTTGCTAAATATCTCTTCACGCCTCGTTTAAAAGACCCAATATAATAGCAAGGACGATGTGAAGACGGTTCCACAGCTCTACAGTGAGACAAAGATAAGAGTTTTCGAACTCTTTGGTTATAGTATATAGGTTATAGTAAAACTGTGGCTTCGTAATCCAGCATGAGTGGATCTGCTGTGGAAAGGAGAGGAGGTGATTAGGTGAAATAATATATGAATAGATTATGATCACCTTTTTAATTATTTATAGGATTATCGTTATGACTACAATCTTACTTTATGGTAAGTAACGATGTGGCCTAAGATAGTGAATACGCGAAGATTAGTGGGGGGATTAAACTACTAATTAAACTATATTAGAATTACCGATTTGTTTTAGTTGTTTTTTTTTTTAATAAAAGCATGGCCTAGCTTTGACACATTTATATTTAATATACAATAGAATAAGAAATGTTCCGTCGTTACTTTGCATTTTTTCAGTCACGAAAATTTGACGGGTTCAAAAGATATTCGAGGCCAAAATCAAAGTTCTAGTCAATTACATACTATTTCAATTTTTACGTAGTTTAATATTTAAAAGAAGTCTTAGAATTTATGTATGCTAATATTATAAAGAAGAAATATTTGTATTTTTGTTTATAACGAATAAACTCAAGAACTCAAGAACAACGGGACCGATTTCAAAAATTCTTTCACCCTTAATATGCTACATTACCCCACATAGGCTACCCCTACAACTACATACCCTATATACATTGGCTACTATATAAATAGGCTATATAGCAAGTTTTTTTAATGCAGGAGATTAGATAAAATTAGAGTTCCACGCGAACGGAGTCGCGGACACAGTTACTCAATGATATAGAAGATCTTTATTGGAATGTACCTTTTCTATTAACGCGATGTTTAAAATCATATCATTTACTACTCGTGCTTCTCACTCTACCCAGCTATATTTAGAGACTGTTGTAGTGTAGAACTTACAATCCTCGACAGAATCTTTAAGGAGAATATAGAGAGATTTTACTAGTATGCATCTCGCTCTCGCTTCGAGCGGTATAAATTAACCACATAGCCATTTCCTGTTTAGGTGATTTAGTAGGACGTCGTATTTACTTGTTTCTATACCATGTTACATAGGTATATTTATTGCCCATGATACAGTAAGCTCAACCAATATTTTTTTAGCTGTTCTAGACAAAATAAATATATTCGCTATGGATGTTAGAAATAGCAATGACTTATTTGAATTTTGAAAATTATTGTTATAACACAATTATTTATTAATTAAACTCTTTAACATTGATCTCGTTTTTACATCTATAGGTACTCCGAAAATACACAATAAACTGCGTATATTCATGAAAAAATTTAAAGAAAATTTAACCAGTACCTAATATACGTTTATATTAGTTTTTTATTGTTTGTTTGTTATGACTACAATCTCACCTGATATTAAATGAGGATATAGCCTGAGATGGTAGAGACGCTGAGTCTAGATGAGGGAGTGGCTTTCAAGTGCTATTTCCGGAACATACCTATATTATTTAGTGGTAGATTTTCAACAAGAGGGTGGTAGCTAGCTGAGTAGTTAAGCGGGCATTAGGAAGCTCTACCACCACGCGAATACTTACACATACATTCATACATTTAAACATAGTATTTGTATGTTTATAACATACAGTGAATTTAATTTTGCATGTTTATGACGCAATCTTGAGGTGTTTATTCAACAAAAAATTGACTGACCCGCCTTCACAAGTTTTAACTTTAAAATCAATTGTATTACTTTCGAGAATTTAATTTATTTCCTATTTCAATATGCTATATTTAGTTTTTATTACATAAGAAGCCTTAGAACAATACTATAAATATATTCGAAATTGGTTTCGAAGCGGATATTTGATTGGAAAACTACATCAAACCTAACCTTTGGCTGTCAAATGCCAAACTATTTTAGGAATTTTCTCTGAGAGCCAAATCATATTATTAAGGTATATTATTTTAATGGATATTTTTTATTGATTATAGTCTTTCTGCAATAAAGTGAATGAACGTAATCTATCAAGCTTTCTTAAATATTTCCAAGAATTCTTTTGTGAGATTTATGTTTCAACGTGATGAGTATTAATAGATATGATTAAATTATTGTATTTTCAACCGCTTGAACTCCGAAAAAGGGTGTTTGTGTTATTTTTCAAGTTGAAACGTTTATTCCTTCGCCTCAATTTTTTTAGTCCATCTATCACATGTCGCATTACAGTTGGCCGCAGAGTAAAGAGAAAGTCGCTCGGCAGAGCAGCCAAGGCCAATATGACGGCGCTCATGGCTCGCGTCGGCTGAACGTGTATAATTTATATTTTCACTAATTCGTGCAAGTGCTCCGCGTTATTGGTGTGTTTTGATCAGTCATTTTTATTATTATAGCATCAGTCTTAGTTGGCAATTTCGCCAATGTGAAGTGTGAAGTACTTTATAACCACATTTTAACCTGATATTATATTATTTCAGAATAGTTATTTACTAATTACACAAATAATTACTGACTTGAAGTTGAACTTGCATTTTTTTTTCATGGTCAATATATAGGTTTAGCATTATGGCCACAATCTCACCTAATGTTAAGTGATGATGTGTTCCAAGATGGTGGCCACACTAAGCTAATGGAATAATTGGTTCTCAAATGCAACCTATAGGTATTTGGCGGAATTTTCAACTTGAGGGCGGTAGCTAGCCGGGCGGGCATTAGAAAAGTCCTAAATCCCATATCATGAATGCTATGAAACCATAGTTTCATCATGAAGTTTTCATTCCCCGAAAGCTCAAGCTCATTGCAGGTGAAATCGAACTCAAGCCCTTGACTACGTGTTTTTATCAAATTACTCTTTTTGATGTCAATAGTTAATATACATAAAAAGAACATAACAGAAAATAATACAAAATCGCAGCTGTTTCTTGACAGGAACTTCCAAGAGGCTCGAGTATTTAAATTTACATAATTTATTCCTCTCTCAGCTGTTTGCGAACGAAACACTGACTTCCAGGGAGCCGAATGCACGCAGCCTTTCCAAAGGCAGACATTCACTCAGGGCTACAAGGCAAGTTTTCAATTCTTTTTTCCATATAATTGCTATTGCCATGCAATATGGTAATGGTCATACAATATAGTTTGTTAGAAAATCCTCTTAATACAATTTTAGTAATGTTCAAATAATACAATTTTAGTAATGTTCCAACATTTTAACACAATGCGACATATTGATGATATTGTGTTACAGACCGTGGAGGTTGCGTCGAATCATACTCAGAGTCTCGTTCCTCAAACGTTATATTTTCAGCAGAGCTTCCGCTTACTACAATGTATATTTCGAACAGTCGTCCGTACTGTCGAACGTTCTTTACTCAACTGAACGAACTATAGCCGCGGTCGCATAGCACTGATATAGTAATCTGTGCTATCAACTACCCTCCTCATTAATTTAAAGTATGTAGTATTATTAAGCTTCCATATTAATGAGCAGTAGACGTGATATGTAGAAATTGCCTATTAACTTCAAAGTAACAAATACTTTTATAGGAAACTTAAGTCTTTGGTATTCTGACATAGTAAAATTATTAAAGAACAAGTCCTTACACAATATTATAAATATGGAAGCGAGTTTGCTTATTTGTTTGTTGCGCTTTCACGCCTAAACTGCTGCATCGATTATAATGAATGTTGGTATAGAGATACATGGGAATATGGAGATGATGATAGATTATTTTCTCTCGGAAAACTTACAGGAAGTGGGGTAAAGAGAGGGATAAACTTTCTATGAAACTTCTTATTGCGTCATCCGCATTTGCTTCAAACTTTAAGACAATAATCTATATATATATATATATATATATATATATATATGTATCTCTATTTCCTTTGGTCATCGCATCACACGTGAACGAAATGGAACAATTTCGCTAAATTATTTTGTGGTACTAATTATTGTCAAGAGAAGGTTCTTATGAGAGAAAAAGCTAAGGAAGTTGAATAGACCATTAAAAAATTTAAGAAACTAAAAAAAAACTTAACAATAATATTAATTTTACATAACTGTCAGTTGTTATAGAACATTACAATAATAAACACTATATTTTTGAAAAAAAAAAAAAATTATTACTTATTCCGATTCTCATCTAATATTCATGGTTAGGACAGGACAACGTCTGTCGGGTTAGCTAGTTGCTTATAATTTCGAATATTGTTTAATTTCATATTTACCTGTAATGACAAATATACTGAAATAAATCATTTAGTTGCATTTGATAGAAAAATATTTATATTTAGTTATATCTATTAAAATACTGCACGAACGGCAATGATACTGTCATGACGAATAGCAAAACAATGACACTGGCAAACGATACTTCGACGTTAAATGATGGGAAAAACTATAAATTATGATTATTTTTTTTTTCTTTTTTCAAACTTGGCAATTCATCCTCGTTTTTAATTATTATTTATTATATTATCAGTATCAATGAATGCACGGTTGGCTTAGTGGATAAAGCAATTGCCTCGTAACTACCGCACCGAATTGTTGTAAGTTCGAGTCCCGCTCGGTAAAATTATATATGTGACCTACAAATTGTTATTCTGAGTTTACATAGTTTTTACTTGATGTTCGTTAACGTGTTATCCTAAAAACCATTATTAGTGGGTGTGTACGGTGTGATAAAAAAATTCCTGAAAAATTTCAAGTGCATAGCTCTGGGAGTATTGAAGATATTCTGATGAGGCAGTCATTGAGCCCTTACGCTTATTTATGTATACCCTTATTTATATATAAATTATATACAACACTTGGCAATCGACTCTAAAGTGTATATTTGTCACAATTTATATTTGCAAATTTCACTCACATAATTTGAAGGTCAATTTAAAAAAAGTAATAGTCGGTCATCGAAGATTACCTAAAGATGTAAAAACTATAAATTTCTATATACTTACATTGAATTATCAAAAATGTAAATGTAATGTATACTATTTTCATTAAACTTAATATTCAACATCATTTTTATTGTTTGTACCACGTGACGCAATCACCTCAGTGACGCGAAAGATTTTACAACCATACTAAAATAGCCTGACGTGCTTGCAGAAGTTTTACTTTAAAAAACACTACATGACAAGTGTACTAAAATCAATGTCAGTTCTAATTTGCCGTGGTATTATGTAGTTAATATATTTGAATTCGACCCTACTCTTCAGAACACCCAACTTGCAATACGTGTCAACCTACATATCCAGAACTTATTATAGAAACACTGAATCCTGAACAGAGTGCAACAGCTTTTCCTACAAGACCAACACCTTCTAAGGCCCAAGTTAGGCTGTGTATGGAATACTGCTCGCTCCTCTGGGATGAATCCGCTAAATATCTCATCGATGTCTGACAGGTTGCAAAGGCGGGCTGTCGGTATTGTAAATGATATATACGTATATGCCTCTCTAAGCGTATTCTACTGCCTGTATGATTGAAAGTGTTCCGAGGAGCTCTATGAATTAATTACCACCTTTCTATTCCACACCAGAACCACCGGGGTGGGGATTCGGTGTCACAATTTCACGGCGACATCGATAACACCGAGAATTAAAAAGTTTTCTGAATCTTATTTCTGTCGTGCCGTGAAGTTATGTAACATCTTCTTGTCAGCGTGTTCCCTACTTCGTGTGCTAATGAGTCCTTCAAAAGAGGCATGCAGAGCTGCGTAAGCCAGCCAGCATGATAGCCGCGACTTGCAGTGAATTTTGGTTCTATATAATTCACCGCTGATTTGGACTGTACTGTACTTAACATACGGTATGCAGTCACTTGCTAAGAAATATGCAAAATTAAAAATGAAGTACAGATGCTGACCACTTAATAAGTCTGTGTGAATCTTTGTATTGTTTATTCGGTACATCTAAAAACGCTTCCGGTTACGTTTTAGTCGACAATTATATTTGTATCGATTAAAACATGCTTGCAATAGATTAACGTGTAAACGAATACATAATGGATCTGTAAATGTATATAAAGCTGTTGTAGGTTTTGCAAATATTGGTTACATCTAGTTCCTTATTGTAAATTTTTGCACGTATTAATGGAGCGAATAATCGACTAGAGTTGGTTAGTTGATCAGCGGAGAATTTACGTACATATTATGATAATGTGCTGAAGATATTTACGGGATATAAAACTAAGAGCACAACGGACAGTGCAAGTATCAATTCTGTAATATTGTATTATAAGTATTTTGAGTATACGAGTGACGATTATCTATATATATTAATATTATAAAGCAGAAAAGTTTGTTTGAACGCGGTTACGCTTACGAATCTTAGGAATTACCAGTCGAATTTTAAAACTTCTTTATGTAGTTCACATAGTTAACATCACGCTACCATTAATAAGATTAAATCTGTATTGAAACTATTACAATAACGGGCTAGAGTGCTTAAATAAAATTTTATTTCTCAGCGAAGTCGTGGATACAGCTAGAAATACATGAGCGTAATATCCCTGACTGATTGACTCAATGATAAACCACGAAATCTTTAAAACTGGACAGAGGATTTAGCTTGGAATCCAGCTAGAACACTTCTTTCGCTATTGGAACACTCACTAAGAGTTGAATTTATGATCACCGATAATTAAAAAGAAAAACGCAAACAAAATCGCGGGTATCAGCTAGTTGTTATATAAATCCGTATAAGATACCGTGTAAACACTGCCGGCCACTTAGTGGTTAGTTTGAAAGTGTTTCACAATATTTGTTTACGATGGGTTCTGTCGAGTGTGAATAGTTGATTGAAGTACTCTATATTGTATCCGTAAAAGAAATAATGGCTTCAATTTTAAACTCACATTTATGCTATGTTTTATATTTAGGTAAAAAATCGCTTCGATAGACTTTGAAAGAAACAAAGCATAGTATATACATACATACATAATAAAATTATAGTTGTAATTTCTGTATATAAAATATTTATTCCATAAACAAACGACTTTCTATGGGATAGGGGACACAATGCTCAACATCTAACGTCGTTTGTTCCAATATTACAGGAATTACTGGAAAGGGCACATAAAGTATCATTTAAGTTTTGATATAGGTGAATTTTATTATGGACGCATGGGGCAAACGAGCAAGTTCGTCACCTGATGGTAAGTGATCATCCCTGCCCATGGACACCCACAACACCAGGGAAATTACAGGTGCGTTTCCGGCCTTTATTGGACAAACTGGATCTTAAGTGCAATTTCCGGAACACACCTACTGGTATATGGCGGCAGATTTTCAACTTGATTGTGGTAGCTAGCCAGCCGAGTATTAGAAAAAGCCCTATTACAATTCTATGGTTTCGTCTCGATGTTTTCCTTCACCGAAAGCTCAAGCTCATTGTAGGTGGTTGGATTCGAACTCACGTCCCATGACGCGGCGTTCCTACACACAACCACTGAACTATCATCGCTTCAAAGTTCAATGATTTTGCTGAGCTAGAATAAAAAAAAAGTCCTTTTATTTTTTATTCACTTTTTATGAGTTCTAAATTGTAATATTAACTTAAATGTGTCGCATCTGCCGTGCCACCCGTGACGGTTAACTTTTTGAAGTGAAATTTCTAATAGAGTAGTTTGAAACTCCGATCCGCAACCTTTTTGTGTGACGCTCGTTCTGGTAAAATCGACTTGAGGGACTAAGAGAGAGACAGATATAGTGATGTTTCACTTAGTAATGAAACTTACTTATCTTAAGCACACACTGATTTTTTTTAATTGGTAGTATTAATATTGATTTTGTCAAACCATTCTTGTTGTCGATGGTACAGATATAATTTTACTATCAAATGCTATTAAATTATTTATTACAGGATGTTGCTCATAATACTGGTTGATACGAACTTATCCAAAGTTTGAAATTATAAGCATTTACTGTCTAAAGCTTGAAGCAAATCGGATGACGCAATAGAAAGTTTTATACAAAGTTTATTCCTTTCTTTACCCCACTTCCTCTAAGTTTTAAGCGATATAAGGTAGCCAATCACCGTCTCCAGATTTCCATCTATCTCTATACTCAAGTTTATCATACTCGATTCAGCGGTTTAGGCATAAAAGCGTAAAAACAAACAAACAAACTCACTTTCGTATATATAATGTTAGTAAGGAAGTTTTGATATGGATTGGGCACTTCTGTAATAATTAAGGTGGTAGATAATAGCGAAGCTTGTTTTTATTTTGTATTTCATCAAATGTTGTCTCTCATCTAGTCTCACTGTAAGTTATAAATAAACTTAATTAAATCAAACTTCGAACGACAATTTATATATATATCATGAAAATGTATTGTTACGGCTTCACTGAGCGAACTTAATTGAGTTCAAATCTCAGCGCCGAGTTATAATTAATAAGATCGCTATGTTATTTAACTTAATTGTTCAAATAAACATAATACCTACCGCCTTTAATGATTCTTATTACATATAAGTGTTTTTTAACGAAAATATGAAATATGAAAGGAAGCCTATGTACAGGTAACAAAATGCAGATACACGTAATTTTCAAGCGATGATAGTTGAGTGGTAGCGTGTACAGACGTCGCGTCAAAGGATGTGAGTTCGAATCCGTGCAATGAGCAAGAGCTTTCGATGAAGGAAAACATGGTGATGAAACAATAGCATGGTGGTAGGGCTTTCCTAATGTCCGCCTGGCTAGCTACCATCATCCAGTTGAAAATTTACCACCTAATACCTATAGTGGTAGGGCATGTGGTGACTCATTGGGTCATCCCACAACCAACATTACCCACTAAAACGCACCAAGGCGACGATTCAAACTCCCGTGTTGCCAGATACCAGGGGAAGCGACCGCACTTCTTCTAGTCGGCTTAATACCACACTAAAGTTGAAAATCTGCCGCCAAATACTTATAGATGTGTACCGGCAGTTGCACTTGAGAGCCAGTGCCTCCACAGGTTTAGCGCGTTCACCATCTTCGACCTCATCCTCACCTAACATCAGTTGAGATTGTAGCCATAACGCTAAACCTATAAACTATTAAAAAAAACCTTAGTATTTTCTCTCAGCTTTTTAGGAGGCGTCGTAAGAAAAAGTCTAGTATAAGAAGTGTAACAGATATAAAAAAAAAACCGCTTAATTTTAATGTTATGTACATAACTCGTCGAGCGACATCCTTAAATCCTTTAGGTGTTCCTTTTAACAAAACCAAAACCACTTGTTGATATCTATTGTATCTACCTCTTAACGCCTTGTAATACCAACTCCGGTCGACAGGTGGCGCAAAATAACAATTTACTGGAATTTAATTTACATTTTTCCGAGTAAAATTTACGTGCGACACTGCTAGAAAATTTGTTGTTTCGATTATACAAAAAGGGAAACTGGTTTTCGCTAGCGAACTGTATATATTTTTTAGTGGTTTTGGTCGTAAAAAGTAAATTTAGTGACTGCGAATAAAATGTTTTCGCTTGCCAGACTTCGTTATAAGTATATTGAAGGAGAACTTTGAGTATATATTCTTTTAATATCCTGAGTCATTAATTAGTTCTGAATTCTGTTATTAAACTACTGGACACATTGATAGACACGGAAGTCGAACATACTACGATATTGCTGTACACCGTGGATACACAATATATTCACAGTTCGAGGGTGCTTTTATAAATCGATTCTTGATGAATAACCAACGAGATAAAATCAGTACAGTATGTGAACTTTTGTAATGAACCAAGTATTTCACTCTAGATAATAATAATAATCATTCAGTGCCTTAGACTTGGGAGTACGAATGTAGGTTTAACGGGTCCCTTTGTCGACGATTGTCAACATTCACCTTCACTGCTCGTGTTTATCTCTCTGTCCAGTATAACTCATTGCCGATAATGATTTACCGCATACATATCAATTATATCAAATCAGTCCAGTCAAAAATAGAATATATAATCAACCTTACGTGAATATCTGGCCTCGAGCGCTTCGCTTTGACTGCCCATAGCCGCGCTCGCGTCGCGCTTACACAACAATCGGGGATAATAAACTACCCTCCTCCGTTACTTATCTTAGTTATTTTATTATTCAGTATATATTGAAGTTGTTATTAAAATCAAATAGCGTAATAAATAGATGGTATAACAATGGCTTTTTAAATTGATCACTTTACTTTATAATATCCTATCATTTGTTTCTAAATATATGTGTGGTGTTTATCCTTTTTGGTGGAATCTATAGTATTATTATAAAATGGAAGAGTTTGTTTGGTTGTTTGTTTGAACGCGCTAATCTTAGGAGGCACCAGTCGGATACCATTAATTTTTTTTTGTGTTTTATAGAACAATCATTATGGTAGGTTTTTGGTTATTTAACATCACATTACAAAACTGTATTGAAAACAGTTACAAAAACGGGCAAAACTGACTTAATAATATTTAGTTCCACGCGAACGATGTCATGGACACAGCTAATCTTTTTATATTATATATATCAATAGGGCAAACGTTGACGTAAGGGAAAAAATTGTAAGCTCCAGTAAAAGAAAAAAATTCAAAAGTGGACGCCTCATAATCCCATTTTAAAAATAGTGTTCATTGTGTATTTTTCTTGATATATGTGTGTATATATTATTTTACAAGTGCAATATATGATAAATAGAGACATTTTAAGTTTAATAAATTAGTTGTTTTGCGTGAAGTGACAGTAGTATCCACTTCAACGCTTCGCTTATGACGCGTGCAAAACGATCCTTCATTAGAAGACGAAATAGCTTTGTATTATAATTTAGCGTTTGGCTTACTGTCTCCATCATCTGGTGCCATATATTTGTTTAGGTAGTAAGTAATATTAGGTGAGATTGCGGCCATAATGCTACTAAAGATGTAAAGTGTAAAAAATGATCTGAAATCCATAGAAAACCTAGTAATAAGTTTAAAGCTGCTTACACGACATGCACGTTGCAATTTCGACTATAAAACACAATACGCTATTTATTCTTCGCTTTTTACTCTCATACCTAATCCTTGTTCAAAAAAATAAAATATGCAAAAGAAGTTATCATCCATAAAGGGTTCTTCACAAAAATGGTACACTGCGAAATACATGTCACCTATTCAAATTGTAAATCGTGTATTGGTTGGTATACAAGAAGTATTTATAATTGAGTGTCCCTCCCTTTACCCCACTTCGAATAAGGTTTTCGCGAGTAAAAGTAGCCTATCACCGTCTCCAGATTCCCATCTCTATACCAAAATTCATCATAATCTATACAGCGGTGTACCCGTGAAAGCGTAACAAACTCACTTTCACAGTTATTTTATTGGTAAGAATAAGATAAATAAATAAGAAAAAAATATATTATAACGTTTAGAAACGTGCTTCAATAAACAATTATTCTTGTAGTGAAGCCAGGTAAATTACTTCTCCTATGAAATACGCATTTATGGAATTATTACTGTAAAAGTTATTTCAATCCTGTTCTGGGAAATTCCCACAATTCCTCCGTTTATAGTCCGTAGAGAAGTGTAAATACGTTTCTTTGATTAAATAAAGTCATATAAATGTCGAATATGTTATTTCCAGTAAGTTAGGTCACAAACAGATGTAAAGGTATGAAGTGACTAAAAATAGAAAACAATGAGACTAAATGCTAAGATAGTGTGCGTCGGGAAAATCGTATAGCACTTGGCGATAGATTTTGAAGCGAAGATGGCTTTGATTTTGGCAGTTGGTAGTCTGTACGGACTCAACGTTAATTAACGTGAGTTTGAATCCACTTGCAATGACTATAAGCTTTCGGTGAGGGAAAAACATCGTGAGGAAGTCATAGCATGGCGGTAGGAATTTTTCTATTGTTCAACTGGCTAGCTATCATCCTCAAGTTCAAAATCTGCCGTAAAATACCTATTGGTGTGATCGGGCAGTTGCACTTGAGAGCCAGTCCTTCCACTAGGATAAGCGCGTCCCTTATCTGGATCCATATCGTAACCTAACATCAGGTAAAATTGTGGTCATAACGGTAAATAAACCTTACTAATATTATAAATACGAAAGTAAATTTGTTTGATTGTTATGCTTTCATACCCAAACCGATGAATCGATTATGACGAATTTCGGTATAGATGGATGGGAACCTGAAGACGGTGGTAGGCTACTTTTTCTCGCGAAAAACTTATCGGAAAGAGGGAGATAAACTATGTATGATACTTATTATTGCGTCATCCAAATTGTTTGTCAAAATCAATATTAACGGGTGAGAAGAAGCAGATAAAAGCTAGCAAACTATAAAAGTAATACTGATGCATTTCTATTTGTTCCTTTTGGTATCGATAGATCCAGTTAAAACCAAGGACTTAGAACCGTTTCAACTGTGTTGGGATATAGCCTCACTTAGCGTGTCGTATCGACTATATCATGGAGAATGCTCTGAGGGGCTATTTCACCTAATCCCCTCTTCTCCTTTTCACGGCAGATCCACTTGTCGTGGCCGATGGACGTGTTGGACGGAGCCACACTTTTACCATAACCTCCATCCCTTCACGAAATAAAAAGTCTGGGTGTTCTCTCCTTCTTATAATACTGGATCTGTTAAACGATGTGTGAAGAGATATTTAGTGGGCCGGGAAGACTGTAGCGGCTGACGAAGGACATTTGACCCTACAGCAGTCACTACTGTTACTGGATTGTACTTACCATCAGGTGAAGTACAGTTATTTTACCGAGCTAGGATAAAAAAAAGATATATACTCAAAAGAGAATCACTGTAACGTGTTCTCGGCAAATGCGTGATGGTGGTGACATATGGTGATAGCTTGCGTGCTTGCTATGCTTAGCGTTTGAAGCGATGATATCTCAGTGGTAGTGTGTACGACTTCGCGTCAAGGGACGTGTGTTCGAATGCAAGCACCTACAATGAGCTTGAGCTTTCGGTGAAGGAAATCATCGTGAGGAAACCATAGCATGGTGGTAGGGCTTTTTCTAATGTCCGCCTGGATAGCTACCACCCTCAAGTTGTGAACCTGCCGTCAAATACCAATAGGCGTGTTCCGGCAGCTGCACTTGAGAGCCAGTTCCTCCACAGGTTTAGCGTGTCTACGAACTCGGGCCGTATCGATACTTAAGATCAGGTGAGATTATGGCCATAACGCTAAACGTTAAGTATATAAAAAAAAATCATACTGAAGATCCCCATACCACACCGCGTGATTACTAGATGTACTTATACCGGGTGATATGTTGAACGCGATATGCTTTAACATGCCACTTTTTTCTACACTGCCGACTCTTGTTTTGCACCATTGTAATGTATTTTGTATCGCTATGACAATTGTGCTCTTAATAAAAAGAATTTACATTATAATTAGTGGTATATATACTATTATTATACTATAATTTTAGAGCGTTTGATTTGCTGAGTCAGCTGAGTCAAACTCCTCTTCTGTCATGTTGGTAATGTTTCTAACTGTTAGCATGTCTCGGCCATTTTCATGTTGTAGCTGATCATTTTCTTGGCCAGCGTACACACTGTCTTTTGGATGAGCTTGCACAGCGTCGTTATATTGTCGACCTAGTATACACAGGTGTTAGTGTGTTTGAAGATGACAACTACCGCATGCGATACATTATCGTGTATTTGCAGCCTCACGTCTAGAGGATTACTATCGACGGAGATATCAGCCCCTGTATTTCGTGGATAATTAGGACTCGTGAGTCTTCCCCCTCTCAAATCCCCGGGATATTAGCGATGTCTTCTTTTTCTGTGTATATGCGAGGAAAAGAGTGTTCGGGACGGATAAGAGAAACATTAACGTGATATTAAAGCGTATGTTACACCTGGTTTATAATGGTTACGATCCACGATCGAAGATTGTGTAACTCCACCTTTATTTTTTATGTGAATATTCTTATAGGAGGACTTTTTATACTCTGATCCGATGCCTTTTTGTGTCACTCTCGTTCGGTTAAAGGCAACTAAACTAGCAAGAGATTTTTTGAAGTGAAACGTTTGATGTGAAACTCCATGTCGGAGGACTTTGAAATTCTTATCCGCAACCTTATTGTGTATCACTCGTACGGGTAAAGTTGACTTGAGACGACTAAAGGAGTGAGAGAGATGTAGTGATGTTTCACTTTTTTCGTGTGGTCTTAAGTACAGAACTTTTTTTATTATCGTGGAGAAAAACCATTAACTGAGTCCTTCTCGTAACGTATAATTGTAATGACCAAGGCAGGTCACAAGAGGAGTGTGTGGTGAGACTCCTGGTAAGGACCGTTGAATATAAACTTAAAACACCAGATAGATACTCAAACTCCATAGTGCCAGAGACCAGAGACAACTTTTACATTTCTGTCTATTGTGTTTAACATTTAAGGTTCAGTAGGTAGGGTGTGTGCCTTGATTTTTTTTTTTTATAGTTTAGCATTATCGTCCTAATCTCGTCTGGTTTAAGATACGATGTGGTCTATGTTGGTGGACACGCTAAGCCTAGTGGAGGGGCTGGCTCTCAAGTGCAACTACCGGAATACACATACCGGCGGGCATTTGAAAAAGCTCTACCACCATGCAATGGATAAGGGTAAGAGTGTGCATTAGACCACACGACTTAAGTAAAACTTATCTGGCTATGAAAGAATAAGAGAAAGAAAATATGTAGTCGCAATTCTCTCTATTTCTATCTTCACTAACTTATATTTACCTCTCAACTTCCGTTCGTCTCGCCCGATCACACTTTACGTAACGCTCTCGTTATGCATTCACCAGCTTACTCACCAAGTCAAACGTGCGTAAAGAAGTTTTAATTCAAAAAGATTTACTGGTAAAATTTAGTATATTCAGAGAACCCACAAACGTCACGCTTCTGGCCTACTTTCGTAACTATAAGGCAGTAGGCGGTGCCCTACCTTGCCCACGCCTTCGCTGCTTCTGAAGTATTTTACGATGAACAAGATGTTGGAGGTAATATTTCTGTTGTTAATAATATAAAATTTTATTATAAGCAAATTCTAAAGACTTTGTTTATTAACTAATTAACTTGACAGCTTATTATATCTTCAGTTCATTAGCAAGTTCCATTCATATAATAAAACTATGACTATACCATAAATATGTGTAGTTCTTGAAGATTATAATCGGAAGCCAAACAATTTGTTTTATTGAAATGAAAACTTCTTTAGGCGCGTTGGTCATCTTTTGGGTGAAGTGTATATACGTACATATATATACCTCCATGCCTTATTAATATACATTATATATATACAAAGAGTATACATCTCTTTTGTTAATATTTTTAAGTTTTCACTTTAGGCGGCAACTTTTTTTTTAAGATGAGAGGCATTCATAATAAAAAAATGCGGGGCAGTCTATGGGGACTACCGATAGAAGTGAAAACTAAATAACTTCTGAATTGTATCGTCGAGCTATTAGATTATTAATTTTAAATAATTTTTTTGTTTAGTCATGAAGTGTTAATGATCAATTTAAATTTTAAGTCTTGATCATTAAAACTTTTTTATAAACCAGAAAAGTTCTAAAATAATAATCTAAAAGCTCGACGATATAATTCACAAGTTACCTAATTTTCACTACTATCGTCAGTCCCCAAAGAATGTTTATAGACAGTATACATATAGCTCATGGAAAGCTTTCGACGACGATGCCTCAAGTTCCCTTTTTTTATATATTTTTAATAGGTATAGCGTTTTATCACAGTCTCACCTAATGTTAAGTACAGGTACGGTTTTTTTTTTTAAAGTTAAGGTTTAGCGTTATGGCCAATAATCTCACCAGATCTTAAGTGACGATACAGCCCAAGATGGTAAACACGCTAAACCTGTGAAGGAACTGGCTCTCAAGTGCAACTTCCGGAACACACCTATTGGTATTTGGCGGCAGATTTTCAACTTGAGGGTGGTAGCTAGCCAGTCGGGCATCAGAAAAAGCCCTACCACCATGCTATGGTTTCATCACGATGTTTTCCTTCATCGAAAACTCAAGCTCATTGTAGGTGGTTGGATTCGAACTGACGTCCTTTGACGCAAAGTCGTACACACTACCACTGAGCTATCATCGCGCACAGTTCTCAAGAAGGTATCAAGTAAGACAGGCTTAGAAAAGGCCATACTCTTATGATATTGTTTCGTAACGATGTTTCCTTCTCTAAAACCTGAATTCCCGTTCATCGAATCCTTCTTTATTGCACGGTACGGAAGGTTGCTAGACAAATCAAAATGTAAGAGACTTTCGTGAGGACCCTTTCTTCAGTCTGCTCTATATTGTACTATATTTCTATAGTGTAGAGTGTAGATGGCTTATCCATTCTGATATTTGGCTGTATCCAGTTATATATAGGCGATGAGTTCTGAACGTCTGCGCAGATATAGTTTGCACACATTGTTGGGGCACGGTACGTCTAGCGGTGGTGGACCACCGCCCCCTGGTCAAAGTGCGACGTTGTGTATCCCCGTTTGGACGGGCGTAGAGTCCTCGTTTGTTATAAACGAGGATGCCGGATACCCGCCTCGGTGGCAGCAGGAAGATGTCAGTTTGCCGTAAGGGGCCGCAAGGATGCAATAATGCGTGAACCGGTCGAGACGTATGACGTAATAACACTCGGTGTTCTTCTCAATAAAACGTGAACCCGAGCCAACGGTCGATATTCTTCAGGTAGTTGCTCTTCTTGTTGTAGCCAATGGGCGATCGGTGACTCAATCGTGGAACATGATTAGGTAATTTTTTTTTTTTTTTCGACTGGACATACTCTGTTAGCCGGAGGGGCTTTTACAGCTTGGCAGGACTTTTTGGGGCGAATGCTGAGGGCACTCAGCCCCGAGGCAGCGGGCACAAGGGTGCCGTTGTGGCTGGCCCTTGACATGGACTGCTGCCGGAAGAGAAAATATATTACAAAAATAATAAGAGCTGGCCTACTGGAGTAGACCTTTAAATAAATTACTAATTTGTTAAATGTTAAATATACTAATTGTTAAGAGAGGCAAGGAAGTCGGTGGAGTGGATTGTACTGTACTGTTTTGGATTGAGTTTGTCGGTGTTGGAAGGACGTAGTCTTCGCATCAAAACGACCGTGGACTACCGTGGTCTAACTAGTATTCTGGTGCTTGTATATCTGAAATACTTAGAAATTAAATAATTGAACAGTGAAAGGTTAACAACAATAGCGAACAAAAGATCAAACCAAAAAGAAAAAAAAAAGTGCCAAACAACTGGCAGGGCCACAGGTTTTTGGTCCCTTACAGAACCGTGTACTTAGCGTGTGGGTGAGCACGGGTGGTATGCAGTGTGATGTTGTACTCTCAGTGTTGTAGAGTGTCACTGTATCGCGCGAGCAGAGTCGCTCGAGGGCTCCTTTCCGGAGGATCGGACCTAGGCTCGAGCGTCTGCAGAGGGAGGCCGCGGCGGGTGTGCGGGAGTGAAATTAACCGTAAGGCCTCGGCGGCGAGACCTGCGGTTACGCGGGCGTGTGCGCGGACACGAACGGTTTGAAGAGACGGCAGGAAAGAGCGCGTTTTCCCTAGTGATGTCGTCTACGGGATCGGTGAAGCAGTTTCGTGGCCGGCGTGCGAACCAAACGGCTTGAGGATTTGCAGTATAGTTGACTGCTTCTACTATTTCGGGATTCGAATGAGGTTCGGCTTTTTCAAAGAATTTCTTGGTGAGTTCGCGTATGTAGGCGTATATGGAAGGGAGATTCATATCTTTGTGGAGATCTATGTTGCGTGCGTAAGGCGGGGCTTGGACCATTGTCCGAATGAATTTATTCTGGAAGACTTGAAGTTTTTCCAGGTTTGTTATTGCTGCATGGGCAAAGACTGGGCAGCTGTAAGTCAATATTGGGCGTATGCAGGTCTTATAGATTGTAAGCTTATGTCTGAGTGACATTTTGCTTTTCGAAGAAGTGAGATTACGTAGCAGGGCCGAGGCGGTGTTGGCCTTTTTGATTACGTAATCGATATGGTGGGTGAAGGTGAGGTGTTTGTCGAGTACTACGCCTAGGTATTTGGTTTTATTTACCCAGGCGATATCGACACCGAATAAGTGTAATGAGCCTTCGAGTGGCTTGAAGTTGTGGGGATCGAACATGATAGCCGAGCTTTTATCTGGATTTAGTCCTATGCGCCATTTGAGGTACCAGGATCCGAAGGCGAAGATGGCTTGTTGAACTCGATTTTTGAGATTGGCTCTGTGCCTTCCCGAGCTATATATGATTGTGTCGTCGGCGTAGAGGCCTACTTGGACATTATCGAAGATTGGGATGTCGCTGACATATAGATTAAATAGACAGGGCGCTAGAATGGAGCCTTGGGGGACTCCAGAGCGAATAGGATGTGGTGAGGAGAGAGCTCCGTCTACTTTGTAGCAGAAGGAGCGGTTAGATAAGTATTGTATAACTAAGTGGACAAGTCTGTCCGGAACTTGGAACTGGTGGAGCTTATATATGAGTCCTTCGTGCCAGACCCTGTCGAAGGCTTTGGCGACATCGAAGAAGACTGCGAGAGTGCGTCTGGGGAGGCGTAGCTCCGTAAAGTTGGAGACTACGTGTTCCGTGAGGCGGAGAACTTGGTGGGTGCATGAATGTTTCGGCCGGAAGCCGAATTGCTGGTCCGGAAAAAGATATTTGTCGGCTACGACGACTTGGAGGCGGTTTAAAATAATCCGCTCGTATATTTTGCCTAAGGTGTTTAGTAGGCTAATCGGACGGTAGCTCTCTGGGGAGCAGGCTTTTTTGCCTGGTTTCCGGATACCTATAACGGTGGCCCTTTTCCAGACGGCTGGAAAGTGGCAATGAGATATGGCCGCATTGAGGATGCAGACCAGAAGCGCTATGAGTTTGTCAGGAAGAAGCTTTAGGACTTCATTCCTGATACCATCAGGACCGGGAGATTTCCTAGGTTTGAGTCCTTTAATTATTGAGAGGACTTCGTCGGTGGTGACCGGGTCTAGGAGTTCTGCTGGGCGGGTCTCCCTTATTGTGTGTATTGTTCGGGTGACCCTTTCCCAGTGTTCGGGATCTATGTCCTGATATTCGTAAGGGTTGGGGGAGCATTGTTCCTCTAGGGTGTTAGCGAGGAGCTCCGCTTTGTCTCTGCTCTCGAAAGCAGGGGGAAGAGTGGGGCCTCTGTCTAGTGGAGGTGTGGCTGAGGAGTAACTGCTCTTTTGTTTGCGGACGAGCTCCCAGAAGGCCAGGTGCGATGGCTTGAGGTCCTCCAGGAGGCTGTCCCATCTTTGAGAGCGAAATTCAGAGATGTGAGATCTGACCTGTCTTTGTAGGGCGCGTAGCCGGACGCGGTTCTCTACTGTCGGATAGGCGTCGTGGGCGCGAGTCGCGGCGTTCTTCTCAGTGATCAGCCTCCGAATGTCGTCGGGGAGTATAAAGCGGCGATCGTTCGCCACTTTTACCTCTTTCGAGGTTTCCTCGACGGCATTCTGGAGGTGACTGACCAGGGAGTCGACCGCCAGATCGGCGTCGGCCGGCGAGTCTATCACGTCTGGAATCCTGTCAAGCTCGGGAGAGGAGATGTTAGTAGCCAAGTATTGCCTAAGTCTGGGATAATCGGCAACTTTAATGGGAGGCAGGTTATGCTCGTCGGGCTGGCCGAGGAGTAGAATTACTGGGCGATGGTCTGAATCGAGTTCGTGAGCGACTTCGATGTGTCGCACCTGAAGGGCGACCCCTTTTAGGATAGCTATATCTAAAACTGAGGGTCGACAGTTGGTCTGAAAGTGTGTTGGCTCTGGAGGAGCTATCACATCGAAAGTTAGCTCGTGTTCCAAGCGGAGAAGTATTCTACCGTTGACAGTGGTACGCGGGTTATTATAATAAATGTGCCCGGAGTTAAGATCGCCGGCCACGATTACCGATTCACCGAGCGCGAAGAGCGCTTCTAGATCTGATTTGATAAGTGTTTTCTTTGGCGAGAGGTACGCTGAAACGATGTGGATCGTGGGATGATCGGTCATGCCCACTCTGCATATAGATACCTCTAGGTTAGTAAGTTTAGGAGGTTCTATTCGCGTGCAATATAAAGATTTTTTGAAATATATGAGTGTACCTCCGCCTCTTGCGCCGGTGCGATCGTCTCTTATTATTTTGTAGTTTGCGATCGCAGGGGCGCGGAACTTCGGTTTAAGTAGTGTTTCCTGTACGAGGAACACGTCGATTTGCCGCTCCTTAAGGAAGCAGGCTACTAAGTCGCGTTGGGAAGTTAAGCTACTCGCGTTAAAAAAGGATAAAGAGAGGCCCCGGGGTCTAATTTTATCCTGCATCGCGAAAACTATTTATGGGGAAGCGCGGGCAAGGTCTTGCACAGCACGTGCGAGGGCAGGGTAGGCGGCTACGGCCTTAAGTCGGTCTATTCCGACGGGAGAGCTGGCCATTTTGTCGAAGGCGATGATGTCCTCGACGTCAAAATCTTTAAGAATACCTGCGATCCAGGTTAGGCCTAGGAAGTCGAAGGACGGAGCTTCCGAGCTCGAAGGTACAACTCTAGGCGGTTGTACTTTAGCGGCCCACGCGGAAGGCGGGGCTTGTGATGGTGTGTGCGCGGTAGTGACTCGCGCTGGACTTGGCAGGGTCGGGAAGGCCTGGGTTGAGATGAGCGGTGGCGGGGCAGGGCGCGTTGACGCGGCGTGCGCTGGAGGAGCGCGCTGTGGGACGCGCGTGCGAGTGCGCCTAGTGCGTGGGGCGCGTTCACACCCGCGATAGTTCGCGGGGTGACCGGCCTTGCCGCATAAGACGCAGCTCGGTGGCTCTACCGTTTCCGGCATGCGGGGGCACTCCTTTGTGGAGTGATCTCCTAGACATTTGACACATCTCGGCTTGATGTGACAGTTTCTCGCCGAGTGTCCGTAAGATTGGCAGTTGTGACACTGCGTAGGGGCATGCTTTTTATGCGGGATCTCTACGGATATTCCGGAGAGGCCGCAGACCGATTGGAGGTTGAAAACCTCCTTGCCTTCATTGGAGCGGTCCAAGGTGACTAGGACGAGGTCGTAAACCTCCTTTGTGAAGGAGTGGTACATTCGGTGTACCTCGTGCGCGGGTAAGTTTTGCTCCTTAAGGGAGGCAAGAATGACTTCCGTGGGAAGTTCTTTAGGGACGCGCCTGATTACTACGCGCAGAAGGCGCTCTTCTTCGGGCGTGTAAGTAAAAAATTGGAATTTTCCTTCGCGGAGGAATGTTGTCAGGTTTTTGTAGTCCGCGATTGTGGGGACTTTGATTTGTATACCGGATGGGGTGCTCCGGGCGTGAGTATATCTAATTTTGGCGGCATTCAGCCGCGTGGAAATATTTAGCCACGCTGCTTTGTCAGTTATTGTGACTGGGGGCGGTGGCCGCACCGCCCTTTCGGTGGGAGCTGCTGTTTGTGCAGCGTGAGTGTCGCGCGATGTGGGGACGCGGTTATTGCCGGCACGCATTGTTTTTGCGGCGGCTGGGGGTGTGGTTTCGGGTGATAACACCCGTTTGTGTTTGGGCTTCGCCCTTGAGACTGTAGTAAAGTCCGTAAGGTCCGTTTCAGGATTAGCAGTGTCCATGTCTATTTCCGGATCAGGTGATAGTGGCGAAAAAGAGTTCGCCGTGGGTATCGGTCGGGGTGCGTAAGAAATTTTTTCCTCGAACGGACGAGGCGTGGGTGCGGCGGCGGGGGTCGCTGAGGGCGACGGGGTCCGCGATGAGGTAGTAGCGGGTGACGCGGGGGGTGCTACCGCATGCCGGATGACCGGCGAGCGGGAGCGAGAGTGTGATCGCGGCGGTAGGGGCGGCGACGCCGGACGACGCGTCGGGGCGGTTGCCTTGGTGGCGGGGGCCCGGACGGATAGGGAGGTGGTAGTGGGCGGGGTCGGCGGACGGCGCGCCGGCGCGTTCGCGCCGGTGGGTGGGGCGCGGACCCGCTGCGAGGGCGCAGACTGGGCCGCATAAAAATTCCTCAGAACCTCCGGTTGTTCTTTTTCTAAGTAGGCCCGGAGTAACCTACTTTCCATCAGCTCCTTACTTGCCATGATGGCTGGCACAGAGCAGGAGATTTTAGGCAGTCTATGTGCGAATTTAGAGAGCCTGTCTAAGAAAACCTCCCTGCCTGAAGGGCAGGGGGGCGCGGCTAAAAGAAAATAGAGAAACTATCCTGCGTTTAGGCAATCTAACTTGTATGTACACGAAGGAATAGCGTGTAAAATCGAAAAAAATAGTAAAAGAAAGAACAATATTCCAAAAAGTACTGGGCCTTGGCCCGTAAAAAGGATTAATTAAATTTTACCTTATCTGGGAGCCGGTGACCGGCGTACTTACAGGCGGTGACACTAATTTCACTGCACTTAATCACGATAACAAAGCAATATTTGGAATCACGGCACAAAAACACTGAGAGATATCTCTCAATTTAAATACCACGATAACCAAACAATATGGTTAGAGAACAAAGACACTGTATCGCGAACAAGCAACAATAGCCGGTTTGTTGCAGGTGCGTCGTCGCAGGTGCGAGAACAAAGGAAACCGAGAACAATAGCGGCGCGGTAAGGCGCAGCGGTCGAATAGTTTAGAACAATCGGCAGAGCTCACGAACACGTCCGTTCGCTGTGGCTGATCGAACCGAACTCCCATGATTAGGTAACGCCCCTTCGGAGGTTACCCATGCCGATGCGTGACTTTACAGAGAGCCACTCGATCACGACGCTTTCTAATTTCTATGCGTTTCTATTTTCACTACCGTTGGCTCGGTTTCTGCGCTATATTTATTTTATTTCATATAATATCCTTAATATCTATATACAATCTTATACCCTAGGTTATTCTCTATCTTATAAATATCACTTATCCTAGGATACACTCATAATACTCGAGATCGAGCAATACTTACGCTAAACTTTCTCTATTTCAATTTTTCTCTATCACGTTCTTACTCTATAAATTTACATATTCCCATATTTCGGGTTTCTATATCAAATACAAGCAACGCGATGTCTCTATTGTTGGATTTCACACTTGTCGTGTGAAATCCCTCAATTCTCTATACATATTTTCCGGTCTAATATTTAGGTAAGTATTGCTCGGTAAATTATCTATTTTAAAACTAACATGCACATTAATCTTAAACATAACTATAAACTAAACATGCAAACATCAATTTCGATACAAATATACATAAAATACGCGAAGGAGACGCAAAAAACCTACTCGGTACAATCATTACCCGAACTCCCACGAATCCTAGGCAAATGAATGTGTGCGCCCCCAACGGTAAACGTCGATCACAACGTACGCCTTATAACTTTAAAATAACATTATTTTCTCCTTTATTAATATGTCTCAATATTCATAATATTAATAATTTCAATAATCTCAATAATCTCAATAATCTCAATAATCTCAATATTGTTAATTCTCAATACTCCTATCTCAATATCTATAAGCTTAATGATAATTCTCAATGCTCGATCTCCATCCTCATATTCTTAATACTTATATTTTCAATATTTATATTTATATAACGCGTAGTCAGTCTCGATACTTATGCTAACACAAAAACACTGTATATTCGTCCGGTACAAGTTAATACTCGAACGAGAACTCGTCTAGCGTCTCAGGGGCTCTCCCTACGGTAACGCGTGCGTCCTATTTACCATCAGCGCCACCTGTGCGGAACTATTATTCCGGACGCCATTTCTATTTTCGTATTAACTTGTTATAGCTTTTATGCGTCGCTAACAGCGCCACCTGTGCGGAACTATTATTCCGGACGCCATTTCTATTTTTGTATATTACTCGTTATAGTCTTTATGCGTCGCTAACACACATCATACGCGTGAGCTGTTTCATATAGTATTATATGTATTTTAATGAATTATATGACTTGAATGATGTAACATGAAATGTTTATTTTCACAACTAGAAAAAACCTATTACTTATGAAATTTACTACGATTCCATCAATCGTTAGTTATGAGAAGAACTCTCAGAAGTTAGTAATTCATTTATTTGTATTTGTTAATTAATAATATAATAAGTTTATTAATAATACTAGATTACGTCAGAAAATTCGTTTCAATCGAGTGCTCCATGATACTCACGCATTTTCTTATTATCATTAGTAAGAAAATGTATGGATACAAAAGTTGTACTAGGAAATGTTTTAAAGCAAGTACGAAAACCATGTAATAGAGCAAACTACAAATCTCAGGTGTGGTTTTATTAACAACTCTCTACCACATTGCCTTAGTTCCAGTGCTTACTAAGAGTTCTTAGTAACTTGAAGATCGTAGGCATGTAATTGCTTTCAGATTTCCCGAGCGTGGAAAACAATGAAATTGTTTTCTACGAAGGAAATTTAAGCTCTAATTAAACTTGTTTCTCTTAAAAGAACATATATCAGTTATGAAAAATTTTACAGAATAAAAAAATTATTTATTTTATTCTATGTCATGAATGTTTCAAGAAAGAGGTTTCATTAATTTCACGATGTAGCGGCATGTTATTTGAAGTATCCTGGCATGATTTCTTACGTTCCAATTTTAATATTTTAAACGAACAAAAAAAAAGTTTTTTTTTTTTTTAATATTGCATTATTAATGACTCGAATTGTTGAAACTGGTTTATGTTGATTACTAAATATATATTTTTTAATATTTGCTGCAAATTAAACAATTTGTTCTCTCGTTTTTACAAAAAATACTACTTTCTGATATAATTAAAATTAAAATTATAGCCCTACAGGAAGAAAGTCGTATACAAACTTATGTATCTCAGCGGCTAAGTGTGCTTCGTTCAACTGTCCGTAGGACCTGGCAACAGTTTCAAGAGACCGGTTCAGTCAAAAAAAGACCAGGTCCGGGAAGAACATGATGTACAAAACCACAAGATAGCTATTATTTGTGCGTCATGCGTTGTGGAATTGTTAGGTGTTAAGTGTGGACCTAAAGAGGAGAGTTGAAGAAGTAAGAGGAGTAAAAGAGAGCTTGCGTATAGTCAGGAGGAGACTTTTGGCAACCAATACCTTTAGTTACCGCACGACCTGGAGCTCTATATTACTCAGCTCGACTTAAGATTGCCCGAAACTGTGCTTCATGGATTCTACAGGTATTGTTTTCCGATGAAGCTAGAATCTCTTTGTGTGAAGGGGAATAAAGTAGGACGATAAAGGAAAGATTAAATTAAAGTCATGTATGTATGTCATGACGTTAGCAGAGCATATAGTAATGCCGCCTTGGCGAGTTGTTGCCTTCAAATTAAGTGTTTGTACTCCCAGTGTACTTGAGAGTTAGTTTCTCCGGGCTTATTACTCATTCAACTTTTATCTTATAATCTCTGGCCTTATATATTCACTTGGGAGGAAACGCAGCAGTATTTAATTTATACATATTATACAAACTTATTCTTCTATTTTATAGGATAAGATTAAAATTTCTTTTGAATTTACTGATGCTTGCCTAGTTAAATTCAGCAAATTGTCGAGTATCATACTAATGTTATAAATGCGAAAGTGAGTTTGTTTGTTTGTTACGCTTTCATGCCTAAAGTACTGAATCGATTATGATGAATATATAGAGTATAGGGATAGATGGAACCCTTAGACGGTGATAGGCCACTTTCTCTCGCAAAAAAACTTTTTGGAAGTAAAGTAAACAGAGGTATAAACTTTGTATAAAACTTTTTATTGCATCATCCAATTTTTTTGATATAATCAATATTAACACGAGCAAAGCCGCGGGTAAAATCTAGTATAAATATATAAACGTAATCAAAGTAATTCGTATATTGTTTTTGACAAAAAAGATAGGTCTACTTTTGGGAGGTAAAACCTGCCATTATCAAAAACTATTAAAAACCTTTATAGTAATTTTCCTTCGTATTTCCTGTTTAACTTAATGGAACATTTTAATTTAGAGTTGTAATTATGAGCCTTTTTGATATGGCAGCTAATATCAACATGTCACTACCAGAAACATATTAATAAAAGATACAAGTACAAATGACGTCAGCTTGTAAACCTTCCTACACGTGTTCCGCTTAGCTTTGTACATTACCGTACTTTGGTATCACTTCGTCTGACAGACGCCTACAACAAACAAATTGGATGCAAGCGAGTGAACTGCGTCATATTTACTCGAAATAGGTTCAAAATTTAAAACAAACCTGTACAGAGGAGAAGCTGGCAACTTTATAAAGGGACAGGCTTTGAATAAATGGGAACATAAGGTTATTTAAATTAATATCTCAGTGAAAATATTTATTGTGTGATGGGAATCCTCCCTTGCACAACTATTACCTACTTGTGATTACCAACGTTACACAGCACAGCGTTTAAAGCGATGATAGCTCAGTGATAGTGTGTACGACTTCGCGTCAGGGGACGTGAGTTCGAATCCACCACCACCTACAATGAGCTTGAGCTTTCGGTGAAGGAAAACATCGTCAAAAAACCATAGAATGGTGGTAGGGCTTTTTCTAATGCGCCCTCTTTTTCTAACCACCATCAAGTTGAAAATTTGACGCCAAATACCAATAGGTGTGTTCCGGCAACTGCACTTGAGACCACTCATGACTATACGGAATTTATCAAGCACCAGCCAGGTAAAGAGTATATACGGTTACCTAAATATAAAAGGTAATCAATCAAGTTAGTCCCAACTCGCGGCGTTTGAGTGTATAATTAATAGGCGTGTTTAGCCATGCGTGGTCTACGCCGTGAATGCAAGTTCGTGTGAACGGAACTAGTACTACGAGAGTTAGCAATGTTGAAAAAGCAAGAATTTGAGGAAAGCTAGTTCTTTTATATAATTATCTTTCCAAAGGCTCTTTCAAACAACGTGCAGGCTACCTGGCTGCCGGTAAACGTTGCATTTGTAAATACGTATCACACTTTTTACTGGTAAAAATATTAAAATCAAATCGATTATTAAAAACAAAAAAAAAACAGAATAATAGTATCACTTTTTGAGGTCAAAAATCTACTACCATTTCGGTAATAACATGACGTTCTGGAAGAGAAGATACTGCAAAAGAAAATCTGCAGTAATCGCTCGTTTTATCGTGTGTCATATAAAATTGTCTGAACTTAAAAATATTAACAATACTTGAATCCCACTATTATTGATCTTTAAATAATTTTAAAAAGATATTTTCTTTTTCATTAACTTTTAAACACTACCTATACTAAAACTAACTATTTTTTTTTTAATATATATTAAAAGCATCTGGCACCGAAATCAATAGAAAAAAAGTCTGGCAATAATAAATTCATGTTTTAAATTGTGTTAAGAAGTTAGTGAAAAAGAAAAAAATGCTTTAAATATCAATATTTTAACCAATAAAGGTGTAATTCACATAATTAAAGACAACATTTAATGGTAGCCAGATTGCACGCACACTGTTCGACAGTGCGTAGGGAAAGATCTATTTTACAACCAGCTTTTTTTAAATTCATAATATTCTGGAAACGATGCCTACTCTTACACTATATACAGTTTACTGATAAATGCTTAAAATCGATTCATTTACGCGTCATATTAGAGACGACGTGACGAGAATTTTGACGCTGTTTGCGTATCGTGGGCTTGTCGAACGTGCACAAGGCGAATTTGCATATAAACGCTCTCTGCCGTGTCACTTGTTTTCAGCTTGGCCATAGTGGGCGCACTGTGTAAACAAGGCACGGTTTATTTTTAGCACTAGCTCTCCCAGCAGCTAGTGTCCCCCTCTTTCCAATAGTTAACAACTCGATCACAGCCCCATTTATCGTATTTGGGAACATTATGAGGAAGAAAAATATGGTTAATACCCGTTATGGTTGCTGGCTATGTTAGAATTCAACTCGCTTGCGTGCCGACGTAATTATGATACTATAACCAAAAGTGCTATGGTCATAAGATGTAACTCTGATGACATAGAACTTGTGTCTAGATTATGTCAACTTTGTTTTGCAAATTAATATGTAGGTGCACGTCCTCGCGACTTATTTAGCGTACCGTCATGTCGTACTTTAGCATATCAAAACTCATCCCTCATTCAAATGCTTCGGCATTCTAATGGGGTCTTGGCACAGATCCCAGTATATAATCTGTTTGCTGATGAGAGGACGGAATTGTGTAACCACATTCAGGATCTCTTATGAGAGGTTGGAGTGACTGAATATTTTATAGTTTAGTTTAGTTATATATATTTAATTAAATATTTGATAAAAATGTTATCGTAAAAAAAAATGAATTAACGAGTACTTTATTGCACTTTAAATACGTACACTGGCTTAATGTCATAAGGCATTTTCTTCCAGTTCATTAGCAAAATTACTACCACTGTAGGTAGTGCAAATATCTAATTAGTGAAATAAGTTTATAATAACAAATAAACTATATAACGAACAGCATATTCAATGAGCAAAATGTATTGAAAAGAAATAAAGTGAATATACATACTTATATACACTAGCTGACGCAACAAACGTTGTTCTTTCTTTCTTATAAATTATTACTAGTGAATACTATCGTATTAAAAAGTGAAAAGTGAGAGCAGGAGGGTAAAAATGTAGGGTGGTACGTATTTTTAATACCACATCATAAAAAAAATATTAAAAAAAAACATGTCAAAACTATTAAAAAAAAAACATCATCAAATTGTCACTTAGGAGTATGAAAAATAGATTACGACCGAATCTCAGACTTATGTAATATACATATAACATTTCATAAAAATCGGTCAAGCTGTTTCAGAGCAGTATGGCAGCTAATATTGTTACACGAGAATTTTATATATAATAAGATATATGCATGTGTACAGTCCATACATACATATAATAAATTCTGTTAAACAACATAACTCTAACTCTTGTTAAATGTAGATGTACTGTTAACTTTTATCATCAGTGACTCTTGCCAAATTGTCTTTCGACTGCATCACTAATGTAATGAAAGAAAATGTAAAGATACAGAATGTCAGTAATTTTGATCGTAGAAAGATAATTTGGCTAGAGACATATCTCGCACGAGTCCTTTCGTTATATGCCATAATAATAATCGTGTCACCATATAAAGTATTATAAAATATATGCAATGTATAAATTTAGTGAAGCTACAGCTTTATTATAAGCATGGACTAAGAGTATTGTGATTTGATAATTTAAGAAATTAGGTACTGTAGATATACAAAATCTCTATATAGATAACTGGCTCTTATTTGGTTTCGTTAGTTCATATTATTTTCACCTTACTTTAAATATTTATTAAGTTAATAAAAAGTGTGGAAGATCCAAAAATGCACGCCTCATAATCTTTTTTTTTATTGTTTATTTAAAAACAATTAAACCACATCGAATCAGACCGCGAAAAGTAAAAGGGTTCTATTTCTAATTAAACTGAAGCGTCAGAAAAAAAAGACTTGATTAGTAAAGTATTTCGGTCGTTATCGTGATCACATACAGGATCCGCATAAACAGACATACGAAAATCCAAGACAGTAATTTTTTAAAAGGTTTTATTTAACTAGTTTAAATAATAAAAATGGCATCCAAAATATCATGAGTGTTAAATATAGTGTTTGTTCTTGATATGTATGTGTATATATTATTTTACAAGAGCAATATATGATAAATAGAGACATTTAGGTTTGAAAAATCAGTTGTTTTGTGTGAAGTGACAGTAGTGTACCCACTTCAACGGTTCACTTATGAAGCATACAAATGTATTTAGAATATCGCGCCTTGGAAGATGAAAAACACTTGACACGTTCTATAAATTTTCCAAACGAATCTCGAAACAAAAGTCCAGTAACTATAGTCTGATGTTCGAAAAGATTATAAATGCAATTATATTGTTTCTTTAATATTAACAAATTTACAAATGATTGCTTTCATTCCGAGTAGGTTACGTAACGATGTACTTGAATTAAATTGAGCTTTGAAATATTCAACTGAAGTCGCCCGTATCCCACGAAGCAATTCCAGTGTTGCGTAACGACTGGTTTAATAAATTTTATGTCAAAGTGAATCGGTATAATTAAACCTTTTTATACACATATATATCCAATGAATTAACGTCGAACACTGCGTAAATATAAATGCAAATAATAAATACTTTTATTAAATCCTATACGAGACGAAATGGATTTGGGATGAAAATATTCCAGTGTTAAATTAATATTGAATTTCATTCGTTATTTTATCACACTTGAAGCGATCATAGCTCAGTGCTAGTGTGGAGGAATGGCGTGTCATGGGACGTAAGGTCGAATCCAACCACCTACGATGAGCTTGGGCTTTGTTTGCTTTTTTTGATGCCCGCCTGGTTAGCTACCACCCTCAAGTTGAAAATCTGCAGCCAAATACAATGTAGCTAAATATTAGGTGTGTTCCGGCAGTTGCACTTGAGAGCCAGTCCCTGCAATAAAGGCCGGCAACCCACCTATGATTCGTAAAACTGGCAGATGACACGACATGGGGGTATTCGTGGGTATTACGTTAGGGTATTGTATTGTATTGGGTACATGCTCTTCTCTCTCACCTTGGATGCCGTTGGAGAGACTACCCATAAATATATTTCTCTGCGTAAACATATACACGTGGTAGCTCAATTTACCCAGCTTCTCGAATGACATATTAAAATCAATTAACAATTATAAATTTCAAATCGTTACACATTGATTTCAAAAACTTTAGCATCAACACTCGAAAATAAAGAAACATTGTATCAGATTAGCGTGTTTTTTTATTGTTAAGGTTTTGCGTTATGGCCATAATCTCACCTGATCTTAAGTGACGATACGGCCCAAGTTGGTAGACATGACTTCACATTCATAATTTAAATTATGAATGGAAAACTTTTTTTAGTAATATGTGATTATAAACAACTCCGCCAATGTCAGATCGAAATAATGTTTTATTATTTAGTAAAAAAGCTCGAGCAAAGATTGTTATAATTAGAACTGACCACAGAGTTTTAGTGGTAGCTACAAATTAATAATACCACGTATTATTTCGTTTACTTCACGTTTGTACAATAAGTGAACTAAATCACGTAAAATATTAGTACAGGTTCAAGTAGAATTATGCATATGAATTTACATAAGAATCAGATCGCAGCAAATCTAGATTCTTTTAAGAACAGTGTCATTTTGATTGTATTTACATAATGGTAACAATATTTGTATTACTGTTATTTTATCAATTACATTAACATCTAACAGCATGTGAAGATCAAGTAAAATTCTTTAGTTAATAATGTATTCATTAGATCCATTGTTTTAAATACATATTAATCTGAATTATATAAACTGCCGTATAGTTAAGCTTTTTATAAACCAAAAAGCAGGAGTAAGTATAATTAGTAAAGATAAAAGTGAAATGATGTGAGCTTTTGTCATGACTCTATCCATTTATTTTCTGTGTGGTAGGGCACGATGGTTGTGGACTGGTAGTAAGGAAACTGTCTCTAGTTCCTGTTCACACGGGATATTGAAGTGTTGCAGTGGTGCCTTCTAGTGGGTAGTGTGACAGTCCTGTCGTGACCCGGCATATTGCCAGATGATCTTGGTAAATATGTTTCCTCACCACCTCAAAGAAAATAAAATGCGAAACAAATACATCCAAGGGTCATTTGGGATAACCGTGATACAAAAAAAAGCCTGCCTTGGTTTGGTTATGCATTCCACTGTAATGAAGATCATATAACTAGACAAGTCTTGATCATAGAAGATCGCAAAAGATCTAAAGTAAACTTCTAACACCAGGACGAGGCCAATAAAAAGAAAAGGACAATAAAAAAAAGGTTTAAGAAAGACGATAGGTTTAAGACCAGAAATGGCAAGAAATCGCTAAAAGTGGCGTAACGGTACTATAAAGGCTGACCCCAAATATTTAAAAGAAGGCAGGGTATTGGTGACGATAAGCAAAAAAAAGACGTATTAATGTAAAACTCAGTTCAATCACATATTTATATTCAACATCTGGACCACAGCAAGACCTATGCCATTTAAAAGGGTAGCCTAAAAACTGTACAATAAAATACTTGCACGTACCAACTATTATAATTTTCGTCACAAGATTTTAAAGTGTATCAATTTCATATATTTATAACGACATCCGTTTATATCATTAATGACATAATAAATTTTGGAGTAGCAATGATGGCTTAGTGGTAATGTGTACGGTCTTAGCTTCAATGGTCGTTAGTTCGAACCCTTGCAATGAGCGTGAGCTTTCGGCAATAGAAAACATCGCAATGAAACCACAATATGCTGGTAAGGCTTTTTTTAATGTCGTCAAATACCTTTAAATGTGTTGGGGCAGTTGGCTCAGGGTGTCAGCCATCTGTCATTTGTCCCCCACAGGCCTCTCGCCTAGCCCAAGGCTGGAGAGGTATCGTCAATAAAAGATTTTCCTCCACGTAAAAAAAAAAAAAAAGGTGTCAGCCATCTTGGACCACATCGTCACTTAACATCAGGTGAGTCTAAATAAACCTAAAATGTATTAAATAAAGTTATATTATAGAAATGTAATTTTCAACGATTTAATTTAAACATAATTTATACATTTTATACTAATATTATAAAGAGGAAAGATTTGTATTTTTTTTATTTTATTCTTAAGGTTAAGTGACGATACGGCCCAAGTTGGTAGACACGCTAAACCTGTGGAGGAACTGGCTCTCAAGTGCTGCTGCCGGAACACACCTATTGGTATTTGGCGGCAGGTTTACAACTTGAGGGTGGTAGCTACCCAGGCGGGCATTAGAAAAAGCCCTACCACCATGCTATATGGTTTCCTCACGATGTTTTCCTTCACCGAAAGCTCAAGCTCATTGTAAGTGTTTGGGTTCGAACCCACGTCCCTTGACACGAAGTCGTGCACACTACCACTGAGCTATCATCGCTATCATTGTTTGTAACGAATAAACTCAAGAACTACTAGACCGATTTAAAAAAAACTTTCACCATTAGAATGTACGTTAATCCTGAGTGTTTTTTTTTTATAAATGTATAAATAAAATTTTAGTTTCATGCAGACGGAGTCGCGGACAGAGCTAGTAAATTACAAACAAGCAACGATCGTCTATGCATTAAATTTCAATATTATAAATGCTTTTACTTTAATATACTTAAAAACACTGTAATGGTGAGTAAAATACAATTGAAAATTTAAATATGTACCTCATGTTCAAATAAGAAATCAAATAATATATGAGCTACATATAATATTGGGTTGGTGTGCTCGGTGGGCTAGGTTAAAGCGGTCATAGCTCAGTTGGTAATATGTATAGATGGCGCGTAAGTTACGCGAGTTCGAATCCACCTACAATGAGCCCATAGCGTGGTGGCAGGGCTTCTGCTAGTACTATGCTTCCCATCACCTACAGTGCCGTTAATTGCTCGTATTTCGACAAAAAATAAAAAAGGAGAACTATTTCTCAATATCGTAATAATACTTCAGATTTCGTTTCAGTTGATAATCCAAATATTATCACAGCACTTAGGAGTCCTTTAGATTGGAGCCATCAGTCAATTTGCTCAAGCTATAACAATCACAATGCTTGAAGCACTAAAGTCGTACCTAGACAAAATTCATAGCTATCCATACTCTTTAAGGTTGAAAGTCGAATGTTTAAAGTCATTAAGGTTTCTTACTTACTTACTTACTAGTTACACTTGCGACGATAGCTCAGTGGTAGCGTGTACGGACGCCGCGTTAAAGGACGAGAGTTCAAATTTCTACAATGAGCTTGAGCTTTAGGTGAAAGAAAACATCGTGAGGAAACCACCCTCAAGTTGAAAATCTGCCACCAAATAAGCAGTGTTCCGGCAGTTGCACTTGAGAGCCAGTCCCTCTACTAAGCTTAGCGTGTCCATCATCTTGGGTTACATCGTCATTTAACATCAGGTGAGATTGTGCCTATAATACTTAACATTAAATAAAACCAAAAAAAATTAAGGGCTTTTTTCGTTACTACAATCATATGATGATAGAATTTAATGAATATTATTACAGTAGTTCTTGAATAACTATCGGTCGTATAGTCCCATTATATCTGAAGTAATAATTGTTGTTTATAACCTTCGAACAACTTACTTCAAAAGGACTATACTACACTAGTCTGTAATGTATAAATTACTACATCTGAGTACTAATTTAGAACCCCGTTAGTGACAATGCCTATTATTATTATCTACACCCTAGGGATCAAAATATAACAGCGGATCTTTTTTTTTCTTGGCAACTCAGACCTGTGTAAAAACTATTACTGCCATTTTCGTGTGATTAGATATGGACATTTTTCGCAAATGATAATATCTTCAACAAGATGGTGACCCTCTTATTGAAGCTCTCTTGGAATAATTAACTTCACTTATGCTCTTCAGCAACACTACATCCGATAATGTCACCTATAATATGTCACATAATTCAAGGCTAAATAATTAAGTATATGAATAAAAAAAATCACAATAAACAGATCATGATCCCGTCAAAAAACCCATAACAGCGGTTACTTTTACAGTTAACGCTTGCATAAGTTTTAAGGCTTGCATAAGTTTTATTCAAAATCTCACCTGAAATTAAGTTAGGATGTATCTTAATATGTTGGGTGTAGAAAGAGGACTGGCCGTTAAGCACAATTGTTTTCAACTGGATATAACTATTCAGATTCTTGTTAGTCGATGGTATTTGTAAAGAAACTTAAATTACTAAAAATGAATATGAACACAAAGAAAAACCTTTGACACATGCCGAGATTTTCTGTCTTCATACAAATTATTCTCTTCTAATATTTCTTTTTTTATTGTTTATAGGTTTAGCGGTTTGGCTTCACATCACTGATCAAACTGATTTTCCCATACATGATTTTTTGCTTTACGTTAAAACTTTTAAAATACATGTTAACTAGAGGCACTGGTGTATTGTGTTCACGGTCCAATCCGACATAATCGTGGTATAAAATTCGAAACCCATCAACGTTACTAAATCACACGTGCATTAATAAAGCCGGCGCAATGATTCATAAAAGAAAGTGGCACTAAAGATGGATTAGGGCCTAAATTAGCGGATAAAGTTTACTATGCAATAACCGGCTCATATAACAGCTACGGGAGGTCCGCTCCACCGGCCCCTTATAATGTTAATCCGACAGAGTATAGTGAGCCCTTATTGCATGGAGCTGTGATATATTACATCTTTTTTATTTATAGGGTTATAACGTAATAGCTCCCTCTAGTTTTCTTATGAAAGCTGGATGCTTGAAGCGGTGATAGCTCAGTGGTAATGTGTACGACTTCGCGTACGACTTTGCATCAAGGGACGTGAGTTAGAATTCACCTAGAATAAGCTTGAGTTTTCGGTGAAGGAAAACATCGTGAGGAAACCATAGCACGGTGGTAGGGCGCCTAGCTAAAAAACCACCCTCAATTTGAAAATGTGCCGCCAAATACTAATAGCTGTGTTCCGGCAGTTGCACTTGCGGTAATTTCATAATAAATATCAGATGAAAGTAAAATGTCGAATATTGTACTAAGTTTCGTGTTGTGCAATCCTCTCCTGCCAATTACGAAAATCTAAGGTGGCTGAATCAAATTGTACCACAAAATAGATGACTACAGAAGACAGCTGTGGCCGAACTTACATTTATTTACATACGCTTGACTACGCTAGGGCTTGCAACTACATTTTAGAAAATGTATGTTTGCAAATTTCAATAAAAATCTTATAATACTGTTATAATATCTTTAATGCTATGTTACATGAATTTACTTCTAATAAATAGAGATAGTTAATCTGGACATGTAAAAACATTAATTTCAAATTGTATACAAAATTTCACGACATTCTGGTAAGTAGATATTACGTGAAGCGTAAGTATTGTAATATTATGTACTAGTTATTACCTGCGGCTTCGCTCGCGTTGATATTGATTTTTGCCAACAAAAACTTTCAAAGTTTATCCCTCTTTTTACCCCACTTCTAATAAAATTACTTACTTATTCACAAGAAAAAGTATTCTACCACCGTCACCAGGTTCCCATCTATCACTATGCCAAAATTTATCATAATCGATTCACCGGTGCAGGGGCCGTTCATGTATTACGTAACGCAATATTTGAAGATTAACAAACAAACAAAGTTACTTTCGTATTTATTATACTAGTAAGGACTAGCTGACCCGGTGAACGGAGCTATTATATTAATTGTTTACATTTACAAACAACCTTTCCATCACACGAAGTGCAAGACTTGCACAGTTACTCTGACATATAAAGGTTTTAGCTGTACCTAGGACTTCGTTCGCATGGAACTGTAAATTATTAAACTAATTTATAACCTATGCTACTCAGGGATAATATAGCATTCTAATAGTGAAATAATTTTTAAAATCGGTCCAGTAGTTTTTGAGTTTATTCGTTACAAACAAGAATACAAATCTTTCCTCTATATAATAGATGTGTCAACTGTACGAGCCAGTTTTGTTCGCGCTCTCATGTGATCACATATAACAACGTATATTCACATTTACAAGTGTGATACTACCAATTTTATATTGGCAAAATGTTTTTTTTTTTTTTTAATAGAAACAAATTTCAATAAAAAATGTGACCATACTTGTGTTTTACAATTTGAAACAAAAGAAGCTAGATATTTCCATAAAAAAGTATTTCGTATTCTTTGACTGTGAATATCTAAGAACCAATACATGTGCCATTATGAGCCTTTTGAGACATCAATTAGGCAAAATAAAGATTTGTACTTAACTTCAACCATTCAACCTATTCCTTTCTATTCCGAGGTGAAGGTTTCTAAGGTAACTTGATTATTATAGATACATGTACGAAACTGACTGTCTGTATTATTTATTCTTCATACGTACTGCATTTATTTGATTTCCAACTCCCATTCTTCTTACAGTAAAAGTCCGTAGGTACTTAGTAAGCTAAAAAAATCCTTTCTGGAAATTGATAATTTAATAAAACGAAGTCGTTCAGTTTACTTGGAACTTGGGTGCAAGTTTGATCGTTAACTCCTCAACGTCTTGACTTCGAAGTCTTACAAAAACTCGGTGAATAAACAATTTATTTAACATAATAAGAACTGGGGTAAATTGAAAACGCGATATTTCATCATAATAGATAAACAACGTTATTTACGTATCGAATTAATGATTTTGTTGGATAACTTCTTTCGTTGTGTAATATTATAAAATAAACCGTATTATCCACACTAATATGTCTCCTGATGTGGTTTTTGAAGTTTTCTCCTTAAGAACCAATTTTAATATAAGGCCTTATAAAGATATGATAGCTTGAGTGACATTACGACTTATAATCTCCAATACTCTTTATACAATCACTTGGTTTGTTTTTTTTTGGAATTCCTAATTTTCGTTCACAGAAATAGTTTTTATGTGTTTAATCTCCACTAAATAAGTATAAGTATAACACCATCTATTGCATGTTGCATTTCAGCCAGCCGCGGTGTAGCGGTAAAGTGAAAGGCGTTTGGCCGAGCAGCTAAGGAACCCATAGCGCGCATCATCTGACCGTGGTAGTGGATATCTTGTCTACTAATGATAAAAAGTTTCAATCGTATCGTAGTTTCATACAGCCAAAAAATGATTTTACTCTTATTTTCTACCACCATACTGAAAAAAAAGCATTTTCTGACACAATTTGGTCAAAAAGGAAATATTTTTTAAATATAATCGTAAATATTAAAAGATTTATGTTTCTCTTAAATATACTTATTTTGTTTACTCGTAGGCATTGTAATTGATTATCATTTATTAATTTTGAAATTTGAAGGTAAAAAATAATATTGCTAATAAGTCAAAATTCGATTTTTATTTTATACCAAAACGATCACCAAAATCCAATAGCAAATGCCAAAGAAGAAGATTTCATATAAATTTTTTTTTAAATATTTCTTTGCGATTTGTAACGTAATAACCTCTAATTTGCTAAATATCAAACACATACTATACAAATATTTATATTATAACAAATAAATCTATATTATTAACATAAGGAACTGAATACAATGGATTATCCAGTCTTTATTTCATCTCATTAGTCCTAACGGAATGCTTTATTCATTAGTTCGATACACGTTTTAGATATATAAGAAAATGTGTTTATATATATGATCGATCACCATGAACATGGCACGTTATGTGTCTTTGTTTAGGAAAAGGTTATTGTGATTGGCCTAAATACGATAGGCAATGCAACTGTCTAGTTATTGCTTACTGGATAGGGCAGAACACTATTTATAGGATGATTTCTTATATTTACGCGAATATTATTCATCGAAATAAAACTAATATAAACAGATTTTATCGTGGTTATTTATTAATTTTAATCCCGATGTTTCGAAAGTTTTTCAGCCTTCGTGGTCACGGGGCGGACTACAGTGTATGTTGTCCAGAAAAGTGCATATTACTGTGCCTACCTTCAATTTAATTTTAGTTATTGATAGTGTTAAATTGAAGGTAGACACAGTAATATGCACTTTTCTGGACAACATACACTGTAGTCCGCCCCGTGACCACGAAGGCTGAAAAACTTTCGAAACATCGGGATTAAAATTAATAAATAACCGCGATAAAATCCGTTTATATTAGTTTTATTTCGATGACTATTTACAGGGTTAGGTAATTATCTATATATGCATACATCGTAATACATAACATTGAAGTGTCTGTTTGTAATGTCAAATTTTGTCCGTTTCATTTACTTATTTCAATACAGCTTCACTCCTATTGGTGGTAGTGTGATGTTAAATAGCTTAAGCCTTCCCCAATGATTGCTTCATCAAATACACAAAAGTTATGAAATCAGACTGGAAGTTCCTATGATTTACGCGTTCAAATAAACAAACAAACTTTTCCACTTTATAATATTAATATAGTTATAAGCTCCGTGCAAAGATATTTATCCACGCTAATCTCGGGAAACGGTTAATTGTATTTATTAAATAAATAAAAAATGTTCTGTCTTTTGTGTTATTATAGAAAAACCAATTTTTTTATGTATCTAGATAGGCAAACTAATCTACGGTATATCGGTTAACGCATTCAATGGAATGTATCTCTAATTTTAGAAGTACTCAAAGTTACTATTATAAGAATGAGTTAGTTATGACTTCAAAAGTCTTCATTAGATAATTTAGTTCATACATAATTTCGTTTTAAACTTGATAATTAATGTCTAAAGTTTTAAATATTAGTAAATTTAGTAAATTGTATCTATATATAAAAAAATACTGTAATAATATTGATAGATTGAATACGGAGAAAAAAAAGTTCTGAATTTACCACCTGAAACTTAGCTCTTTCCAAGATCTCTTGTAACCCGCAGTGTAGTAACACGAGGAGTTTTATTTTAATATACCTAAGGTTTAGTGTTATGGCCATAATCTCACCTGATCTTAAGTGACGATACGGCCCAAGTTGAAAGACACACTAAACCTGTGGATGAACTGGCTCTCAAGTGCAGCTGCCGGAACACACCTATTGGTATTTGGCGGCAGGTTTACAACTTGAGGGTGGTAGCTAGCCAGGCGGGCATTAGAAAAAACCCTACCACCATGCTATGGTTTCCTCACGATGTTTTCTTTCACTGAAAGCTCAAGCTCATTGTACGTGCTTGGATTCGAACTCACTTACCTTGTCGTGAAGTCGTACACACTACCACTGAGCTATCATCGCTTCAATCGTATTTAGTAGCTATCTTGTGTTGTCTGGAAGTATTCAAACAACTGGAACATGAGACAGATCTTCATAGAGATTTTATCTTATCTAGCTGGCTTACCCATCAAAATGAATCGTTTACTCGCGCTATTTCGATGTATGAATATTTAGGCTGACGTATAATATTTTGAAGTGTTTGCAGCGTTTATCGCTCAGTTGGTAGTGTATACGGACGCCTCGCCAATGGACTTGAGTTCGAAGTCACCTACAATGAGCCTGAGTTTTCGGTCAACGAAAACATCGTGATGAATCCATAACATGGTGGTAAGGGTTTTCTAGTGTCCACATAGCTAACATACTCAAATTGAAAATATACCGCCAAATACCTATAGAAATGTTCTGGCAGTTGCACTTGAGAGCCAGTCCTTCCACTAGGCTTAGCGTGTCCACAATTTTGGGCCACATTGTCGCTTAATATCAGCTGAGATTTTAGCCATAACGCTAAACCTTTAAACTATAAATATATTTATTTATTATTGCTTAATATTAATATTATCATTCATCCTGCTGAAAACGCAATTGTTGTTTAAGCGTATAGACATATTTTAACAGATATGAAACTAGAGTTGGACGAGTTCAAATTGGTGTTCCACTTGAATAATACTTACTGAGAACTCGTTCAACTCTTCTTACATGATATTTGAATGTTTCCTTTAAAAAGGTACTCGGTATTTAATATTAAAGACAGCATATACTCTCATGTATGCATACCATACTAGTTTTTAAAACTGGGCAGCACATCCGTAAGAATATATACATATATATACATCTATATATATATATCATATATACAATCAGTTTTTTGAATATTATGATTTTTGTTACTATTTTTATTTGGACGCCTCATACCGCGAAGCGGGTGGGGTAGTGCTCTACTCTCGACACGTCAACTTAAAGCAATTTTTGCTCTTAAACTGACTCTACTACAACCAATTTGTATTCATACGAAAATATGAGTAGATATATTTCAAGAAAACACTTCAAATATTTATCTCATATTTTGTGAAAAAACAAACCTTGAAGAAACACTGTTTAAAAAAATTACGTGATCGTCCGGATTTTTTATTCGAGGTGGTCACGCTAAGTCTCATATAAATTGACGTATAAAGATCGGGTTTCGTTTTTTATCGTTGGAATAACATCAACTAGTTATCTATTTCATATCAATAGCCTATTACCTGAAATTTAATAGTAAATTGGTATTTTACATTCATTACTTTGACTTTACAAGTTCTTGATATTTTCAATGTTTATTTTTTTTAAGGAAAAATCAAAGATACCGAAACCATACAACCGAGTCCAATCTTCTTTCATAATTAAGATGTTAATGCTTCAACATGTTTGAATTTCTAGGTAAAACTACCTACGAATTTTTTGTGTCAAGCAATAAATCATAAAAAAAAATATTTAATAAAATAAGTCAATGGTACAGTTTGTTTTATTTTACTTAAAACGATACGAAACGAATATGAATCATGAGTTTTTGGATTTTTCAAACTTATTTGTTTCTGTTTGCATTCAGAACACCTATTTTAGCTTTACTGAGGTCATTCACTATTTTACAATATGGAAATAGTCTTTCTTCGTTACTTTTATACTGAAATCTAGAGGTACTATTGTTTTAAGTAGTCTAATTTGTTTGTAATTACACTGTGAATGTTTTTAAGAAGGGTTTTACATGTGTTTTTAGAGTTTTCTATTCATATGTTTTAACTGACACGACTGTTTTCGCCTTAACTTATATCACACGATATTGAGTGTCTTTATCTGGCCCGTATAAGAAAATGGATAGCGTGAGTAAATATTTTCCTCACGTTTATCGTAACATTATGACCTTGTCGACACATTTTGCGGGGAAGTGTGGCGAATTTGTACTCGAAGTCGCTATTTTCCGAGAACCTTGATTTCGTTTATTTTCATTATGTTTTTATGTTGGCAATTATAATATTATGTCTTACGGCATTGGAGTTTTTGAAGGCGGTGTTACTTAATGCAAATGAATGTATAGATTTAGTGATACCTTAATTGGTGTAGGCCTCCGACCGAGGTAACAAGTGTAACCCGCGAAATAGCCATGTTCAGTAAGAACTTATGTATATCAATCGGAAAGTAAAATGACCATGCCCTACCCATACCTATAACGTCAAGTGGGGTCAAACGGCCTTGACAAACCCTACCCCAAAGGAGACTCGAGTCTTCGTTGCCACTTTGGCGTGCCTTTATCGTTTCGATTCTTTAACTTAATGCTAGTTTTATACTAATTGATATAGTTATCAAAATGTATCTTCAAAATTATTATTTTTTATAACCCTCCATAACACGCCATACAACGCCAATTTATTACTTTTTAAATTCTTGTACTATTTTCATGTCTCCTGGAATATATGTATTCCTAAAATAACTCCTTCTAATTACTCTACAAATCGATCTTAATCTCTCTCTTAATTATCTCTGCTAAGTACAACATTCTTTCGTCTGTTTCTTTTCTTTTATGCTTTTAAAAGTTTGCACTTGATCTCAATCATGCCAAAGATAAAGCAAAGATTAAGGAAGACGTAGCCTTCTAAAAAAGATGTTTCTGCGACACTAATGCGGTCGTGAAAAAAGACACCTTTAAATCTCATGGACCTGGAACTCGACTGGGATCATAGGAATTGATAGGTTGAAAGAGAATGTGCCATACCCTTAAACTACCCTGAGTAATATGCAGACACAGTCACCTATCTATGCTTTTGGGTTCAATGCATCGAATTACTCTTAAGTAGAGCTTCGCATACGAAGAATCACGTCGCTCTAGGTTAGAAAACATCCACGCGAGCACTGCCGCAGTACCTAAAACACGGGGTTCAACTGCTTGAATTCCGTGTTGAAATCTTATTGTTATTCAAAATGAGCCAAATATACTACATCTCGGTCGCCAGGAGACACGTTTTATGACGGCTTTTGGAGACACTGAGCCTCGGATTTATACAATGCCATCAAACTCGCGCCTAACGGATCCAACCTACGATATGAGCGACTTCAGCTGGGATGCGGTTCATAGCTTCACGGTGTGACTTTATTTATGGGATAGGGGGCAAATTAACAAGCGGGCCACCTGACGGTAAGGGATCACCGCCGTCCATCAACAACAATACCAGAAGAATCGCAGGTGCGTTTCCGGCCTTTAAGATATGAGTAAGCTCTCTTCTTGAATGTTTCCAAGTCATATCGGTCCTGACAAACCGCCCGCACGTTGGTTCTACAACACAGTAGCACAAGGAAAGAAACCTTACCTTCAAACTCACGTTCCTTGCCTCGAGGTCCAGCGGTATTCAGTGTTCTGCAATATAGGGTCAAAAGAAGACTGCTGTAGAATACCACATAGTACCTAGATCCGAAAATGTAAAATAACTCGCGAAGGGGTACTTTACGTTTTATCTATCTATACTAATATTACAAAGAAGACGGAGCTGTATTTTTGTTTGTAACGAATAAACTCAGTAACTTTGGGACCCATTTCAAAAATTCTTTCACTATTAGAATACTACATTAGCCCTGAGTAACATGGGCTATAGAACATGTTTTTTTAATGAAAATCATTTAATACAATTTTACTTCCACGCAATCGGAGTCGTGGACAAAGTTAGTGGTAGATATATTTCAGCAAAGCTAAGAGTCACCTCTAACTTGGTTATTTTCATTGGCCACCATTGTGTTTATGCTGTACTTACAATCATATATGATGACGTCATTTTACTATACTACCTTAGAAAAACTTAGAACACACATTTACAGCCTTAAATTACGAACATATAATCCAACGAGCAAATTTACATGTAACCTTTACTCAAAAAACTTCCCTCTCTCAAACTCTCCCACGTTCGAATGTTAATAATTATTATATACCAGATTTCCAACTTGTTTGTTTGCTCAGCCTCGCTTATGTTTGATGTATCTCTTGGTTCTATTCAAGATATTACATTGACATTTACTTCGATAACGACAGGACGGCCACCGAAATCTGATTATGAAATAAAAATAGATTGAAAAAAAACTTCATTTATCGTTCAGAAATAGAGAAACGTAGGCGGAAATTTGTTCTACGATGTCTATAAGGGTTCATTTATTCATGTAAAAAAACGATTACTGAGCCAACGAGTTTAAATATTATTTATTTTTGTCAAATAAGCCAGGGTATATTTTGTTATCAATATTCCTAGGAAATAAAAAATGATATATAACACGGTGATAGCTAACACTATGGATTCATAGGCAAGGTATTTATCAGGTAGCGATTCCTCCGGTATAGGGTATATAAGTTACAATTTTATAATAGGCCGAACGCACTGTTCGGGTATTTAAATAAACTTCACATATTGCTATTTAATGGCATGGTGGTAGGGCTTTTTCATATGCCCGCCTGGCTAGTTACCACTCTCAAGTTGTAAAACCTGCCGCCAAATACCACTTGGTGTGTTCCGGCAGCTGTACTTGAGAGCCAGTTCCTCCACAGGTTTAATGTGTCTACCAACTTGGGCCGTATCGTCAATTAAGATCAGGTGAGATTATGACCATAACGCTAAACATAAAGTATAATTTTTTTTTTTTAATCAATAGCCTGTTTAGATTTCAGTGTTGTTCCGCTAATTAATGGTTAAATATTATATATCCAAATCAGCCATCGCTATCAGTGTTTTGCACTAACTTTTCAAAGGCTGTCATTGTGGACAAAAGAAACCAGAGCACGGCTTTTTCTAATGCCCGGCTGGCTAGCTACCGTTTTCAAGTTGAAAATCATGCTCAAAATACCTATAGGCGTGTTCCGGCAGTTACACTTGAGAGCGATTCTCTCCACTAGACTTAGCGCGTCCACCATCTTGGGACACATCGTCACTTGACATCCGGTGAGATTGTGGCCCTAACACTAAAGCATAACTAAAAAAAATAACATTATTTAGTCACGTTTTTATAATACTAAGGCAGTCTTTCTTTCAAACTGGAAGCCGCAAAAATTACACAAAAATAACTTTCTGGAAGTGTAATTTCTTTACAAGCACGGTAACATGACGTCACTTTATCGTAAACATAGAATAAACTGAAAATATGAACGCCCCGTTAAATACAAAATAATTACTCCACACAATAAAAGAAACAATAATTATTCAATACAAAACAATATAAATTCTTTACAGTTTATAAAAAAAAAAAAAACATTTTATCTATTTTAAAAATAACAAAGTTATTAATTTGATATATGTAAAGTTAATAAAACAATATGGTTTCTCTAGACCGTAGTAAAACGATAAATAATTGAAATGTCAAATAGTCTGCCGTATATTTTCAAAATATGAACTCACCTAATAGATGCCTACTTATCATAGAGATGGCGTCGGCCAAGATTCAGTTTGAATAGAGCAGTCGTCCGACGCGTACAACTCTCGACGCGGTCCTCAGTACACAGTATCGGCAAACTTGCTACATTCTCGAACAACGAAATTATTAATAAGCACACTGAAAACTTATTATACAAAAGTATTAAAAATATATTTATTTAGAATCTGTGACGACAGACTGTTTTTAAATTTCGAACTTGTGTGCGAGTTTGTTTTTGTGAGTTATTTTATTTATCTGAAGAGACATTTGTTGTTTTTCCAAGTAAATAAGAACAGTGAAATTCGGAGAGAATTTTTAGAATATATATTTCATGTAAACTCTGCTGTTGACGATTTTTTAAAGAAGTTTTCGCACTTTTAATAAGGTATGTAATTTTAAGTAATATTTTACGTATTAATATTTCTTAGTAAATGTTTATATAATATACTGAAAAAAAGAATTTATTGCTTTATTTTAACCCGATTGTATATTTTATATTGATAAAAGTTTTATTTTAAATAAATATTGAGTTTATTTTTTAAATTAAGTTGTATAGGATTACAGAAAATAAATCGGCTGTTAAATAAAAACTAATGTAGCTAGAATGATTGACATTTTATGCATTTTTTCTACTTAAATAAAATTAAGTAATAACCTAAACAGACTTATATATAAAATAATCAAGAGTCGGTTTTGTTGTTTACTGTTATTAAAATATATTTTTTTAAACGTGCCATGTTTCAGTTCAGAATTCTTTTGTATAATATTTTTAACTGAATATGTTTCTTCAAATATTAAAACATCGATAAAAATTACTAAAGAAAACACAAATTATTATCACTAGTAGTATGACACTTTTTATAGTTTAAAATTGTAATAAAAATTAGATAGATTTTTTAAATGTTTTAGGACTTCAGAATAATCAACTTTAAATTCCAATCTAAAAGAATTATGACAATATGTTTCTGGTCAAAATATATTAACAATAACCTTAATCATACAAAAAAGGAATATAAAATAATTTTGTCATGTTCTAGGTGAAATTCAAGAAATACTTTTAAAACGTTTTTTTTACTTCTATTTTTATACTAACCGTAAAATAATTTACATATCCATATATTATCTCGATAAGTAAATACAACTTGTTTTTGATTCGGTCATAAAACATACAATTTGACACCCCATTTCAAAAGTATTCTAATTTCTTCTAAAGTATTTACTTCCAGAAAAACCACGAAAATTATAAATTATAATAATACATTTCTAAGTAGTTTTCAACTTAGAGGGACACGAATTTAATAACGGCCTATGTTTGTGGCATGATTTGTAATGTTAGTAAAGTATGTTTTGTACTGAAGCATATTTTACATTAGTTTGCATGGGATGGCATTAGGAAACTCTAAAAGTTTATGTCTAAGTCTTTGCATATATATAATTATAAAAATAGTCTCAACATGTATTTAATAATACGAAACAACATATATACGGGATATGTGACAGAAAACTTCATAAATAAAATATGTATAACTTAATTATTTAACAGTGTACATATTTAATTACTAAATATTTCGAAATAAAAGTATCGACGCGTTGGTAGTGTGTACAGACCTCTACAATGAGCCTAAATTTTCGGTGAAGGAAAACATCACGATGAAACCATAGCATGCTGGTAGGGCTTTTTCTAAAGCCCGTCTGGCTAGCTACCACAAAATAACTATATGTTTGTATCGGCAGTTGCACAAGAACCAGTCCCTCTACTAGGCTTAGCATGTCTGCTACCTTTGACTACATCGACACTTGTATTGAGATTCTGGTCCTAACGTTAATCCTCTACAATATGAAAAAAATATAGGTAATAGTATTGAACTTGAATGTATACTAGTTAAAAATCATTTCCAACGTCAGTGGCGATGTCTGAGAGATGATTAGTCTTCTGCGAGATGAGCTTAATATAAAAAGGGGTTCATTTGTAACATAAGAGTTAATTCATCGGTTTTCGTCCATATATATATCAACGGTTTTTAAAATTATCCTGGAGCACGAATGTAAATATATTTTTATTTTTTGTATGATGTGGCGTTAAAAACTACACACAACCCTAAATTTTCACCATTTCCTCATCAATTTCTTCGCTCATCCACTCCTTTTTTTAGCTACAAATAATTTTTAAGATAGAACAACGTTTGTCGGGTCATGTAGTTTTTATAAAAAAATAAATAAAATAAAAGTATTTGTAAATCAAAGTGTTGTTAGCTTCGTTTTGACATTTTTTTTGGGATTACTTTCCACAGCAAATCCACAACTTTTAGCCCTGATCCCTTTCGATTTGGCTGATTTTTATTTAATTCTTTTCTATTAAATCTCATGCAAAAAAACGATTAGTCGTTTTTAATTCAAACAAAACAACTTATGATTGAAAAATAAAACTGAATTAAAAAAAAAACGTTTGTTTTTTACCATATCTTTCAGAAAGAACGCTTAAACATAAGAAAAATAAAATAAAATAGTAAATAACGAAATAAAAAGGATTTTTTTTAATTACATAAAATATCGAAGACAACCTGTTTGGTCTATTCTTGGATAATTAACTTTGGATACTAACTCTGGATAAGTCTACTACACCTGAAAACCGTTTACTGTTAACTGATAAACAAACTTATATAAGAACTTGGCGGATTGTGACAACCGTTCAAAATCTATTGATTAATCCTACACGTTGTCATATCTTGTTATCTGCACAACTGATAGGTAAATTTATATCCGTGTCTACTGACTACCGTATCCGAGATTTATTTCAGAATGTTTTTTTTATATTTTCCTAATAATAATAATATTTCATTTTTATAATCCTAAAATGCAAACTGATATTTTCTTAGAATAATAAGTTTTCTTTATTCGACTTCACAAAGACTTCGGTTTGTGTGTATTTTTTTATATTTCGCACATCCACTCTAATAATGCCCCCATTTTGCATGGTAACAAGGCTTTTTGTAATGCCCGCCTGTCTAACTATCACTTTCAAGTTAAAAATCTGCCAACAAATATCTATATATGTGTTCCGGTAGTTGTGCATGAGAGCCAGTCCTTCCACAAGGCTTACTAGGCTGGGCTACATCGTCACTTAACATCAGGTGAGATTCTGGCAATAACGCTAAAACCCTTAATTAACAAAAAATATACTGTTTCCCAAACTTATTCATCTCCTACCAACTTTTACTGTATTAAGTAGACCCTATCTTTTAAATATTATATTTTTAGTTTTATCAAATTTAAATGTGTTTCACACCAGTGAAATTGTTCTTGACTCGATTTTAGCCGGTTGTGCTATGTTTTCTATATTGTTTATAGTTTTTGGCGTTATAGCTACAATCTCACCTGATGTTAAATGGTATTGCGGCTCACGATGGTGGACACGCTTAACTTAAATATTTCGATGCAGACTTTCAACTTGAAATTATAACGAAATCACAGTCATAGCTAGTTTTAAATAAATTTAATATATTAGTAATGAAAATTACATGTAATATTAAGAAAAAACTCATCTCAAATAAGCTGCGATGTTTAACAGAATAATATTAACATGAATTAAATATTAAGGCTAATTTAAGTTGTAATAATATTCAGAGATGTCTCAATATCCTCAGTGAGTTATTCGGGTCTTGTGCAAACAAAGCTAAGCCGCTGTGGAGTTACTACTGGCCTCCATTACTCTGAAATATTTATTCAGCTGTAAATTCTGAAAAACAAAGATCAAATTCATTTTTATTTCAATATAAAATGTCAGCTTAAACATGTTTTTCATCGTGAAGTGAACTGAACAGTTATTGATACAAACTGAAGATGTCGTAGATATGTTACGATTATCTGGTATAGTTTTTTTTATAGTTTATAGGTTTAGCGTTATGGCTATAATCTCATCTGACATAAAGTAACGATGTGACCCAAGATGCTGGTCATACTAAGCCTAATGGAAGGACTGGCTCTCAAGCACAACTTCTGGAATACACTTACACGTATTTGGTGGCAGATTTTCAACTTGAGGGTGGTAGCTAGCCACATGAGCATTAGAAAAAGCCGTATAATTAAAAAAAAGCATGTATGGGATGACGTTCTAAACATTAGATCGAACACGTTACGCCTTCTTCTTAGTAATAGTCATCCAATGGGTAAAGGATGTGGTAATTTACCACCCTGCAAACTTTATTACAGGACGTATTGCTGTGTGAAATATTAAAATGTTTCTCTTATAGAACTATTCTATTTAATTATACAATGATTAATTTATTATTTGAGCTTCATTTACATTCCCGTTTATAGAAAATCACGTTTTTCATACATTCAATTATTCTGATTTTCGTTTATCTGAATGACTAATTACAACAATTAGTCTAGTTAATCGAGTTTTCACAGTAATAATGTAATTGGCAGAAAAGTTGCGTTCATTATATTAGTAATTGTATGACGAAAGTTGGTTTCATAGTAGCAATTATGTAAATTTTAAATACAAAGTTCAGTTATATGCGGTAAGTAAAGGCGTAGAGAGTACAAGTGATATCACCATTTAGTACATTCAAAAAGTAAATTTGAATGCAAAAGTAATAGCTAATAGTTCAAGAGAAAACTTATGACACTCCATATGATATTTAGTTTCTTAAACAACAAGTCACTAAACACAAAAAAAAAAAGTTACTGAGGTGGAAGTATAGTTAAACAATATTTCAGCGTGGAACTCCGTGCAGCAGCAACGGTGAGGCGACCGTATGTGTTGACACATGTCAAAGGAACTTTAACATTCTATATCGACTGTTGTCGCATACATTTCTTTCTTCGTTTTTCCTTTTACTTAACGTTATGATCATAATCTCACCTGACGTTAAGTTACGATGTGGCCCAAGCTGGTGAACACGCAAACCTGTGGAGGTACTGGCTCTCAAGTGCAACTGCCAGAACACATATATGAGTATTTCACGGCAAATTTTCAACTTAAGAGTAGTAGCTAAGACTAGTAAGCTAGCCAAACGGGCAATAGAAAAAGTGCTGCCCCGAGCTATAGAAAAAGTAGCTTAGTAAAAAACTTACTAGTCAAATTAGTATAAAATGGTTCGAATGCCACACAGGACACTTATTTGTGTGAACCACAAATTATTATTCTAAGTCTGGGTATTGCTTTATGTTCATTATTTCTATAATTATATGCTCTCACTTGCTCTGGTTGGCGAAATCGTCTATATCGACGCCATAGGCACCATGTCAACCCGGTTTTGATATCAAAAGGCTATTATGTAATTTGATAGCATGCCATCTTGATTGCTATTAGATTACCAGTGACATGTCTTCTATAGTTATTAAGAATTCGCTATATATTTAATTTAAACGCCATGTCAAGCTGGTTTTGATGTCAAAAGGATATTATAGGGAAGAGCAATATGTGAACGCAGCGAAGTCTGGAATTAACATCGTCTGTGTGCATCCGCTAATAACTATCGTAAATGCATTATCTAAAAAAATTGTACCTAAACAAAGATGTAAACAGATCTAGTTTCTTGCCGGTTCTTCTCGATGACTAGGACTTTTTCCGAATCGGGATCTTCATAAGCACCTTCCCAGTGCTTAAATTGAAGAAAGGTTTTTGATTTGATTTGAAAAAAGCAAAGTTTTATCCAGTATTATTTAGGTCATCATAAAATGGCACTTACATATATGTACTTTTAGTTATGAAAAAACTAAAAAAATCAATTATAAATGGTGTAGAATAAGCGATCTCTCCTAGTAGATCTTAGGTTTTTCGTACCACTGTGTCTAAGGTTAGGCCTTTCTTTAAGGTACCTGCGATTTCATATTTTCCATATAAACTTGTCATATGTAAAAAATACAATATATTTCGTTTTGTTTTTTCTTTTTGAAGCATTATTTGCCTTGATCGCCTGCCTAATATAGATAGTCGTAACTCCTTGTAAGCTCAAATGCCTTGCTTGGCGCAGATAAAATGTTATGTTACAACATAATAGGTATCTTCATGAGAAAATGGCACGCATTTTGGCAACTCAACTTTATCTCATACACCATACATGCTTATTTATATGTGTTATTTTATATACCTCGCTATAGTTAAGCGTGTAGTCAGGTGTTGCCTTGGGAGTAACTGCCTACTAGACTGACAATAAACTAACTTGAATTGCATGCAAATATTCCAGCATTTTCGATATTACACTTTTTATATATACTACTATCAAGTGAGTAATTTATATATAAATATATATAATTTTGTATTTCGATAGTGGTGAGGGTTACTGAGAGATAACTGACTAGGTTTTTCTTATCCACCACTCTGCGACTTAACGGACACGCGGTTGAAATTCACAAGTCGCTACAACGCTTCACTTCAGAACGAAATGTTACATTACAGAATCATTAGGACATGGTAGAAAAACCAATTGCGGGCTGGTCATCCCCGAAATCACCCAATTTATCCCGAAGGGTATGGCACGGGCACTGAATCCCCGAGAAATGAACTTTAAGAACTGTCCACATACCGAGCACCTTCCTTCCCGGTCCAGCTTCTCGGGTATCCCAATTCTTGGTGTAGTAAAGACAAAGTTAAAATTGTGGATAACATCAACCGACTCAACTTAAAAGATGATCCTAAGTATCTACTGGTTTTACTGGATGGTAAATGGTTTGATGGTCGTCCTTATTGGATTTCACTATCCATACCATCAGAAACAATGCCATCGCTATACAATATCCTTATACAAGGATATAACCTTTACCTATCTGCCCGCCTAAATACATTTATAGGTACATCAGAACGCAAACGGTTATTATATTTTGTTTATCGATAAACAACATCAGTTCTATTTTCTGTATGAATGTCATAGTGACTGAACTACATGTGATAAAAATAACCACTAATTAATAGATTACGCGTTGACTTAACAGCGATTCTGACGTAATTCGAAGTTGGATGTACTTTCCCAGATCTAAAAAAAATTGAAAACAAAAGTTTTTTTTACTATATGGGAACCGAAAGCCACTCATAGCTATTCGATTTCAAGACCTGTCGATATACTTTACATGTATCTAATACTATTAACTGAACAATACTCATTAATATATGTTTATATGTATATCATTATATATTATATACGTAAATATATAATTTTTAAATGTGTTTTTGCGGCAACGCCATATTTTCTATTTTACTATTTTTATGCATGTTTGTTCTATTTTTTTATTTTACAACAACGTGTAGCAGACGCCACCTATCGACAATCTATTTAACTAACATGGCAGCTGTTATATTATTAACATCCCACTATCAAATGTAATCTATTATGAAAATCTATCTAATAGGTACTATTTTGTGCTTGATTATAATAATGTGCGAAATATTTGCACGGATCGACTAGTATATTATTTGAAAAAGTATTTTCGAAAATGTGTTAGGATATAATTAGACATTACATAATTTAAGATTTTATTGAACCGCTGAAGGGTTTCGATCACTATTTAATGTGAACATATGTATTTACGTTTTCCCTGCCAGCCCGGGATTAAAGAGGTAGGACTCGCCCGGTTCTAGCCACAAAGAATACCTGATAAAACCTCACGGTACCATCTGTCGCATTTCGTTCCACGCATTCACCGCGTTGCGCCGGCAGTCGGCCCGTCCTGGTGTTAAGTCGGGCCCCAACCGGGTAGCCTTGTCCTGGTTGCCCTTCAACTTTTTTACTTACCTACTTGTTTGGACTACTAAGACTAGCTCTCAAGTACGACTGATAGGACACATACATTTTCAAAATGAAGAAATAATCGTCATGCTGCCTGAAGTTTAAATTCCTTATAATTTACTAAGTATTTTTGTGTATCATAATATTATACTGAAATGACTCTAAAAATTGACAAGCATCTGTACCACAAAAAAAAAACAAATAAGACATACTCCCCTTTCATAGTAACGCGCATGATAAGACATTAATCCTATAACACCTATGATATGTGATAAGTTATCAGATTGTTTACTATATTTGGTGACACCGCTTCTTAGGTAAACAAATACACGTTGATAATTACCATAAAATAACTTCCTTTTTATATATAACATACAAACTTGCTTTACTTGCTGAAATAACAATTATTGTGATGTTGATGAATACAGTCATAATTAGCATATGTTTAAATGCTCATATTTACAAATATCTATTACAATTAAGGTTGTGTACAGATGCAATATTATAAACTTATACTTAACTATAACATGAAAAAACGTCCAAGCTCAGCACATGCTGTGGCAAATTGCTATAGCGCTTGATTACGCCAGAATGTCATAACGTAAACGCGCCCGCGCAGTCAACGCATAATCTGTGATTTTGTCGATTATCTATGACGAGTGTGCAAGTAATGCCCGTTGTGAAAATATACCCAATATAAATGTAAATGTATAAAAAACAAGAACCGGCTAAATGTGCTGTGGGGACAGTGTAGTGAAGTGTCACAAGTGTTTGAAAGGCGGATAATATGGCTCAAAGATTAATCAGTACCGATCAGCACATTGCAAGGTAGTTCTATACATTTTTAATTAACCATATTTCGTACTACGAATCCTTGGCGTATTACGCAACAGCGTTGGTTATCAGCTAGACCCTAGTTAGCCTGATTACATTAATAATTCAACTAGTAGAAAGTTTTAATATACTGTCAAAACTAATATTATGGATTAAAATATAGGAAAATACTTTTTATCCTATAAATATAAAGGGTTTCTTCAGGCATTCGTACACGCTATCACTAAGCCATCATCATGATGTAATGTTGCGAAACAAAAACCCTAGTCCAGTTATACAGCAAAGAAGTTGTTTGTAACGATATAAACTATACCGTAATAAGCTATACCGATATAACTATAAGTAAATAGATTAAACAAAATAATTTTCAATTTTTGCTCTACTGTACGTCAACGAACTTGTTTTGTTTAGTATCTATAGAAGAGCTTTAGTGTTATTAATTAAAAAACCGACCCTAAATAGCATTTTCATAAATTTTCAAAGATAATAATCATCAAACATTGAACACTAGCCTTACTACTACCAATCCTTGCTAATATTATAAATACGAAAATGACTTTGGTTGACAGTTCGTTACCCTTTCACGCCTAAACCGCTAAATCGATTATGATGAAAAGAAAAAGATAGATAGGAACCTGGAGACGGTGATAGGCTACTTTTTCTAGTGAAAAACTTATTGGAAGTGAGGTAAAGAGAAGGATAAACTTTGTATGAAACTGTTTATTGCATAATCCGATTTATTTGACAAAATCAATATTAAGGCGAGTGAAGCCGCAATTAAAATCTATTAATATATGTATCTCATTAACGTAATCGTTAAACTGTGTCCGCGTTTACTTTATATAAAAATCGATACGTACATATTTTTTTTTTTCGTAAAGGTTTTTAATTATATGTAAACCTGATAGGTGGCACTGTACGTAAGTTACAAGCTATTCGAAAGTGCACGGCAACTTCTGAAGTTCTAACTGTTTAAAATATAAACAAAATAAATCCGTTTTTCCACCATAATCAATCCTACAATATTATTTGTTATTCATACTCGGAGTAATTTCGCATCGATTTTGTCTTACGTCATCCGCTCTGCAAATTTAGTATCATAACAAGGCTTTACGAGTCTCAAATATAATAACTTGAGTCAACTTTCACGAAAATTTAATAGATAAGTAAAATTTGAGGCCAATCCACAATACACTAAGAAAATTTGTCTGTACTATTGTAAAAAGGAGGCGGTTGATACTTATTTATCTACTAACGAGTGTGTAGAAATCAGATATAATTATTACGCTGAGAATAAAAAAAACTAAATCAATAAAAAAGCAAAGGGACATTGAAATTAAAAAACTAAGTAACCGAGAACCTTCTACAATTGTTTCTGCTTTGAATGGTCATAGTCCCATCCCGATAAGTTAGGTAGTTAGCACATAATAGTTTTTATCACCTAACCGTGTTTAATTCATCCATAATATAAACTTTTTTTACATTTCCGCAAATTTTTCCGTCCATCTATCGCATGACGCATTACAGCCGGTCGCGAAGTACGAGTAGAGTGAAAGGTGCTCGGCAGAGGAGCCAAGGCCAATGTGGCGGCGCCCATGGCTCGCATCAGCTGGCCGTGTAGCATTGATTTCCCATTACCAGTCCCATTTTCCAATTATTAAGTTACGATTAAAAACTCGATTATAATACCCTACATCGAATAATTATCGAAAATTTTCAGTTAAATGCCTACGATCCGAAAAATGTTTTTTCGTTATCTGATTTTGTTACAATTGTTTTCTGTCCGTGATAAATCAACAATGGGAGAATAAAGCGCGTTTTAAAACCACATAACCTTTTTTTTTGCAATTTGTTATTTTTTTTTGCAATTGTTTTCTGTCCGTGATAAATAAACCGTGGGGGAAAAATGCGCTTTTTGAACGAATGTACTGAACTTTTTTGGGAAGATTTGTATTTAGTGGCGATCAGAAAGCAATAATGTGCAATCGACGCGAGTGGTCCAGTAAAACTATTATAGTTAGTTATAGTTTTTGGTCGGTTGCCAAATTACATAGCCGTCTACTCCTATCTATGTTGTCATTAATTCCTTTTGTTCGAGATAAGATTAAAACCATTTGGTTAATTGACGGGTGGAAAATAAACGCGTGTTTGTTATTTAAACCATTGCGAGTATTTAAGATTTATTATTCAAGGCTAACACGTCGGAATGGAATGTTTTGCAGCAAGCGATTTTTTTAAATGTTGAAAAGATATATGAAGAAGTTAGCTTAGTTTCTTGCAATCTTTATGAAACATAAAAGTAAATTGATGCAAAATAAAAACATTACATTCTATTATATTGCCAAAATATATCTCGTTTTATGATATGAAAAGATCAAAGTTTGCATGAAGAACAATGCATAATGAATTCATAAAAAAGTTTTGCAATATCAAAGACTCTCCAAACGGACTTGATTATGAACGTCTTCAAAAACTGCTTGGTATTTTGCTTTTTTATTTTTTTTTCAGTTTAATTGACTTTATAAGATAGTTTTGTTTACCTCAAGATTTTACAAATACATAGTTAAAGGACATACATTGCGCATTAGTACAGTAATTTTGAGGGTCACACATTCTTTTTTGTGTGAGATATTCAAGTCTACATACTCAAAGTAGTGGATTCGGCGAAGCGATCACTTGAACTTCTATCTAATTATCTTTATCTGTCAATGTACCTATATCGAGCCTTTTTAAGAAAACATTCTAATCGCCAAAAAACTTACAACAATATTTTTTTATTTCTTCGCACAAAAACTCTACAAATTAACTAAAAAATGTTAGGCAATCTTATGATTTACCCAAAAAGGTATTTTTGTAAAGTTCGGTAGTAGTCAGCTGTAGCTTCCTGAGGGATAAACAAATATATTTTAATAAAAAAGAAGATAAAATTTAATTTTAAGAATAATGTTATATATATATATATATCGTGTGAAGAAAAAAAACTCAAGAATAAAGCAAATGAGGAAAAAGGCTTACACGAGCCAGGAAGGCCGCCAATGAGATAAAAATAGCTGGTTCCATTTGTACAAAATAAACATAAGATCGCTCAAAGTCATTTATAACTGTAGGAGGCCATTGAATCGACTGGTAAGTAACTGGTACCAATTTATTTATCTACTGTTGGCAGTCAGAAAGGGAGTAGATTAAAAGATAATAATAAAATCAATAATAAATAATACGATGACATCTAAACACCGTAGTTACAACCACAAGACTCACAATAAACCATTCCCAATAATTGTTTATAACATAAATATTAAAATATGGAAAAGATTTTTAATAATAGAAAATATATTTCTTTCGACCCCCTTCATTGATGCTACGAGAAACGATAAATGAATTGTAATAGCCTTTGTCTTACCTTTAACAATTAGGTTTTTTCTTTTTTATACTTATATATGATCTCACCTGATCTTAAGTGATGATGATAGATGAGGTAGGCACGCTAAAACTGAGATGGGACTGGCTCTCAATTGCAACTGCCGGAACAAACTTATTGGTATTTGGCGGCAGATATGATGAGGGTGCTTGCTAGCCCGGCGGGCATTAGATAAAGCTCTACACCCATGCTATGGTTTCCTCTCGATGTTTTCCTTCACCAAAAGCTCAAGCTCATTGTAGGTGGTTGGAGTCGAACTCACGTCCCTTGACGCGAATTCGTACACACTACCACTGGTCTTTTTTATAATAATGGACAGCAGACAGGTAGACGGCCAATCTGATGATAAAAGGTTACCATCACCTATGGATAGCCGCAACGCTACAGGTATTACAGCCATGTTATTAAACTTTAAGGAAGGGTTTGGTTCTTGTTGTCTATACCGGAACACAAAAGCTCATATTGAACCTTAATTTTGCGGCAATAACCCGATGGTGGTCGCTAATCAATCAGGCAACAAACCTACCACCAAGCTGTGACAAATTCAAGATTATACGGTTAACTGTCATGAACAAAACAATGTGCAACCAGCAATCGCCAGAGCCTCGTCGGTTACTCGGCAGGGTGCACCGCGGGCAGTTGAGGTTGGCTTGGGTATCTCAGTCGGTATTTGATACCTTTTACACTCTAAATATAAAAAATGCCAGTGATTCTTATGAAAATCTTAGAAATAGAAAATACTGAGTCATAAATGCATTCGAAATCACCGGCATAGTTAAACGATCTATGTAAACATAGTATTTTTCGATGAGGGCAGATAAATTATATTAGTTACGCATACTGATCGAAGAGGGTGGTATAATATGATTGAATGGAAGATTAGCCCGCAAATGTAGCTAAAGCGATAGAGCAGTGACTGGTACATATGATTTTTTTCTTTTGTCTCTTTAAAATATAAAGAAATAATTAAAAACAATACAAAGTGCAGGTCGCAAAATACGTACAAATGTTCGTTTTTTTTTAAGATTTCATTTGAGATGTAGTTTGAAAATAAAAAGAAATTATTTTCAGTCATAATGCAGGTGAGAAAAGTCATGGATATGAATGTTAAAGGATAGAAAGGAAGAGGAAGGTCAAACAAACAAAAGGTTTGAGGAATGAGATGAGAGAAATAACACATAAATCCAATACACAAAGTACAACAAAATAAAACAATAAATTAAAAATATACATTAGTATTTTTTAATTTAAACGCAAACCAATAAACCTTACACCTAAAATGGTTTCTAAATCATATATATATCTAAAACATATAAACAGAATATTTAGACTAGAAATAAAAAATAATAAAAGGAGACGTATAATAATTAACTAAAATTTCATAGAAAAAAACATGTTAATAGGGACTATGCTATCAATGTCTTATCTACACTGTTAAAAAATTTTGTAATATTACAATCTCTTTACAAGACACATGTCATGTAAAATTACAATCCAGTGTGTACCAAAATGAAGTTACTATACTATTTAGGTAATTTTTCCAAACACTTTCATAAAACCACTATAATAAGTTGCAATTATACAAAATGCATGTATAAACAGTACACATATAGTAATTTTACAAATCAATTCATTAATTACAAATGAAAAGCGTTATAAATTTACAAGCTTTGTTTTTAGTCTTATTCATAACAACTTTATGTTATATTACAAAGAAACAATGTAACTTTGATTACAATGAATTTATTATATATTCAAAAATCATCATATTATTTTTACTTCTTTAATTGTAAAATTACAAAGTACGTAGTAATTTCGCCAAAAATTAGAATATGTTAGCCGCAAATTGTAATTTTACTAAACTTCAACTGTAAAAATTATTTGTAAAATTATTATATTTTTACAAATCATAATTATTGTAAAATCCGATATCACACTGTTGAAAATGCTCGTAAAATTACAATCTATTTACAAATTGAAGATTAAGTAAAATTGCAACTTTGTCCAAACTAAAATACGATTACCATACAATTAAAGTCATTTTCTAAGACATATCAGAAAAACACTATTAAAAGTTTGAGTTTTACAGCTATATTGCATAAACTCTATATGTGTTGTAAATTGTGTGTAAATATAATGTGTATTGTGTGTAAAAAAAATGTGTGTAAATACAATGTGTATTGTAATTCTACAAGACATATTGCTTTTGATAAGTTTTGTATTTTGCAAATTAAATATTTTAATTTTACAAACTATTTTTAATTTAGCTTATTTGTAAAATTACAATGTTCGTCATTGACATTAGTACTTACGTTTTTGAATTTTCTAAAAGAGAAACAATGAAAAATGTTTTGCAAAATTACAATGTTTGTTACTGAAATTAGTATTTACGTTTTTGAATTTTCCAAAACAGAAACAATAAAAAAATATTTGTAAAATTACAAAGCTTGATTACTTAAATTACAAAACTGCTTTGAGCATATACTTCCAACACATTTCTTGTAAAATTACCAAAGAAATTTTTAACAGTGTAGTTAAAATTAAAATTAATTAATGCATCCATGTTTCTCATTGGCAAGGATCGAAATTCTTACAGTTTATGTATTTTATTTGTTTACTTACATCATTGTTATTATTACTTTTTTGTTTGTAATCTAGTTACGTAACTTTGTGCGCTTTAAATATTAATCTTAGCATTAAGCATTTGTTTCTCAGTAAGTGAATTATGTAATACTATATGATAAAAAAACGTTATTGTTATACCTGAAACCAGAAAAGGAAGTGGGTGAAGGGATGGCGGTTGATAGGGATTTATGGAGGGAGAAAACGTATTGCGACGATCGCAAATAACTTGGGAACTGGGTGAGGTGGTGATGATGATGATTATGTATTATGTATAGATGTAACGAGATTCAATGAAAGACTATGACGGGCAATTTATTATAAAGTTATATATAGCTAAAGCTATATTTTGTTAATAAATGACTGTCAAAACGCCGGATGTAGTAATGGACGCGGCCACTCTGTTTTACAAAGTTTCATAGCAGGTCGAATGGATCGTGTGGTAATTTAATATTGTAACTGACAAGCGCATGTAACTTTATATAACAACTTTCCAAATAATGTTAGCTCTTCCGCCTGGACGATGTAATAATCAAATTCGTAGTTGTACAGTGTGAATAAAGTTTCTAATTATGTTTCATTTAAATTATAGCTGGTGCTTCGGACTTGATTCATGTTCTTAGTCGGTATCTGCGTGGTAAAAGGAAAGTCCATGCCAAATTTCAAGCAATACGTAAAGGTAATTTACGTTACTTTACGTTAATTTACGTAGGTTAAATAGTTAAGGCTTAGCTTTATGGCCATAATCTCACCTGATCTTAAGTAACGATACAGCCTAAGTCAGTAGGCTTGCTTAACCTTAGGAGGAACTGACTCTTAAGTGCAACTGCCGGAACACATCTATTGGTATTTGGCGGTAATTTTTCAACCCGAGGATGGTAGCTAAAAAGGTGGACATTAGAAAAAGCCCTACTTCCCTGCTAGGTTTCCTCACGATGTTATCTTCACCGAATGTTCAACCTCATTGTAGGTGGTTGGATTCGAACTCACGTCCCTTGATGCAAAGTCGTACACACTACCACTGAGCTATCATCGCTTCAAAAGATATATCGCGGGAGATTATAGATAATACGAACCAGTAAGTAAATGGGTCTACATTTGATTTTAGGGTGTAGTAGTTGATTAAACAGAAATTGTAATTGACATTGCAATCGTTCTTACAACCATAATTTTTTTTCGAATCGTCGATCTCATCGTAATGCCTAGAACTGACACCTAGGAGCCAATATGTTAAATTGTTCTTTCTAACCGTTCTCGAGTTTTGCGTTTATTAATACATTAAAAGCGATGCTCTATTCCACGTACAAAGAGCTTGACCTATCGATGAAGGAAAACCTCGTGGTAAAACTATAGCATGGTGGTACGACTTTTTTTAATTCCCGCCTCAAGCGCTTCGACTTGAAAATGTTATAGGTATGTTCCGGTAGTTGCACTTGAGAACCAGGCCCTCCGTTATTAGGCTTAGCGTGTTCACCTACCATCTTGAACCACATCGCGTCTTAACATTATTGAGACTACTTACAACGCTAAACCTTACCTATATTTTTATTTCTATAGATTTTATTATATACGGGAGGGGGGGGCAGTCCGCCCCGTGACCACGAAGGCTGAAAAGCTTTCGAAACGTCGGGACCAAATTTAATAAATAACCGCGATAAAATCCGTTTAAATTAATTTTATTTTAATTAATAATATTCGCGTAAACCTAAGAAATCATTGGTAATACTTACTAATATTATAAATGTGAAACTGAGTTTGTGTATTGTTACGCTTTCACGCCTAAACCGCTTAATAGAATATGTTGAGTTTTGGTGTAGAGTTAGATGAGAACCTGTAGATGGCGGTAGGCTAAATTTTACCGCGAAATATTTATTGGGAGTGGTGCAAAGAGAAGGATAACCTTTGTATGATACTCTTTATAGCGTCATTCGATTTGTTGGACAAAATCAATATTAACGCGAACGAAGCCGCAGCACAAGCTAGTAGTTTATAATATTATTACTTAAGTAACAAGATAAAATTTATTAGCGGCGCATTATTACATATTCACGCATAAATATTATGCTCAACGTTACGCTGAGCGCGTCGCGTCCCGTTTATCGGTGCTCAACACACGTCTTTTATTCATCGTTTTTATTATAAGTGCGCTTCATTTCCCTTCAGTGCTGAGACCTGAGATAAATCCGCACATATTATATGATGAAAAATTCAATTACACGAGCGCTGATTTCTTACGCCTGATTTGTACCGTCGCGCCGTCCAGAAACTTTACATTGAAATGCATAGATATAATAATTACCATAATACTATTTTGTTCTTTAATATTGTGTTCGTTACAATATTTCTGTATAAACTTCTCTCTAATATTTTGTAAGTCTATTTATTTGTGTTGTATGAGCATGTAACTAAAAGCGAAAAGGACGTAGGTAATTATCATCCAGTTAAAATTCCGGCTTTGTTACACATTTCAAGCAAAATAATTAAAATTATTCGCAAATTTTAGCCTTTGCCGGGCCATGCACTTCTGAAATGGTCTTCCAGTCAATGTGTTCTTTTTTACATTAGTGCGTCTTTAAAACGACGCGTAAAAGGAAATATTAGTAGACCAGCGTGGCAACATTATATTGCATCATTACTTTTGATGCAAGCTGTCATTAGAAGTCTTCGCTTTCAGGATGTGTCGTATTGTATAGTTTATATGTGCAATTTTTTTTTTGGTGCAAATCATATTACTTATCTGTTTATTAAATATACATATAATTCTCCAATATACCTACATCCTCGATTAATAGATACTAAAGCTTTTGAAGGGCCATCAAGTGCACTAAGTGTAAATACTGCGTTGTATAAATGACCACAGGGCGATATCGGGTCTATAAAATAAGTGAAATCTACATTCTACAATGACGCTTATTTTAATTTTTTTGACCGTTAAGGTTTAGAGTTATGTCCATAATCTCACCTGATCTTGAGTGATGATACGACTCAAGTTGGTAGACCCGCTCAATATGTGGAGGAACTGGCTTTCAAGTGCAACTGTCGGAACACACCTATTGGTATTTGGTGGGATATATTCAACTTGAGGGTGGTAGCTAGCCAAGCGGACATTAGAAAAAGCCCCTACCACCATGTTATGGTTTCCTCACGATGTTTTCCTTCACCAAAAGCTCAAGCTCATTGTAGGTGGATTCGAACTCCCGATCCTTGGCGGGAAGTCGTACACACTATCACTGAGCTATCATCGCTATAATTATTTAAGAAAGTTGTAACTTGAACTTGAAAGTCGAAAATATACCATAACTATATTTACAGAAGTACAATTTGTTATTAATATAACATTCCTGCCTGTGTACAGACACGTAGAAAAATATTCCTGTCCATAACGAACGATTAATGCCACAGTAGAGAAATATATACCACGCATACAAAGGCACAGTGTATAATATTATTCACGGTCGTAAACATTATCTGACACTGATAGCACATGACATAATAGGCGCATTTATGTTTGACACCCGCCTTTGTTCCCCGCAGCCTTTTGACTTAGACCCACTCGACCTTTTCGTACTACCTTTTTCATTAACATTATTTTCCGCCATTTTTCTGTCTCTACCTCCTTTGGAAGATATGCGAACTTTTTCATACCTTTTCGTAATAGATTAAAGGTTTGGCGGTAAGGCTAAAATCTTACCTGAAGTGGTTTTTTGTAATTAAGGTTTAGTGTTATGGCCACAATCTCACTTGACCTGATGTTAAATGACGATGTCGCGCAAGATGTTAGGCACGTTGACCCTAGTGAAGGGACTGGCTGTCCAAGTGCATCTGCCGGAACACACCTATGGGGTTTGTCGGCAGATTTTAAGCATGAGGGTGGTAGCGAGTGAGTCAGGTTAGCATTAGTAAAAGTCGTACCGTCATGCCATGGTTTCATCACAATGTTTTCCTTTACCGATAGCTCGAGCTCATTGCAGGGATTTGTATTCATTTACTTAATTACATCGATGAAATTACTGTTCGATTTTTTTATACTGAACACTTCTTTAGGCGGACTGTGCACTTTATTTGGTGTATATTGATGAGCTGAAATGTTGGCTTAGGTAAAGTCGGAGTTTTTTTATGGAATAGGGGGCAAACTAGCATGCCTGTCACCTGATGGTAAGTGATCACCGTCACCCATGGACCCTCACAACACCAGTGGACCCACAGGTGCGTTGCGGGCCTTTATTGGAGGGAAGGCTTTCAGGTGCAACTGCCGGAACACACCTATAGGTATTTGACGGTAGATTTTTAACTTGAGGATGGTAGCTAACAAGGTGAACATTAGAAAAAGCCCTACCGCCATGCTATGGTTTCCTCACGATGTTTTCCTTCACCGAAAGCTCAAGATCATTGTAGGTGATTGGATCTGAACTCACGTCCCATAATGCGGCGTTCCTGTACACTACCACTAAGCTATCATCGCTTAAAATCTTCAATCAATCGCTTCGCGGCTGGAGAGGACTAAGGGAGCGAGAGAAATTCAGTCAACGCGTTACTGCTATATGCTATATGAACGAGTGTTACACGAGAGGACATAACGCATCAGTCACATTCAGTATCGACATAAACACGGTTTGCGCCGTTCCAATACGTTTTGTTTAATACGTTATAGCTGTATTTCGTATTATTACTCTCTACTTGACAAACTTTCGGCTTCTTACGTGTCATCTTAAGCACACGCTGTTTATTGCTTGCTAAACTTGCTAGTATTAATACACCTAGTACGTACAAATAAATAAAACGGAAGTGTCTGTAAGTAAAATCAAAATAATACTTTTCACTAAAAGCTTATGAAAGTATATACAGTACTTATACAGATACCTTTGAATTTTTTTGTCCGTTTGTTTGTTCAGGCTAATCGGAAAAACGGCGTTACTCCGTGTTATAACGGCGGCGTGTTATAAGGTGCAACTTAGGCTACTTTTATTTTAGAATAATAGGGTTCCGCGGAAAAAAATAATTATTTTTAGTTTCACGAGAACCAAGTCGCGCGCGCAACTAGTTAACAATAATAATTGTTTTTTGGATTTTGACCACAAATAACCTTGAATGTACTAGCGATACAGAACGCGATGTAAAGCGATGATAGCTCAATTGTAAGCGGGACTTGAGTGCAAATCCACCTAAATGATGATCTTAAGCTTTCGGTGAAGACAAACATCATAAGGAAACCATAGCATAGTGGAAGGACTTTTACTAATACCCGCCTGACTAGCAACCACCTTCAAGATGAAAATTTGCCGCCAAATACCAATTGGTGTATTCCAACAGTTGCATTTGAAAACCAGTTCCTTCACGGGTTTAGCGTGTCTACCACCGTAGATCGTAGAGGCACTTAATATCTTGTGAGATTATGGCCATAACGCTAAAACCTTAGCTATATTTTTTTTAATAAAGCTGTCATGAGGACTGCTGACAGAAGTGAAAACTATATTTCATAAAATAATGTAAAAATAAAGAAGTAATATACTCGTTATACATATGTTGAGGTTTGGAACCTACAACCATGCTTACGCGTGATTATTAAGTCGCACATCAAACCGATCGACCAAGAGTTCATATTTGACAATCTTGTAACTAGCAAGCTAGATACATTATCTACATAAAAATCGTTCGGTGACGATGGCGCGAGTTTCTTAATTTTTGTTCACCCAAAAAGTGCTCAACACGCATAAAGAAGATTTGACTTCAAAAAAAAAAAAAACTTTTAGGTACTCGAGTTATAGTTTTTCTAAAACAAATAGATATTACATTTAAAAACAATCTCGATATGATATTCGAATCGTTTGTATCTCTGAATGATTTCTGAGTGATATAAAATATGATAAAACAAATCCGATAATAGCATTATACATTAGAATATCGCAAAGATAAAACATACGTCAGCACACTTAGGTTAACACGTCGAGGTCATAAATCGTAAGGAAAATAATGCGAATCATATCGTTCGTTTATAACGGGGAAAGCCATTAGCCCTCCGTTTATCTAATCTCGGGATTTGTGCGATTTGTTGTACGTCTGTTTTGTACGACATTCATTATTATTATAGTGTCGCGATCGACGCTATATTTGTTGTGTGTCCCACCAGAGAAATGCGATGCGATAAATCGTTATCTCTTTGTAAAATGTGGACTTATTTCATAACTTGCTGTTACCTGCGGCTTCGCTCGCGTTAGTATTGATCTTGCCGATCAACTCGGATGACGCATTAAAAAGTTTCATACAAAATATATGCCCCTTTTCACCCCACATTCAGTATGATTTTTGCGAGAATAAGTAGCCTATAACCGTCTCCAGATTCACATCTATATCTATACCAAAATTTGTTACAATCGATTCAGCGTGTCACGTGGGCAATTAATTTAATTTAGATACGGGTATTAATAAATGAAATGAAATGATAATCGTAATGAGATAAATTCCATATATTACCTGAAGGTTTCTTTACAATATTAAATATAAAAAAAACTATAACGAATATAAACCTGCTATTTTAATTCAAGTAACGTAGGTATGTAAGATCTTCTCTGGCAAGGCGCTCGTCAGGTGTCAGGTACTTCGTGTATCGGGTATATTCTGAGGGTCCTTCGTGTAGTTACTTCCCACTTTTGAGATATCATATTTAAATCGTTCTCGATATGTTGAGTATGTATAGGTACTAATAATATACAATATAGTAGATCGGTATCGTATATCAGACTGACGTTTTCTTCTTTATGTCCGATGTTTCCGAATCCTTCTTTCTGGTTCACCAAGGCTAATTAGTATCTTAGAACTATATTTTTTTTAACCTCGATACTACAGTTTTTCCTCCTGATTTTGATTGATGGTCAAATTATTTTGTCGATTCGATTCGATGTTTTCTTCGTTCGAAATAATAATATATAAATAATAATAATATCGATAATAGACAATTTGGATAAATATAAATTATAGCCAATAATTACAAACGGTTTAGGCGTGAAAGCGTAACAAATAAACAAACTCATTTTCACATTTATAAGCAAGGAAGTAAAAATAAAGATCGCTGCATCCAAATGCAATTTCTCAAGAAACGTCTACAATAACCAAATGAAACATTGATTTATCTAAAACAAGAATAAGTAACATTGTTTACAATACTTGGACAATGTTATTTACCATTGCGTACCAGTTAAATAAAAGAACTTCCAAGTTAATATTATATAACTTCTATTAGATGCACGTACAAATCTAATTTTTATGTATAAAAATGTTGTGTACGTCTGTTCTTATAATTTGTAAATAAATTAAGCGATAGAGATCATATTCACGTAATAAATTTATTTTATCGAGATGATGGATCTTGGCTATTGTATAATTTGATAGGTTATTTATCAAAATGGAGCAGTGCAAAGTTTACCGAGTCTATTAGTTGATAGTTAAAAAGCTTTGAAGAATTACTTTAGGAATATAATACGTGAAAACTAGCATAGTTAATGCGGTGGAAAATAATCAAACGACAATAAAAGCTTTAATTTCTAATAACTTTTAGGTCGGATTAAATTTAAGAACATGAACATTTTCTAATGACTACTTATCCCTCTTAATTTGTACATTTGTCTTCAAAGGTTTACAAGTGTGTTTTAGCAACAGCACTTGAGACATAATCATTTCACACAATACACTTCACACAATACACTTCACACGTTACACAGACAAAAACACATCAAAAGAGCAAATAAAATAAAGTTTAAAACTGAATATATATGTTTACGAAATTTCGTAAGTGAGAATAATCATATTGGTTCTGATGAAAACAAAACCAACAATGAAATATGGGCTTAGGTAAAATTTTCTTTTGTGATTAATCAATGGGCGACGAAAGCCAGACCTACTTATGAAGATCAGATTAAACATGCGCTCTAGTTGCAAACTAATTATATCAGCTCGTTCATAGAAGTTTCTGTATTACGATAGATATAAATCTATTGATATTAGTGATTGAGATATTATATCTTAAATGACTTTGTACTCTAGTTATGGCGTCTGCTTCATTATGAATGTCTTGTTTTTCTGTCGTGCAGCAAAGTGACTTCTCTGCACCTAATTTTAGTGCAGTACAATCCAAATCAGCGGTGACTGACAAAGTACTAAAATTCACTTACAGTCACCGATGTTATGCTGGCCTGCTTACTGGCCTCCTCTTGATGCTTCTTTTGAAGTTCACAATACCGTATGAAAAAGTTAATTAAAGTTTTTAAAACGTAAAAATGAAAGTAACGTTAAATAAGTTAACTTTAGGTCAGTATTTGTATTTGGATCTGTATTAATTCCACAAAAATCTCGATTTTTACTTTCTGGAAACCTTATCATATCGGCATGGATTACTGGCTATGATTACTATTTTTTGCGCTATGCTAATGTTTTAGCAATCTGCAATCTATGTCTGTATTAGTAACCTTCTTAAAATATAAGTTAAAGAAAATATTCTAGATCAATAAAGAATGAAAATGGCTTGTAAGAATTGCGTTTTTGATATGATCGGTGTCAATGCAAATAATTTAGGAAACAAGCAGAATACTGTGACAGTTTAAGCGGTCGCCTCGCTGCTGATGGTGCACCGAAATGCTGCGGGTTCGAATCCCAAATGTGACAATTATTTGTTTGATCCACAAACAATTTGTTCGCAGTCTCGGTGTTGTGTAAGTTGCTTGTATGACTATTCATACTTGCCATGGGTAAAATTGTCTACAAAGGCTGATGCCATAATAATAAAATAACAGTACACTAAGCGTATGGTATGGTCTCTATACTGAAAATATATCCTAACACGTGCCAAGAAAATTCATTTACCAAAACTGTAACTCACCTGAATTCTTTTTACTGTGCTTAAGGACATCTAAAATCATTTTACTTGATTGTGTCTACATTGATGTGTGCAGTAAAATTAGATTAGAGAGAGATGAAATTATATTATCACTCCCTTTGTATACGTTCAATGATTTGGACTGCAAAAACGTACATTTTTAGGGTGGTTTATGCTAACCGTCTTAATATTGATTTAGTGTCAGATGTTAGAAAAAGCGTTTTATACTAAACTAACTAACAATTTTGTGGCGATAAATACGATAAACAATTTATCAAAATTAAATGCGCTCCGAGTACAATTCTGCTTGACTAAACACCAATTGACTTGGTGTGTTTTTTTCTACTTATTGTTACATTTTTCGAAATAAATTTTCTGTTCTGTTCTCTGATAACGTAAAATTCAACATATTCAAACATATTCATAGAAACATATTCATAGAAATTGATCGCTTTTCTAACTCATTTTAACCTATAGGCTATATACAGGTTCATAACAAAAACAGGTTAATAATATATCGATATTAAAAATATTGTAAAACGGAGGAGTTTGATTGTTTGTTCGAACGGATTTCAAAAATTTGAATTTGATAGAGAAATCATTGACAAAGGCTTTAAGACTATTTAACATCACGCTGCTAATAATATGAGCAAAGTTGTATTGAATAAAATTACAAAACGAGAAGAATGGTTAATTAAAGTTTTACTTCCACGCGAACGAGGTCGCATACTCAACTAATGTAGTATAATTAAATTGATTGAATTAGAAATAATACAATCATACGATACAGTAAATTTTCCCAGTTCACTAACAATTAGGTAAATTGTTTTTTTTTTTTTATAACAGTATAGAAACAGTACTTTAAGGTAAGCTCAGTACAATATTAATGTGCGATCCACAAATAATTGTTCTGAGCGAGGTTGTTACTATGTGTACTGTTATGCCCTAATCATATATGTAAAAGAGACAGTGTCAACATAATTAATAATGTATAAAAGCTTTGTCATTTTCAATATTAAGTCAGTCTATGTAAGTCGTTTGACGAATCTATACACCTGTTTGGTTCCTAATAAAAGTGTGTGCTTGTGTTCTTGCCTTTTGATTTTTTTTAACAAGGCCTCACGGATTGCCATCCTAACAATTTTGGTGTCAGAAGTGGGATCCCAAAAATTAAAATTGGGATTCAAAAAGTGCAACTGTGAACAATTGTTTTAAAATAAGTGCTCGACGGTAAGCCTCTGGGTATAACCTAAAGCCCGCACTACTCTAAAACAAGTGGTCGACGATCAGTCTCCGGAGCCAACTCCTGAGCCCGCACTACTACCCTTAGCTGTGTTCGACGATAAGCCTTCACTAGTAAGTGCAAGCCCGCAACGCAGAACAACACCACATACCACGGAACCAGTAATCAGGTCAGCTCGTCCTAAGACTCTTGGCTCATCATCTTTATTCTTCACTCATCACTACAACTATTTCAACTTTCTTACGGACAACGCAACGGACTTCGCGGTAGACTGCAATACGACTCCCTGAGTCGCCAGGCGCCCGATCTGACGTTTCGCAGAAATTCCAGCCGTGTTTCTCACGTTTTTACAAAACTATTTTGCAATATGTTTGTGTATGCTGTTTTAACATTGTGAGTGATTGATTTTATTTATGACATTTCTTAAATCTATATAAAAAAAAATTCGTGTAATTGTTTCAGAATATTCAAAGTTATAATTTTTAAAGTATTATACATACTTTTTAACAAATACGAATTTATATTTAATGTCATATTCAATTTATTATATTAATTATTAATTTTTCATAAATCAAAAATTGTGACATATTTTTTAAAATATTTTATAATTTACAAATTTTCAAATATCTTTATCATTTTGAATATTCTATATTTCTTTATAATTTGTGTTACATCTGATGATCTGTGCTGCATAAAAATATTATAATAAAATAATTTCAATTAATGCCACCTAAAAAGGTAAAAGTCGTAGAAGCTGAAGTGACTTCCGACTCTTCGAATTCGTTGCAGGAAGACCAGTTACACAAAAAGTTAACTGCCAAAATGAGTGATAAAATCACACTTTCCTTCCTAACAAAATTCATAAAACCATATAGTGGCGATCGCGAAACGTTACCGGCATTCTTAACAAACTGTGACAACGCCGTGTCATTAGCAAGCACTGATCAACAGAATATTCTATGTAAATATATATTGTCACAACTTGAAGGAAAGGCTCAATTAGCCTGCTGTTTAAAATAATTTAATAACTGGCTCGAAATTAAAAAGTTCCTTAAAGTAACCTTCGGGGAGAAAAAGCACTCAACCCATCTATTAGTAGATCTACAAAATTGTAAACAATCATCCACAGAGGATGTCACACAGTTTTCTTTGCGTATAGAAACCTGTTTAACAAGATTGTTGTCCGATATACACTACAGTTGTGATATAAAAGAAGAACTTCCGGGCAGACTTGCCGCTATGGAAGATTTAGCGCTTAACATATTTTTATTAGGAATTAATTCTAACTTTTCACATATAGTCAGATGCAGAGACCCAAAGACGTTGTCTCAAGCCATTACTCTTGCTATAGAAGAGGAAAAAATATTTAATTTAACAAAATTATCATCTCGCGCAACAAAAATTTGTTCGACATGTAACAAAAGCGGACACAACTCTTCGGAATGTTATAAAAATAAATATAAAACTAACAAATCTAAAACATATCCGGTAAATTACAATCAAACGTCAGAAAATCATATAAATGAACAAAATAAAACTAATTATAAACAAAACATCAATAAAACATGCAAGTATTGTAAAAAATTTGGTCATTTAATTAACGAGTGCCGAAAACTAAAATATAAAAATGGTATTAATAACTCGTCATCATTATCCGCTACACGTGCACCAAATATAAAAACTAATAGTGGATCTGAAGTACATATACTTCAATTAAAAGATAATGACCATTTAAACTAAATACGGTTTCGGATTCGTGTCTGCCGGAACCTTACGAGTATAATAAGCAAAATGACACGAATATAAAAAATATTTCCAAGTCACGTGTTCTTAAATTCCCTCCAACACGGACAAAACATAATATTAAACATAATTTTGTTGAGAATATATCTCGACGCGATGAGTGCTTACTGGTGCCTCAAAGTGATCAACCCTGTGGTCAATTCTCGGTTGCACAGGATACACATAAGGCTCAGTTTCGTTGTAATAAACAACAAATTAATAACACTCCTAACTCAAAGGTCACGAGACCTCCCTGTGTTCTTAAATTCCCTCTAGCACAGGTAAATAAAAAAATAAGCTCTAAGAAGCTACAAAATAAAACAAATTTATCGGGATCTAACCTTAGTGAAAATAATATTAACCCGATTACAAATAATATGTATAATCGCGATCTCTCATCGAGTTCTTTTTCTAGGGATTGCTCAGGCGTAAAAAGCTATTCGATAAACAATATTAACAACAAAGTGTCGCTTCCTCATATATATTTAAAAACTAATTTTAACGAGAAGCCTATATGCTTTTTAATCGACACTGGTTCGTCGATATCTATTATAAAATTTTCTAGTTTAAAAACTCAACCAGTGCTTGATTCTGAAATAATTAAACTTAAGGGCCTAAGCAATAATGACTCGTATTGCGAATCCTTAGGGTCCATTATATTAAAATTCGAATATCAAACGTCTGATATTAATAAAATAATATTTCAACATAAATTTCACGCTATTAACGACACAATTAACCTAAATTACGATGGAATTATAGGTAGTGATTTTATACAACATTTTAAAATTGATGTGCAGTACTCATCAAATACACTCAACTTACAAGGTCACGCGATACCTATTCATTTTAGCAAACCATCGTATATTATACCTCCACGTTCAGAAATGATCATCGAATGTCCCGTTTCTAATCTTTCTGACATTATGGGGCACAAAGAAGGTTTAATATTAGATGTAAAATTATGTGAAGGTGTATTTTTAGCAAATTCTATTGTATGTTTAAAACCGAATAATAGAGTAAATGTATCTATTTTAAATACGACTGAATCAGCAGTCGAAATCGATAATTTTTATGTTCAGTTAATTCCTTTTGAATTTCCGTCTTCGAACTTTAGTGATATTAAAACTGAACGTGTTCATCAAATTAATTATTCCGATACTAATCGATCTCAAAGGGTTCTTGAGCAAATACGATGTTCTCATTTAAACCCACAAGAAAAGAAAGCTTTAATGCGTTGTATTTCTAAATACACTGATGTTTTCCACCTAGAAGGTGAAAATTTAACACATACTAATGTGATTCAACACTCTATTAACACAGGGGATGCGGCCCCTATACATGTAAAATCATATCGTTTTCCCGAAATTCACAAAGATGAAGTTGAAAAACAAATCAAGAAAATGCTTGATCAAAATATTATACGTCCTTCAACTTCACCATGGAGCGCCCCCGTTTGGGTGGTTCCTAAAAAACTAGATGCTTCCGGTAAACAAAAATGGCGTATTGTAATTGATTATCGTCGCTTAAACGACGTTACTGTTACCGAAGTTTATCCAATTCCGTTAATAAACGATATTTTAGACCAATTAGGTCACGCGAAATATTTTACTACACTGGATTTAGCCTCCAGTTTTCATCAAATTTGTCTTAATCCTCAAGATGCCGAAAAAACAGGCTTTAGTGTTACCACTAATAATATTTCAGGACATTTCGAATTTACAAGAATGCCCTTTGGCTTAAAAAACGCTCCTTCTACATTTCAGAGAATGATGAATTTAGTACTTTCAGGCTTACAAGTTCTTCATTGTTATGTGTATCTCGACGATTGTATCCTGTACTCCCATGACCTTGAATCAAATATACAAAAACTCGAACTCATATTTTCTAAACTTCGAGAGGCAAACTTAAAATTACAGCCCGACAAATGTGAGTTTCTGCGACGTGAAGTTGCTTATCTTGGGCATGTAATAACTGACAAGGGTGTTTCGCCTAATCCTGATAAGGTTAAGGCTATTTCTCAATTCCCTATACCTAAAACACCTAAAGACATAAAGTCTTTTCTTGGATTAACCGGTTATTACCGTCGTTTCATAGAAAACTTTTCTCAAATAACTAAGCCTCTTACTTCTTTATTGAAAAAGGATGTTAATTTTCATTGGTCATATGAACAAGAACAAGCATTCAATATACTTAAACAAAAATTAATTACAGCTCCTTTGTTACAATATCCTGATTTTTCTAAACCTTTTATTGTAACCATTGATGCTTCTAATTATGCTGTCGGTGCAATTTTATCACAAGGCGAAATCGGCAAAGATAAGCCTATCGCTTACGCGTCTCGCACTCTTAATCGACAAGAAGGTAATTATTCAACAACAGAAAAAGAACTTCTTGCGATACTTTTTGGCGTAAATACATTCCGACCATATCTCTATGGTTATCGATTTAAAATAGTAACGGATCATCGACCTCTCACATGGTTATTTAATGCTAAAGATCCAGGTGGACGTTTACTTCGCTGGCGATTAAAATTAGAAGAATATGATTATGAAATAATTTATAAGCCAGGTCGAATTAATGCTAACGCGGATGCTTTATCCCGTAATCCCGTAAACGTCATAACTCATTCGATATTAAATAAAACAAGTTACGAAGAATATTTTAAAACTCAATTTACGAAAAATATTTCTAATGATACGCAAATCGAAGAGCATAACCAAAGTTTACATTTAGCGAAACAAAAATGTATAGCATGTCCAGTCTCTTTAGATTTTGATAGCTCTATGCCTCACAGCGAACAGCTGTTATCATTGTTAGGAAACAATAATGAGCTACTGTCAACCGAGCGAGAAAGCGAAACCGTGCAATCGGTAAATTATAAAAATAAAATAATATATTTCTTATTTACTAAAATACATCATTATGATGAGTCCAGTTACAAAATAATATACAATTTACTTATCAAATTATTTCTAATGACGAATATGATAAAGAATTAGCTATTTCAGATTTTTCTGAACCATTTACTAAGTTTGTTTATGTGAAAATATATAATATTATTTCTTACATTTTTCACGGTACTAATATAAAAATTCACATATATAAAAATCAAATCATTTATCCGACTCCTACTGAAATTCCCAATATTCTGAAGGAAAACCACGGGACTACTATAGCTGGTCACCCGGGTATTAAAAGAATGTATAATCGAATTAAAGTTTCATATTATTGGAAGAATATGCGGTCTGATATTGAACGCTTTGTAAAAGATTGCAAATTATGTCAGGTGAATAAACCCTTACGCGCTAAAAATAAAGCTCCTATGATTATTACGTCTACAAGTACAAAACCATTCGAAAGGTTAGCACTAGATATAGTTGGCACTTTACCTGAAGCCGGACTTCAAAGATTTAAATATATATTGACACTTCAGGATGATTTAACTAAATTTTCATGTGCTTATCCAATGATTACGTGTACAACAGATGAAGTTGCTCGTAACCTTATTCATTTCTTTTCTTTATTTGGATTTCCTAAAATGATCCTTACCGACCAAGGTACTTGTTTTACATCTGAATTATTTAAACAGTTAACAGAAATTCTTAAAATAAAAAACTATTTAGCTCGCCCTATCACCCTCAAACAAATGGTGCATTAGAGCGTAGTCATGCCACATTAAAAGAATATTTAAAATCTTTTGTTAATGACAATCAAGATAATTGGCATTGTTATATTGCAACTGCAATTTTATCATATAACACAACTCCACATTGTACTACAGAATTTACTCCTTTTGAGTTGTTATATGGTTATAAACCAATAATTCCTAGTAGTATGTATAGTTCAGATAATAATACCACTTATCATGAATATATTCGAGCTTTACAGTATAGAATGAAATACTCTCGAGAAAGAGCCATAGAAAACATTAATAAAAGTAAAGAAGCCTCAAAACAATACTACGATAAATCTACTCGCGATAAAACTTATAAAATCGGAGATTTAGTATATTTAAAACAACATCATAGATTAAGAAAAGCGTTATCCCCAATTTGGAAGGGACCTTTTAAAATAATAAAAATTCACGGTAAAAATACTGTTACGTTGTGTATTAATAGAAAACATGTAAAACATCATATTGACGAAATAAAACCAGCATAAAATATTGTTGTTTCAGATTTTTCTTACAATCAGGTTTTTCAGAACCTATTGTTCCTGTTTTACACAGTCCGGGAATATACTTCGACCCGACTTCTATTGCTTATTTTTATAATGATTTTTGGAATGTTATAACTTATGTAGAAATTATTCCTATCAAACCTTATTTAACTAAAATTGAAAATATTATTCAGAGCGTCTCTAGCTTATGTGAAAAAGCTCAAAATGAAGTAATCTTAAACGTAGATTGTAAGGACACTGTTAATCCTTTAGAAATACTTATTAACATTAATTATCTTAAGTATGATTCTTTATCTCATCTAATTTCTGAAAATCCTCCAAATCGCTATAAAAGAGCACTTGAATTTGGCGGTGAAATACTTAAATTTTTCTTCGGCATATTAGATGCTGACGACGCAAGGAAATATGATGATGCTATTTCTTCTTGTCAACAAAACGAAAAAGAAATATTTTCCTTGATGAAAACCAATATACATGTGGTTCAATCAACCATAAATAACTTTAATGTTTCTATTTTTAATTTAAAAAATAATGAAATTAGATTAAATAAGCAAATTGAAAAACTTAATCGTATATTTTCAGAAAATTCTAAGTTAAGTTCTAATCTAATTAATATTCAAAAAATAAATTCAATTTTTAATGTTATTGAAAGTTCATTATTGTCTATATCAAATATTTTAGACACAATTTTAAATTCTATTTTATTCGCAAAATCGAATATTTTACATCCTTATGTTTTAACTCCTACTAAGTTATATAATGAGTTAATTAATAGTGAACAAGGTAAAAGAAATTTAGAGTTTCCAGTCTCGTTAACTTTACAAAATATACATAATATTATTGATTTATCGAAGTTAACTTCATATTTTTATAATAATAAACTGGTATTTGTAATCAAGATTCCTTTAATTAATCCAGTTAAGTTTAGTATCTACAAAAATTTACCTTTACCTACACCAAAAGAAGGAAATCTACAAACTTATTTTCTTATTCATCCTTCAAAATTATATACTGCTATCACAGATGATAGATTGAGCTATGCTTTACTAGATACTATACACGAATGCCAAAATGTCGAATTTGACTATATTATATGTCCCACACCGACAATTTTGTCTTCAATTAATAATCCGTCGTGTGAGATCAAACTCTTAACAGAGGTAATTGTAGCGCTTCCTGAAATTTGTGACTCTAAGATGTTTTATGGTAATATAAATATATGGCAAAAATTAAGTGATGGTAAATATATCTATGTACAATCAAAGCCCAATAAATTAACAATTAAATGTAACAATGATATTAAGGATTACACCATACAAGGTACAGGAATGCTATCTTTAAAAAACGATTGTATTGCATATTTTCAAACTTTACAATTTTATGCACCTGTCTCTTATTCTACAGTTTTACCAAGTCAAATATTGATTGATTTTAATATTATCGAGGATGACTGTTGTAAATATAAGCTATTTAATGAAACTGTTCATAATATTTCTCCAATTTCTTTAACGAATATTGATTTAGAATCATTAAAATTAGCCAGTCATAAATTAGATAGCCTCGAAAATCAAATAAATGATGCCGAAAATCAATCTCATATTATAAGATACGGAAATTACTATTCTGTACTTACTTATATTATAATTACACTAATTTTTATTTTTATTGCATATAAATTGTATAAAAAATGTTTTTGTGTAAACCAACCTTGTTGCATACAAATATATAATCAATGTTATAATAAGAAAATGTCCAAACCTGACAACAAACTTAACACGTCCATTGAATTAACTGATATTTCCGATGGACCTTTAGAATATGATAAGGATTCAACAAAAAGTTTATCAGCAATAGAAATTAATAAAAGTAAAGTTGTTTATAGACAAGGTGATAAATCATCAAGAAACATAAAGAATTACTAATATTATTATATTACATTATTTTCATTTAATTATTTTTGAAACTTATTAATTTCTATGTGCAATTATATTTTATATAAGTTTTAAATGATAATTGTCTATTATTAATTTAGCAATTAATTTTCTATGTTTTTATTAAGGCAATGAATTATATTAACCATGAACGGTAATTTGTCAATTGTGTTTTCGATTATTAAGAATATCAATGTGTTATGAATGTCATTGAATAATAATTCTATTCAATTTATAATTTTGTTAAAAGAAAACTTATCTTTGAATTTTGGATTATCCTTCAGTTATTTTAAGGATAACCTCCGTCATAAGGGGGGAGGTGTTATGCCCTAATCATATATGTAAAAGAGACAGTGTCAACATAATTAATAATGTATAAAAGCTTTGTCATTTTCAATATTAAGTCAGTCTATGTAAGTCGTTTGACGAATCTATACACCTGTTTGGTTCCTAATAAAAGTGTGTGCTTGTGTTCTTGCCTTTTGATTTTTTTTAAAAAGGCCTCACGGATTGCCATCCTAACAGTACGTTAGTTGCTGTTATAAAGTCCTTTATAACTGACACTGGCGAAATACCTGCACTGGAAAATGCTATAATAAAGAAAAGAAACTGTCATACGTCGGACTGCATTTCAGTAGTGCACACTTTACAAAGCAAAATTGCAAAGCTTTACAAATTTGAAGATATTATTTTTGGATTTTTAAGAAATATTTTAAGAAGTATTTTTTATTAGCTATTTGGAACAAATTTCCTTATAGCACGTTACGGATGGAAGTTAGACAAATCAAAATGTAAGATTTTTATCTTACGAACCTTTCTTTAATCTGTTCTATATTGCGCTATATTTTTTATTAGTGTAGATCTCAACGGGTGTGCAGATATAGTTTGTATATGTCGTATGCATCAGCAGTTTCGTAGTGTAATATATGTAATATAAAATGTTTATTTTCATAACTAGTACATTACTAGTACATTTAATTTATTTAAGACGCCAGTAATTTATTTATTTGTGTTTCCTAATGAATAATATAATACATTTATGAATAATTACATATTATGTAAGGAAATTCGTTCGAAGCTAACGTTCAACGACACCCACGCTTTTTTATTTAACACTTTATAGTTTAAGTATTATTTATGCCCGCAACCTCACCTAATTTTAACTGACGATGTGCTCCATGATGATGAATACATTAAGCCTAGTGGAGAAACTGGCTCTCAAGTACAACTGCCGGATCACAGTTATAGGTATTTGGCGGCAAATTTTCAATTTGCGGGTGGTAGCTAGACAGGCAGGCATTAGAAAACCCCATACCACTATGCTAATAAAACCTTAGGGTTTCATGACAATTATGCGGTGATTGCATGCACGGATCAGCGTTGCCTCAGGAAGGCTACAGACGGCCGTGGGGTTTTAGTGAGTTTTCCTGGCGCTAGGCGCCGGTAAGAGTCCCACTTGCCCCTCTCAGTTCCCCCGGGCTGAGAGGGGATACATAAATGCATTTCCCACGTAAAAAAAGGGTTTCAGCACAATATTGATATATAGATCAAATAATATAAAAAAAAAGTAGGCACACAAGAGCTGTAAAGTAATAAAAATACGATTCAAATCTTACTTTTATAAACTGCAATGAATTGTAGAAAGAAACGTGGAGAGATTTTTCTCCCTTAGTACATTACATGAGTAGATTGAAATATCTATTGTAAAACTAAGAGTTCGTTACTTTGTACATTGTAGAGTGATAGACAAATAAGTTTCATATTATGGTAATAAGTGAAACAAAATAGTATATAAACATATTTTATTAGTTGTTTAATTTCGTTATTAATTTCTGATCTGAAAGCATATTAGCTTAACTGGTGGATGTTATTGGTTATTTATAAACTCCCGTATCCGATTTAATATATATTTCATTAGTGTAATTGATCATATGAGATTACCAGATGATAAGATTGCTTAATTTTAGAATGTTATATCAATATTGTAACATTTATACGACCGAAACATTATAATTATGGTAATAGCTCCAAGTAGTACTTAGAAAATTGTAGAGTGAGTTATAAAACGTTTTATTGGAAATTCGAAGCAATAATAGCTCAGTCACTTCACGAAATGCAACTGATTTTTTTATCTTAAAATGTCTCTATTTATCATATATTGCACTTGTAAAATAATATATACATACATATATCAAGAACAAACACTATTTTTAACACTCACAATATTAAGATGCCATTTTGTTATTTTAACTAGTTAAAAAAACGATCTACAAAGTTCTGGTTTGGAAGCCTGGGTGTCTGTTTGTGCGGATCCTCTATGTTATCACGATAACGACACAAATACTTTATTAATCGGTTCTTTTCTTTTCTTACGTTTCAGTGCAATAAGGAATAGAACCATATTACTTTTCACGGTCTAAACAAAAAAGTAATAGAGATTATGAGGCGTGCACTTTTAGATTTCCCAAACTTATTTTCTTATATATTCCTATAGGAAAGCCGACAAATACAATCTACATTATTTATGTTTAAGAGACTTTGAATAAGCATGTTACTGGCATATATATGTCACGACTATATATTTTACGTCGTAAATGAATAAATTTGTTATATTTACCTATTTAACAACAGTCTTGTAAATTTATTACACGAGAAGTAACAAAATAACAACCATTGTAACGTGCTCTGAATTTATTTATTGTGACCGCAGCCTGAGGTTGACAGATTAGAAAATTGCTTTGGAAATACACTTAATTGTGAATTTGCGAGTAACGCGTGCGTTATATCAGACAATAGTCGTCATTTGGACAATTTCACTTTGTTATTATTACTAGACTGACTGTGCTGGTGAACTTATTCCCCCATTTTTTTATAGGACGGGTATTGGAAATTGAACGTGTACAGTCATGAATGAATCCCGATACAAATGAAATAACGATGTTTTTTTTTACTTTCGAATAATCTGATTATCTAATATTAAAATATCAATATTTATAAAATAAATAGCTATGTCCCTTATTTATTTTATCTCGTATTTTTTACTTTCGAATAATCTGATTATCCAATATTAAAATATCAATATTTATAAAACAAATAGCGACTCCCTTCGCGTGGAACTAAGATTTTATTTAAACATTTTCATAAAAAGAATTGTTATGTAATCTATGTTACTCAGTGCTAATGTTGCATTTTAATGGGAAATGAATTTTTGAAATCGTTACAGTAGTTCTTGGGCTTATTCCTTGCAAACAATTATACAAATTTTTCCACTTTATAATATTAGTATAGATTTAATAATGGTATTAGTCACGTTTCCAAATACACATTTCATGGTGGTAGGGCTTTTTCTGGTGCCCGCCTGACTGGCACCCTCAAGTTGAAAACCTGCTGCCAAATACCAATAGGTGTGTTATGGCAGTTCCGCTTGAGAGTCAGTCCCTCCACAGGCTTAGCGTGTATACCAACTTGGGCCGCATCGTCACTTAAGATCACGTTAGATTATGGCCATAACAATGATGCACAACATTGTATATAATTTTCAAAGACTGTTAATGTAAGGTTTTAGGTCAGTTATATGAATTTTCTTATATGACTAGCCGTTCCCGTGACTTCGTTCGGGTCGAACTAAATTTCCATTTAATCTATTTCATCCATTTTTGTAGCTTTTTTCAATACAGCTCTGCACCTATTGATGGTAGCGTGATGTGTAAATACCTAGAGCTTTCCGGATAATTGCTCTATCAAATATAAAATATCTTTGAAATCTGACTGGTAGTTTCTGAGATTAACGTGGTAAAACAAGTAAACAAACTTTCCCACTGTATAATATTAATATAGATATGCGTTATAGATATGAATAGAAAGTATGGTGCTGCCTTTCTACATTACATTTCATAATATCCTGAGAATATCACGACGAATAAGTGTAATTAGTCCAACATAGTCAATGTACTTACAATTTTTTTAATATTTATTTATCGCGTATGATTATATTTTTATCTCACGTTAAACAACATTATTTCCGAAGATGATAACGCGTTAAGCCTAGTTAAGGATAGTTAGTTAGCTATCTAGTGCGTATTTCAGAAATTATCATTTAGTTAATGGCGACAAATTTTCAACTTGCAAGTTGTAATACCAGGATATCATTGTAAAACTCTTTTAAATATACTACGACTTTATTATGTAAATATAGAATAATTAATTAGAGGATTAAATAAATAATAAATACGGGTTTTTATTAAAAAAAAATTATAGTTAAGTTTTAGCGTTATGGTGATAATCTCACCTGATCTTAAGTGACGATACGGCCCAAGTTGGGAGACACGCTAAACCTGTGGAGGGACTGGCACATGAGGTGCAACTGCCGGAACACACTTATTGGTATTTGGCGGCAGATTTTCAACTTGAGACTAGCCAGGTGGGCAATAGATAAAGCCCTACCACCATGCTATGGTCTCCTTACGTTGTTTTCCTACACCGAAAGCTCAAGCTCATTGTAGGTGGTTGGATTCGAACTCACGTCCCTTGACGCAAAGTCGTACATACTACCACTGAGCTATCATCGCTTCAAAACGTTTGTGTCCGTTCGAAGGTCTAGTCTAATTCTTTACCAAAATTTCATCAAAATCGGTTTAGCGGTTTAGGAGTGAAAGCGTAGCAGACAGACATCATATAATATATATAATTAGATTAATCTATATGCTATATCTATCTTCGGTGATAGACACAATTACTTGTGCGAGCCGGGACAGATTGCTAATATAATTAATATCAAATCGCAAACTATTGAATAATCATTGTGTTATCCATAATTGCGGCAATCCGAAGATAGTTAAGATGAGTTTGTATTACTAAGCTCCGATTTTGTTGACGACGACATTGATTAACTTCGCTATTCAATAAGACCGGATCTAGTGACACAATATGAGTCAGGGCGAACTGTAATATAAGCCCGTATTTAATATCTCGTTTGCATATTTTGAAACTAGATATTACGTGAAGCTTCGCTCGCGTTTATATTGATTTTGTTAAACAAATCGGACGACGCATTAAAAAGCTTCATACAATGTTTATCCCTCTGTTTTCTCTATTTGCAATAAGTTTTTAGCAAGAAAAAGTAGTCTCCATCTTTAGGGTCCCATGTATCTCTGTACCAAAATTCATCGCAATCGTATTCAGCGCTTTAGGCGTGAAAGCCTAACAAACAAACAAACTCATTTTCGCATTTATAATATTCGTATAGATTACGTTTCACATAAGTTTAAAATCTATTTCTCAGGTTTTAGATTTAATATAACCATAATTACAATAAATGTAATTATTACAGGCTTTTTAGGTACATATTAAAGATTTAGCAGAATGTTGTAATATATGAAAAATTTACTTTATTATTTAAAAAAAGAAGTTGTACGCAATGAAACGTATTTATTGTGTTAAAAATATGTAGTGTTAATAAGGTTTAAGAAGAAAAAAAATCCGATGTTTCGCAGAGATTTTTTATTGCACGTACAGTCAGACAAAAAATCAAAATAATGTATGTGTTGCCCTATAGATCGATAACAAAGTCAGTATAACAATAATTAAAAAAATAATAATTAAGGGCTAATTTGGCCTATTTCAAATTTTATTATACGCTGATATAATAATCAGCAGAGATAGTCAAGGGAATGATGTTTATATTTAGTAAAAAAAAAAGATTGAAATATAACAATGAAAATGATTATTAATTACTGATGTTAAATTGTGTAGTTAGGTTGAGATATCCGATATAATTACCTTAAATACAAACTTACTTCGGAAAAGTTATGTATTGGTTCTATAAGTTAAAACAATATTAACACTAATTGTTAATTGTTAACGTGTTGTAAATTTATAAAAAGTGTGATACAAAATCTATTAAAGTCCTGTCTTTATACGTATTATATGTAGACCTTAGTAAATGATATTAATTTCAACAAGCTGTTGTTAAGAAAAATGAGTCTACACAAACTTTTTTTTACTCACAATTTTTTTTTAGCTTTAATCAGGTCCTTGTGTTTTTATTTCTGTGTTTTCCTGATTTTTTTTACTCATAATTTTGCCTTTGATGTTAATAATTTTTTTTGTGTGTTCCCATATCCCATATAAATTGCGCCACCGACTATAATGTGTATAATTCTGACAGCATTTTAGGCTTCCATGTGTCGCAGGCATCGCCTAGTTTGCAGTCTTAAGTAAGGCATAAACCGTGTACATGTTTCTGGAAATAAAATATTTGTATTAATTTTACCCAACCAAATCGATAACGAAAGATCGACTAAAAGTACTAGTATTTAAACATGAACTACTGAACCTAAACAATGTTTCACGCAGTAACATTAACATATAAAGTGATTGATTGCAATGAACTTTTTAGGAAGGGTCATTTGTTACCTCTTGCCAAACGACGATAAATAGCTGATATTACACATCTTTTTTTATTGCATAAGGGGTAGGCGTGTCACCTGACCTATGGACACACCCAGCACTAAAAGAATCGCAGGTGCGTTGCCGGCCTTTATAGGAAGGACTGGCTCTCTAGTGCAACTGCCGGAACGCACCAATTGGTATTTGGCGGCAAATTTTCAACTTGAGGGTAGTAGCTAGCTAGGTGGGTATTGGAAAAGCCCTGCCACTATGCTATGGTTTCCTCACGATGTTTTCCTTCACCGAAAGCTCAAGCACATTGTTGGTGCTTGGATTCAAACACACGTCCCATGACGCGGAGCTCTTACACGCTACCACTGAGTTATCATCTGCTCAAAATTGCGACAAATGACGTTGATTCTCCCAAACTTCTTTCGAAATTACGTATTACTTTTCCGGCCAAGTATCTACGTACAAATCTCCTCCAATCGCTGACCACCATTTCTGTTAATTACCGGGAAAAAACATTTTTATGGGTTCCTAGTCACTCTACCAGTGGTGTGAGCAAGATTAGTGATTTAGATTTTTCCAATATTAATATTAATAAGGCAACAACTTCCTTAAGTAGTTTCTTTAATAATGGCGGTTGTAAGTAATTATAAACTCTGTATTTATTTATTTTTAATTTTATATTACTACATAGTAATATTTTATAACGATTTCATTTTTAATTTGTTACTTATCGGCGAGGACTAGTGAATGTTTTTTTTATTTCTAATGTAATTGTTAACTAACGTAAGATACAGCTGTTAATCTTCAAGCAGATAAATAAATAAAACTTACGATAAATAGCATTTTAATGCATACGTTACAAGGTTCGTTTATCAAACATACTACTATGCCACGAGCTGCGGGAATTAGGTCAAAGCGACGGAAGTAAGAGACAGTCGCACCAGTAAATACCGCACTTTGTGGTGCCACCGGTGTCATAGCGTACGTTTGTACGCGGATATGTGCTTAGCTTTTACATACGTGCATTTCAAATAGAGAACCTAATCTCTCTCTGAAAACGTTTACATTGTCAACAGTAACAATTTACATACATATTTCCGGTTTTGATATTATAAAGGACCCATGATTTTACGTATTTATAAAAATAATATGACATCCATCGATAATTATGTTATAGAGCCGATAAGTGCGTTTGTTTCAACGCGCTAATCTTAAAAACTTCCTGTGGGATTTAAAGAAAAATATTTTTGTATTTGATAGAACAATCATTGAGTAAACCTTAAGGCTATATAACATCACTGGCACTAATAGGAATAAAGCTGTATAGAAAACAGATACAGAAGCGGGCAGAACTTAGTAAACAATGTTTTATTTGGCAATTATTAACAAGCTTTAACTTTATCAATAATAAAAAAATGAAATAGTATATAGTTCGTTTTCTTCATTATAGTTCACACTCTAAAACCAGACCCAATCACGACAACACTAAGGTTCTGTAGATTCTTCTTTATTATTTACATTTGAAAGAAATTCTTAAAAAAAAAAATCATATTGTGGTAGGGCTTTTTCTAATGTCCATCTAGCTAGCTACCACACTAAGTTGAAATTCTGCCGCCAATATTTATGTTCCGGCAATTGCACTTGAGAGCCAGTTCTTCCACTAGGCTTAGCGTGTCTACCATCTTGAACTAATCGTCATCTAACGTCATATGATATTGTGGTCATAATGTCTTAACAAAATCATAAATGTGTATTCGATGTTATGCAACAGTAAAACTCACAGTCTGTTCACTAAAACAAATGCGATTATAATATGTCGTTTTATTCCGATAAATCACAAATGTAAACATGATCATTGACATGAGGCTTTACTACGATGTGGACGCGATTATGGGCTTCCCGGAATAGAAGTTTAACGGATTGTTTGCATACAACTTTGTTCGGATAGAGTTTCAAAGGGGAAACACATTAAATGTATTCCAGATTTTTTGCAAATGTTTGTATTAACCATGCTCATAATAACTATAGAAACATTTAAAAAAACTATTTTCATTTTTATTTCAGTTCATTATCAAACCACAGCTTTTTCCAAATACCAATATTTATTGTATCTAAAAATAGCAGATAAAACAAAAGTTTGGATAATTCAAATTTGCGTGCCTCATATCTTTTATTTTTTAAGAAAAAATACAGCCTTACCATTGACTTAATAAAATAAGTCAATCAATAATTTATTATTTTGTTAATTCTATATTTTTAAGCTAATACTATTTATTCTTTTTAACAAATCTTCGTAGATAGTATTAACTAGAGAGTCTCTATCATGTTGAAGCACTAACCTCTTTATTATGAAATAACGTTCGACTTGGCTGTATGGTATCTTCGACTTTTCCTTGAAAATAAAAAAAAAGTTGACGATACCAAATATTTGTAAATGTAATAAATTCAAAAGAGAGACATGCGAAATAAAATATTTAATTATTATTAAACTACTGGTATTGATATAAAATAGATAACTGGTTGATGTTATTCGAAAAATAATAAACGAAATCTGGTCTCGATACGTCAATCTGAAGCGATGGTAGCTTAGTAGTAGTGTGTCGGAACGCCGCGTCATGGGACGTGAGTTCGAATCCAACCAACTACAATGAGCTTTAGCTTTCAGTGAAGGAAAACATCGTGAGGAAGCCATAGCATAGTGGTAGGGCTTTTTCTAATGTCCGCCTGGCTAGTAACCACCCTAAAGTTGAAAATCTGCCGCCAAATACCAATAGGCGTGTTCCGACAGTTGCACTTGAGAGCTAGTCCTTCTACAGGTTTAGCGTGTCAACAAACTTGGGCCGTATCGTCACTTAAGATCAGATGAGATTATGGCCATAACGCTAACCTTAAATATATAAAAAAATCTTTTGAGAGTTTTCGTGACCAAGCGTGTCCACCATCCTGGGCTACATGGTCACTTAACATCAAGTGATCTTATGACCTAACGATAAAGTATAAAAAAAACCTGAGTTTTTGCACTATTGTATGGAATTATTCATATTCTAATAGACTTTTCGTAGCGATTAACTTTTAGTATATCATATTTTGGGGACCAGCCAGTGTAAATCCAGCAGCTGAGGTATGACAGTAATAGGACAGTAATCCGAGGATGGTTTGATCTTTAGATGGTCGCTGTTGGTCTTGGATTGTAATGGCTTACCATCTGGTACAGTACACTCAGATTGCCCGGCTACGTTGAAAAATAAACATACAGACAACATTTTTTCAATGATATTCCTTTAATTGTTATAGATAGATGATATAGCGTGCTCTAGGCAGCGCCCATGAAGCTGTCAGTTATGTTAACTCACGACTGAAAATACTTTGCGAACGAAGAATTATTGTAGGCGAGAAATTGTATGTCGGAAATAGAATGTCAAGATGGAAATTAATCAGCTGATTGACTCTAAATATTCCTTATTTTATCTCTATCTATTTTCTTATTTTTTAAATGCTATATAAAGTTCATTTGATTGTTCTTTCGAAAATAAGAAGTTCAATTCCGTTTAGCTACTTCCGTCTTAGAAAGTCAGTTTTCATTGGACAGTATAATAAGATATTCATTTGTTCTTTTTAATGTTTGTTAAACGCGAAAACGCAGATGTCGCCGTAGACTTCCGGGACTTCTGGACAAAGCCTTGGTGATACGTCTTGCTTGGAATATTGAGAGAATGATTCTTCAAAGTTGGTCATAGCAAGACATGGACTGAAGGACTTGTCTATGACCGTGTGTAGATCTGCGATTATTTGTTAAGTATACTTGCACTAGATAGATTATTCAAGGACTATTGTGAAGTGTTCCAATTGTAACAAACCGTGAAAGTTTTGTGCTTCGTTTTACTTCGTCCTGATAACCTGGTAGCGGCCATAAATAATCATGGATAGTGAAAATAATGAACACGTGATTTCACACCCTACCACGCCTGATGCGGCATATATTATAAAAAGCGAATATTTTTAACATATAATCATTTGTTTGTAGCTGTTGAACGAGTTTTTTATATGCGCTATTAAATAGTATTGCAATGTATCACGATGTATTGTTGCTTTCCAAACGTATGTGTATATGTTATTTTATATATTACTAATGACCTGTGAAGTCTTAAATATATTTACGTAGAAAAAAAAAAACATAGGACGTACTTATGTTTTAAATAATAATGAATAGACGCCCGTTAAACTTATATTTCTACCATTCTATTTTGTCAGTTATCATGTTTGTATTCACACCTTCTGTATACATTATTTCTGACATAGTCCATTCGTATTTTCTTCAACGTTACGATACTACATCTAACCACTCTCATACTTAACATGCTTCTAGTTATATGGTTTATGTCTTTGATCATAACGTGCCCATATTGCCCTAATATATTACTTATCAGCTTCTCTGTCACTGGAGCTAATTTCAAGCTTCTTCGAACATGTTACATAATTCCAATTCTTTTCCACTCTAGGTACTCTCCACATCCATTTTAACATTTGCATCTCTGCTTGGTGTTATTTTTTTATCCGTCTTTTTTGTTCCTAAACATTCAGATTCATATAGTAGGACAGGTATAATATACTACGGTTTTACAATTTTGTCCAACATGTTTTAGATACATTCGTATATCACAGATGATCCCTTGTCTTTTTATCTAACCTAACTTTTGTTACATACCACGTCTACTGCTTATTAGTATGGAAACTTAATAATACTACATACTTGAAATTAATGAGATGGAGGGTAGTTGACAACACAGATTACTATATAAGTGCGATGCAATTATATAGTAATCTAAAACCAAACGAAACATACAAAACTACTTAGTTGTCATTGTTTCATATTTAACTTAAATTTCTATAATTCGTAGTGCCACTATAAGGTTAAAAGATGTACATGATAAACAGTGTTACTATATTATGACGATGAGCAAATATCGCAGCTATATACTCGTTATATTCACCGGTTGATTCTCAACGCCACATACCGATGTAAACCACCAAAACTTACCCACGTGTAGGCATCTCTACTGTTATCGGGAACACGTACAAATATGTTTCCAACAGGCATCATATTTCTTTCGTACTTCGCCTCTGAATTCGCCCGTCCTAAACTTCATAATAGCCGCCTCGGGGTCGTAATTTAATAAAGTTATTTGATTTACAATGCCCACCGTTTATATAAATTTATACGCGATAACTGCCGTGTTATCCGACGAAATAAAGGTTTTTATTGTATCAACTCGCGCCGCGTTTCGGCTTCATGAATAAAATGGGAAACGATGTAATGTAACCGACCGGAAAATAAAAGAATTTGTCAAAGGTGTTGTTAGTATACGGCGCTGTGTGGAAATTGCTCAATCATTTACAATCCAAGGCTGTTTCGGAGACGTTCGCACTTTATTTATTTTTATTTTCTTTAACTTTGACTTATATTCGTGTTAATCTTCTATTATAGATATCCAGCTTAATTAGGTGTTGACAGTGTTTATTTTAAACTAGCAACCTGGATCAGATTCGCACGGCTATTTGTATGGATCACAAAAATGGACATATAGAATAGATATATGTAACAGGAATAATTCCGTAATACTATTTTTTTATTTACCTCTATCGTGGCTCACACCAAGCTTTACTCTGAACAATTTGTTTCAACTTTTTCAACAATAGTCAACTTAAAAGAATCATAAGTCATTCGGTCTATTGATGAAAACTGTATAAAAGACAGACGGGATAAATGGACTATGATGGACGTTGTTGTTGGTCCATCTGGATGTATCTGATCTGGAATACGGTACGTTTCGCGCGGAAATTTTTTCCTCGCACGACTGCCTTATGGAACCTACTTCCGTAGACGATGTTTTCGGACCGATTCGACATGGGGACCTTCAAGAAGAAAGTTTACTTTTACCTTAGATGTCGGCAGCCTACCTGCGTTTCCTCTGGTGTTTTGGGTGTCTATGGGCCGCGGTGATCACTTACCATCAGGTGACACGCTAGCTCGTTTGCTCCCTATTCAATAAAATTGAAAATGTTATGGAATCCATTAAAAAATAATTAAAACGAGACTTTGTTTTTATCTAGATGTAGACCATTGACAAGTCATTATGATTTCAGGAGTAATTTCTTGATATATATTCATATAATTATCATGAAATATTGTCCAGTGTTCGGTTATATCTCTGTATCAAACCACAACTAAAATCACGTTGAAGCATTCGAGCAATTACTCCGAAAATCCTGGTAACAGATGCGTCTTCTCCCACTATCTCAACTTTGTTGCACTGCACAATTAATTGCTCGTGTTATATATAATATCACATTTAAAATAAATGTACAATTACAATTAAGATATTTTGATTTCTGATCCACGATCAGCTGGTATGCATCCAGTAATTAAGAGGGTTGTTAGATAACTGTATCCAACTGGACTCTTCCACCATGACTGTGAACTCTTTTCGTTTATTGCGTTTGACATCAGATAGATGAAGAAACTATTTGAATCGATGATAGCTCAGTTGGTAGTGTGTATGGACGCCGCGTCAATGGGCGTGAATTCGAATCCACCTCCAATTAGTTTGAGCTTTCGGGGTAAGTATATATATCGTAATGAAACCAAGCATGGTGGCACGGCTTTTTCTAATGCCTACCTGGCTAGCTACCACCCTTAAGTTGGAAATCTGCCTCCAAATATCTATAGGTATGTTCCCGTAGTTGAAGTTAAAAGTCAGTCTCTCCAATTCACTGTTGACAATAAAGACGTCAAGTTTTTTCACTTTGTTCTTTGACGCTTTGTTCACGTGACTGTGTTGAGATATGTAGTCGCTTTACTGTCTAGAATGTTATCTCACACATTTTTGAAACGAACTTCCTTATCGCTCGGATGGAGGCTAGACAAATCAAAATGTAAGATTTTTCCATCACCAGCATTTTTTGTGTGTTCTATATTGCACTATAGTTCTATAATGTAGACAGTTATGCATACCGCGTATACTGTTAACTGTGCCCAGTCATAAGTGCGCGCTTATTGGTTTAAGACTACCAATAAATTCTCAACGGCTGCGCAGGTATAGATTGTGCGAGTCATACCGTCTTGGCTGATTTGTAGGGTATTATATGTGTTGGATGATTGAATGATGTACAATAAAATGTTTGTTTAAAAAACTACAAAAACTATATCAACTATGCAATATTCTACCTTTCCTTCAATTCGTTAGTTAACGCAGAGACGTTTCATTGAATTGCTCTCAGACGCTAGTATTTCATTTATTTGTATTTGTTAATCAATAATAATATACTACGTAAGGAAATTCGTTTCAACCGACTTTTCCTCGACATGTACAATTTTTTTGCTTCCTCTTAATACTAATAATTGAAAAAAAAAACGACTTTGTAATGTGCAATTATTGGATAAAAAAAACCACGTTGATAAGAGAACTGCTCCAAAACATCTACCATCGATCGTAGCTATGTAGCTATGTTCAAATGTATAGATAGAGGTTACGTTACAATGAATTTAGATTTATAATGTGATCAACACGTCCAAAGCTGAGGGCGGTTGCTAATAATTGTATAGATGAAAACCTTATTGCGTCAACGTCGCTTGTTTTCCACAACGAACGTCCGCAGCTTTCGCGCTCCTGTCAGCGGCAGAGGTTCGTTGGTCCATTTTTTTTTCTAAATTGTTTACATGAGTATTCACCGTGTTTACATAAAACGGCTGTGGGGCTTGATTAAAAAGGGCGTTGTGACTGGGATCGCTTGCAAGTATGTTAATTATGAGGGATATATTTTTTATAATATTTGGTAGAGTGGAGTTTATTAGCATAATCGAGGGAGAATATTTTATTCTACGATCTTTTTTATACTTGGCAGTTTTCAGCGATCTAACTTAATTCTAAAGAGTGACTAAAGATATATGAACTTCATTAGGTACAGCGAAATTAACATGTTGGACTTAATTTCTGATGAAATAAAGACTAAATTTTTATAAAAGATAAAAGAAAAAAGTGACATAAGACGAGCCTATCATTCATGTAATTGACATTATTTAGTAGACTAGCACTGATTTGAAATTCGAAGTATCTCTCTTAAGGATTATCGAATAGGCAAGTTATTAGATGCTTTCTCTCTCGAGAGTCATCGTTATTTGTATAAAATACGATTTTCATACCTAAATATTTCTTATAAAGGCATTATTAAAAAAACTAATAAAGGCAAATCTTACAGAATTAGGTATCTTAACACTGCCCTGTAAGCACATTTTTGACAAAAACTTGGGAAATCTGGATTTCATAAAACTGATCACACCCTATTTCAGACTCGATAAAACCAGTAACTATTTTTAGTAAATAGTGTTACGTTATAATACAAAGTCCCAAAGCCCATAAACGATTTGCCGGACAGTCAGTTCAAGCAGGTTTTGATGTCAAAATGCTATTATAGAGTGGATTAATATATTAATGATAGCTATGTCTGGAATTAACAACCCTTTCTGTGCATCCGCTAGAAACTATTGTAAATTCATTTTTCTTTGTTTAAATATGTACCCACCTAAAAGTGATAATATGACCAGATCGAGTTTCTTGTCGGTTCTTCTTTATGACTGGGTTATTTTATAAACCGGTGATAGTTTTGACGTTCATAAACGCCTTCTCAGTATCTACATGATTGAATAAAGTTGTTTTTATGGAATAGGGACCAACGAGCAAGTTGATGGTAAGTGATCACCACCGCCCATGGGTACCCACAACACCAGAGGTGCCGGCCTTTATAGGAGAGACTGGCTCTCAAGTGCGACTGCCGGAACACACCTAATGCTATTTGGTGCAGATTTTCAACTTAAGGGTGGTAGCTAGCTAGGCGGTCATTAGAAAAAGCCCTACCACCATGAAAATATTTTAATTCGATTTGATGTATACATAAATTATTCAGGTAAAAAGAATACAACTTCATACCCCGATTTAATTAAATCCATAAATACGGATAAAACTGGTAGTAGTATAACCTGACTGAATATTCCGGTTTGAAACCACTGATATGTATCTTATTTCATAACATCTGGATGAGCCATCTTCGCTCGATGTTTTACAAAATATCAAAATACGTATTCAGGTAATCACCGAATAAACGACGTTGATAAAATTTCATTACAAATCGATACAATGATTTCCGAGAACCGAACCCAATGGCAACTACATAGTAATAGTATTAAATAAAACTCATAGTAGAAAGTGCGCACAGGAAATTTAAGAGTACTCTTTTGTTTCTTATAATTAACCCATTCGTTTAAAAATGATGTAATTTTTAATTATTGTTTAGTGTCATTTATTACTACATTTGAATGATTTTAATATAGTTCATAGATTTAACGTTATGGTCACAATCTCACCTAATGTTAAGTAACAATGTGGCCCAGGACGGTAGACATGATAAGCCTAGTGGAGGCACTGGCTTTCAAGTGCAACTTCCCCAAAATGAGGGTGGCAACTAACCAGGCGAGCATTTGAAAGAGCCCTACCACCATGATACGGTTTCATTACGATGTTTTCCTTCACCGAAATCTCAAGCTTAATGCAGATGGATTCAACCTCACGTCCATTGACGTGGTGTCCGTATATTCTATCAGCTGAGCTATAATCAGTTCGCATAGATTTTGAGAAAGTACTATATTTATTATTTGTCTTATAACTGCTAACTCAGCTTACGTGTTGTATGCATTTTTGTATAACATTTTTTTCTGAATAAAAGCTTATTCAATTTAAGGAATCATTCTAAATCATCGATGTAAAATCCGCTAAGATCTTACGATGTCTTCTCTAGTATTTGTGAATCCATGATTAATAACCGTGGGGCAAAAATAATTCCCCCTTATGATGTACTCGCGCTGCTTTTAATTAAATGAACCACTAAGCCTTTTCAGCCGCTGCTCGCCGTCAATTTATTCGGCCCGTGTAGTCAATTCACTTAATTAAATGTGACATCGTCCTTTATTCGTGTATTTAGAGTATGTAACACATGCATGTAGTTTCACTCATTATTACATCTCATACATACATGAAGAATATGATTTTTATAATAAACCTGTAACTGAGCCAAATCGGTGCACGATTTTGTATAAATTATAATTTATTTCATAGTGTGACCTAGCTGTGACCGCGACTCAGTTCGCGTGGAACTAAAATTTAATTTAATAATTTTCATTAAAAAAATGCTATATCGCTTGTGTTACTCAGGGCTAATGTAGGATTTTAATTGTGAAATAAATATTTAAATCGGTCAAGCAGTTCTTAAGTTTATTGGTTATAAACAAAAATACAAATTTTTCATCAATTGTAATATAAGTATAGACAGGTTTAGCAATATGGCCACAATCTCTTGTGTTGTTATATGACGATGTAGGCCAAGATGGTGGTCACACTAAGCCTAGTGGAGGAACAAGCTTAAGTGCAACTACCGGAACACAGCTATGGTTATTTCGCGGCAGATTTCCAACTAGAAAGTGGTAGTTATCAAGGCGGGCTAAAAATTGGAATGTACTTTAGTGTCGATATAGATTTTTATGAAATTAGACGCGAAGATATCAAATGTAATGGATCAATAAATATGATACTTATTATCATGAAATCATGACAAACTGGTCACTCCATATTTAAGACTCAGTAAAAACAGTAAAAGTTTTTAGGTGATAGTGTTACGTTTTATAACATAGTCCCAAAGCATATTATAGATTTACCGGGGAATTCAAGCACCATGTCAAGCGGGTTTTGAGTTCAACAGGTTATTACGGAGTGGATCAATATGTGCACTATGTTGATTTCTGCAATTGACATCCCTCTCTATGCATTCGCTAAAACCATTTAAATATCTAAGTATATGTACCTACCTATAAGAAGAAACGACCACATCAAATTTCTTGCCGGTTTTCCTCGATGTCTGTGTTATTCTCCGAACCGGTGGTAGTTTTGACTTTCATAAGCGCCTACTAAGGCCTAATTTAATAAAAAGAATTTGGTTGATTTGATTTTATTGATCACTCTGAAAACGAAATAATTTTCTAATAAATAACCATCTTGAAAGTATTTTCTCATTTCAACTAGAAACATGAGATATGATCGAATTTTCAGCTGTTTAATATTATTTACGGTTTTGAGTAGTGCCAGTTATTATTACCATTTCATCTATAATCTAACCACAGTAATCTGTTAAAAGAAATTCAGCGCTGACGGATTTTCCCGAATTACTAGCCGGCTATAAACACGCCGAATGTTCCGAGGAGAAAAAAAAACGAAATGACGAAACATGTTTTGGCAGTCTCTCTAAATATTTTGATAGATCGATTCGAAGAGAAAAAAAATGGAACTTTGAAATCAGGTCAGTTAAGACAAATTGCTATTGACGCAACTAAATAATACGAGTATAGCATATTTTTATAGTATCGTAGCAAAGCGATATCATTGTAACCTGATATTAGATGATACGAATAATACATTCCAAGAATACAACGTTGATCATCGAGAAATCGGATATCTGTTGAAAGTAATCACTGTCATGTCAGCCAGCAAGAGCCTAAGTTTTTATACTTAAAGTTTAGCGTTATGGTCATAATCTCACCTGATCTTAAATGACAATACGGCCCAAGTTGGTACACACGCTATACCTGTGGAGGAACTGGCTTTCAACTGCAACTGCCGGAACACACCTATTGGTATTTGGCAGTAGGTTTTCAACTTAAGGGTGGTAGACAGCCAGGCGGGCATTCGATAAAATCCTACCACCAGGCTATGGTTTCCTCATGATGTTTTCCTTCACCGAAAGCTCAAGCTTATTATAGGTGGATTCGAACTCACGTCCCATAACATGGCGTTAGGTATCATCGCTTCACTTTTGAAGTCTGCTATAGAATGCACACACTGTAGACAGGTTACAACACAAGACAAAAAAAATAAAAATAGACAAATATAAAAGAACATCATTACATAAAATAAGAAACTAACAAACAGAACTGTGATGAATTATACAATACAAAAAAGATGACAGATAAATCCAAGTACACGATACTAACATTATTATAACTATACAATCAATATTAAGTTGACTAAGTAAACAGTACAATAAAACCGATATATATCGAGAGCCTTGTATCGACCTTTGACCGACTACCAAAATTTTTTTGTATGTAGTCGTTGTTTTGGGAATATATTAGTATAGTATTGATTCAGTACTTGTAATTATTAAAAAAAACTTGTTGTTAAGGCTCTAACAGGTAATAAATACTTGTGTCCGGAATTTATTAAAAGATTATTTTCGTTAAGAGGTTTTTAAGACTGACATTACAAATGTTGCCGTCCTTTGTCTAAAGATATTTATAAGAAACTGCAAATGAAATTTGTTGATGAAACTTTTATACGCCACATAATCGCTTTATGACCACATATAACATTTTCAATTTTAAAAGAAAACCCATTTAAGGTCTTTACGTCTCTTTTTACAAAAGTTTCGAATTTCTTATATTTTATGACTTGTTTACACCCTTAGGGGTTGATATTTTATAAGTTTTATTTGAGAGTATTGTAAAGTGTACTTGTATGGACGTGACTTTCTTTGATAACATTTTTATTTGATTAGAACTTAATTTTCAACGTTCCATTTTTATCATTATAAGAAACTCATAAAAAGAAACGATAGTGCTAAATTATTTATTCTGTCTACACTGGTTTGAATTATTCATTTCTGCGTATCGAAACTACAAAGTGACAAGACCACATTTAGTTTTAGAGGATAAAAACTAAGAGGCTAGATTTTTATTTGCTTTATTGATTTATAGTTAAGGCTTCAACTTCACCTGATGTTAAATGACGATGTGGCCCAAGGTGGAGGATCCGCTAGACCTGTACGGCGACTGACTCTCAAGTGTAAGTGGCAGAATAAACCTATAGGTATTTGGCGGTAAATTATCTGCTTGAGGATGGTTGCTAGCCAGGTGGAAATTAGAATCATGTTTTCCTTTACCGAAAGCTCAGGCATAGATTCGAACTCACGTCTATTGACGTGGCGTCCGTACACATTCCAATTCAAGCCATTATTGCTGCAAAACAAACTAGATTATTTACTAGCAAGTTTTGAACATGTATGAATCTTTGTTCAATTTATACTAATGTGAGTAATACAAAAAATTTTACTCATGTTTAAAAAAAACCTTTACGAAGTTAGGAACAGCTTCTAGTATATTATTTTTTCTTAATAATATACCGGCTGTACATTTGTAAGATCCCTTCATTATTATCTCAATGGTCGACTTGCTTTACAAAAAACTATTTCAGACAAACTTATCGTAGGCGGAATGAATGAGTCCTACGCAATTTTTAAGGTCATCTCGACTTCATGTATTACTGTTTTGGGGTCAAATAATATACGTATGGAAATAGATACAAAAGATCGATAATAAAAATGATACGACGAGAAAATAACTATGTAGTAGTGTAAAATAATAATCTAATCAATGGTCCAATACTACGCTTGAAAACTAATTTTAAAACATTAATTAAGTCAGCTCCAATTAATTAAACCAATCCATAAATATCAGCTCTATGTTGATACTTATTTATACTTTACAGGTTTAGGCGTTGGGTTATAGTCTGACCCACTTTAAGACGTAGATATGGTTCAAGATAGTGAACTCGCTCGACCTAGGGAAAGGCCTAACTCTCATATTCTACCGAAATACACTTAAAGGTAATTTGGTGACAGATGTTTAACCTGAGCGTGGTAGCTAGTTAGACGGTCATTAGAAAATACCCTACCATCATGCCATGGTTTTATCATGATTTTGTCTTCATTAACAGTACAGTCTCATTCCAGGGATTCAAACTAACGTCCATTTACATCAAGTCCGTAAATACTAATGGCCTAGAAGGGCGAAAGTTAAATCGCAGCTATTTATTATAACAATACGTAATTACCAGTATAATTTAGAATCTCGGTTCGAGGGTGGTAAATCTGAAAAGCCAGCAAAACCACTATACATAAATAACACTGATAGTCACCCGAAACCGACGTAACATTTGATTCGGGTCTGGGAGACAAATTACATTTAAACTAAATATATATATGTGATTTTTAATACAGCATTGGAATTTCTGGAAAACATATGTTATTTCTCTTTGTAATGGCCTTAAAATATTAGGGGCTATCCTTAATGCTCCGTCTGAATTTGTTTGATAGTATAGTTTGGTTTTTTATCATTTAGCGTTATTTTACGGATGTCTGGCTCCAAATACTTTGTTCTGTTCTTTATCAATAACTTAAACGCATCACCATTTATCATTTAAAAGTTCTCTTTAAGATTTAAGAATACTTATTGTCTCTTCCATTAGCAGATAATCAAATTCTTATTAGTAACAACAATAGGTGCTTGATCTCCAATTCCAAGTTTGTCTCTTTTACAGTCAGTTGCAAGGGAGTCGACATTAGCTCTCCATTAGTTAATCTTCCATTAAAATTAATGCTCTCATTAGTTTTATGTGTGTCGCGTAAAGTTTTGTATAAGCCCTTTACGTGTTCATTTACTAATGATATCATTAAGAAAGAAAGAGTAACTGATTTTAAAAAGAGCGAATGGTTGCATTGTGTTCTATACATTATTGAGAGTATGTATTTCAGTTCTATTAGAACAAAACGCATTTCCTTTTGAGTTTTTAGTAGTTAGGGTCTAAAATTTGTATCATTTTATTTAGAATTCATTGCTCTGTTTCTTTTGGGGAACTAAATTCAGACACAAATTCTGTATCATCATATTTTTACATATAACAAATTAGTAAAATAAACACTAAATAACACGAAAAATGCATTTTGTTTCCTTAATGGAAGACTAATGAACCAATTACGAGCCTTTAAAATTTAACAAATGAAGTGTAAAAAGTTTCTTCAACGCAAAACCGAACAAAGGACACGTTTGACAAAATGAAAATTAAATTTAATAGGTTATTCCTGTTAAATGGAAGTTCTTGCAATGCACATAAGTGTTTAATGGAGGATTAAAATTATAATGGCAGCGTTAAGAGTTAAGAAAATTTCTTGCGACTAATTGTTAAACTTCAGCTTTTATTAAAGTTGACCTCAGGCGGAAACCTCAATATTCAAAGTAAAAGTTTTCTTGATCTGCTAATGAAGTGTGATTAATAGAAATGAAACACTAGGAAGGGTTATTGAATAAATTTATCTTCTAAACTTTTTAATACAGATTGTGTATACAAACAGATTAAAAGAAGCATGAAATCAGGATTATCTAATTATTTCAAAATAAACGACGTTTTTTGGAATTAAGAAAGTGCTACATTATCTCAAGAACACATTTTTTATCCGATGTGACGTACTGAAAATGACTTGTGGTGCCGGAACAAGGACGATGACTGAGGAAGCTGTACGCGAAATGTATCACACAGCAAGGAGTAAACCGCTCTATATTAGGCTTCACCTTGAGTGACAGAGTTAGAAGTGTATATATCTGCAATATCACTGATGTAGTAGAAATTTGCGTTGGTCTACTTAAACTTAAGGGACTTGGGCAGATGATAACGTCAGTTAATAATATGTAATGGCCCATATAATAAATATTTAACGGAATGGTAATTGAGAAATATTAAACAGATTGGTAAGATAAATCTACGATTTTGGAATTTCTATCGGCAAAAGTACGAATGAACTGAAAATAAATGCTTAGAGTGGGAAAAAATAACGCTGTCTATGATTATTAAAGATCTTTCTTTTGTTTTTAAATAAATTTACCTAGGTGCTGGAATAACAACTGGAACTAAAATGATGCGTAATAAATGTTACGTACGTGTCTTTGACCACGCAATGGAATGAGATTCGCATAGCTAATGTTATTTATATCTTGTTAAGAATAATATTTACGTCTCAGTAAATAGAATAGAATCAGTAAAGTTGGTGCCGTTAAATAAGTGGTTATAGAGCTTTTAAACATCATCTTAGATTTTCCGAATGTATTTTTTTTAAGCTTCTTTAGTTTATATTGTCAGTAATGTATTTGTTTGATTTATTTTTATTAATTAGTTTACAATACTTCTGACAATGACTCCAACATACATTATTATCGAAATCCTTATAATACGATAAATAGTTTTTATAGTAACATTTTAATTATCGAAGTGAAAACGTTGGGTACTTTAGGGATGAAAAGTAGATACTGAACTCGCGTGACCGTCACGCACATATTCCTAATACATAGATATCTATGTGTGTATATACCAATATGTGAGTTTAACCAAGGAGTTCTTACTTCTGACTTGCAGTCCTACGACTGACAGTTTTTTTTAATTACGTGAATTAATTATTATAATGAACCTTTAATTTAAAGAGAAGATGTATAAAAATAATACAATAAATTTGAAATTAAAAACTTTAATGAAAATAAATACTAGTAATATAATATATAACAAAATTTTAATGAACTAATATTTCAGTTTATAATCTTACGTCGCAATAATTATAGTATCCATGGTTTTGTAATGAAGTTTTCCTTCGCTGAAAGCTCCAGTTCTTTGCAGATGGATTGTGGATTCGAACTCACTTCCACTAATGCAGCATCCGTAGACACTACCAAATAAGCAATCATCGCTTCATATCATGTTACGAATCATGTTTACAACTGAACAACATCCACAACAAATAGTAATAACGAACCACAAAGCTGAAATAGATCCGAGGGCAATTTAGTCACCCCTTATTGGAAGCTAAATTGACATAATCAAACGCTTTTGACGATTCAACTACTCTCGCCAATTGTCCGTCTATTGAGGACTTCGAGGACCGTTAATGTAGCCTTTTATATAATTATATAGATCTCACTAGAGAATATCCACGCCTTGTTCTTCGACGGGTATAAAATACCAAAAATTGCATCTGTTTACTTTGTCGATTATAATACCAAATTGTTTTATTCCTCAGAAATAGTACATTTTCCGAATGAATGCTTATCTTTTTCTGTGTCAAAGACAACGTATATACAAAATTTCTTGATATTCGTTTCAGTAGATTGTGAGTGATAGCATAACAAATGAACAAACAAATTCACATTTTCCTTCGGAGTTATAATATTAGATAGGGTTAAAGATGTATACATTTATTGCCAATGTATTGTTTTTATCTATTTTTTATTATGTGTTTTATAATAATGTACCATCTATAATTTAGTAGCCACATAAGATGTTAGTATACTGTGCTATTTGTTCTAAAACTTTTTTTTTATGGAATTGGGGACAAATCAGCAAGCATGTCAGCTGATGGTCTGTGATCACCACCGCCCATGGATACCCACAACACTAAAGGAATCGCAGGTGCGTTGCAGGCCTTTATTAGAGGGACTGGCTCTCAAGTGCAACTGCCGGAACACACCTAATCGTATTTGGCGGCAGATTTTCAACTTGTGGGTGGTAGCTAGACAGGCAGGCATTAGAAAAAGCCCTACCTCCATGCTGTGCTTTCCTCACGATGTTTTCCTTCATTGAAAGCTCAAGTTCATTGTAGGTGGATGGATTCGAACTCACGACCCATGACGTGGCGTTCCCACACGCTACCACTGAGCTACCATCGCTTCAATAAACTAATAAATTAATAATCCAGATAGATATGACGCACAAAAACCTAATATCTGAATAAAATTTACCATTCTCTTTATATTCTAAAGGATTGTAAGAATCTATAAAAAAAATATACAAATCGTTAAAGCCTTTTCCAACATACATGAAATATATATATGTATAAGAATTCTTCTTTTAGTAGTATTACATTAGATTATATAACTATATAATTATGTTAGTTGATTATAGCAACCTTGTCCCTGTTTTCCTCATTAACCCCGTCTGATCGTAAAATCCGTTTATAGTATTGTCTAAGTAGTGAGTAAGTCAAGAGGTCAAGTGATTTTTCAGATGTAATGATAAGTGAATTGGTATTAAATCAGACCAATTCAGATAAGACTGTTTCACTCAATTCAGAATGCTATTCCGCAGCTATATTACATGTATATTTAAGGAAAATACAATTATTTTTGTAAATCAAATAATAATACATCGTGTTATATTGAGGGCAGGTATTACTTACATTATTCTGTACATTACCAATACAATAATAAAGTAGGTAATACCTGTTTTAAACATAACACAATATAGTACGAATTTGACGCACAACTACGTCAAAATTACTACTGAACTTATTGGAATGAGACTATTTTTTTATGGAATAGATGACAAACGAGCAAGCTTATTACCTGATGGTAAGTGATCACCGCCGCCCATGGACGCCCACAATACCAGAGGAATGGCAGTTGCGATGCAGGCCTTTATAGAAGGGACTGACTCTCAAGTGCCACTACCGGAACACACCTAATGATATTTGGAGGCAAACTTTCAACTTGAAGATTGTAGCTAGCCAGGTGGGCATTAGAAATATGCCACCATGCCGTAAAACATATTACTAAACTGTCTAATAAGACGGCTCTTGGTTACTTGTTGGATTCCCTTATCGCTTTATCATTTTATAGTTACTTTTGGATGTCCAGCGTAGTGGAGGGTTACGCCCTATAATTGATATAATCAAGTCAATATATAAAAATAACTTGGAACATGATGAAATCAGCAATCATAATTTAATTTCCCGGAACATTAAATACGATGACCAAATATTATGATAACCATTCGTTAGCCCCGAACGAGGAAAACACTTGACTAACACAAATACATAATGTGGCGGAAATGAATACGTCATCTAATTGATTTGAAACAGTCCAGTGTTTTGTGAAAATCAGGGGTATTCCTTCCGATCTCTGTAGTCTACACTAAAAACTATATATTAATTAATTGAGTATATACCAATAATCATTTCTGTGTAACATTCATAGTGCCTTTAATTAAGTTTTATGAGTACAGATTTCATTATTAAAGCCCTTTTTTGAGATTAATCGATCAATCCAAATCAGACGAAAAAAATTCAATGTTTCATTCATGATCGTTTAGAATTTTAGACTATCACAGAATTTGGGAAAAATAATCGAAGAGAGATTTATTGACAAGGATAAAGTGAACAAGCTTAGAGACACAGAGGTAATCTTTAATGGGTGCCGAAATATCCGAGCCTACCAATTTCGCAGCAGAATTAACGGCTTAGCGGAAGTTAATAGGATATCAACAGAGTATCGCGAACCAATTTCTTGTTAAGACATCGCAATTAATCTACTAAATAGGCAGTATTTAGAAATATTTTTCGACATCTTGTGTTAGATAATAATCCTATTGTAGAGTTTGTAATATACCAACTGCAACTGGATATTGTAAAATTTAATGTCTATACATCATACAATAGAAGCGTTTTGATATATTGGCCTATGTAGCTATAAAAAAATAACAATATACCTTACAATATACATTTTACATTATTCAAGAAATATCGTACTGATTATATAACTTGTTTTTTTTTCTTCTTTTTCTAAAATATTTTTTCAGTCAGGCTTTTTGTTTCTTCTTTCTTAGGCCACACCGACATTTAATATAAGGTGAGATTGTGGCCATACAGCTAAACCTTAACTACAGACAAGAAGGTAATCCATAATCTCTATAAAGGTGTAAAAATAAACCAATTAACGTTTATTGATAGTAGTAATATATATTATTATACTACCTGCTTTGCTAACGTTAATCAAATTGATTTTGTCGAATCAGTTGATTAAAAAAAAAACATTTTAAATGTAATGATTTCTTATGTTTACGCGAATATTATTCATTGAAATAAAACGAATTTAATCGGATTTTATCGCGGTTATTTATTGATTTTGATCACGACGTTTCGAAAGCTTTTCAGCCTTCGTTGTCACGGGGCGGACTGAGGTGTAGCTTGTCCAGAAAAGTTCATGTTACTGTGTCTACCTTTAATTTAATTTTTATTATTGGTAGTGTTCCGATCTACGCAGAAAGAGCTCACAGTGTCTTGAGGTCTGGCAATTGGTCTTTTGGGCTCCGATTTATTTAAATGTATAATCGGATCCCAGGCTTGTGCTAGGTTCTAAGCATTTTCTCTATTGAAATTTGGATGTTTTTTAATTTCAATAGCCTCACGTATCATCCTAGGTAGGAATCGGTGTTCTTTGGCAAGGATTTGTGGCTTGTCGAATCTAAGATAATGTTTGGAGCCTTCTTCTGAAGTCTGCAGTTGCTGAACATTTAGAAGAAGGCTCCAAACATTATCTTAGATTCGACAAGCCAAAATCAACCAAAATCAAAATCAAAGCCGGGATCAAAATCAATAAATAACCGCGATAAAATCCGTTTAAATTAGTTTTATTTCAACATATTAAATGTATTCCTCTCTTTACCCCATTTCCAGCAACTGTTTTCCCACCTCCAGGTTCTACTCCAGGTTCAAATCTATCTCTATACCAAAATTCATCGTAATCGATTCAGCGGATTAGACGTGAAAGCGTAACAAACTCACTTTCGCATTTATAATATCAGTGAGGATAACGATATATAATACACATATAAATACTTTGTTAGCTTCAAAAACCACTCACTAACAATAAAAATGTCTAAGTCAAGTTTCATCATGTTAATTGTTTTTATAAATAAACTAGATTTTACCGGCGGCTTCGCTCGCGTTAATATCGATTTTGTCAAACAATTCGGACTACGCAATAAAAAATTTCATTCAATGTTTATCCCTCTATTTACTCCACTTTCAATAAAAGTTTCGCGTGAAAAAGTAGCCTATCTCCGTCTCCTGTGTCCTATCTATCTCTGTATCAAAATTCATCACAATTAATTCAGCGGTTTAGGCGTGAAAGCGTAACAAATGAAATCACTTTCGCATTTATAAAATTTGTATGATGATGATGATGATATGACGCTTATATTTTTTTCCATAGAAAAATAATCTTGTCCAGACTGCAGAGAAAGTATAATCGAAAAATATTTGGAACACTTATTTAGCTCTGCTATACTATTGATTACTTTCACTGTCTAGTAAAGCGTGTGTAGTAAAAGCTCTACCACCCTGCTATGGTTTCCTCACGATGTTTTCCTTTACCAAAAGCTCATGCTTATTGTAGGTGGTTGGATTCGAACTCACGTCCCATGACGCTGCGTTCCGACACACAACCACTGAGCTATCATCGCTTCAATATTAATTCCACATTATGAACTCAAACTGTGTATTTATATGAACATAAAATTAACAGTTCTCAAGCACGTAGGTAAATATGTAAGTTAAATTGTTTATTTTGCACCCACGAACACTTAAGCTGAGGTTTTGGAGAATGCTAAAGAGAATCGCTTCTAGGCGCACTTCTTCACTATCTACGGCGCACCAAGGCGCCGCAGCGCACACTTTGGGAATCCCTGTATTAGGAGTTAAGACAGTCAAAATATTTTTTATATTAGGGTACAGCCCTAGGTGCACTAGCCTTTTAAGTTTGTCACAACATGCACTATGAGGTAAACAAAAGAAAATCATTTTACAAGATAAAAAAGAGAAACTTTGTTTTAAGTGATATCGCTATTTGAAGAAGAAGGGATAGAAGAAGTGTAAATACTGTCCTTGGTCTTTGGCAGCACTGGAGTTTGTAGTGTCGCCTTGAGAAATGTCCGGTGTTTATCACCCAATGAGTCTTGCCACACGTTCTTCTCGCTTTGGCCTAAGCCCAGTAATGCATCACCGCGTTGCTATGACGAAATCCGCAAACGGATTTGAACATCATCTTAATAAAAAAGAGCAATATAGTAACAATACTAATAGCCCACTTACAAATAATTACAACTTAATAATTAAAATTAAGGAAAAAAATGAACTAATAGATGTAAAAATCACATAAGATACGGCACTGACTAATAATAAGTATAACTTAAAAACTAATTACTAAGATATAATCTAAATAATCCTGTAATTGCGACACCCAACAAATACAAAATATCGAATTCAGTAATCTACTGTACTGTATATGCGATGAAATAGAATTATGAATACTATTGTATATTATGAACAATATTATATTACCAAATAAAATAAACAATTAAAAAAGATCTCGCATCAAATCGCATCGAAGTGTTCAAGGGAAAAAAAATTACTACGGTTGAGTGATTTTTTTCTAGTTAATTACTTTAATAAGAGCGTAGAGTAAGTTTTCTTTCATAGTATATTTAATATATTTGAAGAGACGTAACATGATGTAATGTATTGGAAAAACATTAATAAATTAGCCGAATGTCTCGTCCATTTTCTTTTGTATAGAAATGTATTACTTAACTTCCTTTATTTATATAATCATTTTTCAACGACATTACGCTGATTAGTTTTTATTATAGCGACGTTTTGAAAACCCAGAAAGCGAATTAAATTGTATTATAAATATTACGAGCTACTAAATAACCTGAATAGAAATGGCTACGTGGTTAATTTATGCATTGTCGAAGTTGGAGCGAAATGTATATCTTCTGTAATCTTCTATAAGATCGTTGCCTGTCTATGACTGCAGTAAGTTCTATACTAGAACGTGCCTCTATAGCTGCGCTAGTAGGCTCCTGCCAAATCTGGCTTGGTGGGGAGAGAAACACGAGTAGTGAAGGTGAGTGTTGACGCACTCGGAAATGAGCCCTTGAAACCTACATCCACGTCACAAGTCTCGAAAACTGCTCGGTATTTCCCTCTCTGTCACACGCTGAACGCACTATGCGGGTGCACAGTGAATCCATAGTTTGCTAAAAAAAAAAATCGTTCCTCTATTATTTATAACCTTTAAAATTGTTAAATAGTGCATACTAATCGATCTTATTGCTTTCGATAGCTGGATATACTCTGACTGATCCCGAAACCAAATCATGTGTAACTATTATGGGTTTACATGTATAGAGTTTGCGATCCAATCGAGTATAGTCACTATTATTTCACTACCTCTGTCACAATCCAGTTAAGTACAAACATCATATTTTATTATTCAGTTATTATACTATTTACTTTTTCTATTATAAAATTTTTATTTTAAACTCTCAGCAGCCGGTAATTTGTTAACGACTGAAACAATATTTTTTTCGCCCCAAATCCTTATTTAGGAATAATTTATTAGTGGATCCGGCGTCAAAGGAGGGCCTGATTAATGGCATCAAGGCTTAGCTTACAAAAACATATTTTACGGTCGAAATCATTTGGATTGATAAGTAGTTATCGGGTATAAAAAAGAAACCATGATAGCTGACGGATTAAACAAATGGTATTTCAATATCATATTTGTACTCATAAACCGTTACATTATATATATGAACCGACATTGTTAACTTTACATCTATAATAATATTAATAAAACGGAAAAAATGTTTTTTTTTATTTTTAGCGTATGGTTTAGCGTTATAGCCATAATCTCACCTGATCCTAAGTGACGATACGGCCTAAGTTGGTAGACACGCTAAGCCTGTGGAGGAACTGGCTGTCAAGTGCAGATGCGGAAACACACCTATTGGTATTTGGTGGCAGGTTTTACAACTTGAGAGTGGTAGGGCTTTTTCAAATGCCCGAAAAAGCCCTACCACCATACTATGGTTACCTCACGATATTTTCCTTCACCTAAAGCTCAGGCTCATTATAAGTGGTTGGATTCGAACTCAAGTCCCTTGACGCGAAGTCGTACACACTACTACTGAGCTATCATCGCTTCATGTATTGTTTGTATGAACGCACTAATCTCAGGATCTATCAGTCGGATTTCTAAAACTATTTTTGTATTTGACAGAGCAATCGTTGAGGAAGACGAACTATACTTAGGAACTACTAGTCGCATTTCAAAAATTATTTTTGCATTTGATTGAACTCTGAGGGAGATTTTAAGCCATTTAGTAACATCACGCTACTACTAATAGGAGCGAAGCTGAAGGTGGTGACCGTTTGGATATTAGATAAAGCGCTACAACCATGTTGTGAGTCCTTCACGATGTTTTTCTTCACAGGAAGCTCAGTTCAGTTTTAGGTGTTTCACATCAATTGACACGGTACCTGATATGCTACCACTAAGCCATCATTGCATCAAAGATACTACTTAATTTTATTACATAATTTTAATAGAAACGTAAAAAAAAATATTATGGGCGCTTTCAAATCTACAATAAAGTTCAGATATAATTTTATTCGCACCCGTAAATGATCTCTAATATTTTACAAAGGATCTACAATTGAAAATATGAACTCGGTTCGTACGTGCCCCCAAAAGCAAATCACGACCGTAAAAATTTCAAGCCCTTTTAATTTTTCATAAAACCGGGGGGGAAATATAAAATTCATTGTACGATTGTCCTTACGAACGGGCATAATTCGCAATTCAGTTGAACGAAAGATCGTGCTGTTAATTTGAAACGGCATTAATTCCGTTTTAACGACCGTTGAATGTTTTCATTTCGCGTTTTCGTTTTTAATTGCTAATATTGTTGGAGCAACTTATGATTTACTTTGACAGGTATATATATATATATATTTGACATTATGTTATTTAATTTAATTAAAATGATATCCTGGCGGTAGTACTTTTATTACTAGGTAAGTAGATTTTTGTTCTGTATACTTCAATGATTAATCGGAATCGGAAATCTTAGCAATGTGGTAAGGCATTTGTTTAGTTGGCTAACAGCCAATTGAAAGTGTATCACCAAGCACCTATTCGTATTATTTGCCTTACATATTCAAGCGTGTATTCTAGGTAAGGTGTATGTGAAATTCGATTTATAAGAACCAGTTTACCACTTAAAAGTAAACTAAACTAAAAAGTACACTAAACTAAAAAGTCCCATGGTAGCCCTTATGTTCCGGCGTCCGTTTTGCATTGCTTCCAATAGACGCTACATCAATAGAAGTTTAAACATATCTTCTTAAAACTTAGTGGACTTATAATATGATCAATCTAGTAGTGTCTAGGTAGGTAGACTGTTGCCAATTCTCAGAAAAATCTATAGATACTTCAATATAGAAACGTAGGCAAGTAGTGGTTGTAGTAGGAAATAAATTTGGCTAAAACAAAAGTTCAATTCATCTAATTATAAATTAAATCATATAAAATGATGATCAGTCCGGTATTTATAGATTTACAACGGTTACCAGGCAACAAATTTTCATAAAATTTGATGTGTTGGGTTTGTAAATTAAATTTATAGATAGATTATTTATCCGATAAATAAACAAAAACATGATAATAAAGATTTGTTTATTGTATTGTATTTAATAAACGGTTCTCTCGAATTGTACGATAAAATAGCATTAAAAATGAGCACATTCTGGCCCAGTGATTTTATTCCTACCGTAAATTTGCTGTAGGCGCAAACCAAATGGACATTATGAGAATGTGCTTAATGGCCTCTTAAAATACGTACCTTGATTTCTGAATAGTTTTGTGGGTCTCAAAATTTACACCATTAACCTACATAACTCCCTTGATAATGGTTAGTCAAGAGTGCATAAAATTTATTGCCGAAATACGTAAAAGATTTTGTGTTTTAGATTTCTCTTCTGGGCTTTTAAACGCTATGCCTATAGTCTTATAATATTAAGACCCTATTAAATGTAACTATTTATGCAGCCTCAATTGCGTCAGCTTTCTTCTACTTTTTGTGCTTATCCTTTCTAATTACAATCGGTAAAACATGTTTCCTCTTCCACCCTTCATTATCAGCTGTCGGCGCAACATCTACGTGTCGGCCCGTATATATTAATTTGTTCATGGAAAAATGAAATTATTCACCGAGACTACAAGTTCCCGCCCGGTTGCGCATATTTTTTGGAACTTTCATTTTATTCTAGGATTTATTTTTCCTAGCAACATTCCACATTCGTCAATATTTAAAGATGTTCATATATGTTATACTTTATAACAGGGATACTCAACCTTTTTTCTATAGGGGCCACAACATATGTTAGATATGGTGTCGTTGGCTGCAAACAAATGAGTATTTAGGTAATAGTTTCCTTAGGTCTTATAGGTCCTTTGGTAATTTAAAATAAAGAAATACCAGGTGGGCCGACCATAAAAGGCCGGCGGGTGACATACGGCCCGCGAGCCGCAGGTTGAGTGTAGCGACTTTAGTACCTATATTTCATATTCAAACAAGCTATTTGATGGTTTACAAAAATTCATTTTGCTGTCTAACCAGTCGAAAATCTTGCCTTTTGGTGAACTTACCTGATAACGTTCGTTACCTTCACTAACACACTTTCTATTTCTTCTTCTTCTTGTATTTCCTCTAGTAATGTTATTACTTATTCGCCATATAGTTCAAATAATCACCAGAATTAAGAGCTAATATCTAAAATTATATAAACATAACACATTTGGTTCAAGTTTAGGTTAAAACGCTTGATCTAGAATAAATAAAGGATAATTTGCATTATAAATTATAATTTTATTAGGTAAATTTTCTACAAGAAAGTGAACGCTTGAGGCTATATTTCTAATAATTTTATGTTTTACTTTTTATGCATTTTTATAAGCATTACGGCTCGCTACGCTTCTCTTGTTTTCAATTTTTGTTATTCTAGTTAAGAAGGTTATTTCAGGTACCGGGTAAAGTTGTTTTTAAATCTAAATTAATATAATTTGCAGTTAGAAATCTATTTGGACAGTAAAGACCAAAAATAATTATATCAAATAATATAATATATCTATATAATAACACACTATTAATAGGAAGTGTCGTGACTCTGGTTACGATAACTCCTGGCTTAGATCTTCACCCACGATTTACTATTCACATAGCTTAATTATTTGGGATTAAACTGCTATTTATATGACGTTAAGTTTATTATTGAAAAGGATAAAGACAAAAAAAAAACATCAAAACAAAAGGCAGATCTAATTAAATTCTAAAATAAAACATAATAAATAAATACTACTTTAAAAAAACTAAAAAACAAGCTTTTTATAGAAAACTGAACTAAAAAAATTGAAAATAAGTTTTAATAAATTTAATTAGGAATAATGTTAAAATTTTTAATAAATATAAAGTAATAATAGTGTAAATAAAAAAAATGTATTTTATTGAAAAAAAGCGTCGGGTGCTTTTAAGATTATAAAATGATAATCACTCTACTCATATCTGTCGATAAAACATTTATAACTATTGACACCATGCAACCCACGCTTTTTTTAAATAAAATACATTTTGTTTTATTTACACTATTATTAATTTATATTTATTGAAATTTTTAACACTATTCTTAATATAATTTATGAAAACTATTTTTTTTTTATTTTTGGTTCAGTTTTCTATAAAAAGCGTGTTTTTTAGTTTTTTTAACTATTATTTATTTTCTACTTTTTAGTCTGCTTTATACATAATAGCTTTTTTTTTATTATAAAAAAATAAAATTAAGTTTCTTACCTTATCGATTATAGATAAAATTATATAAATTAACAAAAATCTTATTTTTCAAATTGAAAAATGGAATATTTTTTTATAATTAGTGTATTGTCATCGGTCCTCGAAAAATCTACAAAGTTTGAACGAAATCTGGAAGTTTAAAGTGGGTCAAAATCGCGCCCAAAGGAGTCGGTTACAAACATACAAACAAACATACAGGTGAAGTTAATAAAAAGCGTGTAAAAAAGGGTGTGTGTGCAAGTCACACACGGTAGAAATGAAACTTCTGAAAAGTCCCTGATTAAAAATACTTATTGAAAAGTATTGAAAAAATAAACAGTCGTTTCATGTAAACTGTATATTTATAAATAGATAGTGGGGACGCTAAGGAGCATCTCACAAAGAGGAGACCGAGAACTAATGTGTTCTATCTCATTCTCTTACTGGCTGACTCCTATACATTTACGTGTTTGTGTCTCTATGAACTCGCTTTTTCGTTTCATCGAGTTTGAAATCATAACGATTTCAAGGAAGTTTCACTTCAAATACCATTCTGTTCTAATATGATTAAATCTTTTACTTTTATAACAATTTCTATTCTAATTTCTAATGCGTCAATGGTAGAATTACGTATCAACTTTTCCTTTATATCTTTACGACGTAATAGGTTATATAACTTTAAACAAACGCAAATTTTCAAACCAAGAATACCTAAAATCCATTTTATAACGTTCCAAAAATAGTATTAAAATAATAATAACACAAGAAAGTTTTAGATGGTTAAGCTCAGGAAAATGTATAAAAGTAAACTCGAGAGTTATTTGAAGAGTAAACAATCGCAGACAACGCTTTGAACGTGAGCCTTCCCTTATAGTTTTATGAGAGATGTAAAAAAAGTAATAAAAACTACGTACAGTGTTGAGATTTTATACTATAAACATTTGTTATATTACCACGTATGTACATAGGAGAGGTATTTGCTTCGGTTTAGGTATGTTTTATACGATAGTATATCCATATATAACTTTATATCGAACCAATATAAATAATAAATAATAAATAACAAATTCTGAACACAGTGAAACGGTTTTTCGTGCCAGACCAGAGTTGTAGCTTCTTTATAAAGCTCAAGTTCTGCCGTACATGGAATACTGCTCGATGCCTTAGGTAGGTAACACAGGCGGGCTTTCCGCATTGTAAATGATACAGACACCGCCAGCACCATAGAACCGCTAAAATTACGAAGGAACATTGCCTAGCTAATCGTGTTTTACCATATGTATCACGGCGAGCGTTCTGAATAGATATTCGATATAATCCCCACCTCTCCGTTTCACAGTAGAACCACGCGGACGGTGCTTCGGTGTCGCAGCTTCACGGAGTCTCCAATCGAATCGCGAACTAACAAGGGTTGTGATTTTTATTTCTGTCGCACGGTGAAATTGTGGAACCGTCTTTACGTAAGCGTGTTCCCTCCTTCCTATGACACTGGTCCCTTCAGAAGAGTCGTGAAGCGTAACCGTAAACAGGCCTGCATGACAGCGGTGACTGGTAGTGAATTCTGATTTATTCTTAGTCGCCCTTGATTAGGATTGTACTATACTTAAAATCAGGTGCAGTGCGATCACTATTCGGTGCAGCATAAAAAAATACTACGTGACCTGTTGATTAATATATCTTTTACAATTTACTCATCCACTAAGAACGGATTTTGCAATCATGTACCGTTGACGGTAAACGCGAACAAAATCGTGGTAATTAGCTAATATAGTATAATATATATGTGTACTAGCTATATTACCCGTGGCTCCGCTCGCATTTTTATAGATTTTGTCAACGTTTCATACTAAGTTTATTCCTCTCTATGCCCAATTCCAATAAAATTTCGCGAGAAAAAGTAGCCTATCACCGTATCCAAGGTCCCATCTATGTTTATACAAAAATGAATCGCAATCTATTTAGCGGTTTAGTCGTGAAAGCGTAACAGACTAACAAACAAACTCACTTTCGAATTTATAATGTTAGTAAGGATAATCTAGTTAAATAATACAACCTTATATTTGAAAAAGAATATTACAATTCCGTATAGTAGGTTCTGAGTTACAAGTACAGTAACGGGTAGAAAGGCAGACAGGGGGACCTTGCCTTATACAATATGTCTGGATATTCATGTATTTAATAGGCCGTAAAGGCCCATGGTTTTTTCACTGCACAATAAATATGTTTGAAGGTAAATAAATCCTTTACAAGACGTTTCTTGAAAGTTCCTATTTTTGACAGTGATATTTGCATCTCAATACTGGAGCGTCAGTAAAATATTTGTTTATTTTTGTATAGTTATTGTTTAGCGTTATGGCCACAATCTCACCTGATATTAAGTGATAGTATGGCCCTAGATGGTGAACACGCTAAATCTAGAGGCGGGACTGGCACTCAAGTGCAAATGCCGGAACACACCTAGCTAGCTAGGTGGGCATTAGTAAAAACCCTACCACCATGCAGTGGTTTCATCACGATGTTTTCCTTGACCAACAGCTCAAGTTTATTGTAGGTGGAATCGAACTCATATCCCTTGATGCGACGTCCGTACACACATCGCTTTAAATATTAGGAAATAATGTTTCCCAGATTTTAATTACTTATTTTCTTTTATTTACAGATGGACTGGTACCAGATCGTTGATACGTTAACGAACATCTGTAGATGAATCTTTGATGCTCTCACCCTACAACAACACTGAAGATGTTGCAGCCACAACGATAGTTAGAAAACATGAATCGATTATGTCTCTAAACAGCACTTCCTACGTTGGGGGTGGAGTCCTCATTCTCACAAGGACCCTAGCCGGGGAATCATTAGAAGTCATCGATGAACCAAAATCAAATAAAACATTGGACATTATAGACGTTAAATTAGTCCAAGTTGGATTTTGCATACTTTATACTACGATTTTTGTATTGGGAGTATTTGGGAATGTTCTAGTTTGCTATGTCGTATTCAGAAATAGAGCCATGCAGACTGTAACCAATCTCTTTATAACAAATTTGGCTCTGTCCGATATTTTGCTCTGCATTTTTGCCGTCCCTTTGACTCCGATGTACACTTTTTTAGGGAGGTGGGTTTTCGGAAGGTTACTTTGCCATTTGATGCCCTACGCTCAAGGCACAAGTGTCTACATATCCACTCTAACTCTTACATCTATAGCCATAGATAGGTTCTTTGTAATTATATACCCCTTCCGTCCGAGAATGAAGCTGAACACTTGTATATTCATTATAGTGTTTATCTGGCTCTTCTCCCTTGTGGTGACTTGTCCATATGGTCTATTCATGGGAATACAGACAACGAATAACAAAACTTATTACTGTGAAGAAAGTTGGCCATCAGATCGATCAAGAAAGATATTTGGCGTTTTCACAACAGTACTGCAATTTTTGATACCATTTTTGGTGATAGCCATGTGTTATACGTGCGTAAGTATAAGATTGAACGATCGAGCGAGGTCAAAACCAGGCGCAAAGAATACAAGGAGGGAAGAAGCTGATAGAGACAGAAAGAAAAGAACAAATAGAATGCTTATATCTATGGTCGCGATATTCGGAATTTCCTGGCTTCCTCTTAACCTTATTAATATTTTCAACGATTTCTACGCGCAGATGACCGAGTGGAATTATTATTTCGTTTCTTTCTTTCTCGCTCATTCAATGGCGATGGCATCAACTTGCTACAACCCGTTCCTATACGCGTGGTTGAACGAGAATTTCAGAAAAGAATTCAAACAAGTCCTCCCCTTTTTTGAGTCGCCCGGAGGTGCGAAAAATAGTTATCATTCTGGTCGCATGCCAACCCATAAAGCTGATAAAAATATTTGTAATGGTAATGAAACTATTCAAGAAACTTTTTTGGCATCCTCGTTTAATAGGGGCCCGTCGTTAAAACAGCGATTCGAAAGAGTTGAAAAGAAAGGGAATGGCGTGGAAGTCGAAAGTATCTTACTGGAGGATAAAACAATCGCAGCGACATTTCACGCTAAAAATGAGAATGTTAATTTACATTTAATTCACGAAGAATCTCAATTTAGCGATCCAAAGAATGAATCCCCAATTTAATATGTAAGTATATACTGTCATCAATATCAATAAACTTAATAAATATTTAAATAGATCTATATCAACCTTATTAAGAGGTAAAGATTGAGCGAAAAATATCTAAATGTACTGATCCCATATATTGTTTTACTAATAGAAAGCTACATTTTCCTCGAATCCTTATTTTCTTTTTATATGTATTTATTTATATGAAGGTTTATAATTATGTTGCTATACCCATCGGCTCCATTAGTATCTAATTCTTAAAATTTAATTACGGGTAGATACAACATGTATAGTTTTTGGGCGTAAATATTTATTTTTATTTTTTTGTATGTTACTGACTCCAGTACGACGTGATGCACCACACAATTCACTTGCACTATTACTTCGTTTTCGATTATTCATATTTTATTGATAATCGAAATATTTTTGGTTCTTTATTCTACTGTCAACACAGAAATCAGTGGAAACTTATGATTAATTTAAATAACCGTCTTTCATTATTTTTTTGCATTTCACTTTTGACCTTTCTCAGAAAAGTCTATTTTACAATTTATCGCTCGACGCCCCTTTATACAGATAAAAGATTTTCCTTTTTATCGGGACTTCGGAAATCCAATTTGCAACTTCGTATAAAGTAGATCAACTAAAAATTATATAGGTACCATAAATAAATAATTCCCGTCTCGAAATCGTTTCATATTGACTGAAATCTTATTCTCTAATGTTTTCATAGATAACTTTTAATATTACCTCTTCCCTTTTAGTGTCATTAATTGTAAAAGTTTCGGAAAACTTTTACCAAGTTTCTATAGGAAACCAATTACAAACTTCGCAACTTGATTTCTACAACTTTGTAAATTAAATTAAAATACATCTTTATTCTGAGAATTAATGTAAATGTAAAATATCATCGAGATCGGCAATAACATTGATAGTTAAGAAATGTTATCTATAGTTAGTTCAACTATTCGATATTATAACATTAATCTATAAATTATACTGAATACGTGGAATGAAAAACTGTAGATACCTTTTTAAGAATACTGCGCGCTCGGAGGAGTTTGAAGTTCGGTATAGTTAAACTTTATAAAATTAAAGATTTCAAATATAAAACACTAATTTTTAATATTTACCTACCTTAAATTATAACGTAAGCCTTCAACGTTTACATTGATACTGTAAATTTCAGACATACAGTCATTTGTCAAACAGTAGCAATAGATATTATTGTGTAAATAATTTTAAATGTTACCAAATAGTTAACTATGTATATTTGTCTTATACTAAAATATAAAGCAGATAAGTTTGTTTGTTTGAACGCGCTAAACTTAGGAAATATCAATCGGATATGCAAAATTATATTTGTATTTGATAGAGTAATCATTAGGAAGGTTTTAGGCTATTTAACATCACGCTACAATCAATAGGAGCAGAGGTGTATTGAAAGAAGTAACAAAAACGAGAAAAAAATAATATATAATTTTTAGTTCTATGTGAACGAAGTCGCAGGCGCAGCTATAAGATATAAATATAAATATATAAGAGAAATACAATTATTTTGATATTCAATCACGACAAAACTACTTAACCTATCGGGAGCTAACTATAACTATTCGGCTCGAAAACGTTCGTAGAAGGTTCTACGTTACTTTTTTTTTAATTTTTTTAATTTTGTATAGCTAGCGTACTAGGTGTCTGACAGTTAGTAGTGAAATACAACTAAAAGTTGGTTAGTAATCTTACAAATTCCAGTAGTTTATTACGAAACAATAACAGAACATAAGATCGGTTAATTAAAGGGTATTAACCGTAAGTCTCGGCACATATCGGTCATTATACGAACCCGTTCAATAAATAGACTTTCGATGGATAAACTCGAGCTTTATGTACAAAAAATACGGTTCATAGAAATGTTGGTAGGATGGTTTTCTCTCTTTTTCAATTCAGTTTCACATTGATCACATACTTTTAATGATGAGCTTAAATAAACGTTTTAAAATTATTGTAAAGGTAAATCAATTTTAAATGTATGTGCTTTAATATTGAAACATTGATCATTTTCAGGAAAAACATCGTAAGCGCCAAAAAATTAAAAATGTTTTTAATAAATCAGTGGTTAATTATGAACAACAAGCCATGGTATTTTATTAAGATATTATAAATACTTTTTGTGCAAAAATGTGCAATCGTCGCTTACGGTGTTTTTCAGAAAAGGCTTGATATAATTTAAACATTTTGCTTTTTCAAAATGCTTCAGCTGTACCAAATAGTAAGTACAGTACGATCCAAATACATTGAAGATAAGTGATCCTTTGGAGGTCGTCGTTCTGAGTAAAAACTGGTTGGTCCTATAACATGACAGACTGAAAGAGAACCACTACTATGGGTTAACAACTAAGTTTGAGCTTCGGTAAAGGAAAATGTCGTTATTAAACCATATCACAGTAATAGGGCTTTTTGTAATATCAGCCTGGTTAGCTGCTACCCTTACGTTGACCCTATTCCTGTTGCGGCAGTTGCACTTGAGAGCCATTCCATCTACTACGCGTAACCGGTACACCATCTTGGGCCACATCGCTACTAAATATCAATAGGTGTGTTCTGGCAGTTGCACTTAAGAGCCAGTCCTTGCAATAAATGCCGTCCGTCAGCAGGTTTAGCTTTTCCACCAACTTGGGCCGTATCGTCACTTAAGATCAGGTGAGATGACGGCCGTAACGCATATCCTTAACTAAAGAAAAAAAAAGTAAACAAGAAAATGCTTTAATACCTATTGTAAACGTAAATCATAATTTGTACCAGTTTCACATTCTAGTATAATTTAATCATTTTTACTTTATTGAATAAAAAAACCAAAACTATATATTTAAAGAAATATAGACTCGTAATGTACTGTTTTTTTTAAACCAAAATTTTTAGTTATTACGAATTAGAAGCACTATTTTAGTCAGTATAATTCTACATAGTTACATTCTAGTATATTTTAATCAATTTTACTTTTTATTTAAAAAAAAAGAAAAGGTACTTTGAAACAAATATAGTTTAGTAGTATATTATTTTTTTGTTGAAACCAATTAAATTTTCTGGGTTTCTGTAGTTATTACGAATTCTAAAATGTCACAGAAAATAATTTTGAAAGTTTTAACAAGGGGCCACCGCTTTGTGAAGATACTGCAATCAGCACAAACTACTTTATAATGATAGTAATGATGATAAGTTGTCAGGCTAGGTTGAAAAAATAAGTCACAGCCAAGAAAAAAAAAATTGATACTTTACGAAGTTTGCTTACCTCTGCAACGTGATCAGTATAACTTTGATAATTAAAAAGATAAATCTATCAAGTGCGTATAAGTTTATGATAACCATACGCAGACATAAAATATTTGCATGTGCAGGATGTTACAAGTGATAAAAGTAAAAATTAATAAAAATGAGTATGTTTTATATAGTTGAATTTTTTATTTTTTATTTTTTAAATAGTTATTAGATACGATTTATGAAATTTACCTGTATTATCATTCTATTACCTAAATAAGTATTCAGGGCTATCTTTTACCCATTGAAGGCGCTGGGCACATTAACATATTGGGGCCACTATGACCTTTGCAAAGTACGTTTTTATTAGAATAAAAAAAAAGTAGATAAGCGAGGTTCTAGATTTATTTTATTTCTTTACACTCACATTCACAAGTTAGTACTTAAAAATCTGTGTTGATTAAATATGTAGGTACCCTTCTAGATTTGATATGGGCAAAAAGGTAAACTGCAAGTTTTTTTTAATTATGAATTTAAAAAAAATGAATGTCATTTGATAATATGTCGTTCGGTAATAAATATCGGTTATCGTTTGGTGAGCTCGCCGGAACTATGAACGAATCTATCGAGGGCCCTGGACAAGTTCCCAAAGTGCCCAGTGGGAAATATGGGCCCGTATGTGTGGTACGTAGCCTATATTCAAGACTGGCCATTATGTTTGGTGCGACATATACTTTTCTTATATCTCGCGTCAAATATTTTTAAATGTTTTAAAACTTACGTTCGTAAAACGTAAAATTTTTAAACTTACGTTCACATATTACCTCGCCGTCTAAATAGTTTCACTTCAATAATAAGATACGTCAAATTTCTGAACTGGTAAATAACCCCTCAATTGTTTTTTTTTTTCGGTGATTGAATGAATGTATACTTTTTTGCAGTTTAAATATGTATACTGGGGAACTTAATGCCATAAGGCATTTTCAAATTCACACAAATATCGCAGGGACTCGACAACATGACAGACTCATGCACACAGTCACACATGTCACACAGACATGATCATATTCGATTATTTCAATAAAAAAGGTTTGGATATATTGAACTCTGATACAATACAAAATAAGATGAGAATTTTGTAATATCAGTATACTACAATTTCATTTTCTAGGAGCCCAAGTGAATATAGTCAGAAGCGTCGTCAAACGCTACAGAATTTCAAGTCCGTAACGAAGGACGCTAATAATTTTGGAAGTTCCGAGATTATATTGTAATGGTTTTTAAGTACTTCGCCGGCTTACGCATACAGGAATGAGTTTTATGATTAGTGATCATACACCTAGTGTCAATAATGTGCTAGTGATATGAAACTTTCTGTCACGTGACAAAAGCGCGCGCTAGATAATCATAAATTCTCTTCGTCAGCTCAAAATGCCCAAACCCTATCACTTGAAAATAACAGTAATACACTCTAAAGAGGACTGAGTTGCCAAGATTAAAAAATAATAAGATAAAGAACATTTGATTTTTTAATTATGTGTATATCTATCTGGCATATGAAACTATTATATAAATGTATTCGGCTCAAAACGGGGTCGTTTATATCATGTCAATTTGCATAGAAATTAATTACCAGCCTTATTGCTCAGTTACGCCGACAAACTTGTTAGTCAGATGAATAGTCTATATTATGTAGAATTATGTGTTCTCTTTAATCTCTCTCGGTTAAAGGTTACATATACTAATCCTCATTTGCTAGTTTACTAACAGGCAAATGAAATGTGTTCAAATGAACGGTTTTAATGTTATGTAATATTGTTAGCTGCTCGAAATGTGAATCGATTTCACTTGCAGTAAAACAGAGTTGTGTGAGATCAAATGAACTTCAGATTATGTAATATTCAAAATGAAAAATTATTTAATATTAATTTCATTGAAGTGTATGTAAATAATAAACACTTTGTATAAATAATATTATGGTATAATGATTATTATATAAGTTAAGTTTTATTTAGATTTTGTGTTGGGCTCGCGCAGCCTATCATTTGTTTTGATAAATAAATATAGCATAACATGAAAACGGTGTATAAATTTCATAATACAATTATTTTGAAAACCCAGAAAACCACGGTTATTTCAATAATTAATATTTTTCTTCAGTCGGCAGTCCTCGGTGAGTCTTTGTTTTGTATCGTATTATACTAATCATAAATTGAAAACTTTCAAAACGATACATTATTTACTGTAAAAGATTCAAGACAAGTTTACATTCAACAAGTAAAAAAATGTTCCATTTGATTCGTATATCTCGAAATTGGCATTTATGGTAAAAAGTTAGGAAAGTGTCAAAAACAGTTGTCAACACAAACATTCTATGCTCATTTGGCTTACTTACAAATGACTTATACTAATTATTATTGGGTCTTCCTCGTTTTTGTAGTGCGTCTTACATGTTTGTTTTTATCTGTGTCGATGATTTTTATGCTATTAGACGCAAGAAAGTTGCCTCCATACAAAGTAGACTTCACGATAGCCCTAACACAACTATACAAATACTCATAGGACTGTATGACAGTCCTTTTACGAAACATTGGCTATCAGTCACCATATGATAGCATCGGGTTGTTTTATTCTTAATTCAGTTAGTCTCTATTATTGAAACTGTAATATAATAATGAAATATTTATTTTTAAGTTTTTAAGTTAACATTTAGTTAATTTAATTCTTTTGTTTAGTTTTCCGTAAACGATCCTGCTAATCTGATAAATAATTAATTAATAATAATTACGTATTACTTGTAAACATCATACATATTATGTTTATAAATGTTTTGCTTTTGTTTCAGGTAATAACAACATGAGTTCTTAATACGTGAGAAAAATTGAAATGAAGATTTAATTATAATACACACATAATTATGTAATGAAGAAAATTTATTATAGTTATACTTAAAGTAAATGTACTAGAGTCATAAATTTCTCAACAATTAACTACAGAATGTTTATATAGGTGAATTATTCTTTGCTTTATAGCAAAGTGTTAATTTTAACAAATAAATACGACATTGCTGTATATAATATGTTTATGTATATTTATCGATTATTAATTATAATATTAGACATGTTTTTGTATAATATGTCTCTAAAGCAAGTATCCAAAGGGCCTATGTTAATATGTTATAGTAAAACTAAGTGAATGTACATAATACGAGAAACTATAATATAAATAATAATTGGAATACCGTTATAAATAATATTTGATTTGTTTTTAATCAGAAAATTAAATTGAGCCCATTTCAAACTGAACAATTTTCGTCGTGATTTTATTTAGTTTTATTAATATAAGTTTGTTTTATTTCCAATGACGAAAAATCTACGTTACGTAGCTTTTTTGCTTATTCAATATTTATTTCGATCATTTTAAATAAGCTGCGTGAGGTAGAGTGTTGTCGGTTTGAAATATTTTAATAGTTTCTTGAGCGAAGACAAATCAAATGATATAAAACGTATCTATGTAAGTTTTTAAATATTTATACACAAATTGAGAAGATAAAAATAGAATAATTTTAGAGTGTAAATAATATCCCGTTTCTGTATTCGCTTAAATTAGAAAATTAGAATGAATCAGTTAATGTCAGAATCAGAATGTTTAGTAAGTACTCTACCTTATGTGAAAATTTGATTTTTAAGAATAAATGAGATTGTTTGATTGGTTTGTAGTTTGTGTATTATTTATCAAAGCCACACTTAGTACATCTTGGTAATTCTGTGTAATAGTATATCGTTATGACTATAACGGCGGAAATCCCAGTTTTCGATAACATACAAAACAAAGCATATTCCAAGAAGGATTGATGTCAGGTAGGCGACGGATCATAAAAACAAAAACCAAATATTAAATCGCAAAACATACGCACTGGGTCCAAAAACCACAGTTTCAAAATAACCAACATCTCGGTACGAATAACAAAATAGCTATATCTTTACCGTGCTGTGAAGCTGTGGGACCATCTCATCGCCAGTGTCTTTTGTTCATTAATTATTAACTACTCAAAAGAACAAGACAACATCAGCAAGGTCAATAAATCTAGTCGCGTAGCGCCGGGTGAGTGCCACATATCTTCGGGTCTCTCGGGTCGAGAGGAAATGGCTAAATAAAAGAAAGAAAGAGAAAAATTATTCGACATACATACATATAACAGATCATAACATTCATAATCATAATAGTATTATCTTATAAGCAACAAAGTTAAATTAGTGTTGAATGCAGGGTCGAAAAGATCCCCGTCTCAGCATGAGGCTGCAGGCCTACTTTTAAAAGCTCTACAGCGCTGATATTCTGACAGGGTCTTGTGGCACTCAGAACCCTCACGGCTGGACAATCACACATTGATAATTACAGTAATAACAATATGCAGAAATGCATTTTCTCTATATAAAAAGAGTCAGATAATCTAAAATACATCCGTTGATGAATAGGTATTTAAGTGTACGCAGAATCGTTTACGATAAGTTGCCTTCGATATTAATGGTTAGTAAAGGAACTCCATGAGGTCATTGTATTTTTCCCTAAAAGGGACCTATCGATAAATCTCCGCGTTGGTCTGATCAATAGATGAATAATGTTCAATCATCACTCAGTATACGTGGGGGTTGATGTAATTTGGAATACGAAAGGCATTGAAATATTTTCTACATAAAACTAAATTATGTTTGCTGATTTATTTAGTTGCTGTCTTCGTAATCTATTTCTTCACTCAAATGAAGCCATTTTTATGACATTAACTAAAACACGACGAAAGTAAATTCAGTGTTCTATACTATTTTTTCGATAGCGTAGTATTTTTTTTCTATAATAACCTCTATCTATTTAAACATTTTCGCCAATGACAAATGTTAAGCAATTTATAAAAATAATTAATGCATACAAAGTAACCACCAAACTGAGGATTATATAAATAATTGTGTTTTTTTGTACTCTGGGAAATTAAGTTACACATCCCCTCTCTGATGGGTATTCTTCTATTGCCAATTAGGCCAGGGAACAGGGTTAATACCCACATTGCCTGGAAGGCGTAGGCCCCGTAAATGTGGCCACCCCGTGGGTGATATTTTATAGAGGTTTTCTTCCTTACGGACTGGGCGGTGAAGCCGAGCTCCTCGGTCCCATGAAAACCGCGAGACGTGTTGGCGATACTCAAAATGTGCGTCCGTGGCTCTTTCCGTAGAGGAGTAGTCCCAAACAACGATTCCATGCCAGGGTATCAGCCGCCGGCCAGCTTGATCGACGTTGCCCAGGGTCCACCAGGTAGAGGTTTCCTGATACCGCACCCTACTACTGTAACCGCTAGGACAACCAATCAGTAGTAAGCTAGTGACGGCACTGTACATTATAGCATGTAACAAATAAAAAAAAACACGACTAACGAAAGATTAACAACCTATCTAAGATTATTACTCTCACACCAGCCTGCAAACCTTTGGTAATTAGATATATAGTTGATCCCGTAACGACAAATCTAAAGAGAGTCACCGTTTGGGTGAACTATAAATTGTTCTTGCTGGTGCTTATACACTAATCAGCTCGTTAGGGAACAGTACCCGATTTAATCGCGACTTCGCGACCATACTTATCGTAATTAGTTCACGTCGCTATTACTCTTGATTTCTTACATTTCAGGAGAAACCAATGCCTAACCTGCTATCGAGATGCTTGCAGCGCTGTAAGACATATACAAGCTCTGTTCGCTATATATGAAATTGTGTCCCATGTTATTATTAATATTTGAGCAACCGAGTTTCGTTCGGGATTTTAAGGAGGATAATACACCCTGCTTGGTAACTTTGGAACGTAAAATATTATTTTAATACTAATTTGTTATAACCGTTTTCGACAAATCAAATGGAATCAAAATACTCTATGCAATTTATGCCCTAAGAAGACGCTTATGAACGTCAAATCTACCATAGTTTCGGAAAACTAAAAACTAACTTAGTCATCTAAAATAACCAGCAAGAAACTCAAACGGGTTATATGTTCTTAAATATATATTTTTATTTAAAAATATTGCATTTACAATAGTGTTTAGCGGATACACATAGAGAGATGTTAATTCCAGATATCACTATCGTAGAATCCAATTTACCAAAATTACATAACAATTTATATTAGATTAGAGATGCATAGACAATGACAAACATACAAAGAAATATATTTTTATTTTTATATATTTGCGGTTTACATTGGATGATATTATAAAAAATATATGTATATTGTATAGTTAGAGTTATCGCTCTTATAATGAATAGCTGAAAGCTTTGGAACGAGTGTCGAATAAATCGCATGTTAATCTTTGAAATGAAATCTCGCGTCGTAAACTTTTATTTCTTCTCGCTCCCGACGTGCATATGTCGAAGTTACGATTATTACGTCATTTCCTCAAGATGCGTATGATGGGAGATATATAGAAATACGTTTACCAGTACATAGCCTAAAATCCTCTTTTGAATTTTCCTAAATGGATTTTTTTTTATATTACTTTTTGCCGGATCATTGCAATTGATACGTAAAAGATTAAAGATTAAAGTTATTTTGAAATCATAAAGAGTTTTCGTTTTATGACCTCACGTAAGAAATGTAGAAAGTATCAAGAATGTTTGTAGCGATGATAGCTCGGTTGGTAGTGTCTAGGGACGCTGCATCAATGGACGTGAGTTGGATCCCTGCAATCAGCCTGAGCTTTTATCGTGGTGAAACCATATCATGGTGGTAAGGCTTTTTCAAATATCCACCTGGTTAGCAATCACCCTCAAGTTGAAACTCTGCCGCCAAATATCTATAGGTGTATTCCGGCTGTTGCATTTTACCAACTTGGGCGACATCGTCACTGGCGATGATCATCAGGTGATATTGTGGCTAGAGATATTAATAAAAGTACTACTTGAAGCTGTCCAATTGATGAAACACTTAGACCCTGCAGAAGATGGCATTCAAACTAAGACTCTATGAAATAAAAGCTAGTACTATAAACGCCAATAAGTGCATGTTGCACACACGAAACTACCTCCGATATCAAAAACATTCCAAAATGCTGTACCATTTGCAAAGTGAACATTAAATAGCTAATGTCTGTCGGGTTGAATAAGATCTGAGGGAAAAGAGAAAAAGAATTGTGTGTGAATTCTTTCCGTCAGTCCAGACACGTTTGCTCTGTTTTTTCGTAATCAGGGCTACTTACAAAGTTATATGATTAAGTTAAAAGTCCGATAAAATTGAAAAAGCCTATGTTAATATAACAAGAAAAAAAATTACAATAACAACGAGACGTATTAGTTACTTCCCGAGGCATCTTCTGCAATGTTGGCAGTGGATTACTTATTCACAGTTCGAGAAAACTGACCAACATAAGTCAACTGTCAAATTATGATTATTAAAATTTATTCTATTTATGTAACCTCTACTATCTTTAACTGAGAGAGTGCTCTGAAATACTGTTCGATTAAATCCCTGTCTTTTATTTTCACGACAGAAACACACGTTTTAGGTTACGGAGCCAAAATTTTACAGTAACTTTTATCTTGGCAAAAATTACAAAGTTTTAATTCAGTGTCTTATTTTTGCCGGACCGTGAAATTGTGTGGCCATCTCCCAATCACTGAGGTCCCTTCTTCAAACGATATTGGATCCTTCAAGCGTAACTATACCAGCTGACCTGACCTTATAGCTATCACTGTTATTTCTGGATTCTACAGTATCACCAACGACAGTTTCGTTACTACTACATCTAAAAATACCAACCGTTTTAAAGTGTCATTAAAAAAAAATTGGTCACGTTCGAATAGATAAAAATTGATTCCTTACTGACACAATTTATTTTAGTTGTATGTATTAATCTTTTTTTATGTAATGCTGGCAGGGCTGTTTTCTGATGCCCGCCTGGCTAGCTGCTAACCTCAAGTTGAAAATCTGCCATCAAATACCATTAGGTGTGTTCCGGCAATGGCACTTGAGAGTCAGCCCCCCCAATTGAAGCTTGCGCTTCCCCTGATGTTGTGGGTGTCATAGGCGGCGGTGATCACTTACAATCAGGTGACGCGATTGCTCATACAATATTTTTTTTTATTATTATAGTAATTTATATGTATTTATCAAATAAATTATGTTTTTTTTCATTTAGTTCGCAATGTTTATAGTTATCCTGATTTTATTATTTGAAATACTTTAAAGTTTGCACTTAAATCACACCGAAACGAACGAAATGTTAATGTTAATCTTAGAGATATACATTTTAATAATAACATATTTATATAAAACTTCAACTTACTACCTATTATGGTTCAAAGCAACCGCATGTACACGAGCCATGGACGGTATAAGTTTTCTAATAGAGTTTATAAAGTTTTGTATCCAATATAAATAAATATTGCGAGGAAAATATATTCAGAAAAATTATCTCTCGTAGATAAATATTGTTTATACTTTATTGACGAGGGTTTGACAAATTGGCGGTGAAAGTTAAATCCGTCTGATTCATTATTCCGTATAATTCCGTATATTCCGTAATTGTTGTTAAAATCAAATACTGTAATAATTAGGTGGTATAACAATAGCTTTTAAAATGGATCACTACACCAGTGAAGAGCTCTCAAGTACAATTATCTGATCACACCTATAGGTATTTGGCGACAATAAAATGCCCTACCAAAATGCTATAGTTTCATCACGATGTCAATCTTTACTTCTTGTACTAATAAAAAATCAAACTTAAAAAAATCTGCTACTAAAACATAGCTATTACAAGATTAATTTACAATCAAACACGATATTTTCTATTTCAGATCTCAAAACAAAGTATTTGACTTTTTCTACCACGAAGGCTGAAAAGTTTCCGAAACGTCGGGATCAAAATTAATAAATAACCGCGATAAAATCTGTTTAAATTAGTTTCACTTCTATGAGTAATATTCGCGTAAACATAAGAAATCATTGTATGACTTTTTGTTTAATAAACTAATATACATTGTAAAACAAAATGAATAAAAAACATCAAAGCACATTCATTACTGTAAAAAACCTACAACAAGTAAATAAAGGCAGTTGTCCAAATACGCAATACTCATAAAAACTTAACGATAGGGGACATAAAACAAGATTGTACCAGACTGAAGTGTAAAGCACAGAAAAAAAAAACACATTCGACAATGTCGAATTGGATCACGCTCGCAGATTACGACGTTTTTGTTTTGTGTTTATATAAATTTGTCCGATCAATCAGTACCCGCATCGTTCATGCTGACGTCGCAACATTTGACCCGAGCGAGATCCATACCATACTAATTTATTAGGTTAGAAATTTTCATACTTTTTCGGTGTCAGCAAACATACTCTCTGGCCCGATATGGATGGATGATTATATCAGACATGTCAAATACAAATATGCGCAGTTAGTATTCTCGATTAAATATTTTTTCAATTTTATTACTTCGTAGAGATATCCTAAGGAAGAAGGAAGGAGGAAATAAATTGTTAGAATATTCACATTCTGTTCGCAAATGTAATCTATCACGAAATTCAATCAAACAGACACTATGATTACAACAATGTACGTAATATTAGTACAATGCACATGCAAGCCCTCCGGTGTTGCAGGTATTCATAGACGGCGGTGATCATTTTCCATCAGGTGAGCCTACTGCCCGTTTGCCCATATAGCATAAAAAAAAAAAAAAAACTGATTGACCAGTTATTGTTTATGATAACGTAAGCGCTATAAATGAATATTAAATAAAATCACACATAATACATACAAAAAAGGATTAGAAAATATTTGTAAGCAATAGAATGATGAGTGTAAAACATCATTTACACCAAAATCTTATAAAATAAAAGTTTAAAAATAGTTTGTTAATAGTTTGGAAAATTCAAAAGTGTATGCCTCATAGCATAATAATAATTTTTTTCTTTTATAGTTTAGATTTAGCGTTATGGTCACCATAACTATGGTGCTATGGTTACCTCATGACGTTTTTCTTAATCGAAAGCTCAAGCTTATCGTAGGTGGATTCGAACACACGTCTCTTGACGCGAAGTCGTACACACTACCACTGAGCTATCATTATTATTGACATAAATTTAAGAATTAATATTAAATAGGAAGTAATCTGATGCCATTCTAGAGCTATTAAAAATAATCCTAAAATATTACGTTTTTTCGGCGTAATCGTTACATATTCATACAAATAGACAAATCCGCTCAACACCGAAAAATTTTTTATAACATTTTTTTTAGTATATAATGAAATAAATAAATTTAAAATCATCTAGTGTGTAGTGAAAGTATTTCTCTGGACAATAAAACATTTGCATTGCTGTAAATCTACAAAATATTTAAAAATAATGATCATTGAAGTCTCAAAAATTGCTCGACTTTGTAATGTTGAGAGTAATGCAGAAACTCAAACGCTTCGCGTTATGAGGCGTGCAATAGATACTAAAAATCTCTACTGATGCTAAAGTCAAGACGGAAATAGTTAAAAAGCGAACGTTTATATAAAACTTTACTAATATGTTTCTATTCTTCAGCGATCAAATAACTTCCTGACAAGATGACCGCTCTCTTCAGAAAGCTGTGAAGGTTTTATGGCAAATAAAATACAAGCTTCGAGGTATCACTTATTTTTCACTTTACTCGTGCGCACAATACCCGAACTACGTTACACATAAAATATCATATAAGAGAATAGAAGAATCCAGTTGTCTTCTTCTTCTTTTTTGTATTCTCGGCAACTTAGTCCTCTTTAGAGATTATTACTGGATATTTGTCAAGTGATAAGATTTGGATATTTTGGACTGATGAAACTATCTTCTACAAGATGGCGACTCACTCGTTGAAGCTCTCTTGGGAGTTTTTGTGGTAACTAATATATCATGTTCCGAATGATTATTTATAATTCACTTCTCCTATGCTGTTCAGCTACACTACATCACGTCAAATGTCACCTATATTACAAGTATATGGATAAAAATAAAAATCACTACATGACAGACCAAGATCCAGCCAAAAACTCAAATAATCAAGATAATGAATGCCAATAAAACCACGACATGCCAGTTCAAGGTCCCGCCAAAAACTTTCCACGTGGGAATTATTCATGCGAACGTACTTCGCGTAAAATTGCGTGAGAGAGACAACGCGCTACTCAGTGTACATGTAAGATAAGGAGGGAAATATAGATTTATTGTTGCATATAAAAAACAATATACAGAGATATTTTTTTTATTTAAATTTATTCCTTAAGGAAAAATAAAGATATCGGTCTCTAAGGAACTGTAAAGTTACTATATTTTGTAATATTACAATACGTGGTCGTTAACATTAGACCGACTTTGTATATTCATCTTATCACTATGGAATCGGATAATTTTAATAATGTATATTTTAAGTTACAATTGCTATTAAGGTTAGCACTGAGAAATTTGGATAGTCCTGACATAAAGCCTGACATTTTAATGAAATTCCGGAAAACTTACATAATCACATAATTCAAAGATTACCCAATTAGTTATAGTAGGATGAAAGGCTGGTAGCAGACGCTCGCGAAGGGAGGGAATGTATTACTTATATTAGTTTTATTACTCGTATTCTATATAAGCCAAAACATCCGGACTTTTGTTGTAAGGCTCGACGAAAGCGATGATAGCTCCGTGGTAGTGTGTACGACTTCGTGTCAAGGGACGTAAGTTCGAATCCACCTACAATGAGCTTGAGTTTTCGGTGAAGGTAAACATCGTAAGCAACTCGTGGTAAGACTTTTTCTAATGCCCGCCAGGCTGGTTACCAACCTCAAGTTGAAAATCTGCCGCCAAATACCAATGGGTGTGTTCCGGCAGTTGCGCTCGAGAACTAGTTCATCCACAGGCTTAGCGTTTCTACCAACTTGGGCAGTATCGTCACTTCAGATCAGGTAAGATTATGACCATAACGCTGAACGTTAAGTTTAAAAAAAACCCAGTTAAAAGTCTAGAAGTTAGGACAAATCTGCACAGATGGTAACCCTAGGAGCAATATAACACTTTGGTAACACAACATTAGTATAAAATTATTAATAAAACATTTTTTACATAACTTAAACATTATGAGCCATCCATTTGCACTCACCGATGTTATGGCAATCTGCAAGTTTCCTGGCAGTTGAATTTACACTGGGGGTCATGAAATGCAACAAACTGGAAGCCACCATGACAGGTTGATATCATATGTATAGTTACGACACAATCAAGTATAGATTTTAACTTATTTATGCTTAATGATTTCTTATGTTTACGCGAATATTATTCATTGAAATAAAACTAATTTAAACGGATTTTATCGCGGTTATTTATGCTTTGTAGGTTTAGCGTTTAGCTCCAATATTACCTCACGTTAAATGACGATCTTGCTGAAGATAGTGGGTAAACTGAACCTAGTGGAGGAACTTACTCTTATGTACAACTGTCGGAACACACCTATAGATATTGGTGTCTGATTTTCTTGAGTGTGGTAGTTAACCAAACGGGTTTTTAGGAAATTCCAAACCACTGTAATTTCATCACGTTTTTCTTCACCAAAACCTCGGACTCGTTGCAAGCACTTGAACTTAAATCCATCGACGCAGAGTCCGTACACGTACCTCTAAGCCATCACTACTCAGGTTATCTAATTACAAATGCCTATAAATTACATAAAATCACTAACAACAAAATGTATTTTCAAATTACTTCTGTTCATTCTGTTTTCCATTTGCTATCGGAAAGTTTCGACATATTCCATCTTGACGTGTTGTGTTGTTACTCACAGGTTTATTCTAAATCTTAATATCGATATGTGTATGCGAATGTTTGTTTACTTGTTTGTTTGATACACTTTCACGCATGAACTACTCCGCCGATCATTATACAATTTTGCATACAAATCGTCAGGGGTACAAATAAGAACTTACGTTTCATTCATTAAAAATATTCAGTACATTGTGTACAGTATACTAACGCGCACTAAAGCGTAAAAGGTGTATGACGACGTAAGTAAGTGTCATACCGTTTGCTGTCACGGCTAGCGTATCGATTTTACTACCAAAAAGACTGACAATGCAAGTTTTACATTTTTTTTAAATCATGTGTGTAGTTCACGTTCACACGTAAGCAATAAACGTGTACAAAGTCGTCACGATGCCATTAAGTAACACTGTATAATGCTTTCTATCTCATTCTCTCGCACGTTTTTTCCTATAGATGTGTGCGGTTGTCTCTTTTTGCTGTCGCTTTTTCGATTCCTATTGAAAATATCTTTAGTATATTGATAAAAGTTACATTAACATGATCGAAGCCACGGACAAAATCTAGTTTCTACATAATTCTATAAACTACTATTATTATAACTTGAAAAATGGAAATCTTGTGTTCGCACGTCAAACTTATTTCACAAGTTCTGAATATGATGGCATGCTTACGATAGAATATTTACCGTTGTTTCACAGAGTAAATGGATATTCTCCTAACTTAACTTGCAAAGAAAACAAACTTACAGAACAAAGGGCAAGGAAACATTTTCCGTTCCAAGGTGCATTTCTATTACTTAGTTTACATGATAATAAGGAGGAAAAACTCTCCACAGTCTTGATCTAATGTACGAGTAGATGAATATATTCAGTACAGCAATATTCATTTACTTTGATTTGGTAACTCACTGTTCAACTGTATTACCTTATTTAACAGGTCATTTGGATTTTTTGCTTTATGAATTTACTTATGTAGTTTTATTTTTCGTAACGTATATATTTGTATGTTGCAGATACAAAACAGTGAAAAGAGTTGGAGGAGGCCTTTACTATAAGACACACTGAAACACGAGATATTTTGTTATACTATACTTTTACAAAATATATGGCCTCTAAAGCAGTGTGTAAACCATAGATCTAATAAAACAATAATTGAGACAAAACTGTACATTTAATATTTTTTGAAAATTAATATCTTAATTTTTTGTCTGACCTGTTGCATGTACATCACTCGGAAACTACTGGATAGATTTTTATGAAACTTATCACTTTGATAAATCATATAAGAGATCAACATATACAATACTTTTTATTCTATAAAGTGAATCGGTATTTAAAATAAAACTTAAAACCATATAGTACATTAAGGTCAAGATTTTACAGCAATCTTCTGTTTTATAGCTGTCAATATAATTAAATATAATGACTGTTCAAATTTCAATATCTCTATATATAAAATTATAGTGTAAGTTTATTAGTGATCGTGTGCCTTCTAAACGAGTAACCCGATAGAAGTAGAATTCATCTCACATTATTTCTTTTATCGATATGATGGGTCACAGCTGAATAGATGACACTGTGCTCGAATTATTACCCTCGGCAAACTACCAGACAACGTCTGGAATAATTATAATTGAGATTGAAAAAAGTACTTATTATTTGATAATGACTTACTAGATCTATCGTAACAATATTAAAATTAAATGACACCCACTTTTTATATCTATCAGCATTCAGTAACCGCTCGGGTACAAAGAAGCCGGGTTTTAATTATTGCGAGCCAACCCTAAAAATGAACGCCAGGCTTTTTTACGTGGGAAGTGAAAGGCTTTTTATAGCTCATAAAATTATTTTCGTACGTCGCGTCGACGCTTCTGCGTCGCTTAATGTTATTGTCGTAATTTATGAGCGGTAGCGGTTGGTTGCTATCGTGGTACTATACCTGATAATAAACATAGTATATTCTTCCAACATTTTTTTTTTGGTGTAAGACATAGAAAGTGTTTAGTGCCAAAATTATGTAATAAATTACTCACACAAAACGCATATTTAAAAAGAAAACCAAACAGTTCCCGTTATATAGTCTAAGTAAGTATTTGATGTAATTGTAATGTTTTTGTATATAAGTATTTATCAATTAGTGTTATATAACATGTTCTAAATGGAGTTTACATCTATCAATAACCCGCCATGCAGTTTGTCAGAAGTATTGCTGTATAACCTTTCATAATATGATATGACTAAACATTTTTCCATTCCATTCAATACTTCATAGGTAATCAACGCACATGTAAGCCCTTTGGTATATACTCATGCCGATTTCGAAGTGCGACAAATCAAAACAATCGGCAATCAATTCAAACACAAATGTTGTGCCCTACCACTTAGAAAACATTAAATAGAATTTATGTAATAAAACTTTATTAAATGGAAATATAAATATGAAATGTTACATAAGTTAAAACATTACCAATATTTCACAAACAATCATACCTCTCGAGAAGATTTTTTTTTTGCCTATAAGATAATGCCCTGATAAGTCATCAGTTATCACCTCAAACCATTAACTAAGGGCATTGGTGGGACACGGGGTTGCCGAGAGACACTTGCTGAATATTGTTTTTCTTTCCTGGCAACCCTTTTTCTTGTTTGATCACCCCAGCCTAACGGAAAAGCGTTCGAGCCACCATACAAGTCGCTACAAAAGTTTGTTTTCGCTTTACAAGTTGTTACCACCGCTGTGAACGACATTGTTGTTCCGTTATTTTTCTTCTGCACGGCTTTACTACGCCAAGATAATTGCTAATGGATACCCGAGGAGCTGAACTAGGAGAGGAAATTACTCGGTAAATGGACAATTTCGTTAGTTCATTTCTTCTGAACAGATTGGGAGATTTGGGGGACGACCAGCCCGCAGTTGATTTTTCCACCTGTCATAGTTTGAATTACGTTGCTGATTTTACACTGTAAACAATGTTCATGAAGGTATTTGTAATACCTAATGTAGTAAAAAAATATGGTGAAGTATTTATGAGAAATATTTTTATTACTTGAGATATGTAAAAAAGCAACTGGTAAATCCAATTGCAATAACAAAAATAGTACAAATAAGAGTCTATGACAGCATAATCGCGGACGGAAAATAAATTCAAGATGAATCTTAATGTTTGGACCAAACAACATTGTAACTTAATATTGAATTCTTTTGTTAAATGTGTAAACGAATCTACATCGCATACGTTTTGTCTTTCGTTTGCAACGTCGAGAGATCGCATTCTATAAATAAACAAAAATAATTTATTACCAATGCTTTTAGGAAAATAATATTAAAATGAAACCTTAACAATGCAATATTATTATGTAAAAGTGAGGTAAAATTAATAAAAAGTATGTTTGAAAGAAGCATGTATGAACGTAAGTATCGAACTATGTAAATTCTGATCTTTGCAACGAGTCAGAGCTTCCGATAAAGGCAAATATCGTGATGAAACCATGGCATAAACGTACTGATTACATTCTCTCTAACACAGCATAGCAATAGGTTACATTCCAGTGCTGAGCTGGATAACTACAACTCTGAACTTGAAAATTTGTAGCCAAATATCTACAGATGTGTTCAGACAGTTGCACTTGAATTCTGTGGTCAAATACCTATACAGGTCTTCAGGTAGTTGCACTTGAAAGTCAGTCCCTCCACTAGGCTGTACCACACCGTCACTTTACATCATCTAGAATAGTATCTATAACGCTAAACCTACAAAGTTTAAAACAAGCGAGATTGAAGTTTCTATAAGGCAAAAACACCTTACTACCATATCTTGGTGGTACGGTATATTCTAATGTTCGGCTAGTTAACTATGACCCTCAGGTTAAAAGTCTGTTACCAAACACCTATAAGTGTGTGCCGGCCGACTAGAAAAACTGCAAAATTTGACCTTACTCTGTTGTTTTAGAAGGTTTTGACGGTACCAGTCACCCGCTGAGTCGCCACACGTTTCTCAGGTCTTGGCATGAGCCGGGATAGTGCATGTACGGATTGCGAGACAATGTAATTTACTTTTTCAACTCGTTATCAAAAATAAATGTGTGTTTCGACATTGCATGTTCGACAAACCTGCGTTTGTGGGATGACTGTGGGGTTTTGTGAGTATGCCTGGTCACTAGATTCGGGTGAATTTCACATAACCTTCGCAGCCCCACGGGCTGGGAGGCTATGCGTTAACGTATTTCGTCACGATAAAAAAAGGATTTAAAGCTAAAATTGATAGTGACGATAATAACGATTAATAATTATATGCTAAAAGTGCACCAATCATAGACTTCTTACACAGCCATATGAAAAGGCATCAATAGTCCTTTGAAATACAAAATTAATAGGTTATAAGGAGCAAACCAATACTTGCAGTATGGTTTGATTGACGTTACAGCCAAAATTCACGCAAACCTATTTATTTACTTAGGTTTCTTGTACAGAAACGTTTTAGATTATTTCTAAAGAGCTGGTTGTTAATGGCCCGTGGTAAGTTCTTCTGAGGTGGCAATACCGCAAGACCTTGTGTTATTATGAAGCTTTTTCACTTCTTAATCAATTTGTACAAGAATTGTGATTAATGACTAATATGACTTTGCTGAGTTGCAGTTTTCTTTCGTCGGTTGAAAGCCCAGAGAAAGACCTATAACGGGTGAAAGGATGTACTGCAAAAGGGGCATCAGGGAGCGCCAAGTCTCTGAAGACAGTAAGGTAAGCTGACTCCGCTACCATATGGGATTTATAGCTTGGAAGAGAGTGAGAGTTGATATGTCTTTCATTAGTCTATTTTTTGTTTTCCTTGATTTTCACATAATCATTCGTAATAAGATTCCGGCCAAGAGGAACTACTTATAATTTTGGTTTGGCCCTATTGCACGTCTCATAACTCATAACTGCTTTACTCTCACTCTCTCAAGTTCAAGCAATTATCTTGGCTTAAATTGCTTTTATCCGATCGTGTTTACACTTTAAGTATTAAATGAGTTGACAAACAATAAGAACACTTATTTTTTGACAGTAGATTCTTTAAAAAACACTATCATTTCTAGATATTAGATTATTTCTAGATATCGATATATTTATAGATTTCGATGGACGTCGGGTTGTCTGTATATGCAGATAATGTATATTGTCACAATAACACCCAAAAATCTTCACTTTTGAGTACATTTTTTTTATTCGCTGCAGTACTATTCTGAGTAACAGCAATTGAAAATAACTGTCTAATTCAATGTAATTAATTTAAAAAGTTAATAATACTTTGTTCAAAGATATAGAAGTGAATATGTTGCAGCACCATAGAGTAGCGAGTAAAAATAATTGGGATAGCATATAAACTTTCTCCAGGAAAAAATATATGAAAGAAATAATTATAAATAATACTAAGAAAAACATTTTTTTTAGTTATGGATGAGCGTTATAAGAGGCACATATTTGGATTTTCCAAAAATTTTGCGGGCTACGCCCACTTCTTAAGCTAATGCGTGTTACCTAGAGTTCATTATAACCCGAAATACATTAATATACCCTTGCACCAGTACAAAAAAATTGTGAATATTTTATAGTATAATTTTATAATTAACTCCTAAAATAGAATAATTTCGTTTACTTGAAGGCGCGAGACTAAATTCCCATTTATATGTTAATTAATAAAACCTCAATCTAAATGTGTAATACAAACCAAGACCTAAATATACACTTCATTAACCAAGTCTCAAGATGGAAACATTTTTATCCGTCTGTAATGTGAATTATCATGACTAGTCTAGACAAAATTAAAACGAGATCGCTGGGTGACCATGAGTCTTTATTCTGTAGAATTAACTGTATTGTATATTTTTTATGATTTTAGTGGTTTAGCACACCTATAGGTATTTAGGGGCATATTTTCAATATGAGGGTATTATAAGGGTAATAGGGGTAGCATATACACTACCGACTGAGCTATCATCGCTCAAACGCACTATATAATTTTTTGAGAAGTATCAGAATATTTTTAGACCTCGTGTAATGGATATCACTAGCTGTTGGTCATCATTGCATTTGGGTTAGGCGATTCATATTATCTGGTATACTGAGATGATCTTGCTGAGCTGCAACAAAGAAAGTCTACTGTTTTTATTATTATGAAGAAAAAAAAAACATCCTTGAAATCATAGAGAACCAGTAAGTAACTCGATTAAGCGCGAAAGTTACTTTTATTAGTTTAGATTATATGATGCATTGATAGCTCAGTAGCAGCGTGTAGAAACTCCGCATCATAGGATGTAAGTTCAAATCCAACCACCTACAATGAGCCAGCTATCACCCTCAAGTTGAAAATCTGCTACCAAATACCAATAGATGTGTTCTGGCAGTTTCACTTAGAGCCAGCCCTTCCAAAATAAAGGCTGGCAACGCATCTGCGATTCCCTTGGTATTGTGGGTGTCCATGGGCGGCGGTGATCTCGTATCATCAGGTGACACAATTGCTGGTTTGCCGCTATTACGTTTAAAAAATGCCGAAGGAGACGGACGAGAAAAATGTAGGCAATTTCGCTTCTATTAAGTGACAAGGAGTTTATAAACAGAATAGAACTAACATATACATAGTAACAACCAAAGTCAGAACAATTATTTGTGGATCACACATGAACTGTCCAGGACGGGATCCAAACCCGCAACAATTCAACGCGACGGCTGAAACAAAGTAAAGAACTGGTTTAACTAATTATGTTTATTTATCATTAACTTTGGGTCATTACTTTTGAATCGAACTGAAATTCCATGGGATTTCGTTTTAGAAAGTGTCAAGAGGATTTAAGGATGTGTTTCAATGGTGTTATTTTACCACCAGCGTCCAGAGTTAAAGCTATTTGCTAATAGTTAAATGTAATATTATATATATTAGCAAGAAGATTATTGTTATTATAATTATTATCATAAATGTACATTAATAATAGGAAGTTAAATTTAGCTGATTAGAAAATATGAACTGATATTTGCGGCTGAGGTTTTAGAAGTATTTACAAAGACATTACTGAATAAACATTTTGAAGTGACGGTAGCTCAATATGTAGTGTATACGGACGACGCGGCAAGGGACGTGAGTTCGAATCCATCAAAAATGAGCTTGAGCTTTCGGTAAAGGAAACATCATGATGAAAATTTCTAAAGCCCGCCTGGCTAGTTACTACCATCAAGTTGAAAATCTGCCGCCAAATACTTATAGGTATGTTCCTGCAGTTGCAATTGAGAGCCCTTCTCTCCACTAGGTTTAGCGTATCCACTATCTTGGGCCACATCGTCACTTAACATCAGGTGAGATTGTGGCTGTAACGCTTAATTTTATCTATAAAAAGTACTTGTAAAAGCATCCAAATTGATATTTACAAAATATTAGATACTGTACTCAATTTTATTGAATTTTGTGGTTACCCCAGTAAAGTAGCAAACGCTAACTTCTCCCTCGGCTACGTGATATCTAAATAATTTGTACTACGAATTCTGAATAGAGTTTCGAACTTTCTCTCTTTGATGTACATGTAGGTAACGTTAATTTGACACATGAACTTCAGACAATAGACAAGTTTCTATCGGATTTAGTATAGAATAATAGAATCTTGACATTAATTGAAAGTGTTCTTTTGAAGAAAGAAGAAAGCAAATCTCATTTAGTTTTTATGTATATTTCTTGAAATTGGAGAATGCAATAAAGGGATCTCTTTGGCCCTGAATGTGGTTAGGCCTTTTGTTTCTAGTATTAGTAGCCTTCTTCAGTCAGTGTAGGACAGGTACAGTCCAGTCATTCCGCCCTGAGGTAGAGTCAGTACAATCCTCTAGTTTAGGAGATTCGTTCGTGCTATTAGCTCGCGTAATAATAAAAAAAAAGTAATAATAGTGTAGATTTTTCTGATCCGTTTGGCTCCTTCTTAGGATTACTCAAGACCTATCTATCTACTTATGTTTTCGTATCTCCAGCAACAGCCTAAGACGAGGATCGGCCACATCATGCCTCTCTTGTGTTTGTTGCCTAGGGCTGAGCGCTTTAGTACTCGCCCTAAAAGATCGGTGAAACTCGGAAAGCTTTTAAGACTAACAACAGATATCCTTTTGAAAAAAAAGGTTCTGCGGTCGGCTGCGCGAGAGCGACACGCGTAGATCTTGGCAGGCTCGGGAAGGCCTGGTCCGACATAAGTGGCGGTGGGGCGGGGCATGGTGCCACGACACGCGCTGAAGGCGCGTGGCGCGGGACATGTGTGCGAGTGCGCCTTGTGCGTGGGGCGCGTTCACACCCGCGATAGTTCGCGGGGTGCCCGGCCTTACCGCACAGGACGCAGCTGGGTGGTTCTATGGATTCAGGCATGCGAAGGCACTCCTTATTGGAGTGATCTCCCAGGCACTTGACGCATCTCGGCTTCATGTAGCAGTTCCTGGCCGAGTGTCCGTACGATTGGTAGTTATGGCACTGCGTAGGGGCATACTTTTTGTGGGGTATCTCTACAGATACGTCAGAGAGCCCGCAAACCGATTCAATGTTGAAAATCTCCTTGCCCTCCTTGGAGCGGTCCAGGGTGACAAGGACGAGGTCGTAGATGTCCTTTGTGATGGCGTGGTACATGCGGTGTACCTCGTGTACTGGGAGATTTTGCTCCTTAAGGGAGGCTAAGATGTTCTCAGTTGGAAGCTCTTTCGGTACGCGCCTGATTACTATGCGGGGAAGGTGACAGATGGCCATGGAGTTTTAGTGGGTATTCCAGGTGCTTAGCGCTTGGTGAGTCCAACATACCCCTTTCAATCCCCCCGGACTGGGAGAGGATGCATAAATACATTTCTCCACGTAAAAAAAAAAGTTATCACGGGATCAGTGTTGAGATTAGTCGTCGATTTAGTGTTTAGAATGTCATCTCTCTCAATTTTAGTTTTCTGTTTACGTTAACAATTCTAAAAAAAGACAATTAGACTGGGGCAGCAAAAACAAACACCAAGAATATTACAGTAGCTATATTGTAATATATTCTTGTGATTTGTATTATATAGTAAAATCTTAAGACAGTAAGCCAAATAGCAAAATTGTCTTTTCTTAAAATCGTAAAGATAAAATGAAAAATGTGACATTCTAAAAACTAAATCGACGACAAACCTCAACACAGAATCCCGTAAATCCGAGCGTTTAAAAAAAGTAAAATCAGCTATAAAATAAATAACAATAACGTGTTTATTTATGTAGTTAAAATTATAATCTAATTTGGGGCTACTGAACGTTGTGGCCAAAAACACTAGAGCAGCATTGCCACGTTGAATGACGATGTTGATTTTTTGGGTAAAAAAGATAAAAACTTAACCTTTAGACTCGCGAGGATTCGAACAAACGCCCTGCAATTTCTTTAAACAAGCCATGTGCATTCGGCTCCTACGATGTTGTATTTCAAATGTACGTGAAATTTAAAGTTTTGAAAACTATTTTTTGGATATTTAGACATATAAATAAGATGTGAAGAGGCATTTCTCCCGATGGAATTTGTCACCATACAGATACTTACCAATATATATTGTACCTTAAATTTTCAGAGTTGCTATAAAAAATAATATCCGAAATAATAATAAACTTAATTATTCTTGACGAACAGAGTTCCGTGGTTCTTGGTTGTACGGCCTTGTGTTTGTTTTTTATAGAATAGGGGACAAACTACATAGCAGGACACCTGATGGTAAGTGATCACCGACTCCCATAGACACTCACAACACCCGAGGAATCGCAGGTGCGTTGCAGGGCTTAAAACTTGTGTTTGTAAAAACCTTACTTTAGGAATCATTATTCTGCATTATGTATACTACGGTTTCTTAATGCTTCATCCTCTCGTATTTTTAGATATTGTCTTTATTTAACTCTTGGACTTCAGTCCCAAAATATTATTGTCTGTCATAATATATATGGTAGTAGGGCTTTTTCTAATGCTCACCTGGCTATCTACCACCCTCAAGTTGAAAATCTGCCGCTAAATTCCAATAGGTGTGTTCCGGCAGTTGCACTTGAGAGCCAATCCCTCCAATAAAAGCCAGCAACGCACCTGCGATTCCTCTGGTATTGTTGGTGTCCATGGTCGAAGGTAATCACTCACCAGCTGATGAGACGCTCGCTCGTTTACTCCCTATTGCATAAAAGTAAAATTAAAAGTCATGAAAATATCTTACTCGCTGTTGAGGCATGCGTGTAAATAGCAGTGCTCATTCAACGGCTTGAGAGCCCGTAATGGCTGAGCACGGAGAAGCGTGTCAGCTTAACTTTGTCTGTTTTGTTTATTGTGAAATCATGCGAAGGGGTTTGGATCTGACACTGAGTTCAGCACTTAATCAGCAAATTTGCTTACTAATCGTCCCTGACTGCGGCTGCCAGTCTTCTCAGGTCACAACGATCACAAGGCTTGTGGCCACCAGCAAATGTCCACTCCTTTTACTTCCTATTTTACTACCTATGTAACTGCAAAACAGCGATGATTTTTAGGACAAAAACAAGATTTTCAGTAAAATGTGGGTCAGGAATCGAAAAACGGTTATATGTACTTTTTGCAAGGAGCGCGTAAAAAAGTCAATGTTAAGTATCATCCTCCGTAACGACACAAACTCATATAAACAAAAATTAGATGAGGGACTTCCGCCTCACAACTCACCTAATCGAATTGCTCACTGGTTCTTCTTGAATTTAATGACGTTTTAGATAGTAGTTTTGAATTTGCTTCTCAGCGAGTAAAATAAATAAAATTGTATTAATGTAATTGTATTATAACTTACTGCGTTAACGTTTTATAAAATTTCAGTATTCTCGCTTGTGATGAAGAAATTTACGAATGCAACGCGGCCATTATGTTGAATTGTAATTTTCATTGTAGAAACTTATTAAAAGCTTCTGAACAGCAATAACTGTCACTAGCACTTCCAGCATTTATCGATTTTACGATTACATGGTCAAACTGCGTCTCGTTAAAAACTACGCCGCAAACCATTGGTTACTTAGTGAATTTGACACCGAGACTGACTGCCCAGTTGGCGCTAGGTGTTGTTACTCGCGAGGATTCTTTTCATACAATAAAAAAAAACGGAATTTAATTAAATATTAAAAAAATGAAGAAGAAACAAATGTACTCCAATAAAACTTTCATCACCAAAACATTCAGTATATCCTTTATTAATTTTATTAATTATTCACAATTATTAATTTATTTTACTTCTCTTACTACTTACTAGACTCTACTCACTCTTTGTTATTTTTGATAATCTTGCACTTCACATGGTACAATTTCACTTGGATATTGTATCAAATCACAACCATTGTCACGACTGTATCAAACTGTTCACTATGGTTCTCATCCCTTTATATTATTTTCGTCTATTCTTTTATCACCAAGTCATTTTGTATCATCTTCAATCACCAAATATGTGAACAAACGCAAATACAATTTTGGATATAAATAAACTTTTGATACAAAGACCAAACACTAGAATAAATGGACACTATTGTCTACCATTGTTGTTAAGTTATGCTCGAAATATCAGATTTCCTTACAAACATCTTCCATTAACATGTAGAGATACCATCGGTGTTGTTATTTTAGTAATATGAATGCTTATATTTCCAGCGATCTGTTTGCAGGAAATTTATTCCTTCTTATTTACGATACATGTTAAAATAATATTACCTAACTAATTACTTAACTATGCTTAGTATTACTTAACTTTTCTGTACTTTTAATACAGCAAGTTAAGGTAGTGTATTTAAAGCATATTGGAATACAAAAACAAAGAAGACTACCAAGAGACAAGCTATTTTATAAGATTTAATCGCTGTCATACTGATCAGCAAGTCTTTGCAAGTCAAGGATGACGATGCGGCCCAAGATGGTGGGCACGTTAAGCCTAGTGGAGAGACTGGCTTTCAAGTAAACCTGCCGAAACACACCTACCGATATTTGGCAGCAAATTTTCAACTTTAAGGGTGGTAGTTACCCAAGCATACATTAGAAAATGATCTATCACCATGCTCTACTTTCGTCTCGATATTTTACTGAAACCTCAAGCTTCCGAATAAAACGGTTGAGAGCCCTTGTAACAGACTTATCACCTTGTGAATGGCAGTCGGGACCCAATAAGTACAAAAATTGATTACATTAATAACTCATTCTTAGGCGTGGCGTCAGTAAGTAAGGACTCTTCGTACATTGAATTTTACTACGCCATTATAACACATTTTGAGACAATTTACTGTCATACATGTGTCCTTGATGGCGAGTTTTATTGCTCGCTCACTCAATTTAGGAATTTTATAGCTTTCATGTGAGTAAAATGGATTAGATTACGGTAAAAAATAAATAAATTAGTATATATCATTATCATTCATCCAACACACTTTATAAAGGTTGTGTTTTATAAAGATTAACGAGGGAAATAAAGTCTTAATCTAAATCATTTTTGTTATTTAATTTAGGCCCTAAGAAGCCGCTTATAACCGATAAAGTTACTACCGGTTCGGAAATAACGTAATCATCGAGAAGAACCGGCAAGAAATTTGATCTGCATCTTTTTTTTAGGTCTGTTTTTCATTTTTTTTTACACTATAGTTTTATGTGTCTCATTAGTTGTTAGCAGATATACGGAGAGGATGTCAATTCCAGACCTCACGATTGCTCACATATTGATCCACCCTATAAATAGCCTTTTGACAACAAAAAGTGTTTGACATGGCTCTTGAACGTACTGTCCGGTAATTCAGTAATGTGCTTTGGGACTTTATTGTGAAATGTAACACTGTTACCCAAAAAACTGTTAGTCGACTTACTGAGTCTAAAGTAAAGTCTTAACGAAACCATAGCATGGTAATAGGGCTTTTTGTAATGCCCGCCTGGCTAACTACCAGTCTCAAGTTAAAAATCTGCTGCTAAATAGCTATAGGTGTGTTCCAGCTCTTGCACTTGAGAGCCAGTCCTGCCACTAGGCTTAACGTGACCACCACCTTGGGCGATATCGTCAATTAACATCAAATGCGATTGTGGTCATAACGTTAAAAATGGTATCAAGGTACTTATAAATGCATGTAAGATTTTAAAACAATGTTAATTGACACGATGTACCAACAGGGACAAAACTGATCTATCATTATTTAAAGTATAGGAGTAGTAGTCCAGGATATTACTCCAAGCCCCATTATCGTAACCATATAGAAGGGAAAGACAGATGCGACAATTGATAGCGAGATCTCATCACAATTCACTTAATTAGGAGTACAATGTAATAACAGTAAAGCATCGTCTTTAAATGCCGTTTCCGTCTAGAAACAAGTAATAATACATTGGTTGTAACAATATTACTTTGTAAAATACTTTTTGCTGGTTAAATGTCAAAATGCGATCTTACTGGATGTATATTATATAGAAAGTTCTATATTAGAATATGTCGCTAAAGCTGCACTAGCAGGCTTCTACCAAATTTGGCTGAGCAGGGAAAGAAACGCGAGTTGTAAAGGTGCGCGTCGGAAAGGCGACCCTTAAATCAACATCCGTGTCAAGTCTCGGGAACTGCTCGTAGTATCTCTCTTTACCACACGATGCACCCGGCACTCGCACGGTGAATCCATAGATAGCTAAGAAGTTCGACTCTGGTAAGAAATATGCATAACAAATTTTAGGTCTAGTAAGTAGTTCTGAATATACAGGGCTGTGCGAATGTATGGTAAATTACTTACATTAATATACTCGCTGATATCCACGAGTTCGTTCTTCACTTAAACCTCTAGTTATTATAAAAAGAACTGGTCTCAGGAGATGTTTACTTACTGAAAAGATTATGGATAACAAACAAATTGCACTGGTTTATAATAACGTGTATTCGTTAGAAGTAATATAATATAATTAAAACCAATATATTTATTTTCTTTTCGAAATAGTTTTGTATGAATCCAGTATATCAATAAATAATAGCTAAAATATATTTAAAATTGTACTTATATAATTTAAATATTACCAACATTTTTGGAGTACATTGTTTCAGTACTTTATATAAAAATATAATGAAGATCCTTGTAAGTTTAATGTTAGGTAATCCATGCAATTGGTATAGAGAATGAAAAAACTATTATATGAAGCTAAAGGTATCAACCTGTAATCGCCTATCCAAAGCGAATTTATAACAGCTAGACCTAGCACTCACTTTTCGCTACACATAGTTCACTAGAGTATTTTATTGAAACGTGTCCGTGGGCTGATTGTATTTCTATAGACTCTAGTACTAAAGAAGTATTATGATAATTTTCATTTACAAATTTATTGTTTCCTGATAATCAAGAATACTTTTTCAATGTTGTATTGTTTCTATCAACAAAAGCGTATAACATATATAAACACGCAACTAACCCTGTTTTGGCACCAAGAGATTAAGAAAGCCGTGGAATCGAAACAAATATTTACTCAAACTTAAGACAAGTTACCTCCCAGACGTCCTAAAACATTGTAATTGAATAATCCGTATAAATCGACTAACCTGAACACTAAATATTTATCTACAGAGTAAATGATTGAAAATTAATATCATCTTGTCCGAAAGATATTGGCTCTATAGATTGCCCGGTGTTATTGAGTTAACTTCGGACGGCCGTGAATGTAAACGGATTAAATATTGCTTCTAAGACGTGGCACAGTCATGTAGTCACGTCGATTTCTTTGTCACTAATTTTATTTATGTCTGTCTTATTATTATTGATAATATATTTTTGCCCAAAATATTCTTTTACAGTCACAAAATAACGTAATATTGTACTTGCGCTTAGTATTTGTATTTACATTTTTATTTTGCGAACCATCTGTTAGTTCAAATGGTGAGGTTTATAGTATTCCTGTATGTACATACATCCTAGCTGTCACTCGACTAACACACTGGCGTCTTTTGCTTTTAGCACCCCTAAAAAGGCAAATAAAAACAGATCACAGACAGAGCATACAAATGTTATTAGAAAAATAATACTAAAGGATAATGGTAATCAAAACTAATTACTCTAGAGTCTAAACCCATGTACGAAAACTCAGGTTTCAATGATCGTAGTTCCATGCAGATAATATCCGTAGGTTTCACGTAATTGACCGCCACTGGAACAGTATTTTCCTTATGTTTTGTTCTGCGTTTTGAAATGTGTTCAGCTTTGTTCGATTATCTACACTAAACTTTCAACAGAAAAATCAACGAATTCCAAACATAAATGTGTAAATGAAAGTAAGCTTCGGTGAAAGCCTTAAAGTGCTTAGTTCGAAAAAGAAACTCAAACAATATTCTGACAAGAATCGTTGAACCTTTCTTATCTCTACAGATATGGCGTTAATATATTCAGTGTTGATAAGTTGCGTCTACCTTAACACCATGCATACATACTTTTGCATGGTGGTTGAGTTTTTTTTAATGTCTACCTTACTAACTACCACCCTTAAATTGAAAATCTACCTCCAAACACTTACAGGTCTGTAACATAAATTGTACTTGAAAAATACTTACCTGAAACAAGGAAACGCCTTTGTATTAGGTAGAGAGTAACCATCAAAAGTTAGCCCAATCGTGAACCATCTAGGCATTGTCATGGTGCATCGGCAGACGCCTACACCTCAAATTCCCTGTAACCTGCACACGTGGACTACATATACATTCGACCAAGGATATATTGCATTGCTATACATGGAAGGACTTGCTTTAATAGCTAACCGCAGATTCTATCTGGAGAGATATGTAATCAATCCAGCGGCTATATTATTGTAGAAGCTAATAAAAATACTTCTTATTGTCCAAAAATACCTTACTTAATCGGACTCAATTTTATTGATAGTAAAAAACTTATACCTTAATCTACACACGGAGATATTAACCTAAAAACCTGAAATCAATCAATCTTTACCATGTTACTGTAAAAACTTACCTTTAAATAAATAATAACCCTTATAATTTTTGCCATTTTTTTCGCAACTACCAAATATTTCGAAAATTGAAAGATACTACACAGAAGAAAATATAATCATGAAATAAAATATACGAGTTCCTTGAAAATAAATTATGTGAACATAAAACTGAAATAACCTTAATAAAAGTTCTTAAGATGTTATACTCTTTTTTCAAACGCGTAAATCGTTTTTCGTTTATACATCAAACATATATATTTACCCAATAATGTTTACCGAGAAATATGCCGATATCTATACAAACTTGAGAAAAGTATTTATCTTATCCAATTGAATATTAGGCGTTCCACACGATAAAGTATTTCGTAATTTCTTACATTATTGTGTTTTTTTTTATAGTTAAGGTTTAGCGTTATGGCTTGAATCTCATCTGATCTTAAGTGACGATACGGCCCAGGTTGGTAGACACGATAACCTGTGGAGGAACTGGCTCTAAAGTGCAACTGCCGGAACATACCTATTGATATTTGGAGGCAGATTTTCCATTTTGTTTTCAGAATGCTGTCAAAGCAAGTATAAATATATATAGAATTACACTTAAGCGATTAGTCACATATAAGGAACCGTTTCATCTTTTTTCCGGGTCATTGCTGCTTCTTTTCCGGTCCGTAAACATACATATACTTGCTGTAACACGTGATTTTGTTTGCTTTTTCCTCTTTTATCATCCGTTATCGTGTACTCCGTGCTTAATAAATGAAAGAAGTAATTATGCAAAATTTAAGCTAATCCGGTTACACGGATATTTTTGTTTTCGTTCCCAAAAGTAAATTCTGTTAAAAATATGTAAACAAATCCCTGAAAACTTGAGTGGGTATAATACTATATAAATAGATAAACTATTTACCCGTTACTCGCTGACTTATCACATCTTCAAGATTACCTGATTTATGAACCTAAAATTAGTATTCATATTACTTCACACATGCAGAAACAAAATAAGAACACATTTTACTACCATGAGCCGTGAAAAAGATTAAAGAATCGACAACAGTAACTAATTAAAATAAAAAATGTATGTAACTGTTTAAGTCATGCCTACAATAGTACATACAGTAAGTCAAGCCAACATGTCTAAGTCATTTTGACATGTGTCGTCATGTACATTTATTGTGGTTTTTTTATCGTTAGCTTTTGTCGCAAAACAACTAGTCTCGGGGCATAGGTGCGTAGGTAGATACTCTAAACTGTATTTAACGAACTATATCAGGGATTCTTTTTATTTTTTGTTAATATAAATAGCTATGATAACTCTGTTGATAGTGTATACGGACGCGACGTCAATGAATATGAGTTCGAATTCATCTGCAATAAGCTTGATTTTTCGGTGAAGGAAAAACATCGTGATGTTGCCATGCCACGGTAGAGCTTTTTCCAATGCCCGCCCGGCTAGCTACCACCCTCAAGTTGAAAATCTGCTGCCAAATATTTATTGATAGCTGTATTTCGGCAGTTGCACTTGAGAGCCAATCTCGCCACTAGGCTTAGCGTTTCCACCATCTCGGCCTACATCGTCACTTAACACCAAGTGAGGTTGTAGTCGTAACGCCTCATGAGCTATTTATTAAAAAAAAACAATTGCAATATACGATTTCCTTTTTATTTATATGCTGGTCCATTAACTGCTAAAGTATACTACGTATCTATTTTATTTCATAGAATTATTTTAATAGGGGAAATTAAATAAAGCCGATTTTCAGTTGATTCATTACATTTACCATCGGCACAATTGTTGCGTCTGTCTACCCTGAAAATAAAACAGCGTAAATATATAACGTTAATTATTAATCAAGTTTTAAATATAATATAACCAACATCGTCGAAACTTTGTATGAATTAATCTTTAAAACAGTGTCACGTTGGAGGCCTCTTGACCCATTGCTCGAGGGACTTGCAAACCTCCCCGAGTATAGAAGAGGCTTTTGTTCCGCTCCTCAAGCTATCAAACCTACGCCTAGGTTCGAGCACTCTTCAAATGAATAGGGCTAAAGAGGTATTATTATAATCGTCTATAGTTGTTCATTTGGGCTGTTCCATAATTTTTAACCGATTTCAGAAAACAGGAGGCTGCATATATATTTTTTATGTATATTTCTCGATATCTTCGTCAATTATCTACTGATTTTAATGTTTTTTTTTATTGGGATTGGTATTACTCAGGTACTTAAATATGACGAAATATGGTATAAATATGACGAAGATATTCATTCCTTAAGGCGGTGAAATTAAGGGTTGAATACAACTTTTTTGATCTGCATTTGTTCTTATTTTCTTTTATCCAGGTTTTGAATAAAATTACACAAGTGAGAGGACGAGAACATAATGAATCGATTCACCCAGAAAAAAATTATTATATGTATGGCTAATATGATCCTGTTGATAATAAGCGCCTCTTTACATAATTTCTTCGGTACTTATCGAGTGTTTAACTCTAAATACATAAGACCTTACTTATGATAACTTTACATACATTTACATTTTTTGATAGATATCGTTGTTTTTTTTTATGGAATAGGTGACAAACGAGAAAGAGTGTCTCCTGATGGTAAGTGATCACCGCCACCCACTGACACCCACAACACCCGAGGAATCGCAGGGGCTTTGCAGGCCTTTACAGGAGACACCGACTTTCACGAAACTAAAGTTATTTCTTGGGGTAAATACCTACTTAACGCTAAGTCAGCATCTATAATACACTGTACATTCATTTACTCGTGTATACATATACCATTCCTAAATATTTGAGGAAATTCTTGTAGAGGGGAGAAGAAGAAATTAAGTATTTCCACTTTTTTATCAATAGCATTATAGCACTTCAATTACTACCAAACATAGAAAAAAAAATCTGTTAACAAAAGAGAAAAAAGGGTACTTAATTCAGAATATTTTTTATAGATTAATTAATTATGAATTAAGAACGTTAAATATATATAAATTGATTCAGAGACCTTGACAGTTAGTCCACCGGAGCGTATCGCAGTCAATATGGTATTTCTGTGTAGACTTGCTCATAAATATTCAACACTAAGGCTATAATTCTGTCTGGCACAAAACAGAATACCTATCTAAATTATACTATAGTCTATATTTTCGCTTATCGAAACATATATTGCATTCGTAAAATACCCTCTGCGTAGATAAAAGTGGATATTTGTATATATGAAATCGCACAACTCCAATACAGTTTGAGAAATCACCGTAGGAGCCAAAATTAACGTGATAATAACTAAATGGATGGCGCTGCTATAAAATTATTGATTATGATACTTTATAAGCTAAACAACGTATCAGGGATTTTCTGCTTTTATATTAACTGTTTATTTTTTTATTTATTTTAGGCCATTTTAACAACTTAGGTCTTTAGTGACCACCGTGAATAAAGAATTTTACAGTATTATTTTCATTACAGATAAACATAATATTATAATTTAACAAGTTTATAGAAATCTATCATATAATTTTTTTTTAACTATTTACATATTCGGATATTTAAAAAAAATCCTTAATATCCTATTTTTGTGCGATGATAAATCATGATTTTAAAGCAATTAGTATTTACGAAAAAAAAAAATGTCATTCTTAATGTTAAGTTTCCTAGTAATTCGAAATATTTTCAGCTGTAAGTTGTATTTGTTCATCACGAACATAACTAGTAAAAGTCCAGCAATCCAGCAATTATAACTCTTAAGCTAATTTGAGTAATTATTTTTGAAATGGATCGACACTAAGCAAAACATAAAAAGGGCCTAACATTTTCCAATCACTTTTATAACCCGTTTCAATATTTACATTGAAAACCTTCATATCTACATAAATCATTTGTAACGGAATTTCAATTAATATTTCGAAATGAATGAAAACCTCTTGACATATTTTTTAATGGTAATTTATTTCAAAATGAAATAAAATTAACAATGAAAATTTTCTTTGTATTTATAAATATATGAAAATCCAAAATAAATAATACAACCGTTGCTGGGCTTGAATGTTTTCGCGGTGTCGTTGGGTTTTCATTACAAACTCTTAACTCCGATTGCGGCTGTAAAAATATTCGAGTAGATAAAGTATAGTTTACAGATCCTTGATTTTTCTTCATTTTTTTTGTATTCCTTGTAGGTTTCATGTTATGGCTACAATCTTCCATTATGTTAAGTGCCGATGTGGCCTAAGACGGTGGACACACTTTAGCCTGGTGGAGGTACAGGCTCTCAAGCGCAACTGCCAGAACCCACCTATTGGTTTTTGGTGGCAGATTTTCGAGTTGAGAGTAGTGGCTAGCCAGGTGGGCATTACAAAGTGTCCTACCACCATGCTACGATGTTTGCTCTCTCTGAAAGCTCAGGCATATTGCAGGTGGATACGAACTCACTTCCATTGACACACCACCAACTGAGCTATAATCGCTTTAGAATCAATATTTCATTGTCTAATTATCCTTGCAGAGCATTTCCAACGTAAATCGCAGTATACATTTTTCATCGACATACTACGATCAATTTGCTTTAGCGAATTAAACATAAAACACTTAATGGGCTCGATCACGCAAACCTCGTTTATAACAGAACATCGAGCGATATAATAATAAAACTGATTACTGCTATTCGATATAAATATCCTGGTTCATTTAAAATACTATCCATTTTGATGGAGATTGATCATTTATTATTTATAACTATGGAACACACAACAGTCGGCAATCAGATAAAGAATAAAATTCGTGACTGTCGTGGAATACTCTGTTGGAATCAATTTCCCTTAGTAGCATATTATTATTGATGAACGTATTATATTATTGAATAACAAATACACATAAATGAATTACTAGCATCTGAACGAAACGCAAAGATAACTAATGAGTGGAAGGTATGGTAGGAAATTTCGTAATTTATATATGTTTCCCTTCTAGACTAGACTTAGCATCTTCACACTCTTAGGCCACCTCGTCATTCAATATCAGGTGAATTTGTGGCTATAACCTATAGTAAAAATAAATTATGACAGGATCAATTTTCTACTAGATCCGCTTGTTTTCCATACTAATATTATAAAAGCGAAAGTGAGTTTGTTTGTTTGTTACGCTTTCATGCCTAAACCGCAAAATCAATTATTATAAATATTGTTACACAGATAGATTGGACTCAGGAGATGGAGATAGGATACTTTTTTCGTGAATTTTTTGTTGGAGGTGGGGTAAACAGATGGATAAACTTTGTATGAAATTTCTTATTTCGACATCCGATTTGTTTGACAAATTCAATCTTAACGCGAGCGAATCTGCGCGTAAAAGCTAGTAAAAAATATTACTAGGAAATCAGCGCTAACGACATTTTCATATTAGCTTTAACAATATTCTAAAGGAAAACACGATACCCTTTTTATCATTGTTGTTTTTTTTTATAATTTATGGGTCGCCGCTCACGTGACTTGGCCGTTTGTCACGAAGGCTTTATCCCGTATAGGACGTGGGTTGACCTACGTATGTCGCCGATTCCCATATTAAACGAAATGGCCGCCTCACTCATAAAATTATAATTTATGAATTCCATGCAACCCTCGTCCGTCTGTTGTCTGTAATGTCTGCTTAAAGACTACTAACCCGGCAATGAACCATGCATAGACGTTTACTATTACTGTCATCATTTATTGCATTTAAAAAACTTGAACGTGGCCTTCACGGGACGCCAGGTAGATGTGAAACATTTGAGATAATATTAAAGTTTATAATTATTAAAAAGAATAAAATCAATAGAGAGTAAAGTAATAATAGTATGCAGCTTACATAATGAAGCAATGAATGAAGTATACGTGTGCACACACAAGGGCGTTGACGAAATGGAGTAGCGAGAACGTGACGGCATAAGCGAATGTCATGCCGTTTTTCGTAACGGTACGTCTGATTATACTGTCCGTGCTTAATAGATGTTTCAGATCAAAAATCATGATATAAAAATAATAGTGAATGCAAAATATGCCTCTTAATATATCATTCGGTTTAAGATACCTGATGATCTTAGAGCCAATAGAGAGGAATATCAATGAAATAACACATAAATAAGGTCATATAAAAGCTTACACATATATACATATAAGACTATACATTTATTTTTTATAGTTAAGGTTTAGCGGTTTAGCGGTTTAGGCCATAATCTCACCTGATCTTAAGTGATGATGCGGCCCAAGTTGATATACACGTTAAACCTGTGGTGGGACTGGATCCCAATTGCCACTGCCAGAACACATTGGTATTTGGCGGCAGATTTTCAACTTAGCAGTGGTAGCTAGCCAGGCGGGTATTAAAAAAATCCTACCACCTCAAAAGCATTACATTGATATATTAAGCGCCGATTTTTCAATCCATAGATAAAATGTATATAATAACTACCAAAGAGATAAAGTTATCTGGCTATTTATCAGTCTCATAAATGATCGTCTATTTTTTATAAGTATTCTATTCCATGTATTACTATCAGACCGATAATATGAACTTTAGAACCGCCTACTTTAAGAACAAACAACGTTGGAGGAGGATAGAGTATTTCCTTTTTTGGCAAACAAAGGTCATTGCCTGTCATTTAGGTTTCAGGATTCCGTTTGTTTGCTTACTGCCTGGTAATTAATCTAATTGTATTTAGTTATTGTGTAAAGATGGTTATTAGTGTACTAACATTTTAATACATACCTTTCTGTTTTGTGCTTAATCTTATCAGGAGAAATAAATATTGATCTGACTCTTTTAAAAGTTTGAATCAACGATGGAGCAGTCTTGAATCCCGTATAATAAAATGATCAGGACTTTGTAATCATGCATAATCTAGAAATAATTATCTTAAATATATATATATTTATTTCAACATCCGCTGGCAAAAGTGTCTGTAGAATAACCTTTATTTGATCGTCAAAGGAACAGATACCTCAGGTAGTCGAGTGATTTTTTTAATAAAGCTTAGCTGACTATTGAAAAATTCTTTTCTCTTCTAATAGTCGAATAAAAGCTGCCTTTCTATTTATCTGAGTATTGAAAAATCGGCCATTATTTATGTGGGCAAAAGTTACTAGTAATAACTATCTTAAGCTTGAGTGCTACGCATGAAACAGATTAATGTTTTTCAATATATTGTCGATGTTAATTGCATGTTGGTAGGGCTTTTCCTAATGCCCGCCTTTTTATAACGTGGAGGTATTCCATTTACGATACCCTCTCGGCCCAGGGGTGACGACTGGGTCATGTGGAACTCAACAGGGAATACTCACTAAAACTCCACGGTATATCAGCTGCATAAATCGGAGCGACACGAGTTCGAAGTAACAGTCACCGCGTTGCCCCGGCAAATGTCCCTCTGCTGACAACCACCCTCAAGTGGGAAATCTGCCACCAAATACCTATACGTGTGTTTCGGCAGTTACACTTGAGATCACTGGCTCTGGTGGAGGGACTTCCATCCACTGCTTTATTTAGCATGTTCACAAGCTACAGCCACAACGTCTTTTAACATCTGGTGGGATAGTAGCCATAACGATAAACCTTAAAAAAATATAATACATTTTCAAATCCAGTAATCGTTGCTCGTCGGTCCATCTCTGTAATAAATAATAGTAAAAAAATTTCAGTGCTAGCTCTTACTAAAATTGAATTTTGTCTATACGATGACCTCACTAGTGGTACGTGTAGGGGATACTTATTTCTAGTTGAATCAGTAGGTACTCGTAGACTAATATTGTTTAGCATTTTTGGACACTCTGCTATATCATTAATGATATTTAAAATTGAGATGAGATATTCGCGAGAAATAACTTGTGTAAAAATCCTTATAACTTAACCGTCTTGTTTAATAGGCTGCGCGTACTATTCGGTTCTTCATATCACTAATACTTTAGTCCACTGATTCGTTCTGAAGCTCTACTATCACTGCCTCAGTATTATAAGATGTATTTATATTGCCACAACTGGAAACTGAAAGCGCTAAAAGCGTACTACTAGAAATAGACTATTAAAACAAGTTTTATAAAATCTTGTTATTACAATTTGAATTTATAAAGTTATTTTTAACCAAACATGTAAATATCAATTTCAATACATAAAGTTATTTTTAATCAAACGTATAAATATTTAAAGCCCTGTAATATGATAATTAATATAAAGATACGATCAACAATAAAGCTAATACTTGAAATAGATTAATATTTTTGTTTAAATCTCGTCATTTCAATTTGAATTTATAAGTTATTTTTAACCAAACATGTAAATATCAATTTTAATCCATAAAGTTATTTTTAATCAAACGTGTGAATATTTAAACCCTTTTATTTTATATTTAATATAAACAGACGATCAACAATAAAGCTAACATTACAAAGTGACGATCAACGACCAAGCTAACACTTGTATAGTACTGCTTGCTATTGTACAAAATGAATTTAAGATAACTTTTTTATAAAGTATTGTACCAGGTGGTAAACAAAAGTAAAATTTAATGCATGTCGTCACCGTCATGTCGACTTGTATCTCACCGATTGGATATACTGTCTGATACCCAAACGCGACAAGCCAAAGAGTCACTGTGACAAGCTTATCACCTTGCGCATAGTAGTAGTTGGTAGTTGTGACTTAGCCCTACCACTCTACTTAATTACTAAATATATACAGAATGATTCTGGAAAACGACACGCCTATACGTCCCGTAACACCACATACATATTACAAATTTCCAGTAAAGATATCATGTTTTTAAAACGCTTTGATCATGGAATTTCGTTATAATAAATGTCGTCGGTATTCTATCGAGAATGTCTTACATTTTTTTATTATTTTTTAAGATATTGTTTTTGGGGTGTATCGAATACCATATAAGTTAAACAAGCCAACCCTTATCTGCACGCGGTGTACCCTATCGAGTAACCGACGAGGCTCTGGCAAGTGTTGGTCCCGTATTTGATTTTGTTCATGACTGTTAGCCATATAATCCTGGATCCATCATAGCTTTGTGGTAGGTTTATTGCTCGACTGGTTAGCAACCACCCTCGGGCTTAGACTACCGCAAAATAAAGCTTCAGTCTTAGCCTTTATGTTCCGGCATAGTGAATGAGAACCAGCCCTTTCCGTCACGGCCAGCAACATAGCTTTAATACCTCTGGTGTTGCGGCTATCCATAGGCGTCGGTAACCATTTACCAGCAGCTGCTCGTTTGCTGTCCATTAAGAATAAAAGTGCAAGCGAATGTTAAAAAAACCGTCATAGTTTTGGAAGCTCTACTTTGACTAGAAGATGTGTGGAAGCTGTCGCCGTGGTGCTTTTTAGTGGATAGTTTTACGACGCTTGTCAGCTGATGAGTCTGGCTACACTCCTCGCTTGCATTGACCTGAGCTTAGATAATGTGTTTAATTATTACGAAGAAGTCAGTAAACAATTTTTTTATACTACGTCGTCAAAAAAAGGGCACCCATTTATGGTATTCACGATTTTTCCAACGCAATTATCGTTTTCTATCATCCCGAGTACCTATAAACTATTTTGTCACCAATAAAAAAAATATTAACCGCTCCGAGAGGAAGCAACATCGCTGCGCCAACAATGCGGTCGTGCTAGAAATAGGTAGATTAAGTTAAATAATTAATACCTTAGTACAACACACACGCGACCCGTAACTGAAATGCAGGTATGCATTTGAAAACTAAAGAGGTATTATTTCACATGGTATTGCAGGGTTGCTAGTATTTATATTATTAAATATATAAAGAGGTATCTGTTATAATAATTATCTTTCTTTTTTTTTTTTGGTCGGCCTAGTAGTTAAAGTAGTTATGCCGCAGCAACCGCCACGCTAAAGTGCTGTAGGTTCTAGTCACACATTTGTGATACACAAATACCTATTTGTTCTCAGTTTTGTTGCTGCTATGTGTCCATTAATTATGGTTGTAAAGCCTTTCATACTTAATATTGGCGAAAAGCTCTTTATAGGCAAATGGTGTTACAGAAAAATATAAGAATTTCGTGTCACGTTGTTTGTCCGCAATGAATTCCTAAACTATGAAACCGATTTAAATCAAATTTTGCATACTGTGTGTAGTTTGACCCAAATTGAGAAATAGGATACTTTTTATCGCGATAAGTGATCATTACGCGATAGATGACGCCATAGTCGATGTGACTGACTACCTGAAAAGGTAGAACAAGGGCTGCCTGGTCAGCTAATAAAAAATATATTAATGTTTCTTTTTTAATTTGTTAATAATACTCTTCCGATTGTTATGAAACTTTATAAGATGTTTTAGGTCCGCACTAGAGGGTTTTAAAGTGGATTTTTTCCTTTTCCGAGTTAGAGCAACATATGCAGAGTACAGTTATTATAAAAAAAAATCTACATGATTGTAAAATGGTTGAAAATTTGTGTTCGTGTATTTATCACAACTAATATCCAAAATAATTTGTTTAATGATTTCTTATGTTTACGCGAATATTATTCATTGAAATAAAACTAATTTAAACGGATTTTGTCACGGTTATTTATTAATTGATCCCGACGTTTCGAAAGCTTTTCAGCCTTCGTGGTCACGGGGCGGACTGAGGTGTAGGTTGTCAAGAAAAGTTCATGTTACTATGTCTACCTTCAATTTAATTTTTGTTATTGATAGTGTTCCGAATTACTTTATGAACGTTAAACTTTACTACCAATTTTGTACAATAAGCCAGCTATTGAATAAAGGCAACAAGAAACTCGACCGGGTTTTGTTTATCTTTGTTTATCGTATAATTTAATGTTAATCGTTGTATTGTTTTAGTGGAACTACACAAAGAGAGCTACTTGTCGATATCACTTTCTTTGGCATAATGATCCATCCTACTATTCAAGACGTACATAATAATCTTAAGACTAGCTTGTTACTTGAATTTACAACCGACGACAATGGTATTTCCTTAGGAATTTTATTATAAAACTTAATACTACTTTCAAAACAACACTTTTATTAGTGTAAAAGTGTAAATACAAGATATACTTATTCAATTTGCACTGTACGTAACATAGTTATATAAGATAGCAATAGCTTAGCAATTTAGGTAACTTTTAACCGTATTTTTATTCGAAATTAGTTTTAGGTCCTAATAAAAATATTCAAATTATGCGCGAAAGAAGAAAATCACTGAATAAACATTCAGTTCATGAGACTTATTTTGAGAAATACCTTTCGGAATTTAAGAATTCATATTTAATTAAATATTTTTATTATTTAAGTATTAAAGAATAATATAGCACTTATCGAATATAGTCAACCAAGAATCGCTAAAGTTAACTTCTGGTAGTTCGGAGGGAGTAGGGAGGGGGTTGAAAAGTTTTACTTTCTAAAAAACGTAAAATGTATAGATATATACACCTTAAAATAGACGGATGATTTGGTAGGCATTACGGGAAGTTATTGAATGCGAGAAATCCTTTTGATGATTTTATGAGAAAGTGTAGATAAGATTTAAGAATAAGTGAGATAAAGATAGATATTTAATCTAACAGGAATTCAAAGAAAATTTACGTCTCACGGAAGTTTCTACCTCATATTTAGTGAATTCAATAACGACTTTAGTCTCCGTGATATTACTAAAATATCTCTGAATAATTCAATATTACTGTCGACAAATAGTTTCTCCCGTTTAAACGGGGGGTCAAGTGTAAAATTAATCTCTTTAGTGCCTACCTTTAATAACATAATAAACATGTCGCCCGTTACGAACGTAGTTTGTTGTAGTAATTAATCTAAGTTATTGAGATATCTGAAGCCGTTTTAATAAGTATTTGATATGTATAATCTAATCGGAACTACGTAAGCTTTATATAATACTAGATTATACATGTGGTTTCGCTCGTGTCAATATTTATTTAGTTAAACAAATCGGATAACGCAATAAAAAGTTTCATACAAAATTTATCTCTTTTTTTACCTCACTTCCAATAAAAATTTCCCGAGAAAAGTAGCCAATCGTCGTCTCCAATGCCCTCTTCCATCTCTATACCAAAATTTATCATAATCGACTCAGTGGTTAAGGCGTTAAAGCATTACAAACAAACAAACTAAGGAATTTTCCCATATATAATACTAGCTTGTATCCGAGGCTTTGCTCTCGTTCTTTAAAGTTAGAAACAAATCGGATGACACAATTAAAAGTTTCATACAAAGTTTATCCTTCACCTCACTTCCTATAAGTTTTCCACAAGAAAAAGTAGCCTATCACCATCTCCACATTCCCATCCTATCTTTGTATCAAAATGCATCATTAACCATTCAATGATTTAGACACGAAAGCGTATCAAACAAACAAATCAACCCACTTTCGTATTAATAATATTAGTAAGGATTAGCTGAAGCGCATAACTTCTTTCACTAGATATTTTTTTTATACTTTAAAGACTTTTAGCGTTATTGAACATTTAACATCACGCTACCAACGGAGTGAAGGTGTATTGAAAAGTTACAAAAACGGGAAAAACTAAGAAATAAAATTTAATTTCCAAGTGAACGTAGTCACGGACATAGCTGGTAATATAAGCATGTGATTGTAAGTTTGTTTATTACTCTTTCTCGTCTTAACTACTCAACTAATGAACTAATTATGAAATTTAGCATTCATTTTTGCGCAGCAATTTGTATGGTGGTAGGGTTTTTCTAATGCCCGCCTGGCTAGCTACCACCCTCAAGTTGAAAATCTGCCGGTAAATACCAATAGGTGAGTTCCGGCAGTTGCACTTGAGAGCCAGTCCCTCCAATAAAGGCCAGCAACGCAATTGCGATTCTCCTGGAGTTGTGGTTGTCCAAGGGTGGCGGTGATCACTTACCAACGGGTGACACGCTCGCTCTATACCATAAATAAAATAGCATACACGTTGTTCAGGGATACAGAAAAGGACATCGGAAACTTTTCATCCTGAAAAGACGAATGCATGCTTTACATGGTGGTACGGAATATTCTAATGCCCGCCTGGCTAGCTACCACCCTCAAGTTGAAAATCTGCCGCTAAATACCAATAGGTGAGTTCCGGCAGTTGCACTTGAGAGCCAGTCCCTCCAATAAAGGCCAGCAACGCAATTGCGATTCTCCTGGAGTTGTGGTTGTCCAAGGGTGGCTGTGATCACTTACCAACGGGTGACACGCTCGCTCGATACCATAAATAAAATAGCATACACGTTTTTCAGGGACACAGAAAAGGACATCGGAATCTTTTCATCCTGAAAAGACGAATGCATACTTTACATGGTGGTACGGAATATTCTAATGCCCGTCTGGATAGCTACCACCTTCAAGGTGAAAATCTACTGCCAAATACCTGTAGGTGTGTTCCGGCAGTTTCACTTGAGAGCGAGTCCCTCCAATAGACTTAGCGTGTCCACCGTCTTGGACCAAATCCCCACTTAAAATTAGGTGATATTGTGGCTGTAACGATAAACCCTAACAATAAAAACTATGCGAGAACAGCATAAATATCGTGTTGACTAACTTGCCGCACTGCTGCATGTTAGTTTTAAAAATTATGGGTTAACACGCAGGTGCATTTAGGAAGGCTTTTAAAATGTTTTATTGCAACTAGCTCTTTGACGAATTTGCAATATCAGCTTATGCATTAAGGCCATTTTAACAATGAATTTTTTTTTAATGTAATAGTGTTCAATCGAGCAAACCGCCGCCCATGGACACCCACAACACCAGAGGAATCGCAGGTTCGTTGCCAGCCTTTATAGGAAGCACTAGCTCGCAAATGCCACTACCGGAACATACCTATTGATATTTGGCGGCAGATTTTCAACTTGAGGATGGTAGCTAACCAGGCGGGCATTAGAAAAATCTCTACCACCATGCTATGGTTTCCTCACGATGTTTTCGATGTGTGTAGATGGTTGGATTCGAACTCACATCCCATGACACGGTGTTCCTCCAAATTACCACTGAACTAATGACTAGCTGACTGTCCTTTCAATTTGCTTCAATGCGTTTGTTAACAATTTTACTGTTATATTACTATTATCGACAGGAAAAGTTTTCTATTTTACAATTAGTTGAAAATCTACCGCCGTTGCAGTAGGTGTGCTCCGGCAGCACTTGAGAGCCGCCAGTTCCTCCACAGGTCTAGAGTGTTTACCAAGATGGGTCGTATCGTTACTTAAGATCAGGTGAGTTTATGGCCATAACACTAAACCTTAACTATAAAAAAAATAATACAATCATATCTTAAATTCCTCTTAGTATTTTGTTCAGTGTTTACAGAACTTTAAAAAAATAGGACTGGTATAGTAATTTACACACGTATCGTCTTTTAGTGTCGATAAATGGTTCAATCAATTCAACGGAGAGGGAGTCGTATAAACGGCTACCATATCCAAGGAAGGCCCAGAAATACAAAAATGCGGAAGTTCTTCAGTTTATTATTCTATATTCTTTAATATTATAGCCAATAATAGAAATTATGAAACATACCCATTTCATTTAAGATCTAAATGAAAGTAAGGAATTGTTTTGAAAATTAAATTCGTAAAAAGGACGATCCACATGCCACATCCAAATTTAAGATTTGTTAGTATTGTGAAATATTAATTAAAATCGGTGCTAATCCTAATAAAATCTTATTTATGTTCGAGTATAAAGGGCTCTTCGCAACTAAAAAGTCAAAACTAATAAAAACTCGTTTTAATAGAAAATCAACCTTCAATAAGTTTCAATAAGCCCGTTGGAGTTACTGGCTCTTTTTTACTATGGTAGCTCGGCAAATTGACGGCACTGTACGTGATATTACATGTACACCTGATAGTGTAAGCACAGTACAACAATGGCCACCATCGATGGAACTACAATCCATCTCCAGTTCCCTCCTGTCATGCAGGCCTTCCTAAATGCATCTTTAAAATCCTTAAAATGCAAAAATATAAAATAATGTTATATATATATGTTTGTGTTTTCCCCTTGGAAATTAAGCAGCCAATATCACAAAGTAAATTATTTATCAGCTTATTCATATTTATCAAAACTTCATCAAAGCTGTAGTTTTAATTACGCCTATAACATTCCAGCTTTTTAATATAGTCGATGAATTTTAAAACTGTTGGCTTGAACTCAATTAAAAGCTTTGCAATTTATTCTGAGCCGTGATCAAACTGCGGTATAACTTAATTACCTCATCTGTGCCTATTTATATTTATAGTCACTTTAAATATAGTTTGAAAATATGAGTTTTAAATATATAATCTCAGTCACCCTCGCCTATCTGAAATACAACCACAAGTTAACAATTCGAACTTCTAACTCCATTATTCATGTATATATTTGTATGATGCTAGCATCTTATGCAAGTTTTACTAGACTATATTACGAGTATTCCGGCATTGAAATCAAATCGTTTATTTATCAAAAATAGAATAATAGTATATTTTTTAAGTCCAAAAACTACTACCGTTTTGAAAAGAACATGATGAAACTCTCCTGCAATCATTCTTTTTAGATGATTATAGTGCACTTGTCAGCAATTCCTCCACTAAGCTTAGCGTATCCATTATCTTGGGTCACATCGTCATTTAACGTCAGGTGATATTGTTGGTCATAACGCTAAAAACCTATAAATTATAAAAAAAAATTGCAACTTCAAATTTGGATGGTAGGATTTTTGTGAGATAACAAAAACAGATCAGTAACCTTGACATTATGTATAACACTTATTTTTTAAAGGATAAAGTGACTAAGTACGATTATCAACTGAAACCATTTATCCTATCGATGTTTTGTATACAAAAGGAAAGCGATCTGAAAAACCTAAGCGGTTTATAGCCACAATTGGGTGACAAAAATCTATTTAGCATGAAAGTACGGATTTTCCTCTTTTAAATGCTTTGATAATGAAATTTCCCATATAGCGAAATTTAATAAAAACGGATCAGATACTGATCGACAAAGGAGTTTATGAAAGATATTAGTCTGTTAAAATATTAGTTATGTACCGAAAGAGGATATTACTTGGTTCATTTCATATTATTCGTTATATAATAACTCTCGAAAGGGATTCGTAGATACAAAACATATGGAATCTACATGGTTTAATAAAGACATTGTTGTTTGGATTTCAGTTGTAGTTTCATGATGCCAGTAAGCCGACGCTAAAGCCTTATACACACTAGACTAGTATTTTAGTCGAGTATAGAGTAATTTAGTAACTGAACATGTCGGAATAACAAAAATTTAATCAAATAAATTAACAAATCATTTAGTCGAGTTAATCCATTTCGTTCTATTTTCTTCGACGATTTATTAAACAAGTCCAAACCTGCCGGTTTAGTTGAATTCTTAGCTGCCGCAATCTCTTCGCAATCTCTTCGCAATTTCTTGTTATTACACAAATTTCTTCAACCTCGTCTTCTAAATTAGCGATTACCAATAGCTTTAGTAGCTTATTTACTATATTACATCGAAGGTTCATCTTGTAAAATCCCACTCACTTGTGTATCGTACTCGATCGTAATGCCAATGATTTTTGGGCATTACTAGCCTAATGTGTACAATAGAGCTGCTCGACCTTAGGGTTGCAGCTGATAAGACGCTGGCTACGGTGTTCTGTGGCCGTCGGTGCGGTCAATGAAAAGAAGGAGACTGCGGACTAGGCCCGCGAGGTCAATCCTGGGGACACATTTTCGGACATAGACGCTCGGACGGTAAGAATAGCTGATACGCTCGTGGCTTAGATGGGCGGGTAGAAGGTCACGTCTCTCATTGCAGCAGTCTGGCCGTCTGATAGGGCAGCTCACCGGACTGCCCCGATAAAGACTCAGCTTACCGTCAAAACAGACCGGTTGGCCGGGCGACCTGATCGTAGTGATTACGGCATTTTAAAGCGATGATAGCGCAGTGGTAGTTTGTACGACTTCGCGTCAAGGGACGTGAGTTCGGATCCAACCACCTACAATGAGCTTGAGCTTTCGGTGAAAGAAAACATCATGAGGAAACCATAGCATGGTGGTAAGGCTTTTTCTGATGCCCGCCTGGCTAGCTACCACCCTCAAGTTGAAAATCTGCCGCCTAATACCAATAGGTGTGTTCCGGCAGTTGCACTTGAGAGCCAGTTCCTCCACAGGTTCAGCGTGTCTACCAATTTGGGCCGTATCGTCACTTAAGATCAGGTGAGATTATGGCCTTTACGCTAAGCCTTAACTATATATTAAAAAAAACGCACCTACGTCCCCTCAGTAAGGTGAGAGATGGCCGTAGTCTTTTAGTGGGTATTCCACATAGTTAAAATTTGAATTGGTTTAATGGTTAACTTTGAAGTTTGAGTTCATTTTTTACCTTTAAACCCATTTTACCACATAAAATAAATAATCTAATTTGTTGACACAGAACGTGGCTGTCACATACAATTGACGTGCAAACTTTATACAATTCATAAGGCCACAATAGGTGTTGGCTGCCACAATGTAGTTGCAAATTTAAATACAATACTCCTATTGCAGCTCTATCATTCAACACTTTCAAAAATGTAGTTCTGATATAGTCTTAATGTTCATGTACTTTTTTCTTTTCTTTGAAACATGTTCTTGATGCTTTGAAAATATTTACAGTAGAGAAAGTGTTTCCAGAACGTGTTATTTTTTTTCTATACCCATTTTGTGGTTGTATTAAGTAATGATTAAATAGAATTTTATAAGTCAATATAATTTAGCATATTCTCAAAATTGACCGCAAGCTGAATCTATTAAAAAAGTTTGAATTTTCCTAGTGATCAGGAAGTGCCTCAAATATCACTGCAAAACGATGCACGTTTTATGGTGTTGTTTTCCATTATTACACTCTTTTCGGCCTAGTCTATCAAGCCCGCAAACAAATTAGAACGATATAGTGAGATATAGAACTCCTTTCAAAAAATGTGTATCTAACCTACTGTCTATAACGCAAGTGACATCTACACTGAAGTCTTTGTTACGGTAATTTGACATACATTGGCTTTTACAATACGAGCCGCGTCAACTACATATTCCATTATTTACACCTGAACAACATTTATATCCATATATGCATCCATTAGTTAAGTAATAACATCTACATATTACACAAAAGTCCATTAGAGCATTCGTTTATGTTTGCGAAGGGACTAGTCTCGACAAACATCGGAACGAATTCAACATTGATTCTGATGTGAGTAATGTAAAAATAATTATGTTAGAAATAACAAAACTTATTTTTATTACCCTCTCTTTATCATGCGTTTGTTATTTCGATTAGATAAGATATGGTCCACAAATAAAACTGAGGGTTGTAAAAACATATTCGCTTCAGTCAAAATATTGGAATATTTAAGTAAGTATACCAAATTGTTGACTTGGTATGTGTTTAGCTGTTGCTATGTGTCTATTAATTGTTTTTGTAAAGTCCTACACACTTGATATTGGTGAAATTGTCTTTCTTATCGTGAGAAATACATTTACGCATACCCTCCCAGCGTTGGAGCTAAGGTTATGTGGGACTCGCGCGGTTTCAGTCGCTGGGAGTACCCACTAAAACGCTACTACCAGCTGTCGCCTTGCTGGAGCAACGAAAGTTCGAACCTGCAATCACCCTGTTGCTCCTGCGATCGACCTGGCCCGATGGTAAACCATGCCACGTCAAAACAGCCAGGCGAGCTGTCCTCTAAGACGGCCGGGATGCTGCAATTAGAGACGGCTCCCCCAACCCGTCTCTTTCAGTTCAGCTTAGGGTGGTGAAAGGGCATTGGTAAAACTGCCTACATATGCAGATGCTATAAAAGCACAAATAAATTGTAGCTGTAAAGCTTATGCCTCTACAGAAGGAAAATTGTGTTCTGTAACTGTAGCATATTGCTCAGGCATTTTCGAAGAATCATCTCGTTACAAATCAAAATGAATTTCTAAATCTATCGTCAAAAAAGCTACAGGTGTAGCCTTACAGTTGCGCTTGAGGCTACTAAGTTTAACAGTTCACTACTTGAAGCACTTTAGCAATCAAGTAACATTGCCGTGTGCTTAAAAACGACTATCATTAGTTAACGGCTTTTTTAGGGTTTTATCACCCTTAAATAGGTTTTATAAATATTTTTATTTTATAAATCTAGTAAAATTATTTCGATGTCTTTTTAGAATAATTTAAAGAAACTGGATATTGAAGTTTAAGAAAGACACTTTAAGCCCTGTAGAGTTAGTCCATGAAATTCCCTATCAAGTAATTTATCTACAAACCGGAATAAGTAGAGTTTTTAGTTCCAATCGTGGGAGAATGCGAAACAGATTTACGTTTGAGAGATTGGGAGATTTACTGAATCAGGTGTTCGTTGTGTTCAACTTTAAACCGTAAGTAATCAAATTAGAAATTCGTCTTGAATTCGCGTTTTAACCGACTCTTAGCTATTCATTAGTATTTAGATATGGAAAGATAAAATGTTATCGTGTGATGTACGAATAATCGAAATGGTAAAATAAATCCCGTCAAAAACATAAATTTGAAATTAGAACTGAGTTCAATATTACGATATATGCCTTGGTTGTTGACTTCAACGACAAAAGAAGTGAAATCTAAATGGGTGACAAATTCAAGTTCCTTTGAAATGTTTGAGGGAATTGCCCATTCAGTATCTGGATTTTTTACGCGGTTTCTGTTTATACCTAATTTGACCAAGTCGGGGCGGTATAATGTGGGGAGGCGGCTGTACTCTACAAAAGAGCTCTCTTGTACCTTGTTATTCAATCATTAATAAGTAATGTAATCATATAAGTAATGATCTTACACTATTGATTTGCGTTAAATATTAAAATTTTAAATAGTTAATACTAAATCCCAGTTAATAACGTAATAAACACGAAAGTCGTCTATACTCTTACTTTATATAATTAATAAAACTTATTTGGATTTAAAAAAGACATTAAAATCCACATAAAGGTATGTCATCAATTTTGATTGTTGATTCTTACATTACTTACATTATAGGCACTACTATCCTAAGTGTGTTCTTAATAGAATCAATAAATTCAAAATTTATAATAAAATGATAAAAATTACTAGTTTCTGATTTATTCCTTTGTATTCAGTAGTTTCCTGGATGCAAAATTCGAACGTTCTAAGTCATCTGCAACTGGGTTAGAGTTTCAATCTACAGGTATGTGATAAAAATGACGATTTTTGGAAGTTAATATCTAAATAACTGTTTGGGGTATGTTCATAAAATGTAGAACATATATGTATCTCGGAAAATTCAATATATGAGCCAAAAATAACATGATTATGTGAAATAGTTTTTGAGTTATGAGGGTGTCAAAAGTAGCTCCAAATGGTTCGTATAATATTACACACGGTACTACTCGCCAATTCTGTTAGCTTGAGCTTGGCTTGACGCGCTGCCGCATGGCTAGATTAATTCTAGATAAGTCTAAGGACGTATTGTAGTTGATATTTTATTTTAATAAATATCGATTAATTCGTATTAACTTTTCACAAAAATTAGTCAAGATTAGGTAATAGACAGCGTACAAAATTGGATCAAGGAATTTGTTTTTTGATTGGATTAGTTCTTGATTTTATTAAGAAATTCTCAACGAACTATGAATAAATGTATGCCAGGACTTTTTTCGCATGTTACAAGCAGAAATGGTGTGATCAAATAGTGATCTAGGATTATTGTTTTTTTTTTATATATAGTTAATAGATTAAGGGTTATGGAAACAATTTCGCCTGATGTTTACTGACATAATTACCCAAAAATGTGGACACGCTAAGCTTAGTGGAGAGACTGCCCCACAAATGCAACTGCCAGAACGCTCCTACAGGTATTTGGTGGTAGATCTTCAAATTGAGGGTGCGAACTAGCCAGACGGGCATTAGTAAAAGCCCTACCACCATGTTATAGTTTCATCAGGATGTTTTTCTTCACCAAAAGCTCGAGCTCATTGCAGATGGATTCGAACCCGCGTCCATTGACGCGTCGTCCATACAAACTATCAACTGAGCTATCACTGCTTCAACTGATAGTTATACTATTGAGCGGCAACTAGATTCTACTCGGTTTTTGTTCATCCCAAAATAATGATCGTAAACTTTTGAAGATTCATTTCGCGCTTCTGAGAAACTTCGGACACTTTCAATTATCCGATACCTTTGACGGGATTATCCTTTGCGCAACAACAAAACTTTATACATCAAACGAGAGTTTTCTATTCACTGCAGATATTGTATCTACTGTTTACCATGTATTATTTTTTATAAAGTGATACCGCGTACCGCTGCCCGTCTCTTTTAAAGAACATGTGCAGTAAACTTTATTCAAATATTCCTTATGATTTACCAGTTGTATACCAAAATTTATTTTTTATTTTTCTTAACATACTTTAGATTTAGCGTAATGACCACAATCTCACCTGATGTTAAGTTACGATGTTGCCCAAGCCATTCGAGGGACTGGCTCTCAAATGCAACTGTCTTAACACACCTATAGTTATTTAACGACAGATTGTCAACTTGAGGGTGGTAGCTTGCTAGGCGGGTAAAAAAAAGCCCTACCACCACACAAACATTTGATTTGACCATCTAGGAAGGTTTTATGCCATTTAACATTTCCAACTTTTTTGTTTTGTTTATAAGCTTTCGATCCATTAGGCTAACTTGGATTTTCTAATGATACGAACTATGTAACTACACGTACGTACTTAATAAATGTATAATAAACAAGAACCAACAACAGATAAGCATAAAATTATAATACATTCACATTTATAATATGAGTAGGGGTAGACACTTTGAGGATGATTACGCAGGTTTGAAACTAATGGCATTACAATAAATGTCACATTTACTAAGAGTAAATTTGTATAATTTCTTAAAATTCGTTCTGATGCAAACAACTATTTCTGCTGTGTTAAAGTTTATGCTTTTGTATCATTACATTAACAACACGGTATACTATACACTGGTACATCAGGACAATAACATTATAAATGTTTTTGAAGTAAAAACTTCTTTAGGCGCGTTGAGCACTTTTTGGGTGAACAAAAAGCATGGACCTCGCGCTATCGTCACCGAACGATTTACATTTATGTAGACAGTGTATGCAGATTGTTAATTACGGGCTAGTCAAGTATGAACGCTTGGTCGATCGGTTTAACATGCGGCTTAACAATCACACATAAGCAAGGTCGTAAGCAAGCAACCTCAATATATAGATGACGAGTGTTTTTCCAATATTTTGTGAAATATAGTTTTCACTTCTGTCGGCAGCCCTCATGACTGCTTTAATTTTCATATAGTTTGTAGGTTTAGCGTTACAGCCACAATCTCAGCTCACGTTAAGTGACGATGTTGCGCAGGGTGGTTAACACGCTAGACCTGAAAATATTATAATGTATTTGATTTTACCTAGCTGTCTCAAGTACTATAACAGTATATTTACATCAATTACCAGTACGCGTCTTCGTATTCTTCTTAGTTCATCTATGGGTATATTTTGTGAAACGACAATGGCTCAGCTGGTAGTGTGGGTAACGCCGCGTCACTGAACGTGAGTTCGAATCACAATAAAGAGCGTCAGCTTTTGGTAAAAGAAAACATCCTAATGAAACCATATCATAATGGTAGGTTTTTTTTAATGTCCTCCTAGCTAGCTACTATCCTGAAGTTGAAAATGTACCGCTAAATACCTATAGGTGTTTTGCGGCAGTTGCATTTGAGAGTCAATATATCTACTAGGCTTAGCATGTCTACCATATTGTGGCATATTTACTTAACCATATTAACTTAACATCAGGTATTATTGGATACTTAATTATTAACGCCACCGCACCAACTAAATCGTAATAAATACTTCGCTTTTAAATAAAGTTTTACGGAAACCTAAAGCGTTTTCATGTTATATAAAATGTTATACTTTATAATTTGTCGCCGCCGTAGAAATTCGCTGGTTTAGGTTTGGTTTGGCTTGTGTTGGAAATAGTGCGAGTCGACCGCGGCAGCAAACCTGGAGCGCCGTATATATTTACGACAAAAAATATTTCATTTATTACTGGCTAGCTAAATATATACGATGCTCCCGGACCGCTGCTGTTGTCGGCTCGGGTTTTATCTCAACACAAGTCAAACCTAACCTAAACCAACGACTTTCTACTGCGGTGGCGTTAATACGTAAGTATCTATAATTGTGGTCATAACGCTAAACCTTAACTACAAGAAAAATCATTCATATTATAAGACAATAATTCTTTTGTATTTTATAGAAAAGGTACGTTATTTTTGTCTACATTTTCTTAGAAATATATATCCATTTGGAGACCACTATCAATAAAGTCTCTCATGGTTAACGAAGAATCGGTGCCACCTCCAGTACTTTGTATGTGTTAATTCGGTGAGCTTAATCTCAATATTACAGTAGATTGAATAAATTAAAAGCGTTCGGAGAATGTGTTTTGCGAAATGATTAAATGTTCCGAAACAAGGAAAAAAATATATTTACAGCGAACATTTTATGAGGTGTTCAACGAATTATGTAATCATAATTTTATGTACATTTTCGCAGTAAAGAAGTAAATTAATTTCTATTTTTGATCCAATTATTCCGCTAAAATTAGGTAACGGTAGATAATTATTTGCGTTTATTCGTTCTTGTAATGAAAGATAACAATAAATTTTCTAGTACTGATTTTTGGAAGTTTATTAACTAATACACAATCATCATCCAGTTTAATGTACTAAGGCCAACAGGATACCACCAAACTCACCGGTTTTGTATATTCTTGAAAATATTCAGATAAACATATCAGCGTGGAAGCAAACGCGTCAGAAAAAGCAGTTGAATGTGTAAATTATTGAAAAGGTGGACTGAAAAAGTTGTTTCCAATTAAACAAGGATATTCTGAAAGATATACGTTATTACTTCGCTACAAATGTACATTATATATAGTTAAGGTTTACGGTTATGGCCATAATCTCACCTAATCTTAAATGACGATACGGCCCAAGTTGGTAGACTCGCTAAGCCTGTGAAGGAACTGACTCTCAAGTGCAACTGCGGGAACACACCTATTGGTATTTGGCGGCAGATTTTCAACTTGAGAGTTGTTGCTAGCCAGATGGGCATTAGAAAAAGCCCTACCACCTACTATAGTATCCTTACGATGTTTTCCTTTGTGGAAAGGTCAAGCTCATTGTTAGTGGATTCAAACTCATGTCCCTTAATGCGGCGTCCGGACCCAGTACCACTTAGCTGCAATCACTTCATATAAATCGCTAAATTCCAGAGAAAAGTTAACATAACTTCGCTAATATTCTTCAATGCAGGTTAAACATTTCACTGTACAAATTATAAAAGAATCAAAGTCACTAAACTGATAATTATAATATTCATTATTAATCATATTTCTAAAAATAATTATTAAAACATTTGTATATTCATTCATTTGATTGTCCATATTTTTATTTAAACCAAAAACCTATAAAAAGGTACAAAAAAAAGTTGAGTGCTTATCAAGACCACACGACAGCATTGAAACAACACTATTTTTTCTATGCTATCACGGCAAAATGACTATACTTCACCTAATGGTAAGTTTTAGTACAGTCCAGTAACAATAACGACTGCCGTAGGAGGAAATGTCCTTCGTCAGTTGCAACTGTCTTGCCGGCCCACTAAATATCTCTCCACGCCTCGCTTAAAAGACCCAACATTATAGGAAGGAGGGAACACCCAGACCGGACGACGGTTCCACGGCTCTATTCGAACTTTTAGGTTCAGTACGGGTGGATCTGCTGTGGAAAAGAGGAGCGGATTAGGTGGAATAACTCCTTAAAGCGTTCGCCATGACACAACACGTTAAGCGAGGCTATAGCAGTTAAAGTGGTTCTATGTTCTCCATACTATTTCTCTCTCGCTACTTTATTCACCTCAAGCAGATTTTACCAGAACGAGCATCACACGAAAAGGTTACCGACCAGAATTTCAATATTTTATTTATATATAATTATCAGCTTTTCATTGAATGTTAACTTTCATTTACACTCACTACACTAAACGATTGTTTCGAAACAGATGTTACGTCATTATTCGGGGTAACGGTCCGGTGTACATCCCAGAGAGCTCCTTAATTATATTGAGTGTGACGTCTGTCCGAGTTTCCTCTTATTACCGACTGTAAACTGAAATAGCCTTGTTAATAAAATAACTATACAACATCTGGTCGTCGAAAACAATTATTGCGATCGGTGACGAATATCATCGGCTGACGTTAATATCATAGGAATGTAAGAGACTGTCTCTTTAATTGCTGGATAGAACAAAATATTTTTCAAGTTTTTTACAATTGGTAACCATAAACAAAAAAAGTGGGGTGATATTCTAAATAATAAATCATCGATATATTTCGACAATAAATCCTGTGATCTGAACATGTTGAAGCCATGAAGTTTTTACTTTCAGCTGCGAAATAAATAGCGACGTTTTGTTTCAATTGTACGTGAAATTAAAATTTCTATCACGCTTTGATCACGTGATTTAGTGTTCAGATATGTCGTCGATTTTGTGTCTAGAATGTAATCCCATGTTTTTATTACTTACACTAATGTTTGTAGAAAAAAAAAGTAGTTACGAGGACTGCCGATGAAAGGAAAACTATATTTCACAAAATAATGTATAAAAAAAGAAGCAATACTCATTACCCTTGTGTTGAGGGAACCTACGACCTTGCTTACGCGCGATTATTACGTCGCATATCGAATCGTCAAGCGTTCATATTTGACAAGCTCATAATTAACAACCTGCATACACTCTCTACATACATGGAAAACGTTCGGTGACGATGGCACGCAAGTGCCATGATTTTTGTTCACCCAAAAAGGGCTCACCGCACCTAAACAAGTTTTCACTTCGAAAATAAGTTTCAGAGGCTGACTATACACCTCACATAGAAAGTTCAAGGGTGAATTTTATAAAGATGAGCCATATCTCAACCTTAGGTATTATTTGAGGACTTTAAGGCTTACTAGAAGAGTTATGAAACCTGTACCAGGTCTCTGGCAACACGGGAGTTTGAAGTATCGCCACAATGCGAATAACTAGTGGTGTTGGGTGATTAGGTGATGAGGACGGGTAATGCGTTTGAATTTCCGCCTTACGGTGTTTGTTAAAACTTGGAATTTTAAACATACGTCAATAAAGAAAAAAGTAAACAAAGGCTTAAGTTGCGACTACAAATTTAAATTCTGGAGTTAATGCAGAGATAAGTCTGAGTTCGCTCTATAGATTTTACACTAAGTCTTACTAGAATCGATATGTCCCGACAGCCACATTTGAACCCTATCCCGAACTCTACGCTTGCAATATAATGTTCGACCACAACGTTAATTAACATTGGCCGAAATAAACGAAGTAATTATATAGAATTGGATATTGACTTCATTAATTAACCGCACTATTAACTTGCTTGTAACAGTTCAATTTGGAATGACTGCATCGCGGTTTCAGTATCGAAATACGCGTCGTTTACACTAGAAATTACCATACAAAGTATATTACCAATATTACGAATTGGTTGTGAATATTTCTAATTGAATTTATTTACCATTGTAATTGGTTATATGGCGTGCGGTTTTACCTTCAAATGGCATTATGACTGATTCTTTTTTATTTAGCTTGCCCGGTAAATCTGCCGCCGAATACAGATCTATTGTTCCTGCAGTTGCACTTGAAAGCCAGTTCCACAGCTAGCCTTGGCACGTCCACCGTTTTGGGCGACATCATCATATATTATCAGGTGAGATTGTGAACATAACACTAAACGTATAAAGTACCAAAAATTATTACTAATAAGGGATTTCACAGAGCTTAGGAACGTCTCTTTTTTATTTATTACTAACTTGCCTGATAAATTTGCATAACTACGTGGCGGCAAGGCCCCATCCCTCTAAGAACCTTGAAAATATGCAAGCCATTTTATATAACATTTGTATCATTGTCTTTGTACAGGTGTCATTATAAGCTTTATAGCCATTGGTATTTAACGTGAAAGTGACGTTGTAGATTTTGTGGAAAATAAATAATTATTATTACCCAAGATGCTCAGTCTGTTTCCGGAAAAATAAAATGTTACCGTTAAATGTATTTCATAACTTAACAAATGGCGGTCGACAAGTATGAAGTCGGTTTACTTAGGAAAATGGGTCGCACTTGATATAATTAATTTAATATAAACAAAGTGAAGCGCCTACCGAGTGGACTAAATCCTGCAGAAGCTCATTTATTGTTGGTTTATGTTTATGAAGTAATTCTAAGCGAATAAAACTTAGCTGAGGTGAAAATTACAGAGAAATAACCACAGCTAAGCTTTCTTATGTTCTACGTTCATAAATATACAGTATATTATGCTGTATTCATGTAGTTTATTTTTTGATGGTGCTATCAACGTTGTGCAAGCAAAGCTTTTGGTATGGACCAAAAATGTTAGTTATACTTTTATTTCTGTACGAGCTTTTACCTGCGGCTTCGCTTGTGTTAATATTGATTTTGACATACAAATCGGATAACACAATAAAAAGATTCATACAAAATTTATCGCTCCTTTACCCCACTTCCAATAAGTTTTTCGCGAGATAAAGTAGCCTATCATCGTATCCAGGTTCCCATTTATCTCTATACCAAAATTAAACTGGATCGATTCAGCGGTTAAGGCGTGAAAGCGTAACAAACAAACAAACTCACTTTCGCGTTTATAATATTAGTAAGCATAAGTTTTTAGTGTACATTAAGCTAGTAAAAGCTTTACATTTAACAACATAAATTCACTCACCATTCTTTTGGGACGTCCATATTTACATTGGTGTCATGGATGAAGGCTGTGGGATAATTTAAAGTAGTCTCGAGGGCTTCTAATCAACTTGCACGCACGGCGCAAAAACACCTATTTGCTGTTAGTGGCATACACTGAAGCATAATAATTATGAAATGACAGTTTACTCCGTAATGTTAGAATAATGTCGTTAGTTGCAAACTCTGTACAATAGGGAGTAATAATATACATCATATTTGTTATTCCTACATTTACCTTTTTTATAGTATGAAGTAGAAGAAATCGGATAGTACAAAATAAATGTTGATAATAATCTGTGTTTAAATAGTTACAAAGCAATCCCAATCTTAGGTTTCTTGATAATAGGTTGTTATTCCATAGAGCTGAATTTGAACGCTTCCTATGGCGATAGGTGTTGCTAATAACACAATGCATAATGGAGCCTATGGGTGCAGACACTGTTGCTAAACGACATAAATATATATTTATTAAAAAAAACACATGTATGTAATAATTTTGCAATTTTAAATATATTGACTCCTTTGTGTTAGTACGCCAGTACATCTGCAAAAGGTGACCAGTTTCGTAAAGGAAAACATCAGGATTTCACCGCAAGATAATATTATAATACATCCTATTACCGGCTTGGTTAGGTTCTACCCAAAATTTGATAATTTGTCACTAAGCAGTTATAGGCATTTTCTTATTTCTGCCCTCGAGAGATTGCCCATACTTACTGCTTCACAATCTTGAAAAATATCATCTCTTATTATTAATTGAACTTGTAATGTATCCTATAGGTAACAATGTGTGAAGCGATGATAGCTCAGTTGATAGTGTGTGCGGACGCTGCATCAATGAACGTAAATTCCTATCCCAACAATGAGTCAGAGCTTTCAAACATCATAATAAAACCGAAGAATGGTGGTAAGGCATCTTCTAATGCCCACCTGGCTAGCTACCATCTTGAAGTTGAAGCCCTGCTGCCAAATACTTATAAGGTGTTCCGGCAGATGCATTTATGACCTAGCCCGTCCACTGGGCTTGTCCACCAACTAGGGCAAAATCGTGATTTTTTATTTGTACCAATATTTTTACGGTTGACGCGACCTTGTCCCGCTAATGGGTGATCTCATTTAGGGTCGGGCTTCTTATCAAGCGAGCTTTTTTTTCTATAGTTAAGGCTTAGCGTCACGGCCGCAATCTCACCTGATGTTAAGTAACGATGTATCCCAAAAGGGCGGGCACGCTAAGCCTAGTGGAGGAACTGGCTCTCGAGTGCAACTGCCGGAATACACCTTTATATGTTTGGTGGTAGATTTTCAACTCAACTTAACTCAACTTAAGCTCAGGCTCATTGTAGTTGGATTTGAACTCACGTCCCTTGGCGCAGAGCTCGTACACACTAGTACCTGAGCTATCATCGCTTCAAAACTTTATACTTCATATTTTTAATACGCTTTTATTAGCTTTATCAATATATACCTATGTATCAATGTAAACTAATCTTTTAACACAATTTAGACCAATTTACACTCGACTGATTGTCTACACTTTTATGCAAATACCTTATAATTAGAGACTAAACAGTAAGAAGTAAAACAATACGCTATTTTTTTGTTGAGTTTATTATAATAGTATGTTTTCAAATCAAGTCAAATCAAAAATGTTTATTCAACTGTGGCCCTAAGAAGGCGCTTATTAACGTCAATACTACTACAGGTTTAAAGTAACGCACTCATCAAGAAGAACCGGCAAGAACTCGATATACATATTTTTTTAGGTCTTATTCTTATTTTTATTTATTTTTTTAAATTTTTGAACTAACCCAATTTTTTAAATAAATATCTGATATTATAACAAAAAAGACCTAACAAAAATAATGAGTGTGGAAATGCTGTTAATTATCCTATATTTCTTATTAGTTATTCAATGGGATGTTCTTGTAATTTCTATAAGAACAAATACATGTGGTAATTTTAAAGTAAACGCATAAAGTATTTTCTTTTTTATGTATAAAAATATACCTTAACATTCTGATAATGAGACCGCACCCTTAAATGGCTAACTAAACTCATTTAAAACGGGGCTGTATTTACTTAAAAGTTATGACAAGCTTTTCCGATTTGTTTCCTTCTTATTATTTTGAGATCATCATTATTTCTGGTTTATAAAATTTAAGTCCTAAAAGCGAGCACGAAAAATTGGAGGGTTTAAAAAAACATTAATTCTTACCAAATTTTTTTTTTAGCAACAAAAGTGTCCGATATGCGCATGCTCTTCCGTCATCGTAAACTGGACTGAGATGGGCGGGTCCCGGGGGCCCATCAGGCCGAGTAGATCTCCGTGGGGTATAAGTTAGTATTTCCGGCGATAAACGCCGGGCGAGCCCAACATAACCTTCCCAGTCCCCGGGCTGGAAGGATACGCGTAAATGTTTTTCCCCACGATAAAGAGGGGATAAATATCTTACGACAATAATATGCAATCTACAATATGGAACTTTGTGAATTATTAAAGAAAAAGTATCAAAAATTTGATTTAATTAATTTTCACTCCTAGTAAATACTTGACCATTATACGATCTATATAACTTAGTTTAGGTTTTTAAGATTTCGTTAAAGGGTTTGTTAAACATTTTTTTTAGATTGAAGTTCTGTAGTAAGATTGTTAAGACATTTTCGTTGTAGCGAACAATAGATACAAGAAACATGTCAAGCAAGACTTACTGACTAAATTTTATTAGAAGGCGGATTATGATGTTTGGGAATAGCTTCATCTCCGTATATATGTTAAATAAAAATATATTTATGTATTGTAAACACTGAGTACTCATAGAAAAAATAAAAGTCATATCAAATAAAAAGAATCAATTCTTTGGTGGTGGTGGTGGAAAAAATTCAATTTAAGTGGTTGTATTGGAACTTACGTCCTTTGACGCGTAGTCGTACACACTACTAATGAGCTATTATACCTTCGCACAATGTGGGATATCGCGAATTATTATAAGCTAAGTTTCCGGAGTTCGTTATCTTAACTCTGCCCTCCCAGTACATTCTTAACAATGTATTATTTGTCATAAAAACTTGGATCAGCTGGATTAAGTAAAAGTGCGGCAAGACTTAAATACTAGAATTCGTGACAAACTGGTCACCCCATATTTTGGACTTAGTAAGAATAATAAAGTATTTTAGGTTTTATAACAAAGTCCCTAAATACATTACCAATTTGCTGGATAGTAATTTCAAGCATCATGTCAAGTGGATTTTGATGTCAAAAGTCTATTACACACTGGATCAGTATATAAACGATGATGATATTTGGAATTTACACCCCTCTCTGAGTATCTGTTAAAATCTACTTTAAATGTATATCAAATTTACTTTGTTTACATCGAGTTTCTTGCTGGTACTTCTCGATGACTGGGTTTTTCCCAAACTTTTTTTCCCAACTTTTTCATTTTAATTACTTTGTTTTTGCATTGATACAATTTTCAATATGTATTTTATCCTTGTTCGCATGATTATGTCCGAAGCTTTAAAAAATATTAAATAATATCAAAATTACAATAACATTAAAGTATGTGTAATATTTTATTTCTCAAATAATTCTGTGGCACCACCATATATCGCTTAATTTTTTTATCTAAATTAAGGATGAAGAGTTTAAAAGTACTGCAAAAAAACTTAGTTTTTTTAAAACGTACTTTTACCAGAAAGTCTCTATCTTGTATTAGGCGCCATCTATTAACAAAGTATTTAACTAACACAACAGTTGTAGATTACTAGCTTTTAACCGCGGCTCTGCTCGCATTAATATCGGATTACACAATAAAGCCTTTAATATACAGTTTATTCTTTTGTGTACCCAACTTCCTATAAGTTTTTTTGTGAGAAAAAGTAGCCTATCGCTTGCTCCAGGTTCCATATATCTCTATAGCAAAATTCTTCATAAATGGTTCAGCGGTTTAGGCGTGCAACCATAACAAACAAACAAACTCACTTTCACATTTATAATATTAGTAATGATTTCAGTCTATATGCGAATGTAATCTATTACGAAATTCAATTCAATTGTCTAAATGAGTCAGTTGCTATTATATATTTTTAATAGCTAATTGCTACAAAGAATCTTATATATATTGCAAATTGCTTACAGGAATCATTCAGCTTTCTAAGCTTAGTGATCTCCCATTTTCGATTATTTGATTAAACTTCAGTCTGAACCACAATATTGTTACAAACAATAACGATTCAATTTATCAAACTCCCAGAACTTCATCAATTATTAACAAAGTATTGTTTAGGCTACATTCCTGTGTATTTAGAGAAGTTAAGAATTAGTGTTTTCTTTAAATTATTGGCAGTTCAAAGTTTATTGATAAATGAAAATGTAGTATAAATAAAAAACAATGATTGTATTTTATTATAAAACCACTCAGTGTAATTTGTTTTAAAGAAACCAAAAACGGTACACGATTTTTTGTACCTACTGGTAACTTGTAAAACTTTCATTTTAAATAACTAGACACATGGCAGCGTGACAAGCCAAGTTCAAGCTTATAGAACTGGTAAGCAGCACCGTATGTAATATTACACGAACCATTTGAAGCCACTTTAGACGCCCGCGTAACTCGAAAACTTTCTAATATAAACATGTCAAATTTGCGACATATATTGAGACTTGCTAGAGATATATCTGCTCCAAATTTCATTAACACACCTGAAACATTTATTTACATATTAACGACCAAAAATTGTCATTTTTAACACTGACCTATAGATCAAAACTGTAACCCACTTCCAAATGACCTAGGAAGTTCAAAATTGACCTCATGATAGTTTATAGTTAGGTCAATAGAAAGAAAAAGATTTTAACATTTTATTATAATTTTTCAATTAATTGATTATATTAGAAACACTTGCTTATTATAGCCCTCATATAGGGAGCGAGCGGCAAAGATACGAGGTGGCCAAGTTGTAATACAAAAAGTGCACATCAAAATCTATAATATTATCCATTTTCAAAAGTCCCGGAAAAATTCCAGATAACCATCTTTTTTAAGCAAATAACTAGACTATCAGATTTATAATAAATAAGTACATACTAATAATTTGTGTACAAAAAGTAATAATATTCCATCAAAAACATAAATGCGAAATGAGAGACAAGTTCAATGGTCAGTGCTGAAATTTATTTATAATAACATAAAATATTTTATAACAACTTAAATTATCAATTCTTCTTACAACTTAGGGTAATATATTGGAGTCTAAAGTCTGGCTTGGCTAGTATGGATAGACCTTTTCTGGATGCCTGACAACGAATATGTAAAATTTGATTATAGTATATTAAGCAATAAAGGCGTAAATTGCACAGAAATAAAGAACTAATACATTTTAAATACTAGGTTAAATTACGAGGTTATAGTTAGGATTCTTCAGTAATAATATAGCTTATAAAGAAAAATGATTTTACTACTGTTCTTAAAATATTAATAAGACTACTATCGTATATATTTGTTAACCTCCTTTGTTACTTATTGATGATTAATATAATTGACATCACTTCAATAAAATACTAAACGATTTTAAACTTTGTTCATTAAAAGTCCTAGAACTCGCAATCCGTGTTCCTCGAGGACCTTTTTGAACGAATCGCAAATACTGTGACCGTGAATTTATAACATACGGGATTTTGTACTTATAACTATCGAATGTAAATTAGTTCTAAATTACGAAATAACCTATCTCTGGGACACATTACTTTTTTTTTATAGTTAATACCTGGACCATAGTGCCAACTTTAGGGATCAAATTTTAAAATTTATTTTTATAGATTTAATTAAGGGTACATACACTGAGAGACATCAAAGGTTATTTTTATAGGTTTAGCGTTATAGCCACAATCTCACTTTATATTCAGTGATAATGTGGGCCAATTTGGTGGACACATGAGTGTTTGGTAATTCGAGATGGGTAGCTCGTAAGGCAGGCATTAGAAAAAGCTATACCACCATGCAATAAGTAATAGTTATTCTTAGTAATAACAACAACTGCGTAACCTTTTAATACCACGCGAAACCAGCTCAGTTAGTAGTGTGCACGGACGCCTCGTCAAGGAACGTGAGGTCGAATGCACCTGCAATGTACTTGAACTTTCGGTGAAGGAATACAAGGATGAAACGATATCACGAGTTTAGGGCTTTTTCTAATGCCCGCCTGGTTAGCTACTATCCTTAAGTAAAAAATTTCTCAGCGAATACTTATAAGTGTGTTCCGGCCGTTGCACATGAGTTGTTGCCAGTTGCAAGTTCTCCCACTAGGATTAGCGTGTCCGTCATCTTTGGCCACATCATCACTTAACATCAGTTGAGATTGTGGCTATAATACTAAAGATAATAAACATAAATTCTAATTCAACAGATAATTTGTATGCATTGTGTTTATAATTTATGTTAAATAAAGATATTTTTAATTTTTCATTTTCATAAATAATTCCGTACATTTCCGTACAGGCTTTCATTAAATGCGGTAAGTAGGCTACGAGAGAAGCGTATAGAAAAACGCATTAGATTCTGAGTACCGTTTTCTGAAAGGTATCTCTTATCTCTGTTAACACGGTAGACTAAAGAGTCCTTATGATCTTTTTAGTGGGGAGTTTGATGACAATTGTCACCAGATACATCTTCCCAAACGCCTCTCTCGCCTTGACTTGAGCCCGGGTAGTGCTTTTACACATTGCAATGGGGAAGTCCGTGAAATATTTAACAAGACACTATTAAAAAAAGGTGATAAGTGCCGTTAAATACCCGTTAAAAAGAAATTATAGTAAATCTTAACTTCTATAATTCCAGTGACTAGAGACAACTTTATCACTTCTAGCTTCCGGCGGAAAGCAACAACGTAACCTATCTGCTATTCATCTATGCTATGAATCATTGCGTCAAATTAAATTTGACCAGTTTTGGGCCACTCTCTGGGCATTTGATGAAGATGCCGATAGGATAGCAAGTGAGAAGTAGTATAGGCAGAGGGGTCACGATAATTGTCATAGTTTGCAGCACTCCGAAGTCACCTATCGTGTCAACTCAATAAAGCGATTGCTCATATGAAGTACTCGAATGAATTTACACAATCACTCACTTTACTCTGCTTCTATAAAATTAAGATACGGTTTAAGTGAAGGTGGTCACCCGATCCGGTCCGCGTTTGATAACAATTTTATTGGTTTTTCGTTAGGTACTTGCTATTTCAAATATCCGTCCGGGGCTAAACTTTAATAACGATTGATGGCTTTTGTCTTGTGAAATACTTCGAATTGCTTGTTTTGTAAGACGTATTGAAACGTGGACTCAAACGAAGTGGTGCTTTATTATTTCGATTTATTATTTTCAGAATTAAAGATAAGTAAGACGTCAAAACTGAAAATGGAAAATAACAGTAGTCATTGGATTTATAAAGCGACTGAGCATATTTTTAAATAATCGAGTGCTCCTTTTATAATCCACACAAAACTCAAAAGCATATTCCAGGTATATATACATAGCGCGGTGGAGCATAGCGTTTGTAAGAATCGCCACTAATTCCCTTACACGGTGAGTCGTTAAGGAAATAAAAGCGTACATAAAACGTGTGTGACAGCAATTCCCTTAAGTGGATAAACACTAATTGATAAAAATGCGTGGACCTATCGTATTCGGTAATCTTCTTAATTGTCTTGTATTGTTACATTCCTATCTCTTAAACAAAATTGAACCTTCGTATGGGAGGGCTTTGAAATTCGGATCCTCAATCTTCTTTTGTGACGTTCGTTCGGGTAAATTCCACTCGAAACGACCAAGCAAACGAGAGATATAGTGATGCTTCACTTATGTAGTGTGGTCTTAAGCACAGACCATTTTTAATGTCAGTGTAATAACATTTTTTATTTTATCTTTTCATTGTATAAAAAAAAACCAATTCAAATTATCTACCATTAAATGACTGATCTGGTACATATTTTCCAAACGCGTACACAAAAAAAAAGCTAATTTATTGTTCGATACCATTCGAAGCAATGATAGCTCAGTGTTAGTGTGTACGACTTTGCGTCAAGGTACGTGAGTTCGAATCCAACCACCTACAATGAGCTTGAGCTTTCGGTGAAGGAAAACATCATGAGGAAACCATAGCATGGTGGTAGGGCTTTTTCTGATGCCCGCCTGGCTAACTACCACCCTCAAGTTAAAATCTGCCGCCTAATACCAACAGGTGTGTTCCGGCAGTTGCACTTGAGAGCCAGTTCCTCCAAAAGTTTACTGTGCCTACCAACTTAGGCGATATCGCTACTTAAGATCAGGTGAGATAGCTTTTATAAGACTAAATAAGAATTATCATATCTCGCTAACTGCGACGGCCGGATGACCACTTAAGGATCCGGACGCAATCTCAGCGGTTTTTTGCTTACACAGGCATCGCTATTATCTCTAGGCTGGCTCCGGCTGGGTTAACTAGCTTACAAACATTAACACAGTAACATTCAATCGTAGTCTTAGCACGAAAAGTATAGTGAGACAAATTGTTTGGAGCAAGTAGCAAGATTGATCGTGACGATTTATCTAAACTATTATAAGGTCATTCACATGTATTAAGACAAGTATGAAAGGCAACACCTGTGGCTACACGGGAGATTGGAGTGTTGCCGTGACGACTTTTAGTGGGTATTTAGAATCTGCTTGTCACCCGTTGAGTTGCCACACGCCCTCTCACCATTGCCTGAGCTTGGCTAACGCACTTATGCGTTGCGCTAAGGAAATCCGTAGATGAATTTTCACATCGCGCTTATTAAACAAAAGGTCATTCATATGCATACAAGATTACTGGATAACAGATTCATCATTTTTTTTAAGGACCTGTGCTGTTTGCCTGATAGTATTTCACAGCTTCACCAGATTTAGTGGGCGAGCGCAGAGGACCCTCAGCCCGAGGGACAACTTAAGCAAGGATGTCACTAGTGACCGAACCCCGGCTTGAGCCGTTGCCGAAACGCGAACAAGAATGGATCGCGGTACGAAAATTGAATTCTGTAGAATATAGATGTATATATTAATAGTATGAAGCGGAAAAGCTTACTTGTTTGAACGCGCTAACATTATGAACTACCAGTCGGATCTTAAATATTTATTTTGTATTTAATAAAGGAAAGACTGGAGAAGGCTCAAGGCTATTTAACATCACGAAACTACCAATAGAAACAAGTTTGTATTGAATAAAGTAACAAGAACGGGCAAAAATTATTAAATAGTTTTTAGTTCCACGCGAGCAAAGTCACGGACACAACTAGATTTTGATAAGATTTTCTAAATCCTAAAATGCGGAAGTGTAATAAACATCAAGAAATATTTACATAATAATGTAATATCCGTCACTTTATACCCGATTAGGGTAATTACTAGGGATACCTTTTATATCCATCATAATGTGCATAACTTCCTTTTGTTATAATAAAACATAATTATATATGTACATATATAAATAGGCATAGAGAAAATAGTCCAGTACTTATATTTTTCTCCTCTGTTTGATAAGTAATCATTATTATTTTTGTTTATTAGCTATCGATGAATTAAATTAAAAAAAATGTTATGTTATAAGTTATATTATCAATAAAAGTATTTTGACATAGTTTTTCGCTCGTTTACATGAATTTAATTCAAATAAATTTCATGTACTGGGCGAACACAAATTTCAAAATTTAAGTTAATTTAATCACATAGTAATTAATTACTTATGATAAGGGATCACAAATTAAATTATCTTCAGAATTCTATCGTAATTAAAAATGAATACCATACCTTATTAATAATTATTTGGGTAATTATAAATCTACGACTTAATCTACACGGTTTTGAATATCGCTACGATGAGTAGAAACTTGCAATGTAAAATATTTGGTCGTTAAAGAAATCGTAACTTCAAATTTCTCATCGAATCAATCAAAAAACAATCACTCAATTAATCCACAATATAAAAATGGTAAGTATTACTTCATTAACATGTCAAAATGTAATACCGCAAATTGTAGTATCAAAAATAAAAACACGAAGCTATATCAATAAGCAATGGTCCGGGGAAACAACACAAGCTGAGGGATCCTCGGTTTATATCTTACGGTTGTAGACACAATATAAGCTCATGGCCCTACTACGGAATATCGATGTAAGATTTTTATTTAGATACATCGAAATAATTCAACAGATTATGATTAATTACGACGCAGCGCCGAAGTGTTCTGGTTTCAAATCCCAGATATGACAATTATTTCTATAATCCACAAATGGTTTTTCAGAATCTGAGTGTTAATTTAAGATTGTTTTCTATAGTTATTTTCAGTTAAAGTGTACGAAATTTTCTACAAAGGTAGATTTCATAATAAAAAAAGCCATTTTTTTTGTTGTGTCTTATATTTTGAATCTGTGATATTTCCAAGTTACTCGTTTAAATTGAATACTGAATAAACTGAAAATTTGTTTCAAATTAAAACCTACGAATCATTAACAAATTCATTTACATAAGGATTAATACCATGTTGTTAAAATATTTTCGCAAATGAAGGATAATTTGGAACAAAATTGTAGATCATATAAATGGCTATTGTAAGTTAACCAGAGAAGATAAATAGTTACTATCACATATTTATTTTTAGAACTTTTTAAGTGGAATATTCCTCTCATATATTATATTAATCTATTTATAATAATATACCTAGCGAACGCTAGAAAAGTTTTCCGAAAGATTTTTTTTCCTTTTTTGTCACTTTTATCAATACCGCTTAGCTCATATTAGTGGTAGGTTGATGATAAATTGTATAAAGCCTTCCTCAATATTATTCTATGAAATACAAAAAAAGATCTAAGATTAGCGCGTTCAAACCGGCAAACTTTTCCGTTTTATAGTATAGATTAACATAATCCAATGAAATATATAACATAAGCTGTTTAAAATAGAGGTCAAAGTACGTTGCGCAATGGAACGTAACGCACTTTTGATAACGCTAGGTTTTACTACTCTTCAATTATGATATCACGGGCTTTATACGAAATTATTTCTTAAGGAGTCAAATCCAAAAAGCATTCTGGTTATACCAAATGGTTGTCTCTTTAGCCTTTAAATATTCATTATTACTGTGTGTACGAACCGTAATTCAAGTCTGCGCAAATGAAGTGCCGAGCACAAGCACCGAGTAAAGGTGTTAATATTGGTAATCATTACATTTTTCCTGACTCATTATTCCATAATGGACTTTAAATTTTTACTGTATGCATTGGAAAACAAGCTAAATTACCACACAATGTCTTCATAAAACTTTAACATAGTGCCAATGGGGATTAATAAATAAACATAAACCTTTGAAGACATAAGTTGCTATGGGTACCTTACTACGTTTAATAGTGCCTATAAAGTAAAATTACATCCACGTGCAGCGCTATATAATTTACGACCTAGTGGGAAATGTTGCAGCTTCCTTGACAAGTTTTAGAACTTTTTGAAATGACAACTTACTTTAGGCTCAATTCCTGAACCTTCGTGAATCGACATTGGGACCGTAATATTGATTTTATGTATCTCGGATCCCTGACACACTGAATCGTGTATACTCAGCTGCAGTCGTTATTTGTCATGTTTTTAAGTTTTCACGGCCGTCTACAATGACTGACTACATTTAAAATGATACGTTACTTGTGGATGGCAACACAGCTTTAATGCCCCTGGTATTACAGTTGTTCATAATCGGCGGTAACCATTTAACATCAGATGGGCCGTCTGCCTGTTTGCTTCGCATTAACATAAAAAAGCACATTTTTTAATATATAGACTCATATACATATAGATGCATTATCATATTTATATGGCTTTTTGGTAGTAATAATTATCTTATGTTAAGAATCAATATAGACAATGAGAATCTACTTCAGAGGTGTTTCTAAAGTATATCTTTACATGTGTGCTGAAATTTGTTTACCGCAAGCTTTCAGTTTAACTAAACTACTATGTTATAATGATATCATGTACTTTCTAATAAAACAAAGCAACACTAAAAATTTACAATAAAAATAATTGAAATCAGTACTCGGATGCAGGTTTGCTTAGTTAATTATTACCTTTATTTTCATTCCGACACAATATTAAAAAACAGGTATTCAGCAAATATTAATTTCATGAATTTCAGAAAACTGAACTCGTTTATTATGTAATTACAGAAAATTCCATTATTATTTTTTCAGAGTCATTTGTAAACACAGTAAGCCTAGTACAATAATACAATAATGGTAACTTTGGCCAAAAGCTGAACAAATATCTAGGTACTATATTAAGTTGTAATAATTTTAACTTTCAATTTAAAACGTTACTTTATCGTCAATTTAATAATCGAATGTAAACGAAAAACGAAATTTAAATGTCGAATGGAATAATTCAAAGTTTAATATAGAAAAAAATAGAAACCAATGGTAAAACGCTAAATAAGAAACGACGAAAATTGGATTTTCGTTACGATCCGCCCAGTTTACTGTCGGTAACTGGCTCTAGATTATATCACACGTACCCGCGTTTGTCAACCGATGTATTTTCAATTTTTCCTGAATAATATTAACCTTTTAAGTACGTTGCGAAATTATCTACAGAAATTGCCTAAGGGTGTAGAAATTTTACGGAACGAATTTTATTTATATATTTATTTATTCGCATTCATGTATGTACATTTAGGTCTTATAATATCCTTATACATGAACCCTGAATATAGCATAGTAAATTATTTGATAACAAATTTTATTTAGATTACACATATCTATATACTATTTATACATACATTTCAGTCAATTTATTTTAAATCATATTATTAGTTTATTAACTATCTTATTTATAATTTAATACAGTCATACAATCAATATTAACATAATGTCTTGATTTACTTCTAAATTTATCTATTAAGTTCTGTTATGGAATAGTACGATTTCTTTACCACAACATTTTTAAGAATATGTTTAAATTGATTAACATGGTCTCCTTTCTTAAGGATTTCTGAGATATTGTTATATATAGTTATGGATCTATAGTAAGGGATGTTTTTGTATATATCTAATTTATTTTCTGGTGGTATGAACTTGTTTAACAAAATAGTAATATTACTGAATTTATGCTTAAAATGTAAGGGGTATCAAATACCGTCTGCATTACCCAAGCCCATCTCACCTGCATACGGTGCATTCTGCTGAGTAACAGACAAGGCTCTAGCAATTGTAGGTCCCACCTTTAGTTTCGATCATGACGGTTAATTATAAAACCAAATATTGCCTAAACTAATTATTAGTTCCCTGAACACAAAACTATATGTTTATTGCGTACTGAAATAATTATATTTTATAATTTTCTATTTTCAGCTCTATCGCCACAATCTCACCTGATGTCAAGTGACGATGTGGCGCAAGATGGTGACCATGCTGAGCCTAGTGAACTGGCTCTCAAGTGCAACAGCCGGAACACACCTATAGGTGACTTGAAGGTGGTAACTAGCCGGACGAGCATTAGAAAAAGCCCTACTGCCATGATATGGTTTCATCACAATGTTTTTCCCTCACAGAAAACTCAAGCTTATTGCAAGGAATCAAACTCAGGTTAATAGACGCGGCATCTGTACGCACTACCAACTGATCATCGCTTGAAATATACCGTTAATATAAAATTGTACTCAGGTTCCAATACTATAAAGTTGCATTTGTTCGAGTCCATAAATAATCTATTATCCCTTCGATATCGGACGTTCGGTATTTAGTGGAATAAGGGATACCGTCCTTCGTTTCTTTCCGCATGTCCACGATCAGACAAGACACTGATAAGGCCTGACATGTTCCGCTCTACTTCGGTTCTTGGATTGTTCTTGATAGTTTGCAATTGATGCTAATTATTATTATCTATTAGGAAACACGTAATACTGTTTTAATGTTTAATTTCTTTTAGACCAAAAAACATACTTATTGTTGTTATTTATTTTTATTTTGAGTCACCTGAAATAATTAAATTAGGTTGCAGCTTTAGAAAAATTTAAATATCACTTTCACTCACCCTGCATTTTAAATATACAATGAGGAATTTGCAACATAGGCAGAATAATCATAGGATAAATTTACGTAATGGTGAATTGGAGCGTCTTGAAAAGTACGAAGTAGGTCTATATTTATATCTGATAAAGGTTAGATTTGGTATCTATTTATCATATATTGCACTTGTAAAATAATATATACAAACATATATCAAGAAAAATCATTTTTTTAACGCTCATGATATTTTTGATGCCATTTTTGTTATTTAAACTAGTTAAAAACTGTTTAAAAATGTTCTGCCTTGGACGCCGTGTGTCTGTGTATACGAATCCTGTATGTTATCACGATAACTACCGAAACACTTTACTAATCGAGTCTTTTTTTTCTTACGCTTCAGTATAATTAGGAATAGAACCCTATTACTTTTCATGTCAATAAACAAAAAAAAGAGATTATTAGGCGTGCACTTTTGGATTTTCCAAACTTTTTTCCAACATATGATGACACGACGCGTATATAGCATCACTTATGAATGACGTCATGAAGGATGAATATAAATTTCGCGCAATTTCTTATGTTAGTGGTCATCCACTGGGCGATATTCGACCATAATTAATTTTAATTATACGTTTGCACATTATTAAGGTTCTCTTGTCAAAGACTCGTGTATAGGGTTACAATTGTTACGTACATTCAGTAAAGACAAACAATATTAATCTATAATCTATTATTTATTTGACCACAAATTTTATCAATAAACAAAAGAGTATGCATGCGTTTGTATATCAAAAACATGATAGTGTGTTGTTTATTTTTTAATTTAATGTATTTTCATGTTTAATTGACAAAAAATATTAGCATTTTACACTCCTTCTCTATATAAAGTATAAGTGTGCGAAATTTCATATTCCTCCATTCACGCAATTTCTGTGAAACGGGGTACAAAGTTTTTACTTCACGTATTAATATATATATATATATAAGCAAAACACTCAGGATAAATACTCTAAAAAATTTGTTTTTAGGAGCACAATCCATAAATTAAATGTTTGGCAACCAAAAATTACAATTTATGTATTTATCGCCTTCCAGTTTAAGTACAATATTGATATAACTAAAGAAAACAAAATGTTATTTGCTTGTTTTACAACATACCATCTGCTACTCATAATTGATATAAACATATTTCCCTTCTTAACAAAACACCCACTCTACGTACTCCAACAAAATTATCATATTTTGATTATCATAATTTGTTTTCAGTGTCGCAAGAAGCAAATTTCTTCTGAATTATTCAACGGCTGATTATGGAAACGGCTTTATTAAAACGTTTAGCTTTGAAGCGTTGCATCAAAACGTATCGCTTTCCTTTCGCTTTGAAAGGGTTCTGACGCTTTCAAAGGCTAAATCTTTGTTCAATCGAATAGATGATTAAACATGGCTACCAATAAAAATCTTTTCATTTCCTTTGAAACACTACAAAACATTTTAACACTACAGTATAGATTAATAACGATGATTTTGTAAACGGATAGTTCTAGTATTATCTTTACTAATATTAGAAATGCCAACGTGAGATTGTTTGTTTGTATCGCATTTATGCCTAAAACACTGAATCCAATGCGATGAATTTCGGTACGGAGATAGATGGTAACCCAGAGGCGGTAATAGGATACTTTTTCTCGCGAAAAACTTATTGTAAGTGGGGTAAAGTGAGAGATAAACTTTGTATGAAACATTTTATTCCGTCATCCGATTTTTTTGACTAAATTAATGTTAACGTGAGTGAAACCGCAGGTAAAACCTAGTTATGGAATAAAAACCAAAACTGTACAATGTGTGAAACCAAGAAAAGGCTTGTTATTTACATATTGAAAACACAGACTAACTTTAAATGTACAATATAACTAAAGGTATAACAAAATATTTAAAATTAAAGTACTATATTATATATGTGGACGTCTGAGCCTAGTTCGGTACTTTTTAAAATTACATTTGTTTCAGAAATATATTTATATACAAAACACATTCTTGTTAATGTCCTCATTATACGAACGAACTGATTATATAAATAAAAGAAATACCAATAAAATTAATCAATATATCGTAGACAAGTTTCTTTAAAAAAGTGCGTTTCGACGAAACGTACAACTGTAGAGAATTCAAAAAGCAGGAATTTATCTAAATAGAAAATCTCATGCAAATCGTTATAGCCGTTACTGAGAAATGCAAACGTACTAGCACAATATTAGATATATTTACGTAATGTTTCAGAATGACATCAAAAGAGGTCCTCAGCTCAGCCTTTGCTACAGCAAACTTTCAGAAGCACTATTTTTGAGCTGACACCATACACTAATACTGCCATCAGTATAATACATATAGAACAGACAGACTAAATTGTTGAATTAAGAATAGATTGAATAAATATCTTGTTTGTGTCTTAGAAAGCATTACGAATATTGATATGACCACATTGACCACTTTTTAAATTTAGTTTTGTTTTCTATATTAATATTATGAAGCGGAAAAATTTGTGGAAGGTTGTTATACACTAAGAAATAAATATGTAGGTAGGCATATTTATGTCAATAAATCAGTCAGCGTCCTACTCGGTAGCTTCATTGTTGTTCTAGTTTGTTTGAACGCGCTAATCTAAGGAACTACCAGTCGGATGTCAAAAAATATTTTTATACGTGACATAGTACTAATTGAAAAGGTTTTAGGCTATTTAACGTTACGATGCCACCAATAGGAGCAAAGCTGTATTAAAAACAAGAACAAGAAAAATTTATCAAGTAATTTTTAGTTAAACGCGAATGAAGTCGCGGTCACAAACTTGTATAGTATAAAGCGGAACCGACGTCCTACAGCCAGTATGCTATATAATAAAGTATATTTATTTCCTATCTAAAGCCTTTGCATTGTACGTGAATTTTTAAACAAACTAATTATTTTACATATACACACACAAACGCACATCATACACAAACACACAGACACGCTTATTTACTGACAGCTCACGCTAACACATTAGGTATTTACCTCCTTATTTTACTTGGTTTCTCAAGGCACACGCACCGCCTAATTTGAGACCCCCAGAAATGTATATACAGTAGCAACTCGTTAAGTCGAACCTCGATAAGCTGTAAACCTGCAAATCTTTTGTTCTGTTCGCTTCGAACACCAAAACTTGCATAAGTCGAAAACTCTACAACTCAAATTTTTTGGAGTCTCCTTTGATGTTCGACTCATAGAGGTTCTAACGTATATCACTTATGTATTGTAAATACAGATTTTCACATGCATTTTAATTTTATCATACATGTTAACAAAAATATTGATAATCATATACATTTATAAGAGTTCTTAAAAGCTGTCGTCGCTGTACTAATTACTGTTGATCGGGACCCCTTCTCGGGTGGCCTACTCCAGTTTTTTCCAAACCTTTTTAGTCTTAGATTTCCTTATCCATTCGTTTCCTGCTGTCGCTTTCACTTCCTCGTTTTCCTTCCGCCTTTTTCTGGGACGCCGTCTTCTTGTTTGTTCTCTTAGTCCTTCCCATATAGTTGTCTTTAATGCCTTTTAAATGTTGAAGTGTATATTACTTTGTACTTCCGCTTAAAATTGATTGGCCGCTGACGGATGAACCGACGTTGGTGGATATTTTGTCCGCGTAAAGACCACAACACTCCAGCAAGATACGCAGGATTCTATAAAAAAATATTATTAATAGTTTTAGGACTAGAAATCTACAGTTTTCCGTCATGTAAAATTTTATTATTCTAAGTCTCTTACGTCTCTCAAGTGTCTAAAAATTGTTAGTTCACGTTTTAATAAATAAATAAGGTAATTTACTGACCAAATCGATATATATAAAATCGTGAAATGTAGTTTCCAAGACAAAAACATACAACGTATACTCGAGGGTCGTTTTAACATTATCACACAAGTCACGTACTACTTTTTGTTCCACGCTATGTGAAATCTCAGATATATGGTAGCAACCTCAGAAAATAATATACTAAAATTTATGTTTATTATATATTTTCTTTTTTGCTCGACTTGGCAACTGTTCTTCGTCGTCGAAGATCATTACTGTCACTATCAAATAAGTAAAGTTATTTGTAATAAATAACTCCAATATCCTAACAAAACGATAGTACATTTTTTCTAGTATTTTTTGTGACATATCAAGAATGCATGGTCTACGTTCTTATTTTCAGTTAAAATCACTTGGCAAAAATAAACGAGCTAAATAAACGATGCCAAATGCCATCATATTACGCGATACAGATTTTTTATACTTTATAAGTTTTAGCGTTATGGCCACACCTGATGTTAAATAACGATGTATTGCCTTTTGAAGCTCAGTAAAGGGATTGGCTCTCAAGTGCAACTGCCGGAACATACCTATACACAAATATTGATACATATATATTGGTGTTAGTTTTTTTCTACTTTAGAGTGATCGCTAGCCAGACGGGCTTTAAAAGAGAAGGAAACCATCGTGAGGAAACCATTGCATGGTGGTAGGGTCTTTTCTAATGCCCGCCTGGCTAGCTACCATCCTCAAGTAAAAAATCTGCCGCCAAATACCAATAAGTGTGTTCCGGCAGTTGATCTCTATGCTTTGTTGCTTTCTATGTTTAATTTTTTGTATCTTTCAATCAACGTAATCTAATTGAATCTATTCGAAGAATATCGAAAAAAAAAATTTAATAAATTCTCTGCGTAATATATTAGGAATTAGTAAATTTGGAAGCAACTTTACGTTTATTACACTCTGTTGGGTTTTCAATTTCCACTAATCCTGACTTATGGGTTAATGCTGCTTACATACTGATTGGTTGGCAATATTCCAATTCCTAGGCGCAAGAAACTAACTGACTTACTTTTTTTTTAAATCGATTAGTAAAGTAGTGTTTTTTTTTAGTATTTTATATCTATATTTAGTATAATATTACGTAGGTAATATTAAAGGACGATATACACGTAAAAAATATAATGGAACCAAATGCGACTGCCACGAAATACCTGTAGAGACTTAGCGAAAGATTTTTTACATGAAGTCGGTAACCAGATGTAGATTAAAAATGACCTAGCATAAAGCCATGGTTTATTTATTTTATTTATTTATTATAAGGAAAACTAACTGCTAACATTAAAAACTTAAAAAGTAAATTTAAAAAAATACAAAAGTCTATATTTACACGTTGTCACAAATATTAATGAAGATAAATACAATGTTAAATAGTGCATAGGCAACACACAGTTTTAAATTAATAATGAAGGAAAGTATTCACTAGTAAGCAGTCTCGTAAGTTCACGAACCGTGGTATTGAAAATGTCGATATCCATGGTCCTAGAGATTATGTTGGGACACTTGCACACTCTAGTAAAGAAGCTGTTTTGCCTATAATTACACCGTGTTGTTGGAATATGTAAAAAGTCGGATGTCTTAGTGCTAAAAAAGAGGTTAGCAATCCGAGGAAACATGGTTTTTTAATGCGTTTTTGTCCTGCAAACTGTGAAATAATTACTTTTCAAGAAATGACACTTTTTATTATTAAATTTAGTACAAAAAGTTCAATTGAGTCAAATTTCTATCTTCGATATTTGATTTGTTACATAGCTATGAATTTACGGTGATTTGCATTTTTTAGCTAAACTGTAAGAGTTAGAGAAAAATGTTAATTGGCAAATTTCATAAAAGTCGATCATGCCATTTCAGAGGAGTATATGGCTAACTAACATTGTGACACGAGAAATTTATATATAAAGATAGGTATCATTAATAAAACTTATGAAAGCTGAAGCTTTGACCGGCTTAATATTACTATTCTAGTAATAATTCATACCTAAATGTTTCCCCTCGAGATAATATTTTCAAAAGGTTTCTTTATTAAAATTTTTATGTAGTTAAAATAAATAATACCAGACAACAATGAGCATCTTGCGGATTATATTTGTGTTTTGTTAATTCAAACTATTGCGGGAACTGAAGTTTCGTTTTATAGGCCCTAGTTATCAAGAACAACAATTAAAGTTGGAACAATAAGTCGTCAGACTCAAAGATACGGGCTTTATACAGAAAGTTATTCCTTGTTGAACAGCGATTCTTATATATTGAAAACATTGCAGTTTAAGTAAGCTTAATTTTGGAATGCGATATAACTAAACTTTTCACTAAGGTGGAAGTTTTTTTATTTAAAATCTTTATATATAAAATTTCGTGTCAAATTGTTTGCCCGCGATGAAGTCCTAAACTACTGTACCGATTTTAATCAAATTTTCAACATTGTGTGCAGTTTGATCCAACTTGAGAGATAGTATACTTTATATCTCGATAAGTGATCATAACGCGATAGATGACGCTGTAGTCGATTTGATTGACTACTCGAAAAGACAGAACATGGTCTGCCAGTCCAGCTAGTAGTTTGTAGGTTTAACGTTATGGCCATAGTCATACCGGATGTTAAGTGACGGACACGGTAAACCTAGTGGGGAGAGTGGTTCTCAAATACAGTAACTGCCAGGCAATATCCGTACAGATAGTTGGCGACAGAATTCATTTGATTTCTGAATCGATTATCGGGTTGATTCCTAAGAAAAGTATTTTGTGAAAATTTGGACGAACTTCTTAGCTATCCATGGATTCACCGTGTGCAGGTGGGTGTCAAGTTCATCCTGTGGCACAGAGGGAAAATCGAAGCAGTTTCCGAGACTTGTGACACGGATGTAGGTTCAAGAGGCTGTTTTCCGACGCGCATCAACACTCATCTTCAGTACTCGTGTTTCTCCACCTGACCAACTAAATTTGGTGTGAAGGCTGCTAGTGCAGCTTTAGTGATATGCTATAATATAAAACTTACTCCAGTCCTAGACAGACCAATTATTTTAGTAGATTATGGAGAGATTTTGCTGGTATACTTCTCGCTCCCACTTCGACCACGTATAAATTCACTACGTAGCCATTACTGTTCAGGTCCTTTAGTAGCTCGTAATATATTTATTTGTTTTTACAGCGTGGACTTTTGGTACATTTGTTTCCCACGTTTAATGTACCTATACTGTCAAATAATGAAAAAATGATATTAAATAGAGTGCATGATTAAATACTATTTTTTATTTACTAAATAAGATACTACTTACTGCAATACTTTTAATTCATACATTAAATAAATAAACAATTTTTTAAAGCGAAATTGACAATAATATTGACTGAACCAAATCGCATCGCGTTACAAATGCATTCAGACGTCTAAAATATAAATAGTTGCTCAGTCAATATTATTAAAAAACACATATCATTTTTAACATCACCAAATATAAATATGTAATATTGTTGAACCGACTCCATAGATATTTTAATACGTAAAATAAATTGTAAACAGCTGTAACAGGGTTAGCGTACTCGTATAATAATATAAAGACGACTGAGTGGATAGCGTATAATTAATTTTACAGACCTTCTAATGTACTGCGTGTCGTAGTGAAAGTCATAAACCGTGCAGATCCCCACAGGGCCGGTAAAGTCGACCATCGTAAAACCCAACTCGAGTACTTTTGGAATCAAAGGGAAAACGTGATACAGTTGTTAAAGAAACTTAGTACTCATCTGGTATATCACTTTAAAACTTGTAACTTTTCGGGCGTACGATCAAATTTAATGCTTTCAAAGTTTATATAAATAAATCTAATCAGGTGCGATTATATAAAAACAAAAATAACCTTAAGAAAATTAGTAAAGATTAGATAATAATTGTTTTGAGTTTGGTTGTTAATTTTGTACCGAGTCTACTGTCCGTTAAAATAAGCCAATATACCATATCGTCCAAACGCTCCCTCGCACGATATGTAAAGAATGCAAGTCGTTAAGAAACAATAGGTCAAGTCACACGTGTTTTATAATTCGCACTGAAGTAGCCAGTGGGTGCACAGATCTTGTCAATGTAATTAGATGGGCATATAATGGGGTCCGGCGCTGAATTATAATACGTACAGCCTTAGATTTGAGCGCCCTCCGCGCTCTCCCCCTAAGTCCGGTAAAGCTGTGAAAGCTTTTCAGGCTAACAGTGTAGGTCCCATCTAAAAAAAAAAAAATACTTCTAGATTCGATCGTCCAAAAAGGAGCTTCTAAAAATTCAACTATTATTCATCGGTTTAAGTTATTGAAGTACTTTTATCAAAGAGTGTAAATATGTAAAAAATATACCTGAAAATTTAAGCCCTTACTATAAAATACACGTCCTAGAGCGTGCGATTTCCCAAGTAAAATACATAAAAAAGAAGCAAAGTTAACGTGGGAAATCTTGTCATCTTGTACTTCGAATGATTATTAAGGGCTCAAAAGATAATTCATTTTTTTTTCATATTTCCCCCAAAATTTTGAGTCAGGACCTAAAAATCCATCACAACTGTACCTTTACAATTATGACGTGTATTTTTATTGTTAATTAATTATTTAATCTCTACTGTATATATATAACAAAATTTATTGTATTATAATACTGTAACATATTGTTAAGATGCAAGACAAAATAATAGATACTTTTAACACTTTATTGCGGACTTTTACATTGTAGGATACACCACAAGCCAAGACATATTTTCAGAGATGAACAGTGTTACCAGAATATAAATGTATCTTTGTACTGTAACTTAACACATATGAACAGTAAAATAGTACTTGTATACGTACAGTATTTTTGTATTGTATTGTTAATGTATTTGTGTATATGTACATGTACATGTCTATGTACAGTATAATAGTACTTTTCTAACATGTATGTATTTGAGACGGTTGTGTTACATATTTGGAACTTTTTATCTAGTTGTGAGTACTGACAATCAGTTATCGTATTAAAAAGAATTTACTTTTAATTTAGATGATATTGAAAACTGCCTCAAACGATAAAACTCCCATAAGTCACATAAATTATTCAGTCTACGTCAAGGATCACAGTTAATATTCATGTGTAAACTGTCAGGCTTTAGCTACTGGCATTATGCCAACGCTTCAGCTTGGCCTATATATTTATAAAAAACATTTTTATTTCTACCGTCTCAAACAAAGCGATAGTTTTGTATGTTACGGTAACCACAGCACAGTCCACTAATCATTCAATTCTGTGGTTTTATGAAACCACGTTGCAAGTGAAAGGTTTTTTCGGATCGTAGGCATTTCACTGAAAATCGTCGGTAAAATAATATATTTAGGGTATGAAAATAGCATTTATAATCTTAACTGAATAATTGGAAAATAGGAATGATAATGGGACATCAATGCTATCAATGCGCCGCTTTATTGCTCTTGGCTGCTCTGCCGAGCGTCTTTCTCTTTACCCCTACTCCGTGGCCGGCTACAATGCGATATGCGATAGATGGACGAAAAAAAAGATGAGACGGTGTAAAAAGGGTTTTACTTTAATAAAAATGATATGTTTTTTATATATTTTTTTTCGACTTGGCGTACGCTGTTAGCCTTAGGGGCTTTGACAGCTTCACCGAACTTTTTGCGGTGAGTGCTGAGGGCACTCATCTCCGAACCAGCGAGTGCAAGGGTGCCAGGATGGACGAACCTCGGCTTGGACTGCTTCCGGAAAGTGAAGAAAGGATTCACGATCCTAACTAACCTACAGGTCATAACTTACTAATTTAATGATTCTAGCACTACCTTATCGATAGTGTGGGTGTGCATGGATGGTATGCGGTGTGATATTGTAGTTTCAGTAATGTAGAAGGTCACTGTATAGCGGGAGCAAAGTCACTCGAGGGCTTCTATCCGGAGGATCGAACCTAAGCTCAAGCGTCTGCGGAGGGTGACAAAGATATGTTTAAAAGACTATGTTATGGAATGTATGGACGACAGTTCTACAGCTCCATTGTAGGGCATAGATATCAAATTATTATGGTTCATAGTGCTGTTATGAAAAGGACAAGGGAAGATAAGGATAAAAGCTCTTCAAAACATTCGCCGAGATACAAAAAAGACCTATTTAATATTTAACTTAAGAAGTTTCTCTGAAAGCAAGCATGGTTTATCAGTTGACAGGATACAAGAATTTGAGAAGATTTTCTCATACCGAAATTTAAACTCACTTCATTAAACGAGAAACTAATATAGGTAATTATGTCAATGCTATAGAGCTTCAATAGGTATATAAATCTTCTATGATACTTATAATTACAATTAGCATAATAATAGTTCGAACTAGTTCGAAATCTGGCAAGTATTACAAAATTATATTTTTCTAATTTTCTCAAACTTTCTAACTTACATTAGTCAAGGTTTGGCTTATAAAAATAAAGAATCACGAGGAAACCAAAACCTGCGCTCACACACAAAGGATTCGAAAGCGGTGGCGTAGAGGAGCATGACGATATAAGAGTATTATTTCAATTGTTGTAAAGGTATAGGGTGGATTTTTCTGCCAGTCGCTGATTCACTTCAAAAATATTTCTAAACTAACAAAGTCGTTTACGCGAGTGGAGCCGCGGGCTATGCTAGTCAATAATAAAAAAGTTATTACGTGTAGTTTTTGTAGAAAACTCTTCCAATAAAATCTAATACTAAGCTCGGGGGAATGTGACCAGACAGAAGTATTGCGATAAAAGATGCTCTCTGTTTTTGCAAGATTTGCTGAGCTTCACTTGCTTTAAAAAAACAAAGTCTAATGCTACCCAATTAAGTTTAAAAATTATCTCTCCGATGCGTAAACACATAAAAATATATATGTATAAAATTGACGTACCATGACGTTGGTCTATATTTACATATGGAATGAACTAACGCCTCGTTAAACCAAAAAGACAAAAAATCGCAATTTCATCACTCTATCTGAATATTAGCAACTATTTTCAAATTAAAACGGCCCTATATAAGCTAGTTATGAACATTTCCGTGCCTTAACATACATAATTGTTCCCTCGACATGTTCCCTGATCATCCTAACATCAATTAAGCAAGCATAATAAACAGAAGCTACCATGAATATCATACGAGATTTTGGCATCCGACGAAAATTAGGTCCCAATATTGGCATAGAAGCAAAATGCGCCTATACTGAAATATGAAGCTAATTAGGTACGTGCATCCAATGTCACTTTATGGAGCATCTAAACCAAGCTAGAATTCTGACGTAAATTCTCCGTAGGCATGAACATTAATAACATCTCACTATAAAACCGACTATATCAAGTAGAATAACGATTATTTACGCCTTTACAAATATATACGGAGAATTTACGTCAGAATTCTAGCTTGGTTTAGATGCTCCATAAAGTGACATTGGATGCACGGACCTAAACGGGAAATAATATATATAACGTCAATTAACGTGAGTTAGAATCCACCTGCAATGAGCCTGAGCTTTCGATGACGAAAGACATCGTGAGGTAACCATAGCATGGTGGTACAATTATTCTAATACCCGTCTGGCTAGCTACCACTCTCAAGTTGAAAATTTGCCACGAAATACCTATATGTGTGTTCCGGGACATCTCTTGAGAGCCAGTTCCTCCACTAAACTTAACGTATTCACCAACTTGGGCCACATCTTCACTTAACATCAGGTTTGATTGTGGTCATACCGTGAAACCTATAAAATATTTAAAAAATATACAATAATACTGGTGTAATGAATGAATTAAGTATTCTTCTTTATTATATTAATATTGTGTATGCGAAAGTTAGTGTACGCTTTCACGTCTAAACCACTGAATCCATTATAACAAAGTTTGGTATGTAGATATACGGATACCTAGAGATCGTAAGAAGCTACATTTACTCTCGAACAACTTATCGGAGGAGGGGTAAAAAGAATGATAAACTTTATAAGAAACTTTTTATTGTGTTATCCGTTTTGCTTGACAAAATCAATATTAACGCGACCTAAGCCGCGGGTAAAAGCTAGTAATTAAATAAACGTTCTACTAAATTATCAAAATTCATTGAATTGTTTTACACACAGCGAACGTACGGGTCTAACCGCAAACTATACGATTCTACGTACGACTTAGCTTAGACTAGATTTATGCCTAAGAATGCCTTTGTAAGCAGCACAAGATTGAAATACAAATAAATTCCTTTGCCTACCTACTTCTTGTGGCGTGAAATATTTGCATGTCTTATAACTTATATTGCACACTTACACTGTATTAGAAGTGCTTTTTCATATTTCTCAGAATTTATTGGATAAAATTGATTTTTTTTATAACCAATCAGACTTCTATAAAAACAAACGGACATTGTATCGATCGATGTAAATTCGAATATCACAATAAGATTAACATTTTAACGGAACTTAAGCCTACAATCTATCTTAATCTATATCAATATATATCAATAAGTGCGTTACCCTTCTTAGAACACATCGTCACTTAACATCATGTAAGATTATGATAGAGTATTGTATTAGTTATGAAAGAAGAAAAACAAATAGTGAATTGTAATATTGATTATAAGCTATGCCAAATCTTTTGTTGATACAAAACTAAAAGAAAATCCTATATGTCATATTTTTATTATTAAACCCATCGAATACATATTATTATTCATAAATTTTCCTATCACATCTAAAACGAATTTTTCGAATCGGTTTGGTACTTTCAGGAATTAGCGCATTTAAACACTCAAAACAATCGTCAGGTTTTTTTATATTAAATATAAATGAGTGTTCATTGCTTTTAATACGTAACTCTAAATTAAGAATAGTAATAAGAGATTTTTAAAGGACCCGGTCTTTCAGGAATCGCGTCAATCAATAAAGTATATATATTATAAATGACATTATAATATGTATAGTTTCTGTAGTATGCAATAAAGTAATATTATTTTTATTTATATATATTTGAAATGGTATTGTAAATAATAACTAGGAAAACGCATGTTCAATTTGTATGATTCTAATGCTCGAACCATGTTATATCGATATTTAAAAAGAATGTGTCATTACATGTAAATGACATATTTACATACAGCGAATTTTACATAAATTAAAAAATGTACCAACGTTATTGGTATCGCAAATAAGCTTTTAGCGAAGTCTTGATTCATCTTCCATGTTGTGATTTTAATTCATATATTTATTTCCTAGGCCCTTATATATGGTGTAATATTGGTGACATTTTACGCGATGTAGATTGTTTAATGCGCATAAATGATTCGGGATATGATATATTAGTTGCGCTAAAAATCCCTGGACAGTTTCAACAAGATAATCATAATTTTGTTGATTCACTTACTACTTTATCATGGAATAACTTTAAACTTGACTGTATGGTCTTAGTATCTGTGCCTTTCCCTTAAATGGAAAAAACTTGAACAAAATCTTGTAAGAACACTGTGCCATCATGAGTAAGATGAAACAAAATTAGAAATTTTGAAATTGACCATACACTATGGAAAATGGTGTTAACATTGCATGGTGTTTTATATGTGTACATCATATCCGGTAAAATATTGAATTATATTATTTTACAGTCTTAAAAGCCATTTTTAGATAAACTCTTAAGATAACACTACATATATAAAAAATCATACAAATGATTACAGTACCTTCTATACAAACTACCGTTGCTTTTTTAAGATTAATTGTACCAAATAAACAAATATATATGTATATGCACATCCAAAACAGGCATATATTTTTAGTTTTTTTTTAACTCACCAGCGGTTAGTTTTATAACAGATATATAAATATAAAAGTGGACATCGTATCTCAATAAGTAACAAATAAAAACAATATTCAATGAAATAAAATATCACGATATGAGGGAAGGTTTAAAATTCGCGAACTCAACTCAATAAAAGTAAAAAAAAGAGGAATTATGCATTTTAATGTGCGATTTACACATGTTAAAAGACTTGTTGAATATTAAAAAGAAAACCTCTATTGCAGCACCACTTACCGGGTCCAATGTTACGGACAGCCGTCTAGGTGACCACAAAAACACGAAAAAAAAAACATCAATTTTTTTTATGTGTTTTAGAAATCATTCGGGTTATATAAGTAGTGAAAATTTCTTTATCGCTTTACAAAATAAAAACAAAGAATGATGAAAATCTTAGATACTGTTGTTAAAAACGTATAAATGAAACTTTAATAAGCCCCGCAATACTATGTAAAGTGCCGATATGCGAGAACTAAATTTCCAACTCATATTCAAAGCTCAGTACACAGTCACACAACAGGCTGTGGCAGATACACGGAAAATATACCCGGAAAAGCTGACTCACTACTTCAGTGTGATATGATTGATGAGGTCAACGCGAGTAATCCGTACAAACGGGCGTGCAAAACGCAGCGTTTTAACGCCGCGTCATACACTCCAAACTTTATTATGACTTTTATTATTACTATTTATAATTTTAATTACATAGTTATGAATAACACAATTAGAGCAAGCAGTTCTTGAACATCTAGGAAGTTAAGAATAATAAAACCTTACTAAATATTTCATAGAAAATAAGACTATTTTCTTTTGTTATGATAGAAAAAAATATATATGGGTATACATACTTGCCAATTTTCGTGGTGATCAGTTAAGAGGTGATTTCATATATAAACATATACATATTTTATATATGCATATTAAATAACCGTTAAAATTCTCCAAATATAAAAAAAACTTATAACAAAACCAAAGCAAAAATTTGCCAATGCCTAGAATCCAGTGCTATTCAGATAATGCTTAGAAAATTAATTAAGTAACCTTCCTGACGTTTTTAGACTAGAGATTTCGTGTAGCTCTACAGAATGTATTCGAGCGGTGTTAAGTCACACAATCTCAGTGGTCAGTTGATGTCGCCACCACGCGAGATGACGAAGCCTTCGAATTTCTGCTCCAATAAATTTAATGTTTCTAGTGCTGTATGGCAAGTGGCGCCGTCCTGTTGGAACCACACGTTTGTAAGATCCATACCATCTATCCTAAGTCATAAAAAAATATTATCGTCCGATATCGGTTGCAATTGACAGTGAGCGCGGCTCCTTGTGCATCTTCGAAGAAATCATTGCCGATGACACCGCTGGACCAAAATCTACACCAAACAGTAGCTTTTTCATAGAGTACAGCCACCTAATGAATTGCCCGTGGATTTTCGTTGTTCCAAATCCGGCAATATTTTTTTGTTAACAAATCCACTCAACCAGAAATGAGTCTCATCAGTAAACATGTTTTTTTCCCAAAAGCAGGGTCAGCAGCCAAATGTTTTAAAGCCCAATCAGCGAATACACGGCGCTATCTTTGGTCGTTGGGAGCTCTTGAGTTTATTGAACTTTGTATGGATGAAAACCCAAATCTTGACGCAAAATCCGTCAAGTTGATATCACAGAAAGACCCAGCTCATACGCACGATGCGGAATGTTATGTCTGTGGTTTTTTCGCACACTATCCCGAACGGGAATAATATCTCTAACGATCTTGCGTTTCTTTGACGTACAGGTACTGTTTCATTGATCACAGACCTGGTTGTCTCAATTCTTTTCACTAAACGAAGGATTATGGACTCTGCAGGATGGCAAGAAACGCCATAAATTGGACGCAATACACGGAACGTTACGCGAATAGAGCACTGATTTTGATAATTAATTTTAACAATTTCTACGCGTTGTTGAAACATGTAGAAACATAACATTCCATGGTGAAATATCACGACTAAATATGTGTTCGTGCCAAATTTTACAGCTCTCGCTTTACCAAGATGGCCGCTATGCGCTGTCAAAGTTCGCGCGCCTCAATTGAAAAACCCTTTATATCTCAAATCACATCGAACAATACTATTCTATACTAATTCTAAAATAGAATAATGTAACCATTTACATAGTTTAAACAATTCATAAAAGAAATATACTCAAAGTAGAAAGAAAAAAATTGTCTTAAAGCGATGATAGATCAGTTGATAGTGTGTGCGGGGTATTAATAAACGTGAGTTCGATCCCTACAATGAGCTTTAGCATTCAGCGAAGGAAAACATCGTGATGAAATCATAGCATAGTGGTAGAGATTTTTCTAATGCCCGCCGGGCTCGCTACTCTTAGGTTGAAAATGTGCCACCAAATACCTGTAGGTATGTTCTGGCAATTTCATTTGTGAGCAAGTCTCTCCACTATGCTTAGCGTGTTCACCATCTTGGGCCACATCATCACTCAACAACAGGTGATATTGTGGCTATAACGCTAAACCTATAAAGTAATAATTAAAAAAAGGAATATGAACTTTATGTTTGTTATTAGTAAAATATTCCAACTATTTAGATAGTTTTTACATTGTTTTTTTTATACTTAAGGTATAGCGTTATGGCCATAATCTCACCTGATCTTAAGTGACGATACGGCCCAAGTTGGTAGACACGCTAAACCTGTGGAGGAACTGGCTCTCAAGTGCTGCTGCCGGAACACACCTATTGGTATTTGGTGGCAGGTCCACAACTAGAGGGTGGTAGCTACCCAGGCGGGCATTACAAAAAGCCCTACCACCATGCTATGGTTTCCTCACGATGTTTTCCTTCACCGGAAGCTCAAACGGAACTAAAAAAATATTTCATTATTTGGCCGTTTTTGTAACTTTTTTCAATACAACTTTGCTCCTATTAATGGTAGCGTGGCATTAAATGCCCTTAAGCCTTCCTCAACTATTGCTCTATGATTTTTTTTTTATCTGACTGGTAATTCTTAAGATTAACGCGTCTAACAAACGAAAAATCCTTTCCTCTTTATAATATTAGTTAAATATATGAAAATTACAGCAATAGATTTTATATCGTCTACTTAAATCACTCTAGGCACTGAATCCATTCTTTCTCTAGTGTGACACATAAATCTTTTTTAACAAGAATAAATAAGTGGAACAAAAGGAACTCTACTGAGCATTCTTAAATTGTCGGAATACTCGAAGTATGGTGTAACTAATTTAATTTTTTTATTACTTACATTTTAAAAAGTATAATAATTAATAACGTAAAAAAACGCAAGTCTGGTAAACGGAAAAAGAAATCGTTTCGCTGTGATCATAACATTATTCGGTACAATTTCAAAATTCTTTACTCATATCCCGGACGTTTGCTTGGTAGCATTTTATTGTTTCGTGCGACATTGTTAACATTTTTACAGTCCGTATTCAATATGGCTATGTAAATAATAATTACGGAAAAATCGTTACTAATATTACAAACACGAAAGCGAGTTTGTTTGTTACGATTTCGAGCCTAGACCGGTGAATCGATTACGATGTAATTTGGTACAGATATAGATGGGATCTTGGAAACTGTGATAGGTTAATTTCTCACGCGAAAAATAATGGAAGTAAGATAAAGAGTTTATCCCTCAAACTTTGTATGAAACTTTTTATTGAGTCATCCGATTTTGACAAAGTCAATATAAATACGATCGAAGCCGAGGGTAAAAGCTAGTACATATTTTTATAATTTTAAAGTAATCTTTAACTTTTTTCCAACTGCTTTGAATAACCAAACTCACTTTATCGGTTACTGTGATTTAAATTTACAAAAAAAGTAAAGTAAGTATTAGTTGTCAGTTGACGATATGTATGAATTATGAACCAGTAGGATTAGCGGTGTTTATATATACTTTATAGGTTTGAGATTTATGGATACAATCTCATCTGTTGTTAAGTGACGATATAGACTAAGATGGTGGACACAACAAGCCTAGTGACGGGACTGACTCTCAAACGCTAATACGGGAACATACATATAGATATTGCAGATTTTCAACTTGAGAGTGGTAGTTAGCCAGTTGGACACTAGAAAATATTTTTTCATCATGCCAGAAGCATGTAGACAGTCAGAATTTTCAGTTTTGATGGTGTCACTTGCTAACGATTGCTGTAGAGACATGATTATAATGAAAAAAAATTATATCGATTAAATTGAATATTAACATTTATCATAACATAAACATTAACATGGGTTTTGAATACCCCCTATATTACTATAAATTATAGAATCAACAATTAATAAAATACACATTGAATTATATAGGGTTTATTTTTCCTTTACATTTCAAAGTGGTGAGGGTAAAATGACCGTCCTTCGTAACTATAGATGCAGCAAGATTGAAAACGTTAGTATCAAATATAACGAATAACAAACAAAATATAGCAATAGTTACAAAGGTCTGAACCGATATTTCGTACAGTCTAAACAAATACGGTAGTGAAAAATTTTACCCACGGCGCAACTCGTTCATCCTAACAAAGTGGATATTATTTTACACTCTAGACTTTACCGGGAACTGATCGTTGTACTGCCATGGGACATAATTTATAAGCGGACGTGGATCAAGGAAACATTTTATAAAACTTATGACATTCTTGTGTTCGACAATCTTTTGTTTTAGATGTTGTGTTTTTATTAATAATACAATTTTTATACGAATATTTGTTTGCACAGAAAAATGTAAGATACGGCCCAAGTGGACACGCTAAACCTGTGGTGGCTAAGTTTGAAGAAAAAACCTCAGTTTCCGGACATTTGATAAGTTCAGAAAGGTTTTGAATAATGTTGGTTCTTGTGAGTGGAATCTCACATCTGGCTCTTAGTTACCGTCTTCGTTGTCATACGCTTGCATAGGCATAGCCATGTTTCGTTCCGTGATCAATCAGTGATAGGTAGTCGAGCTCTATACCCGACAGATTCTCAACTATCACATATTTAGTGATAAGCTTTTTAATGTAGATTCGGGATCAGCCAATATGTATTTTACTATGTAAAAACTTGTAGACTGTCGTAACAGCAATAAATGGATTATTGAATTAGAGTATTTTTGTCTTTGTAGTTACCATTTTGAATTGTACTGTGTTAAATAAAATAAATTAAATAATCAATATACTTTTATTGTATCATATGATAAGAGTATGTCAGTCAAGTGCTTACCCATTAAAAACCATAGAGGTTTTCACTTTAAGAATGGAAAATCGAATAAATGGCCTACAATTATCATTTATAAGGTAACTAAATTGGGTAACACGCTTTCCACACACTATAAAATGCATGTCAGTCCTCTGAATGCTTTATAATAACACGAGACTTCGGTATCAGACTTTGTAATTATAATTACACAAATAATATCCTTTGAATTATTTTAAATTTATGCGAACTTCATTACAAAGCAATCTCGAGCAGATACTGAGAATTTTCCTATAAAAACTTTTCTTGCTCTGTGCGAAAGGAAAAAGATCGTTTATATTTTAAAGTTTTTTATCCTTTCTAGCTGTGCCCGCGACTTTATTCGAGTGGAAACAAAAAGGATCGAATAGTTATTGCGCGTTATAGTAAATTGTTTTTAAGCTTTGCTTCTATTTATATTAACGTAATAATAAATAGCCTAAATACTTCCTCAATTATTGCTCTATCAAATATAAATAAAAATTATTTTAAAATCCTACTGGTAGTTCCTATGAAGAGCGTGTTCAAACAAACGTTTCCGCTTTATAATATTAATATACATAATTAAAAAAGTAGTATTATGTATAAAATATTTTTAAAAGATATTGTTATAATTTACATCATCAGATGCAGCTATGACTTTTCAAAAAGGGTTTATGTATTAAATGTAAATTAACATTACTTTAGAATACATTAATCAACATCCGAATTTTCTTTGCAGTACGTACAAATTAAAGTATATTTAATTTAAACGACTCATTTTAACCTCAAAAATATAAATTATTCCTAGCTAAGTAATTATCTCGAGGGTATATATCTCAAGATAAACTTGTTTAGGCGATAGAAATAAAATAAATATACTTTTTGGATTAGCGTTAAAACGATGCATTATACGCATCTCTTGAAATTGTTTCTACTTTCATTTATCTACCAGTTGTCTTCAGAATTGATTATCGGATCAAAGCAATTCACGCTCGTGTAGACAATCTAGTCTAGTATTTGAATATAATTGGTATTAAATATATAAATATATAGGGATGTAGTTATAAGCTGGGTGTTTGATATAGGAACTACTTAGCAAACCACGGAATCATGGTGCGGATGCCGGGTACATCGTGAAACCTAATCTTTGTGCCAGAGAAAGGATAAGACGAGAGTATCCGAGATTAGCAACTCAAATATAGGTTTAAAGGGGCCCCTTTCGACGTACGTCAACACTCACCTTCACCGCTAGTGTCTCTCTGTTCAGTATAAACATCAAAACAGTGTCAATAACAGAGAAATACAAATCTTACGTCCCTTCGGCAATGTTCCAGCTACGTACGATGAATACGCCTCAAGCGTCTCGCTTCGATTAAACCCAAAGCTGTGCTTGCATCGCGCTTTATACGAAACGGTGTTATAAACTACCTTCCTATAAATATATTCTACCATATATTAAAAAAAATTAAGTCTGTGAGTAAATTATTTATTTCAGTAGGGTAAACCCACTAAACGGAAGTTTTATGTTGGAATTGCCTCTGTCTTGAGAGTCCTCGTATTCAGATATGCTGTCCGAGCTGCTATCATTTCAGTATTTACACTTTTTGGACACGTATCATTACTCACGTTGTCCTTCTTCGGTCTTCTACTTTTCCTCCATCCATATATTAGTCCATAATATCAGGTATAACCATTTTATCTCAATCTGCCCGCAGTTTTAAAAGGATGTGCTTGTATGGGGACCTACAAATAAACAGAAAGATTCGACTTGATTAGATCATGCTATGGTTTCATGTTTCCCTTTACCAAAAACTCAAACTGATTGTAGGTGGATTCAAATTCACGTCTCTTGACGTAGCGTCCGTACATACTACCAACTGAGCTATCCTCGCTTCAATATACATTTACAGAACAGTAGATTTTACGGGCAGTTTCGCTCGCGTTAATATTGATTACGGCAAACAAATCTAATAACGCAATTAAAAGTTTCAATCTTTATCCTTCTCTTTACCCACTTGCAGTAAGGTTTTCGCGAGAGCCTATCACCATCTCTGGGTTCCCATCTATCTCTATACCAAAATTCATCATAATCGATTCAGCGGTTTAGACGTGGAGCGTAACAAAGAAACTCACTTTTGCATAAATAATATTAGTATGATGATGTTTTTTCAGCGTTTAATAACAAACTAACTAGCCCGAGAAACAAATAAAATAATTAATTACATTATAATTAAATTCGGTATACCTACCATACATTCGTTTGAAGAATTTAATTACCACGTTTGCTCCAATTACGCGCAGAGAGAAATGAAACATTCTTGCTAGTAAGAAATAATTTTATTTCATTACGTCATAAATAATTACTTGTAGGATACTTAATTAATATATTAGGGTTGCTACTTAAAAATATTATATGTTAATAATCTAAAGTAAATTATATTTTTAAGTAAACTTGGCGTAGAATTAATATATTGCATAAGTCACTATTTCTGACAACTTACATAAATACATAAAACACAGCTGTGCCGAAAAAAATATTGAAACAGGTACTTTTATGGACAAGTTGTCTCTACATTACAAGATTATAATAAAATATTATGTAGTCTAAAGATTAACCTGATGATAATTGACATATGTGAGTATACCAAATTGAGAACCAAAGAAACCGAATTCATTAATATCAAGAAATATTGTTATATATGTTTGTATATTTTTATACTTGAAAGTGGTACGTTTATATATACACTAGCTGAACTGACAGATCTTTTTCTGCCTTTTCGAGTAGTCTATCGCATGGACTACAGCCACATCTATCGCATTATGATCACTTGTCGAGATAAAAAGCATCCTATCTCTCAAGTTGGATCAAACTGCACACAGTGTGAAAATTTGATTACAATTGGTTCAGTAGTTCAAGAGTTCATTGCGGATAAGGAACGTGGTACAAAATTTTTATATGTAATGATATATTGGGCTATAGTTAGATTCCTTTAGTATGTAGAGGCTAACTAAAAAGTAATTTTGGGAAAAAACCTTAAACCGAAGGTGGTAAAGTTTGTATGTGTAAGAAAAACACTCCACCTTCCATTTAAAATTTAGTAATAAATTTAGCGTTTTTAAAATTTTCTCCGCTACGTGTGTAACATAAGATGTGAATTTTTACAATGAAACTTTTGCTGAGATATCTCGAAAAGTTGACTTGAAATTTGCCATAGATTTATACTGTAAACACCCACTAAAAAGGGTTATTATGATGGAATAGCGCGAACGAAGTCGCGGGGTACCAGCTAGTATTTTATTTGTTAAACCTTCAGATCTTTTTAGACAATAATTTAAAGAGTCGCTAATGTAGTTTCTCAAAATATCGTGCATATACGACATGCTAGATTAACCGAGAATGTTCTTTTTTTATTATCCTTAAAAATGACCCCGTCCTGTTTAATATAATAATGTTAATATACTAATAGATACTCAATGAATTAGTTATATCTCTGCGGATAAGCTATTGTTTTAAGAATCAAAGTAAGTAAAAACTTAGTATCTAACAGTGCTAACTATAAATGTAGTTTTATGAACCGTATTTATAGTAGGTGTAATATTTATTTTGTTAATGTTGTTTAAGTCTAAAACGATTAACAATTTAGGATGTTATAAAAAAATAATGTAATGCTTTTGTTATTAATTTAAACAGGACAGTGTTAAAACCATTTTTCATGTTTATAAATAATTTTTAAAGAAATGTATCTACTTATAAAATACGCACAACATGTATTATAACAACTAAACACCTGATAAACATATATATATCGAATTTAAACACAAAAACATTTAAAGAACCAAGAGATTTAATAATGAAATAGACATAAATTAGTACAAAAGTCAGTCTAGTAACAACACTGATATTAAAACTGTAACAAGTGATGAAACTTATACGTATATCATCTCCACACACGGAGAAAATATAATTGTAATAACGTAATATATATATATATATATATATATATATATATATATATATATATTGTTTCTTAGACAGTGACTTCCGGCATATTTCTTCATTTCATCATGACATTTTTAAAATCTCTACCAATAATACTAAAAAATATGTATTACTAATTGTTATTTAAGTGCTAATAACATCGACAGCCCTAGAATTAACAATTATTACTTCCATGAAAAAAAACTACTACTTAATTAGAAATATAGTCATTTTAATGTATGTGAACAAATATAATTATACTTTTCTTTTAGATTATCACCATAAAAAATAAGATCTTTCAAAATAAACATTGCAACTAGTAATATAAAAATAACGTAATGGAAGAACTTTTCCGATAATAATGAAAAAAGGAAAACGCTAAGAGACTACTATAAATTTGTAATTTTTATTTTGTTATTATTGTTATATATTATATATTATGTTATTATTATTTGTAACCCTTAAAATTCAATATGATGGAAATTTCAGTCACTATGCAAAGAAGGGTTAAGTTACTAGTATTAAGAAGCCTACTTGGTGTACCAATAATTAAGATAAGTTACACCCAAAACACAAGAACACAAATAGTTCTCCCTTGTGTGGTCTTAGTAACTCAGATATTACGAGCACTCCTCAAACGGAGAAAATTATAGGGTATATAGCATCGTACTAATAAATGTTGGACGGTATATGGGAAACTAATTTATCAAGTATTGTACAGACTAAGGTCAGTACTGAATATGTTATATCTGGAGTGGAAGTGGATATGCACAAAATACTTGTGAAAAAGTAACAACATTAAAAAGTCCATATTAAAGTGAACATTGTACGTAACATTGTAGATTACTTATTGCATCTCTATTATTGGTTTATCATTTTAGTTCATATAATACAAATATTAACACTCTCTCTATCTCTCTTAAATCATGCTAGACATGAAAATTACAAACGTTATAATTTATAACATTGATATTCAGTGTTATATCACTGCTATTTCACTAATGATATTCGAAACTTTGATACATTTTAACATTACTATAGTATATACAACATGACTGCATTAATTTGTCCGTTGCAAAGAGGAAAGACTTTCAAGACAAACTTTTGTTATAATTGTCATGTGACATATTTATTTTCATACCATATAAAAGTCCAAGTTATACAATTTTATTCACAATGATCATCGAAATCACTTTTAATTTCCCAATAAAATTGCGTTGCTATAAATTGATAATCATTTTTCATTAACAGTAACATTGATACTCATATTGCTCCATACCTAGTAAAAATTTCCAAGAAGCACTACACTAATTCAAATAACGAGATTGTATTTAAATCACGAATGTCAAATGCCTAATGATTTTGGTAGCTGTGAAATGCGATATCGCTTTCTCTTAATTTCATATATGGATTCTATTTAATTAAACTTACAGACCTGTGCACTTATATTAATTTTATCTATTATAAGTACAAACTATGTACATATTTTGTTGATTATTTTCTTATATTCTCCATATGAACACTAATTAATTTTAAAGTGTTTAATACGACATTTTTTAAATCAATTTAATAAAGGCAAATTCATTTCGAGGTAGAAAGTTTTAGGGATAACTATATTTTATTATTACTTATTTTAACTTATATAATTTCAAAACAGTATTTTTTTTTTCTATGAGTTAACTTAAAATATACAATAACACAAATCACGTTGTGTCTAAGCAAGTATTTAATATTAATCATTATTAGTCATCATTTAGTGCATCTACTTAACAAAGATTATAAATACTACTAAGGAATAAAGTTACAGTTAAAGTGCACAAAATAATTATTCTACTGATTATCTAGGGAATATATAGATTAACTAGTTATCCATCAAAATGTCATATATCTTTTCATTACACCAGATTCTTCAAAAAATACGATAAATCGATGGTACACCTAAATGTATTTTGAAATATAAAGAGATAGTTTTAATGAGATTTAAATCAGCCCAACGACATCGCACTACCTATAGTACTTACAATGACTTATACTGATACATAATACATTTTTTATATCAAAATTTTACATCACTTAATTATTCAGTTTTGTGCTAGGGTCCATTATATACAAAAATATTTATGTAGTTTGTTTTACTTATACTATTAATAAAAAATCGATTTTTTTCTCTCATATCATTTTCCCTATATGTACGCTTATAATGAATAGTTACTGTATTTTTTAATCTACTATAATAATGTTGTAGAATAACATTTAAAAAATCAAATAAGCTCATTACAGCTAGAGCATGCATTGTGTTGGAAACAAGTGCGAAGTCTATTTAAAATCGTTGAGAAATTAACAAACGAAAAAAGCAGTATATAAAAAAGTTAATATATATGTATACAAAACTGCAAGAATTAATTATTAAGGATATTAACACAAACATGGAAAATCAATTATTCTTTGAACATAAACTTCTTACAATTATAAATCAATTTGACTCGCACGTTTGGAATTGTAATTGTAAATGATAAAGATTCAAACGACAAAACATTAACCGAGTAAATTTATTTTATATGATCTATACCTGACATGCAATGCAATTTCACGGAAAGAAAAAACATGTTATATCTTGGGGCCAAGAACTTATTACCGTTTATTTTCTTTATGAACAACATAAACTAAAAATTTAAATGTCTAGAACAACAACTAAACGGACACTGACCGAAAATTACAAAAAGTATTGCCTATGCTAATGCATCACAATGCATAGATAAAATATATTTGGGATGTCAAATATCACAGAATATTGAATGCACCTACGAACTTTTAATATGTTTTGTTGGCTATAGCAATATAGTACGTATTTGTCTATTATTACTGCTGAGGAAATCATTAGAAAGTTAGATAAAAAACATAAGGGAAATTATTATTCTAAAACATAATTGATGATTTCGGATTAAAAGTATAGGATTTCAATTAAAGTTACAAATGGAGTTTTCTCAAAGCAATAATAATGTTTTGCACGCACGTCAACGAAATTTTAAAGTGTTTAAAATATATATTTAAATCCTCAAATAAGATGTGAGATTAAGAATTTTAAGATAGTATCATAAAATATATCATTCTTATTTCGTTTTGGATCCAACAACCATCCGATTCAACCTTCACAAAACGCCAGATGGTTGTGTGTGATGAAGGGAACGTGCTTAAGGAATGGATTATAACGATTTTATAATGAGTTCCGCAACAATTAAACGTTGGATACATAACGTATATATCCCAGAGAACATTTTAAGCGTATTATCTATTAATATCGTCGCCTGAGAGCTTATTTGTTCAATCAACTATTACTTTCTTTTAAAAATAGAAAGTTTTTTACTCTATTTTGTAAACAAAGCTGCTATTTGAAAACTTCTTTACATGTAATGTGGCAAGTTAATTGTGCTGTCGTCTCGTATGACATGTATAAAACATCTGAAAATACAACGAATGGTGGTTTCAACAAATAAATAACAAGGTGACGATATGTCTATATTTATTTTATCTACTATAAGTTATATTAACTATGATATACGTTATAATTATAACATTTTATATCTATAAAAATCTTGTGTGCGTATGTTTGTAATCGTGTAACTACTAACCGAGTTAAGCAATTGATGTAACAATCATTTATAATAAATTTGTTGTATCGAAAAGTTGATTCATTGCTATTTTAAAATTAGAATAACGGTACTCCGGTGAAATTATTAACTATATTAATGGTGAGAACAACGTTAGGGGACTATTTACATCATATATATAATTTATTTATTTTATTTTGTTATACGGTTTTTATACCACAACACGATTGTAGTGAAACGGTAAAGTAGTGCAATGCCATTTCAATGGATGACACGAAAGTTGTTTTTTGTGCGAGTGGAAGCTAAGTACTTAAAGGCATATACTAGCATTATTTCTAGTAATATTCATGTACTCATTCAAACGATTCCGTGATTTATTATATGTAATTATTTTATATAGAAACATATTTTATAAATAATATAGATTATTCATTACCATATACATATTGCGTGGAACTCTAGTTCAAACTAGTAAATACTAAAAACTCTAATACAAACTGATCTTTGCATAAAACTATGGTGGTGGACATTTTCTTCGAACTATTGGGAACATTGTGTGCATTTTTTATTTGGATCACAGAGATAATTCACGTTATGAAACACGTATAAAAATAAAGACGGGGAGAGGTGAATAAAGCTTGGTTCGAGAGAGTTCTATGGATGGTTACTCGTATTTACCAAAGTAGCAACATCTAAATTTAAATTTGAAATTGACTATGCCTTACAGACGAAGAATAATAAGAAGCATAACTAATAGTATTGTATGGTGGAACCTTCTCTGCACGAAACAGTATTAGATAGGGAGTCCTATATTTTTGCGGGATGAAAGCGCTAACACTACACACTTCATAATTAAAGTGTCACTGTGGATTTCTTTTGGTGTTTCATGTTTCGGGATCTGTCAGTGTATATTCTGGCCTCAAGCAATTTGTGGAAAGACTTGAAATGGCTACTCCCGCAGGAGACAAGAAGATGTGAGAAAGTTGTCCCTGGTATCTGGCAGTACGAGTAAAAAGATTTGTCTATGAGTCTTTTACCCAAAACCTATTGTATTTGATGGTGTTTATTACCTGATAAATCTCCTCGTGCTCGTCACGTGGCCTGTCTGGAGGTATTTTAAAAGATGAAATACCTTAAATGTATTTTCTTACGACGTAAACATTAAAAAAGAGTTGCATGACGCTGACGATTATTCAATGAACGTCTAATCTATCGATGGTCACCATTATTTTTAGATTGTACAGTGCTTATCATCAGATATAGAACAGTCACTTCGTCCTGTATAAAAAATGTAAAATTAATTTAATAACGTAATTTTCTATAAAAGTTTCGCTTGTAACAGAAGTAGATTTTCTTTTATTCATATCTCTAATTCTAACACTACAATAGTCTTTTACGATTAATATTAAATACACTTTTTAATACACAGTAAAATATGCCAGGATTTTTAAATAACATTATGAAAAATCTAATTAATTAAATTATCACACACGTTTTTGAAAGTAGCTAAATAACCATTAAACATTTATAAAATTACTAACATCTATAACATTAGTTTACGTATTGCTTCACATTGACTTACATTAATAATGACATTTCTAATCGAATTAACGTTTTATTTAACAATAAAATGGTAATAAATATCTACTTTCTACTAAATACGGTATTCGTATTTCGAAAACTTTATCGAATATAATATGTAATTTAGACGAGATTTTTTTATTAAATTCGAATATATTCTACATAATAATTATTATACGATTTAATCACTTACATACAAGACTAGATAGGTAATAGATAATTCTTAGAAAATTCATAAGTCGGTAGGATTGTAATACACACTTATTAGATCATTTCGGAAGAGTTGTGTTGTGCTACTGCAGGTATTGACAATTTAATTTACCTATGAATTCATAAGGAAAGAAACTGGTCCGGTAGACCTTATTCTGTCCTTTATAAATTAAACACAGCGTTACCTATTCCATGCCCATGCACCTATCGCGAAAGAAAATATTATTCTTACTAATACTATACATACGAAAGTGAGTTTGTCACAGGTGAATGAAACAAACATGTTTGTTACACTTTCACGCCGAAACCATTGAAACATTTATGATAACTTTCGGATAGAGATAGATGCAAACCTGGAGACGGTGATAGGCTACTTCTTCTTAGGAGAAAATTAATGGGAGTGGGGTGAAGAGAGGGATAAACTGTATATGAAATTTTTTATTGCGTCATCCAATTTCATTGGCAAAATCAATATTAACGCTAGCGAAGCCGCAGGTAAAATCTTGTATTCTATATTTCAAGTTGGAACAAGGAATAACTATTCACGAATCATCATTGAAATATGTAAGGCGGTGATCTTCCATAAAGAAATTGTCTATATATTAGTAAATAACTTCAGCAAATAGGCCCACTAAGTAGATATTTGTTTCATCGTGGGGATGGCTGATACATATGTATTCTAAGATCTGCTAGATGACTGAAAAGTCCAGAATTACATCTTCTGGACTATATATAACAGTCTTAGAAAGACATAAATAGTGTTGGTAGACCTAGGGAAAATTATTACTACTGTAGATTATAAAATGATATTTAAGTTCTATCTTAAAACTTTATTTACTGGTAATTTATTATAATTTTTTTATTATTAAGGCTTAGCATTATAGCCATAATCTCACCTAATCTTAAGTGACGATGTGGCCCAAGTTAATAGACATGCTAAACTTGTGAGGGAACTAGCTCTCAAGTGCAGCTGCCGGTACACACCTATTGGTATTTGACGGTAAATTTTCAACTTGAGGTTGGCAACTAGCCAGGCGGGCATAAGTAGAAGCCCTACCACCATGCTATGGTTTCCTTGCGATGTTTTCCTTCACCGAAAGTTTAAGCTCATTGTAGGTGGAATCGAATTTACGTCCTTGATGCGAAGACTTACACAGTACCACTGAGCTATCATCACTTTAATATGGTCATATACGTTAAATTTTCTGAATTATTCAAAAAAATTTAAGTATATTGTTGAATAGGGCTAGCAACTAGCTTTGACTAATGTCAAATGTGAATACCTATACAAGCAACAAACACAAAAGGACATCCACACTGAGATCAGAACTATTATTTCTGTATCACACAAATAATTGTCGTGTGTGAGATTCGAACCTACTGCACTCGATTTCTCAACGATCATCGTTATTTTAGAGATTAGTCTACTTAAGTAGCAGGGCTTCTTAAAGTATAGGTATTTTTCTAAACATTGTACACTTAGAACTGAAGATTAAAGAGATCGTAAAATTACGGTAAACATACAATAATTATTGCACGTCTGCCAACATTGCATAGATATGACACTTTGGCCTATTAACAATAACTTATTAGTACTGATGCACACAGCCATGTTACCAGATAAGTTTATACCTACAGCCAACAACCAAAAACAAAAGAAATACTTTAATTAAGATCATATAAAAAAGCTTAAAAAATCAATTTCAAAAACGACAAATATTCGAACATAGTTACAATATTTATAGTATATGCTATGAAATACTGGCTCGCCCAGCATCGAATGAAGCGAAATAGATTTATGATTTGGTTGAAATCGGTATTGGCTAAGAAATTGAAAGTGAAATTGTATGGATGAAATCTATCGAAACAAAACCACTAAACAAAGATAAAAAAGATGCTCAAACGTAATAATCCAGAACAACTTTGTGTCACTTACATTTTATGTCAAATATACTAATAGATTTTCAGGAAAAATTATTTGATTTAATAAACTTATTAGGGTACTAACTGCTCCCACGACTTCGTTCGCGTAAACTTGAATCATATTTCCTATGATTTACGACCTATCTTTTAATTCTGTGGACATAGGATTACTATGCTAATTATAAGTATCATACAATATTTATATATCTATTTTATTAGGGTAAGGTACTGGCATCTTATGAAAATCGATTAAAATCGTAAATCTAGAAGAACGGTAAATATGAAAGTGAACGGATATAAAAGTAGAGGAAGACCAAAGACGTTATGGATGAACCTCGCAAGGAATTATATGTGGGTAGAAGATGTACATACTGAGGTAATAGTTGATACAGAGGGGTGCAAAAGAAAAATATATTACGTTGTAGTTTAAGTTGGACAAGGACAAAAAGAAAATAAAATTAATTCTGATCAAGTAGTTGAAAGTTATAAGTACATTCGTAGAAACATCATACATTTACCCAATCTTTACACTCCATGACTTATTTCTTATAATATCCCATGAATATATGCTGTTATAAGTACGATAACGGTAAATATAATACGATATAGCACTCAGAAATCTCGAACATATAATATTTTTTTATTTTTAGAGTACCTACTTTTCTAACACGTATGATTGGATTCGTGCCAGTAGGAAAAAAAGTGTGCATTTATTTTTGTGTATATATATATGGGATTAGTCTTAATAATATTATCTAAAGGTTAGTAAATTTAGTAAGCGTAATGGAGTTCAGTATTTCATAATGTGCACTTTTGTATACAGGTCTTTGTTATAAAATAAATTATTTTCCAAAAATATCGGGTTTTCTTCACTTGTTACTTAATTTTATTATGTTTGGGAACGCCTCCATCGTCGCACCTGTCGGCAAAAATATAATAATCTAAGTTATACGAAGTATTTGATTTTGCAAAACTCTAATAGTGCAATGCATGAAACTAAGATCAAAGTAGATGACTAAATAATGCCTGTACTCAAGTATTTTTGTATTAGTAGTTAAGTTAACTTATTAATTAGCTGGCTGTTTACCGTATTAAAGAATATTATAAAGCCTTCTCCATGTAAAAATAACATAAATGAAAGTAATACTCTAAGAACATCATATAAACATCATTATAAACAAGCATAAGAAAAAAGAAACATTTACTAGCTTTTAGTTCATATAAAAGACCAAGTCAATCTATATTTGAAAAAAAAGTAATAAATTAAATTTAACAATAGACTGCATCCACCTCATTTCAAAGTTCTCGGAAACTACGGTCGAGACTAAAATGATTGGACGACAATCGATAGTATAAGTTTCTTGCAGTTGCTCTAATATAAACAGGTCGCGAAGAGCTCATTTTTTCTTGGCAGTATACTAATTAGTACCACAATAAAATCTGTAACTCACCCGTGACACCATTTGTTAGAATTGACTTTGCGTTGGCGTTCCATCGAAAGACTCCTCATTAATAAGTCTGAGCTTCACGGACTCTCTCCTCAAGTTATAGCTTGTAGATATATGGCAGTGTTTTACATCAACGGTTAATAAATCTTCATTCAATTCTACACCACTTTTTTCCACATCTGCTGCAGCGCTCGGTTTCCGTTTATGTCTAAACGATGCAGACCTATGAGAACTAGAACCTAAGTAGCTATCAGTCGTCGTGTTACCATTAAAAGTCTTCTCAGGACATACGCCCAATTGCTCCATTTGTATATTGACCCTCAGTTGCGCAGAACTATCAATACAAGGTATAAGTTGCTTAAACTCTTTGCGAAAATTTTCATTCATCCAAGCGTAAATGAACGGATTGTAGCAAGTCGACGACATAGCTATCACATGAGCCAAGAAGAATATCAAAAAGTAATATTTCATGTGTATGGCGTACATGTAGTAGTCGTTACAAAGATTTATAACGTTCAAAGGAAGCCATGACAACCCGAAAATTGTTACCATGGTGATCAGCATTTGATTGGTTCTACGCTTTCGACTTTTATCCAATTCCTCTTTACGTGAATTCTTACTGGCGGCCTTAGCTTTAGCTCTGTCGTTCAATTTAAAGCTGACACAAGTGTAGCAAAAGGCGATCACTACAAAAGGAAGGACGAATTGTAATACAGACGTAACTGAACCGAAAAGTCTTCGCAAATCCTCCGACGGCCACGTCTCTTCGCATATATTCCCGATATCGAAATCGTAATATGTCATGAAAATTGCGTACGGCGTCGTGACGGTTACTGAGAACACCCATATCATTATTATTACTGAGATACAAGTTTCGATCTTCATACGAGGCCTGAACGGGTAAATGATTACGAAGAACCGATCTATTGCGATCGACATTAACGTTAATGTTGATATATAAACGCTACAGCCTTGAGCGAAAGGCATTATATGACACAACATTGAACCCCAACTCCACGTACCGCGAAAAGAATAGAGCGGTGTGAAAGGAACGGCAAAGATACAGAGCAATATATCGGACAAAGCTAAATTGCTAATAAAAAGGTTTGTAACTGTTTGCATGGCTTTATTTCTGATGACTACGAAGCATACTAAAAGGTTACCTAGGAGCCCCAGGACGAAAATAATAGTGTAAATAACACAAAACGCGGTTTGGATCAGTTTGTTGTCAATAACGTTTGCGTATTCGCCCATATTCTCCGGGAGCAGACCGTCCGGCGTCGAATTACTAAATCCTTCCGAGGTATTGTTCTCGTTCGGAATTGTATAATTTACAGCCGTTTCGTTCATTGTTTCTGCTATGGTTTCTTCCGTTATAAAGTCTAGACAACAATTTACTCTTGCTCTTAAAACGTCAGTTTTACGATCTTCGACGGCCTGATTTATCTTGGTAGCCTGTAACAAAATTGAGATTACTTTTTAGCATCTCGGTTTCAATAACGCTCAGTTATATTTCTGAGCGAACAATAAATGTTTATTTGGGGGATTCCACTCCATTCCATTATACAGTAATTTATCAAATTAGCGGCGTGTTATTTCATCTTTCAAATACAAATTCGAGCACGAACGATATACGCGTTTGCTTTATTAAAAAATATTGATTTAACATTTCACTGCTGCCGAGGCAATGAATATTATGGTTGGAATCCTACACACGACAATTGTTTGTATGATCCATAAATGATTGTTATATGTATGAATGCTATTTTTTGCCCATCTATGTTTTAAAGTTCATCTCACAGGGCGCCATTCCCTGTACAGTACATATGTTGTATATAATATATCGGTGTATTCCAGCAGTTGCACTTGAGAGCCTGTACCTCCACAGGTTTAGTGTGTTCACCAACTTGGGCCGTATCGTCACTTAAGTTCAGGTGAGATTATGGCCATAACGCTAAGACTATAAACTATAAAAAAAAATTACATTATCTACATTGATGTATAGTATGAAAACTGATATATGTAACAAGTGTCATGGTAATTCAATAGATTGATAATAGATATCATCATCAATTGTTGATGATAATAGTAATCAAAGGAGACATTTTGTCAGAAAAACAAAACATATATTGAAGTAAAACTTCTTTACGCACTTGGGAAGTAACTTGGCTTGGGATGTAAGCTGGTGCATGCGTAACGAGAGCGTTATTAAAAATGTGATCGGGTGAGGTGAACGGAAATAGAGAGACAAATATAAGTTAGTGAAAATAGAAAGAGAGAGAGTTACGTTTCGTATGTTATTGTAAAGAGCAAGAGAGAGAGGTGCGAGCACACATTTTCTTTCTCTTTTTCTCTCATAGCCAGAGAAGTTTTACTTCAGTCGTATGGTCTAAAGCACATTATTAAAAAAGAAAGAAAAAATATTACATTAAATTGTCTGTTTTCTTCAGTAGCGGATAACGTGTGCTTTAGAATCATTTTTGAACCCTTATTTTTGATGAAGAATTACAAGAGATATTTCCTCGCCAGAAGAAACATCTTTCAGAAATATTATACTAAAAATATATATAACACTCATTAAACTTTAACATTTAAATAAATACAATTTTTTAAATTCATTATATTTTACATAATTTCAAACTTGATAAGATAAATAAAACATTTACTGTTAATATTGAATAGTATTGATACGCACAACCTTTATACACTACAGGAATTTTATATTATCTTGACAGCGTTATGGCCACCATCTCAACTGATGTTAAGTGACGATGTGGCCTGAGGGACACGCTAAACTTAGTGTGAGGACTACCTCTCATGCACATGCTGCCGGAACACACCTATAAGTATTTAGGGAAAGATTTGAACTTGAGAATAGTAGCTAGCCAGGCGGGCATTACAAAAAGCCCTAACACCATACTATGGTTTCATCACGATGTTTTTGCTTCAGCGAAAGCTCAAGCTCATTGTAGGTAGATAAGAACGCACGTCCCTAGATGCGGCGTCCATACAGACTACCAACTGATCTATCACCGCTTAAAAAAAAAAGTATGATTACAATAGAATATCAAAACGCTATTGTGTACCAAAAACGAAAAAACGATAGCAAAATTCACATATTAAATAAGGGGTGGGCTATTCTGGATAGACCGTGTATATCTAAATAAGTGACCTGTGAGACGCTTTCAATCGTGTACGTGGGATGGTCTTAGAAACTTCAAATACACGGATTACAATAAAACCCACACGGAATCTGGAAGTTTCTGATAAAATACCAGTAGAAGCAAATTTAGAATATCATACCATACATTTTGTGTACTGAAATACAACTTGTCTAGGAATACAAAACTCACAGCAATAATTTATAAGACATACAAATAAGAGTCCTTGTAGGACAGAAACCTATGATAGGTACAGTACAGTACAGCAGAACAGTAGCAATTAGACGAACGCTTAAACTGATTGGATAACGCAACTAACATAATAAAAGCTTGTAAATAAATAAATATTGTAATAAATATACATCATACTAAAATATTCACATGAAAAATAGGTACAAGATATCGATACAGTAAATTTTCATTTACAAAACAGCTACAATTCTCAAATAACTATAAGAGATCTCTCGGGAGTCATAACACGTCGTGGAATGAAATAAAACTGAATTTACCTGACCCAAACCGCATCACACGTACCCTATCGTGGAGTATATATATTAAGCGGTAAGAGTTATGAATTTAATTTTCGAACGTGTCAGACGTAATATAGCATTACTAAATTAAGTACCTCAAATACAAAAGTCACAGAAGCGAAAAGTATTAAATAAATGGTAACTTTGCCTAATCCATCTATTTTATTTTTATATATGTATGGTAGGGTTTTTTTCTAAAGCCTACACTAGCTACCACAATCAAGTTGAAAATCTGCCGCCAAATACCTATAGCTGTGCTCCGGCAGCTGCACTTCTTAGCCAGTCCACAGTTTTAGCGTGTCTATCCATTTGAGCCGTATCGTCACTTAAGATCAGGTGAGATTATGGCCATAACGCTAAAACGTTAACTGTAAAAAATAAATTCTACGCGAACGCAGTCACAAGCATAGATAGTTTTTTTTTAAAGCCAACATAGTTATACCAGTATTCCTGAAAATAAGCTCGATATAAAACAAAAACATTCATCACCCCCGAGATATCGGAAACTCTCGGGGATAATCGCTATCATGCCGATTTATCAGCCTCTTGGTTGTTTACTAAACTAGTCGTGTTTTTTATGTAATAGCGGGCAAACGAGCAAGCATGTCATCTGATGGTAAGTGATCATGGCCGCTCGTGGACACACACAACACCAGGGGAATCGTAGGTGCGTACCAGCCTTTTATTTTTGGAGGGACTAGCTCTCAAGTATAACTGCTGGAATACACCTATTGGTATTTGTTGACTGATTTTCAATTTGAGGGTGGTAGCTAGCCAGGTGAGCATTAGAAAAAGTCCTACCACCATGCTATAGTTTCCTCATCACGTTTTCCGTCACCGTAAGTTTAGTCTCATTGTATTCGAACGTACTTCCGGCAGTTACTTACGGCCGAACTTACTTCGCAAAATCGCATAGTATCAGTTCACGACCTTTGAATATATGGTAAAACAACATTTGCCTACCGGGACTTTTAGAAACAACGTACAAAACATCTCAAGAAAATGTAAACGGCTGCTAAAGTTTAAAATAAACACTTATAATTCGAGTTCCTTCACAGATAAAGGGGTTCATTCGCAGAATTATAATACCGCACTCTACATACTTTTCGGATAAAACGCCTACGTAATTATTCCTAAAGGAAAATAAACTTTCCCTTTTTTACATTTACTCGGTGCTCGGGTGTTCTGCAAATACTGTACACACAGGATACGGTTTCGACGGCGACAAGAGAAAAATCAGCGTAAAATATACATAAGGGCACGTGGAATTCTGTGGAGTGTGGAAAAATTGGCCGAGCTCCAAGGTAACCTATCACGGTCTGATTGCGAACCTTTGTATTACGTGGTGTTCATTTTCGGAAAGCAATTTTCTAGATTTTTTATATGAAAATATTTTTCGATATTACTGCTTATACTAAATTTAATCAAACTATCTGCGATGTCTCGTTGAACGTTACAATGTAACAGCAGGTTTATATGTACAAATTTATTAAAAGACTAGCTTTTACTAGCGGCTTGGCTCGCGTTAGTATTGATGTTGTCAAAAAAATCTGATGACATACTAACAGGTTTCATACAAGATTTATATCTCACTTAACCCCTACTTCCAATAAGTTTTTCGCGAGAAAAAGTAGCCTATCACCGTCACTAGATTCCCATCTATCTCTATACCAAAATTCATCATAATCTATTCAGCGGTTTGGGTGTGAAAGCCTAACAAACAAACTCACTTTTGCATTTATAATATTAGTAAGGATAGTACTAATTGACTAACAGCTGTAGTATGACTTTACATAATATTTATTAAAACCAATCAAGGATTGATAAATATAGTATTATATAAAAGAAATACAAAAAAGTCCTGCGGAGTACACAAAAATTGTGTTGTGTTTTACATAGAAATGATAAACTCTGCGACAATATTTCACTACGTTTCTTTTACATATTCAACCAGTTTATCAATGTCTGCTTTAGTCCTTGAGAATAAAAAGACGTTCCGAAGCTAAGGTAGAATAGGGTTACATGTTACAAAACGGCTGTATATGTTGTCTAGGTCCGTTTAAATTTACAGCTTAACATCAGTGCTATAAGGATGTGAATTTAAAAAAAACAGTATTTTTTTATTGATATATTATGTACATAAATACTAAGCACTACACACTAGATTTCTACAAAGAAACATATACCATTTATAACTTTAATATATCTGTCTTCTTAAACACAAACTGATATTACACACTAGACGATACATAACACTATTATCTTATAATTTATACAATAAAAATTCATTAAGTGATAAATATATTTCATAAAAATATTGATAGTTTAAAAAAAATGTCTTTTTCATAGTTGTAATATTAGAAATAGACCTTCATCTTGCTCTGATGAATCATTTACAGGACAATGTGTCCGCTTCTATAATAAAATCCCTCAGAAAATACGTGAACTATAACTATAAAATTTTAAAATAATTTACAGACACTTAGTAAAAAACTGTTTACAATTCCAGATTACTTAGCAGATAAAAATACATGACAATAAAATAATTTAATATGTTTAAGTTCGAACAAAGAGCAATTGCTGGAGAGTTTCTTTCGCCGTTTATGTTGATTCTGAAGCGGTAGTCATTTTTTAACTTGAAATAAGTGATACTATTATTATTGTTTAGAATTTATTTTTACAGAAATAAACGATTTTGTTTCATTCATATAGGCATATTTTTTCTCCGTTTTTTCACAAACCGTTTTTGAAGTGTTCTAAATGGAATTTGACGTTCTTTTATCACTTTATTATTGTAATGTGTTTATGTGTAGAATTTGAATACAAAGATTCCGATAACGGACATCAGAATATATAGAAAAAAAATATGAATCTTGTATTATTAAACATGTGGATATTTTAAGCTAACATTCTCATATAAATGAATATTCTGCTAAGCAGATGAATTACTTATAGAAAAGTATCACATTAGTAATATTCATTTCAATATCAATTTTAACAAAGCTAAATGTCCTTAACAAAGGCACAATACACGTGTGTGACACGACCACGACCATTATAAGTTAAAAGTTTAAAATAACTCCTTCGCTTTTGGTTTAATGTTTATTCACTAAAACGCAGCTTATTGGTAACCGCAATATACAAAATCACAGTTACAATGAAATATTAAAATCAATTAAGTCCACTAATAAATTTTTAAGGTTATTCCTGACATATTTTAAGGACATATTAGGGTGTTAATACTTACGAAAAACGAAGCGGGAATCAGAATGTTTACGATGACACATCAACTGTATAATAAAACATTAGAGAACATGACGTATTATTTAGAATTAAGAGTAAATAATACATTTTTTATGCATTTGTTTATGATAGAAGCGAGCCACGCTCGCTCGGTGGCATGCGCGGATTTAACACGCACATGCGCCTTGCGGCTACTCGAGGGAGGCAATTATTTTTGTGATATTTCCGCCGCGTCGCGTTGGGTCGGAAATTTTCTGGGCTTGGCGTGTTCCAGTTGCCTTTACCGATATTTTGATAGACAGAGTTCTGTGATTAAGGAAAATATACCAGACTATTTTATATATTAACATTCTATATTTATAATGAAAAAGAAGGAATCAATTTTAAAAGTATCAAACACTAGATCAAGTGTAATAAAATTGTCTTTGGTTTGGTTTTTGAATGCGAAATATCATTTGATTTGTATAGTTTCTTAATGAGTTAGGTATCTGTCTGTTAGGTACTATAAATATATTATTTATTATATACAGGGATTTAAATTAGATATATAAAATCAAAATATTGTAATATTTTGGCTAATAGATTGTTTGTTATTATACAGCTGAAACGTTTGTTTATTTGTTTGAACGCTATAATCTTAGGACGTACCTGTCGCATTTCAATAATTATTACTGTATTTGATAGAGCAATAAATAAGGAAGACTTTAAGCTATTTCACATCCCGGTACCATCAATAGAAGCAAAGCTGTACTGCAAAAAGTTACAAAAACAGGCAAAAAAAATTTTTTTTTTTTTTTGTGCCACGTAAATAAATCCGCGGGTGCAACTAGTTAAATGAGTTTGTTTATTTTATATTTCTATGTTCAAGATATTATTACTCTAATATATTTTCTTTCAACATTGTACACAAATTAATCAGCAATTGATTATCAGCAGGTAAAGTTGTTCAAAATAATATAAACTAACTGCGCCTACGTTTCGCCCGCGTGTTCGTTCGTGTGGAACTAACATTTTTTTTTCGTAGAGCATTGCTTCTATTCCTGGTAGCGTCATGTTAAATAACCTACAGCTGTTCTCAACGGTGTCTCTACCAAATACAAAAATACTTTTTGAAATTCTACTGGCGGGTTCTCGAATTAGCTTGCTAGAACAAACTATTCTGCTTTATAATACCAATAAGAACTGACTGACTCTAAATTGTAATTAAGAAAGAAAACAAAAAATAAGCGTTTCGAGATAGAGTTTTGTTTATTATATAACAGATTTTCGATATCGCATTTACGACGACACCCGGTTAAGGCCCACATCGGCGATACAATTGCTCGCGCACCGTCTGCGGAAGCGCCGTCGGAAATGGCGACAAATTGTTTTCCTATAACTACCTTCTAACTACCTAACAACTATAATATACTTACATTTTATCGTTTACTTTAACTGTAAGAGTTATTTCGGATCGTATAACAAGTATGTATTATTTAAAATTGCTAGTTACAGAGGTCTGTGAAATTATTTTTTATGGAAACTTTTTTTCTATAACTGTTGGTATATGTTGTAAAAATAATGCATACCATATTACATTTACTAGATTCAGATATAGTTTATAGGTTTAACGTTATTCCCATAATCTCAGCTGATCTGAGACATTGAGCCCAAGATGGTGGACAGGCTAAGCCCAGTATAGAAATTGCCAGAACATACCTATAGCTTATTTGACGGCAGATTTGCAACTTGAGAGTTTAGAGTGGTAGCTAGCCAGACAGGCATTAGAAAAACCCCTATCACCATGCTATGGTTTCATCACGATCACCGAAATTTAGGTTCATTGCAGCGATTTGAACACACGTCCATTGACGAGGCGTCCGTACACGCTACCCACTGAGTCATTATTGCTTCAAGACGGTGTAATATTTGGAATTAAATAAATAAAAAATAAATATCATTGACGCGGCGTCCGTACACGCTACCCACTGAGTCATTATTGCTTCAAGACGGTGTAAGATTTGGAATTAAATAAATAAAAAATAAATATCATTGAAGCGGCGTCCGTACACGCTACCCACTGAGTCATTATTGCTTCAAGACGGTGTAATATTTGGAATTAAATAAATATCATTGACGCGGCGTCCGTACACGCTACCCACTGAGTCATTATTGCTTCAAGACGGTGTAATATTTGGAATTAAATAAATAAAAAATAAATATCATTGACGCGGTGTCCGTACACGCTACCCACTGAGTCATTATTGCTTCAAGACGGTGTAAGATTTGGAATTAAATAAATAAAAAATAAATATCATTGACGCGGTGTCCGTACACGCTACCCACTGAGTCATTATTGCTTCAAGACGGTGTAAGATTTGGAATTAAATAAATAAAAAATAAATATCATTGAAGCGGCGTCCGTACACGCTACCCACTGAGTCATTATTGCTTCAAGACGGTGTAATATTTGGAATTAAATAAATATCATTGACGCGGCGTCCGTACACGCTACCCACTGAGTCATTATTGCTTCAAGACGGTGTAATATTTGGAATTAAATAAATAAAAAATAAATATCATTGACGCGGCGTCCGTACACGCTACCCACTGAGTCATTATTGCTTCAAGACAGTGTAATATTTGGAATTAAATAAATATCATTGACGCGGCGTCCGTACACGCTACCCACTGAGTCATCATTGCTTCAAGACGGTGTAATATTTGGAATTAAATAAATATAAAATACAACTGTATTACTTATTTTAAGTATTACAACGTTTTAACAATTAGTAAGCCATTTTTGAAGAATTTCCCATGTTTTATTAAATCTGTAATTATTTACATGAAACACAAAACTGTATTTGAAAACGTCAATGAATAAAAATGCCTTTTCTATCTATGTCTTCTCGGTTTCCATATAGGAATTTTTACTTCATTAGTATGAAATATCCAACAGTATTTTTTCAATCATATAATGTTAATTCTTTTCACCTCTTTTACGGCTCAATGAAACTTTTTAAGCAGCACCGCGCTGTGATGTTTAAATAAATAAAAAACAGGAAATTAATAGGAGACCTACGGGAATTAAATTTTCAGACATATATTACAACCTAAGTTTTTGAGTTGTTTACGTCGTTATAGTCAAGGGTACCAGCTACCAGTGTTTTTATAGTGAATATTCTTATGGAAGAGATTTAAATTTTAATCTGCAGCCTGCTTGTATAACTTTTATTCAGATAAAGTTGGCTCGAGGCCACTAAGAAAGTGAGAGAGATGTAGTTATGTTACACGTCTGTCATGCAGTCTTAAGCACAAACCGCTTTTTTTTCATAATTACTCTTGTCGAAGTAGCTCTAATAGTATTGTGACGTATTTATTATAATGCGCATCGTAGTCGCAATCCAATTTGAGACAATTGTATAGCTCTAGCTTCATTTTCAAACCAATATCATATATATATATGCGTACATTTAAAAAGCGATGTTTCAGTTGGAAGTGTGTACGGACGCCGTGTCGATAGATTTAAGTTTTAATCCCCGCAATGAGCCTGAGCTTTCGATGAAGTATCACGATTCGAAAGCATCGTCATGAAACCATAGTATGGTGGTAGAACTTTTTCTAATGCCCACCACTTTCAACCTGAAAATCTGCCACTAAATACTTATAGGTGCTTTCCGGCAGTTGCACTTGAGAGCCAGTCTCCCCACTAGGGTTAGTGTGTCTACCATATTGAGCCACAACGTTACGTAACCTCAAATGAAATTGTAGCCGTGATACTAAAACTTCATACTAAAAAAAAACTAAATGACAAAACAAAAACAGCCGCAACATTAATTCCTGGATAATGAGGACTGCAAATCTAGATACTGGATTCATAATCACTACGTTCCATTATTCTAAAATTCTGTTATAACAAACATAATCCAATTTAGTGTGTTTTAATCATATCGATTTTGCAAACGAATGACTAATGCCAATTAGTCCAAGCAAACAAACTCGTGCATGATTTAATGGGCGGTATTGTGTTGCTTTGTCCACTGTCTATTGTTTAGAAATTAACTGATACGTATATTGTAGACTTAAAGTGAGTTTCTTCGTTTGTTTGAAATGCAAATCTCTAGAAGTACCGGTAAGAAAGAAAATAATATTTTGCATTTCATAACCTATTTGTCGTCACCACAACTTCTACTTAAACAATTCAATTCATACCTTTATATAATAATTTAAATATATATAATAATTTTCATACATTTTACTCGAAAAAGGTTGAGTTCTATATATACTATTTTAAAATCTTTGTAGTTTTAATCACAATCTCACCAGATGTTAGTAATAATGTGGTCCAAGAAGATAGACACGTTAAATGTAGTGTATAGATTGCCACTCAAGTGCAAATTCCGTGTAGTAAGTGTAGTTCCGTGTAGTGAGTGTAGTGACCAGTCAGGCGCGCATTAGAAACAGCCATACCACTATGCTATGGTTTAATCAGGATGTTATCTTTCACCGAAAGCTCAGGGTCATTGCCACCACAGGCGTCCGTGCACACCACCATTATTCACCTTTAAAAAACCAATATAAGCTTTAATTTTCTATTTCACCCCTTCAAGTTAGATTTTCTTGACAATAGGTAAACGATATTCTTTCCCTACGTTAGTTCAATCCTTGGTTCAAAGTGGGTTTGGTATTTATGCGTGGAAATAAAATATAACTGTTAAATGTTTCCGGGACAAAAAATAACAATTAACAAATAAATACCTACTCACAATGAATAACGGTCAGTGCTATTGAATCAAATTATTATGTTATTTTAGATAATGTATTTTAAATTATATTAAGGGTCTGCCGAATCGGAAAAATGTGATATAATAAAGCTGAAACAGATTTTATGGAAAACTGTATATACATAGTATACACAGCCGTCAACCGTTGTGAGCATTCCAATAAACGTACGCACTAATAAATGGTAATGGAAAATAGATTGGATTGTCATGTGCAGCCGGTGTTGTGGATTTTGAAATTCAATAGCGACCGAGTTTATTAACCATATACAAAACATAATTAAGATTCAATTAATTTTTAAATCATTTTATATTGACACCATTAATACACATTCAACGTATATCATTTTCTCTCGGTTAAAGGAAGCATTTTCTTTCCAAGTTAATATAATAAATTGAAGCGATGAATCTGTACGGACGCCGTGTCAAAGGACGTGAGTTCGAATCCACTTGCAATGAGCCTGAGCTTTCGGTGAAGGAAAAGATCGTGATGAAACCATAGCACGTTGATAGAGGTTTTTGTAATATCCGCCTGGCTAGCTCCCACCTGCCTATAGGTGTGTTCCAGCAGTTGCACTTGAAAGCAAGTCTCTCCACTAGACTTGTCGTATCCCCATCTTGGGTCAAAACTTTACTTAACATTAAATTAGAGTATAATCAAATGCCTATAAGTATTTTAAAAATATATCATATAAAACATTCTATCACAATGTCCCTACATAATCACCTACTTTGACGTAATTTAAGGGGCGAGAACAAAAAAAATCAATTCTAATTCAATTCCGTGAACGAAAAACTAATTCACCCGTTCCAAGAACCCGCTTCCTTCTTTTTAGACTAATTATACAGATTAGTCATGCTCGAGAGCTTTCTCAAAGTTTGTTCCGACGACGTCATTGCCACGTGGCAGAGTTTTAATGATGAGCCACATAATTTGACTTGACTTCCTTTATAAAGGGTTATGTTCAGGAACGTGCAAACTGTTTTTGACAAACCGTCATAGTTTCATTTTTGTTTTTTTGTCATATTTTTTTACCTATATACCTGCTATTGAGTCCTCGATAACTTATTTTATCTATACCAAAATTATAAAGTGGAAATATTTGTATCATTGTAACGATTAAACTCAAAAACTAATGGTCCGAATTCAAAAATTCTCTCACCATTGGAATGCTATTTTATCCCCGAGGAACATAGGCTATATTTATTACTAGAAAAAATCAGGGATCCGCACTCCGAAAGTTTGTTTGTTTTTAAAATAATAAGATAAACAAATATTTTTGTATCTGATACAGCAAGTATTGACGAAGGCTGTAGGCTATCAACATCACACTACTTCTAATAGGAGTAACGCTGTATTGAAAAAAGTTACAAAAACGTCAAAGTTATGAAACAATTTTTAGTTCGATGCGGACGAAATCACAGGTGCAGCTAGTATGTTATAACGACTTATTTCGGTATTACACACTCAGGATTTCCCGTAATATAGGATGTATTAGAAGTTGTTGCTTTATAAGACGCTTTTAACTTTCTGCTGACAGGCCATATCTGTAAAGCAGATTGCGGAACAGCCAGCGCGGAGCATCTATCTTGCGCTCAATGCACGATACGAAAGTGACATGGCAAGGGCCTTAAGCGTCTTTAAACAGAAAGCCATCGTATTTCTCTTTGAATAAATTTTTACCATATTTTTTGACCTCAATTTGAATCCTAGATGACGTATTTATATATTGTACTGACTTTTTGAGGTATAACATTTTTATTTATCTTTCTACCTATAGTAGCAGGAGACAGTGGAGCAGTCGCTGAAACTCAACGTTGAGCGTTCATTTTCCACCTGAAGAACTAGTCGACAGCGAACATTCTTTTTTTTTTATACTTAAGGTTTAGCATTATGGCCATAATCTCACTTGATCTTAAGTGACGATACAGCCCAAGTTGGTAGACACGCTAAACCTGTGGAGAACTGGCTCTCAAGTGCAGCTGCCGGAACACACCTATTTGTATTTGGCGGCAGGTTTACAACTTGAGGGTGGTAGCTACCCAGGCGGGCATTAGAAAAAGCCCTACCACCATGCTATGGTTTCCTCACGATGTTTTCCTTCACCGAAAGCTCAAGCTCATTGTATGTGCTTGGATTCGAACTCACGTCCTTTGACGCGAACTTGTACACACTACCACTGAGCTATCATCGCTTCAAAATGTCTCTTCGTCAATTTTCTGTCCTCCTTACACAAAACCTATGGTGTCATGCTTGGGCGGTCTGTTACCTTAACAATTATGGAACAAGTCCTTGGCATCAGGTATGTGATCACACGTGCTTCAGATTATTAGTGTTTGTTAGACGATACCGGAAGCGACGAAGAAGTCCGAATGGCTTCTCCGACCAGAGACTCGATGTAGTGCGAAAGCAGTCCCTATAGTCTCTAGTAACAAGGGAGTTTCTAGGTTACCGCGATGTGCTTTAGTCGGTATTTGACAGTACTTCTAAGCTGATCAGTCCTACACACCTCTTTTGCTGCCTGCCCGGCATTCAACAAGAGGAGGTATGAAAGTGTTTTATTAGCAACTTAATTTTTTTTCATAGGTAATTTAATTATTTTAAATATTAAAACATACGTTTCTCTATAGATATTGTATCAGACTAAAATTTATATATTAAATATATGTTCTAAATTATAACGGGGGTATACTTTGTTATTGATTTAGAAATCAAAAAATATCTATTTTAATTTTTTCTCCTTTCAGTCCTATTTCTACACACGTCAGTCTGAAATTACTGGGTAGAGTTTGATGAAGTTTGACATGGTGATAACGACTTTTTATTCTATAAAATGGAAAGGTTTCTATCGGAATAGAGATAAAAGTTTTATGGTGAAGAAATATAAAACTTACTTACTTATCTCTAGTCGTTCTAAATTTATGTAAATATTATTCAAATCAAAGACGTATTAGTAAAAAACTTTTGTCATATTAATTTAATCATATACAACTCATTACAAAATACAGTTCCTTTGGCGGATAATCACGTCATACGTAGCATTTGGATTTCATTGTTCCTTTTTTTTTCGTATACTGTTGTAAACATTGCTTGTAGGTAAAAACATTATTTTCACCGTTATATTTAGGGTTGACATTTCAAGATTTAGATAACTAATGCAAAAGCCTCTTTATCAATCCCGGCGGAAGGTGGGTATCTTACGTAAGATCTTCCTATGAAAAAAAAGGGTTGCTAAAAACAAAAGACGCCTAGCGAAGCGAAATGGTGACAACTAGTATACACATGTATGTTGGAGCAAAGAGGTGTTTATCCGATATATCATTGGCGTTCGCCATGTTCCACGTCGTCTAAACAGAATCTGCACGCAACCGGAGCCGTCGAACTCTGAGAGTCAACTTCCTTTATGGATAGTTACTATACTTTTGAATTTAACTATGTCATGTCGCTTACTCACTGTCCCCACCTTTGCGACCGTTCATAGAATGGTGATAAATATCTATACTATATCTATTGTCGATCTGATTAATAGACTAAGGTATCTCAAACACTAACAGATGGCGTGATAGTACTTAAACAGGCTTATTACTTTATTTCTGCGACATATATATATTTGGAAATTGGTTTAGTAGTTATCAAATTATAAGCATACTAGCTTTTATCTACGGCTTCGCTCGCGCTAATATATCAAACAAATCCGATGACGTAATAAAGTTGCATTCGAAGGTCATTCGCCCTTTACCTCACTTCCAATAGGATTTCGCGAAAATAAGTAGCCTATCACCGTTTCCGAGTTCCCATCTCTATACCGAAAATCAATTCAGCGGTTTTAGCGTGAAAGCGTAACAAACAAACGCATTTATGATATTAGTAAGGATTAACGAACAGGCAAACAGACGTTGTATTTTATTATTATTTCAATTTTCAGCATTATTATCAGTATATATATATATAGATTTATGTCGTTACCACGAGCGAAGAGTAATTTGATGTTCGCATTTTTAATTTTAAGTAAGTAAACAATATGCGTAGGAAACATGAAACTTTCACATGGAAATGCCCTTGTATTCGCTGGAAAGTTTGAGGGTAGCGTAAAATTAATTAAAAGGATACAAAACAACATGTTGCTAAATTTTACAAAATATACAATTTCCAAGTAAGGATGGATCTGAAATCTGAAGTCTCGTCTGGCGTCGTATGTTGGAATATCACAATAAAATTGATGGAAACATCGTACTGATGTACGTTTACGTAGGTGCCTACGCTTTAATATTATTAGTTTATTTCTAAAACACCTAATAATACTATTAAAACTAATCACTGACACTGGAAATGCTTGAAGCGTCAAGCCATCATTAGCTTAGCTAGTAGTGTTTACGGATGGCGCGTCAAGGGATGTGAGTTCGAATCCACTTACAATGAGCGTGAGCATGCGGTGAAGAAAACATCGTAATAAAACCCTAGCACAGTGGTAGGGCATATTCTAATGCCCGCCTGGCTAGCTACCACCCTCAAGTTGAAAATCTGCCGCCACATACCTATAGGTGTGTCCCAGCAGTTGCACTTGAGATCCAGTCTTTCCACTAGGCTTAACATGCCCACCATCTTGGGCCACATCGTCATTTAACATCAGGTGTGATTGTGGCCATAACGCCTAGACCTTTAATATATAAAAAAATACTTCTGCGATGCTACAGCAAGGGATAAACAAGCTATACATTTAAGAGAAAATATTTATAACCATCCGCCACGTAGGAATATTTCACAAATTATCGTAATCAAACACCAAACAGGTACTCTATTTGATTGATTTTCATAATAGATTACATTTGCAAATATAATGTGAATAATATGACAGTTATCATTTCAATTCAATAGATTTGTAATAGACGTCACTTAATATATATAAATATATATATTAATTGAACACCTTAATTTTGAACTATATACCTACTTTTTCAACAGCGAAGACATAAACTTTAAAATATTAATATGATGTTAAATAAATTAAAATAATTTATTTTGACAAAGAATTAAGGAAGATATGACGTTCCCACAAAAAAACGCTCTTAAGATATATCATATGATTTCTTTTATATACTTTACAGGTTAGTTAACCATATGGTCACAATATCATCTGACGTTTAGTGACGATTTAGCCCAAGATAGTGGACATGCTTAACCTAGTTGAGGGACTGGCTCTCAAATGCAATTCCAGGGACATACCTATAGGTAATTGGCCGCAGATTATCTACTTGAGCATGGTAGCTAGTCTGATGATTACTGGAAAAAGCCCTGCCACCATGCTATAATTTAACAGTGATGTTTTCCTTCAGCGAAACCTCAAGCTCATTGTAGGTAGATTTGAACTCATGTCCATTGACATAGCGTCCGTATACACAACCACCAACTGCTCCATTATCGTTTCAAATGCTGATAATAAATTAAAAAACGTGCTTTTTTTACTCCAGCACCGCTGTTCTGAGTTTTAACAATGCATTCATGCAAACGAATTCTCAGTGTATAGGCGAGGCATATAGAATTAAAAGCTGGATTCGATAAATTCTTTTTGCATTTGACAGTCCAATTATTGAAATAGGTTATATGAAATAGCCAGTTCATATCACGCTACAATTCTTTGAACACGAGCAAAAATTAAAATAACGCTAAGCAACGACATGGTGGTCAGAGGGATACAGGTATTACAATGAATACCTACTATTTATCCTGAAAAAAAAAGACGATCACAGAGGTATCAAAAATTGCTTTTAGTACCATTTAGTGAACGAATTTGCAAGCGACAAATTTAATAAGGGTTATCAAATTAACCTCCACAGGTTTATCATGTCTACCAACTTGGCTGGTATCGTGACTTAAGATCAGGTGAGATTATGACCATAACGCTATACCTATAAAACTATAATATATATGTATATATAATTTAATTTAATTAATTATTTTTATCTAATATTTAACTATTTTTCTTTATTAGTAATATAATAATTTATACAAGGGTAATAAATTAGTTATTAAAAACGCTAGAAACATGAATTTGCGATAAAATATCTGGGCCTCATCATCTACGGGTAGTGGCGGATCGAGCCCGATTTTAAGGAGCTCGTACCGTGCATTGTATATACAAAGGCGGCGCTGGGCCGCCTCTTCCCGAATTCAGGAAACCCGGTTCAAACTGCCGCCAGCTGTATGCGGGGGTTATCAGCAGCATGGACGCCTAAGGCGCACCGTGCTGGGTAGACCCCCTAAGCACCCACATCAAGTTAGCACCGGATGAATCCCACATAACCTTTTCAATCTTCAGGGCTGGTAGGTCAATGGTAGAAGATAAGGTAAAGGCAGGTAGGTAAATGCATATCCCCAACGTTAAAACAAAGAAACATGAATTCATTGTATGCTTTATTATCTTCTAATATATTACAAAAATAAAAACCCTAGTCTTACAAAAAATTTAAATGCGACAGTGAGTTTGTTTGTTTGTTTGTTTATTTGTTACGCTTTCATGCCTAAACCGCTAAATCGATCACAATAAACTTTCGTATAGAGATAAATGGGGCCTTGGAGACAGTGACAGGCTGCCATTTCTCGCGAATAACTTCTTGGAAGTGCGGTAAAGCGAGAAATAAACTTTGTAAGTTTTTATTGCGTCTTCCGTTTTGACAAAATTAACGTGGACGAAGCCGTAGATAAAAATTAGTTCATAATAATTTTGAATAGATACTCACGTCTGGCATTCTACTGACTTGACCCGAGATCCTTATGTTTTTATAAATGCACGGAACAAAATCGCTCCTCGTAAGAAGCTTACTTGCTACATCTATATATTTAATGGTTACCAAATAGAAACTGTGATAGTCGAATGTGCTCGTGGACCACACATCTTTTTAAATTGGCAAGTAAAGATTGAGACAGAGAGCCTCTCATAACATATATCATTCTTGGTAATATGTGAAAATCGAAGGTGAAATAAGAAATATCGAGAAAATGTAATGAGAAAATGTGAACAATCCAACATGATCGAATATCACACTTCTCAGTAATAGATCACACTGATAAGTATGATTACACAGCCTGTTGTTCGTTTCTTATATAAAGCGAAATATTATAAAGCGGAAATATTTGTTTGTTTAAACGTATCAATCTTAGAAACTACCAGTCAGATTTCAAAAATTATATTTGTACTAGCTTTTACGCGCGGATTCACTCCCGTTAATATTGATGTTGTCAACCAATCGGATAACGCAATAAAAAGTTTCATACAAAGTTTATCAATCTCTTTATCCCACTTCCTATAAGTTTTTTACAAAAATAGTAGCCTATCTCCGTCTCTAGGTTCCCATCTATACGTATACAAAAATTATCATAATCAATTCAGCGGTTTAGGCGTGAAAGCGTAACAAACAAACTCACTTTTGCATTTATAATATTAATATGATTTGATAATACAATCATTAAGAAAGGCGTTGCCACTAATATGAGCAAAGCTGTAATGAAAAAAGTTATGAAAACGAGAAAAGATTGGTAAATTTATTTAGTTCCACATGTACGAAAGCGTGGGCACAACTATCTTCTATATATAACGATACGTACGCATATATATATAACGAAATATACACAGATTATATATACGATATGTACATTCATCATCGAATCCAAAACGGTTTTATTGTTATGATGTTTTCAGGCATTTTTTAAATTAGTCCAACGGGTACTCCTGTGGAGTTTGGCAGCGATCGGATGTCTGCTCATGTGAGATGATAGAAAAATAAACTTTACTTTCACGAGAACAAAGTCGCAGGCTATATTTTACCTATATATTAATACATAATGATAAAACAGTTCAGTACCTTTTTCTTTTGTTTTTGTAAATCGATTTACTTTCTGTTTCTTTAGTAGATCCTGAGGGTTTTAAGTACGATAAAAAAAAAACCTTTTACCACGTATATAAAAAAATCACACAATTCGCAGAAATGGTTATGGTCGAACTTTGACCAGTGAACGATTCGGTTTAAAAAATTGTATAATACATGAGTATAATGATTGTGATCAATATAATTGTGGTACCCTAGGGGTGGTTTGTTATGACGAATTAATATGAATCTCTGTCGCTTCACCAACCCGTACCCCTTTCTCTCTGGTATATCTGTAACGTTTTTCCTAATGGATTAATTGTCTTTACTTAGATTAATTGCGTAGTCTCACAATATAACATATCATTTCTTTTACGTAGAGCGTTTCATTTCACTTCTAGGTAAGAAAATGACACGCCTGATAAATTTCGTGTTATCTTAAACACAGCCTTTCTAAATAGACGGTAAACGAGCATATATTTTGTAGTCGTAAAAAAATGCATTACTAAATTAATCAAACAATGTCTTTCTTCTGTTATAGCATCTGCCATGAAGATTTATTTCACTTAGACTAGAAGCTGTTTCTGGTCACTCGCAACACGGGAGTTTGCAGTGTCACCGTGATAGGTTTTAGTGTCCGGTGCTTTTTGCCCGAGGAGTCTTGACACATGCCCCTTTCACGTTTGGCCTGAGCTCGGGTATTTCGTTTGTGCGTTGCGATGAAGAAGTACGTAAAGAACAGAATTTTAAGCACCACGTTAGTAAAAACGCCTTATTTCGCCAATGACAAGTGTGGAAGATTTTGTAAACATAATTAACGGAACAACTACACTCAAACAGTTATTTGGGAATTACAAAAATTATTCTCCTGTATGGGATTCAAACCTAGACCACTTCCACTTTCCACTGCGACGGCGGTGGCGACGAGATAACCGCTTTAACCGGTACGCTAACCGATCTGTTAAGAAATTGCTCGTAATATGACATTATTGAGCACTATGATACGTAATGTTGGTGGCATTCATCCATTAAAGGAAATATGTTTAAAGCAACTCGTTGAAATGCCAAAAACTGAGATTTCGAGGATGACGGCAAAAGTTTCTGGGCATCATAAGAAAATAATTTTGGAATAACTTACAATTATTCTAATTTACAAATAAACCTAATTTTTCTTTTAAATGTTAAACAAAGTTTTACTGTAATCAATTTAGAAATCTACCGAATTGTTTATACAAACTTATTTATTTTGTAGGTGAAAACACTGTAATTTTACTTTTGAGGTAGACCTAATAGGTATAGGTAAGGTAATAATAGGTATAGATAAGCAATGATTCGAAATGACACTTCTTAATAAAACACACACAGTCCTTAACAATTCTTAACAAATAACAGTCTTAAATTTATTCAACTTATTTTTGTTAACTTATGGCTAGCCCATACACTATCTTGCCAATATCACTTAAAATGGCGGACTTTCATAAATATTTCAAAGATTTATTTTTTAATCGCATTGTTGAAAACTTAACAAAGCCTTCGTAACTTCTTCTTTGTCCTAACTTCATTCCTAATCCTCTCCAGGCTTACGACATCTTAACATTAATGCCCGATAATTAATTGCTAACGAAATGCCAGTGAATATAATTTATTTCTACTCCGCGTGTAACTGTTAAAAACACGGATTTTAAACACATTTCTTGAGATAAACCGCTTAAGAATAAAATAAGGACGCATTTATTAAAACCGTTATTTCTACTGTCGGCTCAAAAGGCTATGGGACGTAAGACTAAATGACAGCCTGAGAAAGGCTCGAAAAACCATTTTCTATATTATAACCGCTCTCGTCCAATTTAAAAAGTTAACGAGAAAAGTTTGCATAACGAAGTCAGTGAGCACTGATCTGCATTCGAAAAATCCTTCAATATCCACTTATAATTTAATGTATGTTCGCTACAACTTAGATTAGATTTTTTAGAAGGAACTGCATAATTGTACTACTTAAATTATATTTAAAGCCTATTAATTTATTATATATTTTAGACTCATCAAGCCTATCAAAATTTTTAGATGACAGTGTTAGGTTTTATAAGTAGACGTATTACAGATTTCCTTAACAATAAAGGTCTATCACAGGGAGGTTTTACTGTTCACAGGAATCTCATCTGTGACTTTAAGTGACGACGTGGCCTAAAATGATGGACACGCTAAGCGTAGTGGGGAACTAGATCACAAGTTTTTCTGCTGGAACACACCATATAGGTGATTAGGTAGACAAATTTTCAACGTGAAGGTAGTAGCTAGGTGGGCATTAGAAAAACCACCACCACCGTGCTACGGTTTCATCACGATATTTTCCTTCATCAAAAACCCAAGCTCATTGCAGAATCGAACTCACATTCATTAACGAGGCGTCCGTACATCCAAGCATTGAGTTATCATTGCTCCAGAAAATGTTCATTTATTCGTATATATAAATAAAAAGAAGGTAGTCTTCGAAAACTGCATACAACATCGAAAATGTATTCCTTTGAATTTTATATAGCATTTATACAATCATCGAATTAATTCTGAACATCATTTTCTTTCTTTGTATTATGTTAACCAAATTTTTTACTCATAGAATAATTCTACATTGCACGTACATAATGATTACTTATGTTTACGCGAATATTATTCATCCAAATAAAACTAATTGAAACGGATTTTATCGCGGTTATTTATTAATTGTGATCTCGACGTTTCGAAAGCTTTTCAGCCTTCGTGGTCACGAGGCGGACTAAAGTGTAGGTATTTCAAAAAAATCATGTTACTGTGTCTACCTTCAATTTAATTTTTAATATTGATAGTTTTCCGATGTACGCAGAAAAAATAATAAATAACCGCGATAAAATCCGTTTCAATTAGTTTATTTCAATGGCACATAAATAAGTTTTTACTTTGATAAAAGTAGAACGATTTATTTTTAAATACGCAACCTGTAAATACACTTGTAGCATATATTACAAGCCCAATACATAACTAATCATAACTTGATACAAGGAGGAACTATGCGTTGCCTACTAAGTGTTATATACAATCAATCCCTATTTGAACGAGGAAGGAATTTAATATACATCAAACATTAACCTCTTGGTTTGACGGAGTGTATACTGAGATATTAATATTTGATCGAACCATCAGTCACCGGCGCTCGACGCTTCACTCCTGTGTTCAGTGTAATAAATCTCTTGCATTGTATAAACATCGCGAATATTGTTTTGCTTCATGTGTCTTTCCCCGCCGGCCCTTTGTTAACCTATCACTAGCTCAACTCATACAACTACATTCTATATTTACGCCGCTTATTTCTCAATTCGAAATTGACCCTCAATTTTAGCAGGGTCGAACGGCATCGTAATCAGAGAATACCGAAACGTTTAATCATGTTGTTCTCTTCTTAATTTTTATTCTTGGCTACTCAGTCTTCTTTAGAGACTATTACTGCCATTTTCAAGTGATAAGATTTGGATATTTTGGACAAATTAAACTATTTTCAAGATGGCGACTCTCTTGTTGAAGCTCTCTTGGGAGTTTTCGTGGCAACTAATATATTATGTTCCGAATGATTATTTATAATTCACTTCACTTATTATCTTCCAACTACACTACATCACGTAAAATGTCGCCTATATTACACGATACAAATTAAAAATAAAAATCACAACCTGACAGATCAGGATCTCGCAAAAATCAAGTTGTATTTTTTTAAATTTGTTCTGCGTAAAAAGTAATTAAAAATGTATGAGACGACATTCTAAACATTCAATCGACGAAATATCTCAACACTGAATCCCGTGATCAGAGCTCGAACAAACTTTTAGTAGATAGTATATTATATTTGAAGAATCAACCGTTTACTTGCTACTAGATAGCGTGCAACAGGTTAAAAAAAATGTCAGCTTTTGTTATATTTCAATGTCAATTTTAGTTTTTTTTGGAACGAAGTTCCTTATCGCATAGTACGGATGGAAGCTAGACAATTCAAAATGTAAGATTTTTTCGTCACGACCCTTTCATAGAGGGTTATCCATAGCCCGTACGATATTGGCTGTGCCCATTCTTCAATACGCGCTTATAGGTTCAAGACAGCCAGTTAGTTCTCAACGGTTCCATATAGATAGATACCTACGGCTTTGCTTGCGTTAATATTAATTTTTTCAAACAATTTTGATTCCGGTATCCGCTATTTTACATAAATTATATAAAAGGAGACTGATATAATAACATTATTTGAGCTTGTAGTCATTTATACGTGGGCTGCTTACTATTTTGACAATAATGGGTTACTCATAACAGATAGATACATGCTGTCGAGGGCTTTTTTGTAGGACTTTAGATAAACATTTTCATTACATATTATATACATGTAGCTCTCTAACGGTTTTTGTAGCGCACGCCAGAATAGCTCGCAAATGGATGGATTTTACCTACTTACTTGCCACTTATCGTTATATTTTGGACAATTCACACAATATATTTATAAATTATAGCCTCTGTATTATTCTGATGCATAAGCTATATTATTGTAAAGTTTCATTAAAATCCATTCAGTAGTTTTTGCGTGAAGAGTAACAAACATCCATAAATCCATACTTACAAACTTTCACGTGTATATATTAGTTAGGATTATAATGAACTACCGATCACCTATACTCTGGAATGCTAGATGGCGTTAAAGTAGCTAGATTTAGAGATTTTTTGACAAACAATACTTTTATCTTTCTTACAAAATATTTTTTCGTTTTAATAAAAAGTATTCTATCTTACTTCTAATACCTGCAAAAATATGTGTATAAAGTTTCATGATGTTTGGTTAAGTAGTTTTCGCGTGAAAGTGTTGGAAAGAAACTTACATTCACATTTATAATATTAAGAAGGGATTGAATGATATATAATAGAATGTTTATTTTCACAAGTATAATAAATATATTAATGACGAAATTTCTTACCATTCCTTCAATTCATTTGTTATCTCTGCGTCTCATTTAATTGCTCTCAGACGCTTGTAATTCATTTATATGTTTATGTTAATCAATAATAGTATACGTTTATCAATAACAATATACTACGTAAGGAAATTCGTTCCAGTCGAGTGTTCCATACATTTTTTTATAACTCTTTACTGTACTCCTCATAGCTTCGAATATATCCATACATCATCTACATACACTACCTGTATATAGTATAGAGTATATGAGCAGTGACATTGACCGAGACGTGAAGAACATAATAAATTTAGTACGGCTGAAAAAACAACAGCTTGCGAGAGGCAAGAGTAATCTATATCTAAGAGCCTAAAAGAAAAAAAAAGTATAAAACCATTATTCAACATGATATATGAATGGATGTAACTTTAGAGATAGATGACAGAATATTACACGCGGCAGATATAAGAACATTAACATGGATGTATCTTGTAACTACAGTTCATAAGATTCGAAAAAGGATAGGAGAAGAATTATGAAAGAATCATCAGGAAAGGAGTAGTTGAAGAATAATAATTAAACAAGTTTGGCCATGCTATGAGGACAGATGAAAGTTATGAAACAAAAAGAATTTTATGTTTGAAAGTGAATGAATGTAATGTAGAAGAAAAATAAAGAAGGAATAACTATAGAGTGTCAGCAATTGAATGAATTCTTTAAATTTGTAATAAGGCATTTTCTCCCAGCAGTAATGTACTGCAGCAGCAATTATATGTGTTTATAAAAATAAAGAGTGAAAGAAAAGAGGTGTAAATAATAATGGCTTTACATCTTTGGCAGTTGATTGAGACAGCATCGTGACGACAATTGCGCTCATCGCTGAGTAGACCGATCCGAGAGAGGATCCCTCGGCCGCAGTTACAGCAAGTGTGTACGTTGTTGTGTGTTGTTTTTAACCTTTAAGACAGTGAGAGAAGTTGTCTCTCCGCTGATGCCACTGTACCTGGGCTTGAAGTCTTTATGGCACCACGGGCTTGCCCAGTTCCCGTGTCACCTTCTCCTCCTACCTAGGAGAATCCACAGGACTGACAGACACCGAGCGTGGGGGGCAAGTTTTACCTCTTGCACCTAAGCGCAGGTTTCCGGGTTTGCTTCTAGTTTTCCTTCTTTCTGGGGACTAGGTGTGAATAGATGGGAAGGGGGTAAGACAAGGATACTACTGTCACGAAAGATATAGGAATGTGATACACAACAGATATAGTAATCTGGGGTCGCGTACCCGTAGTGATTCCAATCAGATATCGGAAAAATATCTGTTAGAACAACCTCTGAACCAACCAAGACGTGTAAATACTGAGTCGAAAAATAAATTAAATATCACTTTTTCTACTCCCCGCCTGTCTAGCTACCGTTCTCAAGTTAAAACTGCCACCAAATACCTATAGATATGTTCCAGCAGATGCACTTGAGAGGCAAACCCTTCACTGGGCTTAGGTGTCTACCATCTTGGGCCACATCAAGTGAAGAGGTGGCCATAACTCTAAACAAAGAAAAAAAATTATTTATATTATTTATGCATGTGTTTACAAATAAACAAATAAAGATATATTAATAAGCATAATATTCAACATTTCAATATTAAATTCAAATATGCCGGAAAATATTTTAAATTTTAATATTGATAAGGATCAAAACTTACTATCACTAACAAATTATTGTTGAAATTAAAACAATAATTTTACATTTAAAAGGTGGTATTTTTTCTTGCTTATACCACAAGCAACAATAAAATAGAAATTATTTAAAATATACGACGAGCAAAAAGATTAAAAAATTACCGAAATGTTGACCGAATTGATACATAGAACAAAAAAGAAAACATTCTAAGTTCGTGCAAATTCGATTTATCTTTCCCGCACTCCGATTGTACACGTACGGGAATTTTCAGGGAAACTTTACACGGAAAAAAAATATTGACAGAAAAATAATCCTCTAGGCATTTATCGGAAAACGTGACGCGAAACCAAATCACGTACTATGAAACTTATATTACCATAAATGTATTTATTTTGTCTGTGAGGAAACAATTGTATTATTGACCTTTGTGTTTATACCAGATGAACGTATTTACTCTTAAAATTATAATTTAATACCCTGAATGCCGCGTTAAGAAATCTATACATTAAATCTCCAAAAACTATATTACTCTTGAAATTCTCAAAATATCTGTTTTTTTTTTTTGTCTAAGTGGGAGCGAGAGGTATGTCAGCTAAATCTCTCTATACTCTTGTAAAAGTTTTTGCCTCTCTAGGACTGCAGTAGAACACATCTCTAAAACTGCTCCTTCTACCAAATTTGACTGAGCAGGGAGGAACACATGAACAGTGAAGGTGAGTGTTGACGCGCGTCGGAAAAGTGTCATTTAAACTGCTCTGAGTTTTCCTCTCTGTCACACAATGGTAACGGCACCCGCACGGTGAATCTATGGTTTGCTAAGAAGTTCGTGTCTCTATACAATGCAAAGTTTATTTTAAATTCTGCACATAATTAATAGCTAATTTAATACAAATAAGATTCACTCTATTTACTTTACGAAACGATTTTGAAATTATTTTCGGGTTTAAGACCTTATAATGACATTCGGATAATCGAATATCCATATAATTTAATGTATGCGGAAAAGTGATTTTTGTGATTATATACTATTAAATGATTACAAAAACATATACATTACGGCAGTTTAGCATTACGGCTACAATCTCTCCTGACGTTAAGTGACGATAGGACCCAAGATGGTGAATTCGCTAAGCCTAATGGAGGGGCTGACTTTCAAGTACAACTGTAAGAACAAACCTATAGATATTTTGTGGCAGATTTTTTAATTAAGGGTGACAGCTAGCTAGATGGGAATTTAAAAAGTCCTACCATTGTGCCTATGGTTTCAGCACCCTGATAAACTTTACCGAAAACTCAAGTTCATTATAGGTGAATTTGGACTCACGTTCCTTGACGTAGACAATTGAGCTATCATCGCTTCAGAATTTTACCAATACGAGACTAGTACGTTTTCTAAAGAAGATTTCACTTTAAAAATTTTAAATGTTAATTATCTGGTACAAGAAATTCTGATATGCTTGTTAAAGAAATGCATCGAAGAAACAACATGAAACAAAGAAGTCGCATATACGAGAACGTACACAAATAAACGTACGTCGCAATTCCTTGAAAATCACGAACTTAAGTAGTTGGCAACGATCCAAGTTAGCTCATTGGCTATACTGCACCAGTTTCCAGCGTAACACTGTAGCGAACTTCAAATAGTTCAACTTGGGTTGGGTTAAGTTAATGTTGTAATTTACTTAGTTACTGTTTACGGTTATAACTAAAAAAACCTTATAAATTCCTGATACGAGTACTTTTATTTCAACTTTTTGATGCACTTTGTTTATGTATATTAAAAAATATCATAGTAGTGTTTTACTACATACAATTTTTTTTTTTTTTTTATTCTGAAATAAGCAGGTTTTTTTTGGATTTACTTGAGTTCGAATTTAAATTTACATATTAAATGTTGTACATAGAAAACTTATGCAATTTAATTGTAGATATTCTATAATACCATATATACGAAACCATGGCATGGTGTTAGGGCTTTTTCTAATGCCCGCCTAGCTAGCAACCACCCTCAAGTTGTAAACCTGCCGCCAAATACCAATAGGTATGTTTCGGCAGTTGCACTTGAGAGCCAGTTCCTCCACAGATTTAGCGTGTCTACCAACTTGGGCCGTATCTACACTTAAGATCTGCTGAGATTATGGCCATAACGTTAAACTTTCTTTTTTTTTTTATATATATTAAGAAAAAATGCTTGATCTTGCCATATCGAGAGTAGAGCACAACCTGCGTAGAGAGGCGTGCAGTATTCTAATAATAATATACTGAACAATAATTCAATTATTTAGTTATTCCGTTAAGGATCAGTTCTCTATCACCGGTATCGTTCCCTCGTTGCTGAGAATCGCGACCACGACCGACAAACAGTTCCCTGCCAGTTTTCAGATGTCTGCTGTCATATGGGGAATATATAATATATATTTTTTCTGCATCTCGAAACGTTAGTTCCTATAAACATACAGTCCTCTACATAATACATACATACAAAAATATAGCCAAATTATAGCAGATGCTTATTATTTCTCAAAAACAAATGAATTCGAAATAAACATTAATTATTATGGACGTTTAACAACATAATATTTGCCTACCATTTTATTGTACGTAAACAAAACAATTGAATTGACAAACGGGCGCGTTATTTACGGACCAGTGTTTGCATTTCCCCCATATTTACCACTAGCCTTCTGTGGTTTGTTTCCAACAAAACGTTTTGATATTTACTCACGAAAATGATAAAAGATTAATAAGAGAAAAATATATTATATAGTGATTTTTGCATATTGTTATGCCCGGGAAATAATATTCCAATTGAAACAAAAACATATTTTAGAAGAAAAATAGTATATAATTGTATCTTGTATTCATGTGTTTTTTTTACCTTCCGATAAGTATTTTATTACTGCATTTATGATATCGAGCATAGCTTTATTTTACATACACATATGGTTATTTATATGTATATAAAAATGAATCGCCGAAATGTATGTACGGTCGTAACTTCCGAACGGCTGCACCAAATTGGATAATTATTTTTTTATTATATTCGAAATGTATATATAAAAGGTTCGATTAAAGGGATTGATTATAGGTGATACAAAGTTCACCGGGTATAATATAGGTACATATCTTCTAGTTTCATTATATAATTATGATAAACCATTTATTACATCTTTTATCCATAATATGGATCAAATTTGACAATATATAAATACAGTACGTATTATTAACAGTTTATAAGTTTAGTGTTATGACCACAGCTTTACCTGATCTTAAGTGACAATGTGATACGTTAAGCCTAGTGGAGAGACTGGCTGTAATGTGCAACTGCCAGAACACAGTTCTAGGTGTTTTGTGGAAGATTTTCAACTTGAGGGTGGTAGCTAGCCAGGCGTGCATTAGAAAAATGCTAAGGTTTTCTCACGATGTTTTCCTTCGACGAAAGCTCAAGCTTAATATAGGTGGATTAGAACTCACGACCCTTGACGCTTCGTTCGCACATACTACGGCTGAATTATGATCGCTTCAAAAACTAGCTACACAGATTTATAATACCTATAAAAATTATTTGCTCCATAACTTTTGTTGGTTGTATTTTGATGTTAAACTCCAAATCAGCTCACTATTTGTGTAATCACTTAAAAATAAGTATATTTCAGAATAAATATAATCTTACTACAACTCACGAAGAGACACATATATCGTTAAAATCCTTCATAAAAACTTCTTCCAGTATCAATATTTAAATTTTCGTATCAGAACAGCTTACAGTATAGAAGTAAGCGACTTTTTAATGTAACATTTTTCAAATATAAATATATGAGTGTATATATAAAAAATGAAATATAAAAAATACCAATGACTGACTTTATGAATCTCCAACGAGATCTTTAACACTTACACCCAACTGGCTTGAAGTTTGGTTAAGTTAGCAACCACACCCAGCTAGCCACAACCATCAATTTGAATTTCTGACGCTAAATACCTATAAGTGTGTTCCGGTAGTTGTATTTGAGACTCAGTCCCTGCACTAGACTTAGCTGTCCACCATCTTGCGCCTTGTCGTCAAATAAATTATTGAGTTTTATTTATTTATTTTTCATTAGACTCTATTACAGAGAGCAAACTAAAAAATTAATAACGATAATATTAAAATATAAATCGACCGTGATATAATTTGCACTCATATTACAACAGTGAACAACATTTATATAGTTAATATGTACAGACATTAACAAAACAACAAATAATAATTAAATAAAAAAATATAACTATATTAATATACAAATTTAGATTATTATTAAAAATATCCATTTCCTTGGATATTTGTTGTGGGCTCTACACATACGAAAAAATGGATTGTTGTAGGCTACATTATTTGAAGAGTAAGAAACACACAAAAGTGCTCTCTTAGTGAGAGACAGCTTAATTCGCTGGGGTCCCACTTAGTATTCACTATGTTACGGAGGATACGCATTACGTCTGGATTTTAATATCGAGATACATAAAAATGTTTTAAAGCTAAACCTATAAATAATAAATGAAACTTTAATTTAAAATGTGTTATGTATGTCATATATGTATATATGTAAATGATTTGTAAATATTAAGCGATGATAGCTTAGTGGTAGTGTGTACGACTTTGCGTCAAGGTACGTGAGTTCGAATCCAACCACCTATTATGAGCTTGAGCTTTCGGTGAAGGAAAACATCGTGAGGAAACCATAGTAAGCATTTTTCTGATGCCCGCCTTGCTAGCTACTACCCTCAAGTTGAAAATCTGCCGCCAAATACCAATAGGTGTCTTCCGGTAGTTGCACTTGAGATTCAGTTACTGCAAAGGTTTAGCGTGTCTATCAACTTGGGCCGTATCGTCACTTAAGGTCAGGTGAGATTATGGCCATAACGCGAAACCTTAACTATTAAAAAAAATATAGAAAATAATGTAAAACGGTTTAACCCATATCTTGTACCATCTATGAAGTACTTTAAACTTTATCTTCGTTCTAAATAAGTTTTGATATACTTTTCATACTTATAAATTTATGTACACATGAACTGATATATTACTTTGTCAAGAAAGAAGCGATACTGGAATAACAAGTTTATCGCACCCCTAAAGACATTAAACAAAACCGATATAACTTGTAATATTGTATAAAAATAATTTGAAGTAATAGTTCTAAGGAATAAAAAATTAAATATCTGTAAATTAGTAGCATTCACCATCGACTTCGTTCACGTAGAATTAAAATTTACATCTCTATATTAATATTATAAAGCGGAAAAGTTTGTTTGTTTGTTTGAACACGGTTATCTTAGGAACTATAAGTCGGATTTCAAATATTATTTGTGTATTTAACATCACCGTACAACCAATAGAGCAAATCTGTATTGAAAAAAGTTACAAAAACTGGTAAAAGTAATTAAATAGAATCATTTTAATTAGTTCCACACGAACGAAGTCGCAAGCATATCTAGTTATTTTATATTCTCCAAGCAAAGATATCTGACCGCCGCCAAACTACACTAGATAACACGCTATATACATAAATATTGTCGAATAGAGATACAAAATGGTGTTATATTACTTGAAACAGTAATTTATTGAATCTGAAAAATGTAAGTAGCGAACTTTTTATAATACTTTACAGGTTTAGCGTTGTGGCTCCAATCTCATCTGATGTTAAGTGGCAATGTGGCTTAAAATGGTGAACACGTTTATCCTAGTGGGAGAGGAAACTAAGTATGAGAAGTGAGTCCACCTATCGATTGTCATTCGCTAAGAAATAAAAAGGATGTAATCGAGGTCATGACTGATTTTCTTGAATATAAGCCAATAAATAATAACGGACTTGGCAAAGCCGGAAACTTGGAGTCAAATTTCCGAGCACGAATTACGAAGCACGCCCTTTGAATCTCGAATTCCAATCCGCTGTCGTAGTACGATGTGCTATGATTCGTAGTGCAATGTACATTCGCTACAGTTCGTAGCAATAACGCGTAGCATTCACTACGCTAGATAACATATTGAAACGATGATAGATCTGTGGTAGCGTGTAGAAACGACGCATCATGGGACGTGAGTTCGAATCTAACCACTTACAATGAGCTTGAGCTTTCTATGAAGGAAAACATAGTGAGGAAACCATAGCATCGTGATAGGGCTTTTTCTAATGCCCGCCAAAAAGATGTAAATCTTCCGTCAAATACCATTAGGTGTGTTCTAGCAATTTCACTTGAGAGCCAGTCCATCCTATAAAGGCTGGCCACGCACCTTCGATTCCTCTGGTGTTGTAGGTGTCCACAGGCGGTTGTGATCACTTAGCATCAGGTGGCACGCTTGCTCATTTGCACCCTATTCTATAAAAAAAAACAACCGACCATTAGTTATATAATCGATATTCTATAATCGTTAGCGTTATGACATTGCAAAAAAAATGTATGGAATGACACTCTATGCTTTTAATCGACGACACTCTAAACTTCGACATCAGATCGTCTCGACTTAGTTTTTTTTTAAGTATAGGCCAAACGTTGCTCAGTTATGGCAAAGCATTGTTATGATAACTATATCAGCTATATTGAAAATAATATATTGTGCAGAAGAAAATTGCTCGACTTAACTATTTTGTATAAAATTTTGCGTGGCTACGTAAGTTTTAGTTTATTGTATCACATTGATATTCTAGGTACGCTAAAAATGACTAAATATACCTGTTATAAGAACCAATATCGGGTTTAATTCGGTTATCGAGACTGTACAACAATTTAGGAAATGCATTGGACATTTTTGGTAATTCTTTACACAATTTTAAAGTAAAGTAAATTAGGTTGTCGAGGAACGATCATATAACCTGTTAAACGTTTGTAGACAATATAATTTTTAGTTTTATGTAATTGTAATTGTAATTGTATATTGTTATGTAATGTGTGTGTATTTGGACTTTTGACATTTTATACATAAGAAATCATTATAGAATATGTATATTTATAAATAGGATCAGTTCACACAAAGAAGCAACGTAATGTATAGTGTTTGCGTACACAGCGACAGAATGAAGTTGAAAGCGGTCTCATAAAGGCGGCATAACGACATAAATGAGCGTCTTGCTATTTGTCATCACGGCAAGTGGGTCAATTTTACTGTCAAACTGCGTCAATAGATGTATCAGGTCAAAAATACTGACCTTGTTCGATCTATTTTTATATTATACTAAATTTACAAAACAGAATTATAGTCAATGATAAACACAGCGGAAAAAATTTATTCCTATTGTCCAACCAACCACCGACGATTACCGTTATCATACCATCCTGATAAGCTCTCGGTAACACGCAATATTCTGACAGATCACTTAACGTGACAAATCAATGAATTTTTGAGGCGATGATAGCTCAGTTGGTAGTGTATACGGACGCTGCGTCAATGGACGTGACTTCAAATACATCTGCAATGAGCTTGAGCTTTTAATGAATGAAAACATTGTAATGAAACCATAGCATGGTGTTAGGACTTTATCTAATGCTAAACTGGCTAGCTACAACCCTCAAGTTGAAAATCTGCCGTCAAATACCTATAGGTGTATTCCGGCAATTGCACTTGAGAGCCAATCCCTCTACTAGGTTTAGCATGTCTACCACCTTGGACCAGATAGTCACTTAACATCAACCCTGAGTAACATAGAAGATATAATTTGTTTTTATGAAATTGATTTAAAAAAAAATCCACGCGAACGGAGTCACGTTCAGAGCTATTTTTTTATATTATTATAGCAACAATAGAAGTATAAAATTTTGCATTTATGTGTCAAATATGATAAAAAATTTACATTTATATTCGTCTATACTGTTTCTACGTTTATTCTATCTCCAAAAATTCTATGTCACGTCAGACCCACAAACAATGTTGAAGTCAAAATAATGAGTAAATTTATTTCGCTCACAGACCCACAGAGCTCACGTAATGCGTGTTCATGCAACGTGATATATATTCTGATGAAATTTCTTTTACGCCGAACGAGAATTAAGTTTCACGATAATTTTTTTACGCCGAACGAGAATTAAGTTTCACGATAATTTTTATCAACAGATATTTGTAGAATATATATATTTTTAGCAATCGAATACAATTTAGGTTAAGGTTAAAAAAAAAGGAAAATACAATTCAAAAGATTACACTGTTATTTTATTACAAAATGATTTAAGAAACAAATATACTTAAAATTAACTATTTAGCATTTTAACAATCTAAAACGCAGAACAAATCGGACATATACAAATACGTGATAAGTACTCACAGATTACACCGATACACAAACTGACAGAACGTCCGCCCGTGAGCAAGTGAAGTGAAAGAGTGACCAAACGATGGCTGAGTTCCCTATTTTATAGGGTTAACCCCACTACGCTTATTTACGAGTTTTTAGATTCCTAACACGGCCTATCCTGGCTACGCGTCGACCCCGGCCGCATCGCTGATGTCTAGGAGCGCTGCGCGGGTCCCAGTTCTCTCGAAGTGCGTGCGATGAGACAGGCCAGCTTCTGTTTCGTCAGCATCTCAAAGGTCTCCACTTCGTATTCTGCCTTCAGTCACAGAAGTAGCGTTCTCATCATATGAGTTTCATATGATCATCTCGAAATTCATCATCTCGTCCGATCATCCATCACCACACTTTAGACACGCTGGCAATCGTCTCACAGTCCGTTGCCAAAGGATCGTCCTGCAGTCCACTGCCTTGAGGTACGTCCCGCAGTCCGTCCTCCATTCGTTGTAAACGTACAACATACGTAAGGCAATCGTCCCGCAGTTCGTTGCCAAAGGATCGTCCCGCAGTCCGTCCTTTACGTGTCTATAGTCATATGGTAAGCGTCCCGCAGTCCGCCCTCAACTTGTAAGGCGCACTGTGCCGCTTACCGTGACCACAATGCTTGCAATTCACAGTGGTCTTCTGCCTCGTGATGTTCAGCGTTAGTTGTAGCTTCTACAGCGACTCGGACCATGAAGCCTCCTTGTGGTTGATTTCTATGCGAACAATGTTCAGCACAGTTCGAGCATACTTCTCTATGTGTCCATTTGCGTGGTGCATCTTGGGTGTTATATGGTTTACCATGGAACTTATCTCGTTTACAAAGTTGCTAAATTTGGATGATTCAAACATACGCCTTTATCAGATACAATCAACTTTGGTACACCAAAAAGGGAAATAGCGTTTGTGTAAGTTCTAGGATTTCGTCCACATCTTGATGATAAATGGGGTAAAGTAAAATAAATTTTGAAAAAGCGTCTACGATCAACAAAATGAATTTCTATCCGTGTGACTCAGAATGGAGACATAATACGTCTAAACGTATAGTGGAGAAAGGCAGATCGGGCTTTTGCCAAGAAGTAATATTTTGAAGAGTTGCCCTAGGTACTCTTTTCTTGGAAATGCAAACCAGACAATGCCGTATGTACGTTTTGACAAACGACCTTAGGCCCGGAAACCAAAAGTGTTTTAAAATAAGGTCTAGGGTTTTTTTGGTGAAGTCTATGTAGCTATGCTCATCATGGAACATGCAAGTAAGCTGAGGCACTGTCCTTTAGGCACGTAGCAAAGTAAACTGGACTCCTCGGCAACAGGTGTATATTTGTAATACAAAATTTCATTTTGCATAACATAACGGTTGGGATTGAGCTCACCGTCTTGCAGTCGCTGGACAAGATGTCTAGTGTCACTGACCGCCTCTTGGGCTATCTGAGCCCAATTACGGGGTCTAGCGATATTATTAACCTATAATGGGGGGATTGCAGCTTAAGTAGTCCCCATGGGGTACCATGAATGCCCTTCTTGTACTTGATTTAAAAGTTAAAATCCTGAAGATATAACCACCATCGTGCCACTCGTGGGAGTAGATCTTTCTTTCTCGCGATTGCCTTGAGAGCGTTACAGTCGGTTATTATTTTGAATCTAATGCCGATCGGATAGTGTCTAGAGTGCTGCGACACTCTCACGACCGCCAAGGTTTCGTGCTCGTACGTGTGATAGCGGTACTCGACGGGATGCGTAACCTTACTAAAGTAAGCCACTACTTTCTTATAGTTGCCTTCATGAACCTTCATTAGCACCGCCTTGTATCCTACACTACTCGCATCGGTGTGAACCTCTGTAGGCAGTACAGGGTAGAAGATCGCCAATACACGCTCGCACGTCAACTGCCTGATAATTTCCTGTCGAACCGATTCTTGGGCCGGACCCCAACTGAATACAGCACCTTGTTTCAAGAGTTGTGAAACAGGACGTGTCTTCGTAACATACTCATGAATGTATCGCCTAAAGTAATCAGCTAGCCCCAGGAACTAACGTACCTGTTTGGTGGATCGTGGGACTAGCCAGTCTACGAGGGCTTTTATCTTAATGGGGCTCGGCCTCACCTGACCGCCACTAATTAATCTACCCAGGTACTCGATTTCGGTAGCCAAAAACGTGCACTTTCGCAGATTAATGCAGAAACCGGAGTTTGTAAGTATCATAAAAGCACCTCCCGCAACAGACAAATGACTTCGTCTACTGTAGGGCTAATGAGGAGAACGACATCAATATAAACTAAAACGTTGCTCACGTCGATATGCTTGCGAAGGGTCTTATTTATGAAACGCGACTTTGCAACACTAGGGCGATGTGTGATGTACTGTCTATCCTTAGTTCTGACATGTGTTATGCCGTCCACGCCGTCCCTATCAAGTATGCCGGTGCCTACTATTATAGGGGGCCGACATGTGAGATGACGCTACTACGACAAAATCCGCCTCTATCGATATTTCACGAAATTCGAGGGTAAGCGTAACGTATGAGGTGATAGAGATCTCACGATCGCTTTGTCTCTTTAGTGTACACAAGGTCGGCTTTGGACACAGCGAGAAATGCTTTAAAACGTCTGACGAGATTAACGATATGTGTAGAGCGCCGCTGTCAATCATTACATCGACCGGTATGCCTTGTATTACGGCGGTGGTTACGTCGCGTTTATCATTATTATCGGAACGCCCTTTACACAAATTCACGCTACGTTTCTGACGTTGTGACCTTTCCTTCGCGAAACAAACTTCCATGGAGTGACCTGTTTTCTTGCAAAAACTGCAGGTTTTAGTCGGATCGGTCTTAGCTTTGTTGGGACAAGTAAAGCTCCTCTGCCCAAACTGGTTGCAGATAAAACATTTGGGGTTTTGAGGCCTATTATGATTAGGGGTAAAGCGTTTCTGAGTTGGGAGTGATGACTGTACTTTCGGGGGTAGTTTCTCCTTAATTGTCTTACGATAAATAGACAGGAACGAGAAAATTGTTTCTGGGATTAAGTTTGCGTTAGACGCAGCGGCACGCACTTGTGCATCGTTAATATCGAGTGTGATGATTAATGTCATCAACTCTTCGCTTAACCCTGTAACTATAAGCAATCGTAATAAGGTGCGGCGTGCATATTCACCAAACGACAAGTACTTATCCGATGTGGTGTTCATTGCATCGAATAGGATGTTGGCATAGTCTAACTTTCGCGAACACAAGGATTTAAACTCGCGTTTAAAACTAGTCCAGGACCGGTCCGCGGTGATCCACTTATCTAACCAGATTTTTGCATCACCTTTTAAACAATTTGCTACCCGTGAAAGGCATTAGTAATCGCGCCACCGATTCACTAGCTGTGCATAATCCACATCACTACACCAGTTGACAATATTATGTATGGGTCAAAGTTAGACACATAGTAGTTTGAAGACCGAATCGGTGCAATGGACTGAATCGCGCCAACCAAGACTTGCGCAGCGGAGGGAGTCTCATTCCCAGCGGAAGGAAGCGTGATATTATTTTCGATCGCGTTTATTCTTGACAAGATTGTGCCTAACGTACTGCCGAGAGACGGCTGTGGACTACCTAGAGCACATCTGTTGCCTGAACGTGAACTAGGAAGAATATCGGGTCGACCTTTAGGTCGTCGTGATCCTGAGCGCGAGTTAGGGCTCCTTCGGGAGCGGTGACGATTGTGACTTATCGAAGGTGAACGACTAGGCGAACGTCTATCGTGTATCGTCGAGACATTGGCAGTATATGCGTGCCGAAATTACTTCGCAATCGAGACACACTACGAGACCTATCGCGGTGATTATCACGCGAATGGTCGTATCGGTATAATCTGTGAGGCGTGCCTTTTGGTTTAGGCATGTTCACTCAAAATACTCGTAACGTTATAAAGATGCACAATTAAAAGTAGGTAACACACAACAAAAATAAAAATAATGAAAAGTGAGGGTATGTTTGATTTGTTCTTTCATTTTATCAGATAGCCAAAGAGGTCAGAAAGCTGGATATTAGTCCCATTTCTGATTTTAGCAATCGAATACAATTTAGGTTAAAAAAAATAAGCAAAATACAATTCACAAGATTATACTGATATTTTAATACAAAATGTTTTAAGAAACAAATCTACTTAAAATTAACTATTAAACATTTTAACAATCTAAAACTCAGAACTAATCGGACATATAAAATTACGTTATAGTACTCACATATTACACCGATACACAAACTGACAGAACGTCCGCCCGTGAGCAAGTGAAGTGAAGAAGTGACCAAACGTGTTTTTTTCTTTTTTTTCGACCGGACATACGCTGTTAGCCGGAGGGCCTTTTACAGCTTGGCAGGACTTTTTGGGGCGAGGGCTGAGGGCACTTAGCCCCAAGGCAGCGGGCACAAGGGTGCCGTTGTGGCTGGCCCTTGGCATGGACTGCTGCCGGAAGAGAAAATATTATATAAAATAATAAGAGCTGGCCTACTGGAGTAGGCCTTTAGATAAAATATTAATTGTTAAGTGTTAAAAATACTAATTGTTAAGAGAGGCAAGGAAGTCGGTGGAGTGGATTGTACTGTACTGTTTTACGTTTGATTAGTCGGAGTTGGAAGGACGTAGTCTTCGCATCAAAACGACCGTGAACTACCGTGGTTTAACTAGTATTCTGCTGCTTGTATATCTGAAATAACTTAGAGATTGATTAATTGAACGGTGAAAGGTTAACAACAAAAGCAACCAAAAAAGAACCAACCAAAAAAGAAAAAAGTGCCAAACAACTGGCAGGGCCACAGGTTTTTGGTCCCTTACAGAACCGTGTACTTAGCGTGTGGGTGAGCACGGGTGGTATGCAGTGTGATGTTGTACTCTCAGTGTTGTAGAGTGTCACTGTATCGCGCGAGCAGAGTCGCTCGAGGGCTCCTTTCCGGAGGATCGGACCTAGGCTCGAGCGTCTGCAGGGAGAGGCCGCGGCGAGTGTGCGGGAGTGAAAATAACCGTTAGGTCTCGGCGGCGAGACCTGCGGTTACGCGGACGTGTACGCGGACACGAACGGTTTGAAGAGACGGTGGATGCTGATTACGGAGAAGCTCGGACGAGCTTTTGCACGGCGCGAGCTAGGTCCGGGTAGGCGGCTACGGCCTTTAGACGGTCGATTCCGTCGGCAGAGCTGATCATAAGATCGAAGGCGATGATGTCATCGACGTCGAAGCTTTGTAGAAGGCCTGCTATCCAGTTCAGGCCTTGAAATTCGTTTGAGGTTGAAGGCTTCGCCTTCGGGGCTTGTGGCATGGGCTTGGGGGCCCATGCCGTGGGTGGGGCTTTAGCGGTTGGCTGCGCGGGAGCGACGCGCGTAGATCCTGGCAGGCTCGGGAAGCCTGGTCCGACATTAGTGGCGGTGGGGCGGGGCCTGGTGCCACGACACGCGCTGAAGGCGCGTGGCGCGGGACATGTGTGCGCGTGGGGCGCGTTCACACCCGCGATAGTTCGCGGGGTGTCCGGCCTTACCGCACAGGACGCAGCTGGGTGGGTCGACGGATTCCGGCATGCGAAGACACTCCTTAGTGGAGTGATCTCCCAGGCACTTGACGCATCTCGGCTTCATATAGCAGTTCCTGACCGAGTGTCCGTACGACTGGCAGTTATGGCACTGCGTAGGAGCATACTTTTTGTGGGGTGTCTCTACTGATATGCCAAAGAGCCCGCACACTGATTGGATGTTAAAAATCTCCTTGCCCTCCTTGGAACGGTCCAGGGTGACAAGGAAGAGATCATATATGTCCTTGGTGATTGCGTGGTACATGCGGTGTACCTCGTGGACTGGTAGATTTTGCTCCTTAAGGGAGGCTAATATGTTTTCTGTTGGGAGCTCCTTCGGAACGCGCCTGATTACTACGCGCAGAAGGCGCTCTTCTTCGGGTGTGTACGTGAAAAATTGAAATTTGCTTCACGGAGGTACGATGTCTAATTTTTATAGTCCGCGATTGTGGGGACTTTTATTTGTATGCCGGAAGGTGTGCTCCGGGCGTGTGTGTAGTTTATTTTCAGTGTATTTAGTCGCGTGGAAATATTAAGCCACGCTGACTTGTCTGCTATTGTGACTGGGGGCGGTGGGCGCACCGCCCTTTCGGTGGGCTCTGCTGCTGCTTGCGCAGAATGAGGCACGCGCGATCTAGGGACGCGGTTGTTTCCGGTTCGCATAGTTTTTGCGACGGCCGGGGCTGTGGTCTCGGGTGATAACACCCGTTTTTGTTTGGGCTTGGCCCTTGAAACGGTTATGAATTCCGTTTCGGGATTAGTTATTTCCGAGTCCATTTCACTATCGACATCTGGAGTCGGGTCAGGCGCGTTAGCGCCGGTGGATGGGGCACTTAATCACAATAACGAAGCAATATTTGGAATCACGGCACAAAAACACTGAGAGATATCTCTCAATTTAAAACACCACGATGACCAAACAATATGGTTAGAGAACAAAGGCACTGTATCGCGAACAAGCAACAATAGCCGGTTTGTTGCAGGTGCGTCGTCGCAGGTGCGTCGTCGCAGGTGCGAGAACAATAGCGACGCGGTAAGGCACAGCGATCGAATCGTCAGAACAATCGGCAGAGCTCACGAACACGTCCGTTCACTGTGGCGGATCGAACCGAACTCTCCGTGACCAAACGATAGCTGAGTTCCCTATTTTATAGGGTTAGCCCCCACTACGCTTATTTACGGATTTTTAGATTCCTAACAATATATATATACATATATATATTTTACTAAAGAGGATTCTAAACTACAGTGTGTTATAATACGACATACGAAAATTTATTTAATACTAGTTTTTATATGCGGATTTACTCGCGTTAATATTGATTTTGTCAAATAAATCGGATGGCGGAATCAAAGTTTACAAACTAAGTTAATCCTTCCCTTTAACCCACTTCTAATTAATTTTTCGAGGGAATAAATAACCTATCACCGTCTCCAGGTTCCAATCTCTATACCAAAATTTAAACAAAGTCAATTTCGCATTTATAATATTAGTAACAAAGTAAGAATAAAACATCTATTGCCATACATTAGCAGCTAAGTCGTGCCAGTCGCCGACGTCTAAGTTATCAAGAAGATGTTGACATTACAGTTGACTTCAAGCAAAACTCAAAATAACCATTACATGTATCAAAATATCAATTAGTATTATAATTATAATTCTAAATTTGATTAGAAATAAAATCAGCACCTATATATACTATTATGTTTTTTTTTTTTGTTTATAAGTTTATCGTTATGATTACAATATTATGATTATAATATTATGACATAATTATATGATGCGAAATCAATGCTACACGGTCAGTTGATGCGAGCCATGGGCGCCGCCATATTGGTCATGGCCAGTCCACCGAGCGTCCTACCCCGTACCCCCACTTCACGGCCGGCTGCACATACGGCAAGCGATAGACGGACAAAGAACAAAAGTATAGTGATGCAATAAAAGTTTCACTTTAATAATTAAACTAATATCACACAGTACGTACACGGTTCTGTAAGGGACCGCCCGTGGCCCTGAATGTGGGTCGGCCTTTTGTTTCTTTTATTTATTATAAGTAATACGTCGTGTTCATATGCCTTCTTCTCTGTTTCCTTTTGTTAGGCACGCTCGTCACCAACCACTAGGTAGGGAGGACGCACAGTACAATCCTGCCTCGCCTGCCATGGCACAGTACAAACCAAATTTAGTTTCCAGATCCCGAAGTAAAGGGTTCAGTTAGTATATTTAGCTTTTTCGATTTTTATTAATAGCTAGTACCACATTCGATTTTCTCCTACGTGATTCGGCAACGGCCCAAGCCGAAGTTCGGTCACTAGTGACACCCTTGCGCGAGTTGCCCTGCGGGCTAGAGCGCCCTCCGCGCTCGCCCCTCTAGTTCAGGTGAAGCTGTAAAAGCCCATCAGGCTAACAGTGTAGGTCCCATCAAATCATCATCAATAATTAAACTAATAGGTAACCGTAATGAAGCTACGGGCAAAAACTAGTAAGTAGAATTATTTTTAAAAACATATGTACATATAAAGTCTACATAAGTGAAAGTTTAAAACCCTGTGACTGGAACCGAATATACGCGATTGTGTTTCACCGACACGAGCGCATGCTTCATTTTCGTTTGCTGCTCGCAAAACGCGCTTGAAAAATATTGCACTTTAATATACGATATTGCAACGTGTAAAAGAAACCTTAGCTTTAATAAATAATACGTAATAGAGGTGGGTACCACTTGAATATTATTTCCCGCGTGCTGGTTGTATGCAACAACAAACGTGTATGAGGACAGAACCAATTTCCGAGTATTATATCCCAATCCAGAGGTAATCCTATTTCGCTATTCGTTTGTTATCTCCATAAAGCTGCATAACAAATATTATTCCGATCTACGATGTATTATGGAAACTATTTTTTAAATATAAAGTAAGAAGTGAAACTGTTCAGTTTGTAGGGTGTATGGACGCCGCGTCAAAAGACGTGAGTTCGACTACCTGCAATAAACTTCAGCTTTCGGTGAAGGAAAACATTGTAATGAAACCGTAGCAGGGTGGTGGGACTTTTCTAATTCCCGCATGGTTAGCTACCATCCTCAAGTTGAAAATCTGCCGCCAAAATACCTGTAGGTGTGTTCTGGCAGTTGTACTTGAGAGGTAGCCCCGTCACAGGTTTGCATGTCCACCATCTATGGTCTCATCGTCACTTAACATCAAGAGAGATTGTAGTAATAACGCTAAACCTATAAACTATAAAAAAGATGCCATAATTAAAATATCTAAATATTATTTACTCAGTTCTTATGTATGTTCGATATCTGTACAATAATTTCGTTAAATTCATATGACTTCTTTTATGTAAGTAAATTTTAAATCAAAGACTTATTGTTGTATCAGATATCAGTTTTTTTAATTTATTTTTCCAGTATTTTTCCTAATCTGACCTGATCTCCTTGTGAATTATTAATTTATGTAAATTTCGAAACAATGGTTTTTTCATGTTAATTATCTGTACAAATTTTTCGCCGATGTAATCTTACCTTCTATAGACGTCATTAGTGGTTTCCAGCATCTGTACCAATATTTCCTTACACCAGATCTTTTATAAATTTCTTTTTTTATTGTTTTCATTTTTACTCGTACATTTCCTCAAGTATAACCTGACCTTGTTGACATGTTGTGATCTGTTTAATCTGAATCTATACTTAGGTTCGGTGTATACCAACTTGAGCCGTATCGTCACTTAAGATCAGGAGACATTAAGGCCATAACGCTAAACTATAACTAAAAAAAACAAATATGATAAAGCGGAAAGTTTTTTTTTTTTTGAAACCTGTAAATGTAACTTCACGCTACCACCAATAGGAGCAAAGCAGTATTGAATAAAGTTACAACAACGGGCGAAAAAAATCAATAAAATATTAGTTCCACACGAAGTCGGGGCACAGAGTATTATATATAAGCAATATGAATAAACCCAAAAGGTTTTATTTTATTACAAGAAATAGATATAGTACATACATATACCTATATAAGGAAAATACAGTTCCTTTAATAATCAATCATATAAAAACTACTGAAAGTATGCAAAGTTTTAATACGTGGTAGTAGAGTACTTAGTTTTTAGGTTTTATTGTCTTTATAGTTTACTTTTCACTTTACTGCTATACACATTAAATTTTATTTGTTTTTTGTATTCGCTGTTCTATTTGAAATTGCTAGAAACTTAACTCGCCTTGAGGAACGGGCTGATGATAGCTAGTGTTTATATAAGAGTGGAGTAAACACATACTATGTGTTAGTAGGTCCAGGAGTATAATCTTTTTTTTAATAATAATTTTAAGATTTAGCGTTATGATTAAATCTCGCTTCATGATAAGTGACGATGTGACTAAAGATGGTAAATACGCTTGTCCTACAGGAGGAAGTGGCTCTGAAATGCAATTTCCGGAACACACCGATAGGTATTTGGCAGATTTTCAAATTGAGTGTGATAGCTAGCCAGGTGGCAATTAGAAAAAATACTACCACCATGCTATGGTTTCATCACAATGTTTTTCTGAACTGAAAGCTAAAGGATTGAACTCACGTAAATTGACGTAGCGGCTATGCATACTACCAACTGAACCATAATCTATTCAAAAAGAAGATTCTGTACTGAGTAAAATAGTTGAAGACAGTAAATAAAATATATGATCCACAGATCCTTCATCTGGACTATCAAAGGTTTATATTGAATTGAAAATATTCTACGGTACCGCTGCTACCGAGCTGGTTCTTTCATTGCTTTCTATTTTCGAAACAATACAAAAGCTCTTTCATTTTAACTTTTAATATATTTCTGAAACAAAATGAAACGTTGTATAATGCAAAGAAAATACGAATGCGGATTCGTATTTCGTAATTAACATTTTATATCTTTATATAAATTTAAATCCCGTATTTCGATGTTCGTCTACGCTAATCTTGGCGACTGTTCATCTAACATCAATTAGAATTTGTAACTATTAAGGTGCTTACTGCTTGTTCTGACTTGAGAGATAGGATAGTTTTTAAGCCGGTAAGTAACGCCATCCTTGAAAGCGTTAGATGGCGATTTAATCGATTTATTGAGTGATAACAAGGGCACATTAGGTTTACCAGGCCTGTTAGTAATTTAGAGATGAACTTCTTAGCTATCCAATCATTGTACGGGTGGCAAAGACGGAAACTCCGAACAGTTAACACTCACCTTCGCTAGCCGTGTTTTTCTCCCTAGGCAACCAAATTTGGTAGGAGCCTGATAGTGCAACTTTAGAGACGCATTCTAATATAACCCTTAACAGACTAAAATCTTTTTGTAGATTATAGACAGATTTTGCTAATATACCTCTGTCTCTCACTTCGACCACGTATAAATTAACTACGTAGCCATTCCTACGTATGGGGTTACGTACTATTCCTACGTATTTATGCTGTACAAATTATACCGTGAATGTGAAACATTTAACTTGTCTGGGCACGTACATTATTTTGTAACATTATAATGTGTGGTCGTTAAACTTAGACCTACTTACAATAATGTCTACAATTTAGCATTATAGGATCGTTTAACTTTAATAATTTATATTTTATGTAATGCAATACAGTACTTAGTGAGGTAACGCAACAATAACATTAATAATAAATAAACTTATAACATTCCTTCCCACATACGAGCTACTAAACATTTGAAGAGATATAGGACTTGATCCGTTACCCCATCATAACTTAATATTAGCATTTATAATATATATTAAAATACAATAATTAAAATATAGAGTGAAATAACAAAAATGAAATAAAGTTTTTCTAATAAATATGTATTTTTAATACCAAGATATATATATATATATCGGCGCAAATATTATATAAACAGAAAAATGATTACTTTAACGAAGTATAACATGCATTACGAATACATCAACAAAAATATGATTAGAGTACAGCAACGAATTATAATTAAAAGTACTTCAACGGATATTTGTGCATTAAAGAGTACATCAACGAAATATTAAAAGTACTTCAACGGATGTTTGCGCATTATGTGACCGCAGCGCTCCACTATACTATAATCGCAAGGATTGATCATACGGAGTTTGTTATCATTTTACGAATAAAAACGTGAGTCAACCAGATGCCTTATTTCCTGAGAGTACTCCCTTTACTTTTACATATATTTATACATAGAATTAGTTCAAACAAAGAAGCAACGGAATTTATAGTATGCGCATGCACCGACACACATGCGATTCAAAAGCGGTGACGTCGGAGAAGTATGGCAGCATAAAAGAGCATCGACTTGCCGTTTCCGTCCGGGCACAGAGGTCGATTATACGACATTTTACATCAATAATTCACAAGTACGGTCCCAGGATGCAGGAAGTGTTTTGTAATCCTCTCTTCAACATATTAGCCAATACCACATTAGGTTTTAATATAACAACTCCACGTCTACGCCGATAAAAAATTACGTGTTGTGCCTTGAGCGGAAGGTATGTTAATGTCATCCAAACTTTTCATATTTACTCATGAAGTTAAAAAAGTGTAATTCAAAAATGCACACCCCACATAACTTTTTATTCATACGAGAGGTGTAAAAAAGTTTTAAATATCCCTTTTTTTCGGGGATCATATTAAACGGATACCAGAAATGACATTTTATTTAACCGAATGTAATGTGAAACCGTATTCATTTGTTGTTCGAATACCGCTATTTTTCTTCATAAATTATCCTTTTTTTCGATGGATTTAAATTTATTTGTTGTTTCACTATCGCTGTATAAACACACGAAAAGTAACGGCTCGTGATTGCTATTTTCAACACGCTTATATTAGCTCGACCGACGTGCTTTCTATGGTATTTCTATAATGAGTCTACTTTTACCAATGCCCGCCAATAAATAGTTTATGACAATTGCCATTAAGCACCCCACGGTATTAAAAAAAAAACTATTTTGTTCATCACTCTATTTCTATTCTAAGCTTATTGAAGATTATTTTTACGATAAATCGAAACATACACAAATAATAAAACCTTGTTAAAGTCATCCAACCATCATCTCGGTCTTCCCAAATACACGTTTTGTGAATATATCAACTTATCATGGTTTAAATATGAAGCCTTTTATACTTGACGGATAAAGAACATTTAGTTAACAAAATTGTTTTTTTTGGGAGCAACATCCTAATTACGAAGGTAGACGCAATTTTCTCGCCTCTAAAATCGCCTAGGGGCTATCAAACTAGAACAAGTGTGGGCGCCTGGCAACTTGGGAGTTCGAAGTGTTGCTGTGGTGTTTTATAGTAAGTAGTATTGGATGATTAGCACCAGATGGGCTAAATCATGCCCCGTGCACCATGGTATTACGACAAAGAATTCCGTTAGCGTTGGATATTAAAACCAATTTAAAAAAAGGGGGTAGTCTATCATGTAAAATAAGGAACCCGTACTAAATTCCTTTATTATTGTAGAACATTTTTTTTTTTGTATCATCAATATTTTTCGCAGCGCATGCAACAAATATATTTTATGGCTATTTTTTTTAATGTTTGGGTACAGTATTGGAGTTTTAGTAAGGATCCCTAATTTTTTCTAGTAATAAATATAGCCTAGCCTATACTGAGGGATAATGTAGCATTCAAATGATGAACGAGTTTTCAAATAGTTCCGGTAGTTTTTGAATTAATTCGCTACAAACGTATCAAAATACAAATTTTTCCTCTTTATATTATTAGTGTAGATTACTAATCATTGACTGTACATTACGGTCGTTGTAGAGGAACTTTTAAAAGAAAGTTTCAGGAATTTTCTTAGCCTTTGTTCAGTTTCTTTTGAGAAGTACTTTAACAAGAGTGTTACAACTTTTAGTTTCCTTCCACTTTACAAAGGCCGGCAAAGTTTGATGCGATCGAATACAGATTGACTGTAGTAATTTATTGAGTAGTTAACCCGTACGTGTTTACCTTCGTAAACATCTATTTTCATCCCCATATTTGACCTTCTTCAAATCAAATTAAAATATTCCGTTCAATTTAGGCACTGAGGAGACGCTTATAAATGTCAAAGCTACCACTGGTTCAGAAAATAACCCAACAGACAACAAACTGGACCAGAAAATCATTTACAACAGGTTTTCGCGGATGCACAAAGAGAGATTTTAATTCCGGTCTTCGCCATCGTTCACATATTCGATCCACCCCATAACAGCATTTTGACATAAAAATCCGCATAACATGGTGCGTGATCTCACTATTCTTTAAATCAGTATTTCGCTTTGGGGTTTTATTGTAATACCTTACACTATCACCTTTATATTACCTTATATAAATATATATATATTAATCTCGCTTTACTTTTTAAAACCCGTTTACTCAAGTAAATGCTAATCTGATTCTATCTTACTACAACTTACTACAAATTGCAGATACAAATATAAATTTTAACTTTCATTAGATACTCTTAAAATAACATTTATTCATACAGAACATACGTTACTTAGTTAGCAATGCAGTACCATCCAAAGTAAACATGTACATAAAATTTCGGCTGAATCGGTTAATAATAACTACTTTAAAATACCGTTTAAAGATTTCATTACACGTTAAATAAGCGCTTTTAACAGTATAAACCCAAGGTTAAAACAAAAGTCGTCAGTAAATTCTACTTAAATTAAAAATAGTATATTTGAATGTTACACATTAATCTTTACCCACACCTTGTATTATTTTGTGTTGGCCGATGATAATGACAAGGTGCGTTCAAGAATAGGAATATATTGCAGAGTCTTTGACGTCAGACTTTCTACTTAAGAATGATAATTAATTAGCCAGACGGTGCTTGAAAATCCATTACCTTAATGATATGGTATCGTCATAATTTTTATATATCAATAGTTTAGACTCTTTGTAATTTATACACACCTGGTGATCGAACGCAGTCATAGTTTTAATAGCGAAAAAGATGTTTATTATTATAATTATTTATTTATTAATCAACTAAAAGGATTAATTTCATAAAACAAATCAATATAATTAATTTAATAAAATAATATACTTAAGGTTTAGCGTTATGGCCATAATTTCACCTGATCTTAAGTGAGATACGGCCTATATTGGTAGACAGGCTAAACCTATGGACGAACTGGCTTTCAAGTGCAACTACCGGAACATACCTATTGGTATTTGAGGGCAGATTTTCAACTTGAAGGTGGTTGCTAGCCAGGCGGGCATTAGAAAAATCCCTTCCACCATACAGTGGTTTACTCACGATGTTTTCCATCACCGAAAGCTCCAGCTCATTGTAGGCGGATTTGAACTCACGTCCCTTGAAGCAAAGTCGTACACACTACCACTGAGCTATCATCGTTTCAATTGTTGACTTAAAAACAGTAAAAAATGAATTATAATACATAATTATAATACAATAGCATAATATACGCTCAAACAACAATAAAAAACCCCAAATTATCTTATAACGACCGATAGCCAATATTTCATAAAGAGATTAAATTACAAGCCTATGAGTATTCGCATAATTATGTTGAACTATCATGAAGTCTACTCTTTGTTGATGCAATTTTCTTGTGTGTGCAAACGCAAACACATACAATATGCACTACAAAAACCGGAAAGTTTTTTTATGGAATAGGGGGCAAACGTGCTAGCTTGTCACCTGATGGTAAAAGATCACCGTCGCCCATGGACACCCACTATACCAGGGGAATCGCATGTGCGTTGCCGGCCTTTATTGGAGTGACTGGCTGTCAAGTACACCTGCCGGAATACACTTGGTATTTGACGGCAGATTTTAACTTGAGGGTGGTTGCTTGCCAGGCAGGCATTAGAAAAAGCCCTACCACCATGCTATGGTTTCATCACGATGTTTTCCTTCACCAAAAGCTCAAGCTCGTTGTGGGTGGATTCGAACTCACATTCCTTGACACAACGCCCGTACACACTGCCAACTGAGCTATCATCGCCTCTAAACCACTTTATGAACATCTTATATTGTCTCTCCATTGAAAATCTTACATTTATTTGTTCCTGTTATACGAATAAATAAACGTTTCCCTTCGTATTCACGAAAAGGAAGCTTATCCGTGTCGAAAGAAAATAAGATGAGATTTTATCTATACTCCGCCCAAACAGTGGGCCGTCGTGTCAGCCATTTCCCATTGAATTTATGCTCCGGCGGGAGTTGTTTTACTAAACATGTTTTCTTTTATTTTCCCACTATCGCCTAAAATTATATTCGCACGTCACATAAATATATGTGTATATAAAACTGTAACTGAGCCAAATCTCTACATTGAATTTGAATATATGAAATACCAGCGAAAATAGCTCAGTTGGTAGTGTGTGCAAGCGCCGCGTCAATGGACGTGAGTTCGAACCCCTGCAATGAGCCTGAGCTATTTATAATGCCCACCGGGTTAGCTACCACCCTCAACTTGAAAACCTGCTAAATACCTATAGGTATGTTCCAGCAGTAACACTTAGCGTGTTCACCATCTTGAACCATATTGTCACTTAACATCAGATGGGATTGTAGCCATAACGGTAAACCTATATTTTTATACATACGTGGCGTCCGTTCACACTACCAACTGTAATATCAACGCTTCAATATATTTACGTACTTTCTCTACCGTAATATGCCGTGCAATATATAAGAGATGCATATGTTACGAATCACCAAATATATATATATTAAAATACCCCCACCAGGACCACGCAGTCTCCCGTTATTGCCAGACTCTAACGGTATACGGTTTGACACATAGTGTATGATGGTCGAACAGTTATAAAGAGTAAACCCGCATAATTAAATTAATCACGTTAACTCAACCGACTGTATATAAAATCGTTTTTTTATATAGTTAAATCTTAGCGTTATGGCCATAATCTAGTTAGTAGACACGTTAAACCTGTGGAGGAACTGACTCTCAAGTACAGTTGCCGGAAAACAGCTATTGGTATTTGGTGACTGATTTTCAATTTGAGGGTGGTAGCTAGCCAGGTGAGCATTAGAAAAAGCCCTATCACCATGCTATGGCTTCCTCACGTTGTCTTCCTTCACCGAAAGCTCATTGTAGGTGGATTCGAACTCACGTCCCTTGATATGAAGTCCGTACACACTACCACTGAGCTATCATCGCTTCAAAAATGATTTTAAACGGCGTACATAGTTGCCGGAAAACCCAATTAAAACGGTGAAAGCTGCCTCACGTAAAGTTTATTCGCTGCGGGTATGTTTACTCGTGCACGGTTTAAACGATAGTTCACGCCTTTACCGTGTTCCGATGGAAAATAGAATTACTTTTTAACCTTTCATGTGGCGTTCGGTGATTTATTTCGTTAAATTGTTCGTATTGCTCTCGATCAATAAACGATTTTGGTTTAAACCGAAGGGTTAAGAGGCGTAACAAAATACATCCAATAGCAGATTGTGGAAATATTGCCTGATTATATTATAAATCATATAAATAATCCGTCATAAACATATTAAAAACGGGTCTAAACTACACTATGATATTTATGAATGAATGCATATGATTATGAAAAAGAGCAGAAGAGGGTAGTTACTAGTAACAAAGACACCGCAACACTTCAGTCGACTCGTGACCACAGCCTGTGTAACCGGGCCGATACGTCGAGTAAATAAATAAAGTATAAGTCGCGTTTAGACCCATATTTAATACCTATATCTTCTTTATATATAAAATTCAGTATCACGTAGTTTGACCGCGATGAACTACTGAACCAATTAAATCAAATTTTGCACACTGTATGCAATTTAATCCAGCTTGAGAGATAGGATACTTTTTATCTCGGTAGGTGATCATAGCGCGATAGATGACGTTGTAGTCGATGTGATAATACAGAATAAGGTCTGTCAGATCAGCTTGTAAAATAAAATACATATATAATATTAAGACATACATAAATGAAAAAAATCAGAATTTTGTATATGTACTTAAAACATATATATACTACAAATAACATGAATATACATATTCTAATTATAAATTGGTTATATATATTTGTTTGCAAAATTACTGTAAGTTTACAATTATTTCAACGTTGAATTTCATTAGACGAGTGATTGGCGAAGAATCTTTTTTGCATCTTACAGTGCAAAAAAACTTTTTTAATTACTAATACGTTGTAGTAGTTACGTATTAAAAAAAACAAAAAAACCATACTGTTTTTTTATAGTTAAGATTTGGCGTTATGGCCATAATCTCACCTGATCTTAAGTGACAATACGGCCCAAGTTGGTACACACGCTAAACCTGTGAAGGAACTGGCTCTCAAGTGCAACTGCCGGAACACACCTATTGGTATTTGGCGGCAGGTTTTCAACTTTAGGATGGTAGCTAGCCAGTCGGGCATCAGAATAGGCCCTACCACCATGCTATGGTTTCATCGTGATGTTTTCCTTCACCGAAAGCTCAAGCTCATTGTAGGTGGTTGGATTTGAACTCACGTCCCTTGACATAAAGTCGTACACATTACCACTGAGCAATCATCGCTTCAACATTAACAAGGTGCAGGCAAAAAAGTGCCTTAGGGACATCTATAATGTAATAATTGTTATCTCTGTTAATTTAGTTTGATGATTTTTGTTTATATTAATCAAAATATAAAGATAAGGGTACGATATTATTATATATTCATTGGCTCTTGAAAAATTGACATTTTAAATCAATCAGACAATGGCGTCGAGAAATTCCGTTGATAGATATACCTGGCGGCAGTAAAATGTGTATGTAAGTCTTAAAATCCAATCGAAATCATATTTATAACTTTTTTTATTGCATTAAAACATCAGTATACAAAGCAAAAAACTGCGATGAAGTGTTAAAATCACGAAAAATACAATGGAAAAGAAAAGTAGTAAATAAATTATTCGAAGAAAAACGCGTATCACGTTTACATCGAAGCGGTAACAGATATTCGAAGTAAGCCGGAAACGATATCGAATTTGATAAGCCTTAGACAGTTTAATGGAAAATATGACAGTGCATCTTTATTTTTAGACAAGCAAACTTACAATACCCTATATATATTTTCTCTATTATTCTTATCATATCATTCTTGCATTTTTATCGCACAACCATGTGTTGTTTGATTAATTAAGATGAAAATATGTGTATTTTAGTGATGATAGCTCAGTCAATAGACGTGTGTTCGAGTCCATCTGCAATGAGCCTCAGTTTTCGGTGAGGAAAAACATAGCATGTGGTGGTAGGGAATTTTCTAATGCAATATTAATACCCTAAATCGAATAATTATTCGAAAACTTTCAGTTCAATACCTACGATTCGAAAAAAAGTTTCACTTGTATCGTGATTTTATAAAACCATACATTTTTTTATTTAAATTACACAGTTTATTTTAGAAATATCATGGTTCAAAACATACATTCACTTAGGTTCACTAGGCAGGTTACTACACGAGCAACCCGGTGGATCACAGAGAATACCGTACTCCCGGTTATTGAGATTAATGATACAGACCTAATAGATCATTAATCACTAAATTTGAGCGAGTTCCAACAAACGAAGCGCCTTTGTGTCTCGGATTCCGTTCCGGTGTGCGACGTTGTAATTGATCCGACCATTTGCGGGATCGAGTTGATGCGGGTAAGAACTATCTGATCTATCCTGAAGTTTCAACAAGCGTAGGAAATTGAGTAATTGTGGATGGGGGTTTGCTTCATTCATTTTTGCGTCCATCTACTGTATCATTCACGTCACTGTGAAATGGACGTTGTTTACAATCCAGTGTAGTTACGGTTTTTGGGTTTCTAGAAAAAAGGGCCGTTTTAATGTGTAATAGTAATTATCACTAATGGAACCTCACATATCATTTTCCTAGCCGGTTTAGGCAAACACGAAAGGGAGATACGAAAATTAATTTTACTCAAGATAAATAAAAAAAAAGGAAATGGTTTATGCTTAAGACCACAGGAGAAAAATTAAAACTTCATCAAGGCGAGGTTAATAAAACGAAACACTACGATTTATATGGACACTGAGTGCGACTCATGTATCATGCTATCTCATGTAATGCTCGTCTAGCGAGTATAGCAGTGGCGAGTTAACTATATCTCTCTCGTTCCCTTAGTTAATAAACTGACTTTTTCCAAACGAGCGTTATATAACTGAGTGTGACGGCTCAGAATAATTTAATACCTACAAATAAAGTACTCAGAGGACCTAAAGAAGTTTTTACTTCGAAAATCATTAACGATCGTATGGTCGTCATGACGATCGAGATAAAATTGGATAACTGGAATAAGCCTAAGCTATTGATGAAAGAAAACATTATCACGAAAGTAGTACCTGTCTTTATTTTACACAAAACTGGCTGTGTCCGTGACTTCGTTCGCGTGTAATTAAAAATTATTGTACAATTTTTATCCGTTGTTGTAACTTCCTTCAGTACAGCTTTGCTTTTATTGGTGGTAGCGTGATTTTAAATAGTATAAAACCTTCCCTAATAGTTGCTCTATCAAATACAAACATAATACTGGTTAATACAAACGTACAAACAAACTTTTTCGCTTTATAATATAACTAGTTTTTACCCGCGGCTTCGGCCACGTTAATATTGATTTTGTCAAATCGGGTGACATAATAAAAAGTTTTTACATAAGATTTATTTCTCCATAAACCCATTTACAAAAAAAAATCGCAAAAAAATTAGCCTGTTATCATCTTAAAGATCCCGTCTATCTCTATACCAAAATATATAATAATTGATTCAGCGGTTTAGGCGTGAAAGCCTAACAAACAAACAAACTCACTTTCGCATTCATTAATATTAGTAAGAATTTAAAATACATTCTCGTGAAATATACCGAGCAGGCTACGAGGAGGGCGTGACAAATTCATCGAGACGAACCCTCAAATACCCAATTAAAAAACCAAGACCACCCACAAACCCTTTATCACCTGACATCGAAGACACCTTTCGCACTACATCAAGAAGCAATAGCTACCTACCACCCTTAACTTTAAAATCTATTCTTCCCACTATTTAACTTAATATGACTCTCATTTAGGTTTTACTTCATATCTTGAACTACGACCTCACCTAACTATATGTTTTTATATTTGGTGCGTAGTACACCAAGGATTTATGGTAAGATAGATATTAAAACGAGAGATGACAACCAGCCCTTAATTTGTTGATCGGTGCTGATTGATCTTCGAGGTGAATTAATTCTTGCCTTCGTACACTTTAGTTTTCTATTCACTACACGGCCCCCGAAAACATTGAGATGTTTTATTGTATTTATTGTTTATATTTTCATAATGTTCGCATTATCTTGAACTTGCACTGTCATTCTGTAACAGTTAATCTAGGGGTTCCCAATCTTTTTCAGTTCGCGGCGCACATACTTGTGTACTATTTTGTCGCGGCGCCCTAACCTATCTAGCTGATCGAAATAGATAGGTACAATGATACTAGTTATGTAGATAGAAACAAATTTAAAACATCGAATTATGAATCCTAACTGTTTATTTATATGAACATAAAATTAACAGTGTCCGAGCACGTAGGTAAGTATATAAAGTAATTTGTTTATTTTGTAACCGCGAACTCTTAAGTTCTGTAAATGGTAAAGAGAATAGCTTCACAGTGCCTTTCTTCACTCTCTGCGGCGCACACGCACTTTGGATACCCCTGAGTAAATCAACACAACCGCAGACTACGATCACTACGCGGGCGCGTTCACCTCATGACATTCTGGCGAGTTAAATATTTTAGCCAAACACAAAATCTATGGAAAGTAATAACAACCTACATATTTACTACTAGAAGTAAATTCAGATTGATAAGTCGATTTGTAAGTGATATTAAAGAGTTGAAAAGTGAAACTTCTTTGAATTCACCCAACTCTAATATGATAAATGCTCTGTTAATGTAATATACATTTTTAATATTATATTGTATCTTAAATGACCGTAACTCTAAAGTAATACAAAAAATGGATAATTCAGGCACAGTAACAGTTTTATTCTCCATATCATACTGTAATGAATATATTTTTTTTGTAATTTCCTTTTGCTAAAGTCTTTTATATAAAATCTTTAACAATTAATTCAAGTCCACAACTACTGAAGAAGTTTGAAGTCTGGATCCTCCAATAAATATTTGAAATATAATATACGTTTAATCTAAAGACGAGATACATGAACTAATCAGTAAGCTAACGACTCATATAATCTCTCGGTGATTCGGCAAATTTATTTCCAAGTTCACTGCAAAAAGTATTTCAGAAGATTGTTGTTAAGTTTTTGGCAGGCAGACAAATTTAATAAAATAGTCACTGTCAATTATTTTAGTCGGAAAATTATGAAGCACGTTTTATTTATTCCTTTGAAATTTACAACTTTATGATATTACCCTTTTCGTATATGTATTTATATGTGATTTGAGTTATTGGTGAGTTATTTATTAAGAATTGTTCTTTTAGGCTTACAAGTTTTTTTTTGGTACCCTTTATTTCATGAATATAAAGCGCAAAAGTGCTGAGCTGATAACATATAACATTAACACACAGAAAAAAATCGCTATCATTATTTTCTAATGATAAAACAAAGCTAATAGGCACTACGTCCATTGGTTGTAAATAGGCATTCTTATTTCGGGACTTTCACCGCCAAGAATATATGTTCCAAGAATATATATAAGAAGAATATAAGTTCCATAGTAACTTATAGCTAAGTAACCTACAAAAATTAATTTAAATAAAAGTACTAAATAGGATCTTACTAACTTGAGATTAGGAGCTAACCAGACGACAATTAGAAAAAATCATACTAACCCGCTGCGGTTTCATCACAATGTTTTCCTTCACTGAAGCTAAGGCTCATTGCAATGATTTGAACTCACGTTGATTGATGCCGCGGCCGTACACGTTACCAACTAAGCTATCATCGCTTCGCTGAGTGATGATCGCCTCAAAACCGCTCCAAAAAAAGTTAATGCACATGAAATGTAGTATTTTTTTTTTAATATGGACTAGCAAGCATATCATCTGATGGTAAGCCATCACCGCCGCCCGTGAACACCCACAACACCGGGGGAATGACAGGTGCGTTGCTGACCTTCATTGGAGGAACTGGCTCTCAAGTGCAGCTGCCGGAACACACCTATTGGTATTTGGTAGCATATTTTCAACTTGAGGGTGGTAGCTAACCAGGCAGGCATTAGACAAAACCCTACCACCATGCTATGGTTTGCTCACGATGTTTTTCTTCACCGAAAGCTCAAGCTCATTGTCGGTGGTTGGATTCGAACTCGCGTCTAATGAATGACGCGGCGATCCTCCACACTACCACTGAGCTATCATCGCTCCTACATAAGTTTCAATTAATTTAATTTTGCATGTCAATGATACGACCTTAAATTTTTTATCCGAAAATCGCTCAACGAAGCTAAAGAACTTTTGTCGTCATAAATCTTCGAATTCCCAGAAATAATAGCAATCTTGATTCAGGAATACTTTTGACACGAATATAAAATTATTCGACGCAATCCTTCAACGTATCCAATCCCGTAATTCGTTCGAATGCGTGCAATGCAATCACACTGGCAACGGACCAACAAAAGTATCCCTCGTTCCTATCTCCCGGACATCAAATAAAAGTAGAGCAGCCAATCACGTTTCGATTGTTTTTATCTGTTTTCCTGCTCCTTTTCCTACATTATTACATGAAAATCGATGTTTCTATTTTATTTTATATAATACTAGGCAAACGAGCAAGCGTGTCACTTGATAGTAAGTAATCACCGCCGCCCATGGACATCCACAACCCCAGAGGAATCGCAGGTTCTTTGCCGGCCTTTATTTTGGATGGACTGGCTCTCAAGTGCATCTCAAGTGCCGGAACATTCCTATTGATATTAGGCAGCAGATTTTCAACTTTAGGGTGGTGGCTAACCAGGCGGGCATTAGAAATAGCCCTACTGCCATGCTATGGTTTCCTCACGATGTTTTCCTTCACCGAAAGATCAAGCTCGTTATATGTGGTTGGATTCGAACTCACGTCCCGTGACGCGGCGTTCCTACATACTACCACTGAGCTATCATCGCTTCTATTATTATATGATCTTCATATGTATTATTAAATCTACTTAAACAGAATTTTTAGCTTTTTTCAAATCAAAGAATAAAATTATTATTTAATAAAAGTCTAAATAAAGTTTTTATTCTTATTCTTACTAATATTATAAATACGAAAGACAGGTTTTTTGTTTGTTTGTTACTCTTTCACGCCTAAACCACTAAATCGATTTTGATTAATTTTCCTACTGTATGGGAACCTGGAGACTGTGATATGCTACTTTTTCTACCAAAAAAATATTGGAAGTGAGGTAAAGAGATGGATAAACTTTGCATGAAACTTTTTATTGCCTCTTCCGATTTATTTTACAAAATTATTAGTAACGCGAGCGAAGCTACAGGGAAAAACTAGTAAGAAAATAAAATTTAAAAGTTACCCAGAAAATTGGAAATCACTGAAAAGGCTGCAATCGTTTTTGCTGTGACATTTATGAATTCGAGATCACGACTCACAATTCGAAATATAAATAATTATTATTCCTTACATTTTCCGATTTATCTTCAAAATATTTTTAGAACAAGAATTCTAGATATATCGGGCTGTGGTCAGGTCATTGAATACTGAAAAAGGCACAAGTGTTCACCGAAAGGGCTGGTACATTAATAAGAAATATTTCAGTGTTAACTTTGAACACATTATTTTTAATCTAAGAAAGCCTAATCTAAGATGCAACCCCATTTTTTTTATTCTCAGGAATAAGTTTTATTATAACTAAATGACTTCGCATACATAGCTCTAGCCTTACCGGCAATCAATATCTCGATTGCGGGCCCACCTATCATGTTCAGGTATTCCACAAAAAAGGGGTTTTCCATGAAGTTCCATTAGATCTGCAATCTTCAGTACTTTAGTGAAATAGATTTGGCATTACCAATATCATATATACCAACTCAAATATATACTAGATGTGCCTGCGACTCCGTTCGCGTGGAATTAAAATATATATAATCTCACGCCGTAATTCAAATTACAATCACTTTTGATAGAGTTAACCGATTTTATGAAAATAGTACTAAGTGTTTCTCGAGGATATGCTTTATGATTTCCTTATTGACGTTTTATCATAAATTGTACTATAGCAATGATGCGTGCACAGACAAATAGATAAACAGACGAAAATTCCAGAATGCTGGAAATGGTATCTGTTGAATATCTTTTAACACTTTGGCTATTTTTTTTATATGTTCGATGTATAAAAACTGCTTTTCTACTGATTTAGTATATCTATAGATTTCTGCCCGTTTTTGTAACTTTTTTTAATACCGCTTTGCTCCTATTTGTGGTTATGTACGGTAAATAGTGTAAGAAATAGCTTAAAGCCTTCTTCAATTAGTACTCTATCGAATACAAAAATAATTTATGAAATTCGACAGATAGTTCCTATGGTAGTATTATTTAAAATTATAGCTCTTAAATCATGTCTTTATGGGTTTATTTTTAATTCACATTACAAAATTAATCTAATAAAGCCCATTCGGCTAAGATTTTGGACCGAGATTAACGATATTACCAAAGTTTCATCAAGCAATTATAATACACGCTGCGGCGAAACAAACTTCGACGCGTTGTATAAACTTTAATAGGATCCTTTACTATGACAGAAATACTACAACACAGTAATGCGCTTTACAAACTAATAAACACCGAAATCGTTATTGTTTAACACGTTGTTATAAGACAGTCTTTAGAATCGTTAACAAACATATTATTAAAAATAATGTGCACTTTTGCTACATATAAACCTAGCTTCTATGTATTCCTTTTTTTCTAAATTAAATCAAATCAAACCAAAACGTTAATCTCGCAATAATAGAATAACAAGATCACTTTTCAGAGTCGAAAAACTGCTACCATTTCGGAAACAACATGGCGTTCTGAAAGAGAAGAAACGGCGAAAGAAACTCTCCAAAAATCGCATTTTTTATATGAAATGACAATTGTTTCAAACTTGAAAAGAGTAAAAATGGTTAATTGCCGTGCATTTAACGGCATTAACGAATAAATATTCTTTGTTGAACTTCAGTAACTTGCATCAGTATGTACGGGGTATGATTTATTCAATTTTTGTCTATCTTTATATCGTTATATAACTAAAGAATAATTCAACTGATTTTGATGGAAATTGGAACATTATAAGAACATGTTATTGCGTAAATGACAGGCTATAATATATATGATAACGGTAAACCATATGCTTATTATATTAGTATATATTTAGTGTTAGTGCCATAATCTCACCAGATCTTAAGTAACGATACGGCCCAAGTTGGTAGACACGTTAAACCTATGTAGGGACTGGCCCTGAAGTGCAACTGCCGGAACACATGTATTGGTATTTGGCGGCAGATTTGCAACTTGAGGGTGGTAACTAGCCAGGCGGGCCTTAGAAAAAGCCCTACCACCATGCTATGGTTTCCTCACGATGTTATTCCTAGCCACTTTATAGTTGTGAAAATAAACATTTTACTGTACATCAGTCAATTAATCTAATCTATATATTGATACGTAAAGCAAAAAACTGTACCTCTTTTGCATGAAAATTGCGCGGATGGATGAGTATGAAATTTCGCACACTTATAGTGTATATAGAAAAGGAGTGCAGAATGATAATATTTATTTAATTACGATTTTTCTCCGTACAAAATATTACGCGTTCAGATGTTTCTAAATTTCGTTACAGCACTTTAAGGGTATTTTACTTAAAATTATTCAAAATATAAAAGTAATACTTTAAAAAGGCATCGACTGAAGTAAGGAGAAATTAAATCTAGTTTAAAGTAAAAATTAAGAGGCCATATGTTGTTTATCTTAACCCATAATACTGCAAAAGATGGATGATACTTTGAAAATATAGTCAAGGGTTCATTAAAATAAAATGTACATTATTATAGAAATGCGAATGAAGTTTTATACAAAAACTAGCTTTTACCCCCGGCTTCGCTCTCATTGAAGCCAATAATTTTTTTTTGTTTCGTATTTTTTTTTTCAATAAAAGTATTCTATGTTACTTGTAGTACCTCCAAGAAAATGTGTACAAAGTTTAATGTTGATCGGTTAAGTAGTTTTCTCGTGAAAGCGTAACAAACAAACTTACATTCACATTTATAATAATAGTATGGATGAAGTAAACAAGGACAAGTAACCATCTGAGATTAAAAATATAATACTATACAAAGTACAATCCAAGATTACCAGTCTATTGGCTACATTAAAATTCTTGTCGGTTCCTTCAAGCGAGCCGTGACTGCGGGTACCTTCCTTCCCCAAGCTGATCAAGCCTTCACTTCTTCATGTGACTGTAATAATAAACATAATAATCTAGTTGCTTATTAACTCTAGCCCCATTGTTTATATATTAATTCCACCAAATTTCACTTTTGGTGTCGTTTTATATTCGCAATTGTTCTACTCTATTTCGTGAGAAAGATTAATTTTAAGACATTTTAGCTTGGCACATAACAAATCAAGACAAGAAAAATTACATTATGAAGAGTTAAAATAAAACAAGAATCAACTTTGTTTTCGAAATATAGTGAAACCTTTTGTACTATAAACAATTGTATACTTTTACTTTTGTTTACTTTTGTATTTTATCAATCGTGGATAAAACAAATATTTTTTTTAAAGATAACATTAAAAATACCTTGTTCTGAAGTAGGACGTCATGGCATTTTACCACTTATAATAAAAAAAACTATGTGCTTAACACCACACAACAGAAATTTTCAACTTGAGCCAGGCGTGCATTAGAAAACGTCCTACCGCTTTGCTATGGTTCCCTCACGATGATTTCCTTAAAACCAAAAGTTTAAGCTCATTCTAGGTGGATTCGAACTCACGTCCCTTGTCGCGGAGTCAGTAAACACTACCACTGAGCTATCATCGCTTCACACATTCCCATATCGGCCTGCCGGTGCGGCGGTACGGACGAAGAAAACTATGCCTCACTCGCTGGTGCGGAAAGATTATCTCAGCTGTTTGTAAGAGTTCGCCAGAGATAAATACATATTTCAGCTTGTAGTCACAATTGTAGGCGTTCCGCCTCAAAACAACACGGCAGGCACTTTTTGGCCTACCAAGCACTGACGATGAAATATATCCGCTCAGTGGTAATGACCCGATGCAGCACAGAACCCACGCCCCACCATTGTACTATTTAGCTGATCTGGCGTAGCGTTCGTTCGATATAATCAACGACGGCAAGTAATAAAAGTAAGATAAAATAAATGAAATAAAAAAGTTAAGATGAAACTCTTCGCACAAGAAAGTGAGGCACAGAATAACTACGAATTCCGTGTATAGACACAGGTAACGCACACACATGTAATCAAATTACAGTCTTACATTATGGCGACGTGTTTATCAAAAACTACCTCACTTTATAGTTCAAAGCGTGTTACCTTAACTTTTTAATTTCATTTGAAAACCTATACATTAGTTTCCAACATGAGTCCTGTGGTAAAACGTTTACTGTAAATAGATCACATGGTATAAAAAAATAATTTCAGAAAATCAAGTACATTCTAAGGACAGTTATCTTGTCCTTGAGATAAGAGCTAAACGAAGAAACTGGGCCAGGTGCTACGAGAGACTACGGAGAAAAAAGTACAAAAAAATGCAGGAATGCATCCAAAATCTTTGCATATCATATTTTAAAGACAAACTTTAATAAATAAAAACTAATTTTCATTGCTTTTACGATAATTCTGTTTTATTTTTGATATGCCCTTATTTTTTCTGTGCCATCAAATACTTTCTAGTGCGGTTCAGGTCGATATCGGACTGCCGCTTCCACTGGTTTATTTCTCATTTTCTATTTAATAGATCCCGGGGTGAATCGAATATAAGGAAGTAGGCAACCTAAGGGTTCAAGGTTATTCTAACAGTACAAAACAAAATTGTATACATCATATTTTCGCAAAGTTATAGCCTTGTAATCTACCCTAGCGCTGGTAGGTCGAGAAAGACCTGCCACGCACCAGCGAAAATATCGTTGGGTGCGCATTTCGACACGCCGCCGCACCAGATAAAGGTTTATGATTTAACTTGCAGCAGCCAAGGTGTTAACTATATTAAAAAAAATGCGAAAACAAAACAGATATATTTAAGTCATGCTTGTAATCCTATTTATTTATACACGATATATTTGCGTCCTTTATTTATACACGAACTACTAATTATATATAATATGTGCACATTCATAAACAACATTGAAGTGTGTTTATTACAAAAGCACTTGACAAATGACCCTCATTTGTCCTATGATCATAAGAAGAAAGAGCTATTTACCATAATGTAAGACACTTCAATCCTTACTTTTAGCACCCCAGCGAAGGTTCTATTATATATTCCATTTCAGACGAGAAACGCTGGCTTATTCTGGATTTCATTTTTACTAACAAATAGAAATGAGGAAACTTACCGGTCCGGAACGTTTTCTGCGAAATTGCATTACTGCAGCTGAAGGCTACAAATGCCACAATATTTTATATTGTGCAACTATTGTAAAATACGCCAACCTGTAATAAGATTTTCGTTTTTATACCTTACTAGCTGTGCCCGCGACTACGTTCACATGGTACTTAAAATTATTTTAAAAAAATTGCCCGTTTTTGTAACTTTTTTCAACGCATCTTTGCTCCTATTTGTGGTAGCGTAATATTAAATCGTCTAAAGCCATCCTCGATAATTGCTCTATCAAATACAAATATATTTTTTGAAATCTGACTAATAACTCCTAAGATTAGTGCATACAAACAAACAAACTTTTCCACTTTATAAAATGGCCCAACATTGTGGACACGCTAAACTTAAGAGGAGGGACTGGCTCTCAATTGCAGCTATCGAACATATCTATACGTTTTTGACGATAGTTTTGGTAATAATATGGGGCGGGCATTAGAAAATTCCTACCGGCACTTTATGTTTTCATAACGATGTTTTCCTTCACCATGACCTCAGGGATTCGAGTTCACGTCAGCAGTGCTTTATCGGTTAATCGCTAATGGTTACTCACATGTTTTACTTTAATATTTATAATAACACGGTTACATTAAGGTAATTTATATGATGCACAGTACAATTAAAGCCAACAACGATTACTTTGAGGTTATAAATCATTTATAACTAAATACTCACTATTTAGAAGTACTTAAAATCATGTACGAGGTGGTTAAGAATAAGATGCGTATACATTTGTACCGTCTAAATTTATATTGAACGAATAAAGGCTCATTCAATTATTACATAAGCAGAATTTTATTAACTTTGGAATCTCCCCTCGCCCTTGTCAGCAAAAGTAAGCAAAGCTACGTTTACATAAATATTGGCACATATTTTATTTTAACATAAGACAAACGTAAGAGCGAATAAGCAATAGTAATTATTTTAAGGAATACGTGAACATTTCCCTTTCTGGCATAGACAAAAGTGATTGTTATATCATAATCTATCAAATTTTGCAGAGAAATTAGAAAGTGTTAGCTTTATCGTTGATCGCCTCTTTATTTTAACATTATCGTTGATCGTCTCTTTAATTTAAATGTCATATTACAGAGGTTTCAATATTCACATGTTACTTCAAAATAACTTTAAGGACTTAAACTGATATTTACATTTGGTTAAAAATAACTTTATAAATTCAATTTGTAATGAACCTCTACATATAAATTCTTTTAATAATCTATTTCAAGTGTTAGCTTTATCATTGATTGTTTCTTTATATTAAATATAATATTATAGGGGTTTAAATATTTATACATTGATTAATACAATTATTAATCAAGACTTATTGAAATAAGAAGATATTACAAAAGAATAAGTAATTGAATATTGCTGACGTAATCACACTTACCCACATGTATTTTATAGTTCAGGTTTAGCATTATGGCCATAATTTCACTTGATGTTAAGTGACGATATGGCCCAAGACGGTGGACACGCTAAGCCTAATGGAGGAACTGGTTTTTAAGTTCAACTGCAAGAACACACCTATAGATAATTGGAGGCAAATTTTCAACTTGCGAATGGTAACTTGCTAGGTGGGCATTAGAAAAAACCTTACCACCATGCTAAATGTATAATCAAAAATAAGTTAAACAAAGACTCTTCGTCTCTGTCGTACTTGTCTCTAACTTGTTTCTTCAATTGTGAGTTTGTTTGCTCGTTACGCTATGAATCCATTACAACTCATTATTATTTCATTTTGCATAGACATTTTTAGGGGTACGGAAAGGGACATAGGACACGTGTATTTAGAAACAAAAAGTCGTATTCCTGACGGATAGAAAAACATCTTTCACATGGTAAAATCTACATCAATGCGAGAGAAGCCACAGGCCAAAGGTAGTGTTAAAAATGTTCGCGTTCCGTGTATTATTAGTATTAAAAACTCAATAAAAATGTATACAAATTTTATTTATAAAACTGACATACATGATCCTCCTTATATTACTAATGCCGAATTAAATAAATTCAATGGTCTAAACAATCTTCAGTTTGCTTCACACGTAAATACAATACTTCGCTTTCTCTTCTGAACACTTTCCTCGTGGTTTCTTCATCGCCGGATCCGAATTCATATCCTCTTGACATGTAGTAAAATATTAATATTGCTAGAAACATGAGGCCACTGTATATGAATGACTGGATTTCCTGTACAGATAAAAAATATAATTTCTTTGTTACTTTTATAGATTATAGAATTTGGGTTATTGCCAAGATGGCGGGCACGCTAGGCTTAGATTCCATCATTTTTTTTTATTCTCATGGTGTTTAAAATCCCAGTCTTTACGGACTTCCTCATAGTAATTCGCACATTCTCATTACCCTGACTGATGCCAAAGCGAGAGGGGCACGTTATGACTTATCAGATGCTAATCACCCAACACTATCCACTAAAACGCACCACAGCGATACTTCACACTTCCAGAGACCAGGGACACCTTTCGCTATTCTTTTAGTCTCTGGTGGGGAAAAAGCTCAATTTAAAATTTTCTTGCCACATACCTATAGGTGTATTCCGGCAGTTGTATTTGAGAACCAGTCTCTCCACTAGACTTAGCGTGTTCATGTTTACCATTTTGGGTCACATCGTCAGTTAATATCAAGCGATATTGTGATCATAACACTACAGCCTATCAAATTATAAAAAATCTTTACGGCGACCTTAAATTCCCTTCTTTTTTGCCAGATTTTGAAGCGATGATGGCTCAGTGATAGTGTGTACGACTTCGCGTCAAGGGACGTGAGTTCAAATCCAACCACCTACCATGAGCTTTAGCTTTCGGTGAAGGAAAACATCGTAAGGAAACCTTAGCATGGTGGTAGGGCATTTTCTAATGCCCACCTGGCTAGCTACCACCCTTATGTTGAAAACCTGCCGCCAAATACCGATAGGTGTGTTCCGGCAGTTGCACTTGAGAGCCAGTTCCTCCACAGGTTTAGCATATCTACCGACTTCGGCCGTATCGTCACTTAATATCAGGTGAGATAATGGGCATAACGCTAAGCCTTAACTATAAAAAAAAAATCTTTATATTTATATAGCGCATATTTATTATAGTACGTGTTATAGCATGTATTACTGTTATTATCAATGTGAGGTAGTCCGACCATAAGGGTGTACGTTCCACAAGGTCCTGTTAGAACATTAGCGCTGTAGTGTTTCTGAATGAGCCTGCAACCTAATGCTGAGACAGAGACCTTTTCGAACTCCTGCAACACTTGTTTCAACTTTATTGTTTCATAAGATAATGTTATTATGATATGTTGTATATATGTACGTACAAAATTTTTCATTATTATAATAGGAACCACTCTCGCAATACTTCCAGCCTCGCGATAACTTTATCCTTCCGCCCCGTAAAATGTTAATATTATATATTAATTCAATTGACATTGTTTAAATATGAAGTGTAAATTGAAGCGATGATCTCAGTCGTAGTGTGTACGAATGCCGCGTCAAAGGACGTAAGTTCGAATCCCTGCACTGAGTTTGAGCTTTCGATGGAGCAATCATGGTGATGAAATCACAGCACGGTAGTAGGGCTTTTTCTAATGTCCGCCGGGCTAGCTACCACCCTCAGGTTGAAAACCTGCTGCCAAATACCAAGAGGTGTGTTCCAGCAGATACACTTGAGAGCCAGTCCTTCTACAGGTCTAGCGTGTCCACAATCTTGGACCGTATCGTCATTTAACATCACGTTAGATTGTGGTCATAACAGTAAACCTATAAATTATAAAAAAGTTACCTGCGGATAGTTCACGAATAACCTGGTGATTACAATGATGATAACATTTCCAATGGCTTCAGTGAGCAGCCATACCGAAGTCATTACCGCTTTCATACTCTCCGGGGATTCTTTGAACGCAAACTCATTACCGGTTACAGCGAAGAGGACCTTTAAGTAGAATAAATAATTACTATCTGTTATACACTTACTTCCCAGAGTATGAATTAATTTTTATTAAATATTCACATGTTTTTACAAAGGATATAGGGGCTTCGACTTCGAGACTGGATATTTATAATTATTAATTACGGCTTGTTTTTTTTTCTTCCAAATTAAATAAATGGTTCGAGGCGTGCACGTTTGGATTTTCCAAAATTTTGTTATATTTTTACACACAAATATAGTGATCGTCCATTCCAAACATGCACATGCTACAATTGCTTGTAAGTATCACAATAAATGCTACATAATAAAAGAGTTTTTATTGAAAATCTTAATTTATATTCGCATAAATTATCGTATATGCCAGCCCTATCTAATCAATCGAGCTTAATTAAACTCAATAAATTTGAAAATAAAATGATATTCTAAAAGCACCATATAGGGGCCGCAAAGCAGTGTACCCAAAATGCTAGCAACACTGTATGTTCTAGGATAATATTTTTTGCTGAGTAAAGTACTAGCTAGTGTTTTGGTCTTGCGTGCTCTCAAATATAAGTTTCAAAATTTCTTTGTACAATTAATACATTTAAGATAAGCCGGTACGGACATACATATTCTGTGGTAACAAAACTAATTGTAGAGATATATCTACTACTAGCTTTTACCCGCGGCTCCGCTCGCGTTAATATTGATTATGTCATACAAAGTTTCTTTCCCTCTTTATCCTACTTCCAAAGACTGAATCCTAATTCCTATCACAGTTTCCAGGCTCCCATCTATCTCTATACAAAATTCATCATAATCGATTCAGCGGATTAGGGGTGAAAGCGTTACAAACTAACAAACAAACAAACTCACTTTCGCATTTATAATATTCGTAAGGAAGTAAGGAATTAAGCTGTTCACGGATAAGTGTAATGATTACATTTTTCCCTTACGTGAGAAAGACGGTATTTTGACGTAACAGCAACCCGCGCTTATTTTGTTATATAAATAGAATTCAGTTTTTGTTCTGTGAAAATTTATCACTAGCAAAATAAACACTGAAAGGGTATTTTCAAATACCAACTAGACTTTCTACCGCCCTCAAGTTGAAAATCTGCCGCTAAATACATATAGGTGTGTTTCGGCAGTTGCACTTGAGAACTAGTGCCTCTGCTAGGTATAAATCTACATGAACATGAGCGAAGCCGCGAGTCAAAGCTTGTAAAAAAGTACCTCATGAAATAAATACTTAGTTTTCACACACCGCAGTATAGGTATAAGCAGTACCTAATAACAATATTTGTAAAATTTTACATTAGATCTTTTCTACTGAATGTATTAATATTAGTATTCGAGATAAAGGTTAACTTTTCAACACCACAACAATGGTCAGTGCATAACAAGCCACAATGAACAGTATTAGCGAAAAATGTAGAGCCCCGTAAAAATACAATGTAATTTGGAAACTGCATGTAACAACTACAAAAAAAAAAAATGGAAAAAAAATTATTATTTACCTCACCAGCAGACATTATGATGTATTGAGGGAAGACGAGAGCCATGGTTATCGAATTTGCTTGCGTAATGACTATCTTGTTCGCCACCTTTAACAATAGAAAGTTACTATGAAGCACATCGAGAATTTTCAGGGAAAATATTGTAAACGTCAAAAACCTTAAAAATGTTTTTTTTTTATTGTAATCTCCTAAAAATTATCTATGTAAATAAGAAGCAGTATGTGAATTGCCACTATTTTAATAGATCATTGGTTAAATATGAACAACAAGTCATTTTATATAAAATTCTCGTGTCACAATGTTAGTTGCCATGCTCCTCTGAAACGGCTTGACCGATCTTTATGATATTTTATATGTATACTCGATAGGTCTGAGAATCGTTCGTAATATATTTTTCATACCGCTAAGTGATATTGATGATGATTGTGGTGGTCAACCACAAACACTTTCTTTTTGAACAAAAATTTTTTTTTTTGTGATGTGGCCTTAATACGTACATCCCTAAATTTTCACACTTATTTCTTTATCATCATCTTATTTTTTAATACTGCCAAAGTATCAATATAAATAATTTATAACCTTTGTCGGGTCAGATAGTTTTTTTTTAATAAATTTACTAGCTGACCCGACAGACATTGTTATGACTTAACTATGAATATTGAATTAGAATTGGTACAATTAATAGAAAAAAATATTATTCAAAAATATAGTGTTTATTATTGTAATGTTCTATGACAACTGACAGTTATGTAAAATTGTTAATATCGTTAAGTTTTTTAATTTTCTAAAATTTTTAATGTTCCACTCAACTTCCTTAATTTTTTCTTTCATAAGATCCATCTCCTGACAATATTAATTACAACAAAAAAAGAATTAGCGAAATTGTTACATTCGGTCACGCGTGATGCGATGACCAAGGAAAATAGATATTCATTTTTACATAAATAGATCATAAATACTTTTAAATTAGAAATAGTAAAGTTCTCCTGTTAAAAGTGAAATTGTCGCCTATGATGTTTATCCTGAAAGGCTCGATACAGTAATACTGTAATATATTCTGTAAAAACTGTTTAACTTAGTAGGATCTGGGCAAGTAGTTCTGCCTGCAGTAAACATATAAATCTCATCAAATATTCTGTAAGCAAGTATTTCTAATGGCCGCATGACAAAGTGACTGGCAATGAATTTTAGCGCATTGTCAATCACTGCTGATTTGATATGGACTGTACTTAACATGACGAGCAGTGCACTTAGATGCGCAACTTAAAAAATTCTAACTTTGGACTTAAATCAAAAGCGATGATAGCCCAATTGATAGTGTGTGCGGACGCCGCGTCAAGGGACGTGAGTTCGAATCCACCTACAATGATCTTGTCGGTGAAGGAAAACGTCGTGATGAAACTACAACATGGTGGTAGGACTTTTTCTGATGCCCACCTGACTAACTACCACCCTCAAGTTGAAAATCTGCCACCAAAATACCTAGAAGTGTGTTCCGACAGTTGCACTTGAGAGCCAGTCCCTCCACAGATTTAGCATGTCTACCAACGTGGGCCGTATCGTCACTTAAGATCAGATAAGATTATGACCATAACTATAAAAAATATATTAAAAGATGGCATTGGATACCACTTTACGCGAAAATAAACTTCTAACGTTAATTAAGTACTCAATATTTTCAATCGAATTAATAATAAATATCGTTTGAATCGCTTATTGTTTTGCTTATCTAAAGTAGGAACCGTTCAATGATAAATGGGCATACTCACGGTTCCATTATTGTCGACTACAATAGCGTAAACTCCGCCGCTCTCCAACTCTATCCCACTACGGACCGTTTTGTTGCCGACCAGCAAAGTATACGTCGACGTAAACACTTCCAATTGTTTCGATACACCAGGCATTATTTCTGCTTCTATTTCACTACGCAGCTCGTTGTATAATATAAGCGGATTTGGGTTTGATGTTAGAAACCTAAAAATATATATAGTAATTATACAATTGAAAACTCATAAACGATATTTTTATTGACCTCCATATATTTTATTAAAAAGTATATATAACCAGATCGGGTTTCTTGATTACTTCATCGAGATGAACCTACAAGAAACTCGATCTATGTATATTTTATAAAAAAAATGTAATGTTTTAGAGTATGTATTTTACAATAGTTATTAACGGATGAACAGAAAGTGGTGATAATGTCAGAAATTACCACCGTTCAGTATTATTTACATTTGTTGTTTACTAATATTAATATTTACTGTATCATTTTCCTTTAATGTATTTATTAATTTCTACTGATGACAATGCCACCACTTCCAGAGGCCACAATCTAAATACCAACGCTGCACTGATTAAGTGTAGCAATTATGCTGAGACTAAAACCTATTTATTTACACGCAATATTTTGTCTTATTGTTTTGTTATGTTTGTTGCTTTAATTTCTATATCTTTAAATTTGTATTGACAACGTGGCTCAAGATATTGACAACACTAATCCTATTGAAGAGACTGGCTCTCAAGTGCAATCGCCGGAACACACCTATAAGTATTTAGCGGCATATTTTCAACTGGAAGGACATATCACCAACCGATGAATTTCATTGGATGTTACATCGTGTGCGGGGAATGTCCGTATACCATATATACGTTACTTAATCCCTTATTCTGAGACTCTCCATACTTATAACATCTGAATTAACGACCAGTGAAAATGAGCCCTAATTGTTCCTAATTTGGCGAAATAAACCATAGCCCTTATTCGGAGACTCTCCACATACGTATAACAACTGAATTATTGACCAGTGAAAATGAGCCTTAATTGTTCCTAATTTGTGTGTTACTTTGGGTCCGTTAATTGTGGTTATTTAGTCCTTCATATTTAATATTGGCGAAATGCCTACATAGGGAAATGTCCAAAAAAAGGCATAAAATTCACACCCGTATTACATGTCTCGCGTTCTGCTGTCAGAGTTTCCCTCTATGCCATGCCATAGGCACGGCAACGGCACGATGTATTCGTGTATTGTTAAGAAGCTCGTCTCGGTTAAAACTTTATTAATATTAGGAAGCGGAATGGTTGTTTGATTGTTTGTTTGTTAGTTTATTTGTTTAATCGCGCTAATCTTAGGAACTACTAGATGGATTTCGAAAATTATTTTTGTATTTGACAGAGTAATCATTGAGGAAGGCTTTGAGTTTTAATATCACGTTACCGCCCATAAGAGCAAGACTGTATTGAAAAAAAGTTACAAAAACGGGCAAAATTATGAAATATTTTTTTGGTTACTCGCTAACGAAGTCGCAGGCACAGATAGTACTTATTAACCGGATTGGCATATGCTGGTTGTGATCTAATTAAATAAAATTGGCTTACTTTTTTAATTTAAAAGTGAAGTTACTGCCTTTGATCTTGTGCGAGTCATATTAACAAACACAACTACTTTGTAGTTCAAGGAAAACTATCACAAACTAATTTCGTTAGTAGAATCTTTTCCTGACAACTTTGTATTCAGTTCAGGTACAAATCTCCGGAATGTTTCCGGTTGATTCGCATTGTGAATCGAATAACATGTCGGAACAATTTCCTAACAAAACTGGGGGCTGAATGCAGATCGAATTTAGTATAACTTCAATACGTGTACGTCAGCCAAACAAAGAATTATAGGAATTGTGTGCTCAGTTAAGTGGAAAATCAAATATCAGTACAAATTCTATAGAAGCTATAATAGCTCAGTGGTAGTATGTACGACTTCGCGTCAAGGGACGTGAGTTTGTATCCACCTAAAATGAGCTTTCGGTGAAGGAAAACATCGTGTGGCAACCATAGCATGCTGGTAGTGCCTTTTCTAATGCCCGCCTGGCTAGCTACCACCCTCAAGTTAAAAATCTGCCGTCAAATACTAATAGGTGTGTTCCGGCAGTTGCACTTGAGATCCAATTCTTTCACAGGTTTAGCGTGTCTACCAACTTGGGCCATATCGTCACTTAAGATTACGTCAGATTATGGCCACAACGCTAAACCTTAACTATAATATACCTTACTATAATATAATAAAACTACCTTAACTATGAGACTGTTTTTGAACGTGAGGGAAATACATTTACACATACCCTTCCAATCCGGGGTGACCGAAAGGTTTCTTGATACTCACCCGGTGCAAATGGTCGGTAATATCCACTAAAACCTCACGGTCAGCTGTCGTCTATATGGGAGGGCGTATTTTATGACGTTATTATGAGTTATGGGTAAAGGGAGAGAGCAACAACAGCATTGATAACAACATGAAAGTAGCAAAGTATTTTTGTATATGTTGTACAGGTATCTTGTTTCTAACACATTGGACATTCACGTTTTATTTGGAACGTGACGAGCGGCTATGCTACTTAGGTTGCCAATACAAAAAAAAAACATAACAACGATATTTGCTAATCTGTAATCATAGTACATAAAAGTATTGTAAATCGTACCAAGTTTTAAAGTATTAAAAAAATATACCTTAGAAAAAAAGAATCAGATTTTTTTTTTTCTTGGGTAGTTATCAATTTGCCCATTGCCTGTTGCCTACTTAACGTTGAATTTTGGGACACGCTGTATGTGTACATATTATCTATATTAATATTAGAAAAAAGTTTATTTGTTCGTCTAAACACGGTAATCTTAGTAAAACTACCTGTCGGATTTCAAAAATTATATTTGTATTGAGTAGAGTAACCATTGAGAAAGGCTTCAGGCTATTTAACATTACGCTACCTACAATAGGAGCAAGGCTATATTGATAAAAGTTACAAAAATGAGCAAAAAAAATTTGATAAAATGTTTGCTCTTAAAACTTACCTAACGACGGGAAATCCAGATTTGCTTTTATCCACTTTATCAACGAAGCGTATCACCTTATCAGTCAAGAAGAAAGAGACAGCATGATTATCTTCTAACAAAAACATCTCCTCTCTCTCTTCAACGCAAGCTCCTGCTAACTTCAAAGTTATGTTTGGATGTGATGAAGGGATGTTTCTCATAGCATGTGTGAGAGAGGGAATCGTATACGCAATATTAAGTTCGCTGTTTTCAATAGACACCGAACACGGGTTGCCGTTGAATATTCTCATCTGGGAATAACCTGGTTTCGGGAGAACAGGATACGTCGTCTGTAACAAAACAGGTAACATTCGATTTTTATTATTTATTAAAATAAACCCTTTTTTTATAATTTATAGGTTTAGCCTTATGGTCATAATCTCACCTGATCTTAAGTAACCACACAGCCCAAATTGGTGGACACGCTAAGCCGTAGAGGGAGTAGCTTTCAAGTGCAACTGCCGGAACATATCTATTGGTATTTGTCGGCAGATTTTCAACTTTATGAGTGGTTGGGCTAGCTAGCTAGTCGGGCTTTATTAGAATAGACATATTATAAGAAAAGCCCTACCACCATGCTATGGTTTCATCACGATGTTTTACTTCACCGAAAGTTCAAGCTCATTGTATGTAGGTGGATTCCAACTCACGCCCCTTGGCGCGGCATCCGTACACACTACTACTACCACTACACTACCACTAATTTTTTTTCGTCCATCTATCGCATGTCGCATTACAGCCGGCCACGTAGTAGGGGTAAAGTGAAAGGCGCTCGACAGAGCAGCCTAGGCCAATATGGTGGCGCCCATAGCTCGCATCATCTGACCGTGTAGCATTTATATTCTCACATTCTCTGAAAATTTTTACTTAAATGTGTACAGTACGAAAACAGTTTTACTTGCGTCATGTTTTCTGTTAAAACACACATTTCTTTTCCTCTACATCAAAACAAAATACATGACGATTTTTATATTTCGTTTATTGTAATAGTTTCTTGTAATTCAGAACCTATATATTATATACATAAAACAATTTCGGGTAATTTACACCGTTTATAACTCAAGAACGGCTGAACCGATTTTAATAATCTCTGATTATTTGAATTCGTCTCAGCTTAGATTGGCAGGATAATTATAAAAATTACTGAATAAAAAATATATAAAGCAAATTAATCTATCTGTATACATAAAATATAAATTTCAATGATCTCATATTTGTTGGATTCGTTTTTATCCAGAAAAGTAGAATATTTTTTCAGTATTTTATTTTATAATGTAAATAGATTGAGTTTAGCTAAAAGTTAACACGATATCATTGACCGTTAGGCGGCACGAAGTATGCCGCGTCAGCTAGTTTGTTATAAGGGAACCAATACATAGCCCAACAGACAATCATGATAAAAACGCTATATATAATACTGTTGATCGTAATTTTATACAACCATTGCAATAAATTTATGTTTTTTTTTAATGAAATAGGGAGCAAACGAGCAAGTATCTCGGCTGATGGTAAATGATCATCGCCGCCCATGGATACCCACAACACCAGAGAAATCTCAGGTGCATTACCGGCCTCTATAGGAGAGACTGACTCTAAAGTCTCATATAAATATAAATAGTGAAGTAAATATCAAAACAATGAAACAAAAAGTGACGTGCAAACTTGAACAAAGATTAATCTATTATGACTTCTATGCTATGTTTTTATTTAAAACAATATTGAGCGGTTTAGTAGAAAGCCATTCACTCTTCACTTTCATTTTACAAGTGTCAAAATAGTGCGCACTTTATGACTTCTTAGAACAATTTACACATTTCGCTTTTCAAACAATCTCATACGTACCAACAAACGCTGTCTATTTTTATATTAGTACAGAGAACCCATTAAAACAGAACAAATAGTTCGACGTAGGCAGGTCTCGCATCATATTTATTTTAGTTATTATAGTAACAAAAATATATGCATATTTATTATTCGATAAGATAATATCATTTAGTCATGTAATGTTTATTCATTTGTTTGCTTCCACGTATGATATGTGTTTACTTAAACACTGGCTTTAATATGCTAGATGACGGTGCCTAGAAACCAAAAGGACTACGATCAAAAGAAATCAGCAGTCCATCACCGGTGACAACTGTCAAAGGAACATTTTTTTTATTCCTGGTAAAGAGCCAGACAAGACACGAGAAAGGCTTGTGTACAGAATCAAGTGACATGCACCGTCAAATACGACGAATTCTTATTCCCTCCACCAGGAACAGGTGTCATACTTCTTATACTCCTACTGTCAAACCAACCCACATGTCCTTCATCATATTACATACGCTGGATGATCACGAAACGAGAACTACTATGACAGATCTATCACCATACGCTTAGTGGTCATGACCCAATCGGGTACAAATCCTTACCACATGAGTGATTGCTATATACAAAGCTAAATACTGGTAAGTGAAAATTCCTTTTATGACTTTGGCCATTAATACATCTCCCTCTCACGTTTACTGGGGCAGCCTAGAGAAGAAGTGTGAAAGATATCCCTGCAGTTTGAATTGTCACCGTGGTAAGTTTTAATGGGTATTGTCAGATAATCAGTACCAGGTAAGTCACCACATGGACCTCTCGCCTTGGCCTAAGGCCGGGATTACCCGCATTAGTATTTGCACGTTGCGATAAGGAAGTCTGTAAAGAACAGGCTTTTAAATACCACGTTAATAAAAAAATATAGAAGAGCGTATTAGTTAATTAGTTTCAACCAACTACACAATAAAGCCGCCAAACGTTGGATCTAGATTCCAGCCTTACGTGCCAGGAGACTGGAATCGGCTTTCGCATACCTTCCAGTAAGTGCTACATTGATTTTGCAACATCGTTATATCAGTCTTCGAAGTACAGATTTCCGTATAATTGATTATAAAGTTACATATCATTTAAACTGTATAATATCTTTTTTGTACAGAAGCGGCACATTTTTTTTTAATTTTTGCATCTGCCTATGTAGACAATTTTGCTAATATCAAATGAGACCGACTTCACAAACACAATTAACAGACACGAAGTAACAATCAGACTCGAAACAATTGTTTTTGGATCACACAAATAATTTGCTTGTACGGAACTCTGTAATCATACTACTTCGGCCATTACGCCACCACTACAACACTATCAGTTTATCCCAAAATGCGATAAACCAAATAAAAAAGTCATAGGAACTGGTTTAGTACTTATAAACAAAAGATTAACAGAACAACAAAGCAGTAAAACTTACCTTTAAATAAATCTCGAGAACCCCCGAAGCGATTAAAGCGACTCCAGCCAAAAATCCACCCAACGTCAGCTTATGTAATGGATTCTTTAATATATTACGTTGCTCCAAAAAAGGATAAATGTACTGTAAATATAACTATTAAATATATTACATGTTATAAAAATATACACAGTTAATAAAATCATGTTTAGATTAACAGAACATGTTTCGATATCCGTAGCTGCGAGCCCCGGCATATATCAACGACTAACTGTGCTTGCAACTACGAACGCGTGAAAGTATTTTGTTATTTTATGGTATAGGGAGCAAACGAGCACGCTTGTCACCTGATGATAGGTGTTCACCGATGCCCATGGACACTCACAACATCAGAGGAATTGTAAGTGCGTTGCCGGCCTTTATTGCAGGGACTGGCTCTCAAGTGCAACTGCCGGAACACTCCTAATGGTATTTGGCGGCAGATTTTCAACTTGAAGGTGGTAGCTAGTCAGGAGGGCATTAGAAAAAGCCCTACCGCCATGCTATGGCTTCCTCACGATATTTTCCTTCACCAAAAACTCAAACTCTATTAAGTACAAAAAAAATTTTTGAAATCCGACAGATAGCTCTCGAGATTAGCGCGTTAAAACAAACAAACAAACTTTTCCAATTTATAATATCAGTATAGATTATTTCAGAATTAGCGTATAATGCTATATACAAAGAAAAAATTTGTCTTCGTTCCGAAAGGTAAATTCGTACGGTTACATAATTTATACAGAAAAGAGTTTTTTCATTCCTAATTAAAAAGTATTTATGATATCTTTATTAAAAAAATATGAATTATTGTTCATAATTCACCACTGATCTATTAAAATAGTAGCGATTAATACACTGCTTCTAATTAACAAAAATAATTTATAGGAGGTTACAATAAAAAAATATTGTCAAGATTTTTGGCGCTTACGATGTTTTTCCTGAAAAGGCTCGATATAATAGATTACATAAATACATAGATCCTATAGACAAAGCTGGATTTAGATGAAACTCTTCATCTAAATTTTTTTTATGCTTTATGACCTATCTCTGTCATACTAGTTGCTAATTGCCTCATGCTGTAATACGTCATATCCCCTATTTTTGTCCACCAATCAGATTGCTCTAATTTTTGACTAAATTAGTTTTGAACACATGCGACGACTCTGATGAAGCGATGATAGTGATGCTCAGCGGTAGTACGTACGCACTCCGCGTCAAGGGACGTGCATTCGAGTCTACCTACAATTAGCTCAAGCTTTTGTTTAAGGAAAAACATCATGATGAAACCATAGTATGGTGGTTGTGCTTGTTCTAGCGCCCGCTGGGCTAGCTGCCACCCCTAAGTTGAAAATCTGCCGCCAAATACCGATAGGTGTGTTCTGGCAGTTGCACTTGAGAGCCAGCCCCTCCACAGGCTTAGCGTGTCCACCAACTTGGGCCGTATGGTCACTTAACATCAGGTGAGATTTTGGCCATAGCGCTAAACTTTAACTATTTAAACATAGCTACTCTATAAGGTTAAGTTTTCGATGCATAAATATTACATAACATATACAAAACATATGTTTCGTTTGTATTTAGATTTTTAATGCAAATTTGAGTGATTTATACACATACTGTATTCGAGACGAAGATCCATAGATTAATTTAGGCAAACTGAAAAAAAGGTACGAGTGAGCGAGAACTTCAGTCATCAATCTTTTAACGAATATTGATGATGGAAAAAAGTGACTGCTCGTAATTCCTTCTCACTCTCCTACATGTAAATTACCTTTTGAGCAACAGGAATCATTATCATAATGCAAACCGGCCCAACGACTTGTATTTGATCAGGTTTCACTGTAACGAAACCAAACCTTCCGTCCATTTTGGTCGCTTGTAAAGTCCATCTCGAACCCTGGAATTCATTGTTTGTATTTCATTTCATAATGGTTAGAATAGAATGACAATTAATATAGAATGTCAAAGTGACGTTGATGTGTGTTATACGGTTTTTGTTATTTACGTTAGAAATTGTTGATAGACCAGTTAGCTACGAGGACTGATGTAAAAAGATTAAGCTAGGTAACAGTTATTTCAAGTTCATGCAAACAGAGTCGCAGTCAAAGTTATGAAAATAAATCTTACAAGTTGATCCAGTAGGGCCCAAAATACAGGCAAAACAGTGAAAAGCATCAATATAGACAATGTCTTCTTCGCGTCTTTGATGAATCGTTTGTCGTAGCGATGTTGCGTGGTGTCCAACCAGTGGGAATATTTCTCGTTTCTATCGCGTTTCAGAAAAACGTTCTTTATGCCGAGCTATAAAAAAAACATAAACATTTGTTATTCCATCATCGAAAACCTTTACTTTTCTTTTAATCTTTAAAGCATGATTTATTAATATTGACTGGAAAAACAAATTTAGAGTACAAAATAAAAACTAGTGTGCTTTAGACCACACGACTGAAGACAACTGAAGACTGAAGACAAAACTTCTCTGGCTATGAGAGAAAGAGAGAAAGAGAATGTGTATGCGCACCTCTCTCTCTTGCCCCCTACAGTAACATACGAAACGTAAATCTCTCTCTCTTTCACTAATTTATATCTACCTGTCAACTTCCGTTTGCCGCGCCCGATCACACTTTTCGTAACGATCTCGTCACCAACTTACTCAAGTCAACTTACTTACCACTTACTTAAGTCAAGCGTGCGTACAGAAGTTTTACTTCAAAAATTTAAAAATCTAAATTTTTCTCTTTTTATTCATTACAATGGACTAAGGTAATGACATTCAGCCACAAGTAAAACTTTTACTACGGCTAATATTTAATTGCTTAGGTTTTATGTGAACCCATAGGCGGACAGAGGTGTTCGAGACGTGTATGATATGCCAATGAGGTGGTCAAACGTAACCAGGTGCTGGGTTAGGTTAAGTTTGACTTGTGATAACAACAGATATGTACATTTATTTTGCAAATTTAGTTCATGTTTATTAATGTGATAATATTAAATTATAGACGTATAATTATTTTAAAATGCTGAGACAATTTTATATCTGTTTTCACTAAATTTAAAGTGCTATTAAATACATACCATTTGTTAAGCCGGAATGCTATTGACGGGATTACGTCCTTCAAGGTAATCATCGTGGTTTTTAAAATAATGACAATTATTAAACATAGCATTGAAAGTGTCTACAGTCTTTCCAGGAACCCCACAGAACCTTCGTGTCTCTTAGAAAATATACTATCATATAAGATTTTTTTTTTTAAAGCAATTAGATGTTTCAAGGAGTTCGTAAGAATTAAAACAAAAACTACAATACTTACAGAAATGCACTTGATGAAATCCAGCAATACGTTTCCTTCTGGCTCCTTCAAAACGTAATGGTTTTTCGCACTGAAGAATATAACTGCAATAAATATTTATTTATTGTACTATACAATACAATTAGAAGAACGTTAAGTATGAAGGTGGGATGGATATAAAAGTAGAAAACAATTTAAGATAGATTTTTTTTTTTTTATTCTTAAGGTTTAGCGTTATGGCCATAATCTTACCTGATCTTAAGTGACGATACGGTCCAAGTTGGTAGGCACGCTAAACCTGTGGAGGAACTGGCTTTCAAGTGCTGCTGCCGGAACACACCTATTGGTATTTGGCGGCAGGTTTACAACTTGAGGGTGGTAGCTACCCAGGCGGGCTTTAGAAAAAGCCCTATCACCATGCTATGGTTTCCTCACGATGTTTTCCTTCACCGAAAGCTCAAGCTCATTGTAGGTGCTTGGGTTCGAACCCACGTCCCTTGACGCGAAGTCGTGCACACTACCACTGAGTTATCATCGCTTAAAGATGTTAACACTGAGATTAAAGCTGATACGATTATGAGTAAAATCGAAGAAGAAAACATGTTGTATCAAGCCTAGCTAAATGAGATACGGGGTAAGAAAGAGAGAAAATTATGCAAAGTAATACAATATTGTTTTTCTTAATATAATGACCGACGACCGTAATATTTCGCAATGATTTCTTATGTTTACGCGAATATTACTCATCGAAATATAACTAATTTAAACGGATTTTATCGCGGTTATTTATTAATTTTGATCCCGACGTTTCGAAAGCTTTTCATCCTTCGTTGTCACGGGGCGGACTGAGGTGTAGGTTTTCCAGAAAAGTTCATGTTACAGAGTCTAATTTAATTTTTAATTTTGTTAGTGTTCCGATCTACGCAGAAATAGATCACAGTGTCTTGAAATCTAGTAATTGGACTTTTGGGATTCGATTTAATTAAATGTATAATATTTCGTTTTAAACAAGTATTGTGACGAAAAGTAAATATTTTATTCATTGTTTTTGTAAGTACAATTAGTTTTTTTTACGACAAGATACTATTTATATTTCTAGGTTAATCGTTTATCCGTAACCTCAACCTGATGATAAGTGACGATGTATGCAAACAAACATGTATGCATGCATGTTAAACCGACTGGAGGTTTAGTTGAAATATTAGAACAGCTGAATTGAGATTAAAAGAGGCCCAAAGTTATTCCACTTACGAGGCTCTTTCACCTCTCGCATTGATCGTAATCAATACATTTTTATGTTTGTTTGTTAGTCATATGCGAAGAATTTCTCCATATTTTCGGTCCAGTGCTCACTGTTGTTAAAATAGTGTAATTTTATTTTTCCTTACAACTTGAATGAATGCCCGTCTTGATCTTAAAGCTCTAGTGTAAAAGCCTAGTAAGCGTATATTAAAATCCTGCCCTGGTTCTGCACCTACAAGTATCTGTACCTTTTGTTATAGTTTGAGGTTTTAGTATTATGGCCATAATCTCACCTGATCTTAAGTGACGATACGGCCCAAGTTAGTAGACACGCTAAGCCTGTGGAGAGTGGATCTCAAGTGCAAATGCCGGAACATACCTCTAGGTATTTGCCGGCAGATTTTTAACTTGAGTGTTATAGCTAAACCAGGCGGGAATTAGAAAAAGACCTTCCACCATGTTATGGTTTCCTCACGATGTTTTTCTTCACCGAAAACTCAAGCTCTCTGTAAGTTGATTCGAACTCACGTCCCTTATGAGCTTAAAATTTACTATGCACATTTCATCCATAAGCAGACGCCATCTAAGATTTTGCGATCATTCGCAATTGTTCGAAAAAGGTGAACAAACTCGAGGTTACCAGCTGGTACACTTATAAATATACTGGTTATGCCCGAGACTGTGTTCGTGTGAAACAAAAAGTGAAGAGAAGCGAAAGTAAGTTTGTTTGTTACGCTTTCACGCCTAAACCGCTTTATCGCTTATGATGAATTTTGGTATAAAGATAGATGGGAACCTGAAGATGGTAATAGGCTACTCTTTCTTGCGAAAACCTTATTAGAAATGGGGTAAAGAGAGTAATAAACTTTGTATGAAACTTTTTATTGCATCATCCGATTTATTTGACAAAATTAATATTAATGCGAGCGAAGCCGCACATAAAAGCAAATATTTAATAAGAAATACATTTTAATTTTGTTATTACAACCATATTAGTGTTAGTATACGAATTCTTACTTTAGTGTTAGTAATATTAGTACCTTAATAATATTATTTAATTTCCTACATACACTCCTTGACGTACAAGTAATATATTCAGGATAATATAAAATATAATATATATATATATATATATATATAATAAAATAAAATATAAAGGATAGTAGAAGTATGCTAGATAGTACACCTGGAAGGCTATTAGGACTACCCCTGATCGCTTTCAGTATCGAAGCAAATAGCTGATGCATGATGGCGTAAATGTTATCGACTCTGGCTACAGCGAACATACTATTATAACATAACACTGCCCGTTTTTGTAACTTTTATTAACAGTTATACTCCTATAGGTAATAGAGTGATATTAGTAGCTTAAAGGCTTCCACAATGATAGCTGTAATATATACAAAAATAATTTTTGAAATGCGACTGGTGATTCCTAAGATTAGCACGTTCAAACAAACAAACAAACTTTTCCGCTTTAATATATTAATAGAGATTTACAAGCCTTTTGTTATCTGAACTTTGATATTGATTTAACAAACAGAAAATGTAAATTAACATTATGCTATATTAATGTGAAGGTTACAACCTCGCAATAATATGCAAAAGCGGAACAAATACAGTATTATATATAAAACAAAGTAAACATGATTCTATCGAACTAAACAACACAGTGTGATAACGATGAGGTCGAATATAACGAGTTAAAGTGATAAACATAGTCCTAGAATACCTTTCATCTATTTATTCAGAAAGACACCCTCTTCTAGTTATTAGCCTTCCCAAAGATCGCCACAATGATAGGTCCTGCGCTGCTCTAATTTTTGTGCACGCCTCATAAGCGAATTGTTGAGGTGGATACTACAGTCACTTCACGCAAAACAACTGAATTTTCAAAGTTATAATGTCTCTATTTATCATATATTGCATTTGTAAAATAATATATACATACATATCAAGAAAAAACACTATTAATAACACTCCTGACAATTTTGAAGTCATTTTTTTTTATTTAAACTAGTTACAAAACTGTTTAAAAAGTTCTGTCTTGGACGTCCGTGTGTCTGTATGTGCGGATTCTGTATGTTATCATGATAACGACCGAAATACTTTACTAATCGCGAACTAGGAATAGAACCCTATTACTTTTCACGGTCTAATTAGATGTGGTTTAATTGTTATTAAATAAACAAATAAAAGAGATTATGAGGCGTGCACTTTTGGATTATCCAAACAATTTTTAAACTAAGGCATAGTTACGTAAGTATGTATGTAAGTAAGGTGTACTCTTCGACCCCATTAGTCATCTATTCTACAAATGAAATAACGCTCTTAGCAAGTCTAGCAAATTTGAGAGCTGCGTTGTTAATTTCTATGCTTCTGTAGATCTAGATTTGATTCGATCACACGTATAATTTCCGAGAATAGTCCTATTCGTCGCCCTTTGACTGGCCTAGAGATATTTTATGAGATGCATTATTATAATAATACCTACATTCTGGCACACATATTAAACGGGTTTAACTCCTATAGAACATATAATAATTTAAGTCATACAAGATTTTCGCTTGATCATACTCTGTCATATTATGGTCTTACGTTAGTTGACACTACGTTATACAATAATGGTAGTATTTTGCGTGATATATATTGTTCTGTTAGCATGCATAAGTAAAGCGAAGTATGTATGCACTCGAAGCATGATTTATTAGTTGCCAGTGGACAGTTTAATAAAAGCGTCAACCATACTAACAAACGTGGTATGAAACTTGAAGATCTGTAAGACATTCAACCATTTTACGTAATATCGACATAATTATGTATAAACAGGTCCCCAAAAATAAGAGGAAGGAGGAACTTTACTCGACGTATAAAAATATTATTCATTAGCCGTCTATACGTATGTGACATTCAGATAATGTAAACCAAGTAGCTGTTCTTTATTCAAATCAGACCTTATTGGTTTATGAAAGTCAAATTGAACCGAAATTCCGTATGATACAAAGGCAGGGAATCATTATTTTTGTACATTCAAATAGAAAGAAAGAAAGAAAGAAACATTGTTACTTAATCAGAATATTTATAGAGTTTACCTCCTTAAATTACGGATAAGCGATGTAAACACTAAACACTGGGAAATAAACACAGGCCGTCAACACAAAATAGCATGTCGATATAAAATTAATTTCAGAAAAAAACTCGTTTAAAATAGAAATTTGAAATGGTATGGAAAAGTTTGGGATACGCCCGAGAAAAGTAATTATATAAGCAAAGAAGGAATACATGTATATATAATAATTCTAAATGTGTCGAATAAATAAAATTTTACTATTAACATTTTTACTTTCATAACTAATACTGTAAGGTACACGTACATATAAAACTAAACATAAGTAAAGAAGTTCAGGTATACCAATAATCAACGAATAACCGCCTAAACACAAAAAGCAGTGATGAATTGATGATGAATGATGAAAAACTATTAGGATTATATGATTTTTCAATAAAAATACAATGAACAGAGTACAAGGAAATGTACTCAGAAATATCTATAATCATAGCAGGGACTTACTTGAGTTCCTGTTTTCTCAAATTTCCATAACATTTGCATTGGGCTTATAAGGCACCTTTTGTAAGTGATAAGATTAGTTGTTAGCGACGATAATTGAGATATGTAATCAAGAGCTTAGTGCAACGGTTACTTATGAGTAATTACTAATAGATGGACGTCAATGACTAATTTTAACTGGGTATCAATCTTTTTTTTTTATTAAAAAGCCGACATTTCAATGTTAACAAGCAGTTATTATAGTTGCTCGTATAAGTAAAAGACATAAGCCAACTCATGTTTAGTTATAATACTGAGCCTGGATGACCGAGTTTATCTCAGGTTTTTTTAATTGTGTTTATTTCTTAAAATATATTTAAATGCACATCACATCGTACTTATGATGTTCCATACTTACGAACAGAATTTTTAAATAAACAAAATATGTAAAAATTCGTGTTATAGAGTTTTCGACTTATAGAGAATGAGGTTTTGGTGTTTAAAGGGAAGTAAACATTTTTTTTTTCGATATTTTGTGGTTTTCATCTTATCGAGGTTCGACTTAACGAGGTTCTACTGTATAAGAATTGCTTACTTAATAGTAGAGACCACATTATGATGTAAACAAGCAGTTATTATATTTGCCCGCATAAGTAATAGGCATTAGGCAACTCATTTATAGCTATAATATATTAAAGCATGACACGATATTCACTTACCTATAGACATAAGAACAACAAGTCCAGGCGCTCCGAAAGCCAAGGAATAGCAATCCTTATCTCCAAAGCAGTATACTTCCGCACGTAATATCGGTGACACAGTCTTAGCAATGAGGCTACCCAAGCAGAGGGTGAAATATAATATGCTAAAATAAATCGCTAGGTATTTCTCTTGCTGCGGAAGTATAAACTGATCGCCACCGAAGGCTGCAACGCATGGCTTTATCCCACCAGTTCCCACCGTTATTAATAATAAACCGAACAAAGTACATGCCCTGTAAAAATACAATAACATCTTATTTTATGGTAAAAGAGTGTGTTCGCATATAGTAATTGGTATAGAAGCATCATCTATTAAAGAGATTACCCACAAAACAAAAAACAATATTCATCAAAATTCTAAAATATATCGTGCAAGACTTTTGGTTGCTATATATTAGATAAAATTTTAATTGAAATGGTTATTCGCCTTAAAATTTATAACAACACCGTACTTTCCCGCTACTTTAATAATCGTTACACGGTACCACAATGGATAAAGTCTGAATCCTATCATTCGCCCTGCCCAGTAATATAATATATTATTATATACTCTTCATAACGTACATTAAAATCATGTAAATTTGATTACTACATAAACTAAAACGGTGAGCAGACAAAATTGCGTTCCACACAGGATTTTATCTCAGTAAAAGTTAATTAAAATTGAATAAAATTAATGCGCGGCCCTCTAATTTAGCTAAAATTCGAGCAAATTATTATCCACGTTTCGTTTATGAAAATGAAAGAAAAGACGTTTTTATCCACGACTTTAAAAAAAAATCTTTACGCTATTTTAATCCGAAATGGAAATAAACGGTTTTTTCTATAAAACATTTAAAACTTTGAATATAGAAAAACAGAAAGCAGATTGTAAAACAATTTTTTGAAGTGAGAACTTCTTTAGACGTGGTGGGCGTTATTCTTTGATAGATAAAAACTAAGTCCCGTAATCACGTCAAAGAAAACAATGTTGAAAATTAAGACAATTGAAGTTCATCTTAGTACAAACACTATTCATATATTAATATATGTTACTTAAAATTCCAATTAAGTTTTTACTTAACCGATTCTTTGTTTTGATCAACAAACTACCCATACGAATATATATATGTATAATTGTTGTTCATAGTACCGATAGATATTAGACAAATACTAAATTAAAAATCATTTTTGATATCAAAATTAGTTTTGAAGGCCAAAGAAATCACTGATGTGTCTAAGTTTTAAATTGTATCTTCTATAGATAATCCTGTTTCTTTATTTTATTTTTAGACTAGTTTTTTATGTAATAGCGGGCAAACAAGCAAGTGTGTCAACTGATGGTAAGTGATCACCACCGTCCGTGGACACCCACAACACCAGAGGAATCGGGGGTGCGTTGCCGGCCTTTATAGGAGGGACTTTCCAAGTACAACTGCCGGGACACACCTATTGGTATTTGGTAGCAGATTTTCAACTTGAGGGTAGTTGCTAGCCTGACGGGCATTATAAAAAGCCCTACCACCACGCTATGGATTCCTCTCGATATTTTTCTTCACCGAAAGCTTAAGCTCATTGTATTCGAACTCACGTCCCATGACCCGGCATTCCTACACACTACCACTGAGCTATCATCGCTTCAAATTTAATCGCAGTTAATTGTGCAATTCAGTTTATTAATATACTTACCTTTTTTAATTTTAGCTGTTATATTCATAAAAACATTATATTACACTACCAATTAACACGAATCTAATAACACGCTAAATGTTCAAATTTGTAAGATCCTTTAGACCGCAGTGTGTGGTATCAGAATTTTAGGTATACGTACATTACTACAAACACTAGACAAATAATACCTTTATTTTTAGCAGGTCTTATAAAAAGCTCTTTTTCATTTCCAATTGTATAATAACAGTTAAAATCTTCGAGAACAATAGGATTCAATATCGGATTTACATTAAACAAACTATTTTGTGCGGATCTATTATAACAACTCCATCCAAAGGTCGTGAGCAAAACATTGATCTTTGAAAACAGGCAATCAAAAAATGTTTCGAGAATAAGGAGCACACACAACCTTATATACGTTCTCACAATAACTTCCTGTAGGTTCTACGCTTATAAAACTGTCACTCAAATACAAGCCTGTCGTATTTTCATTTTTGTCGTATTCTGAAGTTGTGGAATGTTTTCCTGTCAGTGTGTTTCCTCCTTTCTGTGATATTGGATCCTTCAAAGGAGTCGTGAAAAGGCACCTAAGCATGCCAGCATGACAGCGGTGACTGGCAGTGAATTTTGGTTCCTCGTCTGTCATTGTACTGTACTTAACATCAGTTGCAACGCAGTCACTTTGTTGCGCAGCGTAAATAAAGTTTAATAGGTAATATGCCATTACGTATCTATGAATACACTGTATTCTTGATATTTGATACCTTTATAACTATTATTTTGTATAACTTCGAGATCATAAGCTTAGAACCAGTTAGATGAGAAAACTTTAAAGCGGTATATAAAGTAAAATAAAAATTAACTTACCGTCCTGGTAAAGCCAGCTGCGGGATCGCAGTCAACGATACTAAGAGGTTACCCGCCGCATACACGAACATCATGTATAGAATCGTTCTAAAAAAATATACTCTGTAAGTTCAGCATTATGGTCATAATCTTACCTAATGTTAAGTGGCAATATGGCCCAAAATAGTAGACATACTAAGCCTTGTGGAGGGACTGGCTCTCAAGTGCAACTGCCGGAACATACCTACAGGTATTTGGCAACAGACTTTCAACTTAAGGGTGGTAACTAGCCAAGTAGGCAATAGCAAAAGCCCTATGAAAATGCAATAAAAAATATTGTATCGTTGCGTGATCAAGTTAAGGCACTGCATCTAATGTATATTTATGTAGACTAATCTATAAAATAACGATGATCGTTGAGAAATCGAGTGCTTTAGGTTCGAATCTCACACACGACAATTATTTGTGTGATACAGCAATAATAGTTCTGATTTCAGTGTGGATGTCCTTTTGTGTTTGTTGCTAGTATAGGTATTCACACTTGATTGGTGAAATAACCTACGCATGCAGATGTCATAATAGAAAAAAATGGTTTTAAATGGATACTTTTTACTACAATACATTTATTTATTCAGTTATAATATTTAAATAATATTTAGTATTATATGTACATAAGTAGTATGGATATTTTTTTAATATAATCAACGAGGCGAACAGTTGTATTGTATACCAGATGGTTACCAGTTACCGTACCACTTGTAAAGCCAGAAATAACAATAACGCGCTACCGGTCACAAGTTTAAAAGACCCTACTCATCACGCAATATGATATTGAAATCTTTTGTACGGTACGAGGTATTGCATAAGTTAGGCTGCCCCAAGTAGAGAGAAAGATCCATGGAAGGCATATAAAAAATCATGTGATGTAAAGACATACGTGTATTTATACACAAACCTGAACTTCCCGAGATAGTTATCAGCCAATATGCCACCGACGATAGGAAAGAAGTAGACAAAGGTACTGAATATATGATAAGTTTCTGTTGCACCATCATCGGAGTATCCAAGTTTACTTCTCAGGTATAAGGTTAAGAATGCTGAAAATAAATAAACCGTCTATGAAATAATCTTAAATATGAAATGGAGACAAAATTGAAACGGTAACGAGGAATCCACTTGATAATTCAGAACATTATAATCTACAACATAGGTCTAAACATTTTATACACGGTGAAATTAAGATGACTTTTCAGTAGACACACGGACCAGATATTTGAGTCATCAGTAAGTAAAATAGTATTACTATTTTAAAATATCTATACGAACTGTTATAATATATACTATAAGAACTATAGTAATTCATCTATCTATCCGGATTTAATTCACCGATCCATCGACTAAGTTGATTTGGTGCGACATCAGAAAATACTTCGGTGACAGTGCACAAAAAATCTTTCGTTGTTTCGTCTAGGACCAAAAGCCAAAAAAAGCCCTTGGTCTCTGACAATAAGGAGAAGAAGCTTGGTCATCGTAAACTTGTTTTGTTGAGTATATCAGGTAGATCTTAAAGAGGTGACTTCTACACGCCCCACTTATATTGCGACCACAATTTCACTTAATGTTAAGTAAGAATATAGCTCAAACTGGCAAGACGCCAAATGTAACGGGGGAACTGCCCCTCAGCTAAAGCTACTGGGGTACACCTATAGGTGCATGATGTTCAATTTTCAACTTATAGGTAATAGCTAAGCGGCAGATATCAGAAAATACTCTGTCGTCATTCGTATCACGATTTTTCTAAATTTTAAGGAAGGATGTAACACAGCTTGGAGTGGAGCGGAATCTTAATTGCGAATCCCAAAAGACACCGACGTGAGGGTACTAGCTAACCAGATTAACTATAAAAGGCGATAACGACCTTTTTCGGCAACCGAAACCAGCGTCCTAATTACGTATTGCGCAAGAACAAAACGTTAACAGAACAGAAATTGCTAAACATCACCTACATAATGGCAAATACATAATATGTACAAGATATAAAATGAATTAGATATTTTAAAGCCAACATTTAATCATGTTTGCTATTACTTAGCTTTCATCAAAAATATTTGATTTCATATCGAACGTCTAAGAAAGCTTCTAGTGAGCCGTTATCTCTTCATATGAAGTGTGTATTTACACAAAGTTGTAATTTGATATTAAATATAAAAATGATATGGCGATTCGTGTTTTTTTTTCTAACGTCTATCAAGTCTGATTGTGTCGCATTTAGATCATTAGCAAATCCCATGAATTTAGTAAAACTAAATATGTCATATACGAATTAAAGTCTTCAACTTCCTTCATATAAACATGGGATTAATATGTCACGAAAACTATAATATATCATTTTCATTATATACTTACATCAATTTTTATCAATTTATTCATTATCTTATATATTATATATAATATTATTATATTATATATAATAATGCTATAAAATTACCTAAGCAATAATAATACAATTTATTAAAAAAAAACAATGAACCAACTTACCATCCAGACAAGATGTAATTTCAGTGGATAAGAATATTCACGTGAAAATAGTCTCAGTTACTTAATAAAAAATATAATTCATTATATTACAAAACATTTGTATAAATAAACTTACCTCTCATGCCCGAGAAGGAGAAACGCTCACAAAATTCAGCTAAAATTACAACTATAACGATCCGGGGAAACTTGTCATTTGCCTAAAACAAATTAGAGTATAAACAACAAAATTTGCCGCCAAAAATAACAATGGTATACCCAAAATGAATAAACAGGTTCTTAAGGTTCTTACAAAAACCAGAATATTTCATACTAAGAAACTAAAATTATGAATATAAGGCAAATTGATCTATAACACATGTATTTGAATAAAATATATAGTTAATTAAAAATTTGCCTTCACGTATAAACTTCGATAAAAAGACATCACATATTTAAGAAATATAAGTAAACTTATAATTACTAAAGCAAAAACTTCAAAGTGTGAGATAGAAAACATTAAATTTGAGAGAGCTAATCTATTTCATAAACTACCGAAAGACATGAAGAAAACTGAGTCCTTGAATATATTTAAAACCAAGTTAAAAATATATTTAAGGGATCACTTGATGTTATCAGATAAATGAAATAAAACAAATGTTCTCATTAAGTGAACTGTTTTTTTGAGTAATAAAATTCTTATACAGAAAATTTCATCATCTATGTTTTATCATTTTGAAGATGTCTGTTGTACCTTAAAGAGTCTCGAAGGCGATAAATACTTTTGCCAATACTTTTTATCTATGATTTTTTTAAGAATTACACGTTTATATTATTTTAAATATAAGAGTCATATTTCAAGAGCCAAGAATCACGAGCATATATTAGTAAAACTTACACAGAGTGTATTTTCACTACAATTGTATATATCAAAAATTACAAATATGTCTTAAATAAATCTGCGAATTTATTTATGAAAAATATCTTCTACAAAGGACTCTCTTGTCAGTTCTAACTGACAAGTATATTTGTTGGCACTTCGTCGTGGATATGGGTGTACCTTACAAATCGTTATCTCGTCAGACGGCAGAAGAAACCAAATTATCTTCTCTTAGAAAGCAGTCTTAGGCCGAGATTTTAATTTTAGATGTTGTATACACCCTCAAGATAAAAACGCTGCACTACAAATGTGAAACATCAATATATCTCTGTCTCCCTTAATCCCCTCTAACGTCTTTACTCTTGCATGGAGGTAGGACTTTTTCTAATGTCCGCCTGGCTAGCTACAACCCTCAAGTTAAGAATTTACCGCCAAATACCTATAAGTGTGTTCCGGCAGTTGCACTAGAGTGCCAGTCACTCCTCTAGACTTAGCCTGTCCACCATCTTGGGCCACATCTCCACGTAATATCCAATAAGATTGTGACCACAACGGTTTATAATAGAAACTACTCAAAAGAACGTCACACAAAAAGGTTGCGGATCAGAATTTCAAAGCTCTAGAAATAAAATAGGAAGTTTCACTTCAAAAACAAATTACTATATAATTACAACAAATAACTAATATTATTAAATACTTTTATTGACTACATTCATTACACACCGACATTTTTGGATCCCCATCACTAACACTTTCCTGCACCTCCTTAGACATTTTCACGACTACGCTCGATCGACAAATAACTTCTATGAAAACACATTATGATTTTCTTTATTTATATCACGTCAAATTAATATTTACTTTGCAAATAAAGTTATCTACCTTGTTGCCGTTTCGTGCGTAATATTAATACAAAGGCTATAAATAGCGAGTATTGTTATTTTATTTACATAAAATAAATCTAAACTCCTTTGTAGTGAAACTACATAAATTTATAGCAATGATGGCTCAGTTAGTAGTGTACGGACGCCACATCAACGAACGTAACTTCGAATATCTGGAAATACCCGGAACTGTCGGTTAAGGAAAATATCGTGATTAAACCATAGCATGGTACTAGGGTTTTCTGTAATACCCGCCTGGTTTGGTAAACTCCACAAGTTGGAAACGTGCCGTCAAATACCAATAGGTTTATTTGTGAGATATTAATAAATTTGTACCGGGCATGATTGACAATATTGTCAAGGTAACAGTCGACATAGTAAATAGTAACTGTGTATCAAGATACCTAAAAGCCCTGGTGCAAAAAAAATCTTAGGGATCCATCTAAACTAGTTAGGTTTAATTACGTAAAAAAAACATGAATATTTTGAAGCTGCAAAACTACTTATCATCAAGTTCTTTATCATGTTTCTTAGAACATTAGAAAATAAAACTACGTCTATATATATATATATATATATATATATATATATATATATATATATATATATATATATATATATATAAATGAATCTCTATTTCCGTTGGTCATCGAACAATCGCGCTAATTCTTTTTCTAATGCCCGCCTGGCTAGCAACCACCCTCAAATTGAAAACCTGCCACCAAATACCAATAGGTGTGTTCCGGCAACTGCACTTGAGAGCCAGTTCCTCCACAGGTTTAGCGTGTCTACCAACTTGAGCCAAATCATCACTTAAGATCAAGTGAGATTATGGCCATAACGCTAAACCTTAACTATTAAAAAAAAAGGACAAGGTTCTTATAAAAGAAAAAGTTAAGGGAGTTGACCAGAATATCAGCAAAAAAATAAAAACACTTAACGACAATATCAATTTTCCATAACTTGCTGTCATAAGGCATAAGAATAATAACCACTAACTTTTTGAATAATATTTGTTTTATTAATTATACCAATTTAATTAAATTAAATTAATTAAATATTCATAGTAAAGAAAGGACAACGTCTGTCGGGTCACCTAGTATCTAATAATTACATACACTCAACACATACACATTACATACACATCAACTTATGTGGATAAGTTTCCTTTTGTAAATTCTCTTTGGACGCTGGTCATATTTACCGAGGTTTTGAGATTTTCGAGCTGAGAAAAAAATATTTGGTTTACCTACTTATTGAATGAGTAATGTAAAGACTCTCAGGGTACTACTCAACCTAACGCATAACAATATATAGACAAAAAGATTAAAAAAATCAATAGATTCAAAATAGTCATATGATTTAGGGGAATTCCCTACAAGACCGATTTGCTTTTATGTACATGCTCATGATTTTAGTTGTTTTCACCTGTTATGTCAAATTCTTACAGGTAGAAGGAGTTATCGCAAGTTCGGCTTTGATGATGGTGAGGGTCCGATGTATCTCCTGAGCTGGAAGGTCCCGGTGCACGTCACCGCCTAACTCCGTTGTAGCTACGCCAATCGGTTACTTTACAACCTACGATGTCTAGAATTCAAATCATCACAGCACTGAAACTATGGAAGCCGCTGTTGACAAGTTCCATCGGCAGTCGTAAATATTATGCAGAAATGTTTTTCACATTTCATTCGAAAGATGCGATATTCTGAGAGGAAATTCCAACTCTTCAGTATTTACGGACAAATAAAACCACAACCTTTTTCTTTCCATGACGAAAGTAACTGGGTTACCTCGCATACAAACCAGTGTGGTTATGAAGAGATGAGGTCCAAAGTTCTATGAAGCTGTCACGGCTAACAGCGTATGTCAAGTCGAAAAAAAAATGAAAAGAAGATACATGATAGAAGATTATAGAAACACTAACTAATGCCGTCGATTTCTTTCGCGTTTGACACGTCAACCGCTTAAGTCACCGTTCTTAGTGGGCATTTGTGTCGTGAAATGAATATATATGCTGAATTTTAAGTTTATAGGTCTGACAGTCTTTGAAATATATCATGATGAGTTAGTCAGTCAGTGAGTGGGGTTTTTCGGGTATATAGGTATCTATTCCAGTATACTGAATCATGATATATGATACTTATTAGTTATACGCAAAAACGTAACTTGTGAAATGTTTACTATCAAATATTAATCTGTATACAGTTTAATATTATTCAAAGTCATTTTTATACACGATTGCGATACATAAGATTATCAAGTTGAATGATCGTCCTTCAGTAGGCATCTTTGCTTATTTAATGTTAGTCAAATTCGTTACCCAATCATATTATAGCTCAGCGGTAGCGTGTAGGAACGCCGCGTAATGGGACGTGTGTTCATATCCAACCACCTATAATGAGGTTGATCTCATGAAAACATCGTGAGGAAACCATAGCATGATGGTGGGCATTTTTCTAATGCTAGCCTGGCTAGCTATCACCCTCAACTTTAAAATCTGACGCCAAATACCATTAAGTGTGTTCCGGCAGTTGCACTTGAGAGTAAGTCCCTCCTACAAAGGCCAGCCACGCTCCTGCAATTTCTGTCCATGGGAGGCGATGATCACTTACTATCAGGTGACATGCTTGCTCGTTTGCCCCCTATTCCATAACAAATATATATTTATTTATTATTAGACACTATTATAGTGAGTAAACTAAAATAATAACAATAGCATTTTAATATAAACCCACAGTGACATAATTTTACCTCCTATTACAACAGGATTATATTTTTATTTATATTGTATTATAACTAACCGTCTTACATTATATTTTAAACTTAAACCATCGTGTATTCTCATTTCAGGTTATAAACTTGTGTAATTTTTAATTGTTTAATGTTTTATTAGATACACAATAACAATTTATTATATAAATCTATACATATATATAAAACTGAAGTATCAGTTTGTATGTCGAAATAACAGCTTTTCACTAAATGGATAATAAACTATATACGGTACCTATATAAAAACCCAAGCAATATTATGTACAATTTACGGCCGATATTTCATTCATAATTTACTTCACCTATGCGCATTATTTACTCTACATTACGTAGTACACCACCAATATTACGTACATATGCCTAAATAACTATGTACCTACACGAATTAAAATAAAAAACACTACATGACAGATCAAGATCTCGCCAAATCTTATGATATCTACATTTTTTTTTTTTTGCCTGGTGTGTTTGCAATCATATGAAAAACCTTTTTTATTATATTAGTAATCGTTTTATAATCAATAATTACGAGCAAAAATTAATCATCATTTCCAAAATTCATATTTTACTTTTCTACTAATCATTTTACAATTACATACATAAAATATTTAATAATAATTATTGTTCGTAGAGTGTACGATACTAGACAAAATTTAATATTCTTAAATCGTAATTAAAGAAAATAATTGAAAAAAATGAATATTATTTTAGCAAGAAAATTCTATTTTTTCCGGTCTTTTATACATATTTTTGATGAAATAAATTACCACTGAACAGATAGCGTTTTGGTTAATACAAAAATTTGCAGTGCAATGCTAACATTACAACAGTTACTATAATATATTAAAACAATCGTAATAGATTAGACAGAACGTGCAAAGTTTGGCTTAAAGGACATATATTCTATGAAACAAACAAACCGTCTATCTATGGTTCCTAAAATACCACAGAGCTTTCAGTAAATTCGAATACACAAAATATACGTTTGGCTGCATGGTTTTAGATACCTTTGCCTTTTACTTCAACATCGGAAAAATAACCAAAAATTTAACGGTTTTGTTGTTATGAAGAAGTGTTTAATTTTTATTGACTGACATTATTAAATATTTCATTTTTACTGACTTTAAAATGTTCTGTGCAGATATAATTAATGATTTTTAAGTACAGGATTTGATGATTCTATTTTCGTCGTATGTGATATATAGTATTCACCTTAAATCAAGGTATAAATAAACAACTTTATAATATTATTGGAACTTCAATGTTAGAATATATCTGTTATCACTATTAAGGAACTAATTATAATATTCGGAACTCATCTCGAATATCTTTTTACGGTTGCAGTGAAATAAAATGAACACAAGGATTCCGTCTCCAGCGAGGTCAGTCGGCGGTAACAGGACACCGCGACGTTATGTTAAACGAGGGACCCGAAGTGTCGGCTCCCCTGCACGGTCGAATGCTTCAGGAAGGCTCACTTCGATCATAAACATGAATGCATTATCACCATTGCCGAGTCGTCGTTCAGTTCTATCCGATTGTACTGATATACAGGAACCTAGACGTGAGTTTGACTTATATTTGTGTGCTAAATAATAATAAATTATCATGCTATTAGTATTTCGATGTGAGCATAGAAGTATGTAACAGGCATCTATACTTCTTGCTTGTATCTGCACTCGAATATTAAAAATACATTTGTGCCATGGTCAAAAGATTGGCTAGTCAGTAAAAAGTTTGAAGCTTTGATAGCTCAGTTGGTATCATGTACAGATGCTGATCTTTGCTTTAGTATCTGGCTGCACGATTTTCATTATAATTTTAATTGGTAGAAGTAGATAATAGGCCACTAAAGTAAATAGTAGTAGGATTTTCTGTAAAAGCTTATAGTTTAAATAGTTTTCAATTAATTACTATTTCAGTTTTATTGGTTAACTAGTAGAGATTTTATAGAACACTATTATTTCCAGCCTAAGAGATTTACATATTTACATTGTAAGGTATTGAAAAGAGATAACTTAATAGTTAGAGCTCCAGGACATCTCCAGCGGTATGTGGTACCCCCCAAGCAATTGAAAAATAGCCATAAAAATGGAAAAATAAATTGATATGAAAAAAAAACAAACAATTTTAACTTACAACATTTACAATTTTTGGGAATTAGTGTGCCCACAAAAAAGGAGCGACAAAAAGAACTGCTCTTATCTGTTCCTTGTATTCTACGTACACATCACAACCTTTTGCCAGTGGCAGTAGTCCAAATCAAGGTTTAGCCATATATCTGCTACTTCTTCTTATTCTTAATTTAACAACAACTCTTTGTTTACTGAAGATTATTACTGCTATTTTCAAGAGGACAGAGTATATTATGATGAAATTATTTCTGTTGTAAACGATGCAGTGTCCCACTTGTTACAAATTTTCATGAAGCATTTGTAATATATCAGGAGCCATGGTCAAGACTATTACTTCAAATATATATAATTTGTGCAAAATGTCACATAAATTATACAATGTAGACTTAAATAAGAAATTTATGACTTAAAAATAAATATCACTACATAAGTAACTAAGATCCTCCTGAAAAATCTTTGCATTAGATGCCTTTTTAGCTGGGTACCATCTGTTATCACTCTAGAAGCCTAGAAATCCTATTAAAATGTTTCATGTTAACAGCATTAGTATGCAGAAAAGAAATAAAAAAGATTACATAATTTACTTACCCTTAAAGAAAGTTACAATAATATTGAAATTATATATCTCTTGTGATAGTTTAAAATGTTATTTTGACTATATCAAAGTCAAATTGGAAATGTATAAATACATTTTTAATGTTGTTTTTTACTATGTACTTATTATTTTGTAACTAATTACAAATAACAAATTATAAAGTAAATGTGAGATTGTTTTCCCATTGCCACATAGATTTATCAACAAAATCTATGATTATTTAAATGAATTCCAACTTTTATCTATAATACAAGTTTCTTCAACTGTTCAAGGTAAAAGTTGGTGGAGGGAGTTTGAAGAAAATTCTGGAGATGTGTTAGAAATCTTAGAAAGTGTTACTGCTGGAAATGAAGAAAATGCTATCGAAGAACTTATTGAAATGAAAGTCTTAAGGTATCATGTATTATAATTTTATTGTAAATATATTTACTTGTAGGGCACATTAATTTTCACATGAAAATTATGTTTTTGTGTATCTTGATCTCACTTTCTCCAAAACTACTTATCTATTGACCTGGAGTATGATATACATATATCTTTCACAACATTAGCACTTAATAAAAACGAATTTTAGTTGATGGGATTTTAATTAATGAATGTAGTTCAGAACACAACCTGGTATTGACATAAAAAAGATTGATGTGAAGCAATTATAGCTCAGTGGTTGCATGTAGGAACTCCGCATCATGTGATGAGAGTTTGAATCCAACTACTTACAATGAGCTTGAGCTTTTGATGAATGAAAATATAGTGAAGAAACCATAGCATGGTGGTATGACTTTCTCTAATGCCCATCTGGCTTGCTGCCACCTTCAAGTTAAAAATTTGTAACTAAATACCATTAGGTGTGTTCTGGCAGTGGCGCTTGAGAACTAGTCCCTCTAATAAGAGTTCGGCAACGCACATGCGATTCCTCTGGTGTTGCGGGTGTCTATGGGCGCCGGTGATCACTTACCCTCATATGACACGCTTGTTTGTTTGCCTGCTTTTCCATAAAACAATATATATAATAATGCAATTAATACAAAATATATGTGCTCAAGTATCTATAATAGCTTACATAAATTTACTAGTAGTTGGTTTTGAAATAATTTACTTTATATTTATAATAAACTATTGCTACACTTCTATGTTTTAATAGATATACTTTTTACTGTAATCTAAATATCGGAATGTTGACTTATGAATATTATTTAGAAGAATACACCAAAGTATCAAGTTATTTTATATAGAGATAATAATAGATATAAATATATATTATGTTAATTATATTTGTATTATATATTTAATGCATGTAATATAAATATGTATTTATATCGTAATATCCTAAAAAGAATAATGTGAATGAATAAAGGTGATGTTGTGTACAAGATGCTGTGCAAGTATTACGTAACACAATTTTTGAAGAATTTTAATCTTCTCTTCTCCTCAGGTAATGCGCCATAACATTTTTCTATACCCACCCTTCCCTTCTTAAACGTTACGTAATACCCAAGCGAACTTTTTTACCTCAAAGTCATAATTATGTGTTTCTTTTCTTTATTAATTAACTCTTAATATAACTCATTTATCTTAACAACTGGTAAATTTTAATGGGCTTATTATTGGCATATTATTTTTTTAATTTAAATAAAAAAAAATATATGTTACGTAACACATTGCTGGAACCCCGTTTTACAACCCTCAGTAGGTAGCCATCCCTCGACCACTAAGTAACCCATCTTTTTGTTTGTTTAGTCTTTAGTCCTAATAAACTTTGTAAATTATATGGGAGTTATAGATATGGAACCCTGATGGAATGACGTTAATAAATATTTACTAAAATTATCAGCAAAAGTTATTTAGTTTTTAGCAAATATTAAATAAAAAGCATTTAGCCTACTTCACTATTAAAACACTTTTAACACTTAATTGTTTTAATAACTTTCGTTTGTTTATATTTCCAGTCAAGAAAAACATAATCATCTAGACTTACCAGAAAGTAGTGACAGTGAATCAATTAACAGTATTGTTTTACCTCAGAGAAAATTATTCACACAGAAAGAGGTCCAACCTAAACAGAAATTTGGTCAAATCTTTGGTAACAGAGAATCATTGGCTAAAGCAAATAAAAAAAAGTATGATAATGATAAAACAATACATGCTGGCACTAAAGATCTCTTTCAAAATAAGAAACAACGAACAAAGCCTGTATTTCCAGCTGCCTTGTTATCTGTTTCCCCAAACAAAACAACAGATGACATATATAAAGAAATGGATACAGAAGCTCCTAGAAATCAAGTAAGAAGTATTTTTAACAATCAACAACCTGCTAAGAGGAAGAATATGTTTGCAGAATTTGTTATAACCGAAAGTGATGACGAAATTACAGAAATTCAACCCAAAATATTTGAATTCCAAAAAAAAACAGGTAGCACTCAACACTTACAGAACCGTTTGAATACCTCAAATATTACAAATGACACAGAAATGGATGACTGGACACAGCTACCTTCATCCACAATGGTGGACAAGCAAATTGAAGATCAGATTGATATAACCCCTCAAAAGAAATGTCGACTAAGTAAACTGTCAGAGGCAAAGGAATCTCAAGCAAGTTCTAATTCTAATATTACAGTAGACAATACAAAACAGACTAATAAATCTTTAAAAAATATATCAATAAATTCTGATAAATTAAATAAAATAGATCCATCATTTAAAATTAACCAAATAGCTTCAACAAAAAATAATACAAATATAGTAGACAAAAATACCTCAAAACCAATTGAGTCTAATGAATCTTTTGAAGGTATAAATAAAATTGTCAATTCATCACAAAGTCAGTCCAAACAGCATAATAGGTTCACCAATACCTCTAAAGATAAGACCACAGAAACTAACAAAGTCAATAAGCAAAAAATACAAGAAGCTTCAGAAAAAATATCCCACAGTGAATCTAGTCATACAAACATGAAAGCTCAAAATGAATCAGCCACGAAAATTACAGAAAACATTGAAAATCAATGTGATGTCATAGAACTGGACGAAGAAGGTGAAGATAATAATTTCACATTGGAATATGACAACGAGGATGAAGAGTCGCCGATTGTGTCAGAAAGATTTAATGAAGTAAATAATATATCTAAATTACAGAAATCATTGTCACCACAAGACAGGGTAGATATGTTAAAAAGCATAGAAAATCATGAAGGAGCACAAAATGAACTTGTACAACTTAATGCTGCCAGTAATAATATGGGTAACATAGGAAAAAGTGAAGAATTATTACCTTTAGAGGTTAATTCTAGTAGTAACAATATAGGTGAAATAATAGAAATTAGACATGAACATATTGACAAAGAAAAGTCTCAGGTACAAGATGAACAGGTTGAGGGCAATCGAAATATAAATGACTACAGTTTAGAAAATAAAGAAGCACAGAGTGTCTCTGCCCCAAAACAATGTGAACAAAAATCTATTCATGAGGTAGAATCTCAAACCAATCAGGAGGAAGGGGATCAAATTGTAAGTGTACATATTTCAATACATAATGAGGAAGCTGCAAATGTCAGTGTACAGGAGGACAATGAAATAATAATTGACGAAGCTATTACAAATGAAGAAGAGGAACAAAATAAAAACAGAGGCAATATCGAAAATAGTTTACATGTACAAGATAAATGTGATGAATATGAAATTGACGAAAATGCCCAAGCAAATGATGACAATATTGCTCAAGAATCGGACGACAATGAGTGTGAGATACAAGAAAATCAATCAGTTGAATATGAAAGTCACGAAGAAGATGCAAATGAAAATTCTGATAATGAAAATCAATATAGCGATGATGATCAAGAAATGGACGAAGCAAGTGAAGATGAGAATGAGATAGAAGAAGCAACTGCAGATGATAATGAAGTAGAAGAAGCAACTAAAAATGACAATGAAATGGTAGAAACAACTGAAGATGGTAATGAAATGGTAGAAGTAACTGACGATGATAATGTAGTGGAAGAAGCAACTGAAGATAACAATGAAAATGTAGAAGCAACTGAAGATATTAATGAAATAGTAGAAGCAACTGAAGGTGATAATGAAATGGAAGAAGAGGCAAGCGAAGATGTGATTGATAAAACTGAATCTTCCGACGGTTACACGAAATCGCCAGAAGTCATACTTCATGATAAAACAAACCAGATGGATTCATTAATTGGCGGACATAGTAATACTAGAAAGACTAAAAGCTTAATGTTGAAGAGCCCACATATCAAACGGAGTATGGCATCGGTACAAGACGTAACCGGATTCTCGGATGTCGCCCAAAACTCGAGTGCAGAAAACTCACACTGGGATTCGCATCGGACAACACGTAAGACCATCCGTCAAACTTTAGGCAAAGATTATACTCTACGGAAATCATTACGCACCCTTGTGATGGAGAAATCAGCGAGGAGGATAACGGCTCAAATGGAAATGCAATCTGAGACAGCCAAGTTTCCTCAAGCGAACTCTACTGAGTTTGTGGACGTCTCCAACCGGGATCACAGTGACGGACACTTTCTAGAACAATCCGAGCATGATGTCTCGAGACGGACGAAGCAGGCCACGCTAGAGATGTGCTTTCAGAAGATGAAGCAAAAAAGCTCCGAGCAACGGATGCAAATTGTTAGTAGTAATTTTAATATTTTCGATAATTATGTATGGGGTAATACTCTTGTTATGGATATAGAGGAGAAAAAATATTTCCTATTAATTTTTGGCTGTCTATCTACACTTTGTAAATTAATTACTCTTCTGCTTCATAGATTTACAGTGAAAACTAACATTATAGATTAATATACAGGATATTTTATCCCATAAAACAAAAGGATTGTACACTGGACAGTGTTAAAAGGAACATCACTGTTTAGCCAATTAATATAACAAATAACTCAAATATTATTTCGTTAAGGAAGTTTTATTTATGCTACACCAGAATGCGATAGGTGGCACAATGATCGATTTATAGACTTTTTAAAACACAAAACAAGCTATGCCTGATAGTATACATATGAATTTTGTTCAAAATAATCATTTTAATTTTTAATATAAGTGCTCCAAATCAAGTTGTCTTTCTGCAAATCGAGAGGATGATACATGTCAAAATCACCTTGACTTTAATGTTAGTATTGTGTTAGCAATCCTTGAAAGACAACTTGGCTTGGAGGTAGACATTCAACTGCTGTCGTATATAATTTTAGGAGGAAGCTGTCAAACATTCCCTGAAGCAATCCACAAGAGATAGTGACATTTTCAAAGTGCCCAAAAATCCAATCTCCTGGAAGAAGCGTCCCAATAAACCAGCACAGAAATCAAGAAGCAAACAAATAAAATCGTTGATACCATTGGACGATTTGCCTCCCGAGGTCTTGGAAGACTTGAAGTATAAGCCTCCGAAGAGATTCAAACCCAGCAATGCGTCCTGGATCACTCCGAGTCTGTACAAGTTTTTGGAAAATAAGTTACAGGCAAAGTAAGTGAATACCTAGTATAATTATTTTACTAGACGTTCCGCAAAAATTAAGTGAACAAAAAAAACAAATTTTATGAGTGACTTTTGCTCGATTAATGACGTGATCAATATTACGTCAGAATGACAAAACTAGACATAGTAAAGATTTGTGGTAACAAGAGTGAAAAGAGTGTCACAAAGTATAGATTTCTTCGTTTTTTTTAATTCGTATAACTTTATAAACATGTAACTTCATTTTTTTTTTTTGTTTATGACAACCGGTTCCGGTTTTACGTCGACTTTTGGGACACTGTATATCGCCCTTACAAATTATAACCTAGTATGTGTGTAGATGTTTACGTTGATTTTGATAGAATAATGTATATTTCAGATACGACTATAAAGCACGCATTCGAGCGGAAAAACTAGTGGAAAGTATATATGAATTCACGAAAAACTGCAAACGTTACGATGTCGCTCCGGCGCACTCCGTGGAACTGCTCAAGCACGAGATGGCGAGACTCGATATAGTGCAAACGCACTTCGAGTTTTATGATTTCTTCCAAAAGTATATGCCGAGGGAGATACGTATCAAGGTAATTTTTAATTTTAATACTAAATTATACCCAATGTTAAGTGACGATGTGGTCTCAAGTACCGAAACACACTTATAGGTATTGGGTTCAATTTGAGGGTGGTTGCTAGCCAGGCGGGCATTAGAAAAAGCCCTACCACCATGCTATGTTTTCACCACGATGTTTTCCTTTACCAAATGCTCAAGCTTATTGTAGATGGTTGGAATCGAACTCGCGTCCCATGAAGCGGCGTTTCTACACGCTACCACTGAGCTATATCGCACCACCATATCGAAGACATTACCTAGTTTGGAAACGTTAAGCTTAAATCATGTAAATGCTTTTGGAAAATAGAATATTTGCATTAGATACGGCCAAAAAGTCATACTTATGTTTTTTGTTAAAATGTTAAAATGAGATTCCATTGTTTCAGGTTGTTCCGGATATAGTGAATAAAATTCCATCACCAAGGCATGGAATCTTCTCTAAAATAATACGCGAGTGACGTGAAGATAAAATTTTTATTACTTAATACTGTTTTATTATTTAATGACATTATAAGATGACGTTGTTATTATAAATTAAAGAAAAAATGATTTATTTTATTTATTGTGGTATTTGTAATTCAAACGTATGCACTATAATTTTTTTGTTTTCAAATGAGACATACCTGTCAACTACATATTAGTTTACTGTTTGACCCTATTTTTTTCTTATAAAAAAAAACTTTTAAACCACATGATTAGGAATAATTCACCAAATACTGTTTTATTAATGAACAAAACTACATGCATTTCAACAAAATCTTAGTAAAATGGACCATCATTTTATTAAATTTACTTTTAGACTTACCATTGTGCCTGCTTCAAGTGACGTCGCTTCTAATAAAAATGGCTAAGAAACATTTGTATTACCTTTTCTTATGGACTTGGATATATCTAACTGCACCACTCAATAGAACATATATTTATTATAACACCACAACACACCTATTGGTATTTGGCGGCAGATTTTCAACTTGAAGGTGGTAGCTAGCCAGGCCGGCAGTAGAAAAGCCCTACCACTATACTATGGTTCCCTCACGATGTTTTCCTTCCCGAAAAGTCAAGCTCGCTATAGATGGATTCGAACTCACGTCCCTTGACGCATCAAGGTCTGTACACACTACCACTGATTGTACATGTACTTAATTTCATAATAATCGCTTCGATAGTTAAAGCGTAACAAACAAACTCATATTCGCTTTTAAATATTAGAATTTCTATTAGATAATCCAGAATCTGGACTCGGCAATATAACAGTTGCATCGCTGTACTAACACTTGGTAATAGGCTACAGTAACCGTTTATCTACCCTTGACCTAAAATTAGATGCGATGTTTCAAATAACATCAATAAAACATATTTCTGAAATCTAGGAATCGTTTATTTCGAAAATAGGATACAATTTCATGTAAACCTATATTACAATGGAGCACCATACACATAAAATTGTATTGCAATTACATAGGTACGTACTTTGTATATTACGATCGCAAACAACTATCACGGTGATCATGGATATTCGCTGTAGTACATTCAATGCGACAATCATTAAAAAAAGAAAATCAAGTGAAATTCTTATGGGAGGCCTTTGAAATTTTGATCCCCAACCTTTTTGTGTGATGCTCGTTCGGGTAATATCCGCTCGAGGCGACTAAGGGAACGAGAGAGATAGTAATGTTACACTTCAGCCATGTCCTATAAGCATACATCGTTTTTTCCTTTAAAAAGACAACTTTCATTCTATGGATCAAAAGCCCTGTATCGCGGTGAACTGCAGACAGGCAACACTAACGGACAAAAAAAATACCCTCAATCTCATAATAATTATTTGTGGATGACACAATTCGCATCCCACAGAGAACATATATATTTCTATGGGATGCGAAAACACACCACCAAGTGCGGTATTAGCAAGTAAAGGATTATTTAAATCGTTAGATTACACAGTGAATTAACAAAGAGTTTTCAAATATCTTTACAATATCATACATTACAGTGACATATCCACATCATGACGTCGCTATGCATACGATTATTCATTGTTATTACATTTTTAATCAATAAGGTCTTGAAAATTGTAACAGTCAATTGAAGAAAAAAAAACAGTTTTTTACATGTATTACTCCAGGAGGCATTAAATTGTGCGATGTTGTTTGCTAATAATGCGAATGCGTAATATTCGACGTCTGTTAACAGTCTATCCTCTGAACGAAATATCGGAAACATAACTGATCTATTCATTTATTGTGTATATCTAAACCCGTGAACGTTAATTTGCGATCGCGATACAAATTCTGAGAAATGTGAATATGATAAGTATAAAACTTAATACGAAAAATACATCTCATTCTTACAATTGATATACATCTATAGGATATAGGCAAAGCTTGGTGTCCATCAAAATTCTCTTCTATTTTGGGGCACACTGTATGGTACTTTATGAAAAATAAAACATCATTTATTTTTCATAAAATTGTTTTACTATTATATAATTATACAAGGAATAAAATCTCGTTGCAGTTGAGGGCATAAATCACATTTTGCAAAGTAGTATATTCATGAAAGTGGCATAATACACGCAGCGTACGTTAATTCTATTATAAGCCTATCCAAGCATCATGTCTATTCATTACGTATATATATATACTTTACAAGGTGTAAGGATTATTTTACAAGCAATATTAAATTTATTGATATACAAAATCAACAAGCACGTATCGTTATGAACAAGTGAAATAAAAGAAATCTATACATCAAATATATATAGAGAAATAGAAAATTATAAATATAAGGCAAACTGACATGAGTAAGACACGTATTTTAATAAAAAAATATAGTAATTAATAATTTGCTTTCACATATAAAGTTCGAAAAAAGGCATCAAAGCATTATTTAACAAATATAAATAAGTTAATAACCAAACCAAGAACTGCAAAGTATGGCATAAAAATATTAGATTTGAGGGAAATAAACTATTAAATAAACTACCAAAAGACAGAAAGGAAAATAACTAAGAAAGAAAACAGAAAAAGTATGTAAAATAGGTGTTAGATTCGGCTCAGTACTTAACTTCGACTTTCTATGAAACAACGATTGTCAAAGAGATATGTACACAAAGTATGAGTGGCTGAAAAATGTAACGCTTGTACTTTCACTCATATAATTACCTTTCCGGGGACCCTTCATGTAAAATAGATTAATAAAGAGTAAACTGTGGATGGGCAAATGCAAGCGTCAGTAAATAAAGTTGCGCTTATTTCGTAAGTAAATAAAAACGCTGGAGATACTAACCGTTTACCGTAAGAATTACAAAAGGAAGTGGCTAAATACACTAGGGTAGGCGAGGTTTTTAGGCTAAAAAATCGTTTTTTTTAAATCGATCCGGTTAATCGATATTTTACCCTTAATAATAGATGCTCGATTCGTATCTATTTTCATAAGACATTATGAACGATTATTTGAATGTTTAAAATATATAAACACTTTAACTAGTACAAGAATACTAAATATTTATTATCTAACTATTGATATCGATTGTGGTATTCTTTTTGTTTTCTATGATTACTGATTAGTTATATATCGAAAATTGAAATTTAATGTATCTCTTGAATCTCGTTTTTTTTGTGAAGTGATTCGAATCGATCCAATAATTATTTTCAGAAAAAATACCATCTTTAGCATATACTCCACTCACAGACTTTATAGCCGCACCTGCAACGAGATTTTGTCTTTACTATATAAATGTATACCTAACATAGCCATACAAACATAATAAAGTGCGATATTGAAAGAATAAAACACAGTAAAAAGTAGTTAACAGATATTTTCTATACAATAATAATGTAACGAAATCGACGAGAAGAATTTTGAAACACCTTTCTTGTTACATTTTCATCGGTATACATCATACATCAAACGGTAATACATTTTAAAAAGGAGTCGTCCATAAAATACGTTCGCACTTATAGGAAGGGGGTAGTGTCGCTTACTGTGATTTGAAAATGGGAATGATAATTGTAAAATCAATGCTACACGGTCAACTGATGCGAGCCATGGGCGCCGCCATATTGGCCTCGGTTGCTCTGACGAGCGCCTTTCACTTTACCTCTGCTCTGCGGTCGACTGTAATGCGACATGCGATAGACGGATGAAAAAAGATGGCGCGATGTAAAAAGGTCACTTTAATAATTAAATTTGCATACTGTTATTAATTGCCATATCTCAGATACAGGAGGGAGAGTCTAACATTTGTGATGTTATATTGATAAGGAAATGTGACTCGGCATGATAAAGGGGGAGAGGGGGGGGGGGGGGTTTAAAAAGCTAAAATTTTGTGTGACGGGTTTTATGAACGACTCGAAAGATAAATTATACAAAAAGGAAAGCCTAAAATTATACATATTTACCGTTATCCGCTCACTTAATAGCGTGGGTTAGTGTTCACCATACGAGGTCAATTTTAACAACTAGGTGACTAGTGTTCAATGAGTCATTCAAGAAATGACATATTAAATAAATTTCATCAAATTATCAAAAAAATAAACGACCTTAAAACACGTATAGACAAGTCAGAGAATATGAATATTTTATGTCCAATATAGTACTAAATTTAAAACCGTTTGTAGTTATTTAATTTTTCAAAATGTACACTTATCATATCATAAATATATTCAGAGAATTACAGATTTTACCGAGACTTTTCAGGAAAAAGCCGAAATATGTTAAAAATGTTTTCTGTATTGTTATCTCTTAAAAATTATATTTTTAAATTGAAAGCAGTATATCAATAACCACTATTTTGTACAACTAGTTATATTTTTCACAAAGATATCATAAATACTTAATAATTAGAAATGAAAAAACTCTCTTCTGTATAAAGTGCAATTGTCACTTATCATGATTTTCATGAAAAGGCTCGATATATAAAAAAAACACTTCAGAATATTTTCATTAGATTGTTATACAAAAGAGAATGAATAATCGAATATTAATTACTTATACTTTTTTTTTATTACATTTCATTATTACAATACAGAGATATAAAAAGTGGGTAAAAATGACTTTTGGCACTATTAAGACACAATTATTGGTAGTTCTTAAGGCCCGCTTTTCTGTATTAACATGAATTAATTTAAATATATTTGTTAGAAAAAACGTACATGTGCGTCATTTAAATCTTAAAACAACCAAAAAAAAATAGGATTGACAGTAATTAAATTTAAAAAAAGATCCATTTTTACTGGAAACCATATTCCAATAGCTAGATTTGTTGATATAGTTTAAAAATTAATAATAAACGGAATGCACACAGCACTGTTATGTAAACAAAATGGTAAACTATATTCCGATAAAATATTAATTATATACATATATAAATAAACTTTATTTAATATGGCGCATATTGTTAAAAATAACAATGTAAATATTTAAAATTATATAAAATCTAAAATTCAAAATAATACAAATAATCATGGTTACAATGTACGTTGATTATAATATTAAGTTATTAATTATTAAAATAATAATCTAAGTACGACTTAAAATAATTATAATATTAGCAGTCTACGAAGTTACTAAGTCCATTCGTTTTATTTTTCGAATTAGTTAATTTTTAAAAATCAATACTAACCGTCCGAATAAAATTTAAAAAAAGACATTAGAACTCGTGTATTATTTTAAAAATAAAGCAATGTAGAGTTGTTTGATCGATATAATGGATAATTATTTTTATTTTCTATTCCTATGAATACTGCGTCAGAACATTAAAGAAAACCATACATCCGCGTCATATGTTAAAAACATTATCTCTGAATATCTCTTAAGCGAAATTATGAAAATTAAAAAATAAAGAATAATATAATCCATTAAATATGTATAATACGAAAAAAATAAATGTCCAAAAAATGCAGTTTTTAATAGCGTCTTGTTATTATTGGAAGCCAATAAAGCCTTCAATAGTTTAACTTAAAAGTAAAAATTACATTAAGTATTATTTATACAAAAAAAATATGGTCAGTCGCTTGTTTATCGATTAAAAAAAAATTAAGGGTCCTAAAACAAATATATTTTATTCTCATATGCCCTTATTTTCGGAGGACAATTTAATTACAAAATCCTACGAGGAATTATCAGACGTCATTCTAAAAATTACTTCATCACAAGTCGGCCATAAGTGATTTAAATTTTTATTACTTCGAATCCTTATATTTTCAAGTCGGTTCTAAATATTGACAATAAACAGCGACCTCTGATTTTAACATTTACAAACAACTAACAATACGCACTTTACAAAACATTCTCGAATCTAAACCATTGGATATATCTAAATTTACAATCATAAGTTCGATATTTCTCTCTCAGATATTAAATGCCTTAAAAAATTCTATGAAACGGTAATATATCCCATATTTATGGAGTTTAATGACCCGCCTTCTTACGTCTGTTTTTGGGATATATATCGTTACGAATGTAGAAGTTTCATTCTTCATCAAATATTTACTTAACCAAACGATTAAGGCTTAAAATAAATTAATAAAAAATCTGAGGAAAAACATTAAACTCGTCTCTACTGACAAATTGCCCTAAATTTCGAAAAAGGAAAAATTAAAGAGACAACTACATTTTAGAAGAAATTACGACTTTTTAAAAGAAATTACAGTAGATGCAGATTACAGTATATGTTCGGAAAATATCATTATTACTAAGAATCTTAATACTTTTCAAGATTCCATACAAAAACTGTGTGTCTTACTGTACCGATAGGCTAATTGAATTTTGAATTTTAAATTTAATAATTATTACGAAATTTTAAAAAGATACACTTTGTTTCTTCCTTCCTAGAAATTTAGGTAGATAGATATACTTTAACTATTTAGATCTATACTTGTCACCTATAGATCACACTTCCTATGTTTGACCATTTGTTCTGTCGATTCATATGAACAATGAAACGTCGTTTTATTAAATGCCACGGCTGTATTCAATCACATAGAGTTTCAAAAAAAGTGACCTTTAAAATTATGTTTCCAAATTATCTGTATCGGTCTACATGAGATGAAATAACTATGATAATACTATCATAGCAAACAGCTTTACTAGAAGGCGATCACTTTTTACTCCGTTTAAGACCATTTCGTTCTATATATAAATAATGACCATACAAATTGTAATGTTTTATAGGAAGTTGATAATTTTGTAAAATGACATTGCAGTCTACGATTTTTGTGAAGTTATCATATCGAGGGTCCTTAAAAAATCGGTTCGTAATAAAATTCTTCGAGATATTTCCATATCTCGAAGAATTAAGATAAACCGTCCATACTCAACTCGGAACCCGAGAACTACAGTTGTACCATGTTAAACTTCTGACTTGACAATGACAGGTAACAAAATTACAAATTCATGCATCAATGTATTCAAAATATGTATCAATTTTTATACCATAAATGCATGTCACCAAAATGTGACGTACATACGTACTCATTGAAAATATTTGTTTAGTTATCCTGCGCACTATGTTAAATAAATGTTCATAAAAAGTTGAGTATAAACGATATAGACATATTCTTTTTTAATAGCGCTCTTCTAAAATATTCCTTAAGTCCTTAAGTCGACATAAATAGTCCGGAATGTTTTTGTGTCCAGCTTTTAGAATGCAACGATTGTGAAAGGAACACAAAATCATTTATTAGCAATTTTAGAAGAACGATTGATAAGTAATGAAGTTATACTTCTTATGGTGCGTTAGGGAAAAATATATTTACGATCCACGTATATACCAACATCTTAATTTTAAAGTTGGTTCGTAAAACTGTCTTAGAGAGTTCGTTTGTTGCATAAAAAAGTACGTGTCAAATGATAAATGTCGAAAAGGCCGCGTCAAACTTGTCAATCATAAACGAGAAAAAAAAATACAGATAATTCCATAGATTCTTGTATTTTTTAACGTGTCCTTACAAACATAGAGTAATTGCACGCGGAATGAAATTTTTGGGGTTACTTTGTTATGTTAGACCAAAGAAGTATAACCTCTTACACGCGTACGTATGTACACAAACACGGCTTTTATTTATCGAGCGACATTCGCGTGTTTAGTGTAGGGGTTTTGTATGAAATTAACGAGGATGTGCGGGCAGAAGTTCAACATAGTTGGCGGGGAAGAGTCCAAACTCGCCCCGCGGACCGAGTCCTTGCCACCAACCGGCGTCAATTTGCTCGATATGTGTTATAATATCGCCCGGGTCGAATGTTATTTCCGACTCGTCAGCTATAATAACCATTTGAAATATTACTGTAACTCATATTCCTTTCCCCAACTGGGCAACTAGTTCTCTTCGTTGAAGATCATTACATGACATATTATTATGAAGGTTGTTACACTAAACTCACTAGTACAGAGTCTGGCTCTCAAGTGCAACTGTCAGAACACATCTTTAGGTTCCAGACGAGAGATTTTGCTCACGAATGTGGTAGCTGACTAATTAAAAAATCACTACCATCACGCCTATGGTTTCATCACAATGTTTTCCTTCACCGGGCGCTGAGGCTCATTGAAGGGATCGGAATTCGAGCAATTATTACTACAAATTTCATAATCCATTATCAAAATTACTTGTGTTTGAGACATTTCAGATTTCATGGTCCATACTTGGCCACAATAAGAAAGCTATTCAAAATTCCAGCAATATTACACAATATAGATTTAAATAAAGAAATTTAGGAATTAAAAAATACTAGACAAAGATCCCCCATAAACTCTATTACTATAATTACTGGGTCCGACTAAAACATCCCATTGTATAAAAATATATTCATATTAACTGTCTTTTGGTTCCTGGGTCAGACCAGGAAGACTGTTGGTAGATTTTCGACCTCTGTATTGTACTTTGCTTATCAACAGACATAGTACCATCAATCTGGCATTATAAAAAAATAGATAACAGTTCTGGTAGCTGCGAAAAACTTGTACACCCTACAACGTTTGCTACCAATTTGAGATTCATTTGCAACAAAAAAAAATTTTTTGGAGTTACAAGCTTTGCAGACAAGATTACATTATATATTAAAAATGGTAAGTGTTTAAAATTCATTTCGTGAATGTATGAATTTAAATATATTTTGATGAAAGAGAATGTGTGTATTGACATTTATTTTCGGTACTTACCAGCTTGGTAGTCGTACAATGCTCTTGCTGTCAGTCCGGGATCCTCGTTTAGGTCTTCGTATATCGTGCCCTCGTCATCCATACCTTCAGGTGACACATCTAAATCGGACATTTCGTTGATTATAAGGAACGTTAAAATTTGGCGACCATGAAAACAAATAAAAAACACAATTTTTTAACCTAATTGAAGATAAAAAATTAAATAACTATCAATTTATAAAATTGTAAGAGCTACCTGGTAGTCAAAAACTCAACCACGGTGCCAACTATACATTATACTATACCCTTCGCAAAAATTAAGGGAATAAAAAAAATCCACATAATTGTGTTATTTTTCACGGATTGTATTTTAGTGAAAAATGGTTGTACCAAAGTTGCAAAAAAGCAAACTAAACTTTATAGATTCCACTTTTCAGATCTTTAATTAAAATCTATGGAGCTTAGTCAATGAATGAGTTTATTTAGCATCAATTCTCTTTTTTTTTAACTTCGATAGGTCCAATTGCTCCCGTGTTATGTAATCTTGAATACAAAAAGGATCCTATTGTGTTCAACCAGCGATATCTCCATAACTACTGCTTGTACAGAAATTACTTGCTTCTATATATTGTTTCTATATATACTAGCTGTGCCAGCGGCTTCACTCGCGTAGACCTCAAAAATTATTTAATATTTTTTGCCCGTTTTTGTAACATGTTTCAATACGGCTTTGTTCCTATTGGTGATAGCGTGATATTTAATAGCCTTCCTCAATTATTGCTCTATCCTAAGGTTAGCGCGTCCAAACAATCTTTTCCGCTTTATCTTATCTTACTAATATTATAAATCCGAAAGTTTATTTGTTACGCTTTCACGCCTAAACTACTGAATCGATTATGATAAATTTTGGTATAAAGATAGATTGGAACCTAGAGAGGGTGATAGGTTAAATTTCTGGCGAAAAACTTATTGGAAGTGGGGTAAAGAGAGGGATGTACTTGGTATGTTTTTTTTTATTGCGTCATCGGTTATTTTTATAGTTCAGGATTCATTTATTACCTTCTTAAGTGACGATACAATTCAAGTTGGTAGACACGCTAAACCGGTGGAGGAACTGAATCTCAAGTGCGGCTGCCGGAACACACCTATTGGTATTTGGCGGTAGGTTTTCAACTTGAGGGTGGTAGCTAGCCAGACGGACATTAGAAAAAGTCCTACCACCATGGTATGGTTTCCTCACGGTGTTTTCCTTCACCGAAAACTCAAGCAGCTCATTGTAGATGGAATAGAACTCACGTACCTTGATGCAAAGTCGTACATACTACCACTGAGCTATCATCGCTTCAAATTTTATTATTAACGCGAGGGAAGCTGCACTTAAAACCTAGTATTTTTTTTTATACTTAAGGTTTACCGTTATGGCCGTAATCTCACCTGATCTTAAGTGACGATACGGCCCAAGTTGGTAGACACGCTAAACCGGTGGAGGAACTGAATCTCAAGTGCGGCTGCCGGAACACACCTATTGGTATTTGGCGGTAGGTTTTCAACTTGAGGGTGGTTGCTAGCCAGACGGCCATTAGAAAAAGTCCTACCACCATGGTTTGGTTTCCTCACTGTGTTTTCCTTCACCGAAAACTCAAGCAGCTCATTGTAGGTGGATTAGAACTCACGTCCCTTGACGCGAAGTCGTGCACACTACCACTGAGCTATCATCGCTTCAAACAGTATAGATATATGATAATTACCTTCAAGTGTAGTACCGTTCGATTCCTTCTTATAATTGACATTCTCGATAACGGTGTTCTGCCGACTCAGCTCACGGTCTTCGGGAACGTTGTTTTTAGTATACGGCGACCGCTTTATCGTGCTAAACTTATTATCGCTATCGTCGTCGTCGTTCTCATTCGAACTCGAGTACGAAGCGTCGAACATATCGTTTTCCAGAATATTCTGTTTGATCATCGGCTCACTCTGCTTTAGGCCCTCGATCTCCCTATACGATGTCTCGTTTTGAGCGAACTCGGTGTAACTACTGATCGCGCTGAACGAACCGGTTCCGGTCTCGGTCACCGGGCTCAAGTCCGCCGGGTCTATGATCGGTTCGTACTGTATCTGGGAGGGTGTCTCGAGGCTCATTTTGATCTTGTCTATGTTCTTCATGGGGCTCGTTTTGGCCGGTTCGCCGTCGGTCTCGATCGGTTTCGGGTCGAGTTTGACCGGCGACCGGACGGTGGGGGACGTCGGTTCCGCCCGCGTGAACGTGTTGATACGTTGCGCTATCACCGAACTGCGTACCGGTTTCTCGGGCGTCGCGTTAGCTCTGGACGGGGCGTGTTTTGGACTTGTTTAGTATCGTTTGCGGTTTGAAACTCGGTGAAACGAAAAATCGACAGTAAAAAGAGACAACCACATACGTCTGAAGGATATAACGCGCGAGAGAACGAGATAGAAGACATTACACAGTGCTTCTTACAGAGTCCGAGCGCTATATATGTGTGTGCGCTTATCTTGAAGTTCACATCTATCGCGTGAACTACACACACGTTTTTTTAAGGACAACCCAATGGTGCTCAGCCCATAGAGATTAACACGTTTTTTTATGGACTTCAAAAAAGAAAGAAATTACTGCATTCGGTTGTATTTTGCTTATTATTATTTTACAAACCAAAACTTACTCTATGGGACCATTCAAGTATTACCTAAGCAGAATTTTAATCAATTTTGACCCCCCCCCCCATATACGTTTTCGGGTATAGACAAATAGGGTTGCCATATCGTAATCTATAAAATTTTGGTGTTTAAATAATGAAATTAGGAAAAGCATTTTTTATACTTTATAGGTTTAACGTTATGCCCCTAATCTGACCCGATGTTAAGTGACAATGTGGCTCAAGATGGTGGACACGCTAAGTCTAGTGGAGGGACTGGCTCTCAAGTACAACTACCGGACACACCTATATGTATTTTGGCGACAGATTTTCAACTTGAGCCGGGCGTTACAAAAATCCCTACCGCCATATTAAACTTCCTTACGCGTTTTCCTTCAAAGAAAGCTCAGGCTCATTTTAGGTGGATTCAAACTCACGTCCATCGAAATCTGCCCACACTACCAACTTAGATACCATTCCTTTGTGACGTAATTTAGACTTATCGTTGCCCAGACAATAAGGTGAACCGTCCACAAAATGAGTTGACTAATTAAAATAGTTCAAAGTTTAGGGGGTTTGTCGTTACACCGACTGGCTTTAAATGGAATTTATTTTAGAAATTAATGAAGTTATACTAACTTTGCAGTGTTCATTTGGCCCTGAGCGAGGTTCTGTTGGAACATAGCCCTCGCTGCTGATGTGGAGGAACCGATCAGCTGTCTCGCTTCGGCCGAACGCTGTCGGCGTAGTACTTCACTCGCGCTAACCGAAGACTCGCTCGGCGTTTCTGGACTCGTTTTTCTACGAAAAACCACTTCCAATAACGACTTATCTATATTAACATCATAAAGCGGAAACGTTTGTTTGTTTGTTTGAACACGCTAATCTTACAAACTACTAATACAACAAAAATAAAGTGCTTAGAGATAATTAAAAAAGATCTAATGGGTTCGAGAAATTTCTGTATTGTGTGACGTTCGATTTTACACTGAATAAACGGAATGGTTTCCATCGGAATTTATGAGTTAGCCGGAACGCCTGCCGCAACGTGTGATATCAAAAAATATTTCATAATCATATTTTAGGCTATTTAACATTACGCTAAGATTAATAGAAGCAAAGTTGAATTGAAAAAAAATTACAAAACTGGCAAAAATTATCAAATAATTTTAAGTACCACGCGAACGAAGTCGCGGACAAATCCATCTATATATCTATCTCTACACCAAAATTCCTCGTAATCGATTCAGCAGTGCAGTCGTGTAAGTGTAACAAACAAACTAACGCATTTTCGCATTTATAATATTAGTAATGATATTTATTTGACGGTTAATCATGTCAAAACTACTGAACTTATCAGAATGAGACTATGACCATTCGATACGTAGTTTCTCGTAAATTGTTCTAAGCTACTTAGTTATTGAATTCCACTGTCTTTTTTTATAGATAAGGTTTAGCGTTGTGGACATAATCTGACCTGATCTTAAGTGACGATACGGCCCAAGTTAATAGAGACACGCTAAACCTGTGGAGGAACTGCCTCTCAAGTGTAGCTGTTGGAACACACCTATTGTTATTTGGCGGCAGATTTTCAACTTGAAGGTGACTGCTAGCCAGGCGGGCATTAGAAAAAGCCCTATTACCATACAAAATGTCTCTGTGCCGATTATTTTTCGATTTGGTTTTGTATAATTTTTTTCTGGCCCAATAATAAAAAACGGCTAGCCTAGCGAACGAGTGACAGCTAGTAATCTAATTGACTAAAATTTGTTCATTAAATATTTTTTGAAAATCTAATCGCGGTCTACTTTGCGATCTACTTTATCGACAGATAAAAAGGCCATTTTATATGGTCTACTTGTCTGTTCAATAATACGGACATCACACTGGACTACTAAACTGATTTCGAAGGAACTTTACACGATAATAACTAATATCATCAACGTTAACTAATCATACTTTTTTATTTACAAAATTAACCTAATAGAAATAAATTGAAAAAAAAAATCTACTTTTTGACGATTTTTAATAAATTTATTTCTGTCTTCAATAGTTTATATTCAGTACTGAATGATGACATATTCAAACATGCACAGCGCAAAAAGAAACGAGCATTGTGTGACACACTCGAAGGAAAAACAAAATAGTTGGTATTAATAATAAACATGGTTTCACCATCAAGGTTTCGAATGTCTGCCGCCTACGTTACCAAAGACTTAGTTATATTATGGGAATAATACATTAAAAAGCTAGAAAAAAAAAAACAATAATAAAAAATGGTTATGATTGAGGGCAAAACTAGGCAGAGTGCTAGAATATTCTAAAGAAAAATTGTATATAATTCAGACATGTTATTAACTGATATTTCTAATCATATCCTGTTATTTGAAAGGCACTCGTTAAATGTCTTCGGGAACTTTTAGACCAATATATACAACTAGATTTTACATGCGGCTTCGCTCGCGTTAATATTTATTTTTTGAAACAAATCTGATGAGGCAATAAAAAGTTTCAAAGTTTCTTCCTTTCTTTACACCACTTCTCATAAATTTTTTGCGAGAAAAGGTACTCTATCACCGTCTCCATATTCCCATCTATCTCTATACCAGAATGTATCATAATCTATTCAGCGGTTTAAACGTCAAAGCGTAATAAACAAACAAACTCACTTTCGCATTTATAATATTAGTAAGGATTGTATTTTTTTTATTCTCTGGTTCTAACCTCATTTATTAAGTGACTTCGATACCCGAAATGTTATAGCGTTCTGCTTAGCGGCGGAACTCACTGTAAAGACAGCTTTTGGAACCCACCAATAGGTATTGACGACAGGTACTTAACATGTGGATGAAAACTACCAGATCACTATTAAAAAAATCAATTCACAACAAGATAAAACTCACTGTAGGAATTCGAACTCACATTGACGAATGCACTGTACCTAAAAGGATCATTGAATGAATCCAAATTGTTGCATTATTATAAACCGCTCATAAAATTTAGGCAAAGTACCTAAGAAAACCTTTTCTCGTATTCAACGGCTTTCTCCATATTAATCTACAACAGTGTAATCAAAAACTAATATATATTAAAACTTACTTCTGCTCTTCTGTTTTCGCTCTCCGTTGTGCTTCCAACTGGTCTCTTCTTCTCGCATCTTCTTCTGCTTTCCTCTTCTCCTATAATTACACATTTGATAAAACAATTTTGCAAAACAGTACAATCTATTAATTTATCGAGTACACATTATAATTTTAGTAAAACTTACCTCTTCCCTTCGTTTTCTCTCCGCTTCGACACGTTTCTTCTCTTCTTGTTCTTCTTTCAGCCAAAATTGGTCTCTCTCTTTTGAATTTATTTCTATTACTAAACAAGAAAACATTACATATGGCTTATAAAAATCTCGCACATATAAAATCGCCCTATATTTTATTCCTTAAATGTCCACTTCTCTCTTTTTCCAATGACGAAACTTCTAGAATACAAATGTGTATAATATATGTATGTCGTATTGCCTTTTATTATAATACATCACTGAGTCTTATATTTAACGTAAACCTTGTAAATATGAAAAAGAGCCTCAATATCTTTGAACACAAAATAACTTAGTTCGATGCTTATACACAAAATGAGTAATTATATTCAACGAAATTCCTTTAAAACTTATCTTTCTAATTAGGTCATTATATGTCCATTAACCGGAGCGTACTAACATATAGTTTTAAAACATTTATCCTACAATAGTATACATTAGCTAGTCTGTGTGAGCTTAGAAGGTTAGACCTTTTGGGTAGAAACGAATATAAAAAAAAAGTCAGTCAGTTCAATACTTATCTGAGATAGATTATAATTACAGTGTAAACTTTAATTATAAAGAGAAAACAAGAAATGTGTGAGATAATATTCTAAACAATAAATCGACAGCATATCTCAACAAAAAAACCGCTGGTCATAGCAGAGTTAAAAGGAGGCGTCCTTTACTATCAGCTATAAAAATATCAATGATAGGTTTGATATGTACATATGACAATTTTAAAGTTTTTAAAACACTATGATCACGGGATTTCGTTTTCTCTTTACGCGAACGTTTGTAGAAAAAAGCGGTGCATGGGGCATCGTGGCTTTTTCTGTTGTTCGCCTGACTACCACCTTTTTTTTATTAACGTAGTGTTTAAAATCCCAGTTTTTCCGGACTTCCTTATCGCAACGAGCAAACGCATTCCCCGGGCACAGGCCAAGAAGAGAGGGGCACGCTGTAACTCATCGGGTGCTAAACACCCAACACTACCCACCCACTAAAACCCACCACGGCAACACTTCAATTTCCCGTGTTGCCAGAGACAAGGTAGAGCGAGCGCACTTCTTCTAATCAGCTAAATACCACCCTCAAGTTAAAAATCTGCCGCCAAATACTTATAGGTGTGTTCCGGCAATTGAACTCGAGAACCAGTTTTCCCAGTATGGTGAGCGTGTCTACCGTTTTGGGTTGTCACTTAACACCAGATGAGATTGTGGCATAACGCTAAACGTATAACATATAAAAAAGCTTTTGCCCACTGTTTCGCTCGGATTAACGTAAAATTTGTCAATCTAAAATTTATTTTTCTATTTTTCGGAAACATATTTTTTTTTAATTAAGTATCTACTTACATAGTTTTCTGTACCTCCAAAAATGTATCATTAAAATTTCGTAATGATCAATTGGCTAACTAAGTTGTAAAAGCGCAAGAAACTCAAATTAACTTTAATAATATTAGCTAAGACTTATCTACACTATTTCAACGTTTTTTTTTTTTAATTGGTAACTTGCAGAGTAAGTTCCTAGACCTGCTATATTCAACCTGAGACCCGCGGGTCGCTGGTATTATTTTATTTTAAATAACCTAATGACCTATAAAAGCTAAGGAAATCACTACCTAAATATGTTTTTTTTATTTGCGGCCTATGACACCGTGACCAACACATGTTTGTAACCCCTAAAGAAAAATGTTCTAAACTAGTCCATAGTAGTCTAGTAGTAGTCCGTAGTCCACGCTTCGTATTCAGTTTAGTTTTAAAATTGAGCTTGAATATCAATTACCTTTTTTCAAACTTCTTTTCCTACACATTATCTCCTCAGCGATCTTTCTAGACATTAAAACTTCATAACACTGTGACAGTATCAAACTGTCCATGTTGAAAAAAAAAACGTTTCCAAATATTCAAACCACCACTCACATTTATCTGACAAGTTCAAATGACAAACCGGACACCGGATATTGATTGTTTATATTTACATTGTACGGAAGGCAAGTGGTAACTATAAACAATCCATTGATTGAACATTCGAGTTTACACAATGCATTTTCTATAGGCACAGGTTAAAAAATATTGACATTTGTGTCATATGTAAATTTTTTTTAAACAAGCGTTTATTTATCTCTTAATAATGGCATGAGTCAAACTTTATCGAGCCTTTCGAGGAAAAATATCTTCTCCTTTTTCTTTTTTCCTTTTTTTGGTAACTTAATCCTCTTTAGATTAGTATCTATAGAGGATTAAAGACCATTTTAAAGTGATAAAATTTGGTCGAGAATTTTTGGCGGAATCTTGATCTGTCATGCTATGATTTTTATTTTTATTTACATACTTAGTTATTTAGCTCTGTATTGTGTAATACAGGCGACATTTTACGTGGTGCAGTGTAGATGAAGAGCACAAGTGAAGTGAAATATAAATAATCATTCGGAACATGATATATTAGTTACCACAAAAACTCCCAAGAAAGCTTTAATAAGAGAGCCGCCATCTTGAAGATAGTTTCATCTGTCTAAAATGTCCAAATCTTATCACTTGAAAATGGCAGTAATAGTCTCTAAAGAGGACTTAGTTGCGAAGAATAAAAGAAGAAGATTTGGTTATTTTAGGCAGATGAAACTATCTTCAACAAGATGGTGCTCTATTGTTGAAACTCTCTTGGGAGTTTTTGGCGGCAACTAATATATCATGTTCCGAATGATTATTCATAATTCACTACACTTAAGCTCTTCAGCTACGCTACATCACGTTAAATGTACCTATATTACAGAACTAGCTGTCCGCGATTTCGTTCGCGTGGAACTAAAATTTCATTCAATCATTTTCATAAAAAAATGTTATATGGCATATGTTACTCACGAGCTAATGTAGCATTCTAATGGTGAAAATCGGTCCACTAGTTCTTGAGTTTGTTCGTTACAAATAAAAATATAAATCTATCCTCTTTATAATATTAGTATAGATTTTAATAATATAATATATGAATTAAAATGAAAATCACAACATGACAGATAAAGATCCCGCCAAAAACCGAAAAACATCTTGAACGACAAAAATCTTAAATATGTTTTTTTTATAATACCTTCGTAAAAATAAACATTGCAAATCATAAGCGCTATGTTAATAGCCACTATTTTAATAAGCCAGTTGTTAATAATTAACAAAAAAGTCACATTTTTTTATACATTTATCATAAATATATTTTAATTGGTAATGATAAAAGTGCATATTGTCGCTTACGTTGTTTTTTTTTGTGAAAAGGCTCGATATATAGCGACAATGACGTGACTAGGCAATTTATAGCGTTATTCAACAATCCATATTATAAAGTATCTACACATTTTTACTTACAATATTATTATTATTGATATTTATTGTCAAATGATGAGAAGATATAATTGTATGAACAACAAAGTTAAGTAATTTCATCGTGTTAGGGAGTTCGTCATTAATTAGAGCTTACACTATATATACAAAGAGCAAATTTTTTATATACTTTATAAGTTAAGCGTTATGTACCTGATGTTATGTGTCGATGTGGACATAAATGCTGGACATGCTAAGCCTACACTTAAGTGTAACTACCGGAACACATCTTTTCAACTTGGAGGTGGTAGCTAACCAGGCAGGCATTAGAAGAAGCCCTACCACCATGCTATGGTTCATTGCAGATATTCGAACTCACGTCCATTGAGCCATTATCGCTTACAATGTATACTTACCCGGGTTAACTTTGTGGTACGCCGTTCCAACCGGTCCGGTCGGCGGCAGTTCCTCAGACCGACTCGACTTGAAGTTGAACGCGGAACCAGTCTTCGCCAACTTATCCAATATGAGTTTCTCGTCGAGATCGTCCTCAGTCCTCGCGTGCATGGTCATGTGGAAACCGGTGAAGAAATTCGCGACCTGCTTGACATGGTTCGCGCATGTGCCCTTCCGAACTGTCGGGGCTCCTTCGCCCTAAAATAAATGATGCCAGATCCATAACATCTAATAATATTAAAAGAGCAATTCTTATATATATATAATATATATATAAGTACTAGCTGACCCGTCAGACCTTGTTCTGCCTTTTCGACTAGTCAATCACATAGCCTCGAGCGACATCTATCGCGTTATGATCACTTATCGAGATAAAGAGTATCCTATTTCTCAAGTTGGGTCAAACTGCACATAGTTTGCAAAATTATAATAAATTCGGTTCAGTAATTTAAGGAGTTCATCGCGGGCAAAAAAAGTGAAATAAAATTTATATATACATAAAGATATATCTACACATATAATAAATCAGTAGAAAAGATCGTATTTGTACATCTACAATATTACAAAAAGAAAATAGCCAGTGTGTTAAAGGATAACGAAAAGGAACCCGTTTGCAGCATTTTTGGATTTTTTACTTGTTTGTCTGTGATCGCATCACGTAAAATATACGAAGCTAATGTAGATAACTTTTATAAGTAAAAAATGTAAGTGTTCAGGCACGCAATGCTTTGAAAGTTGAACTCCATATTCGATAAATGACGTTGTGAATATAACGTCATCATGTAACACGAACATTCACTGTATTGACTCTTATCTAAGCGATGCGTTTTAGTTTTCGACAACCACGAACGAAATCGTGGCCACTACTAGTATATATATAAATTTCGCGTATCTCCGAAACGGCTCTAACAATTCGGATTAAGTTTTATAATTAGATAGATTCTTGTCTTTTGAATTCACCTATATATGTTGTTGCGTTTACCTTAAAAAAATATTTATCACGTATGTAAAATCGTATTATGTGGATATTCAAACAATATATAACTTGTACCTAAATATTTTTTTAAATACACATAATTTATAAAACAATACCGGGCAAAGCTCGGTCAAACAGGTACTGAGTTATAATGGTTTCAACATAAATTACTTCAACATCAGTCTCCTTGTATAAGAGTGGTAGCTGTACAAGTTGACATATCGACAAATAAAAATTAAATATATACATATATATCAAAGTATCGCATATACAGTTTTAACTTTGTTACAGTTCTTTTTTTATCAAGTCTAATCTAATGCCGATAAAATTAAAATGCGATCCCTTGATAATTTCCTCTATACAAAAAAATAAATCAGTTTTTAAAGTATAAACTTCTAAGGTAACAAGAGAACTTGTCCTTTATGAATTGAAGTCACATAAAAAGTGTTATTAAAAAAAAAAACAACACTGTCTAAGGTAAGATGACCCAATTGGAAGGATGCGGTTGGCAATACGTACTAGAAAAAATGTTTCCGATACTTCCAACTCAGTACTTAAAGATGATTTCATTATATTAAAAAATAATTGCTGCACCAGTCATTACCCTTATGACTGACAACGAAATTTATGAAACTTATGTAATGAGCAGTCATCGCAAATTATATAAAAATAAATCATAACTTGTAAGTTATTACTCTGTGACTAAAAATATCCTTATATAAAACTTACAATTCTCGTATTCATAACAATGTGTCCTCCTAATCTTATCTCTCTGTGACTGTATAGGGTAAGTACTCATATACGTGAACCTCGAGTTATTAATAAAATATAATTTATTGCTTAGTGTATTTTCTTACATGTCTTTTCTTACTGATTACAACAACGTATAATTACAGATTCTCGTTATCTTAAAAGTTAACTGAAAACAATTTAATATAAAAAGCAGAAAAGTTGTTTGAGTGAACGTCATAATCTTAGGAAATTGAATATCTGCCGCCGAATACCAATAGGTGAAATTAAATAATTTTAGTTCCACGCGAACGAAGTCGCAGGCACAGCTAGTACTATATAAAACCAATCCGTCGATATTATAACTCGTATTTATTAAACAAATGTCAACATAATTATCGTCTATTACATTTTAAAGAACATAAATTAAAAATAAAATGTCGTTTTAGTTTATAGGCTCTTAATAATAACATATAATAATATTCAGATAAAAACAATCTGTAAAACATATTCAACATAATATATGTATATAGTTTTTAAAATTTAGAACTACTGTACTTTAATTATAAACTAAATAGAATTTAATTTCACCCCAATTAGGAAAACAATAACAATTATATAGTTTCATTTAAAAAGGTAAGTATTTCTTTATTTAAGTGTCTTAAGTGGCAAGCTTAAAATGTTTTGACAGCTTAAGTCACTTACTTACACTTAGGACTTAGGTCACAGTAGGCACTGAACAGAGAATGTAACTAGTGTAAGAGTGCTTAAATTACCGACTTCAACTTGGACTGTCGTTGGTATGGAATTACGTGAATTAGATTAAACACTAACATATGCATTTACTTGATTTATCGTTTTCATACTGTCTGGCATATGTCTTTATAGTTTTGATAAAGATAAAACATAATGAACCTATGAAATAATTCTTATAAGCTTAGGCTAAATTTTATTGTTTTAATCCTTATTACACTTTTATTTTACATTCATAGTACCACTACAATATTTGTATAACAAATCATCTTACTGGGAAGACCTTGGTCTGCTATTTCCAGTAGTTATTTAACACAACAACAGAGCTACCTATCGCGTTCAACGATTAGGCCACTTATCATAACATAAACTACCCTATATTTAAAGTCTGATGACCGGATTTCAGAAGTCTGATGACTGGATTTCCAGATTAGTGTGGGCAAACATCATGACACCATATTTTTGTTTACAACTGACCTGGCCGAATTTGTTTTACCCTTGTTTTCAAGTGGTAGATAATTCAAATCTATCTGATCGTACCTAATTACACAGTTTACAATACTTCATGAAGATTGATTAATTATTATCGTAATTTATCGTGGACAAACATTGTACAGAATTTTTATATAATCTTTTATAATTATTATGGGCATACTAAATACTATGCCTATAAATAAAATGTATACCCTATTACTATCTTAAAGCATGGAAATGTTAATCATACCTGCCAGTTGATAAGGACATATTTAGATATGCTTCCACTCGGCATGTCCACTTTTAGGAATGCATATTGTATTTTACCACTGTTGAAATCATCTATCAGTTCCATTAAACCTCCATCGCCTTTACTCACAAACTTTAGGTCATTTGTGAGACCATCATAACCAAATAAGGCCCTGTAATATAAGTTTTTATTAACATTTTATTGTTATGGCAACAATAGTGATTAAAATAATTATTTCAAATCTATAAATAAAGCACCAGTTCTACAGGTTTAGTGCGTATAACTTGGGCCCTATCATCACTTAATGTCAGATGAGAATATGCCAATAATACTAAAAACTTAACTTAAAAAAAATGAGTGAGTAATTGTAGTTAGCATTTGGCCATAATTTAACTGCATAAGTGATAAATATGGTTCCAAATAGTAACATGCAAGATAAAAGGAGGAAATCAACTGAAAAATCTTTATTCCATTTAGGCCCTTAATAGGGACATACTAATGTCAAAACTACCTCTGGTACAGAAAATAACCCAGTCATATTTCATTTTGCATTACATTTTTTTGGTACAATTAGGTCTCATATGCAACTGCCAGGACACACTAATACTTGCTTGATACGTATTTTCAACCTAAGTGTGCTAAACAATGAAACAGCATTAGCAAATATCCTGTCACCATGCCTGAATTCATAATTTTTACCTTCACTAAGACCTCAAGCTAATCACTGATTCAAACTCATAATTACTTCCCCTTATTTTTAATGTACACTTCAGAAGTAATGTTATGATAAAAGAACTCTAAAAGCCTGGTATAGCAGTCAAAGCCCTTCAAGCTAACAAGGAAAGCTAATAAAAAATAATTTTCACAACATACAAATATAATGTTTATTTGATCCACACCAAAGAAGAACTGATAGTTATTCATGAATGTGTAAACAGGAAATAAGAGTACATATTTAATCTACTTATACAACATATGGTACATACATTGTTTCTGACTTATTATTTTGTTATAACATTTGTTAATAATACCTATAATATTTATCTATTAATATTTGAGACAATACCCTAACTGACTCTGTGCCGTCTCATTCAAGTTACTAAGAATAGGAAATATGTAAGGTTTTTTTATAGTTAAGGTTTAGCATTATGACCACAACAATGTTAAGTGACAACTGTCTCTCATGTGTGTCAAAGTGGCTCTCAAGTGCAATGGCTCGAACACACCTATAGTTATTTAGCAGTAGATTTTCAACTTGAAGATGGTAGCTAGCCAGGGGGGCATTTGAAAAAAATCCCGACCATCATATTGTATATATGATAGAATGTTGACTTTTAAATGTAGGTGATATTTAAGTACAGATTTCTGGCAAATTCAACCAGTAAATGAAGAAAAGAAGAGGCTAATATTATATAGGAAACTAGCGAATATGGAAGAAAATGTCCTGATCATTCAAAAGTAAATAACTTTGTCACAGTGCCATTGATTATACCATGGAATAGATATTGCATGAATATTAGTTAACTGCTAAAAAATCACTAACAAATACACAAGGTTATTATATTTACAGACTGTATCAATTAGATTTATTTTAAAATTGGTCAATGTTTAGTAAAAAATGTTTTAGATTGTTTTCTGAATTTAAACCCAAGAGATATGAAAGGATGGAACTGGAAGAAAGTTAAGGCAGTTTCACATTGTTAATTAGTAAGGATTGAATATAGGACCACTGTGGGATTTTGCAGCTACCTAGTCGCTTGTGTCTTTCCTGTAGTCAACCCAGGCAAATGTGAGAGTAAGATTGGTAATTAAATTTTATCCACATTAACAAAAGAAGACTTAAAGATAACACATTTTATGAATTATAAAATTAAGAACTAAACTCAGGCTATAAATTAACGAAATGTATATTGTATACAGTATTTGTCAACAAAAAAGCATGTAAAAGCTTTCCAAAATTTTGTACTTTTATCATTAAAAAACTAAAAATTCTAAATACATAGTCTTACACTATTATTCATTTAAATTATATATTAACTATTATGCTATAAATTTAAATATTTATAATTATATTATGTCTTATAGTTAAGTTAATGTTAGGTTTCTTGTATTTGAATTCTAATACAAAAGTCTATGACTTTCACCAGGGGTAATATTAAAAGAATATGTATGAGGTAGCAATAACTTTTTTTCTCAATAAGCAATAAAAAATTACTTTTTACAGATTTGTTTATAGATTAGACTTGAGTTGATGTGTAATTTTAAAGGATCATTAGACTCTACTAAAATTCGTCACTTTGTTATGGGATTTGTATTTATATTACTATAGGATAAAACTACAAAATATATACCTATCAAAGCAAGCAGGTACAAGTGTACAAATAGTAATAAATTTATGTCTGTTTGAGTAGATTTTCTCAAAGTATTCTTAAGAAATTGATTGGCATAAAACAAATTTTAACATACAACTTGATTAATTAACTGAATAAGTATTAGGTTGTTTTTTACTTTAGGAAATTTTAGGAAATACAATACAGTAGCTAAGAAAGAAGAATAGTAATGTATAATATCAAAAATATTAAATTTAAAAATTGGGGGTTGACTGAACTGTTCATGATCTCAAATTTCTTACATAGTTTTATTAATTACAGCTCTGTAATATAATAATTCGAAGTAGAACATTTTTTGTCTATGACTTTTTAAATAAATGTAAAAAAAAGGTATGAACTATAAATTTTTACTGCATTTATATTGTGAGATTTTATGTCCAATAATATTACTTACAAGCAAAAATATCAAATCAATTAAATTAGAAAATTAAAAGTGGTATGTCATTATTTGAATTCAAAAGCATAAAGCGAAATAAAATATGGAAAAAAATATAGATATTCAATTTATAAGTATTGTAACAAAAGTTTAAAACGCAGTGACAATCCATTAGGACAGTGACCACTTGTGCATTGTTAACGCTTTTATGGGAATGATTCTACAGGCTGTAAATTCATTATTATAATCAAGCATGCATGTTTATTTAATTTCCCCACCAAGTAGGTCGACGATATTAGGTTCATTGTACGTACCAGTTGGTTTCGGTTTTCTCATCTAGTACATCCTTCCAAGCACTAATTAACGCGTCTTTATGTTTATCTAAATTTATAGCCATTTTACATTATTTGTAAAAACTTTAATATAAAACACTCTTTTTCCTACTAAAAAACAACTAAATAACATGTACAACATTCACCTGACTCACAACAATTTTTGCTACCTATAGACAATTTGATTTTACTTCACTTTGACATTTCTCGTAGTGTTGCTCATGATAAATTGATCCAACATATGTTTTTAATATAAAAATAAGGGGTTGTGTTTATTTATTATAAACTACTTTAACTAACTAAGTATGATATTTTAAAAATAATCTCAATTTTAACCAAAAAAAAATCACAAATATCTATGGTTCCAAAATCAAGGCTATTGTTATTTGTGTTTTTTTATACACGCTTTACGATATATTTAGCAGTTATATACTTAGTATTGATCTATAGATGAAAATTATAGAAAATAAGAAAGTCATAAGATAAATAAAATTAAGAAAATAAATCTTGTTTTGATTTCAATTTCTTATTCCTTTCTACACTAAATGGTTAAAGATTGCGCGCGCATTTTGTGTTCATTACTACTACTCCGTTTTATAGAACTAAAACTTTCGTTCATTTTCTGCAGACAGTCACGCTAAAGACCGCTTAGCGAGCAAACGTTATAATATAAATACGTATAATGGCTAACTTTCGATGAAATATTAGTACAAGTAAACAGTTAACATAATTATGTGGGTAGATGTCAGCGGAAAGGAAAGACATAGTTACATGACGCAGACTAACGGATCCTTTATACCGGGGTAAGTTTTTAAACAACTAAAGTGAAAATTATGTCAAATTCACTGATATAATTCATAGGACATTTAGGGTTTTCTTTTTTAATAAAGTATTTATTTCAAAGCATTGTCACAAAACATTCTCATGTGCTGAAACTGCTCATTAAAGTAACTTTCAATTTTTTTAATAAAACATCTGTCGACATGTATATAAAATAATCGATTGTTTATGCTTTTTGAACGATTTCTGTAAAAATAATTGTATAAATAATTGTATTTGTAAAGCGATTAAATTATAATAAAGCGTAAATTATTTACCTGTTCAAAAATGTTTAGTTTATAATAATACATTTCCATTGATTTTGTGTGACTTCGTAAAAAAAATACCTATAATAATAAGCAATCTATTATGTACGGGCCCTTTACTTATGGCCCACGTCTGCTACATAGGGTTTTTATGAAAGACAAATTAACAAGCGAATCTTTATTTTCAACGATTATGAATGCGTAACACTATCAGTAAAAACTATAATTTAATATCCATATCAAAACAGGTTACAAATAATCCTATAAGTTTTTTAGAACAGGTTCTAAAAATATTAATTGATATAAATAGATAACAGGAATACTGTATAACTATCTAGTTAGTTACATCTGCATCGTAGCCATGGTAACTCACCTATACACAAACAAAGACACTAAACCTTTTTGTAGAACAAAGTTATATATAGCATCAGTTGCCAATTGTCTACTGATCTAAATAAATATGTGCCAAAGCGAGACGTTGTTCAATTTTGTTAATTGTAATATTAAATTCATGGCTGATATACAGTCATATAGAAATCTCGGTCAACTGAAACGATTGAAAGCGGACTTAACTCCTTAGACACGTATTTTATTTTTGTAAGTGTAAACTCGAATTTAATATTCTAGATCCGACTTATTTACGTAGGGGACCGCAGCTTCGTAATTAGTAGTTCTAATTTTTTGTTTATAGATTGTTGCATTTGTTTGAATAATATTATGATGAAACAATCTTTTTAGCTTCATTATATTATTATGCATAGTATATATTTTGTCTGAGACTGACAAATTAATAAGTAAAATCAATAGGCTCCTGTCATTGGTTCAATCTTGTAGAAATTCCCAATTCTTAAACTGATTTTGTGATTGGATGGTTTCATTTAGTATTTTACCAGAAACCATCATGACAATGAATGGCAAAATGACAATCATGGCAATTATCATGTGAAGGCATAAATTATAATAGGGGAGAATAGTATTTACACTTGGATACTATTTCAATTCAATGATCTTTGCACTAGCTATTTAATTCGCCCCGTTTTTACGTATTTCGCAAAATCGGGAATAAATTGACACCTTAAATACACTTAAGCTGATGCGTAATACGAATTTGCTATTTCGAAATAAATATTTGACGATAATTGCTATCACTTTGCTTTTGCAAAATACGATAAAACGGGCCCGACGAGTTTATATAGGCCCTCAGACTAACAAAAATTTCGTTATTTCTATGATCATGAAGCACATAATTAACACATATTTATTTTACCGAATATTTATCGTGATATCATGATGAAATCATAGAATAGTGGTATGGATAATGCGCTTGCCGCTAAGTACATATAAGTGTATTTCGGCGGTTGCACTTGAGACCCGGTTCCTTCACTAGATTTAGGCATTGTTTTTACTTAACATCAGGTGAGATTGTAGCTATAACTCTAAATCGAATAAACCTTAAATATTTTAATTGTGTCTCTAACAACATATTATTCGGCCGGAATGACTTGAGCGCCGACTGCGGCTTATAGGTATTAAAATCTGGTTTTTAATTAAGTACTTTTAAATACTTAACGTGGTTTATACAATAAGCTATTCAAGTGTAAATACCTATAGGCCGCGGTCGTCGCTTAAGCGAGTAATGCATTAACCGAACGCCGGAAAGTCGACGACGTATTTTCTGTAATCAAGCGAGGTGGTAAGGATCTATCTACACTCGACAACTTATCTCATCATTATTCTTTGACTGTACCTATGTACTTTCACCACTTTATCATGCTTCTATAAAATGTAAATATTTCTGCATTTGCATATTCTTAATACGTTATTTTCATTGAACTCTTGAGCTTAAGTTAAATTTGCTAAAGTTACTAACAGGATAATTAATAAAAAAACGGTATATGATCGAAACACGAAATAATGTGAAACGACACTATATATATATATATCTCTCTCTTAATAGCCCCGAATCGACATTACTCGTACAAGCGTCACACAAATAGATTTTTGTTCAGAATTTCAATCAGAAGTTTCACTTCAAAACAAAAGTAGCCGTCTTAATACCCATGTCCGATAAACACCCGTGTCCTATATTGTAAACATTTCAAAACGTAATAAAACAACGATAAGCAATAAGCTTTTACGTTTAACTCTGATTTGGGTCAAAGTCACTTTCACTAACAGTCACGGCACAGAAATGTGCACAGTGTTACCGTTTACATGAACATCGTGACCGGCATTATTATTGGGGGTGATTTATTTACAAGAATTAACACTAACAGTCTAACATTAACCTGCTCATACAAAGCTTTTTGGGGATATACAGCCATAGCTTTTAAATAGAGAAAAAAAATATGTCACTCAAATTTTTCTATGACAAAAATCTATATTTTAGTACATATTCTGTACTAATTTTTTTAACATGCTTTGAAAAAGAGCATATATACATACTTCTTCCTTTTATTGTAATGGCGACATACGCGAAGAGTCCAATTTCGCCAGTGTCATGTGATTTAGAGATAAAAATGGAGAAAATTGACCGGTAAGTTACCTACTTAAGTATTTCTATTGAAAGTAACCAGCGTGATTTTGCCTCTAAGCCAGATACTTAATACAAAAGGGACATTATAACACAAAAACCCAACCATCATACAAAATATTAGACCTATAATACAATATTTCCTAGCCTAATCTAAGGATAAAAAGTATATAAAAATAAAAGGTCAAAGATTAATCTTGTTACACTCAATAAATATACATTTCTTTATAAAGGGAGTATTAACTAAAGACAGTACACATTACTTTAAAGAAACTACCTGATAATTATCATTTACTGTCACTTGCGACGTCCTCGTTGAGACTAGAATAAAGAACTAAAAATATTTCTGGAATAGAACATTTCCTATGTGTTAATCTAACTAATAAACCACCTGGGTGCCAAATTTCATTCAAATTCATTAATCTGTTTTTGTGTTATTAAACAACAAACATTTTACATCTATAATATTAGTATAGATTAATAGAAGAATTAAATAAAATTCATATTGTTATTACATAAGACTTTAGGAGTAACTTATTGAATAAAATAGATACTCTGCAGCTCCATCGGCGGCGTAGATTTGATATTGATAGCGGAAAATTTATTTTAGATATAATACTCCAAACTTTTAACTACATGGTGTTGACTTTTTCTGACTATCCCTAGATCGCCCAGGTAAACATAAACAGCATACAATTTGACGGAGATCTTAATTACATCCTTTAAGAATATATTCCTCGAAATTCAACCCATAAAGGAATGAAACGTGTATATGGAACTTGGAACTGAAAAAAAAACAAAAGTCAAACATCACTATACCACTCTCACTCCCTCAGTCGCCTAGAGCCAACTTTACCCTAACGAGCGTCACACAAAAGGTTGTGGATCAGAAGTTCAATGCCCTCTCATAAGAAGTTTCACTTCAAAAAATTATACAAAACTGTGACTATAAATGTTATAGCCTAAGCGAGTAAAACTACGGATGAAAAGTTAATGTTACCACGGTCGGTAAAGAAAACACATTATGTTGATACCTTTAAGCCGTTTCCGCCAACGGAAATGCTTATTCAGCGGAAAATCAGAAACTCCGATGGGTAAATATGATAAGGAGTATCGGTTTTCATGGTTCATTTAGAATAATTTCCTGCCGACATATATTAAATAGTCTTTTAATGTATATATATATATATATATATATATATATATATATATATATATATATATATATATATATATATATATTAATAGGGGCATTTAAAATTAAACTAATACATGACTTTAGAATTCTAAAAACTAAGGTAATATTAGGTAGGTATATTTATTGTATTTTAATTATAAGCTTTTTATTATTATTAGCAATTTCACTCTTAAATGCTTAGTGATATATTTTACGGAAATAAGTTTCTTTGATGTTTTTTTTTTTCAATTTACAGGTTAGTTATTCAGTTACCTTTACATTTTATAGTGAGTTATGAATAAATAAATGAAACCAAAATATTATTACTTTAATATTTCCCCTTTTTATTTCACTGCTAATGATATAGATAATTAAAGCACAAAATAACTAATGAAAGAGAAAACCTGAAAGCTATTACCGTACTGTACAGTTACAATGCGTAATAAACTTCAAGATATATTTAAGTCTTAAGATTGATAGTGAAATTATTCGACTGCTCGTGAGACCGTGACGCTGTGTGCGATTGTCTTTACGGAAACCTATTCATAAAGAAATAATTACAATCGGCATTGAGATACTAAATAACTAAGAAGAAAGTGCACCAAAAAAAAAACTCACGCGTACCCGGGAAGCGCAAACATTCGCCTGAATATTCTCGTTGGAATTATGAAAATGCGAACTTTTAGAATAGAACGACAGAGTTACTGCTATATACCTACAGGCAACCTAAACTCGAAGCGATGACAGCTCTGTTGGTAGTGAGTACGGACCCCGCGTCAATGGACGAGAGTTCGACCCTTACAATGAACCTGCCTTTCGGTGGAGGTAAACACTGTTATGAAACCATACTGTGGTTGTAGAGGTTTTTCTAATGCCCGTCTGTCTATCTACGACCCTTGCGAGCCAGACCTTCCACTAGGCTTAGAGTGCCCACCATCTTGGGCCACGTTCTCACTTAATATCAGGTGAGATTGTGGCCATAACGTTAAACTATAAAGTATAAAAAACATTCGCTCAATCAACTGACGATCGTAGCTATGTATGCGGCCCTGTCAATAATACTCATAGCAAAAATCGAAAATAATCAGCAATTAAATGGCAAATTAAATACACTATAGCTATATCGATGATAGCTCAGTGGTAATGTGTACGACTTCGCGTCAAGGGACGTGAGTGTGAGTCCACCTACAATGTGCTTGAGCTTTCAGTAAAAGAAACCCATCGTGAGGAAACCATAGCATGGCGGTAAGGCTTTTTCTAATGTCCGCCTGGCTAGCCACCACCGCAAGTTGAAAATCTGCCGCCAAATACCAATGGGTGTACTCTGGGAGATTATGGTCATAACGCTAAACCTTAACTATATAAAAAAACCTGATACGAATTTGTGATTTCGGAACAAATATTTAGCGATTTTTCTATTGCTTTGCTTTTACAAAATAAGAAATTTAAAGAGTGCTTATCGGTAGTTCAATATACACTTGCGAAAGATACAATAAGCCACAAACAAGCTTATCGAGGTATATTTGCCACAACTGAGACATCATATCGTGCTTGATAACTGGATGTAAAGTGGCTATTTGTAAAAATTGATTCAGTTGAATATAATAATTATACTATTTTACTAACTAGAATTTCTAGTGTATATAAAAGAACCATCAGGAGTAAGCAATAAAGAATTAAGATCATAACTCTGTGTTTAATTGTAGAACCATCGAATGTCATTAAATAAACCATTAAAAATGCATTTTAAATGCGTTAGGTGCTTGTAATATGGAAGCCAATGAACTGTGAAACGATTAAACATATTACGTGTGTATCTGTGAATTTGTAAATATATAGAAATTTTAAAATTACTTACCTACGAGTTAGAAATGTAACTGTAAACGTAATTTAAGTTACCTTTGAATACCATTGAACAGCCATTGAAACATAGTAACCGATATTGCCCATAATATTATTTGTACTTACACAATAACAATTGTATTTTCACAATAGTATATGTTCAATGGGAAAAACAAAAGATTTGGATGAGTTTATCATTATGTGCGTGCCTTGCCTTGTCTTATAAAAATCCCTAGCATAGTTATATGTGTTTTTCTCATACAACTTTTGTAGGATATAGTATATTTTGTGTTAAAACTTCCAAACTTACTTCAACCAGTGATAGCTAAGTATAAGCGTTATTAAAACCGTTTGTAAAGACGTGTTCAATAGTTGGTTGTTCAAATGTGAGGCGTTTCGAAGAGTCAGGGAAATTGTCTGTACCACCACAGGCTAGAAGAAGTGTGTAAGCTGTCCCTGGTCTCTGGCATCACGGGAGATCGAAATTTAATGGGTATTTCACGGTGCATATCACCCAATGAGTCAATTTACGCGTTACGGAGAGAATAGATTGCTTGCACAACGTCATCAAAAAGAAGGAAAACTTTCTAAGGCCCGATTGTGAGACAACGCTTGAGTTAAATATTCACCGCAAAAAGTCTATCGGTGTTTTGATGATTCGGAAATATAATTATATTTAATGCTAAGTTTTAGAGGTGTGCGAATAATTGGAAAGTTTGGGAGTAATTCGAATTGTTCGCGAATTATTAAATTATTCTCGATTTTTTTAAGTGTTGAATTTGGGTTTTGTTATGTTCGGCATTAAAATATAAAACTTCCAAATAATATAAATTTTATTTAAACTAGGTATGTAATAAAATTTAAAATACAGAACAATTAGTGTAGTCTTTTTGAATTAAGAATTAAACAACAGAAATAATTATGTAGCAAATACAAGTTTTCAATCAAAAATACAACGTTTAAGAATTTGCTACAAATTTTGGTTATAAATAATCAATACAATACTGAATTTGATGATAATAACAAACATTTAGTAGAAAGCTTGTTTGTAACATTCTTTTCAGCTGATGACCGAAGATTCCCGTAAATAGCCGATTTCCGAAGCAAAATATTGTTAGGAGGGGAAGAGACCTGAAGATAGGTTAAATATAAATACGTTCAGTGCAAGTGCGCGAAAATAGTATGTTTCGATGCACGATGTAATGAATTTGAATTAATTAATCGAAAAGCCAGTGATAACTAGGTGTTTCGTGAATTATTCGAAATTATATTAATATTCGATTCGATTCGAACGATATTCACACACCCCTACTAGGTTTTATTCCAGATTTAAGAAGGTACTATTCTATATCATTATGTTATATTAGATGTGACTGTAATAAATTAGAATCATCACCTATGAAATTTTGATACAGTTCTGATGGCCGGACTGGAGTCTGATAAAAAATAGTAGCCTATAAAAAATATGTTAAACTATTTATTATCGCAATGACATCTTTTCCATCGGATCATCGTCCTCGTCGCGAATCTTCAGTCTCCTGCGAGAACTGTGGAGCTTCCTCGACCGAGAACCTTTCGATTTCTTCGATTTCCGCCACTTTGTTTGACAATCATCCCATTTCACGCAATCGCCGGATTCTTCATCCAATACGAAATCTCCGTTACAATCGCATCGCGACCAACCGCAAGTATATCCTTTCATTCAGAAAAAGTAATGTATTAATACAGCTCTATCTATATGAAAATAAGGTACCTAATAAAAATGTTTTTCCATACAAACTCCGATTATTTAGTAATGAAATCAAAAGGGCTTCCTAACAAAAAGTAATTAAGAACAAACTGTGGAGTTCAAAACTTTGCGTTAGATGAATATTCGATTATTCAGATGTCCCTGGGTATTATTAGGGTTTATTCAAAAAATTACCTCAACTATATATTAAAAAGACTGACTGGACTTTTGTTAAAAAACCATCGTTTGTAAAAGTTACTATTTTATTGTAATCATCACAGTCAAAATATAAAAAAGTAATAATTGTGTTAGTAAACATGACCGAAACGTACTTTCACACTAGGTGATATCATATGCTCTATTTTGATTTATTAACCAGAATGAACTTTTGCCTTAAGATGTAAAACATTAATCAATTAAAATAAATAACTATATTTATAATCATAAGGACTTGATATTTAAACGTTGGCTTCGTAAAATCCAAACTGTGCTTGAAATATGTAACAAACTGGAATTTTAATATTCTAAATGTGAGCTTTGGAAGAATTTATATATATCGCAAAACATCGCCCCAAAATGACAAACTTAGATCATGTTTGGTACATTATTTACATTATAGACTAAGGCGATATGTATCTTATTATTTTCTGTAAATAATATGAACTAAATTATTTTCTAATGTAAATGTAATACAATTAAAGTAAACAAGACCTGTAATTAAATAAAAATTACTAAAAGAGTTCATAAATCAAAATAACGGAAGTTTTTAAGCTTATTCTTCGCTGGGGTGTAAAAAAAGCGCAGTACGGTGCAATTCAGTCATTATAAAAAATATACAGTATTCTGTAGAATCTAGATAAATTAATTTGATACAAACCACAGTTGTAAATTGACGTAATAACTATTAGCTATTTTATATAATCTACTAGTATTATAAATGAGATAATTAAATGAGAATTTCCTAACGAAGTTGTACCTAATTCGTAAACTTTCGGATTATCGCATGTCCTTTGTGATACCGTGTTCCTATCACATCGAGTATGGTAAGGATGCATCCTTCGAGGGCAGAAGGTGACGCCTGAAATCAATAAAGATCACTATCAAATTACGTAAAGGATAAAAAAATAACGTCTGAGTTTATCGTGACGTATGCAACGATTTTACTTTTGCACAATTCAAAACAACATCGACTACCGAAATATCATTAATTCATTAGTAATCTTCGCCTTAAGACTTCGCCTCAAGAGACGTGGGTTCGAACCCAAGCACCTACAATGAGCTTGAGCTTTCGGTGAAGGAAAACATCGTAAGGAAACCATAGCATGGTGGTAGGGCTTTTTCTAATGCCCGACTGGGTAGCTACCACCCTCTAGTTGTGAACCTGCCGCCAAACACCAATAGGTGTGTTCCGGCAGCAGCACTTGAGAGCCAGTTCCTCCACAGGTTTAGTGTGTCTACCAACTTGGGCCGTATCGTCACTTAAGATCAGGTGAGATTATGGCCGTAACGCTAAACCTTAAATATAAAAAAAAAAAAAAAACATCACAACGATCTCGTTCTGGTGGTTTCTGAACAACTGTATATATCCATACATTCTGTGATTCAGTAAAATAACAACAGAGAGACGGAGAGTCACTGTGACAGGTTTATCAGCATGGTGGTGGCGATCCTGTGAGTTATAGATCATTTCCACTCCGGTTGACGCCTGGATATACTGCGTGTTTTAAACCTAAATTCACAATCACAATTAAGTTTGAAAATAATGTGAGAAAATCCAAGCCAATATTTTTTATTCAAACCAATTTAGAGAAAAGCGCCTCTTTATTTATACTACTTGTCGAAAGTCAACAATAATAATTATTAACAATTTTAGGAAATCCTTGTATAAGCAGGAAAAACAAACTTTAACTAATAACTCCAATTCTACTAGGTAAATACAAATATCTTGACAAACAAAGTAGAACAAGGTATTGCACTGTTGTGCGTACGATTATTTACATAGAGGTTTTTTTTTATAATTAGCGTTATGGCTACAATCCCACCTGATGTTAATGACGATGTGGCGTAAGATAGTAGGCACGCTAAGCGTAATTAAGGGGCAGCCTCTTAATTGCAACTGTCGTAACACCCCTATAGGTATTTGGCGGAAATTTTCAACTTGAGGGTGTTAACCTAGCTAGCCAGTTGAGCATTAGAAAAAGCGCTACCACCATGCTACGGTTACATCACAATGTTTCCCCTTTCCGAATGTCAGGCTTATTGCAGGTGGATTCGAATACATGCCCATTAACGCGGCATCTGTACATACCAACAATGGCTTAATGGATTTTAGATATATAAATGCATTTTCAAATTTGGAATTATAAACCATAAAATGAAAATGTAAATTTGCTACTTCCTTCTAATTGTTATCTGTAACGATCTGGCATAACAGTAAAAACTCACACTTATTCTTGTATAACAAGCATCGTCTATGATAGTCCAATCCACTCACGAGGGAGTTATAAGAAAGCAGAACGACGACCGCTAACTCCATTGTTTAGTTATATAATGGAGGTGGGAATCACATTGCTTGTTCCCACGAATGTCGCAGACATTTATCGTTTGTATCAAACAGAAGAGTGTTTTCAAAATAATCGATTCTACGTAATAATTATGTTTGAAATGTAAACACACTATCTGTAGCAGTTGTACATTTTACTAGTTCAAATTCTACGACTGTTTTTGAAGTGAAAACTTCTTTAGGGACTGTTAATAAAAAAACGTCACGCAAAATATTTCGCTTTTACACCCCTCCTCTCCCTCCGTCGCGATATGTTGAATTCACTGCGACCCTATCAATATTATGTCTCAAATGATAAGGAGGTCTATCCGTTTATGATTCCGTATATGGCAATTACGATACGTTTTCTTCCTCCACAAATCTCTACCAGCCGTCATCTCTTATTACTTGTCTTACCACATGTGTTTTCTCTCTTCTCATGACAAAACCTTGCATTTCTAAAACATTGTCAAACTGTTAAAAATAGGTCTAAAGAAGATGTTTTTCTCCTCAAATAATGACAGATTTTGTACCAAATGATTAATCGACAACAAAATTGTTTTAAATATAAGATTCATAATGACACAAAACTTTGCTTTAGAAGGAAACTTTGTTAAACTTTGGTACTTTATCACAAATTTATATTTGAATTAGTGTGACATAACTAGCGCAGGAATAAAACAAGGGATTGCGAATCTTGACAAACGATTGCATGTCACGCACTGAAGGTCTGTTCTGTCTACAAAATATAGGCGAATAGATATCAGTTAACTCATTGTATACCTCAAAGCAGATTGAAATTATAAGGTACCTGGTACGGGTGCCTCGGTATCCGACCTTGCTACGTTGGAGTTTAGATAAGGAATATGGGTTTAACCTTTATTCTCTTCATTTCCAGCGGCGGTAATCTGTCTAATAAATCTACACGCTAAGTTTTTTTAATTCGATAAAACTCAATAACACACAGGAAACTAAGGGTGTGTTCCGATATACACTTCGAGCACTATCCAGTGCTCTTAATGGGGAGAAATTCGTTCCGTTATGGTTGACAGAATACTGCCGCAGTATCTTAGGTAAATATAATTATGACGTTATAAATATTCGCCATTTTTATTTCGAGATAAGGTGCTCGCAATGCTTTGATCGCGTGATCAACAGCATCCAGAAATTTAACAGCTAGCACTATTGATTATATGAATATTGTTATTCAAAAATACCGGCCATAAAAAGCATTTATGGATTTTTTTAATATTGTGTTTATTGTAGTGTGCAATCAATAATTTGTATGAAAACTGAAGAATTAAGCGTATTCCAATAGATATAATAAAAATAAAGCAGTTAAATAATCAACAAATATGGATGACAGTACTATAAACGAACGACTTCGCAATGTACTAATTAAAGTTACACCATACAGTGCTCGCAATGTATATCGGAACACGACCTAAATGATATAATTATTTTGCATAATATTCATTACAATGTAAGTTACAGTTAAGTCCATGAGTATACTGTAGTATAAGGAAGTCTATTAGCTGGAGATTTTTGTTGTCATGATTAAGTATTTACTATCTAATTTTAAAAATCCTTACGAGAGGACTACTTGAAACATGAACAGTATTAGTCATTAAAACTTTCACATACATTCGCATTTCTCCCCGTATTAGTTGGAGTCTCTGATTTCGTTCACTTTGTTTCCGTCGACAGTGTGTGTAGTAATATTTATTTTTAGTGGGTGGCTACTTTGGTAAGGAATATAGCGGTATAGTTTTGAAGGTCTAGTGATGATGGAGTGAAGGTATCTTATCTTATTTTGAAATATAAAAATCCCATGTCACAAGGTTTGTCCACGCTATTTTCGGAAACCGTGCAATAAATTTCAATGAAATATTTTAAATATTTATTACTTAGTTCAACTAGATATATATATTAATCTTTACCCCGATAAAGAACCAGTGCTCCTACCTAAGTTGTCTTTCAATAATCATTTTGATTCTTGAACTATGCCTCAGTGTAGGGCCTGAAGACCAAGAAGGGCCTATATTCAAGTAGTTAACAAAATTAAAATTACACTATTCTCAAAACAGTGAACTCTGATTCTGAACCTATGGACTTATGGACTATGAGAGCGAAATTAGATTGAAAAACCAAATTTCAATTACAAAGTATGGTTACAAAAGACATGAGACAAGTATATGTAGGAAGACTTAGAACTGCTTTTTTAGAGAAGGTGTTTGAGATTGAGAACTTTTAGTCGATAATATTCGAATACTTCTGCTACTTTCGTAGCAAAGTTGTACCAATTTGGTTCCAGATGCGCAATCTCTTGCCATTCATCTGGAGAAATGTTGCGAATAGCTGAGATTAGATGCACTGTCTCGGACACCACGGCTACACTCGAACCGTATTTCCGAAGACCAAGGACAGCTTTTAAACTTCTCCTAGTCGATACAATTATTTATCAATATTCAAGGCCTGTGCAACCATATCTTTAAACAGTTAACTGTTTTACTGTTAAAGATAATAATAAAAATCAAATTGCTTGAAGGTTAGTTTTAAGTTATTGTTTTTATAGGCACAACATCACGCAATATTGCAACAAGAATAACAATGTGAGAGTGTGTTAGGCCATGGCAATACTTTGACCGGATCGACGACATCTCAACACTAAATCTAAGGATTAGAGTGCGTTAGTAATATGGCGTCTTGACTATCATCAGCTGTGAAATATATATCAGTGTTGTGTTTCAAACGTATATAAATTTTAAAGATTAACACTCTCTGATCACGGGATTTTCATTATAGTTTATAGGCCACGGCCATATACGTTATGGCCATAAAATCATCTGATCTTAAGTGACGATACTGACCAAGTTGGTTGACACGCTAAACCTGTGTAGAGACTGGCTCTCAAGTGCAACTGCCGGAACACACCCATAGGTATGTCGCGGCAGATTTTCAGCTTACGGACGGTAGTTAGCCAGGCGGGCATTAGAGAAAGCTCTACCACAATACTATGGTTTGCTCACGATGTTTTCTTTCACCGAAAGCTTAAGCTCATTGGAGGTGGATTCGAACTCACGTCTCTTGAAGCGGTTTCCGTAGACAGTTTCACTGAGCTATCGCTTCAATTTGATGTTGAGATAAATATGTCGTCGATGTAGTATCACTTCTGTCGTGTAATCTTAAGCACACACCATTATTTCTTGTTCCTTTACGCTAACGATTGTAGAAAAAGACAACTTGGCAAAAGAAGAAGTTGATATATATAGAACCAGCTGTACGCTCAACTTTGTATACGCTGAATTAAAATAAAAGTAGGTAGTCTAAGTTAATATTTATAACCTACTAATATAGGTAATATTTAGTACCTTATAACATCAGCTATTTGCCAATGACCGTCCCGTCAGAATCCAACCGTTTTTGAATCCTTTTTATTTTTGCTCAGCTCGTTAGGGCTGTGCCGTGATATCAAATATCCTCCATAACTGGGCTATCAAATACGAAAAAAAAATTCAAATTCGATTATAGCGTTCAAAACAAACGCTCTCCAACTTTATCATATGGAGTATAGATAATCATGCGGGGTGGCAAAAATTACACGGTATATCGAATATTTCTAATCTCCTTCATCTTTGTTTATCGAGGTTGCACAGTGCACTATTGTTCGACATATTGGAAAACTACATGCCGTAGAGTCTTTGTACAAATCTATACTTTATTTTATCACAGCATGAATGGATCTTATCTATTACGTAACATTGTAATTGGTCTACGGTTGACCTACTTTTGTTCCCCACGTTGGTGGTAGTCTATTTGTGAATGTGTGTCAATAATATATTACATATAAATGTATTTGAACTATGTATATGTTGTTAATTTATTTGCTAATACTTCGTGTTCTACACAATATCACACACAACCGTTGAATACAAACTAAACTGAACTTGTGTTAAGGAAACGAACAAGCTTGTGGCGTTACCAAGAAATACCGCCAATATCTCTTGTATTACATTACTGATCATCTATTAAAAATAATGGACTTAAGTGAGGGGACAGTAAAACTGTCATAGTGACAGGTTGTTAAGAACTGAGAGAATATATTTTATACTTGTGCCCGCGACTTCGTTCATGCGGAAATATAAATTATTTAAGTACTTATTTTCTGAATAAGAAGTGAGCAATAATATCCTTTTTATGTACCTATTAAACATACATTTATCAAAATAAAAAGTAGACTATAAGACTCAGCGGTAATATACCCTTTTATCAGCGAAAGAATTTTGAAAATCGAATCAGTAGTACCGGAGATTACCTCGAAAATTCAAGCTCATAAAATTTAAATTTCGCGTCACATTGTTTGTCCTGAACTCCTAAGTTGCTAAACCGATTTTAATCAAATTTTGTACACTGTGTGCAGTTTGATCCAACTTGAGAGATAGGATACTTTTTATCTCGATAAGTGATCATAACGCGATAAATGTCGCTGTAGTCGATATGATTGATTACTCGAAAAGGTCTGCCAGGTCAGCTAGCATTCATATAGATTGTATTGATCGAAGTATTTATTATTACCATTCTTAAACCTTAAACGTTATACAGTCAATCCTGGATCGACGAGAGTTCGAGGGACCCCAATGTTTTTTTTGCTTAGGGAAGCTTCTCATATAAACCAAGTTTTTCGCTTTTACGGGGTGGCTTTTCTGACTTATATATGTTTAATAATTTTGTAAATATAGCTAATATATATATGTATTCACTAGCTGAGTTCGTGACTTCGTTCGCGTGGAACTACATTTTTATATAATCATTTTTGTCCGTTTGTATAACATCAGTACAGCTTTACTCCTATTGGTGATAGTGTGATGTGAAATAGCCTAAAACCTTCATCAATGATTACTCTATCAAATACATTTATTCTGACTGGTACATCATAAGATTATCGCAAAGAAACAGACAATCCTGATCAAATGACAATATGACATAAATGATTACAAAAAGAAAGCAAAAACACATTGTAAGTAGGTTTTTATTTGAATATTATTTATTTTATCTTACAATCTTACAATTTTATTTTAATCTTTATTGAATCAAGGGCAGTCTTCGTATAAGAAGCAGTAACCAGAAGCCGGATGTAAAACGAGTGGGAAATCACAATCGCAGCGCGACCAGTCGCAGATGATTCCCATTGGCATGGCGACTGGTTCGTCGCATGTCCGTTGCGACGCGGTCGGTCGACATTCGCTATTCAAACGGTGCATGTTCTCCGGACAGTTTTCGACACCTGCATAGAAAAATAATAACCTTATATAGTAATCTTTTTCGACAAATGAGAACGGACTTTTTTCGTAATAACAAAATTTAGTATATAAACTTTTTATGACTACTGTTATAATCGTATTTAACTAATTATATTATTAACTAAGCAAATACTAGTACACAAATTTACACATAAAATTCCTGGGATTATGATGATTTTTTTGTATACTGAATGGTACTTAGATATTGATAAAGTTTGTATGTGGCGCTGTTACCAATATGAAGAATTTTTTTATTATACATCAATTTTTTTATAATTTTTTAAATTTTTTATATAAAACTATACTCTCGCTTGTCTTGAAATTTGTGATGATTTCTATCTACTAACAGCAGACATTAGTTTTGTATTTGATAATGCTTCATTTTGTTCTACCTAGATCAGTGTTTCTCAAACTATTTGGTGTATCTCCCACTTCGGGAAAAATTTAATAGCCAAGGTCCCCAGGAATACTTCAACTAAATTTTTTACGGAAGTTTGTAGGGAATTTCGGTGCCCACCGATTTTTTTAGCCTTCCCCAATATCACTTAAAGTTTCAATAGTCCCCTCCGATAGTGTCAGTGTCCACTTTATTTTGTTTAAGTATGAGAATAGGTCGTAAAGTACATTTCATGTTTCTAGTTGAATAGGGAGTACCCATAAAAAAAAATTACATTTCTTTTGTGTTTTTTTTTTATGTTGCATCAAATGATGTATCAAAAAATATCTATAATACCTAATATCCCTTACTCTCATTTTTTATTGCAATTTAATACAACCAAAGTATTCACTAAAAATAATTTATATTACAGAACAACAAGTTATGATAATATAAAAAAAATATAGACCAAGCCATTTATTTTCACACCAAGCAAAACTTGTATTCTGGCAACTAAGCGACTGATATGTTATATTGACATATATCGATATTTTACACTCGGACACACAAACGACATTTATGCTGATAATGTGAAAATCACTCGTAGGCGGTGATCAAACCAGAGACCCGTCGGTTCAGTAGTAGAAGGCTTGCTATTACGACGTCACAAGGCCTGACAACCTGTCACAGCCATTTTACCTTTAGAAGAAATATTTACTTATAGAATAGGTATATATTTATTATTTGTTTTAATATTTACAAATCATTTTACAAATCTATATACATATTATAAAGTGGAAAAGTTTGTATGTTTGACTGGGGTTGCTATTACTATGTCATGAGGCCTGTCAAACTGTCACAACCATGTTACCTTTAGAAGATATATTTTCTAGTAGAATATATATTTTTTATTTGTTCTAGAATATTCAGAGATAATTTTACAAATCTATATTCATATTATAAAGCGGAAAAGTTTGTTTAACAAGGGGTAATCTTATGAACTACCTTTCGGGTTTCAAAAATTGTTTTAGTATTTGATAGAGCATTCATTGAGAAAGGCAATAAGAGCATAGCTGTATTGAAAAGAGTTACAAAAACGGACAAAAATCCTTATCCCTACTAATATCATAAATGCGAAACTGGGTTTGTTTGTTACGCTTTCACGTCTAAATAGCTGAATTTTTGTATAGAGATAGTTGGGAACCTAGAGACAGTGGTAGGCTACTTTTCTCGCAAATAACTTATTGGAAGTGGATTAGAGTAAGGGATAAACTTTGTATAGAACTATTTTATTGCGTCATCCCTTTTGTTTGACAAAATGAATATTAACGCGAGAGAAGCCCCAGGTAAAATTTAGTTAAGGCGGTCGGAGGGGCCGGTATGCTCGTGCGCTTCCGAAGCCTTAAACCGGACTGAGTGGGGTGCGTTGGGGGACCCGCCTTCAATTGCACCAGTCCGGCTGGCTGCGAGGGCAGCTTGCCAGTCAGCCCGGATGGGGCCCGGCTTACCACCAGGCCGGGCTGGGAGGGGATCCATTAATACATTTTCCCACATAAAAAAAAAAAAAATTTAGTTATTAAATCATTTTTAGTTCAACGGGAGCGGAATCACGGGTGCAGGTAGTGGTGGGAGTTGATTTCTATTTTTAGTAGCTATTAACGAGCATCAGTATAGTGAATAAAAATTGAAAACTTTTCTTATGCATGTTTATAAGAATTTTCTCGAATAATAACTTGATACTCACAAGTTCCATTATACATGAGGCATCCACGCTTACCGACTTGAGCGTAGTACAAGGCCTCAATAGTCATAAGGTAAAGAAATATTATTATTATAGACTTCATTACAATTTTCATATGATTTTAATTGGCGCTCAATTTGTAAACTAGAACAGTTTCGTCTCGAGTAGCTGCATTTCATATCAATGCGTTTTACCGAGAGTTTGTTGAAGCGTATTATTTGTTGTCTGTTTCATTTGAGAACAATGCCTTTTTGTACTTTTACTCGACGATGTCTTTCAAAACATAAGTTGATGTGATCGAGGCACCATATTAGAACGTGTTTTTCTTCATTTTGTTCAAGCGCTTTTAACAGCAGTTATATATGATACAGTATAACCTAATACGATTATAATAAATAATTTAATTATTTCGTACATACTTCTTTATGAAATTATCTTTGCCTTATATTACATAACATTTTAGCAACCTCATTCGAAGGATTTACTAAAATGCTGTGAAACGTACCCATATGTAATTTATGTCAATTAAACATCCTAACTTTAGGATACTAGTAACTATTCTTAAAACATTCCATCGGACAGTGATGAACATCATCTCTAACTCCGCAGGTTTTACAAAACGGGGAAGGATGTTTCTACATCAAATATCCATATTTTTCTATTGGAATGTGTCCAGAACGTGATCTATGTAAAGCTACTACAATATAAGATCTGTTTAATCAAATCAGAATGTTAGAACCACTAACTTCGAGATCGTTGAACAAGTACGTTGGCTCGGATCACCCTTCGACAGGTGACATCAGAATTAAACTCTGGAAGTAGGTTTTGGGGTGTAAGGGGTATCGAATACCAACTAAGTAACCCTAGCCAACCTCACCTGCACGCGGTGCGCCCTGCCGACTAACCGACAAAGCTTTGGCGATTGTTAATCCTACATTAGGTTTTGATCATGACGGTTAACCATATAATCCTGGATCCATCACAGCTTGGTGGTAGGGTTATTGGCAGACCAGTTAGCGACTACCCTCGAGTTTAGGTTGCCGCAAAATGAAGGTTCAGTATGAACATTTGTGTTCCGGCATAGTGAATGAGTACCCGCGAGCGGGAAATGTTGTATCTGTTCCTAATATTAAAATAAAATTATTTGGACACAGGCGCCATAAATCTGATTTTATAGGTATAGCCATTAGTCTAATTTTGTAGGTATTACAACATTTTGAAACTTTTTGTAAGAAACTCGTTATTATGTATCATGGTACAGATAAGATAACATGTTTCCATACCCATTACATATATTTTTTATAATTCTACTAAAAATCTTTAAGCATGTACCTGTTTACAGCAACAATTAGGTATATTATACCAATGGTCGTCAATGTGACATCACAAATTGAATTCTATTAAAAACTTCTAATACATTGTTTTTCCCAAACAACTGATTTTATTTAATCGATATCATTTTTGCAGGTACACTGGACACTGTCCTATGCTTAAGTTCCGTTACGGAAAGTGCTACGGTGATAATACGCGACAAATTCTTCGAGAAATACGATCGAAAGGACTATTAAAGTAAGTGCTTTTTACAGGTCATAGTATTCTGTAAGTACAATTAAATATTCACGAGTGCCAATTTCGAAAGTTTACTGTTCCCAAATTTTAAACTATATTATTTATTCAAATATGAATGTTTAGTTCACGAATTTTTCTTTATAGTTTATTTAATAATAGGAAAAATTTAGTTGTTTGTTGACTATTAAAATGTATGTATATTTTGCTACGCTGGGCAAACAAAAGTAAATTGAAAACTTGTTTACAAAGGGACTCAGTACATTTGCTTAAACTTCGAGAAAACGAGTTGGTAAAGGCCAGTAGTCAGTTGATCGACCGTCATTTCGAAATTTTACAGAGTTTTTTGGTCTCCTCAATGTTACTTATCCTCAAAATTTAGGCAAAATATACACAATACAGTCTATACGGGTCTACATAGAGGTTGGTAGGTAACCGCTCCCGAAAATGATTACAGATAATAGTACTAATGATGTACCTTTCATGATGAGTAAAAAAACTCGATCGAGATGAAATAATAATATTTATAAACTTTTTACATCAGTCACGCACCATTATGTTATAAATATAGCATTTTACTGTGCTGCTTGTCAGATAATTTTTTTTTCTTTAGTATCTATCGACGGACTTTAATGTTTATACAATTATTTTTTTACATAAACACTAATTTTGTTATTAAATGCATCTATTTTCCTTTGATTTTCAATAATGATTATTATCGAATTTCGACCACCGGGCGAACACTAGTAAGTAATTGAAATTTGACAGCAAACCACTAGAGTATCGTCCCGGTGATAATTACGAACTCGAACGAATACCAAATCACAACGCACCACAACGCGACGTCTATGACGGGCTCCGACAAAGGCAAGCCGCTCACACCACTGGGTACACTGGATATATACCAGGAATACATTTCACGTAAGTACTCTTACAACACTTCTTGCGGTGTGGCAGGGATCTGTACACGATAGGTACCTAACAATAGTGGCCTAGCTATGCCATCTGAGGACTGTCTGTCGATAATTTTATTTATGTTTATACCTACTATGTATGCCGTGGATGCATTGGCAAAACTTTCTTCGTGTAAACAATAAAAAAAAAATAGTCGTCGTGGGACGCCTGGTAGATGTGAAACAGAAATTATTTTATACAGGCAATATGCATAAAAGCATAATTTACGATAGGTAATAAATATGGCATATTTAAAAAAAATAAAAAATACAGCGTGGCGATGCGTCGCCACAGCCTGTATCGCCACGCCAACAATCAGGTATACCCTCGCTTATAGATGTTTCACGTCAAAAACATCTTAATATTTTATTAAATTTTATTAAAATATTTGAGTTTTTTTATGATATTTAGCTGTATGTTACTTTAAATGGTTTTAAGTACTTATATAAAATTTATAACTTTTACTTAATTTTGTTAAAAATGTTAGATTTCTTCTGAATTCGCCGTCTCTCGGGCCCAAGGCCCCGTCGAACCAAGGGCCCGTGGCAATTTGCCAGCTTTGTTACCCTATAGAGTAAAGCCACTGTCTAAAACGCTAACAGATATAAAAATAATTTGACTCATTCCCTTTACGTTCATCTATTTATAGATACGGAAAATCTTACGGTCGGACCGCTGACGATTGTATGGCTAATTTCACTGAAAACCAACGTGAGTTACGTCGCAAAGCGGACTTGAATAAAAGTCACGTCCGGTCAAAGAGTGCTCCTAAAATGGAGACCGTGCACTCGAGAGACGAGATACGTCGTGACCTCAGTCGCTTCAGAGAAATAAATAAGTACAAAGGTGAGGGTAATCCACCGCATAGATTGTAACTTAAATATATCTAAGCGACCGCAAACTTGGAGGCAGTTTCAATAACCTTTGTAGGTATAGTAATATCTAAAATATTAATTCATTTTTTAATTATTATTTCTTTAAACGCGCTAAGCGCTTTATTTTGTAAAGATTGAAACTGAGCCATCACGCTCGACTATGTTACACTGTTTCGGGAAAATTCGCCTCGACTCGACTAAGGGATATAGTTAAAACTACATTGTCTTGAAACTTATCACTTCTGTTATGTATTCTTAAAGCACACATCTAGTTTTAATTATTTTTATCTCTGAATTTGTTCTAAATTGTTATGATGAAACGTTGACGGATTAGTATTAATACAATCAGTTTACAACAGACGGCTCACACATCATTTCATTTCGACGACAGTTGGAAACAAGCTAAGTATAAGCTATAAAATTATTAAACAACTAGATTTCACGTGCGGCTTCGCTCGCGTTAATATTGATTTCTTTAAACAAATTAGACGACGCAATAAAATGTTTTATACAAAGTTTGTCCCTCTCTTTATCCACCTTTGTATAAGTTTCTAGCAAAAAAAAAGTAGCCTATCTCCGTCTCCAGGGTCCCATTTGGTGATTTAAGCGTGAAAGCGTAACAAACAAACAAACTCATTTTCGCATTGAAAATATTAGTATGGATGGAAATAAAACTAATTTAAACGGATTTTATCGCGGTTATTTATTAATTTTGATCCCGTCGTTTCGAAAGCTAAAATCAAAAGGCTTTAGGCTATTTAACATCACGCTACCACCAATAAGAGCAAACGCGAAGCAAATGGGCAAAGATTATTAAATTTTATTTAAATCCAAGCGAACGAAGTAGCGGTCACACCTAGTAAAATATAAATAAATAAAGAACTCATCGTTTTCATTTACAACAAAGTGTTAAGACCAATAATATGAATATTTTTTTGTTCCAGAAAACACAATATCGCCAGAGTTCCCACCTATAGCCGGGTACACGGGACATATCCCGCGTATCAAAGGATCGGAGGCTTCACTCAGTCAACGGTACCATTGTACGGCAAAACGTGGCTTAGAACTTATAAGATTGGAAAGAGACAAAAGGAAAGAACTAATAAATGCGGACTCCAATATAAAAGCAATATTAAAAGATAAAGAGAAAAAGTATTCTTATTGGAACTGGGGATAGCATACAGGTAGAAGAATGTTCTTTACTAAGTGTAGATGAGCATTCTTCTATGTTATAGAGCAGGCAGTATTTTGAGTTGTAATTTCTTCGAGTTGTAATCAAATTAGGTGTGATCGAAATGGCGATATTGTTTTATGTTATGGTCTCAAATTAGTCATAAAATTGTTGAACATGCTAAATGCAGTGGATTTGATGGTTTTCATTTATATAACAAGGATTGATGTGAAACATTACTTGGTGCGCCTTGGTAGTAAAATCTACCTGTATGGTATCACAAATAAAACGGCATGACGCTCTTTTATGCTGTCATTCATCCCGGAGCGCCCGTATATTATATACTTATTGACTGGAGCAGATGCAATGTGAAGACAGATCCTGCTCCCTGGACTAATAGGCGATAGAAGATAACCGTGGGATTTTAGTGGGTATTACCGGCGAGTCCCACATACCCCTACCAGGCTATCAGCGAGAGGGTGCCTAAAAGCATTTCCGCACAATAAAACAAAAAAACTTATTGACTAAACTGTAGGGTGTCTCGTGGCAGTATTTTTTTTAAGTAGAGATGGTCAATAATATAAGCATCAATAATTTAACGCGTTAGTCCTACGCAATGTATAGAGATAGATTAAATATATTATTGATGTAAGCAACCTTTTTGTGTGACGCTCGTTCGGGTAAAGTCAGTTCGAGGCGACTAAAAGAGCGAGAGATGTATAGTGACGTTTCTTTTCTTCCCTGTAGTATTAAAAAAACACTTTTTTATTGTTGTCAATTTTTTGGTTATGTTATTGCCAATTTTCATCATGTGTTATCGCATCATGAGCACAAGGTAGCATTACCCATGGGGACATTCATAAAATACTTTTGCATTTGGGGAGGGGGGGGGGTAACCTTATTGTGACACTATATGACATAGTGGGGTAGAAAATAACGTGACGTTCGCAACTCATACAATAATTTTGTTAATTTTACATATTATTACTGATCATTATTAATTTGATAAAGTTTATTAAGGCAAGCAATATTAAAAAATATTGAAATTTGCAATTCATTGTCATATATGATATACCGGGGGGTCAATCATGTGATGTAATATTGATATGGGGGTCGCAGAAAATGTGGCATAGTGTGCGATGGGAGGGGTCCAAAAAGTAAAATTGAATGTTTAAAAGAAAGACCATTCCCGTTTGTATAAGTTAGGTCTTACAGTTATCAATATTTGAGTGAAGGTTATAAACTTCACTATTATTTTTATAAATGAATTCTAGTATGGACAAAAAACAATGAATTACCCAATAGCAGAATAATTTATAACAGTTTATAATAAATAGCGACATTTCTGAAATAACTGTTTTATACGTTAATAAAATACAGCGTTATAGCATTTATATTTATAAGGCATTCAAAGAGTATTAATATGATATTCCTAATTTGTTAATGCCCGTTTCAGTTAATATAAAGAATTACAAGTAATTTGAGATTTTGTAAGTATTTAAACTCAATTATTACGAAATGAATAAAGATCTTCTGTAATATAATTATATATTTGTTTTATTTAAAATAATTATAACTACATATTATAACTTACATTAAAATATGAATAAAAATAAATTTATAATTAAAGTTATTTTTTTATTATTTTGTTTTATTATATATTAAAACTGGCCAATCAAATTGAACAAGTAACTAAGAGATAAATCAATTTATTAAATGCTAGAGTCATGTTATACATAGTTATTATCTTAGATTATCTATGTTAGATTAAAAGAGGCACATTATAAGGCACGTGTATATAATCTCATTAAAATTAACAATACAATAAAGGCAGTAGTTGAAATAACTACATACATAATATTATGCAATAACTAATACAAGTACTTAGTTTTTATTTTGAACTTTTTAGTTAACTTTTATAAATACAATATTGTTATGTATCAATCTCACTTGATATTAAGTGACGATGTGGCTCATAGTGGAGGGACTGGCTCACAAGTGCAAGTACCGGCACACCTATATGTATTTGGAGGCAGATTTTCAACTTGAGGGTGGTATGGTTAGTATGCTCATTGCAGGGATTAGAACTCACGTTTTTTGACGTGGTATTCGTACCCGCTACCACTGAGCTATCATCGCTTTATCATTTCAATCCAAAATCAACTTTCGCTAATCTCAACCATTTTGCCAGTTCTTTCATCCACACCGTCGATAATCACAGGACATTCATCATCAACTGAAACATCATGGTTGATGTCCTTCATTTTATCATTTGCAAGCTCCAACATGAGGGTTTCCAGTTTCTGAGCTTTCCTCGTTTCATTATGAGTTATTAAAGCACACAAGTGTTCCGTTAACAGTTCCTTCTTTTCCTTTTCTTTCTGTAGGTTAATTTTCACCTGTAGAAACTCTTTTTCCACTTTTAGATATTGTTTCCTGAAATACAAAATGTTTATCACACTGTTTATTATAAAGTTAACAGTGTATATCATAAAACTAAATCGAAGACAAAATGATACTTTAATTATTTTTTCAAATTTCACCATTGGAGTCTATGATGTAATCAAAATATCAAGGCCAAATGATTACATTTGACATAGCTCTGCCTAATATTATGGGCCAGCATATAAGATACCTAGACCTTTATCCAATAACATAAATGGCTTCCTCCAGAAATAAAGTTACAATGTAAATTTATAATATTATTAAGCAGAATAGCTTTTTTGATAAAACCCACTAATCTTATGAACTACCAGTCAGATTTTCAAAATTATTTTTGTATCTGCTAGAGCAATCATGGAGGCAGCCTTCAGGCTGCTTAATATCACACTACAACCAGTAGAAGTAAAGCTGTATGAAAGAGTAGGAAAAAATACCGAAAAGTGCCAAGTTTGTAAAATAATTATTAATACCTCACAAACTACATCACCAGCACAGCTACTATATACATATAATAATCCTATATCGAAATTAAATCTATACATTAAATATTTTTTGAAAATTACAATTGGGACCTATGTTGTAATCAATAATAGGCCAAAACAATATTTTTTTGTTATCTATCTCTCAGATTATAAGCAGCAGATTACTTGGAAATTACTAAATAGAAGTAAATGAAATTTGACATAGTAATAGCTAATGTTATAGATCAGCGTATAAGATACTTTTTATCCAATAAAATAAGATATGTCCAAATTAAAAGCAAAAATTTATAATAAACTAGCTGTCCTTGTGACTTCGTTTGGGTGGCACTAAAATATAATTAATATTTTTTTGTTTTTGTAACTTTTTTCAATACAGCTTTGCTCCTATTGATGAAGGCATGATGTAAAAAATTTTTTTTTATTCGGACTGGTAGTCCCTAATATTACCGTGTTTAAACAAACAAATAAATTTTTCTGCTTTATAATATTAATATAGTTGTACTTTATATAAATATTTTTAGATTTCCATTGACAATATATTTATGCCATTGCTAACAGCAACAGGTGGATATGTTGTTGGGTTATTAACTACTGGTAAGAACAGGAAAACTTGATTTGACTTAGAAATTAATAGTATCTCTATATCCATAATTATTTACTCACTCTGCTTCAGAGTAACTTATACACGCTTGATCTATTTTCTTCCTAAGCACAGCGACATCTTGTGAAAACTGACCATCTAATACTTGTAGCTCTTTCTTTATTTTCTCCAATCTCATCACCTCCTCTGCAGTTTGCTTGGTCCTAGAACAGTCATTTGTATCACACTTTATTTTCTCAATATCTACTTGCAAGGTACTAAAAATTATTAAAATTTTCAGAAAACATGCACATGGTATATATATATTTTTCAATAATGAAAATAAGTACCATATTGCTTTAGTAATGAGGTTATAGAACTTATTCACCATATTCACAAAGAAACCATTATAAAATGTTTATATATGTTTATATAACATTAGTATTTGTAAAAACACCACAAAAATATTTTAAAGTTTAAAATCATTGAAAATTTTTAAAAATGTGGATCTCTTAGAACATCCGCTGTTGTACTTTAGATTGATATCACTAGATAAAAACTGATTAGAGATATCACACTCTGTAGGCTCCTTATGACATTGTTAAGAGTAATAGATACTGGATTTAGTTAAAGTTTGAACTGTTAAGTTTGTTATAATTAAAAAAAAAGTTATTAGTACAGATGAGTATACTGTTTTAAATTACTCAATTAACTTATGAATGACTTTATTAATAACAAATCATACAAGCATAACTACAGATATATTTTTCAGTATTCTTTCTTAAAAGAAAGCTATCTTATATTAGAATTATATAGAATATAATTAACTCTTATTTAATTTTCAATTGTAAGTAATAGACACTTAATAAATAATACACATAACTAAAGTATCATAATATGTTTTTTTTTATATGTAATAGTAAATGTTAATATTTTATTTTTATTCCAACTGCAAAACAAATGTCTCTGACTTTCATCAGGGGAAAATTAAAATAAATAAATATATATGTATTTACTGTAACTTTAAATAATTCAAAATTTTACATTTATAAAATACAATTTTCAGTTACTTGTTACAATAAACCATACAGTAAGTAGTATTGAACTTACTTTAATGTTGTTTTTTTTTTTTAATTAAATAAATTCACCCTCTACTTACCTATCTGCCAGTGCCTTAGCTAACATCTCTTTCCTCTTCTTATTTTGTTCTTCCATTAACTTCTGCCTCAGTTGTAACTCTTCTAACTTAAACTTATGAGCAGCAGAATCGTTTTGTGTATAATTATCAACTCCTCTAACAATATCTGGAGTTGCATTACTATTTCTTCTATTATTTAATGCATCTATATCTTTGTTATCCTCCTGGGTATCAGTTGCTTCTTTTGTTACTACATCCTTAGTAATTTGAAGATCATCATTACACATTTCCTGAACTGGTTTACTTACATCATCCGGTGGTGATTTAGAAGTGTTTATACTTAGTTTGCATTTTTTAAAATCCATATTATCAATTTTGTCATCTAAATTTTGGTTATGTAAAACAGGAGTTTTATATTTGTATATTGGTTTTGTTGACTTCAATGATGTTTTCTTTGTGTACAATTTATTCACTTCATTAACTGGAAAATAGAATGTATGGAAATTTAAAATGTTAATAAAAATTCTTTAGATAATTGTGTAGGTTGCCGGCATATTTTTTTGTACCAAGTATATAATGGAAATAACTAGAAATACATATATATAATTGTTAAATAAGTGTTTAATGAATAATACTGATAAAAATATATAGCTTTTTAAAATCTTGTCAACAACAGAATGATATCTATTAGGTTCCCTTGCAATAAATAGTGTTTGTTAGTATTTATTAATTTAGTGCTTAGTGTTTCCAACAAAAACTTATCTTAGGAAAAAATAATAACAAAATGCAATATGTGACCTGCTACTATTACTTATATTATAAATAGGGATATCTGATACAAAATTATTAATCTTTATTATGCTACACTTTGAAAGGAAAAATTAACAATTAAACTAAAAAAAAAATACAAGTAATTGATTACATTTTCCGATAAATATTAATTACTCCGATACTAGTGGGTGTATTTATCATCCTAGTCATGTACTTCTGTTATAGTACAAGTTACGCACAATATGAATTGTGGTTATTTAGCACAAGTTTAATTTGCCGGAAAGAAATGAAATAACTAAAATAACATATAGAAACTATTTCTGTTTCAGGTGTATACAGTAACTAGCGATCTGCTCACGTTTAACCTACCTATACCATTTTGAAGTGTTAGATGTAAAATATTTTTTTAAATGAAAGATACACTGTAACATGTTAAACCCAGTACAACGTATAATGCAATTAACCGTTGGGGGATAGTCTCAATAGGCATAAAACTGGTCAATGCTAAGAAAAATTCAATATTTTATTTTACCATCTTATGAACATTTTACTTACCGCTATTATTTACAACATTTTCTCCTGATTTTATACGTTTTAAGTCTTCCTCACTAAATCCTGTAAATGTTGACATTTTAAATAAATAAATCAGTTATTTCTACATAGATACACCTTTCACGCTAAAGTTCAAATAATAAAAATATAAAAACTAAACATCCTCAAAAACAATCGACGTGTTCACTCAATCTAACTTTAATTTTTTCCTATGGTTATTTCTTAACAAACCAGGCTCAATTTGCACATGTGCCAGAGTCATTGTTATATACAGGGTTGCAATATATTGAAATCTGATAAATATGTATGATGACAATTTTTGTACGGAATATATTGTAAGAAAATTATGATGTGTTGGTCATTCTGATAAAATTATAGATCTTATAATAAAATACAATTTTTTATTCCTCTACCAATCACACAGGTGAACCGAAGGCTAGTCCGTTCGTGTCTCATCTCATATCTGCTTTCAAGTACAATGGAATTTTATGAGAAACCCTTTACGCATAAGTCCAAACATGATCTACCGGCTAGAAGTACCGACGTTGCCCGGATACACTTTTCTAAAGTTTTCTTAACTTTGTATTTTAGATTAAATCTAAAATAAGTTTATCGATGAGATGTTTATAAAATACTCGTATTATGAAACCCTTTAATAAAGTTTCTTTTCAGGAAATCATCTAGTAAAGTTTATATTAAATTATCAGCATAAAATATAAAAGAGTATATAATGTATTTACAATTTGTGACTACATTTTCATTCGATAATCAATTTAAAAACATGTCATTGACATTATCATCTCCATCTTGTGGTCACGTATACGATCTCCTATATAGAACTATGTATAGCTTTCATTATTCACTATTTTCAAATAATCAATTAATGAAACATAATATAGTATCTCATGCAACATATAGCAATAATAACTGCTATCTAAAATTGACTGTTGTTGTATCACTATCAGAAAATAATCAAAGGAAAGTAGCCAGTATTCAGAGTCCAATATAAATTACAAGTGCTCCATATATTAGTCCTATACATAGTAGCCCAACAATAAGGTGGTAAGTTTACGTTAAGTTAATATGTAGTTAATAAATATCGTTAATATATACTGTTTGTACTAGTAATTGTACCAGTAACATAAACTACTGCAAAGGATTTTTTTTAATTTTCAAAATGTTTCATTAATCTGATATAACTCCTAATTTACACTCTTATATAATTAAATGTTCGGTACCTTTGATTTATTAAATTTCTGTTAATGATAAAATCACCTAGAAATAAAATATTATTTCAGTACAAACATAAAAATTGTAAATGGTAATTTAATATTTTTGAAGAATTATTACACATTGTTTCATTTGTTACAATTTTTACATTTAACAGATTTTCCGTTGTGTATGTGAACTATGATATGCAAAAGTACAACTTTATACCTAAAATATAAGTTTGTTGCGAGTGTTTTTGACAAAGTTGGAACTTTCTGCATCCTTCAACACGATCCTTCATTTAAAGAATTGTAAAGTAGTACAACCAGGTTAGGATGAAAACACTTATATCCACAAGCACATTCAAGAACAATTAAAAAGCTGAACTGATCTACTATTTTTTTTGTCTGTGACTCTAGCGTCGTTATTTGCGAGGTTAGAATAATAAATTGCATTTTGTTTTATATCATTCCAAAAAGGTAATTATCATATTTATTTACTCTTTAGTACGTGAAATGAATAGACTGATAACAGCATTGTTGATCTTTCAGAAAACAAAACGACAAAAATGGCTGCGGCTATGCCAATTAATCCTAAACCTTTCCTGAACAGTCTAACGGGTAAATCTGTACTTGTAAAGTTAAAGTGGGGTCATGAGTATAAGGGATTGTTAGTATCTGCTGATGGATATATGAACCTTCAACTTGCAAACACTGAAGAAATTGTTGACGGTACTAGTACAGGTTAGTAAACATTATTAGGTTATGTTTTGCCGCGAAAAGGAGTTCATCTATATTTATTTTCATTTCTAAACTCTGAAGAAACAATTCAACTGCTGTCTAAGTTTTGTTATTTAAAAATATATAATATTTGTGTTTCAGGTAACCTTGGTGAGGTTTTAATTAGGTGCAACAATGTATTATACGTTAGAGGGGCTGAAGAAGAGGACGAAGAAGGAGAAATGAAGGAATAATCTTGTGTATTCCAATGTTTTAAATTAGGGATAAATTAATATTAAGGCTAGTCCATAATTTTTCAAGATACATGCAGTCTAATGCAGATTTATTCCCATGAGAAATTTATTCATATAATTCTTACCTTATTTTTATAAATTGCATCCAGTGATATTATTATGATAATATACATATTACTCCTCATCTACCATCAATCAGTGATTTCCACAAGTTCAAATAAAAACCTAATATATCCTAAAAATACTATGTGATCATATTGTTATAATAAAGAGTTTGTAACAATTCCAACTTTTGAAATTATTCTTCTAATTTCTATCTACTATGCACAAAAACTCAACCATTTAATTGTGAAGTAAAAAATAATGTGTAATCAAAAATTAATAAATCAGACCAATAAAATATTTTTTTTATATCTTATATGTTACATTAGTATAGTGCATATATTAAAGTTGTTTATTGTAAATTAATATAGAAAGACATATTCTTTGAAATAATATGAATACTGTGAGCAAAAGAGCACTTTATGTAATCAAATTAGGGCAAAACTGTTTTCATATTTGTGGAGGTAGAGAAAACTTAGATATGACAGATTCAATAATATCTATTGTAAGAAATTTCTGCCTGGAGTGATTTTTTTATAGTTAAGGTTTTAGTATTGTGGCCACAATCTCACTACAATGTAGCCCAAGAAATAATTCATATACTACAACAAAAGTTATGTAAATATTTTTTACAAATGTTGTATGCAGTTTTAATATTACGAGATGATGTGACTGAAAATAATAGCGCAATAATCTTAGAGAACTGGCCCTTAAATCCAACTGCTAAGACACTCCTTTAGGTGATGGCTGTAAACTTTCAATTTGAAGGTTGTGCCCATGCAGACTAACAGAAAATAATTTACTACCATGTTTCTCAATGTTTTCAAATTACATCACAATGTTTTCCTTCACTGAAAAACTGACTAACTGCAGCATTTAATCTATATACACTGATTTGGTGTCCATATATGCCATTTTTGAGCCATTATTACTTTGAATCATTCTTATATGGATTGTGTAGTATGTCTGTATAATATAGTCTTTCTATATGAATATAATTAAGCATCTCTTATAGAACAAGGTATTATATACATGTAGTTTTCAACTATATATAAATTAACAGTTATAAATAAAAATCAAACCAAATTTAATTAGAACACAATGAAAATATAACAATTTATATAGAAAATAATTATAATACATATAGGTAATTATAGTAAAATAAAGAAAACAACAAAGTTGAGAGGTAAATAGTTTTAAAACTATTTAATTACAATATTTTGCTTAACCCAAACCTTACCAACAAATAGATCAATGTGACAATAAAATAATCATTTGTATTGAGCAGTCATAGGTTCGCCTTCGAACCTTGTAAAAAAATCAGTTCTACAATTCGTGGCAGACATACTGTATTTATTATCATAGGTAATTCTTATAATAAAAATTTAAGATTATATATATAATTATTGCATACAAAGGTTTTAAATTAAAAAAAAATTAGGAACATTTTTTCTAGAATAGCAATAACAGTGTGATAATTGAATCTGTGATTATTTATATACCTACTTCAACGTCTTCAGTATAAATCCAAAACACATGGTTTCACAACAATAATTACTGGGACATTACGGAGCCTCGATTCCGAAAGATTGGAACTTCCGCTTGATTATACCTCTGACTCAGATTTCTGCTTCGGTACTTTTAAATCAGAGGTTATAACGGAGATAGCAACACAACAACTGCGGGTATAGTAAGTACGTACATCATTTAACTTGTAGCTAACGGAATTGCTTGATTTTTCAAAGAATTGCTCTATAGGGCCTTCCCTTAAGTTTTAAGGGAGATACCACATTTCGTCGCTTGTGAAAATTTCTAGTATTGAGTAATATTATTATACAGTATATAATTTATTTATTAACACTTCTGTCTCCTACTCGACCTCCGTTTCTCATCTAATTTCGAATCCGGCTCCGGTATAACCACCTCCATGACTTCCCTAATTACTGTAGTCTATTGTAATAGTAATCCCATAAACACGAAATGTGGATAAGTCAATTTTTAAAATAATTTAAGTGCCTGGTATGATTAGCACATACACATTGAAGAAACTATATCTAAATACTTTGAAATATGTAGATATTGTGTGAATTTGCAAATATACAACAAAATCATACTTTACATAATAACGGAAAATATTACTTGTGCAAATATTAATATGCATACATTTTGAACGTTTATTATAATATGGAGTGTTGAGAAGAAGTAACTCGGTTTACCAAATTGCGATCACAACGCTATCGCTCACGACCGTGGGTTTTTTATTCTACTTGATATAGTGACCTCACAATTCGTCATTAGTGAAGTTTTTCCCGGGTCCACAGCGATTGTGGTTGTCTTGAAGACATGACATGTTTCAGCCTTGTGATCGCTATTTAGAACGCACTCAATAAGGATTTAATAAATTACCACAATGGAGAGTTTTTGGCGGGATCTTGACCTGTCAAGTGATTATCATTTTTATTCATATACTTAGCTCTATATTGTGTAAAATAAGTGAAATTTTACGTGATTTAGTGTAGCTGAAGTGCATAAGTAAAGTGAATTATGAATAATCTCGGAACATGATATATCAGTTGCCTCAAAAACTCTCAAGAAAGCTTTAACAAGAGAGTCACCATTTTGTTGAAGACACCTTCATCTTCGCAAAAAGCCCAAATGTTATCACTTTTAAATGGCAGTAATAGTCTCCAAAGAGGACTGAGTTGCCAAGAATGAAAAAGAAGATAAAGAAAAACACGACAATGTCGGTAATGTAGCGTCGAACTCACACTTGACATAAACGGTAGTACGTAGAGAAGTGAAGTATGCCCAAGATAATCAGTAGAATATGAATTAAAGCAGTAATATTAAATACAAAGTTAATACCTCAATATTTGAATAAAAATTAAAGTAATCGTATAAATTAATCCCATAATAACATTTTTGACGCTTTTTTTTTAATGTTAAATTTATCTTAAAGCAATGCTATGTTAGTGTCTTCTATATTATGTACACTTTCTGTACCCTAATATACACTTTCCTATCTCTACACTCCATAACTTACTTTTAACACTGTCATATAACAAACCAAAAAATTGGAACACATCAATTTTAAACCTTGATTTTAATGTGGCAACGTTAGCAGTAAATTTCATAAAATACTATTGCTATTTTATAGTATTCGAATAGTTCGGTACGATTGCTCGTAGAATATGACAGGAACTGCGATAACAAGTTCTGTCTTGTCAATACTTGACACTTGACATGATTAAAAACATCCTTTGTGCGACAGTTTGTTCATTATGAAGATCTCTTTATTTTCATTAGGGTAATGTAATTATGTATAAGATAATATCTTGTTTGTATTATAATTAAGTCGTAGTTTAGCTGCCTTTGTAATTTAATAATGGTTCCTCTGTTCACAGTCAGTTTCATACAGTTCATGGGCGTTTTAATGCGAAGACTACGTCCATCCAACACCGATAACTCAATCTCAAAACAGTACAGTACAATCCACTCCACCGACTTCCTTGCCTCTCTTAACAATTAGTATTTTTAACATTTCACAAATTAGTAATTTATCTAAAGGTCTACTCCAGTAGACTAGCTCTTATTATTTTATATAATATTTTCTCTTCCGGCAGCAGTCCATGCCAAGGGCCAGCCACAACGGCACCCTTGTGCTCGCTGCCTCTGGGCTGAGTGCCCTCAGCACTCGCCCCAAGAAGTCCTGCCAAGCTGTAAAAGCCCCTCCGGCTAACAGCGTATGTCTAGTCGAAAAAAAAAAAAAAAAAAATCGTAGTTTAGCGATTTGCTATTTTCGACATTTTTCAGTTTAATCTAACTACAATAAAACAGTCAAATCATTACTTAATTTACGTTTGAGTCACGACTTAAAATTAAATATACAAGTAATCACAAACTTGTTGGTAATTAAATATTCTAAAACTACCATACACGGGAACTTATAAGAACTACATAATCATATGCAATAATTTCTTTTTGTAAATTTAATTATTATGTATTTATATGAATATAATTTTCATGTAGCAATTTGTAGAAACTGTTAGATTATTATTATTATTTGGTATCTTTTAGAATCTTAGGAAGTGAAGTGGCAACACTATAGCTACGTTCATTTCGCGCTTACAATGCTCACGCTCATGAGCGCGATTTTTCCCATTCAGCTTGCTTACGAACGTTACGATAACTAACTCACATGGAAAACGGTATGTATACTTGTAAGTATCTTAGAACAACATATGAAGGTTAGAGATAGGAGCACCATCTCATATGGGCGGAAATTTGAAGTGTCCAGCTGTATATTGTAAATAGAGATTCCAGCACACGCCACTCTAGCGGTGGCGTCCTATAAACTGCGATATGAACATAGCTGTTGTAGACGGAGTGAAGTATGCTGGATTTGAAAATATATATTCGTTGAATATTCATTTAACCGGCTTGTAGATTCATTTAACATTTACACCATATTTATAGATCTCACAGTACTTGGTATTTTTGTTTCGACAAATAATTTTTAAAAAGTTAATATAAATACATATTTTACCAAGCAGAAATTAATCGGTTCTTGTTTATTTCTCTATCTTATTTTAATTACTTTTGGCACTTTCTTTAAAATTTATAAACGCGTTTTTACAAACACTTTATCATACACAAAGATGGTGCTCCTTATCTGTACCTCCATACAACAACCCAATAGTCAGCATGTATTGCTCAATAAACAACATTGAACTTTACAATACTGATTATGTCAATACTGAATCTGTAGAGATAATTCATTTACATTGAAATCAATTTCGATATACAATTAAAAAATACATGTCATGATTGTAATATTATATTTTTGAAACTATGATGTAACTTTATATCATACTTGTAACCAACGGAACTTGTAATTTGGATACTCAAATTCGATAATAAACCATAAAAAAACATTGAACTACTCATAAGTTTAGTTTGCATCGTAGTAGGGCTTTTTCTAATGACCGCCTGGATAGCTACCACGCTCATGTTGAAAATCTGCTGCCAAATACCTATAGTGTGTTCCGTCAGTTACACTTAAGAGCCAAACCTCCACAAAGCTTAGTATGTTCATCATCCTGGGCTACATTGTCACTTAACATCAAGTGAGATTGCGGCCATAATGCTAAATCTTACTTTAAAAAAAAATTGTAGTACTTTAAACATGTCACGTTGTTTGTCCGCGTTGAACTCCTAAATTACCGAACCGATTTGAATCAAATGTTGCTCTCTATGTGCAGCTTGATCCAAATTGAGAGATGGGATACTTTTTATCTCGATAAGTGATGATAACGGGACAGATGTCGCTGTAGTCGATGTGACTGGCTATTCGAAAAGGCAGAACAAGGTCTGCCAGGTGAGCTAGTAGTTTATAATCTGTTATATATGCCTTAATAAATAAGTATGGGTCCACCCTTGCAGGTGGGTCGTTATTAGCTTGGGTTCGCTGATAATAGTGACGTCATCAGTGACATTTTTATCGCGGCCACAATGGCCGTGGTCATCACGTGGAAGTGCTAAACGCATATTTTAAGAGTTGTGAACGCTCAGTAGAATGTAGCCATGTTGTTTCAGGGCATATTTACATGAATACATATTAAATACAACTTTGCTTCTATAATGAAAATGAAATGAAATGAATATAATAAAAATGAGAAAGAGAGCCAGGTGTCTTACAGACACCCGGTTGGAACCGAGTTCCGTGTTCTATCTGTTTTTGTATGATGTAACGAAAGTCAATTATTTTTGCCTATACTCAAAATTGGCGGCGAGCTGAATCGATTGAAAAAAGTTTTATTTTCCTAGATGATCGGGAAGACTCTCAGAAATTAATGCAAAAAAAGGCGATTTTTGGTGTTGTCAGCTCGGAAACAATTTAGAACGATAATATGCGATAAATAATTACATTCCAAAAGTTCAACATAACTCTACATTTCTGTCATCTTCAACTTTTATTCTTAAAATAATCACTTCAGATTACTGCCATTTGATTCTTTTAAATAATGAGTTGAACAATGTATAGTTTTATAAAAATAAACTTGGAAAAAACTCTTGCTATTGAAATAATTTTTAATTATTACAGCCATTTGTATATTTCGGAGAATGTGTTTACCGATCTATAGAATTATACAAATAAATATATTTCCTTAACCTTTACTCTTAAAAGAATCTTTAAAATCTATCGAGACTTGACTCTCTCGGGTAATAATTTTACCGATCTATAAAATTATAGAAATAAATGTGTTAATCTAATAAAAATATGCAGTGATCGCAACAAATCTTCTATCGAGATAGCTCTGTTCCACTTCAACTGATCCACCGGCTTCTTTCGCTAGAGATAATATCTGTAAGGAGGAAAAGTATAATTTTTTTATTCCCATTTTTTTCGGGTGAAACTTCTAATGGGAAGGTTTTGAATTCTGATGCGCAACCTTTTTGTGTGACGCTCGTTCGAGTAAAGTCGGCTCGAGGCGACTACGAGAGCGAGAGAGCTTTAGTGATGTTTCACTGCTGTCATATGGTCTTAAGCACACAGACATTTTTTGTTCGTTTTTTTCTGTGACGTCTGTCACGTTGGTGACATGGTGCATATATGCTAATTTTCGAAGATGACAAATGTCAAACTTGAATTGAAATGATTTTAACTTTATTGTTGTAATAAAATAAAAAAGAATAGGTAATTTTTTACATGTATATTGTGTGTACCTATATGTAGAAATCGAAATTTGTTGTCATTGTAATTTTTTTACGTAGTGTTGTTTTATCAGTCTGAAGTCATTTGTTTAGTATTTTTTTTATAGATTTAGCATTATGGCCACAATCTCACTTGACGTTAAGTGACGATGTGGTCCAAATGCAACTGCCGGAATACGCCTATAGGTATTTGGCGGCAGATCTTCAAATTGTGGGTGGTAGCTATTCAGACGGACATTACAAAAAAGCTTATTAATTATAAAAAAATTAGCTTATGTCTTTTAACCATTGGGAAAAAACAAGGTTACATGAGAATCAGAAAACTCACCTGATCAGGTCTGGAATTCCTCGGTAAATACAGTGTTATTGCCGTGGATATAGTTCTGGCTACCCTCATCAACTCCGAAGCCGGTTTTGGTTCCAACATCGTTTCTAGATCGTATTCGCGGTTCTGTAATTGAATTTTATTTATGACTAGTTGTGCCCGCGATTTCGTTCGCATGGAACTAAAAATTATTTTTTTTTTTTTTTTTACATAAAAGTAATCTAAGTTATTCCTTATAACATCCGCTATCTGCTAAAAATCCCGCAAAATCGGTCCAGGCGTTTCAGAAAAACAAAAATTTTTGAGTTTTTTTTTTTTAAATAGATAGAATAGAAATAGATAAATTTATTTCATGTACATTTATTAAAGAGCTGTTATTTTTACATGACTAACAGACACTTCAATTTTATTTATTGGTATAGGTAAAGCATATTCTATTGAATAACAGTTAAATGTAAAACAAAGATTTGTTGTGATGCAATTATAGGCAATTTACATATATACATTATAAAAACAGGCAACATATAGGAATATATGTATTTATGTTTTTTTTTTATAGGTTTAGCGTTATGGCCCATAATCTCACCTGATGTTAAGGGACGATGTGGCCCAAACTGGTGATCACGCTAAGCCTAGAGAAGGGACTGGCTCTCAATTACAGCTGCCGGATCAAACTTATAGGTATTTAACGGCAAATTTTCAACTAGAGGGTAGCAGCTAGCCAGACGCGCATTATAATAAGCCATACCATCATACTATGGTTTCATCACGATGTTTTTCTTTACCGAAACCGCAAGCTCATTGTAGATGGATTCGAATTCACATCCCTTGATAAGGCGTCTGTACACAATACCAACTGAACTCAGTCGGTATGAGCATCATCACTTGTTACATTTATGAAGTTAATTTTTGCTATACACTTGATTTTTTTATTATTTTGTTGAATATATATTAAAAGCAATAATTAACTAACACTACATCTGAATACAGATAATTGATTATTGTTTTAATCTTTTAGAGGTTCTTTGCTTCTCTTATATTTTTAGTTACTTTTATTTGTTTAAATGTTTATGTTTTGATAACAATAATGGAAGAAATTGCCATGTGGCTTTAATCTCACCAATGTGCAATAAATATAGCCTATAATGGCATACAACTACACTATATTTAAATGCAAATATTTCTTAATAAATAAAATTTGTTAGAAGCGACACTCACATTAGAATAATCCGGCCCACCCCATGGCGGACTAAGGAATACCATGTCAGCATGGAGTTGTGGGGCAATTTCAAAGAAATCGCCCACAATAAACTCTATACGGTCTGCGATCCCATAAATTTCCGCATTATGCTTAGCCATTTCTATTTTAGCTGGATCTATGTCGATCGCTATCACTGAAAATATTATTTTCACACTTTCAAAGTTATTTTTCCACCCCTCTGGATAGTATTTAAAGCCTAGATTAAAGTACCCTGTGCCCTTTCTTGTATCGCTGACATTATGTTCGTAAAAATTCATGATAATCAGTTGAGTTGTTAGGGAGTAAATAAGCAACAAACAAAGAAACTTACATTCGTACTCCAAACAATAGTTAACACAGTATAGTGTTTTTATAAACATTATAAATAGATTTTAGCAGACTTCAATAAGAGCGAGTTCTCAATTCTGTTGTATATATTTATTTTTGATTTGATGCAAATATTTTCAAGGGTGTTACATTTTAATTTCATTAACACTGGAACTTGGACAACGAAGGTGCACTAGAGAATTGCTCAAAATCGAATGGGAAATGTTTAACGATTGAGATATTGATAGCTTTAGAACATTTCAAAACTACCTATAGTAGTACCTTACTTATGTTTAAGAAAATTCTGGATTGACCTCGACTGGGAAGGGGCCATGGAGCTCTTTTTGGTATATGTATTTAGAATAGTTTTTTTAAATCGGTTTTCCTTTTTATTGTTAAACTTTATAGATTTAGTGTTATCACAGTCTCACTTGATATTAAGTGACAATGTGGTCCAAGATGATGGACACGCTAAGCTTAGTGGAGGGACTGGCTCTCAAGTGCAACTGCCGGAACACATCTATCGGTATTTAGCGGCAGATTTTCAACTTGAGGATGGTAGCTAACCAGGCAGGCATTAGAAAAAGCCCCACCACCATGCATAGTATCACCACGATGGTTTCCTTCACGGAAAGCTCATACAATGACAGGGATTCGAACTCACGGGCATTGACGTGGCGTTCGTAAACCTTACCAACTGAGCTATCATCGCTTCGAAGTTACACCCTAAGACAAAGTAGCTATCTATATTTAAGAACCAGAATTGGTTTCGCCAAGGAAGGCACAATAAAGAACTCTTTTTTTGCATATTTTGAAAGCAATATTTTTGTATATAGATTTATACCCTTTTTTTTTGTTACAATTTTATTTTGCCTAATGTTATTATGCCATTATACGCACCTTTTTTACATGTTCTAGCAAATTGTATAGTATTCCCACCAGCGCCGCAGAATGCGTCCAGTACAACGTCATAAGAGCATTTTGTGGCTATATGCCGCGCCACGTTCTCTGGAGTGACGCTGAACCAACTCTCACGGTCCAACTTTATACCATCGTCGAACCTTCGAAACATTAATAACATTGTAACGACCCGTAAATAGTAGTATAAAATCTCAAACCCATAGTTTCCCAAACTTTTTCGCCGCGGCACCTTTTTTGGTGAAAAATATTGTGCGACTGAGGTACATTAAGCGATTTGACAAAAAAAAAAAGGAAACCAAGACGCTTGCCTCCGGTCTTACAACTGACTTGGCTGCATGGTCTAGATACCGTTGCCTATGCCTTTCTCAATTGAAAGAGAAAAACTATCCCAAAAAAGTTTGAAAAATCCAAAAATGCACGCCATATAATCTCTTTTTTTTTGTTTATTTAATAACAATTAAACCGCATCGAATCAGACCGTGAAAAGTAATAGGGTTCTACTCCTAATTGTACTGAAGCGTAAGAAAAAAAAATGACTCGATTAGTAAAGTATTTCGGTCGTTATCGTGATAACATACAGGATCCGCACATACAGACACACGGACGTCCAAGACAGAACTTTTTAAACAGTTTTTTAACTAGTATAAATAACAAACATATCATGAGCGTTAAAAATAGTGTTTTTTCTTGATATGTGTGTGTATATATTATTTTACAAGTCCAATATATGATACATAAAGACATTTTAAGTTTGAAAAATCAGTTGTTTTGCGTGAAGTGACAGTAGTACCCACCTCAACGTTTCACTTATGAGACGTGCAAAAAAAAAATGTCTCCGGTCTTAGGAGCCGTTCAATCATTACGTAAAGGATTTGAGTGAAGGGGGGTCATGTAAAACGTTACGATGCGTTACAAGGGCGGGAGAGGGTTCGAATGTCGCCTTGCGTAATATTGCCTTTTTTATTTAAATAACAAAAAATAAGCTAAAATTGCCTAAGTTCCCAACTATTTATTTATGTTTTACGTAGAATCCCTCGACTATTTTTAATCGCATTGCCAACGGTTATTTAATTTTTATTTCAATAGTTTATTTGTAAAAAAAAGGTAAAACATAATTATAACTTTGAGGTAAAAATGCTTACTTGGATGTTACGCAACAATTGAGGAGGGGGAGGGGAGGAACAGAAAAATATTACCGTGCATTATATCGTAGGGAGAGAGGCTCGAAAATCTTAAAAAATCGCATTACATAATAATTAAATAGCACCTTACTTGATGTTTTTCGGTATATATTTTAATTCTCAATAATGTTTATAATGGAATGTCAATGCAGGTACTTAAACCGTTTTTATCAGGTATCATTTTAAAATGTTCGAACGATATTAAAATTTAAAGAAAACTACCAGTGTTGCTACGTTATTACGATCAACGGTAGACATTAAAAAATATGTGATCAAATTCTGTCATACTCATGGCCCAACGATATATTTAGATAATCACATTTTATATTTCTAACTTTTTTATTAATCAATTAGAAAAACTATTCACAAATTAAATTTATACGACAATCTGTTATACAGCACGCAGCAAACGTTATTTTATGAAATGAATGTGCCTATACAAATACCTGTGGAAGAGCGAATGCCTTTTTTTCCAATATTTCACCATTTTAGGATCATCTTTCATTTCTGTTGGCATATCATGAGAATAATCTTCTTCCTCCAACTTTGTGTATCGTTTCTGTCGCCTCTTGCGCTTCGATGATTCTTGTTGTGGAACTAAATAGAAGATGTCATACAACTTCAGATCTAAATCCTTACCAATATTATAAACGCGAAAGTTTGTATGGATGTTTGATACTCTTATACACAAAAACTACCGAATGGATTTTAATGAAACTTTACAATAACATGGCTTATGCATCTGAATAACACACAGGCTATAATTGATAAAGATATAGTGTGAATTTTCCAAAATATAAGCGAGCTATTCTGGCGTGCGCTACAAAAACTGTTAGAGTTACACATATATAATGTAGAATAGAATCAATTACAGTCTCTTTCATATAATTCATTTAATTAATATAACAGTAGGATGGGTAGTAATATATTATACGCTTTCATAATCAATTACTAATAGCTGTATTACACATATATATAAATTATTTAATATTTTTTGCCCTTTTTGTAACCTTTTTGGTGATAGCGTGATGTTAAATAGCCTAAAGCCTTGCTCAACGATTGCTTATCAAATACAAAAATAGTTTATGAAATCCGAGTAGTAGTTTCTAAGATTAGAGTATTCAAACAAACAAACTTTCCACTTTATAATATTTATAAATATAGATTTTATGTTAAAAGTTTACAATTTATTAAGAATAGAATGGCTAATATCCTTTTAAAAATTATCATTTATTCCTCCTATGTAGGTACTACATTGTTATAACAATTTGTATAACTGCATACATAGAAATTTATGTTTCCTTTAATGTTAATAGCAATATCGTTTTCTAAAAGAGTATTTGAAAGGCCTCTTTGGATTCGTCCAATACTCTTACCATGTCATGTTTGGTATAGGTGTCTCTCTTTCATTAAAATCATTTAATTAATTTTCCAGTATAATGAGTATTAATAATAATAATATATACTTTTTTAATCTATATATATGCTAACCAAAAATTTGGATGCCCTGTTAAGGATACTGTGCACATAGAGGAGTCTTAGACCTTAGATTTAGCATAGTTATAAGTTTATATGAACAAAAAGTGCACAAATATTTAAAACACTAATAGTTTCCATTCATAGTACCAATGTCAAACATATAGTCTGTAGCCGGGTTCATAGAGTAAATATTGTTGTCAAATAATTTTAAAATGTTTCCAAATAATAATAAAAAAAATCACAAATCACTACATTTAACATTAAATGTTTTAACTTTATAATTAAATAAACTATGATCGACTGATACATGATGCAGTAATTTTTCCAACTTCTTCGAAAATAATCACTATACTTCAGTCAATTTATGCAAAACCTTGATGACTTCGTTTATTGGTAAAAGCCATATAAAAATCCGTGTTTTGATATTTATTGGGTTTAAATGGACAGATAGACATTGTTTTATAACATGTAGCGATATCAGCAATTAACTTACCTACATTATCCTCACAAGAATCGTAGCTTTGCGAAACATTAACCGTTTGCGCTTCACTTTGCAATTCCATAGCCGTTGTAGTATCAACATCAATCGTTTCTACTTTATTATCATCACTTTGTAACATTTCCCCTTTACTCTCTACTTCAAACTCTTGTTTCTCATCTTCTTTTGTTTGTTCAGTTTCAGACCCTTGTATATTACAATCTTCATCTGTCTGCATTTCTTTTTCCTCTTCCGCTTTCGTCTACAAATAGAGCAGAAATTTAGCAAAAATTGAAATCAATAGATAACAAATAATGTAAGATAATCACCTGTCCCAAATCATATGGGTTACCCTCGTCATCAAAATAAGTCTTTTTCCCTGTATTATATTTCTTGTTACGCGGAGGACGAAGTCTTGCGAGACGTTTCCGATATATGAGAAAACCTTTTGGCATTTTCTCTGAATGCAAACAGAAACCCATTGTTTCGAAAGTGGACTTTATTTTCTCCGAAGGTGTCTCTTCGTCATCGATTTCGTGACTGAAATAATAAATATGACAGGTTAAAAGAATACTCATCTTATTATTGCTATGGCGATATTCGCCAAGTGCTCCATTTTGCTAATGTCATGTGATTAGAAGATAAAACATAGGAGGGATTGGACGATAGGATGCTTCAGTAATTATATTAAAATTAACCAGTGAGATTTTGTCTCTAAACCAGATTACCTAATACAAAAAAAAAGACATCAGAAAACAATGAGTCAACCACCATACAAAAAATTCCAATTATGATACAATATTACTTACACAATTGTAATGATATAAGTTACATTGGAATACATAGAGGTCTAAGTTTAAGTTATTAATCTAATGGAATTCACACAAGATTTTTATAAAGGGAGCAGTAACTAAGGGCAGCTCACTTTCATGTTAGTAGGATATTATTAATTAACTATTAATTAAAATTAAAACGTCATATAAGGAAACCGTAGATTAGGGCAGTTAAAAAAAATATGGTCCGGAGTACCATCCCTTAATCCACACTCACAAAGGGAGTGATCCCTAATCCTTATTCGCTAAATGGACTGGTGTTCATGCATGGCCTAGAAACTAATACTCATAATTTTTAGTTTACTGCTGTTTCTCCAAATCGTACTTTCCTTATTACATATTTCACAAAAGTAAAACGATAGCTAAAGTTGGAAATAATCAGTAATAAATTGATAAATTCAGTACAATTGAAGCTAATTCATAACAGGAATTTGCCATATCGAAGCAAATATTTAGCGATTTTTCTATCACTTTTCTTCTTTGAATTACTTAATAAGAGGACAGAAAACAGTATTTCCATAAAAATGAAATAAGTACTTAATTTGTTACAGTTTAAGAAGCCCAATGTAAGTTCTTTTTTGTGTTAATTGCATTTGCTGTATGCAAGCTACTTTTTTATTGTTTTCAAAATGTTAGATAGTTTAATGTGTTTTTTTTAACAAGCAAAGGGATGAAATAAATTACTACATATTATTTATTACCTTCTTTTTAACGTAACAGACGTTTCTTCAGGAGGATCATCATCTCCATCATCATAACTATATGAAGTAAAATTACTATTGCTTGAGGGTTGTTGTAAATCTGATCTCTGAGTATTTTCGTCTTGAATTACTGTTTCAGTATTATTTTTATCTTTCGAATCACTTCCTTCCATAACTTCTCCATATTTCTCCTCTGAAACTATCTTGTTGTGTTCATCCTTTATTAAATTCTGAAGTAACACTCCGACAGAAAGTAAATATTTATTACTTTGTTTCTTATTCCTTTTCTTGATTTTAGTTTCTTTATCTTCGAGCTTAATTTTCTGTACTCTTGTCTGTACTTCAATAACTGTCGGCATTTCTTGTGAGTTTCCTTCACTGTTTTCACATTCAATTTCTCCGATCCTATCACCACTCAATACTTTTGATTCGGAAATACTGTCTACATTTATGGTAGGCACATCTGTTGTCTGAAGATTATGTTTTTCTATATAATTAGCATAGTGAATTGCGTATTGCTCTCCAAAGTGCTGTTTCCACAAAAACTGCCAGTAATGTTCATTATCTGTTTCCTCGGTAAGAGCATTGTCTAGACTTTCGTCAACATTTGCAATCCTTGTTTGATCATTAGACTGATCATCGGATGATGATGACACACTATAATCATCAGTGGGTGTTGATTCTGAGGTAACGTGACTTGATGTCATGTCATAGCTTGATAATGTAAGTTTAGTAACATTAGTCAAAGAGTCTGTTCCAATTATTGTCCTAGGGCTTACTATTCTGTCGTGCTCAGAGCATGACCGACGCCTTGCTATGGGCAACCATTGGTCATCCTTATTATTTTCACTACTCTTATCAATTTTCCCAGTATTTGTAGTATTTATTTTCTTATATGGATTTACTTTAGAATCATATGAAAATTTCCTTTCTCTTCTATTTTCGTCATCGTCTTTCAAATTAACAATTTCCATATTTGGATGCTCTTTCGGTATACCACAATCATCCATTAAAAGGTCGTTACTTTCATTTAAGTATGCCGAATTAATATAATCGCTGTACTTTTTGATCCATGATGCCCATATTAATCTTTCACCATGAACAGCCCAGAATTTATCCCAAGTGTCTTCAGACAGATAATCTTCATTTTCAGTGTAAGTTTCAAAATCTTGATCCATTTTTACTAATCTATCCTGTGTAGTAAAATCTGAAGTGTAGTCTTGATATGTGAGATCCGCACCACTGTCGCTGGGTTGTAAGGCATGAGATGTGCTATGTTGTATTTGGGCTGCATCATGCTCATCAGTAGAGCAACAGTTCTCTGTGTGAGAGGCACTACAGTAACAACTTGCTCCTTCATCTTTCTATAAATGATAATAACATCTTAGGCAACATAAAGCATACATTGAATAACCAAAAAATATATATAAAAATGAGTCTCTATTACCCTTGGTCATAGCATCACGCGTAAATAGATGGAACAATTTCGCTAATTCTTTTTTTGTTGTGTTAATTATTGTCAGGAGATGGTTCTTAGGAAAGAAAAAATTAAGAAAGTTGACCGGAAAATTAGAAAATGCAAGCATTACAATTATAAACACTATGTTTTTCAATAATATTTTTTTTATTAATTATACCGATTTGAACTTAATATTCATAGTTAAAACAGGAAAACGTCTGTTGGGTCAGTTATTTTATTATACAAACAGTTCTCCATATCACATGAAATTTTATTTAGAAAATAAATATTTAGTATATAAAATAATGCTTTATCCATTTGTATAAAATGTATATACTTTATATGTTTAACATTTTACCCACAATCTTGATTCATATTCAGTGACAATATAGCGTAAGATGGTGAATAATGTAAGCCTACTGCAGGGACTCGTTCTCAAGTTCAGCTACGGGAATAACCTATAAGTTATTTGGTGATACAGTACCAACCTGAAGGTAGTTTACGGATACGGAAAATATCTAAACACTGCTATGGTTTCAACATGACTTACCCAAAAGCTTAGGTCCATTGCTGATTTATTTACAGCACAGGTGACCACTGAGCTATTATTTGTTTCAAGACAGGCACAGGCATAACAAATATATAAATGAACTAGCTGTATTTCCTACTTATCAAATTTTAATAATATCAGATTAACGAATTTACTTAGATGAGGGTTAATATCATGTCTATAAAACACCTTGCCAAATAAAGTATTATTTTGGAAGAAAATTGTAAATTATACAAATAGTTATTGCAAGTAATAAACTAAGGTAATTTGAAGTGATGATAGCCCAGTGGTAGTGTGTAGGAATGCTGCGTCATAGGATGTGAGTTCGAATCTAACCACCTACAATAAGCTTGAGGTTTTGTTGAAGAAAATTATAGTAAGGAAACCATAGCATAGTGGTAGGGCTTTTTCTAATGCCCGCACGGGAAGCTACCACCATCAAGTTGAAAATCTGCTGCCAAATACCAATAGGTGTTTCCCAGCAGTTGCACTTGAGACCCAGTCCTTCCAATAAAATCTAGCAATGCATCTGAGATTCCCCTGGTGTTGTGGGTGTCCATGGACCGCGGTGATCACTTACCATCAGGTGACACAATGCTCATTGGCTCACAAAAACAAAAAAAATCTATATAGTATCATAGACATATTTTTACTACTTTTCAAGCGAATAATTTCCCTAAACCATTATTTGTCACAAAACTTTAACTATTTATCTTACATATTTTTTAGAAAATAAAATGCCTTTTTTTGCAACTTTATATAATGGTTGTTAGCTATTAGTGGTAGCATGATGTTAATGGCCTAAACCATTCCTTAATAATTGAGCGAACAGTAACAAAAATAATTTTTAATACAACTGGCAGCTTCTAAAATTGGCATGTTCAGACAAACAAATTTTTCTGTTTTATTATATTAGTATAAATGAATAAGATTTATATTAGGTATAAGAAAGCTGTACCTCACATTTCACCTTGTATGAAGTATCCAAAGAAAAATGAACATGGGAGTGATCATCAAACTCTTGAGATTGTGAATCTTGTAACACTTCTGCATCACTTTCGCTACCATATTCCTTATCAGGGTAGTAGGTTTTTACTGTATCTCTAAAAATAAAGGATTCTTTTAATATATATATTTAAAGGAATGACTTGTTTTAAATTTACAGTAGGGAAATAATATTCTTCTGGCTATTATAAAGTTCTACATAGATAATAAAATTGTATATAATTCATTGTTAGTGTCAAATAATTCTATTTAAATGAAATCTTAAGTATTTTGTCATTTTCAAAGATCTGTTTAAATACCAACTTGCTTCAATTTTACATCTGTTTTGAATGTTGATTTTTTTGCCAAATTTGTTAAATTTAAACTCAAAGAGAAAATAAGCAATTTTAGTGATGCTTGGATCTACACTAGATGGATGTAAGGTTAAATGGAATTATACTTTAAATACAGGATACAATTGTTTACATATCTACTTGTCTACTTTGTTTTAAGGGGCTAAGAACTCTAGCTTTTTAATACTACTAGATAATACTTTTTAATAGTAATAGAAAATACATTTTTTAAGTAATAATAATTACCATTTATTGCCAATATTGAATGACTTTACAAAATTTCCATTATGTGACCTTTTACTGTATAGCAAAGGGACAGACGCAACTAATATTAAGTGTCACGGCAATACCACATGGCACTGGTTTTCATCTCCCCCAAGCTTTATTTATTGTTCAAAATTCACAATTTACAATTCAGCCCTGCACTTTGCACAAAAATAGAAAACTTATCAAAAACATCAATTTATACAATAAGAGTAATTTAGTACCTTATTGTAATAATGTATAGAGGAAACTTATGATGCATATAAAACTAAATCTTAAGTTATGTAGTATAGTATGAGGGTACTGCTTGTTATGTTTTAGTGGGTAATCCAGAGATGTTCAAGATATTTAGGATATAACTAGTAATTGGACTGTCTACAACACAATCCTGAGTTGTAATGATGTACATGCATAAAAATTTCTCACACAAATAAAATATTAAAACTTGATTCAGGATTAAGTATCATAAAAAATTGATATATGAACTGTAACCATAAAAACTTGTTTGAGCCAAAACTTGAAAAGCCTGTAATGATCTCTTAATCAATATTATGAATAACATAGCAACAAATCAACATCTACCTTATGAAAACTCTGCTGCACATACAATATACATAGTTATCATCACAATCTTCCTCATCTTCACTGTCAATAAAGTGGAATTCTGCGAGAGGTTCCCAACGGTGATAATGATCGTAATACTCCGACATCATTATAGAGGTTAACACTTGCTAGTTGTCTATTCGCTTCAGTAGTTCTAAACAATGATATGAAACACTAGTAAAAACTTTATTGTAGTCATAAAACTTAAAAATATTTATATCATTTGCACCAAAGAAACTAAACGAAGACACTACAGAATCAATTTGTTTTTGGTATTGATAACTAGTGATGTTCATTTCTAATTACAAATAACAATATAATATTACTATATTCGATTCATATTCACATAACATATTATAAAATTTAATTCTAATTGTTTATATAAATATTTGTTGTCAAGTGTAACTTCATTAATATTAAAATTCTTTGAGTATCTTTTTATGATGCGACATATTTATACGAGGATTAATGTTTTTTCTTATCACGTCTCAACGGTCCTATCAGTTCGGTCCAGAAAAGTATTACTTTCATTTATCGAGAATTTATACAGTTATAAATTTAGTTATTTTTTTTTTTTTTATGATAGTTTATTTTACTATAACCAAGCCTAAGGTACATAATAATTAACTGTTTGATATTTTACTATGAATACTATTCAATAAAATGACCAGTACCTGGGTCTATTGTTCATTTATCAGTGCCAAATTCAACTTATAATATAACAATCGATTAACAGATTAAATGAATATTATTAATTTTTACTTTCTCTATCTACTGTAATATAAATAACGTTTTGTTTTCACTTAGTTATAGTACCTATGTATATAATCTTTTATATTAACTATAATATTCATAAGTCTACAATTATAATTCATATTCAACAACAAAAATAGAAAGTAAAACGAAATAACTATATCAATTTATAATAAAAACAAAAAACTTCACATAATTTTTTTATATTGTTCTTGTTTACATATGTTTGTGACATTTATAGTCAACTTGTCATTTTGAATTTGACAAACCTTGAAATTACACGTGAATTTTAGATATACAATATTATAATTTTGTTTATTACATTATATATAACACAATGGGGAAGAAGAACAAGGATTCACTAGGACGAGCTCTTATTAAAGACAGATTTTCAAAAAACCGCCACCGGAGACATGTCGAAGATAACACCATGGTAAATTAATAAAATAATAAATATGCTTTTACAACCCTAAATTCAAGAAACAGTTATGTATACTGAAAATTAAAATACAGACACAACATTATATAGGCCGAAATTGTGCTACAATCATCTTGTGATGTTTTATTGTTATAAAGTCTATTGATTAATAACCTAATTAAATTCAACTTAATAATACTCCCAGATACTGAAAGATCTTAAGTAGATTTAATGAAAATATGCATTGTCACTATATTTTAAGTAAAATATAGAATCAGTATTATGTATTATGTATACTGATACATAAGTACTGACTTATGTAAATATATGTGAACCAATCCCTAGTTACAACTTATAACTACCATTATTAGGTAATTGAAATATTCCCTTTTTTTTAAGATCTTGGCTACAATTATTGCCATAGACACAGTTTATTTCAAACAATATGTTTATATATTACTACTTGTAAAATAAAATAAGTATAAGATTAGAAGACAATTTGAGCAGACACTAACCCAAACATCAATAATTTATTTTATATAAAAGTTTGTATCATATTTTTTATATCGGTAGCTCCACACAACAGAGGTTAAAGATGGATTTGACTGGGGAAGATTGAACCTGCAATCTGTTACAGCAGAATCATCTCTTCAAGAGTTCTTGTCTATTGCTGAGCTAGCACAAAGGGAATTCACTGCTGAAAAACTAAATGTGAAATATAAGTCTGTACCAAATAGAGTGTATATGGAGACCTCACAACCTGATTTTGATGAACCTTTACTTGTACCAAGAAGGTGACTATTTATAAAAATTGTATATCTCATAACCAAATTTTGTATTTATTCTGAGTTCGATGCTTCCCTTTTGGGCATGGAGTAAGGATATGTTTAAAAAAAATCAAGCAATAACTATAATAAAACAAACTATAGTCACTAAACTCTTCAGTCTAAGGTTTAATTGTCCAAACTGTTATTTAGTTATAGATATGCATGCATAAATAAACATTTTGTTAAATACATATATTTAAGTTCATTTAATTAATATTATAAAGCATTTAGAAACTGAACACAACCTGTTGATGTTTATAAATTATAAATAAAATACATTCAATATATTCAACTGTAACTTGTTTTATATATTTATATATAAATTCAATTTCATTTTCAATTTCAATTCAAATATATTTTATATATTTGTATATACATTCAAATTCATTAATATTATAAAGAATTAAAAATAACACAAACAGCTGATTGTTACTTAATATATGAATTATATTAATGAACATAGAACACATGCAAAAGTAAGTTCATGTTACATACAAATGTATATACAAGCTAAGTCCGTAACTTTGGTTGTGTGGAACTTGCCTGATTTTGTAACCTTTTTAAATAAAGCTTTGCTCGTATGGGCGGTAGCATGTGACAAATAGTATAAAATCTCCCTCCATGACTGCTTTATCAAATACTAAAACAATTTTTGAAATCCAACTGGTATTTCTTAATATTGGTGTGTTAAAAAAAAACAAATAACAGATTTATATGCATAGCTGTCCAAGCCCCACCCTATGTCCGTAATGTAGATCTCCACAAAGGTATGGACCTTCCGTCCATATATGCAAGTTCTTTAAAAAGGTCAAAATACATCCCAATCTCAATATAGTACAGGCAGTAAACTACATTGTTTCCAGCAGCAGCCTCACTGCGCTCACTACCTCGGAGCTGAGTACTCTCAGCACTCGCCCCTAAAAGTTCGGTGAAACTCTCAAAGCCCTTAAGGCTAACAGCATATAAAAGGTCGACATAAAAATTAAATTTAACAAATTCAAATTCATTACAGACCACAATGGACTCCTGGTATATCAGCTGAAGAACAGTTAAACAATGAAAGAGAAGTGTTTCTAGATTGGCGCCGAAATCTCAATGAACTTCAAGCAAAGCTCGGTGCTGCTCTTACTCCTTATGAAAAAAACTTAGAACTATGGAAACAGTTATGGAGAACTTTGGAGAAATCAGATATTGTTCTTGTCCTTTTAGATGCGAGGAATCCACTTTTGTTTAGGTAAATATGATAATTGTAAACACAGTTACATAAATTAGGAATTCTATCATTAATAATGTTTGCCAAATTCTGTATGCTTTATTAGAAAAACTGTTTAATAATTTATTATTGTCAAATTTATTTGAACATTTATCATTTATTACATACTTATTGGCATTAAAGGTAAGGTTTGTAAATAAAATAAAAAAATAGGGTACGTTTAGTATGCAAAAAATATTTAATGAAAATTACATTAAAAAAACATATTTTTAATGCATAAGTTTCTAAAGTCACTAGCACATGCATTGTGTATGACTTTTTTCCAGTATAATAAATAGAGCCAGAAGTTCAATAGAAATATATTTATGGAAAAAATTAAGAGTAAAAAAAACCAGCAACAACTCTGCATAAGAAAATAAAAAACAACTTTGCACTGCAGCTGCCACTGTGATATGTGCTGATGATTCACATCCTGATTAAGACCCTTATTTTTGTGATCCACAAATGATTTTTCTGTGTCTCAGTGTTACTTAGTATCCATGAATTATATGTATGTAAAGTCCCCTGCGATACAAGGTTAGAAGGATAGTACAGGAGTTGTCTTGTTTTTAAAAAACTGTAGAGATTAGAATACTAATTCAACGGTTCAGTGTAAATATAAAATAGAAATGATGTTTATAACTTATTTTCTGTGATAGATGCGCGGATCTTGAAAAATATGCACTAGAACAGAATTGCAAATTCATTTTACTGTTAAATAAGGCTGATCTTACAAGTGAATATGAAAGAAAATGCTGGGCTGAATATTTCAGTAAAGAGGTAAATTATATTTTATTAATAATATACAACTTCAATTTTATATATAATAGTATGAAAAGGTTATTAGAGTATAACAGTAGTAAAACTTTAAATGTAACTCAAAAAACGCAGTGATTTTGCTCGAGCTAGTGTAGATTTTTTCTATTCAGGATTTATATATCTATTAATTGGGAACTATATTTTTACTAGATCACTGGTACCCTTTTCTGTACCCTTGGCCATTCTGTACTCCCGGGATAGTGTGCAAAATTTCACAATGATCATGTGAGTAGATAAGGTGTCAAAGCATAACAAACTCATATTGTATTTACATTAGTTTGGTTTTAGTCTGATTAGTGAATCTGCGATTCTATCGAATATGTTATACTGATATTTATAATTTTAATACTAAGAAAGATTTTATTTTTAACTATTGTGGAGGTATAACAAATAAATGTAAAATTTTTATTTATTTTTCAGAACATTCCTATAATATTTTTCTCTGCAGCTAAAAACACAAATGAACGCAAAATATCCGAAGCTAGTGAAGAAGCATTAAGTGATACTGAAAATGTTAACTCAGATACAGATACAGCTGATTCCGATGTAGAAACTGACGATGTCAATGAAACAGCGTTAAAATGTACTGAAGAAGATATAGAATTATTTAAAAGGCAACTTGGAGAAATAGATAAAGCTGTAACTAACACAGCTGACAGATTAGATAGAATCCAAATCGCCTTAGATAAAGTTGTTGAAAATATGAGACTGGGTAAACCAATAGAACCATTCCATTGCACAGAACAGTTGTCAAGTGTCAAACAAGAAATTCCAGATATTACGGATGAACCAAAAGTGGAGGAGTTTGTTGAAAATGTTAACAATTCACATGAAATATGTGATCGAGATAGTTTATTGGCAATATTGAAGAGTATTAAACTTGTCAGGTTAAAGAATCCACCGAGAATAAGTGTCGGTATGATTGGATATCCAAATGTTGGGAAATCGAGTACTGTGAACGTTTTAATGCAAACCAAGAAAGTGAGTCAAAAATTAACATATATAAACATAATCATTCAGGTCATTTGATAGTTACGTGATCTGTAATAAACCCTGTGATAACTTAATATATATTATAGTACTTATTCCATTTTTAGTTGAAAGAAACATGCGAATAATTGATTTTCATTATTGTTTCGTATTTCCTTTTGGGTGGTGTAGCAAAGTACTGGCTATACAAGTACAATCTAGAAAAAATGAGGTCAGACATCTCAAATGGTGTGCTTTAATAGATCACATCACTGAATGCTAAGTTTTGAATCTCACATTAAACAATTGTATAATCTAGAAAGATTTTCTATAAAATCTTCCCCGATACAGGGTTTGATCTCAAGTAAGGATGTTCACTTTTTAATGAGACTCTTACTTAACAAAGAGCTGTCGTAAACCAATTGCTTCTTAATATAATGAGTCAGAGCATGTTCCATAAAATCTTTGCTACACCTGCAAGTGACGAAGCCAAGATTTTGTGGAATATTGTCATTAATTCTAAGTAACGTGTGTAAATATTGTAAGGTCAGGTTATGATGGGACTGATATGTTCTTTGTAGATCGAAGTCCCGATGCATGTGAAACGTTTTTTCGAATCGTAGGCATTTCACTGAAACTTTTCGGAAAATGTAAAAATAGAAATGCTACACGGTAAGCAGCATAATGCGATATGCGATAGATGAACGAAAAAAATTTCGGCCATGTAAATTCTTTTTTTTCTTCCATTATTAGAATTTGGTTTTCAGGTAAGTGTCAGCTCTATGCCGGGACACACGCGACACATACAATCCCTGATCCTGGATGATGATATCGAGTTGTTGGACTGCCCCGGTCTAGTCCTGCCGGCATATGCTGTTGCACCGGACTTACTACTTACAGCTGTACTACCTATTGATCAGGTTTGCTATTTACAATATATTAATTCTACTAGTACTAGTACTAGGCTAGTAGTTTTTTTTAATGGTGGAGTAAAAAACTGATCTCAAAATTTTCTCCAATAATAACAATAAATGCTTGATAATACATAGTAAAAAAAAAAATGAAAAGAAAATCGGTTGATAAACAGAGTAGGAAAGGCACCGAATTGTTTTGTCTTAACCAATCTATATTATACCTATTAATATTATAAATGTGAATGTAAGTTTGTTACGCTTTAATGCGAAAACTACTTAACCGATCTTTATGAAACTTTGTACACATATTCTTGAAGGTATATAAAGTAACATAGGATACTTTATATTGAAAAAAATAATAATTACGAAAGAACTTATTTTATGGCTTTAATGCCAGCGAAGCTGCGAGTAAAAGCTAGTTATTTTATAAAGCTACTAATGTTATACAAAATATTATAGATATTTTGAATCGACTATAGCTTAATTAGACTATGCACAGAGGTCGTATCATTGGACGTGAGTTCGAATCCACCTGCAATGAGTTTGAGCTTTCGGTGAAGGAAAACATCTTGATTATACCACAGCATGATAGTAGGGATTTTTCTAATGTCTGTCTAGTTAATTAACACCCTCAAGTTGAATATTTTCCGCCATATACCTACAGGCGTGTTCCGACAGTTGCAGTCCACTAGGCTTAGCGTGCGCACCATCTTGGGCCACATCGTCACTTAACATCAGATGAGGTATTTTTTTGAAGTGAAAACTTCTTTAGGCGCGTTGTGCACTTTTTGGGTGAACAAAAATCATGGAACTCGCATCACCGAACGATTTCCATTTATGTAGAGAGTGTATGCAGATTGTTAATTACGATCTTGTTGAATATGAACGATTGATTGATCGGTTTGACGTGCGACTTAATAATCACGCGTTAGCAAGGTTGTAGGTTCCTAATCTCTACATATGAATAAGTAGTATTATTTATAAAAAAAATTAACATTATTTTTGTGAAATATAGTTTCACTTCTGTCGGCAGTCCTTATGAATATTTTATTTAATTTTATTTGCGAATCATTCTTCTAACTCTAGATCAGAAACTTTATGTAGGTTTTTAATTGTTGTTTGTTCCTCTATATTTATTTTCTTTTGATATTATTATACCTTACATGTAATATAATTATGCATTCTTATTGTATATGACGTTACTTATGATCTATAATATATTACGTATACAATTCAGATGAGGTTGTGACCATAAGGCTAAACCTATAAATTATCGAATTATTAAGAAGAACTGTCAGTATAGTTGTTTGTCGGTATAGATGCGTTCGCATGAAGCGGCGATGGCGCGCCTCTGCCAGCTCGTTAGCAAGCACACGTTCGAAGAGAAGTACGGGCTCTTGTTGCCGCAAGACGAGGCCGGGGCTACGGTCGACTATGTACAGATACTTACTGCCCATGCCTGTGAGTATCTCTAGATAATGCGTTTACGAATTTGCGTCACGGGACGTGAGTTCGAATCCAACCACCTACAATGAGCTTTTTCTAATGTCCACCTTGTTAGCTACCACCCTCAAGTTGAAAATCTGCCGCCAAATACCGATAGGTGTGTTCCGGCAGTTGCACTTGAGAACCAGTTTGTCCAAAGGTTTACCGTGTTTACCAACTTGGGCCGTATCGTCACTTAAGATCAGGTGAGATTACGGCCATAACGCTAAGCCTTAACTATTAAAAAAAAACTCAGCTCGCGCGATACAGTGACACTCTACATCACTGAGAGTACATCATCACACTGCATACTATTTGTGCACACCCACACGGTAATTACAAGGTTCTGTAAGGGACCACCGCCAGGGCCCTTAGCGGCTTGCCATATAAGGTCGTTATTAGGATCACTATATTAGCTCGCGAGTCTATGTTCATTTTTCGGCAGCAGCCGAAGCCGAGATTCGGCCATTTTGGCACTGGCCCCAAACGTTTGATGAAGCTGTCAAAGCTCTTAAGGCTAACAGCGTATGTTAGTTAAAAAAATATATATAATGTATTCCTGAGGCATTTTACACTGTCATGGGAGTAATTTTTATTTGACAGTAAAGTCTGTCAGACAATACAGATTGTGTAATTTTTTTTTTTTTTTTTGGTCTGGTAAACGTTACGATGCGTTACAAGGCCGGGAGGGGACTTACGAACATAGCGTTACGTAACATTGTTTGTTTTTTATTTAAATAAAAAACAAGACAATTACAATTTCACAAAGTGGCAACATTTTTCGTTTATGTTTTACGGATAATCCCTCGGCGATTTCTACTCGCATTGCCAAAAGTTAAGATAAATAAGTATTTTTATTTTCATAGTTTATTAGTAGACAAAGGTAAAATGACATTTGGGTGACAATGCTCACTTGGGTGTTAGGTAACGTTTGAAGAGGGGACGGGTGGGTACAGAAAAATGTTACGGGACGTTACGTAGAAGGGAGGGAAGGTCAAAAGTCTTCAACAATTGCGTTACGTTGTACTCGAACGGCCCTTTAATTAGTTTGTGTAGGACAATAAGTAGGAAGTTAAAATGAACTTTGTTCCACAGACAATAGGGGTTTCATGACAGCCGCTGGACAACCGGACCAGTCGCGTTCAGCTCGTCTGCTCCTGAAGGATGCTGCGAGTGGACGACTTCGCTGGGAAACCCTCCCGCCCGGGTACAAACCTGTACCCATCGAGGAGCTGTTAGAAGAGAAGAGAAACGAAAAGAGGAAGCCCACTCCGAGGGAAGCTAGAATGGTCGAGGTAAGTTTCGTAGGTTACATGAGCTTTGAGACTAGAAGCACAGTTGGTGTTGTGGTTAAAGCAGTTACCTACCTACAGCGCCGCGCCCAAATAGTGCGGGTTCGTGTCTCGCGTTGGACAATTTGCGTGAACCGCAAATAGTTTTTCTGTATTTGATTATTACTTTATAACCGGTAATTGTGATAAGTCCTAAACACTTGACATTAGCGAAATTGAATACCTAATAGAAAAAAGAGATACCAATGTCTCACATAATCAACAGTAAATTTACAAATTGAATATAAGAAGGCTAACACGTAAGAAGAATTTGCCCATTTCAAAGCAAACGTAGTGGTTTTTGCTAACGCTTTGCTCTTGCAAAATAAGTAATTACGTTGCTGGTTTTTAGTAAATATAATATCGGATAATATAAGATAACTGTAAATTTTTAGTCAGTATTGCTGGTTTACACCAATACTCCTGGTCAAGTTGTCTTTCAACAATTGCGAATGTAAAGAACGTAACAAAAAATTTACTATTAAAATATCGTTTTCTTTGATAAATAATATTTATTTTACTAATATATTTCGTTGTTTTTTTAATCATATGACTAGATATAATATTACTTAATAAATTATAATTATGTGATTTTGGATATAATCACATATTCATTTTCTTTGTTAGGGTTGGCAAAACAAATCGGCAGAAATTGATAACGCCTTCTTCACTATGAATAAAAGTGCTGCACACGTCAAAGGAAAACCTATTTTAGGGTAAGTTGTGTATCCTTTTACTAATATTATAAATGCGAAAGTGAGTTTGTTTGTTACGCTTTCATGCCTAGACCGCTGAATCGATTACGATGAATTTTGATATAGAGATAGATGAGACCGTGGAAATGGTGATAGGCTACTTATTCTCGCAAAAAATGTATAGGAATTTAACGCATAAACTTAGTATAATTTTTTTTATTGCGTAATCGGAGTGGTGCAAACTTTAGAGATTAATAACGTCTTTAGGTTATTTAATATCATGCTACTACTAATAGGAGTAAAACTGTATTTAAAAAAGTACATTAACGGGAAAAAAATATTTTTAGTTTCATGCGAACGAAGTCACGGGCGCAGCTAGTATATTTGAAATGTTGGTGTAAACAAATTTTACTATGTGTATATTGTTACTTGATTTCATTAAAATAACTTAAATACGCTCATTGGCTTAGTAATTATTCTTAGTTTTTTCATATTTCTGAAAGATGACACACCATTATCCATATAACAATATCTTCTAGCCATTTAATGGCAATTATCAACATCGCTGTGTAAAATTCCCACTGTATTTATTAGTAAACTCTGATTAAATCCTCTCGATTTAGCAGCAAACTCTCTAAAACGTACTATTTACATGCCTACTTTCTTTGGTCGATTTATAATGATATCTTCTACGTTATTTTTATAGTTCGGGTTTAGTGTTATGAGCACAATCTCACCTTATGTTAAGCGACAATGTACCATAAAATGGTGGACACACTAATCCTAGTGGAGGAACTGGCTCTACCAAATTAAAGGCATATCTCAATCACGCTATAAACTCGCAGTTCCTAAAGTGTCCTTACATACATTGCATTTTGTTAATAGAACAACGAAATAATCGCTCGTCTCGTAAGATATCAAACTAAGAAAATGCTGTATCGTAAAATTGGCGTTCTAAACCGGTACAAGATGAAAGCTATCGTTATTATCAATAAGAGCCAAAAGGGGAACCTAAATAAACTTTGCGAATGCGAGCCGCCATGCTGGATCGACGCCAAACGTTAATTCATAAAGTTCCAGCGAGTTCGCATCGTCGCGTCGGGTCGGTTTTACGAGTGCTTCGTTAACAGTCGCGAAAATTGCTCTAAACGCAAATTAAGGATATGGCGAAATAGCATTAAAACTGGTTTTGTATTAGCAAAATACTATGTGAAACGTTTATTCTCGTATATTTAAATTCTTGCGTCTATTTTAGGCTACTTTCCACTAAGCGTTCTTGTAAGCGTCTTTCCATCGCTTTGTTTTTCTTTTTAAACCTGATGGTTTGTAACGATGTGGTCCAAGATTGTGGACACGCTAAGCCTAGTGGAAGGACTGGCTCTCAAGTGCAACTGCCGGAACACAACTAGAGGTGTTTGGCTGCATATTTTGAACTTTAGGGTGGTAGCTAGCTGTACCACCGTGCTATGCTGAAATGTTTTTCCTGTACCGAAAGTTTAAGCTAATTGCCGTGCGAACTTACGTCCATTAAAGCGGAGTCCGTACTACATTAACTGAGCTATCATCGCTTCAAACATCATCTTCCTCTACTTATTCTACTTTCTCTTAGGCACCATTCAATTATTATTCTAGTCCATGTTCCTTTTTTTGTTTTCAACATATGTCCCGTCCAGCGCCATTTCAATTTTTGGTCGATTGGGCTTTTCCTAACTTAATCTTTCCTTTGATCCTTTTAGCTGTAACTTTTCCTTTGATCTTTTAACAATATTTTTTATATTTTTTTGTTACTCGTAGTACGTTTCATTTAGGTCCATTCAGATATATATTTTGTTGTTGTTCAGTTGAGACCCAAGTTTGACGTCCGTATGTCAGATGTTCTAGTATGCGAGTATTGAACATATTTCGTTTCTCTGACGTTGGTAGGTATCTCTTTTTATTTGCCCACATCTGTCGTTATCGCAACGCAGGTTCGAGAACAAACGTATTGAACTTCGGCGCTTGCCCCCGAAGCTTTATTTGGCTGTGCCGTTCCCCAACCGCAGTAAAGAGAGCCATTCAGGGCCAGATTAGATGAAAATAGGACCTAGGCTATTCGACTTATGCGGTCTTTTCACCTCTCGCGTTGATATTAACCCATAAATTTCTGTATAAGTGTATTAGTCATAATTCAAAGAATTTCCCCTTATTTTTGGGCCCAATGTTTTAGTGTTCACTGTTTTAGATTAGTGTAATTTTAGTTTTGCTAACAACTTGAGCGTAGGTTTCTCTTGGTCTTGAGGACGCAGGCTGAAGCCTAGTTAGCCAATAGGAAAATCCGGCCCTGGGGATCTAAGGTAATTTTGACCTTACCGGGATTAGATGATGAATGCGAAAACGCTCCATCAGTCCTGGTGGAAGGTACAGAGTACGTAAATTTTTAGTAAGCAACAATATGACATAACTCATGCTTTTGGTGCCAGGCGGAAGGAGGGTATACTATATAAAATCTTCCTTCGAAAAAAGGTCTATCTTTGTTTTTCATTATTTCGCTCAACGATGAATATAACGGATGGTTATTTTTTTCTAGTATAACGGGGGCACAAACTGCGGACAAACAGCTCAGTAAACCTTGGAAGTTGGAAAAGAAGCATGCGAACAAAAACAAAAGGGAGAAACTCCGAAGAGTCTACGCACACCTGGATGAGCACTAATTTTCAAACTATACTGCTGTCCCTTTCACTCACATGCAATAACACTAAAGTGAGCGAGAAGGATATATTGAAGCGATAACAATACGTGTTTTCTTCGATTTGATTGAGAGAGACTTTTTTGCTCCTATATCTAGAGTAATGTATTTATCGTTTACGTATCTACAAGGAATAAATTTTGATTAAACTTGGTATTTTTTTTTACGTTTCCATTATCTTATTAAGTTATTTTGCATTTTTTTTCTATGAGAGGGTAAAGTGAAAGCAGTTTAAAATTATCTAGCTATTATTTCTCTTTTAGGTTAATCGTCGATTTCAAATCTGAGAAATTTCTATATTAATTACCTTTATTTTAAAAGTTTTTCGTTGAACTATAATCTCACCTGGTTTTAAGTGATGATGTCATCCAAGGTTGTTATTGGAACTAGACTAGAGTTACTGGAACAAACCTATAAAAGACGGTTTTTATAAATCAATAAACCGATACATTTTCATACTTGCAACTAACTTTGCTGGCGTTGAAAAATGTTCTACCGTCAAGTTATACTTTTCTTCACTAAATACTGTCTATGTACCCGCTATAATGTCGATGGCTCACGGTTCAATGTATATCTAAATACTAGCTGACCCGACAAACGTTGTTTTGTCTTATAATTATTTCTAGTAATACTTTGGTTGTATTAAAAAATAAGGAAATGAGGGTAGGAGAGTGGAATCTTTGACAAAAAACTAAGAAAAGAACACCGAGATGAACAATCCTTATCACTTAGGCGTATGAAAAAATAAATTACGACCGATTCTCAGACCTACCGAACATACATGTGAAATTTCATAAAAACCGGTCAAGCCGTTTCAAAGGCGTGTGGTAACTAACATTGTGCCACGAGAATTTCGTATATAAGATTGCCATATCATAATATAATAAATATTTTTAATTATAATCGAAGTTTAATATAGACGATAGATTTTAAGGTCGAATATTTTGCCTGTATTCTGGATTGATTGGTAAAAATGTATGGATCTAATATATATAATATAAAAAAAATTGAATAATAAATTCTGCCGGGTTTGAGGATAAAAATGATTTATGAATTGAGACTTCTTATGGGTGGGCGTTAAGATTCTAATCCGCAAACTTGAATTACCGCAAACTAATTGGAGCAAGAGAGAGATCTAGTGATGGTCTTAAGCGTACACCGTTTTTTTTTTTAAATAAAAAGTTAATTTATTGATGTATTTTAATACCGACCCGACTAAATGAAGCGATGATAGCTCAGTGGTAGTTTGTAGGAACGCCGCGTCATGGGATGTGAGTTCGAATGCAACCACCTATAACGAGCCTGAGCTTTTGGTAAAGTAGAATATCGTGAGAAACCCATAGCATGGTGGTAAGGCTTTTTCTGATGCCTGTCTGGCTAGCTATCACCTTCAAGTTGAAAAGGTGCCGCCAAATACCGGTAGGTGTGTTCTGGACGTTGCACTTGAGAGCCAATCCCTCCTATAAAGGCCGTCAGTGTACCTGCGATTCCTTTGTTGTTGTGTGTATCCATAGGCGGCGGTGATTACTAACCATCAGGTGAAACGATTACAAGTTTTCCCGCTACCACATAAAAAAATGGAGTCTGTGTTCGGTTGCTGACAATTTAACTAGAAATCTAAGCTATATTCCATTTTGCTATGACACTTAAATAATACAAAATAACGTTTCCGAGGTAATATTTATTCAGCAGGAGTGGAAACACTAAGATACGCATTATAAAGTACCCTTGCCTTGTCTGTTTTTTTTTTCTTTATGCGTTTAGCGTATGGCAACAATCTCACCTGATGTTGTGTGCGATGTAGCTCGAGATAATTGACACGCTAATTCTAGTGAAGAAACTGGCTCCCAAGTGCAACTGCCGGAACACATCTATAAGCATTCGCCGGTAGATTATCAACTTGAGGGTCGTAGTTTGCCAGGTGGGCATTAACAAAAGCCCTACCACCATGCTATGATTTCATCACGATGTTTTCCTTTACCGATGTTTCAGGCTCATTGTGGAGCTCAAAATTACTTCCAAGTGAGCTATCATCGCTTCAAAAATTCATACATAATGTAATGATAAGAGCAATTGCAACGTAAAACAATCTCCATCTGTCTCTGTACAAAAATTCATCATAATCTATTCGGCAGTTAAGGCGGGAAAGCGTAACAAACAAACAAACTCACTTTCGCATTTATAATATTAATATGATATATATATATATATATATATACTATCGAATACTAAACTGCCGAATAGATTATGATGAATTTTTGTATAGAAATAGATGGGAACCTGGAGACGGGGATAGGTTACTTTTTCTCGCGACAAACTTATTGGAAATGGAGTAAATAGAGTGATAAATTTTATGGTGTCAGCCGATTTGTTTAACATAATCAATATTAGCGCGAGCGAAGCCGCAGGTAAAAGCTAGTATCTATTATAATAAACACTCGGTAACAGAAGTACCTATTCACTGCATTATAGCGCAAACTCTGGCACAGATCCTTATGATTTACTGTTCGAGAGCTAATTTAAGACAAGTAGTACTCGACTTTAACGTTACCTAGCCCGTGTAAGTCGACAACTGTAATTGAAGCGCTACCGTCTAACGTCACTGCTACGCAAGCTTCCTTCCTGTCGGGCTTATATGCCAAGTTCCATATAAATTTACCGCGAATAATGATATCTCATTTTAAATATACCTACCCACTTGTTATTACATTTTACTATGTACTGTTAAATCGAGTAAATGATATTCCTTAAAAAAAAGATTTTCATTAAGCTCTGCAATATATTGGAATTTATATTTATTAAAAATAAGAAATTCTGTAAGTGCTTTCAAATTCCAAGTCAGGTCCTGATACTCAGATACCTGAAAGAAACTGTTAATTTTGTGTTCATATAAAAAGTAAACAGTGCTTATCTACATAACTAGTATCAATCTACCTATCTATTTCGACCAGCTAGTTAGGCTAGGGGGGCGCCGCGACAAAATAGTAAACATCTATATGCGCCGCAAACTGAAAAAGATTGAAAACCCCTGATCTACATAATGTTAGTATAGACCAGCCATACTCAACCTTTTTTCTATAGGAGCCACAAACGTGTGTTAGTAATGTAGTCGCGGGCTGTAAACAAAACATATTTAGGTAATGATTTCCTTTACTGAGTTCTGAATAAATATAATACGTCGCTTATAGTTGTTTTTTTTTATTATTACCAATTACTTACACTAAGAATACTCGGTATGGTATTTAAAATCATAATTACTGTACATCTTTTTAAAGGCAAACACGCCTGACTTTGATTTTGCCGCCCTTGAAAATTTCTCCGGCCTGGGCACTAGCCCCTGGTGTCTCTATCTATATCCATCACTGCCTATACCATGTAAATGAAACATTTGTAATATAAAACAAATATTAGAACATATATATCAACTAGATATTACTAGGTACTAAATAAAAACTCTCCAGTCATTCCAACGTCATCAAAGTACAGTTCTTTGCACTCATCAGCATATATATGTTTATTTTTCCCATGTATTCGATTCTATAATAATATTTTAAATCGTATTACTGATTTTCCAAACAATAAGGTCAAGTACAATGTCACGCAACCTTTGCTGTCAAAAGGGTGATTCATTGAGTGATTGATACTGACGTCTGAATATGATTCATTTTCAGCACGTAATCTATATTAGTATTATAAAGCGAAAGAGTTTGTTTGTATGAACGCGCTAATCCTAAGATTACCAGTCGGATTTCAAAAATCATTTTGTTACTTGATACAGTAATCTTTCAGGAAGAATTTATCACGCGATTTTGCGAGTGTTCTGAGGAGCTCTTTTATATAATCCTGGTCTCTTCGTTCCACAACAGAACTACGCAGGCGTGACTTCGGTGTCATAGCTTCACGGTAACTCTCATCGAATCGCGAACTGAAAACTCGTATTTCTGTCGTACCGTGCAACTATAGAACCATCTTCCCGTCAGTGTGTTCCCTCCTTCCTATGATAGTGTCCTTCAAATGAGGCGTGAAGAGGTACCAGGCGCAGCAGAAAAACGCTACCAACAAATGGGGTCAACGATGTTTTAGAAAATGTTAAAAAACGGGCTAAAATTATTAAATATTTTTTTAGTTCCACGCGTATGCAGTCACGGGTACAGCTTGTAATACTATTAAGGGTTTAATCAAGCTTCTTTCCGAATATTTCAGATCGTTGGAATTGTCATTTAAGCCGGTGATAGTCTTATGTCGTTTATAAGTGTCTTCTTAGGTCCCAAATTGATTATTTTTTTGTTTTTGAACCTGAAAATCCTAATCATCGCGCAGCCATAAAACAAAGATACTTAACTGTGTTCTTCTTTAATGTATATCGTCATAACTCGTCAAACGTATTAATTTTGTAATTGTAAATTACTACAACAAAATTAAAGCCTAATATAACTCAGGTTACATGTAGTTTTATTAAAAATGAGTACTAACAGATATGATTGTATTAATAATGGCAATTTACTTAAAGTTAAAGTTATCGTATATTTTATATACTATATATAACTAATCTCCGGACCAAATACGCTTATTCAATTTTTATTTATACTACAAAACTCTAAAAAAATGTTATCCAGTTATAATCCTATACATTACTTATGATACTAAATATCCATATATATATAACGATATTGTTAAATCAAACTCACTAAAATTCTCGATAATTGAAACTTTAGAAGACTTTGGTATGGATGCAATACGTCACAAAGTACTCATGCTTTATTTTAATAATGAACTGTCTGCTATCAATTAGGTTGCGGCAGCAGTAAATGCTGATTAAGTTATTAATCAAATTACAATCCAAATTTAATCAAAATACACCAAACTTTCTTGTAAAAGTATAATAATTGACCAGGGAGATATTGTACTGTGAGAATCCAATATTAAAAACGATACGAAAGTTGAGGAACAAGGAAAAAAATATCATTATGTCAATAAGACACGACCTAATGAACGTGAGTTAAATATACAATTTATATTAGGTTAACTCACCTGATCTTAAGTGATGATACGGCCCAAGTTGATGGGCTAGCTAAACCTGTGGAGGGCATTAGTTACTTTTATGACAAATATAAATTAGGTTTTTTTAAATAATCAATCGTGTTATAACCCTTTCATAATAATGCTCATTATTAGCCGTAACAACTTAGCATGTGAGTTAATATGTACTACTATGTTGGGGTTAAAAACACAACAATAAATTTGTTTAAGGACACACTACGAACAAAGATGGTTAGATAAATCTATTAAGGCCATAAAAGATACTTCTTTCATGGTGAGCTTACCATGAAGGTCTATCACCTTGCTTGAAAAATCCTTGTGGAGAGAGAAAAAGACTGATAACACTTCAGATGGGTAATTTAGTATAAATAAAACAACTTTATTCCCTACGGTCAAATATATCTATCAGCATACTTTCTACCCAACTTTAAACCCAATTTTTTGAGGAAAAGAATACAGATACCAAGTATAATTCTGAGATGGACGCATATAACTTTGATAAATGATGCTGGCAAATTCTATCAAAGTTTGGCTCAAATTATGTTATCATGGATAATGCACCATACCATTCTTTAAGAAAAGAAAAAAAAGATTTTCTCTTTCTGTCTCTTCAGACTTTATTGAATTAAATTATAGAGTAATTTATTTGTATTGTTTAAAACATTATTTTTAATCGTTAAATATTGCACATAATTTGTTAAAATATCGAATATTTTAAGGATACTTTTTTTTTTATTAAACGTGACCTAATATCGTAACTCACTAAACTGTGAAATAAAATTGCTTTTCTGAAATAGTTGCCAGATAACAATGTGCGTATTACAGTAAAATAGTCGGAGTAACTAGATTTATTTAAAAAAAAGGCACACGGCTTTTAAGTCGATATACTAATTTTATAAATCATTTTTATCGACTTTTATATGGAAAACATTTGCATGTGGGAATTTAAGAAGTTCCGACTTTATTCTCCGCGCCTTACGTACATATGTAGAACAGACATTTCCTATACTTACAACTACCTACATACTACTTCAAATACCGGCATGGACGAGTTCTCTAATCTCCAATTCAATGGTTTGTACACGTAAATACGTAAAATACGTTTTTTTTCAATCGCTATATTATAAGTGAATCGAAAATGTTGACTCAGAAAATCCATCTTAATAACACTAAAGAACATTCCAGCAATTTAACAATACCTTTAAAAGACAGGCTTTAGCGATTCCATATTACTGTATGCCTTTAACTTACATCTATTATTATCTACGGATGTGTACATAATTTGTACTTAGTTAATAAAAAAATAGTTAACATGTATATTTAATTGCAGACACAGCGACAGGAGTGTTCTATCAAGTAATATATTATTACAATAACACATAAAGGCTATAAAATGCCCATATTTTACAATACTATAATAATGTTTTCGCAATAACGTGTCAAACTTCCAGTATGTTATAAAGTTATTTTTATAACAACTCCACACGTTCAATAGTGTTATTATATTTATAAATTATAAAAAAGAATATTATACATACTGCTTCAAACAAATCAAACAAAAGTAATCGTAAATCACACATGAATAATAAAAAATACGGATTATGATAGTTAAATTTGATACTATCAACAAATTGGTATACATTATAAACCCACGTACGGTTTTTGAAAATGTTAAATATTTATTGTTGATATGTAACAAAATGCTCAGACTTTTTCATCCGAGGTCACAACGTCTTTTTCATAAACACGTCGGTACTTCGTGAAGTTAATTTATCGATATTTTCCACGGTAATAATATTAAGTTCTTTAAAAAACATTTTTTTTTATTATTTACAATTATATGTATAACATAGAATATTTGATCTTGTAAAAGAGTTATTAATTTTAATCATATTATTGAGTTTGTATACATTTGTTTGTTTATAATCAAAATTCTTAATAAATTTAAGCATTACTGCTTAAATACTGAATCAGTGTTATTAGTATGTCGATTTAAAACAAATCACCCAGCGCATTTTGTATAGGTATTATTTGGCACAGAGATGATTAAATATAAATAAGGAATTAATTATTTCTCTGTTTGGTGATAAAAAAGACTAACCTTGTTTTTAATTTTATCATGATTATTACAGACGCTACTAATAATCCTAGATGTCACGGGTTCTATCCGTGTACATGACATTTTTTTTAATGATATTACTAGTTTATTATTGTAATACACATTTCTCTTGAATGAGTGTGAATTTGTGTAATTTTATAAATTATCTGTATTATATATTTAAATAATAATTGCAATTTAAAGAATAAATTGCAAACATAATCGAAAATAATCTTCAACTCCTTTAACTCTTCGTTAGTTTCAACAGGTCTTAATAGCCGGATTACTTATAAATCTCAATTCGTTATTTTTGTATAACCTACTTACAAAGATCGGCGAGTGAGTCATCTTTCACTAATATTTATGTCAATACTATTTAGATAAATTTGTTTCAAATAAAAGAAATACAAATTGAAGTTCCTTTGAAACCTATACCGCAGTGAAGATGTTTATTGCATATCTTCTATGTTGATTGCGAGAGCCATCTTTGCGGCCATCTTGCGTTGAAGTTAACGTATCACGTTGCAAGTTCTCATAAAGGAGACCTTTTCACTTTGCTGTTGACATGTTATCAATTATCAGCAGCAAAGCGGAAAAAGACAATTTTATGAAGAACTTTTGCTTCTGATTTCTTTCTCTTCAATTTTCTTTCTTCTTTTCTGAATTTCTTCTTATACTTCTTATTTTCCTTCCTCGGACTGGCGTTAATTATTTATTATCTGAAAGATGAATACGTAAATGAAAATAGGGAAAGATAAACAATAGCAATTAGGACAATGTAAGCGCAAATATATATTTTTAGTTCTTTAAAATCATATTAGTGGTAGTACGTTACCAACAAGGAAGATTTACTTTTAGTTAGGAATTATTTATATAGTTTTGGTGAAAACATATAATAACACGTGTTGGTTAGTTAGCTACAATTTGAGAGTTTCTGGTGAAAATTTCCATCCGACGTCATGTCGGACCATAGAAACAAATCTCAAACCTCGTTTAGAAGGTTAGAGTGAATAGTGATAGCCCATAGCATGTTACAAATGATGAAATATCTACACCATTTATCAAACATAAGTTGCGATTTCTTATCGCGAACCGTGCAGTTCTGTAGTAAAAATGACATCATGGTATGACTGCTAGAGCTTTAAGTTTAGCATGGCTAGTCATAATTTAAAATCGTTAGCCATACACATCAACAGTGTTGACCTAATCTTTCATATAAGTTAAACGTCAATGATAAACTGCTTTAGAGTGATTTTTGTTGGCATATCTACTATATACCCATGTAGGATACTTACAAACCGGGTTTTAATAAGATTTCAAAGCAGAAACTTTCCAGATAGTATAAGCGTTAAACAGTTATGTGTGAATTTCAGTAAAACAGCTCTTGGCACTCTTGAGCCCTATTAATAGTGTTTTGTGTATCATTGCTCAGAAAATGTAAACAGTATTTGTGTAAATATATTTGTAGTGAGTCGGCTGCGGAGCGCGAAGGCCGATACATTTGCGAACATATGGATTTTAATGTTGAAATTATATCACAGGTTTGATATTATAATAGTTTCTGTTTATAGTTACAGTTCCTCTAACATAATCAGAGACTTTATTTACAGACATTTTTCTTAATACTATCACTATATTAATTACTATTTATTATATTTAGTCTGAACGACTAGAGTATATAATTTACAACTAAACGCACTTTACAACATAAAACTTTCCTTGTAATTTAACAGCAATTTCACTAAAACAATTTTCTTTCACAATATTACTTATTACTAGACAAAAGTTTACTTAATCTAAACTTAAATTTAAAAAAATCAATTTTAGTTACTCTACATTATCACCTTAATCTACAGAATAATCACGCGCAATTAAAACCAAATCACAATGAAACAGTTCACTTAATAATAAACATACTTGTACAATTTTCCCGTTGTGGTTACAGTTGCGCCGCGCGGCTACGAAATCATTAACAGAACTTAGTTTTATTTAGATTAATATTAAAATTACATGTTTACAAATATGTGGATGAGTGCGAGGGCAATAAAAAACATGTTAATATATCTACATAACGTTACGGGAAGTTCGCTACATAAGTTAATAATAAAACTGTAAATGAGCTAAATGAATACTATAAATATTTTTTGAAATTTATAACTGGGATGTACTTTGTTAGCGATATAGAAATATTTTTTTTGGGTCTGTTCTGTACATAGACTATAGGAGAAATTTGAAACGTCTATAGAATGTATTCGTATAATAAAAAAAAAAAACATGCGTGCGTACAAAGTACACATGTCAGAAGTGAAACTTCTTTGGCGAACTAATTTATAAATCTTGTTCGCTCTGTCTCACTTTTTCTCTCAATCTTTCTCACTCGCTTGCTCCCTACTCTCACTCCACGGCTAGTTGCTCATGCTACGTTCGCCCTGTCTTACTCTCTCTCAATCGGTCTCGATCACTCTCTCTCTCTTTTCCGACACTTCCGTTGCATACCGGCGTGACGTTTCATCTGTAAAAATTTTACCCTCATGCGCCTAAAGAAGTTTCACTTCAAAAACAATAGTTCGGAATCGGATACAGTTTTATTATGTTTATGGAATCTAAACATTCCATAGATCATTGAAGGTTAGTATAACAATTATACTTGACATATTCAACAATATATTACAATACCTATACATTAATGAAGTGTTCGTTTTACGATAGTGAATGGGCAGCGAGAACAATATTTCTTGTTTGTAACAGATGTCCTGCAACATTACAAATACTAACGCCGTCTTTCACGAACATTCACGACCTATTTCTCCAAATTAATGACGCCATACGTCTTCGGGAAAGCGGAATAAAAGTGTTTTAATGTTTAATAAAGATGTAACGTTGCTTTTGTTTTTTTTAAGAACCGAACGTTGGCATGAACCTTGCTTATTCAAGAGACATTGTTGTCAGCTGCCAGTTGGTGCGACCATTATTAAACGACAGGATTAAAGCCGGTTTTAAATTCCTCTTCCATGTCATATCGTGACGCGTTATAACAATATCGTTTCCATATATTTTGGCAAGAGATGCCGCAACGTATTGTGTCGCATCATAGATTGTTTAGATTTACGACAGAGTAGCGGAGGTAAAGGGCCGAGAGGTGACTGTTGATGCCACAATATATTAGACAAGTATACTCAGATAATGCTTTGATGTATAGCATCAACTCTGTACGTGATACTGAATTATCAATATAGTACAAGAATATAGACTGGTAGACTGTAATCGTTTTTTTTATTAAAGTGGTTTTAAAATCTTATTATATACGGAATTCCATATCGCAACGCGTACACGCACTACAAAGACTCAGACTCATCGGGTGATAAGCACCCGACACTACCCATTAAAAAGCATCATAATACCTTAGTCTCCTATTATAATCGATTCAGTGGTTAAGGCGTGAAATCGTAACAAACAAACAAATTCAGTTTTGTATTTATAATATTAGTAAAGATATAGGTACGCCGTATGTAAAAGCTAGTATATTTATAAATATTAAATGAAATTGGTTCAGCGGTCCCGAGATTAGCGCAGACGAACATCGTGACAGGGGATTTATATATAAGGATGTATTATATAAATTATATATATACATATTATTCAATTTGTGGTGTCTTTAAAATATCCATTTACGATAACGACATGGTATAATTTTGATATACAAATAAGTGACATTTAATCATTCTTGAGAGTTTGGTTTATTACTTTGTGTTCGTTAACTGTGTTTCTTTCTGAATCTCATAAATAATATAAATAAACCATAAAAAATAAGTCATAATAAAAAAGTATACTATTTAAACTCCAGTAAAATATAACAAAAAGCCAGTGGTGGATTTACCAGTAGGCTGAGAGGGCGAAAGATTTTAGAGGTAGCAAATTTAGGGTATTTCTGTATTGTTTTTTAGAAACTGAAATTATTCAGACTTACACATGTACCTAAACGATGCTAGATAATATGTTTCACCACTTAGGATCTAAGTCTTATATCGATCTTTCTTCTACAATTTACGTAGCCCTATGTAGAATTGTAGAGGTAAGTAGGAACTACAAAATTTCAATAACCTACGGGCGGCAAAAGTATTAATACGTCACTTCAAAAAGCCTCCTCCGAAAACTTTAATAATATATTTGATGTTCAGATTGTCTCAGTGATATTTGATCTGATCTGGAATTATACTTATTTATCACTCAATAATTTAAAAATATGTAATAATAAAAAATAAAATGATAAAAAATAAGACAATCAAAGCAGCTGTATGACAAGTGATAGCAGAAAACAATGAAATATACATTAAGAACCATGTTTCTAATTAGAAATAGAGTTCGATAATTCATGAGAAACATTTGGAATATATATACTCTCCAAGTCATAAATGTATTAATTAAAAATAATTTGAAAATGAGTCAAGGGGAAATAACAACAAACAAAAGGGAAAATAACAAAAAAATTTATGGGGATCAACTTCAAAGTTTGTTATCTCTTTCAGAAACATGTCATATATTGTGTAAAGAGTACCATACACAAAGTTTAAAATAAATATGTGCAGGAGTAAATGAAATATTAGCAATAGACTTTTTTTTTTGTCATACGGAACCATTAAATGTTTTACATTAGAAATGAATATGGAGTTCTCATAACTGCAAATAAGGGGCTAAACAGAACTGCAAGTTAGTTCCAGTCTTGGCAGACCCGTGAAAAAATATTATGTCAAATTATTGTACTTTATGAATTGACTAGCTGACCCGACAGACGTTGTCCTGTCTTAACTATGAATATTGAATTAAAATTGGTATAATTAATTTAAAAAATATTATTCAAGAACATAATATAATTACTGACATATGTAAAAATGTATATTGGCGTTAAGTTTCAAGAAAATCCTGAATTTTGTAATGTTTCACTCAACTTCCTTAATTTTTTCGTTCGTAAGAACTTGACAATAATTAACACAACAAAAAAAGAATTAGCGAAATTGTTTCATCCGTTCAGGCGTGATGCGGTGGCCAAGAGAATTAGAGATTGATTTATATATATATAGATATTTAATCTATATCTTAAAACATTATTTATTGAAACTGGTTTGTTAAAATACTGAGTGAACATTGATCAGTGTAAAACTAACCAACCATTTTAATGTATATCTAAAAATGTAGTTATTTGCTGAAGCTATTCACAAAAAAATTATACTCTTGGGATTGAATATTGAAGACATCATGAAATTATTGTACGTCTGCCAACACTGGTTTGACCTAGCGGTTAAATCAAAAGTCCCATGGGTTCGAGTCCAGCACATGACAATTTTAGTTGTTACTTTGTATTCCTTAATTAAAATTAAAATTCTTCTCACTTGACATTGCCGAAAATGGCTATATAGGCAATTTCCAAAAAAACGGAATAAAAAGAACAAGCAACGTGTTGGAAATACTTTTTTTTCTGACGATTCTTGTATGTAAATAGAAATAAATATAAAAAAATTATATAATGTAATAAAAAATTATAATTTAATAATGTATAAAGCAATATACTGTATAGAATATAATACTGTATATAATAGTATTCTAATAGTGATTTTTTATGCCTGTGCATAGAGTATTTCAGGCCAAAATAAGCAAAACAAAAATATTATTCTTTATAGATTTAGACCGCTTTTCCAGAATCTGACCGCCTGTTAATATTTTTAATACATTTTTCATACCTAACAGGTTTAGCGTTATGGCCTGAATTTCACCAGATGTTAAGTAATGATGTGGCTCAAAATAGTTGACACACTAAGCTCACAACTAGAATTGACACTCAAATGTAGCTACTAGAATACACCTATATGTAGTTGGCGACAGATTTTCAAGTTATGGGTGGTAGCTAGTCAGGCAAGCGTCAGGAAAAGCCATGTTACGGTTTCATAACGACGTTTTTCTTCATCGAAAGCTCATGCTTATTGTAGGTGGATTTGAACTCACGTCTCTTAACGCGGTGTTCGTACACACTGCCGACAGAACTATCATAGCTTCAGTATAATATTATCGCTTAATAATATTTAATAACATTACTTTAAACTATTTATAAATATTTTGGTGACTATTTTGGATATAAATAAATAAGTATATTTATTTTCGACCTAATTTATCAAAGTCAATCCACACAATATGTTTAGGTATCTGTATTTTTTTTCAAAAGGCGCCACTCAAGACAATTTCATAAAACCGTCATTCGGGAATATAGTATAAATCATTCATAGTATATATGTAAAGGAATTTTATTATTCATATAAAATAACCTATGCTTTGTAATTCCTGAGTTATCGTACTGGCTCGCATCCAAGAAGTTACATTTCCAGGTGTATTCGATTTGAGTATTTTATCTGTGCTTTTTACACTCTAAAATGTATTTTTACTCTGTCTGCTTGATTGCGGACTGAAATAGAGCAAGGCTGATCTCTAAATAATCAAGAGTTTTGAAGGAAAGTGTTGGATTTGGATGTACGAGTGAATTTATGTGATCCAACCAGGGTAGACCAGACTGAATTTGTATATGATTCACGTTTATAAAAATAACATAAAAATATATATTTGACATATGTAGGTATTGAAATATGTGAATTGTAGTTTATTGCCATGATTAATGAATATTTTAGAATGTATTCAGAAGTTTGTTTTTAAAACGTGTGACTGCCCTTGCTTTGAAGTGGCAAGATTTGATTTACATAGTTATACGTTTAAGAAAAAATCTAGTATAATTATGGCGTTTTTTCCAGTCTTGTACCAACGTCCACTCTGACGATCACGTCGCCCCAAACAATAAGACAAATTGCGCGCTTTAATTAATTTTCATTGATCAGAGAAGTTCCATATATCCATAGCACCGAATGTTGAAATAATTTGAAGCTGCTCAATTTAGAAATTTAAACATAGAGTCAATATATATATATTACACAAACAATATAATATTTTAATGAACGTTGGGGAAGAAATGCGAAATTTTGCCTTTGGTGGTAAAATGTACCATATAAATTTGTACAACCAAACGGCGCGGCGCCCCCTCTTTTTGGTGCCCTGAGCAAAGGCCCTGCTTGCCCCGCCCTCAACACTAGTTAGTAATTCTAATTACCCATATAGTGTATTGTGTTTCTATAATACGTTATGGTTCCATCACGTGATAAGGGTCCTCTATAAAATACGTTACGCAAAATTTTACCTTTATAGACCCCTACCTCCTTTTCATCACGCTGGCACATTTTCTGCGGTCCCCCTATTAATAGTACGTCATACATGATAGACCCCCATCACCGTACACGATATATTGCAATTCATAAAAGTACGTAATATCAAAAAAATTAAATATATTGTGCTTACAATAATAAATCTTTAAATAATAAATTAATAAATATGTATGAGTTGCCGACGTCACGTTATAAATCCGCCCCCCCCCCTCCCATAAGTGCGAACGTATTTTATGAACGGCCCCTAAATAAAAATAAATTGTGTATTATGAGTGAGTGTTAAGTGACATATTTATTAGAACGACTTTCATTTTGAGAATGTCCTCCCTACGTGAAAATTTTTAAATTATTTGATATATTGTTGTAATCACTTTGTATAGAGACTGGTTTCTGTTTTCTACATTATAAATATAAAATATTAGTTAATATATACTGAAATTACTTTTTCTGTGTTAATTATTGCCTTGATGTACCTTTAGGGCGTATTATTAATGTCATCTATAATTAATATTACAAAGCGGAAAAGTTTGTTTGGACGCACTAATCTTAGGGACTTGACAATCATTGAGGAAGGCTTGAGGCTATTTAACATAATGTTACTGTCAATAGGTGCAAAGCTGCATTGAAAAAAGTTGCAAAAACGGGCAAAAAATATAAAATAAAATTTTATTTTCAGCGAACGAAGACGCGTACGCAACTAGTACTGTATAAGAAAATAAAACAAAAGATTGAATTGTTGTTACAAAACTACTAAATATGTAATAACTCATTGAATAAAAGTAGGTATTGTCTAAAGCATTTATATGCAGCAAATCATTTTGAATACGTTTTCTGAATAATAATGTGTTATTGAATAATAGTCAAGGGTAAAAGTCCGCCATATTTCATCACAAAAAATGAACACGATCGTGAAAAATGATCGCGATTATCTTTAATGGTATAAAACGAAGTTTCGTTTGCAAATAATATTTTTTTCAATACTTTATACATTTGGAGTTACGGGCACAGTCTCGCCTTAACTGAAGATGTGACTCAAGATGATGGACACGCTAAGTCTTTTTTTCGTAGGAAGATCTTACAATAAGATACTAACCTTCCGCCGGGCAACAAAAGCATGGCTTACGTCAGAATCTTACTGATTAAAAACCTACGGACCTGTACCTTCCACCACGATTGACGGAGCGCTTTCGGATTCATTATCTAAACACGTTAAGCCTATTGGAGGGAATCCTTACTAATATTATAAATGCGAGAGTGAGTTTGTTTATTTGTTTGATAATTATGCTTTTACACCTAAACCGCTGAATCGATTATGATGAATTTTGGTATGGAAATAGAGGGAACCCTGAGACGGTCATACGAAAGGTCGAAAACCTTTTTGGAAGTCAGGTAAAGAGAGGGATAAACTTTGTATAAAACATTTTAATGCGTCATCCGATTTGTTTGACAAAATCAATATTAACGCGATTAACAATAAAATAATAATATTAAATATTATTAAAAATATTATTGCGCAAGCAAAACATAACTAAATTACAGTTATTTGGAGTCGCTGGAGAACTTGTAATGACTCGTACAATGATCACTGTTTATCATTATTGACACAATTACAATAAATTAAAGCCGCTTTACGAGCTCCTAATTGAATTGATCATTAATCGTTTGTTTGGCAAAGCGATGAAAGATCATAACATTACAGTCCACCTACGTCGCAACATCGGATAAAGAATTGTGACGTAAATCTATTAAATCTACAATAAGTACGCAAGCACTTACCATTGTTTACTCACTAAAATTCCAACGGGCTGGGGAAAATATCGGCAAATGTATTTATTCTCAATGCGTCCACGGTCTAAAAAGATTTTTCTTTAAAATGTTCTCGGTTTTATAAACACAATTCTCGAGCTCCGTAATTATTATGAGGAAGTATCTTTATCGTTGCCAAAATTTGCCTTACGTTGAAACTTTTTTATAAGTTAGACGTTTACACAATATTTGCTGAAGGTGTAGCCCGCAATTACTTTCGAGTTTGTTGCACAGTAAACGTAGTACCTATAGACTAAAATCTGAAAGGGTAGATAGTTTATAGAACTCAAATAATTTTAAAATATTTATAATAGGTAGGGGAAAACGTCTTTTCGCATACACATAGTATGTATAAAGTTGTAATAAAATTTCTTTGGCTATACTATTTGTATCTGGCTGGTTTTGATGACATTAAAAAAGTTACATTTCAAAAAGAAACAAGTTACTGAAATGTTGTTTCCAGCTATTTTTGTATTTATGTTAATGTGTGTAATCTAAAAAATAGTACTATTTATTTATTCATCTCATTTACTACTTTAGCGACCTGCTCTACGTACTGCAGGAACGCTGTGATTAGTCATCATTAGGTATGTGGTAGAAGCGATCCTGTTGGTATCGGGAGATTTCCAGGCAGATTAGATAGGCCATTGCGGAGGTAAAGTTTCAAAGGTGACATTTCTTCGGCGCCACTGCAAAAGGAGTATCTATTTTTAATTTTTAAAGAAATGTGGTATAGGTATAGTGATTTCATTGAACCTATAGACAACACATTTGTAAATCCATCACTGCATACTGAGACTAGATCAGTATCGACTTAATCCTTAGGTATACTATAGCGTTGTTATACTTAACGTATGGTGGTCAAATTTCAAGTGGACTAAATGATCGTGTCCTACCGTGTATACTCTATACAAGCGGCTCAAATATTGAAATTTAAATAATATGTATGTTCTTGAGCCGTTAGAGTCGAAACACTGGGTTCATGGGGCCTGAGCTCATACGTTTTGTGTAAAGAACCTGCTCAACGTATTTGAGAGCACGCAGGATCGAAGTGTTGGCTACTGCTTTGCGCAGCAAATCAGCATTGCCATGGCAATGCTGCTAGCATTTTGGGTACGCTGTCTTGCGGCCCCGACATTTTAAATTTGTTTGTCTTTAACTAATATAATAAATGATTTAGTACACTTTCTGATTAACTTAGATTCAACTTATTGATAATAATTTTAGGCTATAGAAACTAGTTATATTTCTTATACATACTTCCAATTTGGTTGTCAATAATATCAACTAATATTCTATCATCAGCAGATACACAAATGTGCGAAACAAATTTTATGTCTCGGTACTTTTGGCATCACATTCTGCAACGGAAACTGAAATGACGCAAACTTTGGTTCATGCAGTAGTATTTTTAGAATAGATATTTTTGGCTATTTCAGTAGTACTTTGCCGAGTGTGTATTGAAAGATTGCTAAAATTCGCACATTGGACTATGTTTTCTATTGATAAACAAGATAGTATCAAAAGAATTATGAACAGCCCTTTCCAACCTCGTAATGACATATAGGGACCATTCAATAATAACGTACGGATGATTTTGGGCATTTTCACCGCCCCTACCCTATACCACCAAGAGATTTCTCAACTCCTTCCTTACGTAATCGTATTAATTTAATAAGATATAAAAAATAAATATAACAATATTTATGAATTGTACAATAAGATAGATTGCAAAGTTGTTTTCTCAATTTTGAAATATCCATAACTTTTGTTAAACATTACACATTCCAATTTATAACATATTACATAAGAATGTATTTTACCACTATTATTTTGGATTGTAAACATTGGATAAATGTTGGGTTTAGTTAGTTATTATGAATAAAGAGAATACTAAATACATAATTCTTTAATATTACTTAACAATGATATTGTTTATTTCACGTTTATTAAACAAACGATTGGAACATGTTATGTTATATACTCGTTGCATAATCGCAACTTTGTTATGAATACCGTTGTTACGATATAATTTCTGATTTCTTTAATTATAACCGGGAAAAAATAGTATTATAAGAGGCACAAATACAGAAATAATTTTGATATTGAAACTAAGAACAACGATACGGAAAAACGATTTCTTCTATTTATATGATTATGATGATTAGAAAAATGATAAAAATTAAATTTTTATTCCATATTTGATCCAAACGAATATATTATCAAACACCGATATATTCTATAATATTTTGTAAATAAATAATATTGTTTAATAAATGAAATTTTATAAAAAAAAAACATCGTAAAGAATGAAAAAATAAGCTTAATTTTTTACTTTACGTAAAAACGTTTGACTTTTTACTTTTGGTAAGGAATTAAGGCAGGTAAGGCCTTGTCATAAAACCACCTTTGACGCAGAATATATAGAGTAAGATAAAATATTATAATTATTTTAATTATGTAAAAGAAAATTCTAATACACTTGGTAGATTTATTGTAATCACGAGTTTTAAAGATTGCATGTTTTTATCATTATTACATTAGCAGGAAAGTTGTAAAAGACATGTTATTTTGTTTAAATTTATACGTCGCAGTTTCCAACTAACAGTTTTATGTTTCCGTTTGATAGGTTAAATGAAGTCTTTGGCACCAGAAATTAAAATATGAAGTCGATTTTTAGGTCATCGTACGAGAGTACTTGTGGTATAGCATTTTAAAATATTATTTATACAGTTATTTATGACGTTCTCTTGTAACATATTTCGACGTAGGCCGTGTAGACACAAATATATACGATACATAATAACATGCCAGTTCTAATATGATTTATAAAACATAATAATACTGGAACGAAGCTAGATTATAATGTTGAATATTTAATATTTTTGAAAATTTAAATTAGACTGTACTCTCTTAACGATATAGAGACCAAAACAATGTAATTGGAAAGTTCTTCATGTTCGTTGTGATTTGGAACTTGATGAAACGAAAAAGCGAAAGTAATAAGAGATAACCACATACATCTATAGGAGATAACGCGTGAGAGAATAAGATAGAAGGAATTATACAGTGTTTCTTACAGGGTCCGAGCGTTGTACGTGTGTTAGTATATCTGTGTGTGCGCCTGCGTATTACAAAACGAATTTTTGAAGGTTTCACTTCTATCGCGAATGAATTGCACACATTTTTTTTTAAACTATTCTCCATCTGTCACTTGTATGCGAATTACTCTTAAACTCCAGGATAGATTTTGATGACATTTGACACTGATAATTAATGGAAAGGATCAATATATACGATACTTTTAATTTTATAATATGAAATGGTTTCTACGGCATATGTGATAAATCACCAAACTCAGACCGTATTTCATTAATGAGTATGAAAATTGGCACGTACATAGGTATAAAGGCTTTATCCTATCCCTAAACATGATAGATGACGCTGTGTTCCAGTAATTGGCTAATCGAAAGTGCACGGTAACGTATACCAGACCAGATTATTAATAATCGTATGCCTAGATGACATGATGGCAATATAAAAATATAGCTAGGTAATTGATATTTTCTTAAGACTATGTTGCATTTTGCGTTCTCAACCCTCACGCCAACGACCAGGGTTGCAAGTTCTTCTTGTTTGCGAGAGTTACAAGCATTAACTCAAGCGGAATAAACTGAATGAATGAGTGAATGAGTTCATCTTTACATATGTGAGTTTGCGAGTTAAGCGCTGACACGGACATTTTGTGAATAAAATACAATAAACTGTAATATTACATTATAAATACAATAAACGTTCTGGAGAAAGGCCAGGTCAAAAGTAACCGTAACCGAAAAACATGCATGTAGGTGCTTATGACAGAAGAAGAAGCAAAAGATGTGTGTCAGGATCGTAGTAAATGGAAGGATGTGGTCCCTGCCTACCCTTATGAGAGAGAGTCGTGATATTATGTAGGTATGTAAATATAATAAACTTATCAAAGACTAACATCGCTCAGCAGACTTAACCCGATCAACCCATTACAAGTAGGTGATTGTCTTTATCCAATTCTATATACAATCCCTACTGTTTTACGCACCCCATGTTTTGAGCATTATGAACGCTAAGTGGAATGTGGCTTAAGAAATATGTCCTCTTTTTTAAATAGCGACAATTATGATGTTTTGTTCATACTATAAGATAAATGCGGTAATTGTTGGAAAACGTTTACTTCCCAAATCCAGCCAAAGTATGCTCTTCACCGTTATCGGTAGCAGCGATCGCTACACTTAAATTTCGTATTGAAGAGAATGTTGCTTTGACCTTTCATGTGCACGGAAATGACTGATCCACCAGATATACAGATGTTAGCCATAAACGTGCGATCACACTTTAGAGATCGTCAAAGTAATTGTAAGACATAATTTTAAGTGGTCTGCAAATAATGCGAGTGCTACTAATATGAGCTTATCGTTTTATTACTTCTATTTTCACCGAAATCTGTGGTGTACTGTTTTAGGCTTCTAATATGTGTTTGTTGGATTACATGTCAGATATAATCACAGATCTTGTGCGAGCAAAGTTGAGGTAAGTCAAGACAGCTAATGATAAGTGATCATAACTTTTTGGGAAATACGGTTTATGGTTTCATTATAAGTTTATTGTTCACAGTTAAGTATATTTATTAAAGTAGGTATAATAATTGTTTTAGGCGTTACTTTCTACTTTGCTCGCATTTCCTTGATATAAAGTGTAATACAGCTAAACTTTCTCCAGTCAATTATTCACTTGAAATTTCGTATGCACATTCTTTTGATATTTTGGCATAACAGAATGTAAAGCAAACTTTCATGCTTATTCATACAGTAGCGAATGTTTCGATTATAAATAGCGTATATTTATTTAATTGTATTAATGTCACCCTGTAGTGTTTTCTGTTGCGAACCAATTTGTTACTAAAACCTGCATCTGTCTATGTTGTGGAAGATTATTGTAATAAAAGCTATCTTCAAGTGCGCCTCCAGCTAGGAGTATCATTGAAACTTGGCAGTTCGCCTCCGAATCTTTTTGTCTGGCGTTTGTCTGCGGTCGTATTCTTGGGATATCATTTTACTCTCAACATATATATGTTTTGCAAAGTCGATTTTGCTATAGTTTATTTTTAGACTGTTAAAATATACTGTATATCGAGTTGGAAACAATATGTTGATAATATTAAACTTTGGCATGTTAATTCCAGTCGTGTGTCGTACTTTATGTTTTTTATTCTTTTCGTAAGCGATTGTTGAAATGCGACTAGGGTAACATAAGAATTATAAATTTGATAAAATTTTATTAAAGTATTTTGGTAATGTATGAATAGATAAAATATGAATATACTGCGATTTAGGGTGCATAAAAAGCTATAACGAGTATGATATCAGAGTACGTCCGGCGCACCCTGAAAACTCAGTTCCGATTTCAACTTTACTGTCTGGCCAATCTTTTTACCACGGCACGAACGTATTTGTTAATACAATTAGAGCCGATACGATGAAGAAGATTGCTATTTTATCCCAATCGAAGCAAAAACTATTATCATAATAATTATCATCATCATTGATAGATCTTTTCAACCCAATGCAGGGCATAAGTCTCCCCCTTTTTACGCCATTCTTTCTTGTTCTGTGCAAGTCTTATCCTGGTTTTTACCCAATATAGGGAATATCGTCGATCCATGTTGCCATCGGTCTACTTGCGCTTCGCTTGCCCTCTTTCGGCCACCACTCGGTCAGGGATCGACTCCACCCCTCACTCACCTCCGCAACTCCATAGATGATATACTATAAATATCTAATACACAGACATATAAATTATAATTATGTATATTATGGAAAAGTTAGGTAATAGACTGGGGTCGAGGTAACAAAAGATAGAATTATTACTTTTACGTCATGAATCACTTTTGTTAATGACGGTGCAAAATACATTCACCTATGCATGTATACCCTGTCGTAAAAGACGTAGGTAGGCTACAAGGTGAATATGTGGGACTCACCTGGAACTCGCGAACCGCTAATACCCACCAAAAACTCTTCACGGCGACCTTCAATTACCCACTTATTGCCAGAGACCAGGAACGCCTGAGAAATAATAAAATTTATTCATCAATATATCAGCATCATCTGAGTATAATCGAGCTCTAAATCACGGGTGCCCAACATTTTTCAGTTCCCGACACACATACATGTTGACTATTTTGTCACGACGCAGCGCCCTAACTTATCTAGTTGCTCGAAATAGATAGGTAAAATGATACTAATTATGTAGATCGGCACAAAATTTAAAATATCCACATCATGAATCCAAACTGTTTATTTACATGAACATAAAATTCCGAATTTGCGAACACGTAAGTATGTATATTAAATTGTTTATTTTGTACCCGCGAACAATTAAATTGAAGTTTCGGAGAATGGAAAAGATAAGCGCTTCACGGCGCCCTTCTCCACTCTCTACGGCGCACCAGGGCACCGCGGCGCACACTTCGAGAACCCCTGGTCTTAATAATTAGAAATTAAATAAAACACCGAACAGTGTTGCCAATGAAAACTTTCAATATTTTGTAATTTACACATAGAAATATACCTAGTATCGGATGTGAAGTGTACATCAACAAATAAACGATATTTAGTACACTTCCTCGACGTTAAATACATTGACACGCATGTTATACCGAACATAATATTAAGCAATATTATGAATGAACGCATGTGCAATCTCAAAATACATCTCTCTAATGGGTCGACGACTATTTATTAACGTATCTTGAAGTCGACATTCATTCAGTTCGCACTGCCGTCTAATTTGTATCTTCTAAAATGTATGTATACTGTATACAATTTAGTTTCTTATATTATTTTACTAATAACCTATTAATATTATAAAGCGGAAATTTTTCTTTGTTTGTTTTAACGCACTAATCTTAGGAACTGCCACTCGGATTACATAAACTCTTTTTGTATTTGATAAAGAATTCATTAAGGAAGGCTTTAGATTATTTTTACATTAATAGGAGCAAAGCTGTGTTGAAAAAAAGTACCGAAACGGGCAAAAATTATTAAATAATTTTTAGTTCCACGCGAACGAAGTCGCGGACACAGTTAGTCTATAAAAAAACGAATCGAGTGAACTATGTATAGTAAAGATTTATGAAAGTTATAATCGGGGTATACTTTATATCGATGTATAGAGTGTAAAAATACTTACAAGTCAGTGGTGGATTTGCAAATCTGTCGCCTATAGGGTGAATCAAGTTGTCCCCTTATGGTAAATTAATTATTGATTCGAATACTGATTCCATGACTACCAGATCGACTTTTTCGGAATGAGCGTACATTCACTAGGTTAAATTTATAAAACTACTGGCTGGCTTTCAAAAAACACATTCTAAGGATACCTGAACGCTTGAGACATATTCTTACTGTATGTGGGAAGAATTTAGAACTGGATTACTTGAAGTGTGAAATCGCCAATACATCCTTAGGAAGAGATCTTTGCCAAGTGATAGACTAATTAATAAGTTGCAATCAATATTTTTATTATAACAATATTATTTTTAGCAACCCAACCGTTTTTTTAATGTATGTGATTATAATTATTTTTAAGTTTGCATATTTGTAATCTTATGTTAAAAAGAGCGATTATTGGAGAATTTCTTTAGCCGTTTCTTCTCTTCCGAAACGACATGTTGTTTCAGAAATGGTAGTACTTTTTCGACTTCGAAAAAAGTTATTTTAATATATTATTTTTGAGAAATAAACGATTTGATTTGCATCTTTACATTGAAAGTATAATTTAATACACATTCAGTCTATTTCATTGTTTTTTATAAAGCCTTACATTCTTTATTATCTAGCACTACAACTATTTGTCTGTACAACAATTTCATGACACGAAAATCTAAGTTAAAACTTATGATAAGATTGTAAATTTAATAATAATAATTGAATTGGCAATTTGCGTACTGATTTAATTTTACCCTGTGTCAGAAAAATTGTTGATATATACGCGTATGTGACCAGCGACATTCTTTTCGGTTCCACCGAGGTTTAGTGTTTCAAGTATCGCTTTATTTATATCATGGATATATATTTTTATTTTGGTAAATATTAATTGTATCATGGATTTAAAGTTTATTCCAAAATTGTTGTGTTTGGACCGGTACCAATTGTGACCTAACGTGAACGTGGTCTATCTTATGTATAAAATTTCTCTCTTATTATGTATATAATAAGTACTTAATTCTAAAAGAGATATTGTGTGTGTGTAATACCTGGTTGTCAATTCCATTCACCTGTTTTTGCGTGATTGGATAAGAAAGATAGAGACTTATAAGAGACTTATAATTTATTAGATTAAGTAATTAAGTATAGATAATAAAGATTAAGAACAGTTTAACTCTATTTGTAATTTGGAAATTGCTCTCGATTAACAAAACATGACCATAAATAATTATTGAAGCCTTTAAATTAATCAGTTATGTTTTTCGAAATGTAACATGTACCTACAATTTTTTTGTTATGTATTTTCTATTGCTATGACTATTGTAATAAAAATAATTTACATTCTAGTTAGTGGTCGATATACTATACTATTATTATAATTATTATCATACTTACTACACTACACGCGTGATGGTAGGGCTTTTTCTAATGCCCGCCTGGCTAGCAACCACTCTCAAGTTGAAAATCAGCCGTCAAATACCAATAGGTGTGTTCCTGCAGTTGCACTAGAGAGCCAGTTCCTACACAGGCTTAGCGTGTCTACCAACTCAGGTCGTATCGTCACCTAAGATCATTGATCGCTGTGGCAAACTCGTCTTTCGTTGTATTGGTAATGCTTGTGACTGTTGGCTTGTCTCGGGTTTTTAACTTCTTGTTGAAGGTGTTCCTACATTTTTGTACGTATATATTCCGGTGATCCGTTCTACTGTGGAATATGGTTCAATAAATTGTGATAGTTTGTTTTATAGCAGCACGGGAATGTCCAAAAACAACTGCGAACACCGTTAGATTCAGCAATCTACCACCAGTTGTATTTCTAGTAAAGTTCTAATCAGTTGAAGTGGTGCGAACGCAATCCCTGGTCTTTGGTAATTAGGTCGAATCATTAGTCGTTGTGATATGTTTTAGTTGATATTTGACGGTGATCTCGCACCTGATGCGTCTCATATGCCCGTCTCGTAGCCCGCCTGGCTATAATGCTATGCTATGGCGGCTATTTATGGACTTCGTTAAAAAAGCCCTCTCAGCTAACGGCCCTGAGTAAGCATGAAACGATTCAAACGAAAACACTGTCATTTTGATGGACTTGTTTTATGTAATGTAAATCTAATATGCAAATTACGAATCTTTTTACTATCGAAATTACGAATTAGTGATTTGCAAGTTATTTTCATTAGTGATTCTAACATTTTAAATTGGCCATTTATTTCATTTTTCATTTTCGGTTTTGTGATTTTATTATTAACCACGGGGAAATAATATTTTCACAAAAAGAGAATCTGGCAAAGGACTATACATAAATCTAATATTTTTGCTGTGGGAGATTGATGTTCATGAATATTTGTCGAGTAACTTCGGGGCATCGTTTGTAAATTTTATATCAAATAAAACATCGATTCATTCACCGCGAAGATCCATAAAGTGTTAATTTTACGATAAACGGCAAAATTTTTGTCATAGTTTCATGGCAATTTATGTTGTGTTGACTATATTTCGTCTAATATTATGTCGCTAAAGTGACAGTTATTGGTCGTAGAGTACCTACACATGCCACACTAGAATCAGACGATAGGAAACAATTTACGTGTGCCACTTTGTAATTATAAACTAAATGCTGAATCATGCAAAACATTTATATTAAGAAAAATTATAGCAATAATATATAAATTCTATGAAGGGGGCATCCATTAATTACGTGAGGTACGTAGGAGGGCTGGGGGTCGAGCCAAACCTCGCCCAATCTCACGTAGGGGAAAGTGCTCTCGGCAAATATCATATAAAATATTTGCTCGCAGGAAACTGTATAAATGTGAGAAAATGTTTCTATTTTATTTTAAATTTCATGGACATGTTGGTTCCAGTAATCACTTTTGAGACCAAACATGAGTGTGATGAATGATTAAATATAATCCATGGAGGATTGAATTACTGTGAATTTTAGATGTTTATACTTAAGTATTTCATTGATCGATTTTATCAACGTGATTCTATGGAGCGTTGTTAGAATTACTAATTTTGGATTAAAAAAAGCAAATAGTTTTTTTTTATAAATCTAATGTTGATTACATAGATTAACTTACTTATATTAAAAATATGTATTTTGCAGCATCTCACAGAAGGGGGAGAGGATCGAGCAAAATACATCCATCGATATCTTAGCAAGGGGAGAGGAATAGGTCGAAAAACGATACGAACTACCCAGGAAATCGGAACAATGGATACTCCACCATAAAATGGGTTCATTTTAATTTTCCATTAGAGCATATTTTTTTAAATGTTTGTATTATTTATTCCTTAATTTTAAGCGGGTTGTGACACTAGACATGATTATTGTCCTGTTCTATCATCCAGCAAGTAATTCTTAAAACAATGTACTATATATTCCCTAAGCGTAGTATTATAGCGGGCCGCGATTCAGCTGTAAACAGTTACTGTCCTATCCTATAATTGGGAAAGTAATTTTTAAGAATAATATCTGTACTCTTTTTTCCTAAGCGTAGTATTATAGCGGACCGTGACACAACTAGACACGATTAATGTCCTGTCCTATAACCAAGCAAGTAATTCTTAAGAAAACGTTTGTGTTCTTTAATAATTTCTGAAAATGTCAGTTGTGCTTGTCTGGAAGGATCGTTGGTAACGCCACTAAATCGTTGTAGAAACTAATTTAAACCGTCTCCATTAATTATACGGCTCTGCATGTTGTCATTCCACAAGAAAACGTATTTAGACTTCCGGAAATAGTTAATTAGCGTCTTATTTTTGTACCATTGTTATTTAAATATTTAGAAGAAGAAAAAAACATACACACCAAGTGGGTTGTGTCTGCCCACGTATTGGCAAATAAGTTTAGAAAAATATTTTGGTTATTTTGTTGTAAACGTTATTTACGCATTATATGTAGTCAGGGGTTACATGTATTTTTATACTGTTTCGAAAGTATTTTATTTGAACACTGACGTTTATTATATACTAGCTGGACCTGCGACTTCGATCGTTTGGACCTAAAAATTATTTCATAATATTGGCCAGTTTTTGTAAAATTTTTGTATACAACTTTGCAGGAGCAATAGGATTTGATGGTCATGTTAAATAGCCTTTCCTTAATAATTGCTATATCAAATACAAAAATATTTTTTGAAATCCAACTAGTACTTCCTATGATTAGCGCGTACAAAAAAACAAACTAACAAAGTTTTCAGTTTTATGATACTAATATACTAAATGTTTCTTAATCTATCTATTCTTTTAATTCGATAACTATTGAATCTATCTTGAAATCTGTTACTAATCTAAGAAACTGCCTGTAGAATTTCAAAAATTCTTTTTGTATTTGAAGAAACAATAGTTGAGGGAGTCTTTAAGCTATTTAACTTCACGCTACCACCAATAGGAGCAAGTTGTACTAAGAGATGTTAGCAACGTTTATTAATTAACTTTTAGTTTCATGCGAACGAAGTCGCGTTCGCAGCTAGATTTTATAAATTTTAAGGATAAATATTAACGTATGCACATACATTACAAGACATTTGGATGAAATTAGATTAAAAAAGATTTTAATAATTGTACGAAATTAGATTAGAAGGACGTGTATCCAGTTGTCTTAGCAATTTAAAAAATATTAACACATTTTTATAGACACACCAATTAATTTTTATAAACCACAGCTTAGTGAGTTGTCCGAGATGTTTGTCTGTGTTATTTATGTTTAGAATAACATAATACAGTTTACGACAATGAATCCGTTAGCCTAATTATAATGCTAATGATACAGAATTCAAATATGTCAGAGATCAAATCGTAAACGGAAGTCGTCATAATTTTCATAAGCGGGCCGCAGCTAGCCAGCGAGTAGAGGTATGCTCGGTTGGCTATTTATAATTTAGAAACTTTCATGTAGCTAGGGCGTTCACAGATTTATGCACAAAAGCTCACTTCGGATATGTTTACAACGGTCCGCCGCGCCGTTCTACATTACGAAAATATATATAACGTCTTGAAAATCGCCTGAAAAATGGGCTGCTGAAATCCAGTCTGCAATCCACCAGCCATGACGGATGTTTGTGTATGGATTAAGAGAAATATGTACATCGTTTTACATTACTTCTCCCGTGTACTTGATCGGTAGAAACGCCCTAGATCTTTTTAACTGCGTTTCGATTCGCCGCTTGTTTTAGTTTGCGTTGAAAACACATTTTGTTTATTTATATGAATCCGGATTGCGGGTTTTTACTTTCTTTCATCATATGAGCTCTTATATGAATTAGAAACTAGATCGTATTCATCAAATAATTTCAAATATGTGTTGTATAATTATAAACCGAATGTGATAATGTACCTATACGTTAGAACATTTGTTTACGTTTTAAATTAAGCGAGACCATGTTATTATATTGTCAAAATCTGACAATACTAACGCTCTCTGGATACACGACTCAGTTGCAATTTGTTTAAATAAAATCATTGGAAAAAACCGGGTCGATTTAATTCCAAGGAGGAAAATTCTTGGAAAGATTCTTATTTTGCAATATAGAATAGAAAGTATTTTATATTTACGTATAAATTTACATTAATACTACTAGCTAGCCAGGCAGACCTTATTTTACCTTTTCGAGTAGTCAATCACATTTACAACAGCGTCATCTATCGCGTTATGATCTCTTATCGAGATAAAAAGTATTTTATCTCTCAAGTCGAATCAAACTGCACACAGTGTGCAAAATTTTATTAAAATCGGTTCAGTAGTTTAAGAATTCATCGCGTGTAAACAACGAGACACGAAATTTTTATATATAAAACGGAAAAGTTTGTTTGTTCGAATGAATTAATCTTAGGAACTACCAGTAGAATTTCCAAAAAATCTTTTTTATTTGATAAAGCAAACATTGAGAAAGTATTTAGGCGATTTAACATCACGCTACCACCAATAGAAGCAAAGCTGTATTAATCAAAGTTACAAATACTAGCAAAAATTATTAAATCATATTAAGATCCACACGAACGAAGTCGCAGGTACAGCTAGTTCTACATATGAAACTAAATGGCCTAGGTAATACGAGGTCAACCTATTCCGTTGGGTTTGCTGTGATTAGATTAGATCAGGGGTCCCCAATCTTTTTCAGTTCGCGTCATAAACACATGTTTACTATTTTTTCGTGGCGCCCTAACCTATCTAGCTGGTCGAAATAGAACGGTACGATGATACTAATACAGATATAGGCACAAAATTTAAAACATCCACATTATAAATCCAAACTGTTTATTTATACGAACATAAAATATACAGTTTTCGAGCCAGTAGGTAAGTGTATAAATTAAATTGTTTTTTTACCCGCGAACACTTAATTTGAAGTTTCGGAGATTGGTAAAAAGAATCGCTTCACGGCGCCCTTCTTCACTCTCTATAGCGCACCAAGATGCCGTGGCGCTAACTTTGGAAACCGCTGGACTAGATGATAAATTTACCATTTAATACTTAATTCCAAATTTTGTATCAAGCCAATATCTCTAACTATTGAGCTTGCGTGAGATGTCTCTTTATTATTGACCATCACCTTAAGTAAGAAAGACTTCCAGGTTTTTTGGTGAATAAAAGAAAAGAAATATAATTGGTGTAACCTTGAAGTCACCTTTTGATAAATTTGAAGATCTTTGTGAGACATCTCTTCAATGGAGTTATGGTGTAGTAAGAGATATACCGAAAAAAAAACAATTTATATATATATTTAAAGTGTTCATGTACATTATAAATGCGTGGCAGATATTTCGTTTAGCAAACTTCGGTTTTTGGCTAACATCCAGACTAACGATACGGTTTAACAAATTTTGTTCAGTGTTGTTTTGCAGATAACTAGTGGTTAGTAATAGTTATATTATGACTGCATTGTCAAAAACGATGGGATTATTAATGGGCTCCTAGAATTGATGATTACGCGTAACGTTTGTAAGCAAGTACGTTGATCCAAAACAGAAAGCAATAGCGGGAGTATTGTTGAAAATTGAGGTCCCACATTTGATTTGGTCATGACAGTTAACCGTATAATCTTTGATCCATCACAGATTACTGGTAGGGTTATTGCCTGATTGGTTAGCGATTACCCTCAGGTTGAGACTACCGTAAAATGAAGTTTTGGTATGAGCCTCTGTTTTTCGGCATAGTGAACGAGAACCAGCCCTTTCCGTTAAGGTCTGGTCAACGGTCAACGTGACTGTAATACTTCTGGTGTTACGACTGTCCATAGACGACGGTAATTATTAACCATTAGTAGGGCCGTTTGCATTGGCATAAAAAATAAATAGTTGTATCGATCTCACTAATGGCAACCTGTAGTTTTGCAAAGATGTTGTAGCTTTATTAAGACTTATGGGAATCCACAGCCGGTTACGGGCTTATGTTTGAACTATGATGAGTAAAAAGGCTAGTAAATGTGGTACTTCTGCTTGACTAGCATAGATGACATACAAAACTCTTTGTCGTCAGTTTATATCTACCTAAATATCGGTTGGTATTTTCTATTATAATATTAAGGCAGTGTTTAAAAAATATGTATGCCAGAATGTGTCTGCAGAATATTTGCATATCAATATACAACCTTATAAAACATATCCCTCCAAGGGTAGCTAGAAGGAACTATTGTTAGAAACAAGATTACGTTTTGTACTAATTATAAATTAAACAGTACATAAATGTCTATGCTAAATTAAAATTTTATAGTTGTTCCATTCTCATTCCATGTTTGCAGGCTGGTTCGATTATAGTGATATCTGTTGGATGTTAAGAGGTAGTATTTGCTGAAAATATGTTACGTGTTATTTAAGTGCAATTATAAACGAGATTAATTGATTGAATAAGTAATATAATAGTGAGAACAGCATACTTGATGATGTATATAGGCGAATAGTCTTCGAATCTTTTTATAGAGTTATAGAATATATGTGAGAAATAAAAGCAAATCCGCTTCAGTCCAAGATTGGTATTTTTAAAGTAAATTTTTGTATGCCAATAGACAACAAACAGGCAGACGGCCCATCTAAAGGTAAATGGTTACCATCTCCTATGGACAGCCGCAGCACCAGAGGAATTACAACCATGTTACTGACTTTCACTTAAAGGGCTGGTTCTCGTTTACTATGTAGGAACAAAATGGCTTATGTTGAACCTGTATTTTCAGCAGTCTAACCCCGAGGGTGGTCGCTAACTATTTGGGCAAAAACCTTACACCAAGTTATGACAAATCAAGGATTATATGGTTAACCGTCATGTCGAAAACCAAATGTGGGACCAAAAATCACCAGAGCCTCATAGGTTAGTCGGCAAGGTCTACCGCCTGCAAGTGAGGTTGGCTTGGGTAACTCAGATGGTATTCGATACTCCTTACATCCCAAGTTGTACACCAAATTGTAGTGTAGTGCTCGAAAACAACAACAATTTGGTGTACTTGCTTAAAAGCAGATTTGCCATTATATCCCTCATATTTGAAACTACACTGAAAGTCCTAGCTCGATGCGATAACGTAACTACATCAAATTACCATGATAAAACTACATTTCTATAGCGTACTAAAACCTAAAAACGAAGATCAAACAATGCCCCGTTTCATATTTACGACACTCCCGTATTATTTGGTAAATAAAAAGGTCCGAGAGGTAAATTACAGTAGCAATCGTTATAAACGATATACTAAGATAGATACATTATGATTTATATCTTGCACATTCTTCTTACATTAAAAAAACTCGGTATATTTGTTTATCTATAACAAAGACCACTGTATTGCATTGCTTTACATGATTATTCTTTTAAATTATAAGTGTATTTTCAGGTCTGTTTTACGTATTATGTAATGTTATGTATGTTTTTTTATAATGTATAATGTAATATATGGAATTCCCACCAAAGATTAGAAATGTAAAAGCTGATATAATATCTAGTAACACGTGAGTCTGAAGTGTCGCCGCGGTGCCTTTGTGGGTAATGTCGGGTGCTTAAATAAATACATAAGCCTTTTATTATTTCTCATTTTTCATGCAGCTTAACAATATTGATTTACATATTATACATTTATTTTCCTTATAATATATTAATAAAAAAAGAAAATAATACATTTTTTTGTGTATTTATTATTATTATTATTGATTTTATTATTATTGTGTCGGGTGCTTATCACCCTATAAGTCTTGCCACACGCCCCTCTCGTCTTGGTCTGAACCCGGGCAATGCGTTTATGCGTTGCGATGAGGAAGTCCGTAAGGAATAGGATTTTCAGGACCAGGCTAATAAAAAAAGGTAATACACATAAAATAAGGCCCATTAGGACACTATTCAATTGAAACGATAATAATAAATATTAAATAGAAAATAAAAGTTCCTAGAAATTTGTTGTTTCGTTTAATTGTAAAAAAGTTATTGTAAAACTTCGGACGGGATAAAATATGCTATAATATATTGATTTAATAAAAGTATGTCTGTGAAAGTGAAATCTTGAATTTGTGAAAACAAATAGGTAATCCTTTCAACCAGAGCTCAGATAGTGTAATTTATAATTATCTATTATTATTAACAAATGCAGTACTTATCTGTTTGTAAATACATTTCTTTGTAAAACTTAGTTATTCCACAATGTTGCAGCGAGGAAGCATTAACGTTATATCACAACAGTGAGTTAGGCGTCGATTGAGACGTAGTTTCAACGCTATAACAAAGCGATACCGCGACTAATAAAGTACTGAAAATAGCTCGCTAAACACTAATCCATGAATAAGTTAACAACACTCTGACGAGTTTTTAACCGAGCTCAATGCTCCTATTGGAATATGTAACGCTCTTTGAAGTCCTCTGGTATGTAATTATTCTCGATCGCTACGTAGAAGCGGGTTTACTGCCGCCTGTCTTCGGTTTAATGTGGGCGTGAAATATTTTGGTAAGTTAGTAAGTACTTGCGTGTCTTGGAACCAGCGAATCGATTTTTAATATACGGAACTCCTGTTGGTAAGTTCAAAAGAAGCGTAAGTAATTAATTCATAAGTAAGGAGGTGGATACGAAACGTGTCTAACTGGATGGCGAATATCGTACACTAGGCCGAATAGTCAAGTTGTTTTTTTACTATCGTTAGCATAAGAAACGCGAAGAGGTATCTATGCAGACCAGCATGACATCGAATATTGTCAGTCGCCGCTGATTTAAATTGTACTGTACTTAACAGCAACATTTGGGAGGCACTTTGCTTCGCAATATAAAAAGAAGATAAAAAAAATTGTATAAACAATGTAACAAAAATTATAGTACAAAAAACAAACAAAAAAACAAAAAGTAGGAAACAAACAAAAATAAAATGAAAAACATACATATCATTAAATATTATTACTAAATATATAAAATATCGTCATAAACATATAATAAAATGTACAACAATACATCATACGTATTATAATGTAATACTTTGTTTGTAATTGTCCATATCTATAAAACAATTATATGGGGAAAAAATATTATCACGGTTAAGTGATGGTGACAAGCAAACTAAAATCCAACAGTAATTATCACTACCTAGAGATCGGCAATTTATTGGCTGTCGTTATTATAATCTCAGTTTTAAATTCGTTTGAGGACTGGACATAGTAGCTGAATCCGGAACGTGATAACTCTAAATTGGACGTATGTGTGTCTCTGTGACGTATTTATCATAATGTAACTGGTGGTCGCGTACCCGACATACACAGATTCCTTTTACCTTTCTTCATAACTTATACCGACTCATCTCGGAACGCGATAGGGTTAAACCTGCTATTATGATAGCTGGTATACGCTAACATACCATGGTTATATTGTTTTTGTTATGATCAAGTTGCACGCAAATGTGCTTTAAATGGTTGAATACAAGAAACTTGACCTAGCGGTTAAAGCAGTTGCCTCGCTGCTGCCACCGCGGCAGTGTTGTGGGTTCGAATACTGAACAGGAAAATTATGTATGTGATGCACAAGTAATTGTTCTGAGTTCGATCTTGGCTTTGTGTCTGTTAATTGTATTTATTAAGTTCTTTACACTTGAAAATGGCGAACTGGTTATACCTACATAAATGGATGCCATAATATTATTAAAAAATGGAATAAAATATTTAATTTTTGTCAAAACAGTTAACAGTCGAAAGGTCGTGAAAGAGTCGATGTTGTGTTTAAAAAAAGACAGTAATGTACTCCGGATTCTATATTCCATTTAAATTACTGATACGATTTGTATGTATAGGATATAGTTAGTATATTTTCTTTGAAGAAAAATAATAATAACACGAGTGGCCTGTCAATAAACGAACCAAAAGTAAAAAGAACACGATAAATTTATTTTAATGCGTGACCCTTCGCTTTGAATTCACAGATTATCTAGTACAACTTGTGTTTTTCCTTTTCACTTTCTTTTTCTGTCATGAGGAATAGCGATTTATGTTTTGTGTCATAACGTATTTTTATCGTGACTGAGCAATAATTAAATTACAATAAATTTCTTTTGTTAACTGATGATGTAACTTAGAAAAACTCAACGTAGAACGAAAGGGTTCCTCGAGTATGTGTCTGTGGAATAAAATCATCATTAGTGATTAAATAGAACTCTTTTCAACTCTTTTTAAATATCCCATCATCCAATATTGTATGGCGGAATACTTTCATTCATATATAATTTTACGGGTCAGTAGTTTACTGCTATGGTGCTATGAATATTGAACAAATAATTCTCACAAGAACACCCACGATAGCGTATCGCTAAATAATATTGTGTTTCAACGCTCCGGAGTTTCCGCTTACACTTTTAGGTTAACAGCTTGGAATATAACTTACAACGTAGTATATTGCATATGCTCTTATGTTATCCGCGTTCATATCTACCATGTATCTATGTTTACGACCATGTCGTGACGTGACCTATGCAATAAACTCAACTATTCAACGTGTACTAATATATCTTCAAGCTCCGTTGGTTACGCTAAGACATATTTGAATGCTATATAAATTTTCATTTCTTCCCATTGAAATGTAATAAGTTGGATGCAAGTAACATACTTAGCAGTGACTCAGATCTATTCAATGTATCAAACACATTTCGATGTGTTAATGTTTATTTATATTGAGATTAAAATTTATTTTATTTTATTTTGGCTCACTGCCTTACTAGTGCTACTGCCCTGAATAAATGCTATATGTATTTTCATTTCTTCCCATTGAAATATAATATTGGATGCAAGTAACATACTTAGCAGTGACTCAGATCTATTCAATGTATCAAACACATTTCGATGTGTTAATGTGTATTTTTATTGGGATTATAATTTATTTTATTTTATTTTGGTACACTGCCTTACTGTCTCGAATTTAGTTTTAATTAGTTTCTTAGTTAACTATTTTATAGAACTTCATTCTTATTGTTAAATTCTATCAAATCTATTCTGATATTAATAATATTTCTTGCCGTTACCTCCCTTAAAGTAGGTTCGGTACAATAAATTCGCTTTATGTATTCGCATATTACTCTTATTCAACCCCATTTATAGTCTTTTTGTCCTCTTATAACTATCCAACTTCTTTTACATATTCCTTTAAGGTAGTTGTTTTTCATATAGGTAAAACTAAAACCTTTATGTGTAAACAGCGTATCTCAAGCAGTATGATGTGTATCATTTGGAACTAAGTAAAAGTATTCTTATACTTGTATATATGACATTAGCTGTGGCTGTGACTTCGTTTGCGTAAAACTAAAACGTATTGAATCATTTTTATCCGTTTTTGTAACTTTTTTCAATACAGATTTGCTCCTATTGGTGGTAAAAACCTTCCTTAATGATTCCTTTGTTAATTTTTTTTTTTTAGTCCAACTAGTACTTCCTAAGTTTAGCGCGTTCAAACATACAGACCCTTTTCTGAGGATGAGGAAGTCCGTAAATAATAGGATTTAAAAAACCACGTTGATAAAAAAATATAAAAACTAGCCAGTTAGGCACTGAGAAAAAGCCCTACCAGCATGCTATGGTTTCATCACGATGTTTTCCTTCATCGAAAGTTTCAAGCTCATTGCAGGTGGAATTGTACTCACACCCATTGACGTGGCGTCCGTACACACTACTGACTGACCTATCATCGCTTCAATATATTATATTAAAATGAAAAATGAAAAAAATATTTATTTAACAGAAATTAATAATACAATGCATACAAATAATCTATTGATTCCCGTACTAGGAAATAAATCCTGTGTCGCGGGTCGACCAAAATTGAGTTACATAATTTATATCTTGTGAGTGCAGTGAATGAGCCATAAATCATAGAAAAATATATGTAATTGTCATTCAAGTTAGCCTTTAGATATTCATTTCATGACATCTCTATTTATTACACCTCATCTTCTCTGTAACTAGTATTCCGTTCATACTTCATCTAATATACACATTTCTATATCATTCGTTCTAGTTACATCAAATGTCAATCATAACAATCGATTCTTTGCCAAATGCAATATTCTAACAACCTTTTCTATCATTACCCAGCACTCAGCTTTACCATACTAATAATATAAATGCGAAAGTGAGTTTGTTTGCTTGTCTGTTACGCTTCCACGCTTAAACCGCTGAATCGTTTGTACTCAATTTTGGTACAAAGATAGATGAAACCCTGGAGACTGAGATGGCTTCTTTTCCTCGCGAAAAACTTATAGGAAGTGGGTTAAAGAGAGGGACAAACTTTGTATGAAACTTTTTATTACGTCTTCCGATTTGTTTGACAAAATGAATATTAACGCGAGCGAAGCCGTATAAAAAATGATGAATTTATGTAAAAAGATAATTGGGACCTTGGAGACAGTTATAGGGTACTTTGTCTCGTGAAAAACTCTTTGGAAGTGGAGTAAAAAGAAAAATATATTTTGTACGAAATTTTTTTTTGCGTGATCCGATATGAGAAAATCAATATTAACGTGACCGAAGCCACGGGTAAAAGCTAGTAAATCATAGTATACAATGTAGAACGTGACTCTAAGCCGCTCAAGGTGGAGATCAGATCTTTATACTCAAACAGTACATATACTAGATATATATGTATAATTAAGTCATATATATAATAAAGTATAACAATAACCGTTCTTTCCATGAAGTTTTAATATTATCTTTATCTTTATTAATATTATAAACGCAAAAGTGAATTTGTTTGTTTGTTACACTTTGATTTGATGAATTTTGGTAAAGATAGATGGAACCCTGGTGACGGTGATAGGCTACTTATTCTCTAGAAAAAGTTAAAAGAAGTTGAGAAGTTGGGTTGAGAGAAAGGGATAAAGTTTGGATGAAAATTTTTATTGCGTTATCAGATTTACTTCAAACTTTACAGATTTTGTTTTTATGTAGTAGAGGGAACACTAGCAAGCGGGTTACCTGATGGTAAATGATCACCGCCGCGCATGGACACCGACAACAACAAAGTGTGTGAGAGTGAGGCCTTTATGGTATGTGTAAGCTCTATTAAATTACTTATAATTTCTTATTTTGCGTTAGTTGATATTTACCTGTATTGACTAAAATCCTGAAATAAATAAATTATTTGCATATGATAGAATAATTATTTCTGTTTCGATCGATAACCAGAATTAGTTGACAAAATCAATATTAACGCGAGCGAAGACGCGGGTAATCGCTAGTTGGAATAAAAAATCATCTCCAAGTCATTTGTATTAATTTAGCTTTTTATGTTTATAAATATTAACACTCTCAAACGAATTGTGAATAAATTATGATTTTGTTCTATTTCTTATTAGTAATTTTTGAAAGAATTTTCATATACACTGATAATTTAATAGAAATTAATTTAAGGTAATTTAATTTGAGGTAAGCAAACGTTGGCATTGATTATAATTTAGTACTTGTATACGATACTAATTTTAATACATTAAAACGTACGTAATATTTAAAAATCATGACCCTGATAACATTGTTCTATATTTATTGAATGTTTATAGATTTTGATTTTCGTACAGAGTGTAAAAGTAGTATTAACTTTATACTCGCGGTAATGAATGTATCTAATGTGTATCTGACACATTGGAATATATAACCGTGTTATAATTCGCAAATTAGTTTTATATGAAATATGCAATATCCATACATAAGAACGCATACAAACATTTGCGACGGAACTCTATGACATGCATTGAATAAAAGGAGCATATATTTTTATTTCTAATATCGTATCATACCTTATTTGTAGGTCGAAAGCGTTCATGTAGTTATATAAAATTTAGCAACGATACATTAAGCATTCGTGAGCTCATATATCCAGTAATAAAAGTTTATAGTCTGGCATACCTAACCAAAGTGCTGAAACGCGTAAAAATAACCAGTTTCTAACATTCATCTCTAGGATAAATTAGTTACCTACGTAGTCATTGTAATAAATTATTGCAAATATTTTTTTCTTAAATAAATCACGTCAACGCTTTGTGATTTAAAACGAAAATAAATGTGCTCGCAATGGAAAATAAATCTATCGGCTTTAATTTTGTGATTTGTATATTTTTCTTTCGTGTCGACATTATTAAGAAAATTAGTGCGAAATCGAATCTGTTAAAAAGTTCTCTCTAGTGAGGGTAAAGCTTATAAAGACTATGCACAAAACAACATGTTACTTACGAGGTTTTGGAAACAAATCACTATATCCTTTTAACGGAAAAGCGCCACCCTTGCGCGTAGGCACGTCACAGCGCCGGCCAACTCTACCCCGTTATATTTTTAATATAAAATTCTCGAGGCGCGTATCGAATCATAAAAATATAAATATTTCAAGATGAACCGCGCGCGCAACGCGAAGCGCGTCCCGTCTGCGCATTGACGCATGCGTTTCGAACTAATTTCGGTGCAGCGACTATTCCACGATTCTGTAAACACAGGCCGCGGTGGTAAAACTGAACCAGGGTTTTTTGACCCATTTCGCAGCCACTACAATCTTCACTTTCACAGTGTATTCGTTTACGCGAGGGAGGGACGATAGGCCTACATAAATTGGCAATGTTTTACTCTTACAAACTTAGTTTTGCATTATAATTAGAATATACGGCTTCGATATAAAGGGTATGTTCGTGCGCATATAACGATGTTTATAAATTTGTAGGCAATAAGTCTGTTTTGGGCACACCATGACTCAGCCGGGATGAGGAAATGCGTACAAGTTATAATTTCAGAGAGGCCGACATTGTTAAATGATGTTTTTTACTAAGATTTATAAATCTTCTGGATGTAGTGACATGGAAAAGAAACTGTGAGAATTAACGGCATTCGTTTGATGAAATGTTACAAACTGAAAGATTTTATTTTAATGCTAATATAATATAATCGTCTCTGTAGATTGGCCTGAGTTATTTTATTTTTCTGCACATCTGGCTTACAATAATAGTAGTTCCTAAGCTTTAAATCTCACTCTAAAATCCTGAGAATATTTTCAGTAAAACAAAAAGCCGATTTTATAGGGAATAATATGTTAAAATGAGAATATACATCGAAATATTATAAAATTGAATTACGCAACAAAAAAAAACATAAGTATTTAACTATTCTCTTGAACGTGAGAAATGTTAAACATTGTATGGAATATTTGTGTAACTATTAAATAATACTGTGTAAATAAACAAAAGTTGTAAAATGTATGTTCCTTTTTTTATATATAATTAAATTTTAATATAGATTATCGCATAGAAAATGCAAAATTCAAAACTAACAGACCAGCCTTTCATGGAGACGCAAACGGGCGTGCAGAGATTTTTTCTATTATATTGAGCAGTTAATCTTAATATCAAACTTCGCTAAACAAGTAAGGGAAAGTCTTTAATAGAATTGCTAGGGTATCCATAGTTTAATCCTGCAAAGTACGAAGAACTTGCGAATGTTGCGGTTCAAGAATATGAATGAATAGAACCTCGAGATTACAACTGGACTGATTAATATTTTGCCAATGGTCTCAGCTATATTTTAATTACAATATATGACAATGTAGTCCAAAATGGTGGCCACGCTAAGCCTAGTGGAGGGAATGGCTCTCAAATAAAACTGCGCCGTAAATTTTCAACTTGACGGTGGTAGCTAGCCAGGCGGGCATTAGAAAAAGCCCTACTTCCATGCTATGGTTTCATTACGTTTTGCCTTACCAACAGCTCAAGCTCATTGCAGGTGGATTCGAACTCACCTCCATTGCCGCGACAACGGTACACACTATCAACAGACTTATCATAGCTTTATAAAGGAAAGAGAACGTCATATACTATCTTGTTCTTAATAACTATATACATCGTAATGAAATAAGTAACATAATTTTTCATCGGATATATATTCATCGTATTATAGATAGACGTTACTCAATCATGAATATTTCTAAATTTTAGAAAAAAATTGACGATGCGTTCGACGCCAAATTCTTACATCACTAGTCGTTGATATAGGAATTCAGCTTCGATCGATTCAAGATTATTCTCGGAAATGGGTATTTATAAAATAAAGTATACTCTTCGATCTGGTTGGAATATGTTTTTACAACCTCACAAAACGATGCTGTTGAAACAATATGTAGCAATTTACAAAATCATTTCCGATCTTAACCATGTTAGTTCAGAGTGTCGCTTTAACTAACGTTTTTATATTATAAAATATTTTGCTAGTACATTTTTATAACAATTACCTTTATTAATATCATTGCTATAAAAATGAACTTATACAGCCTTTGTGTATGTACAAATAACCTCAAACGACCCACAAACCTGTGGCCGCTCATAATTATTGAAGCCATGATAACTCAGTAAGTAGTGTGTACCGACACCGCGTCAAGGGACGTGACTTCAAATCCACCTACAATAACTTTAACCATTCAGGAAACCATAGCATGGTGGTAGGGCTTTATCTAATGCCCGCCTGGGTAGCTACCACCCTCAAGTTGTAAACCTGCCGCCAAATACCAATAGGTGTGTTCCGGCAGCTGCACTTGAGAGCCAGTTCCTCCACAGGTTTTAGCGTGTCTACCAACTTGGGCCGTATCGTCATTTAAGATCAGGTGAAATTATGGCCATAATGCTAAACTTTAAGTATAAAAAAAAACACATTTTTTGTGTTTGCCTATGAACATGACGTCGCAAATGATAGGCCGCTTAAATAATATATGACAATTAATAGCATTACACAAATTTCGATATTTCTTTTTATTGTATTTTAAATATTTATTGTATAACTAGCTTTTACCCGCAGCTCCTAGTGTGTTAATATCGGATGACACAATAAAAAGGTTCATACAAATTTTATTCATCTCTTTACCCCACTCCCTCTTAGTTTTTCGTGAATAATGAAAGCGTAACAAACAGACAAGCTCATTTTCGCTTTTATAATATTAGTAATTTGTTATTAGTAATTTAGAAAATTGTTTGTGAGCTGCGAATGTCACGTTTTCTTAAATCCCCCGGCCCGTCATGTCACATTTTGTCGCAGAAAGGGATACGTGCGAACGTATTGTATGAACGGCTTCTCTATCAAATTACAAAATAGGCAAAGCAGAACAATTATCAACTCGTTTAGAAGTTACACGATCATGCACAGGCACACACAAGATTTTATGTTATACTACGAATCCGTCCTGGCTTCGTACGGGTAATAGAATCAATCATAGAAGATATACATATAGCCTTGCTACGCTTAATAAGATATCTTTTTTAGAGGAATTATTCCGTAGTACATTGTGTTTATACATAAATCTATTGGTTTAAACAGCGCACGCTAGAGAAGCTTCCAGTCGATATTTATTATTCCGACTTTTCAGCCAATTTACAGAAAATTTTAACAAGTTATACGCTTATACTTTCCTGAAGAATCACTCTCTCTATCGCCGAAACCGCATGAATATCCGTTCCGTAGGTTTTAGTTTATCGCCACCAGACAAACGCGACGGTGGACTGTCTTCTATACTATGCAGTGATGTTTCAAAAAAATTACAAAATTATCTGGCTCTCTATGATTATCCCAGAAATATACCACTTGCAGTCAATTATTCTGGTACCTAGTATGTTGATGTAGTGATGGTACGTACACCGCCATATATCGATCTTAAAACGCTATCAAATTTACTCTTTAACTAATTGGGATTATAATTACTTTAAGGAACTTTCATTATACCTTCACAAAAGGTTCATCTATGTCAAATTTCTATAAATATATATTAATATTTTAAAGCGGAAAAGTTTGTTTGTTTGTTTGAATGTCCTAATCTTAGGAACTACCAGTCGAATTTAAAAAAAAATTTACTGATAGAGTAATCATGGAGGAAGACTTTAGACTATTTAAAATCACGATGTCACCCAATTGGTATATTACCAAATGCTGTATTAAAAAAAGTTACAAAAACGGGCAAAACTAATTAAGAAAGATTTTAGTTTCACGCAAATACAGTCGCGAACATAGCTTGTGTTAAATATATGGGCTATGTTTTATGTAACGATCATAACGCTCAAAACATGGCTTCTACCGTTCCACATGATGTCCGGGACCGTTATAGTCGCGATCAAGCCATCATCAATGACGTCATTATTTTTATTCACGCCCAACTCCGAATATCCCAGTTCAGGTGGACCCATACCACCTGAGTTAATCGTAACGCAAGCATGTGGAACGGTTAATCCTTATAAACCGCAAAGTGCAGACGATTTATCCTGCAATTAAGCCTGGAAGTCGCACAAAGTTAAGCTATTTTGAATTTTAATATTAAATTAAAATAAAGTGTAAATTTTGTGTTGAACGTTTTTTTTAAAGCCAACCATGATGTATATGATGTCAAATATATGCAGGTCATCTGTTCAATACGGTTAAACGACATTAACTTCGAAAATCTTTGGTGTTATTTACCGTTCTTCAAAGCTTCGTAAGCATCGGTCATTTTCTAGTCCTTTATAATAAACAATTCATAAAAAAAGTATTCCTAATTGATTATTGTAAATCTAAATTTCAAGCTCACATAGTAGGTATTATAATTGGAAATGTAAAACGTCACTAACTTTGGAAATCTTCAAAGACTTGTGTGTTATTTAGCGTTTTTTAAGGTTTCTTTAGCGTCAGTCATCTAGAAGTCTTCTATGATGTAGAATTGGTAAAATAAAAATAAAAACTGTTTGAAATTGTTTATTGTAAATTTAAATTTCAAACTTACATTGTACAATTGGAAATAGTAATAAACGACATTAACTTTGGACATCTTAGGAGACTTGTGTGCTATTTAATATTCTTTAAAACCTCGTAAGTATTGGCAATTTTCAAGTCCTCTATGATGTAAAATTCATAAAATATAAAAAGCTTTATAAACTTATCTATGATGTGGAATTCATGAAATAATAAGATAAAGCTTTTTAAAAGTGTTTATTGTAAATCTAAATTTCAAGTTCACACAGTATAATTAGAGTTATTAATTGAAAATGTAGATTGTTATTTAGCGTTCTTCAAAGTTACGAAAGCGTCGTTCATTTATTTATGATGTGGAATTCATGAAATAATAAGATAAAGCTTTTTGAAATAGTTTATTGTAAATCTAAATTTCAAGTTCACACAGTATAGTTAGAGTTATTAATTGAAAATGTAGATTGTTATTTAGCGTTCTTCAAAGTTACGTAAGCGTCGTTCATTTATTTATGATGTGGAATTCATGAAATAATAAGATAAAGCTTTTTGAAATAGTTTATTGTAAATCTAAATTTCAAGTTCACACAGTATAGTTAGAGTTATTAATTGAAAATGTAGATTGTTATTTAGCGTTCTTCAAAGTTGCGTAAGCGTCGTTCATTTATTTATGATGTGGAATTTATGAAATAATAAGATGAAGCTTTTTGAAATAGTTTATTGTAAATCTAAATTTCAAGTTCACACAGTATAGTTACAGTTATTAATTGAAAATTGAGATAGCTATTTAGCGTTCTTTAAAGCTTCGTAGGCGTCGGTCATCTTCAAGCCCTCTAGAATGTAGAGCAAGTTCTCGACGGATGCGTCCTCGTCGTCGTCGAACCAGAGCCGGAGCATGTTGTGCGCGCGCGCCGCGTCCGTCGCGTTCTCGGTCTCGAAGTACTGTATCTCGTCGGGCTTGAAGCCGAGCTTCGCCGCGAGCCTCTTCCAGTCGGCGAGTCGCGCCGCCAGCGCCTCGAGCTGCGTCGCCGATATCATCGTGACGCGGCTCTCGTACTCCTGCGACCCGCCGTGCGTCGAATCCGGTACCTGTTCCAGTTCATTTTTAACACGCCTATATTTTTTCAGTGAAAACTTCTATATAGTGAGTATATTTATGTAAATCGTCATCGACATGTTCATTTGATTTTACTTTAATTTATTTGATAAGCTCCAATTCAATGGTAGTTTCTTTAATACTAAATTGACACCAGTTTGCTACTAAAATGCATCAATCGGGTACCTGTTCCAATTCATTTTTAACACGCCTATATTTTTTCAGTGAAAACTTCTATATAGTGAGTATATTTATGTAAATCGTCATCGACATGGTCATTTGATTTTACTTTAATTTATTTGATAAGCTCCAATTCAATGGTAGTTTCTTTAATACTAAATTGACACCAGTTTGCTACTAAAATGCATCAATCGGGTACCTGTTCCAATTCATTTTTAACACGCCTATATTTTTTCAGTGAAAACTTCTATATAGTGAGTATATTTATGTAAATCGTCATCGACATGGTCATTTGATTTTACTTTAATTTATTTGATAAGCTCCAATTCAATGGTAGTTTCTTTAATACTAAATTGACACCAGTTTGCTACTAAAATGCATCAATCGGGTACCTGTTCCAATTCATTTTTAACACGCCTATATTTTTTCAGTGAAAACTTCTATATAGTGAGTATATTTATGTAAATCGTCATCGACATGGTCATTTGATTTTACTTTAATTTATTTGATAAGCTCCAATTCAATAGTAGTTTCTTTAATACTAAATTGACACCAGTTTGCTACTAAAATGCATCAATCGGGTACCTGTTCCAATTCATTTTTAACACGCCTATATTTTTTCAGTGAAAACTATATAGTGAGTATATTTATGTAAATCGTCATCGACATGGTCATTTGATTTTACTTTAATTTATTTGATAAGCTCCAATTCAATAGTAGTTTCTTTAATACTAAATTGACACCAGTTTGCTACTAAAATGCATCAATCGGGTACCTGTTCCAATTCATTTTTAACACGCCTATATTTTTTCAGTGAAAACTTCTATATAGTGAGTATATTTATGTAAATCGTCATCGACATGGTCATTTGATTTTACTTTAATTTATCTGATAAGCTCCAATTCAATAGTAGTTTCTTTAATACTAAATTGACACCAGTTTGCTACTAAAATGCATCAATCGGGTACCTGTTCCAATTCATTTTTAACACGCCTATATTTTTTAAGTGAAAACTTCTATATAGTGAGTATATTTATGTAAATCGTCATCGACATGTCCATTTGATTTTACTTTAATTTATTTGATAAGCTCCAATTCAATAGTAGTTTCTTTAATACTAAATTGGCACCAGTTTGGATTAATTTGTTTAATTATACTTTTTTATTTGAAAAGGCACCAATCAGGTACCTGTTTCTGTTCATTTCTAACACACTTATATTTTTGAAGTGAAATCTTTTATAGCGCGGTCTGTATAGGGGGTAAATTCATGTAAGTCGTCATTGAGACGGTCACGTGACCTGTTAACGTACACGCTATATCTGTTCCTATTAATATAACTTATTGCGCTGTAAAGAGTTTTGATTTATGAGTTTAAATTTAAGATAAAACAATTTATTTTGATATCCAAAAATAACAACTGCTTGTTTATAGTTTTACGTATTCACTTCTGTCGGCAGTCCTCATGGCTGCTTCGAATATTTTTTTCACCTTAATTTATTTCAAAAATCACTAATACAGTGTGTACATTACACTTAGATTAGTACCAGCTAGAACTAATTTATTTAATAACATCTTTATTTTATATCAAAGACCACCAATACTATAGTACATTCTATTTAGATCAGTACGAGTTTGAATTCATTTATTTAATTACATTTTTATTTTATTACAAGAGGCACTAATTGAATTGTACTTTAAATTTACATTGGTACCTGTTTGAGTTTATTTATTTATTGCATGCGTTTTCAAACATAACTGCTTATAAGAATAACATATTTGGCTGATTATTTTTCGTCTTATACGTTATTAACTGTACTTGACATGTTGTCATATACCAAGAATAAAGAAAACGTGTTCTTTCTTAATTAGAAGCTTTCGCGGGTTTTCCATCTCAATTGAGTGTACAGTTTAGGAACGTATAAAAGACATACAAGAAAACATCCATTTAAATTTGTATAGGACTAGAAGTAACTAACTCAATTGAATTTTACCAGTCGTAAAGTAATATTGTAGATTTTATAGAATACGCATTATATTCTAAAGTACCCTTACGGTCCTTGAGAAATGGGTTTTCCTTATCGAATTTTCACAAACAAGTTTATGTCAAAAGTATCATCGAAAAATTACAAAAGATTTGGCAATTATCTACCTGTTCTATATCATTCGCATCCCCTTCTTTTATGAGTTCAGCTTCCATCTGCTCCTCAGTAATATCTTCGTCTGTTGTTTCCTATAACAATATATTTTGTATATAAACACTTTGAATATTTAAATATTTGTATAACAATGACTTTATGAATAAAAATTATGAGTAGTAAATAATACACGGTGAAGTTGCATGACCTATTATTATTTTTATATGACTTATCTTTTCGTTGTACTTTAAAATATATATTATTTTCCTAATAATCAATACGTCATGAAGGGAGAAAATTTCAAGAGTAGTAGATTGAATACACTGTTAACTACCAAGTATTAATATAAACTATATGTTGGAGAGAACTATATTGCACCTCAATATATATAGTCTATGGACTGTTTTCTTTCTCTCTGGCCACAGCAGTAAAAGCGTACAAATGTCTGCTTTTATAATATAAATGCTCATTAAGTTACAGTAAATGTATATAATATTTGTAATTATATTAATTATAAAAAAATCCTGTCTAAAAGGTATGTATTTCAAAAACTAACACTATGTAATAACAGAAATCGGACTTTATGATGGGATCTTGATCTGTCATGTTGTGATTTTTATTTTTATTTATATACTTAATTATTTAGCCCTATATTGTATAATACAGGCGACATTTTACGTGGTGTAGTGTAGCTGAAGAGCTTAAGTGAAGTGAATTATAAATAATTATTCGGAACATGATATATTAGTTGCTACAAAAACTGAAGCGAGCTTCGACATGAGAGTCGTTATCTTATTGAAGATAGTTTCATCTGTCCAAAATGTCCAAATCCAAATTCAAAATTGCAGTAATAGTTACTAAAGAGCACTGAGTAAAGAGAACAGGAATCGAATACATATTTCGAGGAGAAATCCAATTGTTCTACCACTGGACTATTAGAAACTTTCTTACCTGATGCGGTTTCCCGTTGCTCTTGGAAGATTCCCCGTTGGTGACGGCAGCGGCGCTGGCCGCGACCTCGCGGGTTACTCGTTCCACCTGAAGATATTTATCACAGAAACCTTCAATCCAAATTTAGTGGATAACCAGTGGTAGTGTGTACGGACTCCGCGTCAAAGGACGTGAGTTCGAATTCGCCTACAATGAGCTCGAGCTTTCGGTGAAGGAAACATCGTGAGGAAACCATAGCACGGTGGTAGGGCTTTTTCTAATGCCCTTCTGGCTAACTACCACCCTCGAGTTGATAATTTGCCGCCAAATACCTGTTGGTGTGTTCCGGCAGTTGCACTTGAGAGCCAGTGCCTCCACAGGTTTAGCGTATCCACCAACTTGGGCCGTATCGTCACTTAAGATCAGGTGAGATTATGGCCATAACGCTAAACCTTAAGTATAATAAAAAGCTATCATCGCCTCAATATACATATTACAAACATACATTAACGGCGACATTTTTCTGAGTATAATAGAATTCCTTTGTATATGAAAAATTAACCGCAAATAGTGGTTGCTAACTTTCACAGCTAGATTAGAGTGAAAGAGACTTAGCAAGATAATTTAGATAATTATATAATTAAAAGAGCGTGTTTATAAAAATCAAGTAGAATAAAACTTCGTTAAGTCGAATCTCGATAAGTTGAAAACCTCATGAACTCGAAAAAATGTTTTGTCCCCTTCCCTTCAATTACCAAAACCGCGAACCTCTGTAACTCGAAAACTGTATAACTGGAATTATATGTCGTCTCCCTTGTTGTTCGACTTATAGAGGCTCTATAGTATATTAGTATATACCATTGAATCGAGATATTCCGGCAGTCGACCGATGGGGTTGTTGGTGTGAGTGAAGAAGTGCGGCGAGCGACGCGCCAGCAGCCGGAGCGCGCGCCAGCCCCACCCGCCGTCCAGGGTTCGCTTCCGCCCGCCCTCGACCTCCGCCCCGCACACCATGTACGACTCTACACATTCATATTATTATTATCTAGCCCCCTCTTCTATTATCACATCTATACCTAAACATTTCTTGTCACGAACAAACCGGGCCAATTTCTGAAACTACCGGATTGATTTTATATAACTTCGATATGTAACTTTTAAGTTAAAATATAGGCTATATTTTATTTCGATCAATGACCTCGATATTATTATTACAGAGTTTTTTTTTTTATAAAAGCCACATAAACGCGTGGCCTAATCAGTCAATATTAAACCGAAAATTATATACCAAACTTATATTATATTTTTATTATATTACCATATATTATAACAAAAAAGTAATTGCAATTAAAACTCATACTATAATAAAAACCTATACGAAAACTTGCTTATTAATTATAAACTACTCGATATAAACCAGTTCGGACTGTGTGAGCGAAATAGATAAAAAGTATAAATTATAAATAACACAACTTATAAGACAAATAACATTTTTTTTATATCCAATGCCAATAAAAACATATAAATATAATTTAAATGACTTACCAAGTGATGGCATGAAATCTCTATCTTTAGTCCGACACGCTGCAAGATTGTCCGGACATAAGTTCCACAACTTTGTTAAGTCATTGCTGTAAATATAAACATTTCTTTATAGGTTTAGCGTTATGGCCACAAGTGACGATGTGGCCCAAGATGGTGACCACGTTAAGCCTAGTGGTGGGGTTGACTCTCAAGTTCAACTGCCGGAACACACCTATAGGTATTTGCAGGCAAATTTTCAACTTGAGGGTGGTATCTAGCTAGGCAGACATTATAAAAAGCCCTACCACCATACTATGGTGTCCTCACTATGTTTTCCTTCACTGAAAACTCGAGCTCATTGTAGGTAAATTCGAAATCACGTCTCTTGACGCGGAGTCCTTACACACTACCACTGAGCTATCAACGCTTTAATATAGCGCTTGAATGAAATAAATGTAATAACAGAAAATACTTACTTGCCCATATAAGATTTCTTTTGAGTCTCATACTCTCGTATAATATCGCCGACAGGACGTCGACGTTTCCTAGTCTTTTTTACCTCATCTGAAGCTTCACCGTGCGCTGGAGGCTTAGGTTTTTGAAATTCTACAAAACACAAATATTATAACTATATACTTATGTATTATATAATTGGAGTTTACTTCTTAAGACAAGGTTTTCAAATTTAACCCGCGGTATTAAAATTTTATGAGGAGCGTTACTAAAAGTGAGGCGTTACGTTCCTTTGCATAACATACTTTGACGTTTAACTTCGAGATTATGTATGCGTGTATACTTATTATCATATGAAATAGTATATTTGATATATTTCATTAGAATGATGTTAATAATATAAATAAATATTTATATATGCTTTATTATAATCTATCTATTCTAATCTACAATCTACACAATAATAGCTCTTAAGGAGTATACTCCAGTCGTGTGTCGGAGCTAACACACACATTTCTTATTATTCCATAATAATAGTACGTAAAGTCACTCAATTCCATTTAGAAACAGACTTCAGTAGTTTATACTGTTATGATAAGGAAATACATTAATTCCTTATGTATATAGACAACATTTGAAAACATATTTATTTGTATTAGTAGTCCATATTACACAAGTATATAATTGTAAGTAAAAATTAAAACACTATGATGCACAATTAATATAAATAATGCTGAATGTTAGATATGTATTGCTTCTGTATAAGATAATTATTATACCTGTTACTTCATTTATGTGAGTTTGTATTCTGTTTCTCATAATATATACATCTTTACACATACTTTACAATAAATAATTTTACAACTAATTTATTCATTAATAATTGATACTACCACAGTCATTTTATATCAATATTGAAGCACAAATATATTGTCAAAATGTTCTAACATGTCTAAAATAGTTCTAAAAGAACTCATTACCCAAATTTTAACCTCTTCAAATCGTCTGTCTCTTATCCATAAAGAACCCATTTAGTTTTATGGCATAAAAACAAATCTAAAATTGAATAAGATTAGAAAAACCAAGTAAAATTTTATGAAAATCTATCTAGAATCCACAATGTCTATATTTTAATATAGCAGACAGGAGTATTTTTTTAATCTTCATCTCTATATAAATTAAAAAGTATACCCTCGTTTTAATTAGAAAATACATGTTTGAAGCACAAATTTAGCACACTCACAAGTATTATTATGTGTATAGATAGTAAATACATTAACTTACATAAAATCATTCAAATAAGATATGAACCATATTATTACCTGGACATCCATCATTCTTCCAACTATTCCAGTGTTCCTCCCTCTTTAAGATATGTTTTACACATTCAGCAAAGTGTTTTCCGTTTGGCGGTGTCTCTCCTAACAGATTGTAGACTAAAGATGTAGTCTCTTTCACCCATTCCATCTGATCTGTTTTTAACTCTTGAGATTCCCTTAATTTATAAATTTGTATAAAGTACACTGCATTTCATAGCTATTTTTTTTAATATTTCATAGGTTTTGCGTTATGGCTACAATATACACCAGGAGAATGTGGCCCAAGATGGTGGACACACTAAGCCGGGAAGTGTAGCAACTGACTCTCAAATGCAACTGCTAGAACACACCTACAAGTATTTAGTGACAGATTATCAACTTAAGGGTGGTAGGTAGTCAAGCAGGTGTTGAAAACCCTGCCACCATGCCTATGGTTTCATCAAAATGTTTTTCTTTAAATTACATCCTTTAACATGGTGTTCATACATGTTACCACTAAGCTATTCTGCCTTACAAAGCAGTAATCGCAGTTTAGGTTATTGCACAATAACTGGCCTCTTAAAATTTATTCACCAATATTGGGTATTTAAATGAAGATAAAACAAGACAAGATAGTTATTTAAGATAATACATGCATGCAATTCTGAAGATTTCCTTGCTACTATTTACAACTATTTTCTATTGAACCAGATATTGATTGATTATATTCTGTGTATGGATATGTAGAGTTTATGCTTTTTTATCATTTATAATTTCTTATAACATCATATATTTTACAGTAACGTATGAAAAAAGTTGTATAGAAATTATGAATTTTTTCATTACACTTTTGTTCTATTATTACATCCTTTAAAATTAACAGTGACCGGTTTGAAGGTTAGACATTTAAATATAATATTTTAAGTTATAATTAAATATAAACATACATTTTAAATTTCACTGCAGAGGTTAAGTACTGGAACAGTATCAAGAACTGTATCAGAACACATCTTCTGAAATTTGAGTCAGACAGTTGTAATTCTAGAAGCTTCTGATTAGTTAGGAATTTAGCAAAATAGTGTTGCTCTTTAGACGACCCCTGCAATACTTCATTAACAGCCTTTAGTCTGTTTAGTTTAGATTTTTGTAATTCTACAGCTTCCAGCTTGTAGGATGAAAATGCTGAGAGAACACTACCTGAATGCTGAAAATAAATAAATATTGTATTTAGAAGAATATAATTTAGAAACTACAATAATAATAAACATTGAAGGAACTAGTATGTTGGTTAGATAATAGATTTCATAAATACTAGCTTTTAACCACAGCTTTGCTTATGATAATGTAACTTTTGTCAATCTAAAGGCTTTTTATTCTCCATCCTAACCAGAACTTTTTTCTGAATGAATAACATGTATGCAACCGTATTAATGATTGGTTGAGTAGTTAAAATGTGAAAATATAACAAACAAACTAACATTCAAATTTACACAATTAGTTAGTAGGAAATAAAAATACACCATTAACCAGGTAACTCCCAGTATACTAATTCTTGTTAATGAGGAAAATATCTTGAAACCGACATAACATTAAAAAAATACAAAATAAAATATATTGTACATTTGTTTGTGATAATATCCAATAGGTTTTGAGATCAAATCATCAATAGTGAAATAACTGTCAATTTATAAATATCAATGTATGACGTTGTCACATTGTCAATGTATGTATAAATATCAGGTTTATCAAATATAATCAATCAATGTATATCAAATTGGGATGAAAGAGGTATCAACTAACATCTGAGTTACCCAAGCCAATCTCACATGCATGCTGTATACCCTACAAATAACCAAAGAGGCTCTGGTGACTGTTGGTCCCAGTATTGGTTTTGGTCATTATGGTTAACCATATAATTCTTTATCTGTCACAGCTTGGTGGTATTTATTGTCATACAGTTTAGTAAACGCCCTTGGGTTTAGACTGCCACAAATAAAAGGGGCAGGCTTTTGTGTTCTAGCATAGTGAATGAGAACCAACCTTTTCTGACAAGGTAATTAACTAGGCTGTAATACTTCTGGTGTTAAGTAACCATTTACCATCAGATGGGCTGTCTACCTGCTTAATTTCCAATAGCACAAAAAAAAGTATATCAATAAGACTGGTTATTCAAGCTACAGGAGTCTCATTTTGTGTAGAGTATTTTTGTTATAATAAAAAAACATTACCTTTTGATTTTCTCCTTACTGTTATAAAATGCTTTATAAACTAATTTTTATATTGTGATCATTCATGACTATCTACTTCAATATACCTTACTTTAATGATGTCCTATAGATTTTCTAAAGGTATACTATTTTTTTGGATATTCTGTAATCAGTATTTTTAAGTATGAAACAAATTGTGTAATGCAAAACTTACTGCGACAAAAGTTTTCCATTGCAATTTATTATAACATGAATTAGGGTTCCTGAAGAAATCCTGAAGACTCCAAAACCTACAGTACAAGTTGTAATCTATGTTGAATTTGTTTTTATCATCATCAATAACCATTTCTTCATCCAAGGAATCTTTTAATGTGCTAGAATTATCAACACCAAATTCAGTAATATTTTCCAAGTTAAATTCAGAGACAATGTTGAGACCGGAGCGTTCAGAAAATGGAAAGAATTTTGCTAAAAATAAAAGAATGCGGCCACAAAATACTGTATTTTGAGACCGGGACAGTCTTCTCAGGAGGTCATTGCACATTCTCAAAAGGTTGTTCTTGCATGCTACAAAAAACAGTTCTTCTTTCCAGATATTTACACCATTTTCGACGTAACTGAACATTTCTTCACATTTATTTAAGGTTAAAGCATCGAAAATATCACCGAGTAAAACGACTGGCATTGTTGCGGTTACCATATGTCGTCTACATGATTCTATGCAAAATGAAACAAATTTTTCCAAAGTGTCCGGATCTTCGACCAATAGTTCGAGCAGTTTATCTCTGAAGGCTTGATCCATCGCTGCTTTTCTGTCAGATTCGTTGGCATTTTTAGTGAATGAATCCAGCAAGTCGATATTGTTATTGCCAAAAGCTTTAGAGAGTACATCCTAGAATACATTTTAAAGATTAATACATATCTAAAACTCTTTTAATTTGCTTAGGTTAGAATAAACTTACTTTGTATTTACTTCTAAGTTCATCGAAGCATAATTTATCAGACATACTAAAGATTTAAATTTAAAGAAAGGATGTATTTTTTATATACAGTTTATACTGGTATAACTTATTAGGAGATTGTTTAGTTATTCAAATTTGTAATCATTTGTATTTCGGTATCAAGCACAAGTAGTTGACAATGACAAATGGCAACAGATAATTCTTTTAAATTTCCTTTTTTTAAGAAAAGGCAAAGGTACATCATCCTATACAGCCAAATTGGACGTTAATTCTTAATTAAGAGGTACTTGTACAAGATGATATCTTTTTAGTTGAAAGTATTCAAGGAGTTTTTGTGGCAACTAGTATATAACGTTCATATATAAATATCGTTTACTACATAATGCCACATAACTAAGTCTATGAATTAAAAAAATACATCGTTACATGACAGAACAAGATTCCAGCAAAAAGTCCCAGCAGATTATTTTGCCGAAAAAAAAAAAATCTTTCTTTTTCGGTGAACAAGCAACGGCACCTAAACCATGCCGTAAGTCATACATTATATCATAATCTGTGTAAAGGATTACAAAGTGAAAACGTCATCAAGACGAGGTATTATGTATATAACATATTAAATAAAACATTTGGGGGTGGCTCGTACCGTGTTTATTTCGATACTGAATGCAACTGATGCGTCATGTTCTCCTATGTATCTAACGTTCACCGAGACAATAACAGACACACGTTGAATAATTCATCATTATTGAAGTACTAAACAGTTAATTATAAAAAAAAAAAGTCACAGTTTTATACGAGACATTCTTTTTAATATTAGCTTATCTTAATAAAATTTCGTGAATTCCCTACTTAAGCGACGTGAGCGACGACACCTTATACGTTTTACCTTACAGCTTATTTCCGGATAGGATACAGCTACACACATACGAATTTCTAGCTTACATATTTTATTGCTCTCATCAAGTATTTAGAAGACTTGCCTAAGTTGCCTTAGTAACTTTTGCCTTCGGGCCAAACAAGCACTGATATGAAAAGTCTGAACGCTACGTAGCCAATACAATATATCTCCGATAGTGGATAGAATCAAGAAAGAACTTAATGTTTAAAAATATATATATATATAGATTCTAACTGTACAACATGGGATATGAGCGGTATACACCATGTTATTCAGGTACATCTATGTAACAAGCTCTCTGTTTATATGCCATTATCGCAAATGAGATTCTTAAAATGTAGAAACTAAATAAAGTCTTAATTTACATAATGATTATTTAAGTTAGTACTTTTTCGCTTCCACAAAACTATTTCATTTAATACATGAACGAATTCTAGTGCCATAAAATGTAATTAATATATAATAAAAAATAATTACAATAACCTATAAAATTAAAAAAATCAATGTACCATAAATAAATTTACAAAATATATCAAAATACAAATAATCACTTAGAAAAAATGTGATGACTGAATAATATTTATATTTCTGTAAATTTTTACTTGTCTCCAGAGCCCAGTAACAAATTCTGGTCTCTACTTCTAGCCTCTGTACTTCCAAATTTATTTATCGCTGGGACATTTACTGCATACATAGTGTTTGTCTACCATGGATTTAATAGTTTAGAATAAGTCCATGGTTTGTACAATAGGATCTCCAGTATACTATTCGTATCTATGCAATAGGATAGGAGAATACTTATCTCTGTGGTAATTATTTTGACAGATGCGTGTCGTGTAGTGTGTGGCGTCCTATGAGTTATCTTTACAAATTTATTTATTTACATATTTTATACTTGATCATCTAATAAGAAATGTGTTAGTGTAATATCAACTTAGTTTAATTTCTCTTAGTGTTTATTAGTAGGTTTAGATTGAAGAAACAAGGTCTTTATTTAGAAACATGGATCGTAATCTAAGGTGAGTGAATCCTTTCGCTTCTTATGGACCACACTTTCATACTTGCGAATCGTCGTACGTATTGATAAACAAAGGGACGTGAACAAATTTGCAAAATGAAACACGTATATTACTATTAGGTGATATTTATACACTTATAAATGTATAAGTAAATAATTTTAATCTGTTTTTATTTCTTTGTATAGCTTTTATGTTCCGTTTTTCGTGAATGTAGATAATTTTCGTATGATAAACAATGAACGTGTTTGTTAATAACGTTATGCATTGTATTTATGTTGTTGTATTGCCACGCGTACGCGCTCGTCGCACGAATATTAATGTTCATCAATAATTGTGTATTCTCGTGTACATAATATAACGATTACATTAAATTATATTTTATTAAATTTATAGTATATAAAATAATAACGAACTATCAAAATATGATATATTTAGAAGACCATTAAATACTTAAAGATTTCCTGCTATGATTTAACTTTTAATTCTATTTAAAATAATCATGTGATTATCATAGACTTCATTATAGGCATTGTAAAACAGAAAACAGTGGCATAACTGTATTGTATTTTGTTGTCTATTTATTGATATATCTCATAACTGTCTGACTGTATAACAGCTGCTGTTGAGTACATTCTGAGCTTAAGTTTCAAGCTGTAAAGCTATTCACTATGTTGAAAGTATGATCTAACACTAGGGTTTAGGTACAATATAAATTTATGTTGTCTGTGTAAGTAATATCTGTATAAATAATATTTATAAATGTTGTGCATGGTTGTTATAGGAATACAAATGATATCATGTTTGATTTATATTCAAATAATGTTTTTATTAATTTAGTTTGCTCTTTATAATAGTGCCTATTGACAAATAAAGTTACTATGGAAGGGTATGAAATGTAAATATGTCAAATCTAGACTTTAGTGGTAATTTATTGACCATAATAACATTAAATTCACTTAAAACTGTAATAATGTTGTGAAATTTGTTTTAATTAAGTACACATCATAGTTCATAAATTACAAAATTTTAATTATCAACGTCTTATTTAATATCTGCCATATGTAGCAATGCTGTATGTTGTAAGATAAACCTTCTGTATCTTTGTGTATCTTGTACAAATAAAGATATTGTGTTATATATATACATTGGTATCTCTATAATGTTGAGGGAAATGCTAATAAAAATATCAATTTAATGAGTTATTCAACTTAACAAGAAGTTCCAGATATAAAGGATTTAATTGATGAAATTTTGACTTAGGAAGGCACGTTTTCTAAGTATATTTTTTAAGTTTATTATACTGAGATGTAATACAACTATTACATCCAGACATCATTTTATTTTACTAACTAAAACTTAAGGATTCACTTTTTGGAAATTAGAGCTATAGAGTCTACTTTTGTACTATCAGTCCATACAGGGAAATAACATTTTGTTCTAGTTACAAAGTCTAAATAATTCAAGTTACAGTGTATTTAAGAGATCAGTGAAAAGCAATGGAATTTTTTTTTCAGTTATGATAAGTATTACTACTTAATGAGGTTCAAATTATAGAGATTCCACTGTATATGTTTTTTATTTTAGTAGGTTCATCATCCACATTTATGTATGCACACTAAATACCTATACTAAAAGCACAGTTAACAGAATGATACTTCAATTACATACTTAAGTTTGAACAGAGTTCATAAAAATCAAAACTAGCTTGTTATCAGAAACAACCTTCATTATAAGATAAGCATAAGGAAGTATATTGTCCGTCATAATCATAAATGGCTAGTCATTTATGTAATTATCTAAATATTTATTGAAGATAAATTTATCATATAAATCTTTTTATATATAAAATTTTGGTGTGAATGCGTGTGTGTGTGTGTGTTTGTATATTTATAACATATGATATATGGGCACCTGGCTGTTTCTTAGTTATAGTTAGGCATGCAGTAAGTGCATGTCTGTATTGATATATATTTTTTATTTTCTTACCAAAATGTGTTACTGACATAAAAACATATAATTCTTAATTTACATCCTAATATGTCTACTTTTTTGCATAACAAGGCCTATGGTTCAAATAAAACTGCTAGGAGTGGAAAATAATCAAAAAATATTTGCAAGTACAGCTTAGTGTCATAGCAGTCAAAGTTTTATAGAATGTATCTTCAATGGAGACTTTGTTTTTATGTTTATAGCATAAGCATACAATAAATTTGGTCATTATCTGTTTTGTTACTTGTGTAACAAAGACTTTGGTTTATTGTAATTGTAGTAACTGATTAAACTTTTAAATATTTAATAATAATTTAAACTAATTCAATTATATAAATGACTTGAAGAGGGAAATATTTATTTTTGTCTATTTCAGCAGCAAATGTGGTTTACCTGAATAAGTGATTTAGCAAATTTGCTCATAGCATATACCCATATTATTCACAGTAAGAATTGGGTATATTTTGAGCTGTCAATCTGTACCTTTTACATATACAAAATTGACCAAGTAATAACAATTAATAGTTTTAAAAAAGTTTTGTTGTCCTTATTTACAGGTCAAGCTATGTGAACAGTGGTACACGGTCACTCCCGCATATGAGCGGCAGTAAAAGGCACATGGGAAACAGTCACAATGGTAACGGACACAACGGGAATCATAGCGGAACTGGACACAATGGTGCCCGGCTTAGTCCACCAGCCCAGAATATTCCAGTACACCAGCACATGCATGGCAACAATCAGAACACTCAGCATGATGATCTCATCAATTATATTTATGATTCTTGGAATAAGGTTTGTTTTTGTTATGAAACATCTAATACCTCATGATGTTGGTTGGGGGTCATTCATAAAACACGTCACTCAAAATTTTACCTTTTCGTGACCCCTTTCGTCACGCTAGGTCATATTTTCTACAATCCCCTTATCAAAATTAGTCACAAATTATAGAACCCCAATACAGCAATTAATAACATTACGCAAAGTTCAATAGTTTTAATTATTTATTGCTTGCAATAATAAAACTTTAATAAATATCTATAATAACATGTAAAATTTGCTAAATTATTTTATGTGTTGTAAACATCACATTTTCTCAGAACCCTGGCCCTCACGTGTCATACTGTCATAGTTAGTGACAACCACTCCCCTATGTACCCTACAGCCCATCCCTTATGTACCCTACACCCCTTCCCCTATGTACCCTACAACCCTTTGCCCAGTGCGAACATATTTTATGAACAAACTTTTGCTATATAATCATGTAACAGGTTATGATGGTCTGATGGATTATCACTGCCATCTATTTACTCTTTTTCTTTACTACATAACTTCTATACATTTTCATAGATATATATATATATATATATAGACAAACTAGCTGTTCCTGCGACTTCATTCACGTGGAATTAAAATTATATGTAAAGAAAAACTTTTCAATACAGTTTTACTTCTGTTGGTGGTAGCTTGATGTTGAATATCCTAGAGGCTTCCTTAATGATTGCTGTATTAAATATATGCGCAAAAAATATTTTTCTAAATCCGATAGGTGGTATCTAAGATTAGCGCATTCCAACAAAAAACCTTTTCCGCTTTATAATACTAATATAAATAACTGTAATGGACGAATTTACTGCTTCCAAGTGACTGAATTATGAAAAACTAAATTCAGTTACCTTAGTTATATTCGTGTTTAAATTCGTGAAATTGACATTATATACCTAATGTGATTCAATAGAGTGGAATATCAAGAATTTTCATTTAAAATATTGCTGTGACTGTGCTAATTGACATAGTACCAACGGTTGTTCAAATATTGCTACAATATTTTTATATTTAGCACACGGACAACATTTGTCTACGATCCCCAGACCAGCTGCAATACTCAACGTTTTGTTCGGTAAAAACAATGTTGTTGACGAATATTAGTCATGAACCTATAAAATTAGGCACTTTTATTAAATAAAGAATTAAAACATTATTAAATAAGGAATTAAAGAAATTACTTTCGGTAGTTTGTAGGTTAAAAATATAGTAACATATTAGTTTTTACAATAAAAAAAGGGTTATTTATTATTTCCAATTTGTCTTACTATATCGATCAATTTAAGGTATTGTAGGACATTCTAAACTGAAAAAATAAAAATAAATAGATTCAAATTTGTTCAAAACTTTTATTGTAGAAAAAAAATCTAAGATAATTCGCCAGTTTCTGAGAATAAGTGTTGGCAATTGTCGGTCCCACCTTTGATATTGGTCATGATGGTTAACCATGTAATACCTGATCTGTCACAGTTTGGTGGTAGGGTTATACTTAGCGACCACACTCGGGCTTAGACTGCCAGTAAATAAACGTTCAGTTTCAGCCTTTGCGCTCCAGCATAGTGAACGAGAACCATCCATTATCATCAAGGTCAGCAACATAGCAGTAACACTCCTGGTGCTGTGGCTGTCTATAGGCGACGGTAACCATTTACCATCAGATGGGCCGTCTGCCCGTTTGCTGATCATTATCATAAAAAAAATCCGTTTGTCTATTTTCTTTTCGATTTATTCAAAACCCAAGTAAATATAGATAAGAAACTTACAGAATTAACATATTATAAGTACCGATATACCCTCAAATGATGATCCAGATATCCTTCTGGGATCGTTTCGTCAATATGCTTATGGTTCTATGGCCTATTACATTTAGAAAGTAAGTAGACAGAGGGAGTATAACACTTCAATTTGCAAAATTTTTTTGTTAATTATTTCTAGAAAGTCAGTGTAGATATATTTTTGAAATACCTTGTGCTTAAGAGATCTTTTACCCTTGTTTTTCAGGTAACACGTGAATTAGAAAGGGGCAGTGAGGATGCTAAGTATTATCAAGAGGTGGTCACTCCCCGTCATCTCGCTAATTTTAGACCCTTTAACCTGGACGACTGGTGGGGCCGGCGTTTCGTCCAAAACCTAAACCGCAACAAGCATCGTTCTTAGTTCTTCACATGACATACTGCGGTGATACTGATTATTTTACATAAACACCCTTATCTTATTTAGTTTTCTATTATATATACTAGTACAAAAGAATATAAACACATAGAGCATTTTATTTTACATATTAATACTGTCAAATAGTATTCTTTTCTTCAAACAATTTAAGTAAGCATGAATTTCATCACATAATGACGCAATAGCCTCCTAAATATTGGGTTAAGTTCAAGGATGACTGAAACTTTAAATCAGATTCTAGCAACAATGCAATATAAATTTTAGCAATTGTGCTCTCAACTGGTAAAAAAACTCTACAAAGTTTCCAAATTGGTTACATTAATAAGTTATTTGCAGTTTTAAAGAAGTCATAATTTTGCTTGACTGTACTAATTTTGTATTATAGATAAATTCTTTCTAATAATCTTTTGAATATTCAGTTTGGTAAATCTGTTGTCTTGTGATATGTATCCTAACTTCAGCATTAATTTATTCTTAATGTTTGATGACACCTCGATTTGACTAATCCCAGACCTAAATATATTTCTTTCTTTATTAATTCTCTATAAAATTTAAATACTCCTTAAGTCCATTCTTTTGCATTTGAAGTAAATTCTTGTTGTCAACAATGATTTCGTATTTCCAGCTATATTACAATTTATCATTTCTATGCTCTTCTGAAATCTTCTGTCTCTACTGTTTTTTTTGGACTAGTTTTATGACTTCCTTGATTTATATATTCTATACTTTATCGCTATCCATTTTGTGTTTATTTTGTATATATACTAGCTAAAAACCTGTCATATGTTATTATTGGCGGGAAAATTGTTCATAAAAGTAAAAATAGCAATAAAAATATGAAGGATCGTTGGAATTCAAATAATGAATAGCCTTATATCATCTACAAATAATCATATATTTTAAATAATGTTGATACAACCAGTAGTTTTGACATAATTTCCCCTCAAACAAATTTCATTTTCATAGATATAAATGAGAATCTAAAAAATATATATATATATATAAAGATATTTATTTGACAGTTTGTTGCTTAAATAGAAAAAAGTAGTATAACTCAAAAAATGTACTCTTAATTTCTATAGGAACATCAATACACTTTGATATGAAAAATTGACATTTATATTTTGTTTACTTTAACCGCGAAGAACTTAATCTCTCTTTTAAAACTATTTCGACATTTTATCCAGTAACAAATGAAGGACTTTTCATATCATTAAAATCCTTACCTTCAGATTTAGGACACAGACTCTGGTAATAGTCTCCCGTAACTCAAGTTTTGGATGTGAAATTTTTGAAATATATTCCCAAATAATAACTTTCGTGAGTAATTACTATCTAAATTTAAATACCGGCAAGACAGTTGCGACTGACGGAGGTCATTTCCCCTTGCGGCAATATCTACTGTTACTTGACCGTATTGAAACTTATCGTTAGTTGAAGTACAGTCATTATGCCGAGCTAGAGAAAAAGAAATCAACAGAAAATACTGTACTTTATAAAAAAAAAAAAAACACATAATACCAAATATAGGTCCTAAATAACATTCATTTGGATAGTGACTTTTTTCATTATTTACTCAGTTTGCTCCGCACTTTGACATGGCATGGTTATTTGTCCAGTTTTAATTAATATAACCTTCACATTTAACAGTTATAACCGTTTCGGTATGGATGTTTTCTGCTATAAATGTTCAAGCGGTTCCTAATGGAATACAGTATATCGGTGTTGACAAATTAATATCTGCTGTGTACATTTTTTCGAGATATCGGTAATTTGATTTTTTCTTTTTTTTTATATATGGAATTTGCATATGTAGGTAATTTTGCCAATTTCAAGTGAGAAGGACTCTGTAAACGTAATTAACTATTATACTTGGGTTTTTCGCGGGATCTTGATCTGTCAAGATGTGATTTTTATTACAAATCATATACTTAGTTGTTTAGCCCTATATTTTCCAGGCCAACCATACAGTTAAATATAAATATAGATTACCAAACAAACATTCGTGTACAGAACTGCAATATGATTTTTTAAGCTTTACCCATTGAAATCTGTTCGATAAAAATTGCGCCATGCAGTTAGGACGTTGTGAAATAAAACCTGCTATTTTGTTAAATATCTCAAAGTTATACATTTTTACCCATAGCAGATATTGCTTTTACAATGTCGATATATATATTTTTAAAATATATAATCACTATTGTATTTAAATCTTAAGTGCATAATAATTGTCTTTTCTACATCAATAGATTTTCTTGTCTTTTCTATTATTTTTAAACTGTACGATTATATCCGTGATTTTCATAATTATTATTATGCATTTGAATTTTAATACCAAAAAATATGCATTTAAAAGCTTTGTTTTCTGTCGTGTTGCTGAGGCGACGCGCGCTCGAACTAGTAACCATCGCGTATGCATTTAAGAAATACCACACGATTTTTTTTTAAAGTTGATTTAAAATAAACTGACCATATAAACACGTGACTTGTGAAGGTCATGTTTTAAAGCAACATTAGGATTGGTTTTTTTTTAATCATAAGTACAACAAATTATAGCACGCATGGAGGAAGACGTAAAAAAAATGAAATGCCTTATAAAGAAAATTTTAATTGTTACGAAAATTAGTTTTGCTCATTCGAAATGTTGTTTTAATTATTACACTCATTATTTTGTGTCGTTTAAGTGCGATTGTAATAATTGAGTATTATAATATATATTAATAAGGGAGAAATTAATTTGTCTAATCAAATAACGTAAATATCTATGAACATTTTAGATTTATTGTTTTTTTTGGTTTTAAATATTTTTCACAGTTTTTTTTGCATTTTACCATTATCTTATTTGATGTTAGGTGTCGATCTGACTCAAGGTGGTGAAAACGTTAAGCGTAGTGGAGCGACTGGCTCTCAATTTTAACTGCGGGAACAAACCTACAAGTATTAGGGTGATTGATTTTTAACTTGAGAGTTGTAGCTAGCCAGTTGGAAAATTGTCCTAAATTTGAAATTGCTCTACCACCATGCTATGATTATAATGTTGTCCTTCACGGAAAGCTTAAGTTCCTTGCAGGGATTTGAAATTACTCCCATCGTCGTGATGTCCGTAAACGCTATCACAAAGCCATCATTGGCACAAGAGTCTCAAATAAGAATGTGAAAATGAAATGGCGCCTGTTGATAGTGGGGTATCCAGTCCGGGTGAAATATGGGGTGGTTTACAAATGATTAGAGCAGAGAAAGCTAAACATATATTATTAGGTGTTTTCTCCACATTTAGAATTTTTATTATCGTTGATAAAATATTGAATCGTTTAGGTTTGAAGAAATTTGAGAGTTTAGTGTGGGATTTTGTTTTTTCACGCTTGAGTAGAATCCGCGGATTAATGCCCGTTCTCTTTGTCTTTAAGTTACTCCACTTTGCTTATACTCTACGAAATATAAATTGGATAATTTTATATTTCAAATGTACCACATATAACAATATTCTAGAAAAAAAGTATATTAATGTCTTTCCCCATTCGTTATGTTGACCTTAGGGGCCGTTCCAGTGTTACGTAATCAGAATTTTAGTAATTTCCATAGAGGGTCCCTCTTTTCAGAAAAAGTAAGCAATGCTCTTACATCTCGCCTCCTGTTTACTTAAGCATTGGTATATATGTTTTTAATTTACCATAAAGCACCACATGAGAATGAGCAAGCAAACACATATTTCGGGGAATCCTCGAACAATATTTTCGCTGTCAAGCATAGATAAGTAAGGCTACCAGATATTAAATTTTACTGAAAAATAAAAAATAAAGTAAATATTCCCGACGAAGTCATCTTCTAGAATCCCCCCTTTTGGTGTTCACGTAATACCTGAATGACCCCTTACCTAGATTTATTGACAACGGCGGTACTCTGTATTATCATCTATGTATTATATGATTTACTGAATAGTGGAAAATTTATGTAAACATTACTCGATTAAATAATCAATACGTATCTATTTATTCTTTATACACGTTTCAACTGTTCTATGTTACTGGTTTATTTGAGATTCCGTTTCACGTATAGAAATGTTAATATCAATGAATATTTGAGAATAATAAAAAAAATGCATCCGTAGCAATAACAAAACGCCTTGACATTTTATAGTTAAATAAGATGTGTGTGTGTGTGAGTTTGTAACATTTTAATAAATTTTTTACGCGTTTTTTTAAACGCCATTCCCACGTTTAAAGCAACAATGAGTTTACACAAAGTGTTGGAAGCTTTAAAGTTTTCAAAGATCATTTTTTAGATAATGTAAATAAGTTAGCATGAATTCCTTTTTGTTTGTAAGATTAATTAATTAGTGTTCGAAGAATTAGCGTCGGCTAGATGATTATTGTTTTAATTATTCACATGTTCGTAAAAAAAATCTCTCCGATTCTGCCGGAGTATGTATAAACAATTATAAAAACAAATACAATATTGTAGAATCGATATATATATATATATTTGATTTATATAAAGTTACATTCCAATACACAACAGAGTTTGTACTTAGCATTTGAAACTGTTGTAAATACGTTTTAAATAATGCAGTACTGCCAGATTATGGATTTGAATAAACACATTTTTTTGATATGGTTTGTTTTTTTAACCTTTTTATCTATATCGGACCATTAGACGTGGATACCATATATAAACCTATCTTCTTTTTGCTGACGTGGTAATAAATCCCTTTATGAACTTTCTCTCATAATACGTAAATGCACCACCCGGGTTCAGATTAAGGCTAGAGGGGCGCGTAGAAAGACTCTTCGAGTGACAGCGCCGTTTAATACCCTATAAAAACACCACGTATGCTGGTAGGTGTTATTTAATGCCCGCCTGGCTAGCTACGACCCTGAAGTTGATAATCGGCCGAAATTGCCGCAAATATCCATAGATCTGAGTATATTTACTAATTGAACGGAGTGGATCTGTTTCCCTTCGTCCACATTCAGCTACTGAGAAGAAAGTAAAACAGCATGATGACCATCAAAGAATTATGTATTTTACATCTAGATGAATTTAAGGAGTACATGCATACTACTATATATGTATATTATTTCCTCAGAACATTATGAAATATTTAATAAATACACTTATTAGGCACTAGGCGACAAGGGACGTGAGTTCGAATCCAACCACCTACAATGAGCTTGAGCTTTCGGTGAAGGAAAACATCGTGAAGAAACCGTAGCATGGTGGTAGGGCTTTTTCTGATGCCCGACTGGCTAACTACCACCCTCAAGTTGTAAATCTGCCGCCAAATACCAGTAGGTGTGTTCCGGCAGTCGCACTTGTGAGCCAGTTCCTCCACAGGTTTAGCGTGTCTACCATCTTGGGCCGTATCGTCACTTAAGATCAGGTGAGATTATGGCCATAACGCTAGACCTTAATTATAAAAAAAGAAGATTTTACGTGCGGCTTCGCTCGCGTTAATATTGAGTTTGTTAAACAAGTCGGATGACACAATAAAAAGTTTATGCCTCTGTTTACCCCACTTCCTATAAGATTTTCGTGCGAAAAAGTAGCCTATCTCCATCTCTAGGATCCCATCTATCTCTGTTCTATAATCGTAACAAACATACAAACAAACTCACTTTCGCATTTATATTAGTATGATTTAACTTTAATAATAAGTCAACAATTCGGATATAAAGCTGTAATTTCTATTCCATTTTTAAAGCAAAAATTTGTCAAATGTGTAATGAGGTCGTATTTGCGGCTGTCTAAAAAGAAAATTATAGGTTTATCTATAATATTTTCTTCCAATTATAAATTGAAGACATTTGCTATGTATTAAAAACTGTGCTACTGCACAACCAAACTCGCATTTTCCACTGCCCATTTATCGGGTACACTGGTAGCGATGGAAGAAGGAATCCTTTGATAATTATAAATGATCATTGCATAAGGAATTTGTCCTGCAGAGTTTCCTGCGATCAGAATCGTAAGGTCATCTTCATTGCCGCCGATACTATAGAGATGATTGTTTCCTTTTTTGGTCAGTACCCGACCAGGGTTGCAAAAACAATGCACTTTCATCGGTGTTGAAAATTTTACAATGATCGTTCAAAATATTTTTCTCTAATTTTAATGTTAATTTCAGTTACTTAATCACGTGCTCTTTTGGGATTTTCAGGTACTTTTTGTGTTAACTTTGGATGTCTTAAGGAAGGACTGAAACCATTTTTACTGTCTTGTTTATAAAACAATTTGGCTTAATTGTACAATTAAAAAATTTGAACACTGCCCAATAAATTGTCTTTTGTTAGAGGAGTATGTCTTTCAGATGATGTTTTTATTTATCTTTTCAAAATTTTTTCTTTCACTTTTTTTTAAAACCGTGTTTGGCCAGTAGTGTAGCCTATTTCGGTCTTTCCAGTAATTTTATCGTGTAGCGTAATTCTGGTACTCTAAATCGTCGAGCTGCTACTGCAACTTTTTCTCCGTTTTTACTATCTCAATTGCCATTTCCATCTGCTCAAGAGTATTTTTTATTGCCGCCATCTGTAAAAACCATCATCAACACTTCTACCTTCACTTATTGTCTTTTACTGGTAATAATACTACATGGATTGAATTACTTCAAACATCTAGCAAAGGAGCACATAATTAATTGCAACATTCCCAAAAACAAAGTAATTCTATACAAACACCTATCAACATTGAACCGACCTATTGAATTATAAAAATAATTTACACAATCACATTTACGCCGAGAACACGATGGTATACGACACTTTATTATAATTATAGGTTTAGTATTTGACCATAATCATATCTAAGAGTTTTTGGGCGGGATGTTGAACTACCATGTTGTGATTTTTATTTTTATTCATACGCTTAGTTGTTTAACCTTATATTGTGTAAATTAAGTTGACATTTTACGTAATGTAGTGTAGCTGAAGAGCATAGGTGAAGTGAATTTTGAATAATCATTCGGAACTTGATATATTAGAAGCCGGAAAAACTCCAAAGAGAGTTTCACAAGAGAGTCACCATCTTGTTGAAGATAGTATCGTCTGTCCGCAATGCCCAAATCTTATTACTTGAAAATGGTAGTAATAGTCTGACTAAGTCGCCCAGAATAAAAAAGAAGAATATTATCTAATCTTACGTGATGCCGTGGCCTAAGATGTTAACTTACTAAACCTCACGGAGGAACTAACGCTGAAGTATAGGTGTTGGAATATATTCCTATGTGCGTGGTAACATATTTTTAACGTGAGATCGGTCATACTCTAGTACCATGCTATGGTTTCATTACAATGAGTAGTGATTTCAACTCACCGCGACAGATGTAGTAATATTGCTTCAATAAATACTTTATAGGGATGTATGTCGTTTGAAAATAGTATTAGGTAAAAAATAGGCCATATAGGTTTCACAATTTACCCTTTACCGACAGAAACTATTATGAGGGATTCATAATGCTCGGTAGGGTCGTATGTCAAACAAAGTATCTCGTGAGTAAAGCTCACGTATTTATGTATGCGACCACGGTTGAGGTTTACACACAACTTGCGACGTGTAATGAGTTTGAAGTTCGTGTTTTGAACAGCAAGATTACACAGTACTTTTGATGTGCCGAGGATCTTTTGATGAACAGTTAATTAAGCAGCAAGTTTTATAAGTAGCTTGCGACTTAGGCGTACTCGAAAATATTTTGTATTATGAAAAACACTTATCTATTACTAAACATTTTTACTTTTTTTTTTTATAAACAATGTACCAAGGCAAATATATGTGTAGGTCCTTGGGGCCACTAGTTTTTTTTATAACTGTATTCATCATAAAAGATAGACCTAAGCGATGTGACAGTTTAATATATCCTTTTATTCCCTAATTTATTGTTTTATTATTTTCTATTATGCGATCTGTATTATGTAGGCAACTTCACCAAAGTCAAGTGTGAATAACCATACAAGTAACGGAAACAAAATAATATGCAGACTTGCAATCATTTTCCTTTTTTCTATTGGTTTACTCGGCGCACGTCAAAACAGTTTCCAGTCAGCATGATTTTTTTCGACTTCAACAATTAACGTCATATGTCAGTTAATTTCACAAAATCTTAATGAATTATACATCAAAATCTTCTTTATAAATGACTTCGTTTATTGGTATTATCCGTATGAATATGTATTTATAAAATAAGTTTTTGAATCATGCGGCGGACTTTATTTTATAATATATATGTACGTATGTATACACGAAATTCTTTGTTATAGTAATAAAGACATTGTAGTTATATTTTTTTAAAAGTCGTAATGAAATATAGTAGAGATCCATTATTTTTTAGAAATCGATATTAATCATGCCAGCATAACCCAAAATAATTAAATCAATGAAGCGATCATAGCTCAGTGGTAGTGCGTACGGCTTCCGCGTCAAATGACGTGAGTTCGAATCCACCTACAATGAGCTTGAGCTTTCGGTGAAGGAAAACATTATAAGGAAACCACAGCATGATGGTAGGGCTATTTCTAATACCCGCCTGGCTATCTACCATCTTTAAGTTGAGTCTTTTAATCTAGTAAGTTTTAATTTAATCTAAAGTTAATCTTTAAGTTAATAGATGTGTTCCGGCAGTAAATTGGACCAACTTATTTACTTGGACCGTATCGTCACTTAAGATCAGGTGAGATTATGGCCATAACGCTAACCTATAAACTATAAAAAATCGTAATCCAAAGATCAACCATCCAATTAAAAAACTAGATGATTTATGTTGAGATGAGTTATGATCAAGCAATTAGTGGCTCGAGTTAACTATATTCGACTTATACTATCTAATAAAATGTATGGTACATTCACATTGGTATGTTTGTTTGATAAAGCTATTACAACATTCCAATTATGTATTTACATTTATTACCAATTATAAATAATATACTAGTATTCACAAAAGGTAAGGATAATAAAAAAAATCTTTATAATATTCATGCTTTATTTATCTATAAATTAAATATATCGCCAAGTCGTCGCAAGCGGTAGTTATTTTTATTTTTTTATTTTATACAATTATTTGCTCGGTAAAAAAATATTGGCTTAATCGTAGTCCATGTAACAGCAGTATCTTTACAATTATATAAAACAAAATCCAAAAACAATTACTTAATAGTCGCAATCGTATTCAAAATTTTATTTACATCTATTCTATTATCCATTAGCCAATTCATAATATTGTAGAGAGATTATTGACTATAAATACAAGTTCGTATTGAAGTTTCAGACTTTGTCTCATATAATATGTTTAAATTATCTTCGAAATATGCTCTTTCGTAGCTTTACGCTTCCGTAGCGGGCTGCGCTTGTGATTGGGCTGTACCGACGCTCGTCGTTGTAGACACCGCATCGGGGTCTTGTTCCCGAACTCCTAACCACGGCAAACGTTTCTCGAGTTCAGCTCTAATGGAAAATTCGAGTTATTATTTTTTTTCTCTCGTATAATATATATATAATGTTATATTTTTTTTTAATAAATATATTCACGGCTTTCAGTGCGTACTGATAAAGTTTTATATTGTAGTAATTTAGAACTGATAAACTGGGATAGCCCCATATGTTGTATTAGTAGTGTAGAATTATTACTAAGCCTCACGCATTTAATTAAGTAACGAGTAGATTCTCTCCGTTATTCTTTGAATTCAATAATCCATAGACATTTATTTCTCCTTAGATCTTAGTTTTAATCACTGTTTGATAAAATAACGATGCTCTGATGCGTGAAAATGCCGTGTTCAATACATATACATATTTATATAAAATAGAGCAATATAAAATATTAAATATCGATACATTTAAAACAATATATTTACTGCTCCTAGATAAAAACTGTCTTATTAATATTTATTATTGTTATATTAAAATTTTATATTATTTTTATCAATAAATATTATTCTCCTATTTTTGTTTTAGTCTTTGTTAATGTAATTAATATTTGACTGCCAGAAATAATGTTCGTATTTTGGTATATATTAAGTAATACTGATACTGTAGTATACAGTAAAACAAATTGGAATTTTAAAAGCACAATTTACCATTTCATCAGTATTAGTTATTTTATTAGTCCATATACTTCTAAAATAATGATACAATATATGTGTAACGACAGTATTTCGCATTATGTACTTCTCTGGATTATACAATTTCTATAATTTATGATTAACTCTCATGGTATTTTTTACGAGTTAATAATATTTTACTTTTAAATATAAACTCCACATTTAATATCACAATTGACTTTAATGTTACCTTTAATGGTAAGAATACATTGAAAAATCCCTGGATATAGTTACCTAGCCCTAATCTTACCTCTCGGTATCATTGATATCACTTTCAGTTAACAATAAAATCTTAACTAACCTGTATCTGGGATGATTAATAGCGTATACCCATGGGTCTATACAAGAGACGATCTTGCAGCAAACGGCTGGTATCATAGTTGCTATCGGGGTTAGTAAGTTCCTGGAATAGGTAAAAATATATATTTTTTATTTATAATAACGTATCTTACATATAACTCAGCTGAGTAAAGGATTAGAAGATAAACACTGTTGGTAATCGTATTTTTTTATTTTAAGTTTGTTATAGTGCTAATTAGATTTTAAGAAAAGAAAAATTGACCCTAAAAGTGGGGTGTTAATTATATATTTAAGCATTAATTATTAAGGGTTTTTTTTTACTTTTAAGGTTGCGACAGTTGATATCACAGTTTGTATATTTTTTTTATGTATTTTTTGTAAATTTTTTCATTACATCTTTTTGCTCATATTGGTAGTAGCGTCATGTTAAATATCCCAAAGCCTTCCTTGATAATTTTTTTACCAATTACAAAAAGAATTTTGGAAATCCGACTGGAGCTTCCTAAGCTTAGCATGTTCAAACAAAAAAAGTTTTTCGCTTTATATTATGTTAGCTTTTACCCGCGGCTCCGCTCGCGTCGATATCGGATGACGCAATAAGTTTTAAACAAAGTTTATTCTTCTCTTTACCTCACTTTCTATATGTTTTTCGCGAGAAAAAGTAGCCTATTACCGTCTCCAAGGTATTTTCTATCTCTACACAAAAACATTAAAATATTAAGTAAAGATTCAAATAAATACATTAAAAATTCCAGTTGTAAAATCGCTAACGAAAAGTTGATAAGGTACGTATGAAAATTATTGCATAAACCTGTCTCCAAATGCCCCAGTCATGGTAACGAAGGCGTATGGCGTCCAAGCGCATACGAACAGGAAGAATATAGTGAAGGCGACCTTTGCTATTCTTATCTCAACACTTTTGCTCGCATCCTCTTTGTTTGAAGCGAGAGATTTTACGTTCATTTTCTTGGCTTGTTCTTGCAGCATGCGTTCGTGAAGACGCACCTGTAATTAAATAGCAACTTAAAGAAAAAAGATACAGATACATATACAGTGATATTCTGTAGTTCCGTGGATCGTTGATTATTTTCCACCTGTGACTACTCTCCTTTTAATTAGGAATTACTTAATATATTTATATTGGGGTGTAAGGGGTATCGAATACTATCTTAATTACCCACATCACAATCGCATTTAGACTTGCGCACAATAAAGGTTCAGTATCGCTTTTTGACGCGATGATAGCTCAGTGGTAGTGTGTATGGACTCCGCGTCAAGGGATGTGTGTTCGAATCCACCTACAATGAGCTTGAGTTTTCGGTGAAGGAAAAAATCTTGAGGAAACCATAGCATGGTTGTAGGGCTTTTTCTAATGCCCGCCTGGCTAGCAAAACCACCCACAAGTTGAAAATCTGCCACCAAATACCAATAGGTGTGTTCCGTCAGTTGCACTTGAGAGCCAGTTTTTCCATAGTTTTAGGTATGACTGTCGACTTAGGCCGTATCGTCACTTAAGATCAAGTGAGAGTATGGCCATAACGCTAAAACCTTAACTATAAAAAAAGGCTTTTTCTTCAAGTTCAGGAGCATGGCTGTAATACTCCTGGTGTTGCTACTGTTCGTAGGCGACGGAAACATTTATCATCAGATGAGCCGTCTAGCAAACATACTGTCTATTATCTTTAAAAAATATTGAAACACGGCAAAGATATAGTGTTTGTTGATAGTAAATATTGCAGGTCCATAAATCATCAACGAGACCGGTAGACCATTGCCATTCTTAGCTGTTATGATAGTTCTAGAACCAGATTTAGCCGTTATACACTTACGTATTTCTAAATGTACGTTGCAAGTGGAGTTGGAGTCGTTATGACTTTGGCATGAGTGAAAATAGTGATGTCATTAGTGACGACTGTGGTTAACATGTGGAAGGGCTGGAGGTATGGTTTCAGCGTTTTGAATGCTATGTTTTTTTTTATATTACGCAACATAGTGGTTACATATAAATATAGAGCAAATCAACGACGACTGACAATGAATCTAAATTCACTGCCAGTCACTGTTGTCATGCTGGCCTGCTTAGGTGCTCTTCACGTCTCTTTTAAAACACCGATTATCATAGAAAGGAGGGTAAGTGTGGAACGTGGCCTAACTAGCGTGTGTTATGCTATATGTATGGTGATCGCGAACTAATCGAACGCTATAGTCGCATCATACTGTCCAACAAAGTTGCATTCTGGAGAATATGTCATATATTAACATTGGATTTTCTACGTAACCAAATAAACACCTTGGAAATTTCGATTACAAATTCGATTTTTAATTTTCTTTTAACTTTGAAAGCAAAACTTTACTAATTGAAAGATTTTTTTGAATATTCCAGTGGTTATGTTAATAAAAGTAATTAGTTACATTAAATTTCTGTAAGAGATTAGCTAAAATTTTCTTTTATGGGCTAATAAATTTAATTTGTCAAATTAACCATATGTTCATACATTAAATAGGTTGTAATGATGGCGAAACCTTAAGCAATTACAGTGAATTTCGAGTTTCATTCATAAAATAAATTTTTAACATTACATATTCAATATAAAATGAAAGAAATAGACAAAAAATGCAGAAAAACTAATAAAAACGAAATGGCAAATTTTGAAAACCATAAACGATTTTTTTTATATGTGAATATTAAGATGATTGCAGATGTTCGTTAATTATATGTATAAATTATATTGTAATGTTGTTATTTACAATATGTATATTTGAAATGAAAATAACTTGTACAATCCCGCCGAATCGGTTGAAATATGTTGTGATCACACTTTGATGTTGAAAATAAATTAATATAGCACAGAAACGTTTGGCCCTTTGAAGAGTTACAGTCATTTTATTTCGAATGATCGAATGCTTATTAAAATTATTTATATTTGCTAACCTGTTTCAGGGTTTTTATTTGTTTTTTATTAGCATTCATCAACAATATTTTTGAGGTCTGAATTTCGTAAGGAATATACAGAGCCCCTGTAAGATCACGTTGTTTCCATCCATTTACCTGTTCATGAATTAACACCTTTTTCTTGAAAATGACTTGAGGTAGTAAAGGTAGGCAAGTAAAGGTAGTTTCTTACAGCAATAAAAATCAACGTTTTAAATTAATTATATAAACTAACACGGACATGGACCAACATAACAAATCATAGCTCATATCTATCTTACTTATTTGGTAACGCCATCTAGCTCGACTATCCTTCCATCCCCCACCCCCATCCCTGTCGTGTACTACCTCAGCCATTTTTAACGGAATCGTGATAATCGTGATATTGATTTTCGCTGCTTCGTGAAGTGTTCACGCGTTTTGGTTGAGCACACGTTTTTTTTTCTCCGTATCCCGTGCCTCCGAAATTACCCACCACCTTTGCAGTTGTCCGGGCTGCTGTACGTTCGAATTGCAAGTAAATGGTATACCGTAGAAAGGATATTAAAGGTTAGCGCCCGGTATCCTATTAATCTTTTTTTCAGCCGCACGTTTATTTCTTACTAGTATAAAGTGGATAAGTTTGTTTGAAAACGTTAATGTTAGTAATTACAAATCGGATGACAAAAATTATTTATGTATTCGATAGAGGAATCATTTTAGAAGGCTTTAGGCTATTTAACATACCGCTACCACAAATAGAAGTGAAGCTGTACTTGAAAAAAATTACAGAAACGGGGAAAATTTATTAAATATTTTTTAGTTCCAAGGGAACGAAGTCGAAAACTGTAAGTTAGATAAAATTACATCTGCTGAATCGAATGGTTCGCCGTTTTAAAACAATTTTCGTCGATTTCGTACAAATCTCTGTGTTCGTTCAACCAAATACCGAAGCTTTCAATTTTCTAACAGAAAACTTGCGATTTCGCTTAAGTGATTTATAAGTTGTTCTTCGTGAAACTTTATATTTTTTCTTTTTGTTGGTTTTATTCGATTTTTTACAATACATATTTAGAATAATAGATATATAAACTTTGTCATATTTTAACACGTATTTTGGCTTCAGTCTAGTATTCTTTTTTATATTCTTATTTTATTATTTACCTTACTGCGTAATGTTGTAGTTTCAATAGTTATAAATAAATAAATACTAAATTTCCTATGTCGTAGCATGGCTGAGAGACTAACATTATGTTTGAGAGGAAACACTCTTCAAGGTAAAAAAAATAACTTTGACGACTGAGAGAACGTTTCATTAGAATCCCACCAGTAATTCCAATAACTTTTATCTTTTCCTAACATTAGTCTTAAAAGTATGATGTAATATATTCTACTTAATTAAAGTTTTTGGACGTGAACCTTTTTTGAGAGGACTTTGAAATTCTCATCTGCAAGAATTTTGTCTGACGCTCGTTAGGGTAAAGTCAGCTCTAGGTGACTAAGAGAGTGGAGATATAGTGATGCATCATTTCTGTCGTGTGGTCTTAAGCACAAACCATTTCTATTTTTTAATGAAGTAATTGAATTAATTGTAAAAGATGTATAATACTAGCTCTACCAGCGACTTAGTTCGCGTGGAACTAAAATTATTTATTCTGGCGGCGTCATTCAAATTAATATAACTTTTGTTAGAATTAATGGATTTTTATGAAAAAAATACTAAATGTTACTCGATGATACGCTTTATGACTTTCTTGGTAACGTTTTATCATAAACTGCGTACTTTAGATGTAATGCGTGCACAAACAAACAGACAGACTTTTATAAAAATTATGTAAATGTATTTTATTGTACTTGCATTTTTTTTACATAAACCTAAAAATTACATACACATTGTTATTATATGTACAGATATAAATAATAATTTCATTCCAACAGCAGAATTGAAATAGAAATAAATCTGTGTTGTTGAATTTATAATTTCGTTTAAGGAAAATGCGTCAGTCCAATTCCGGATAAGGAAAAAGGAAAAATGTCTCAGTAATCAGAGTTTTAATTATCGCTCTAGTTAAATCTCCTTGCTGAAGCCTCTACGATTTCGAATAAAAAAAAACAGGGGTCACGACTTGATGTTTACGTAATTCTGTTTTATTTTTTAATTCTTTTACGTTGAACAGTTGTAACTTTGTGAAAATTGTTTAATTATGTAAAAGTGTCTTAATTATCAAATTAAAATATAATTTAATTTTACTATCAATTAGCATTGATACGCGTGTCAATTACAATTTGTAAAAGGTGTTTTTCAGATATTATATATAGATCTAATTGTACTTACTATTTTTTTTTTAGTGAATCTAACAATTGATATTAATTTATTGTTGTTTGAGCCTCTATTATTGTACATTTTAATTTAGTGATATTTTATTCTCTTGGTTAGTTTTATGAATGGGATCCTTGTTATCTGATTAATAAATAAAGAATAATAATAATAGTAAATAATACTTGGTATACATTTTTCTAAATACGTTATAGGTTCAGCGTTATATCCACAATCTCACTTTATATTAAGTGACGATGTGGCCCAAAATGGTAGACACGCTAAGCTTAGTGCAGAGACTGTATCTTAAGTGCTATTGCCAGAACGCACCTATACTTAGGTATATGGCGACAGTCTTTCAACTTGAGGGTGGTAACTAGCCAATTGGACATTAGAAAAATCTTTACCACCATGCTATAGCTTCATCATAATGCTAGCATAATGATTACCATAACCTCGATGAAAAAGGGGGTAAGCCGACTAAAGAAACGTCGACGTTTTTGAGAAAATTAGCATTGTACTATGTAGCCATTGGAAGCCAAAACATAACTTTAATACTTAAGAATTTAAGCAGCACTACTAATCCGCGTTAAAAGGTGTAGAAATTGGGTTAAAGAAAGTGGATTATACGACTTAGTAATGCTCCTTAAGAGCTTTATCGTTGACCGCTAATTTAATAAAGCCACAATACAAGTCGAGGTAGGCAATATGGAATTAATTATTAGGTACAGCGATTACCTGTTTTCCTGAGTACAGTTTCAAACTTTTAAACATCCATTAAGAGTTTCGCCAATTTGCGACGCAACGTGACGAACTTTAAATACGGTTGTTACTCGGCCCAACTTTTTTCGGATATTTTTTTTACAACATAAATTGTAATTTGTTTTTATTTCAAGTGTGAATAGTCATATAAGTAACGAAGATAAAGTATCAACCATACTTGGTACAATAATTTCTGGATCACACATATAATTATCCTGTGTGATTTGAACTCACAACAATTCGGTATGGCATCAGCAGCGAGGCGATCGCTTAAACCGATAGACCAACCTTGCAGTCTATTTGTTATTTTAGCATTCTAGATGTAGATAGATTGGTTCAACGTGTCATTGTAAATACGAATTTAACTTGGGTTAACTTTTATTGTTTTTTTAGTATTTTGTTGTAATGTTATTGACCTGTACTGTAACATTTGTTACATTACTATTCCGTACAGTGAAGATCCTTTGATCTTTTCCTTTTATTTCAGTCAATATATCGTAGTAGGTAAATATGTTTTCATCTATCTAAACATTTATATGAACGATTTTTTTGGAGATTTGCATAATATTTTGATTTAATATCTATAAATATAGTATTTGTAATTTTACTATTTCATTCGATGCATAAATTACTACGTGTTACATTTATTTCGTTACATAAATAGTGGTAGTTAAATATGGTTTACACTGGGCTCTACTTTATATATATTTTTTGAATTTTAAGTTTAATACATGTATTTTATTATTAGTACTATTGGTACTATTGAATACTGCGGATAGTTCAATTATATTTCGGTAAATATAATAATAGAATCGGTTTTAAATTGGCTCAACGATTATGCGAATATTTTTAATATTTTATTTCAACGTAATGCGTAAATTGTAACTAATTGTAACACTCGTAATCTTGGCATTTGATACGACGAAGACACTATGTTGTCTAAAACTGGGTCAGTATACCGTGATAGGTACTTACAAATGGAAGACTCAATATATATCAACCAGATTGAAATTTTTGGAGCGTGCTTCGTAATAAAAATACTGTGTCGAGTGGAGTCGAGTGTTATGGAGAGTTTATAAATTTGCAATACAAGTACAATAACAGAATTACGAAAGAGCTATGCGTTCAAAACCGTCTATTATTTTATAAATACGGAATAAATATGTAGTTGTTATTTATCTACACGTTTAGCAACATAAAATTTGTTTCGTCTCTATTCTTTTTTTATGGTTAAGGTTTAGCGTTACGGCCACAATTTCATATGATGTTAAGTGGAGATGGACACGCTAAACCTAGTGGAGGGATTGGCTCTCAAGTACAACTGCCGGAATACACTTGTAGGTATTTGGCGGCAGATTTTCAACTTGAACGCTTTTTAGATTTATTGTTTTGGCTACAACTTCATTAGATGGTAACACGTTTAGCCTACCTGGTGGGGGAATTGGTTTCCAACAGACTTTCATCAGTAGACATCTTTCAACATCCTGCTGCTATCTACCTAAGCTGATATTAGAAACTGTTATGGTTTTTGCTTTATCGTTTGTTATACGATTTGATTCTCCTCAAATTACTAACTAACAAACAAAACAGGTAGAATTGGGCGTTCCAACCTACTAATATGTAGGTAATCGGCACCCTTAGAGTCCGTCGAGGCCGGTCCCGGACGAATGAAATAGGTCGGAACCGACCCTTTCAGACCCACGAACAATTTCCAAACGGAAAACCTTGCCTAAAAGGACACACGGAAGGAAATTATTCAACAGCAGAGTTGCTACTTTATGTATAGATTCAAACTTCAACGTTAGCAGAAATAACATAAAAGATTTGCTGTTTGAAAAAAACGAAGGATATATTTTATTTATAATACTAAAACAGCACACAGAGGCTGTTATGTATTCAAAGAAGTAATTGTAATAATTGCAATGATGGTTCAGTAATAGCGTATTGGTATCAAAACCCTATCGATAGACGAGACTTTAAATTCCAATATTGAGCTTGCTTAGTAGTTTGAGCAGTTAAAAAAAGTTTAGCGATTCTTATTTCTGTCCGACCGTGACGTTATGGAACCATCTTCCTATTAGCGTTTTCCCTCCTTCCTGCGATATTTGTTCCCTTCAAGTGAAGAAGTACCTAAACAAGTTAGTATGAATGCGCTGACAGGCAGTAAATTTTGACTCATCGTCAGTCGCCTCTGATTTAGATTGTGTTGTAGACAGATAGATGCAGTGCAGTATTTACGTAAATAAAAAAATCTCACTTATCTCTACGCTTTCAGTGTAGTAAATCATTGTCATATAATCATAGCAATAAAATCATAGCAGGTACAATATTTTCTAATGCCCTCCAGAATATGTGCCTTCAAAAATATAGTTTTCAGTGAGTGTACCCCGATAGGCTTACTACTGTGGTACTATCTATGGCCATATCGTCAGCTAATGCTGGGTGAGACTTTTATTTATTTTCGTAGCGTAGTGATTGCACTGCGACTGACGAGGAATCAAGATTCACTGCCAGTTAACGCAGTCATGCTAGCTTGCTTAGGTACCTCTGCACGCCTCTTTTGAAGGAGCCAATATCGTAGGAAGAATGGAATATGCTGACAGGAAGACGATGCCATAAAGTCACGTTCTGGCAGAAATACGAGTCCGCAAACTTTTTTAATTGCCAAAACGACTAAATTTATATACAATATAAATAATTTGGAACAAAAATACAGGCTGAAAAATAAATCATATTGAAAAATTGCTTGTTCGTACTTACCGCTCCGAAGAGTTGGGAGTAAAAGTAACAAATGAGTGTCATCGGAATGCAGTAACTCCAGACAAAAATGCACGCGACGAACACCTTCGTGTCTTGGTCCTCCGTGAAATAGTCGAATGAACAAGTCGTCAAGAAACCCTCTGCGAATTGAATCAAATATCACATATCTAGTTACGAGGTATTAACAGATATAAAGTAGGTAAACGTAAAACGTGAAAGATTTTTTTACATGATTAAAAAGTGTTCTAGTATATTGCGGGCGTTTCATCTGTCCTACTTTCATGTGAATTTGTCCCTTTTACATTTCCTGAGGACACCCGAAGGTATTTTAGAAATGTTTTAAAAAGTTTTATGAAAATTATTTTTTATATGAACCAACAATGGCTTAGTAGTGTAGTGTTAATATAATGCTTAGTAGCATAGTAGTATAGTATAATGCTTAGTAGCATATAGTGCTTAGTAGTATAATATAGTGTAATAGTTAATAGCTTGTAGTGTGTAAGGGATCAGTGTTGAGTAAAATGAGTTCGAATTCCTGCAATAAGCTTATTTTTTAAAGAAAACATTTATTGAAGCCGCGAGACCTTAGAAGAGTATTTTCTAATACTCGTGTGGGGAGATATTACTGTCAAATTCAAAATATATTCTCAACAGCCTATAGGTGCGATGCGGTAGTTGCACTCAAGACCCAGTTCTGCCACTAGGTTTAGGATGTTACCGTTGTTAGCCCCACTGACAGTTAATATCAGATGAGATTGTGGCCAAAAACTATAAGGATATAACAAATAAAACGTTCATAATATAAAGATTTCGTATGTTTACGCGAATATTATTCATTGCAAGTCAATCCGCCCCGTGACCACGAAGGCTGAAAAGCTTTCGAAACGTCGGGATCAAAATCAATAAATAACCACGATAAAATCCGTTTAAATTAGTTTTATTTCAACATTCATAATATAAATTACAGTTATCTAAATGAATTTGGTAAAGAGAGCAAAGAAAATGCATGCAATGCGAAATTAAGTAATATAATAAATGTGAATGTGAGTTTGTTATGCTTTCAAGCCTTAACTTGTTAATTGACCTGGCGCCGGCCCAGTCCTTAAAAAGGTTGTGGTCACTGCATCCCGAAAATTAGCCAATTGGGAGTAGGCGTATGAACATGGTCATAATCAATATAGATTATAGTAAATTCCTACAATAGAGATGTTTATATTTTTTTATTATTCATTACTTCATAAGAGCTCGCTGAAAAAACAAGCTCATACTACCGGAAAAAGATATTCTAATAAATAAATCGTACTATTCGATAACCGAATTTATTAACGACATGACTTATTAGATCAATTTAGAAATAAATAAAGAAATTGAACTAATATTGTTTATATGAATAAATTATAAATAGTATATGCGTAATTTAAATAATAACTGTTCTCAATTATTTTTTTATAATAATAGAATGAACAGGTTATTCAGGGTTTATGTATAAGGATATTATAACAAGTTAAAGTTAGTGAACGCGAATATATAAATAAATTATATGGGCGTGGGCAAAGCTGTGGGGCAAACAGTAACAGTGAAAGGTGTGACGCCACAAGACTATAAGAGATGTGGGCACACCCATCGTGCCCACAACCGTGGTGGATCTGCGCTTGCAATCGGCCATAATAAAATTTAACATAGACCTTGTCAGGAATACAGATGAGTATCTTACATCGAGAAAAAGTACTACTACCTAGGGATAGACAGATTACTTTTATGTTGATCAACATACTAATAATTGCAAAAGTAAATTTATTTGTTTGTTACGTTTTCACGCCTAAACCGCTGAATCGATTACGATGTTTTTTTGTATAGAGATAGATGGGAATGGAGACGGTTGTAAGTTACTTTTTCTCGCGAGAAATTATAGGAAGTGGAAAGAGAGGTATAAGCTTTGTATGAAACTTTTAATTGCGTCATCCTATTTGTTTGACAAAATCAATATTAACGCGAGCAAAGCCGCAGGTAAAAGCTAGTTAATAATAAATACGATATATTCTCTAATTCATATTTGAACTTAGGAAGGACATATTGCAAGCGCTGAGATGGAATAATCGATTCTAGTTTGACGCATTCAGAAGGACCAACGGTGGGTATAATTCGTGCTAACTGACTGATTAACTGCACCAATTGTGTGTCAAATTGTTTGTATCCGCTGAATACTGTTGTAAGCAGTAGATTAGTGCCGTTGTCTTCACGAGCGACGAGATTAATTCGATGATTAATTGGTATGACATTGTCGACTGTATATCTCTTCATTAGTTGCTCTAATCATATTGTCAATAGTATGAAAATGATATGAAACGTATAATCAAATAACGTATTATAACATATTTTTGAATTTATAGAAAATAATTTGTATAGCAACACGGCGAAATGACTGCACTAAACCTACCTGATGGTAAACATAGTCGTTTGGCCTAGCTGTTACAGCAGTTAAAGCGCTATGGGTTCGAGTCTCGCATAGAAAAATTACTTGTATGATCCCCAAAAATTGTTCCCAGTTTGGTTGCTACTTTGTGTTAATTAATTGTGTTACTAAAGTCCTTCACACCTAACATTGACTATATAGTAAGTTCCTATATAGGTAGATGCCATAAAAGAAAAAGAAAGCATATTACAATTAAAAAACAATAGCGACCACCTATACATTAGTTGCCCATGGGGAGTCGTCGCTGTCTTACCAACCCGGGAACTACTCGACTGTTGAATGTACATTAGTTCATTCCGAAACATGACAAACTAAACGACATTGTCTGTTACGCAAGTATCGCTGTCTATATTACTCAAGACCTAGTTGGATAAAGATCCCCATCACCTCGCTTAGTTATTGGATGTTATCACTATCCAGTACGTCTAATAACATTACTATAGCGGATATTACACACGTGATCCTAGACAATTTGCCTTTAAACAGTTGATAATGTAAAAAAAAGTATGGTATATGACATACAATAAAAAATGTCAAAGTCACATGTCTACTTTACCCCATACAAGTTATGTTTTTTTTAGGTTAACAATTGTTCTTCTTTTTGTTCGTATTAACACAAACCGTGTTTACAAGATAATACGATCGTGCCCTGGTGAAAAGATTTGCCGGTCAGTGAAGTTGAAACGGAGATTGACTGGCCAAGGTGTGCCGAAGGTAATTGAGTATCGTTACTCGTGGAGGCTCTAAGTCTGTTGAAAGATAACATGGCTAGAGTCACTGATGTATGGCAGTTGCGATACAGTTAGAAACAATTGTCATAGTTTACCATGCCACTTAATACCACCTTTACCATTCTTATCTCCTAAATCGGTTATTATAGGCTGATTGCGAGCGTTAAGGCTCATGTGTACGGCTTAATTTTTATGATATCAATGTTATTATAGAAATATGATGAATACCTGGTACAAATCTCCCCCATATTTTGAAAGCTGGTAGGATGGTGAACGGCAACGCCCAAAACCATGTGAAAACGATTAAAAGTGACGCTTGAACTTTGTTGATTCTGCCATCTAGTGGGCACGATATAGTCCTTAAAATATAAAAAGGGAAGTATTACTAAATTGTTAATTTATAGATGAATTGGTTCAAACTACTTAATAACTAATTATCTTTGTAACAGCCTCTTTAAATATTCTTTTTGCATAAATGATATCAATCTTTTTCTAGATTCGCTTGCGTAAAAAGTAATCAAGAATGTATGGGATGAAATTTTTCTTCGGTATATTGGCGATATTTTTTTTTAACTAAATCCCATGATCAGAGCGTGTTAAAAACTTTGAAATTCACACACATTTGAAATACAGCATATAGTGCTATTAGAGCTTTTTCTAATAATCGCTTGGCTAGCTACCATTCTTAAGTTGAAAATCTGCCGCTAAATACCTATAGATGTGTTTCGGCAGTTGCACTTGAGATCCAATTCCACCACTAGGCTTAGCGTGTCAAACATCTTGGGCCACATCGTCACTTAACATTAGGAGAGATTGCGGCCATAATATTAAATCTACAAACTAATATATACATTTTATACAAATTATTTCTTAGCTGAAAGTAAAGACCTCCTGTTTTTAAAATACTCATCTTAAGTTCAGTTTTGAGGTATATTGTCGCTATTGTAAACAAGAATATCATTCTATACATTTTCGATAACCTAAGCGAATGTATGAAAAGGCATCTTGGTTAGGGACTCTGCTACGATTGGTGCTGTACGATCCCAATTTTTTTCTGAACTGACATACGCTGTTAGCCTTGCGGTCTTTGACAGCTTCACCGAACTTTTTAAGGCGAGCGCTTAGGGCACTCAGCTCTGAAGCAGCGAAACCAAGGGTGCCAGGTTGGCCGAACCTCGGCTTGAGCTGCTGCCACAAAGTACGATCCCAATATAAAAATATAAAATGTATGCTAGCTTACTTGTATCTATCAAAGGCAATTACTGCATTGGTGATCGCTCCCCCAATTCCCGATAGCGATCCAAGAACAGCGTATACGTCGCAGCCGAGCTGGTAACCGATCAGTCGCTGATAGAACGAGTTGATAATAAGCAAAGGCATCTCCAGCATCATCATGAGGTCGAAAACCGCGAGATTAATAACGAACATATTGCTCGCGCTACGGAGTGACTTTGAACTGAAAACGAATAGAAATATAATTGGCTTAATTTACTAGCTAATTCTAAATTCCTTCCCCTTATTACGTGTTTGACAAAAGCATAGCAATAGCAAAAGTAGCAAATAATCGGCAATCAATTTACGAATGAAGTACACTAAAACTGATACATAGTACGAATTTACCATTTTGAAGCAAATATATAGCGATTTTTGATATTACTTTACTCTTGCAAAATATGTTGAATTTTTTCGTTTGTTATTATGGTAATCAGGGAGAAAATTTAATACAAAAATTGTTCATAATTTTTAAAAAGTGAGATCACAGATTTTGGTCTCAGTCGGTTACAGTATAATAAATGTCGATTGACCTGTTTCTCATTTTATTATTTGCAGAACGGTTTACTACTTTTTCTCTTATGTTTGTAAATCTCTTGGTTTCTTTAGCATTTGTTCACGATTATTAAATGTCCATTAAAAAAACAATTTTATTTTTTGTTTATAACTTTGTATAAAATTTCAATAACGTTTTTATGATTATGGTCGAATTTAGATTAGTAACCGAACACTAGAATGTAGGTATAGAAACTTATTAAAAGTCTTTATGCGAATTCAGATCTATAAACTTATTTTATTTGTGTTTATAGACGGGTACAAATAAAGTGAATGATACGAAAACCTTTACCAACTTTCGTTAAAAGTAACTGTTCAGAACGCTTTTTGTTTGAAAGCAAAGTTTCGCTGTTCGATATCAGAAACATTTCCCATACCCATACAATCTATAACATGCATATACACGATCATATTCTGGAAACTTATTCATTCTAAATTGTAAAGTTCAACTGTAACTTTGGATAAGACGACACCGGTTTAAGTACTCGCGATACGTACAGTGGAATGATAAGAAGAAAGTAAATTTATTCTACGTTCTGACTTTATACAGAACACTTGTAACTATTGCGATAGAAGTGATAACTGAATCAATGCACTGTCACAAACTTACGACTTCGAAACTCGTTCGGCGTAGTTCTCTAAACGCGTCACCTCCGTTTTCATTTCATTGTAATAGAATTCCGTGGTTTACTTCCAACCGAATAGCATTTTTATTTTGCGTTACTTTTTCTAACTTTTTAATAAAATTATGTAGCGATTGAACTTCAAACGACTACGAGAGAGAGAAAGAGATTGCATTGCGAGATCAGCATTTTTCGCCGGCGAACATAATTTTTTTTTCATTCTTTACACATTTAGCGTTATGGTCATAATCTCACTAGATGTTCAGCGATACTGTTACCCAGATGCTGGACACGCTAAGCCTAGTGGAAGGACTGGCTATCAAATGCAACTGCCGGAATAGTCAGATGGGCATTAGAAAAATCTCAACCACTGTAATATGGTTTTATCACGATGTTTTCCTTTACCGAAAGCTCAGGCTCGTCGCAGTGACTCAAACTCACGTTCATTGATACAGCGTCCGTACACACTACAAATTAAGCCTTCATTGCTTCAGTTTCATCTCAATCAAATGGTTGAAATATTTAATTATTAAATATATAATTAGATGCAACGATTTATATAATTGAAAATCCCATCTTTACAATATGCAGTGGGAAATCATTCTAAAATGCGTCACAACCAGCGCTGAGGTCTCGTGGCACAGATAGCGGGAACAATAAATACGGCGAGGAATAAATAAAACTCGAACAAAAACGTAGTCGGGGAACATCGGAATCGTTTCCAGGACAGTCGGGGGCCTGGCTGAGGGGGCGCGAGTGTAGCGTCGTCGACCGCGCCGCGCCGAGCGCAAGCCGAGCGGTTTAGAACTTTGCTCCTGACACTCGTTTGAGATTCGCAACTCGGATGTACGAACATTTTTTTATTAGCTTCATTTTAAATCTTTTTACCACACCTATTTGGTTTACAGTTCATCTATGCGTATATATTATACTAGCTTTTACCCGCGCCTTCACTCACATCAATATTGATTTTGTCAAATCGGATGACGGAATTACAAGTTTATTTTCAAGTTTATTCATCTCTTTATCCCACTTCCAATAAGTTTTCGCGAGTAAAAGTAAGCCTATCAGCGGCTTCAGGGTCCCATCTATATCTATACCAAAATTCATCACAATCGATTCAACGGAGCGTGTTACAAACAAAGTCTCGAATTTATAATATTACTAGCTTTTACCTGCAGCTTCGCACGCGTTAATATTGATATTGTCAAACAAATTTGATGGAGCAATAAAAAGTTTAATGCAAAGTTTATCTCTCCTTTTATCCCATGTTCAATAGGATTGCCACGAGATTAAGTAGCGTATCACCGTCTCCAGGTTGCGATCTACCTTTATACCCAAAATTCATCACAATTGAAAAGCGGCACAAACAAACAAACCATCTCACTTTTGCATTTATATTATTAGCAAGGACGAAGAAATAGTAAAAAAATACAAAATGAAGATATTTGTAACATTCCCTAAGTAAGATCCACATTCAATCCAAATAAAGATATTTCATTAAAAGGTTCAAAAATAAGATTACTTTAAAACCTTGTGTTTTAAAAATATGTGTGAAAATATAAAATGTATGAAACTATAATACAGTTTTACTGTAAAATACATACGATTTGATAATTTAACTAACGAGCCCTTGTAACTCATGTTTTAGCCCATATTTATAATTATCAGTGAAATACTTCAGCCTGTATATTTATGGTAACAGTACATTACTAACAGTGTTTTATATAAGTGTTCGCCGTAAATAAATCACTTTAGTGCTAAAAATTATTAAAACTGATCTTAAACTTGATTGTCGAGTCGAACTTTTCCCAACTCTTAGGTCCACTCTGCCAAGGAGCCTCGTCACATCTCGGTGCGTTTAGAAACTTAATTAAATTACTGACAAGTGACGGGAGTCAACAGCACTCGATCTATTCGTCAAATTGTTCTACTTTATTAACTTTAGAGGCGACATGGTTTATATTTTAATAATTTATATACCCACATGCTTAATTTATCAAAATAGAATTTATTTTTATTTTTAATACATTGAGTAATAAATAACCGCGATAAAATCCGTTTAAATTAGTTTTATTTCAATGAATAATATTCGCGTAAACCTAAGAAATCATTACATTGAGTAATAGTTATAAAAGTTCTAAAAAATAAAGTACGTTTTTGTATTATAAAAACTTTAATGTCATCTTTTTGAGATCGTTTCATTTTTCTTGAATCGATGGTAAATACTAATGACCTATATTTTACAGAATGCATTGCGAACAAATTTCTTATTTTCACTGTGAAAGTTTAACATTGATTTTTCAATACCTTTTACTATAAAAATAATTTCTGTCATTTTCTTAAGTTGTTCCGCAGTACACTGAACATTTTGTAATTAGGTTTTTTACGTTTGATTTGGTGTTGCGAACCCTTGATATTGTCAAGATCTCACGGGTAGAGACTATATTAACAAAGAAATAAAGCATAACATAAAGTCTTAATACTGTTTCTCTAAGACCCTCATATAAAATAATAATTAATAAAGTAAATAGTTATAAAAGTAGTCATAAATGATACTTACGTTCCAAATATCCAAATAACTATGCCATTCCCGGTGAGTGAAGTAACCATCAACATGGTGTAGATCAAGGCTAAGCAGTAGTGCCAGTATTTGCTGACCGCTGGAAAGTTTCGCCAGTGCTCGTGCACAAGATCCTGGTGTTCTTCTGGTATATTCCAGCCTAGCATGTGTTCTACAACCTCCTTTGAAACCCTAAAAAAAGTGAAAAGTTTTTTTTCTTTAACACTGCTAACCACGATTGTACCATACTACGAGTTCCTAATTAAAAAGTTTTGTATATTTTTAAAGACATAAAAAATGATACAAGGTACTTACATTTTTAAAGGGTAAGCCATAGGACCGATGTCGTAAACTTCTTGTGTAAAATTGGTCGCCATTTTGTGCGTGCGGTTTTTGCAAAATGGCGGGTAAAATTTTTATTTCTGTTCTCTCATCAGTTAAATAGATTATTGGTGGTTACTTTATGTAGAATATTTACTCATTTAATGACGAAGTGAGTAGTCCGACTACAAGTCGCTTCTCACTTGTGACGGATTGCTTTAGGAGCAATTTTATATAGCTGCAAACAGTGCGTGTCTCTTAATACCTTAATTCAATAAAAAGTAAAGCTTCTTATTTGGTCAAGCGTGAATCGGATTCAAAGCCATTTGTTCTCAATCTGTTTCTGTGATTGATTTATATTTTAATTCTATGTGAATCTTTTATATACTTTCCAGGCTTATTAGTGTTATGGCCACAATCTCATCTGTTATCAAGTGATCGTCTAGCGCATGATGATGGAGGACACGCTATGGAGGGACTTGCTCTCCAGTGCAACTGTCGGAGCTATATAGGTATTTGGCGTCAGATCTTCAATTAGCTAGCCAGGTGGGCATTAGAAAAACCGATGTTTCCCTCCACCGAAAGCTGAGGCTCCTTGCAGGGCTTCAAGGTCACATCCATTGACGAATCATCCGTAGACGCTACCAACCGAGCCATTATCGCTTTATTTTATGGAATTGTTAAAAAAATATGTTCTTTCTAATTATCCCGCCAGGTTCAACTATAACATCGAGTATGTCGGCCCAAACCGTATATCAACATAAAGTATATTCAAAATGATTTACTTAACTTAAAAATAAAACTAACTACTACTATCTAAGGGGTTCCTCCTAAGTCTAGATTCCAGTTGATATATAGTCACTTTTTTAGTTTACGAAATACTTAAGTACCTATATCTTATGTTATGAAAGGTTTATCTGGTAAACTAATTAAATTAAAAAAAAGAACATAAAGATATATTAATTGTCTACAACTAGTTTCATATATATATTTATAATATCTGCTTTTAGAACACTCCAAAGATTTGCACGAAATCTTTGTTTAAATATTGATTTGCTTTCCGAGCTTACCTAGACTGGTTTTATGGCTACGCCAATTAACTTTAATCAACAAACTCGATATTCCAGATATTTATAATAATACGTCCCAGACAATACCTTTTCTAGTTAGTTCAGATTTACTAGTTTGAGAAAATTATAATAAGAATTTCATAATAGTTCGATACAGCGAATTATCTGAATCAATTTCCAAATATTGCTTTATATCTATGCTTTATGCTATACCTCTAATATTATAAATTTAAAGAATTTTTCAAATTATTTTAATAAGCAATTCAGAAATACTATTAACTATTACTACATAGGTGATGTTAAAAATGCTTTTAATTTTTATATCGAAGTTATTCCAAGTCGTCTGTTTTAAAGGTACCTTTAGGGTTCATGACATTTACATAAAGTAGCTATTAATCAAAATTGTCGCTAAGGACCTCTTATTGAAAACCAGCGCTGCAGTATCGACCGTAATGTTATATATACTGCAGCAAGTGAATGAATAAGGGGCCATTGTTGGAAAAGTTCGATAATATATATATGTCGGTTTTTATTGTCTGTTTATCCAACAATAAATATGTTCTTTCTTTGTATTAAATATGTCCTTACTGAAATAACTTGAAATAAAATAACAAACTAATCTATGATGACTATTAGAAATTCATAGAAACATTCGTATAAATTCATAGTAATGTATATTAAGTTACCACGTTAAGTACGTTAAGTTACCAACATGTGCATATAAAAACTAAAGTGGTGAATATAGAAATAAGTGAAATTTGAGTCCGTGTAACAAAGTCCTGCAGGTTTAATAATATTTTTTGTATTGTAGTAACATTGTGTAACATTGTAGTAACAATTGTGCATGCTTTGGCTGCATTGTAATACCTGCACAATATTACGCATCTCGTAAGGGTAGGTATATTAAAAAATTAGATAATGTGCGGCTGCTGACGGCCCTTAAATTATGAAATGAATAAATAAACAAGAGGTTGTTTCTAAAGTTGTAGGTATTTTGTAAGGCTTCCTATTTTAGTAAATCATGAAATGACAAAGCTATTCAGAACCGGAGACCATAAAGTCGTTTCCGAGGCGTAAAACAAGAATCCTTGCTTCGTGGCTCATGGCTCGCAACGTGCCTGGAATTTGTCCCTATTACGATAGCCTTCACTTAATCGTGGAATTGTTAAGAATAGGGTTGGAAACACGACCAACGCGTGTATTTTAAATGATTGTTTAGCGAAATCTTGGAACATAAAAATATTGTGTGCGTTGACCAATGATCTTGTAACTTCTGATAGACTAATTTCGGTCATCTTCACATAAGATATGGGTTTTCGAAACGATGGTTCATAGTTAATTTCAAGTGACTTTCCAATGTGTTATTTACCACATAACAAGGTACAACAAAGTCTACGCAGCCAGTTAGTGTTTAAAAAAACATGTTTACAGAAAGAAGTTTAATTAGACAAAATCCTCTCTATCCATTAAATGTTCTTCCGAGTAAGAATTAAGTAATAAGTATTATAATAATCATGAAAAACTAAAGGTTAAGTGGTAGATAAATTTCAAACAGTTGCGATGTTACTTTTTAATTTATGCTAACTTTTTTTTTTAGTTAATACGTTTAGCTTTATGGCAACAATCTCACCTGATGTTAAGTGACGATGTGGCCCAAGATGGTAGACACGCTAAGCCTAGTGGAGGGATTGACTTTCAAGTGCAGCTACCGGAATACACCTCTAGGTATTTAGCGGCAGATTTTCAACTTGAGTGTGGAGGGGTGAAGTATAATCAGGTGGCCATTAGAAAAAGCACTACCACCACATACATACACTTTCCTTATAGATAAACTTATTTAAGTTCCATAAAGATAAGCTACATTCTTCCGAAAATTTTCCTAAGAGAGAATGAATATGTATAGAAATATGACTATTCCTTCAAAGTTAAAGCCAACGTGAAACCAAAGTATTATGTGCGGAAACTAGAATAAACCGATCAAATACTAACTTAGGAATACTTCAATGCTTTGCATCGTAACATTTTGATATTTTTAGCTCGCCGAGGAAAATATTTTGTTATTTTTATAACAATCATTCGTAAATTTAAATATTACATAGAATATGCAAACTGTCGTGCTTTCTTCATTTTCTAGAGAAATAAATGTCTATTTGTTCTGTATAAATCCACGTAAAATATTATTTACCGGTTTTATACATAGATGAGATGCAACAAATCGCATATGTTATAAATATAATACACATACAATACAATAACACAATATCTAATTTACATCTATAAACCTTAATAAACTTTTAACAACAATAATGCAAATATTTTAGAATATTCTAGATAAGATAAATAAATAAACAAACCGTTTTACACAAGTATCATTCATCACACAATTCACTTTCTTAGGTTTTTTTATATATTCGATCATTGTTATACTTACACTTTTCTGATTCCTCACTCTTCTTCATGACATGATTATACCATGCTCACCTATTAAATTTCTATTTCTTTATGACAATTCTTAAGTTCGTATTTCATTTTATATTGATATATATTTTTACGATCATAGGTATCCAGTCTACTTTAAATAAAATATTTATTATACTTCTTAATACTCCTGAAAACTTATGTACATTGTATTTATATCAAACGTAAAATTGAAACTTTTCAAGGCATTCATTCTTAATGCCTTTCATATACCACTGCATTGTTGTTTGCTATACGCTGGTATCAAAGACGTGTCTGTATTGTATTCTTAACTAAGCCACGAACAGTTTCTTTCAAATTCAAATGCTTATAAACCTGGTATATATCTATCTCATTTTCCGTCAACAACAAACTATATTATCAAAGAAAAAAGGCTTACCTACCTTTTATGGATCAAATACTAGACATTAATTAAAAAACGAATCTAAAGTTCTTAAAAATATTATATGTATTGAAAAACGTTCGTTGAATTATCTACTAGTACATATAATAATCGTTACAACTAAGAGCACTTGGTATACTCAGAGTGCGACCTCTTGGCGCCATTGCCAAGCCTATATGGACAGCGTAGATCATAAATCGTAAGGGACGTCAAATATTATATATAAGCTAGACTCTTATTAGATCCTGTTTAGTTATATCGTTTTTGGTTACAGAAGTCAACATTGTTTTGGAACATACATTTTTGTGGCTATCTTTTATGATATATGTCAGGTTATTTATTTCTTGCTACGAATTATGTCAAAGACTTGGTTACAAATTTCGTTATCGATATATTGGTAATACACTCTTAATCTGATATTAGAGAAAATAATCATTGTTAATAAAACTTTCTAATTGGCTACGAAAATATAATTTTTCTTTCCACGTATATCTTTAGCTAGATCAATTACGACTTTGAAAATAAATTTCGTTACCCAGTCCAGCCGTTGAAATGCGCCGCGCCGCTCCGGCGAATTCTCAGTATCCATCGGATAAATATTATTTATCCCAACTTTGAAAGCTTTTATACAAATAACATCCGAGTTCGTTGGAACACCTGCCCGAATAAATTTGAGTTTAATTTCACCCTCTGTTCCATAACTCGTTACTAGATACTTTTTAGTTTGTGTATTATAGTACATTTTCTTTTTCGAACGCACATTTGAGAAAAAGCAAACGGAGAGCTCTGCACAACAAATATGGAATTGCATATAGCAGCTATGTTTGATCGAGAATATGTCGGCAACCTTATTTTTACTAAAGTGGTTTTTAAAATTCTATTCTTTATCGACTTCCTCATCGTAACTCGTAAACGCATTACCCAGGCTCAGGCCAAAGCCTCGTCGAGGGATAAGCATTGAAAACTGCAAAATGCAAAATGCATCACGGTGACACTGCAGTGTCCAGGACAGCTTCGCACTTCTTCTAGTTTGTGGTGGAAAATCTGAGGGCAATCTAGAAACGTGCATGTACATATGCAAATTGCCAGGTAAATAAAAATAAGTCCCTCTTTAATATGTGTACCTACCTAATAGTTATAGAGCTTACAAAAAATGATTTTGTTTTTTATATCAATGTGTCTAATGATCTCTATTACGTAGAAATTTTTAACTACTGATGGCGCGGGTGATATTTTTGAAGGAGTGGAATATATTTGCGTAAATTATTTTTTGTCTAACGATGTAATGGTGAGGACAGTTGAGGATATGAACGGAAGTATGCAAATCAAATATATTTCTTGTTCTCTGTCGATAATGATTGCTTATATTTCACTGCACTCACTCACGGCAAGATATTTGGCAACTAGACCGATAAATGTCCAGGGATCGGCAAGTATAACAATTATAAATTCACTGCCTTTTTTCTCTGTTTATTCTTTATATTTTTATATCTCTGTAATTTTTACTTTATTGTTGTGAGTATTTTATTTTACACTAGCTCATACGTGCGGCTTCGCTCACGTTAATATTGATTTTGTCAAAAAAACGGAAATACCCAATAAAAAGGTTCCATACAAAGTTTACCCCTATATTTACCCTACTTCCAATAAGTTGTTCGCGAAAAAAAGTAGCCTATCACCGTCTCCAGGTTTCCATCTATCTGTATACCAAAATTAACCATAACCGATTAAGCTGTTTAGGGGAACCGTAACAAACAAACAAAAAAACAAACTCACTTTCGCATTTATAATATTAGTACGGATAGCCACCAAGCAACTAATTTCAAAAATGAAATGTCTCCAAACGTTTACCTGTAAGAGCTCGCTTTAAGCGATAAGGCCGCCTCATTGTACAATTACATTTTAAATTGTTGTTTAATTTTATATATTATTATCATGGTGTGCAATAAAGTGTTTTATTATTATTGTCTAAGGTCAGCGGCACGTGCGTTCCAATGGGACATGATTGCATCAATTAAGTATATTACGGCGAATCCAACTTCGATTGATTATTTCGGCGTCTTCATTTATTTGCCTTTTATCTCAAATATGTTTTAGAATATGAAAATATTTTAATAATATTAAATAACTAGCTGACCCGACAGACATTGTTCCGTCTTAACTATGAATATTAAATTCGAATTGGTGTAATTAATAAAAAAATGTTTTCAAAAATATAGTGTTATTGTAATACTCTATGAAAACTGACAGTTATGTGAAGTTAAGATCGTCGTTCACATTTTTTAACTTTTCTTAAATTTTCTAATGTTCCGCTCGAATTCTTTAATTTTTTTGAAGTGAAACTTCTTTAGAATTGTTGTGATTTCAAACTCGATGAATCGAAAAAGCACACACGTACAAATACACGTACAAACACGTAAATGTATAGGATTCAGCCGGCGAGAGAATGAGATAGAACACATTACACGTTCTCGGTCTCCTCTTTGTGCGATGCTTCGTAGCGTCCCTACTATCGTCTACTAAGCATTGTCCATGTGTATTTTCAATACTTTTCAATAAGTATTTTTAATCAGGGTGTTTTCAGGGGTTTCACTTCTACCGTGTGTGACTTGCACACACACAGACATTTTTTTTATAAGAACCATCTCCTGACAATAAATAATAACACAACAAAAAAAATAATTAGCAAAATTTTTCTATCCGTTCATGCGTGATGCGATGACCAAGGGAAATAGTGATTCATTTTCATACATATATATATAGATATTTGCGTGGAAGTAAAAATGATACAATAATTTATGTTCGTTTCTCTAACTATTTAATGTAGCTCCTATCGATGGTGAAGTAATGTTTAATAGCCAAAACCCTTCCTCTATGATTGTTCTATCAAATAAAATTGAAGACTGACTGGAAGTTTCTAAGATTAGCGCGTTTAAACAAACAAGGTTTTCTGGTTTATAATATTAACTAGAGTTCAGACGCACTGATAGGCAAAAATTCAAAATATAATATTTGGCTTAATTATATAATGTACATTTTTATTGGGTTAAGTTTTATTGATATAGATTTGAAATAGTATACTAGTAATTTAGATAAAGTACTGTAGAAGAAGTTGTCAATCGTGAGTATCGCCCATATATTCCATTTTGTCGGCTCATACAATCCAAAACCAATTATGTACACGGCTTGGCACACGAAACATGAGCGATATGAATTTATGAACGGAGCTCGCATGCTGAGAAGAATTTATGGACACCTTGTGTGATTTCGGGCTTAATCCGCTTTCTCACGATTACGTTATTACGTGATAAATGGTCGTAAATACGACATACAAACAATATATCAATGTTTCTCGTGATTAATTCGGATAAATGTAATTTACCTTTTTCATTAAAGTATAGAGGCGTGGTAGAATATACAGAGGTGATGGGACACGATAACAATGTTTGCATGAATCTCGACCCTAATATGTCCTGGAGGCATTGTGAAAGATTGGGTTAAAATCAGCATGCGTTAGTCATAAGCTAATCACAATGAATCTCTCATTGTTTATTGAGTTTTAAGATCGACGAGTATACATCCAGCCGTCGAGTGCGAGTTTGATGATGTATTTGTTTTTGGATCGTACTAAAAACTTTTACTACTACTATCATCATCACCATCCTGCTCCCAATTTGCTATTTGTTTTACTTACTACTACTAATTAGCTACTAAAAGTTAGATTTAAATCTTAAAGTCATTGTTTTTCTGTTGTATTAATTGCGTTTTATTTTACACGAATATATTATCAAACTGTACACTCGACTTAACTGTTCATAATTAATATATAGATATGATACAGAATACTGTTAGGAATAAAACATGAGAAATTAATAAACTAACATTTTCCATTCTCGAAGACGTACCAAATGTGGTATGATTTAGATATGATAATGAGAATACCATTTGTTTTCTGTATTGAATGATGCAAAATCTTCTTCACACGTTACAAATGATTCGATGAAATAGTTAAATAAACTGTATATTGCATAAATCTTTAAATTGCTAATACTATTTTCTGTATTCTCTGCATATGCCATTTCAGTATTATATCACTAGATGTGTCTGCGACTTCGTTCGCGTGGAACTTAAAATTATTTAATGTGTTTTCCTGTTTTTGTAAGTTTTTTCAATAAAGCTTTGCTCTTATTAGTGGTAGCGTGACGTTAAATAGCCTCAAGCCTTCCTCTATGATTGCTATATTAAGTAAAAAAAGAATTTTTGAAATCCAAATAGTAACAAGGTTAGCGCTTTAAAAAAAACAAACTTTGCCGCTTTATAATATTAATATAAGTAGATTAAAAAGAACTTTGTTAAAAACGAATTACAAGTGTTACACATTTTAAGTTCCCGTCGCCTTCTATTGATAGGACATGTGGAGATATTCATTTTAATACCGCACCTATATCCGGGATTACTCACAGACACCGTCAAATCGACATGTGTTTATTTTGAGTTGCATCGTTCAATGGTTGAGGATAGAAATATTTAACAGACTGGCGGGCGCGCGGCGTTTCGAATAAACGTACAATAATTATTTATTTATTATTTCATATCGTTTGTAAGTATCAATATTTAGTAACATTGGTAATTGTGTGAAATTTTTCGGATAACAGTATCCTGTGTGTGATCTGTTACGTTGGATATTTTTTTATATATTTATTTATTTTAAGAATTTTTAACGTAAATTTATTCTATAGTATTATGTTTCTTATTGCAAGTCTCATAACGCGATGCGTTTGAGTAGTGCTTTACTCTCACTCTCTCAAGGTCAAGTCATTATCTCGACTTAAATTGCTTTCATTCGATCTTTTTTGAGCTTTAAGTATTAGTTGCATGGTGGTAGGGCTTTTTCTAATGCCCGCCTGGTTAGCAACCACCCTCAAGTTGATAATGTGCCGTCAAATACCAATACGTGTGTTCCGGCAGTGGCACTTGAGAGCTAGTTCCTACATAGTTTTAGCGTGTCTACCAACTTAGGCCTTATTGTTACTTAACGTGCCATAACGCTAAGCCTTAACTATAAAAAAAAAGAAAAAAAACATACTGGACAAGCTAGCTTATACATATCAGTACACTACATTACACTTCCTTACTTGAAGTCACTTTTGAAATAGGAATAGTAAGACTGGAAAAAAACATGTTAAGATAGCGTAACTACAATATATTTTTATTTTTGTGCGTTTACATATTTTTGTACTTCTATTATTTTTATACTACCTGATATATAATTGTCTACAAAATCTTGTCAAAACTGGTTGAGAAATAAATTTTCTTATAAGCTTTAACATTAACTTATTTGATTGATTATTCTATATTTTTTAAGGAACCTTGGTTTATTCCTTGCCACAACCCCGTAGATAGTTTTTTTACCTAGAAAGTATATAATCATGTTGAAGCGCCTAACCTCTTTACTATGAAATAACGCTCGACTCGGTTGTATGGCTTTAATATCTTTTCCTTAAAAACAAAAAAATGGCAACACACAAAACTTGTAAATGTGATAAATTCTAAAATGAGGCGCGCATAAAAACATTTTATTTAAATTTACAGACTTATATTATTTGGCTGTACATTATACAATTTTGGTTGGCATTTTAAGTGATATAATTGAAATAATTTAAAGGAAATTATACATAATAAGAGTACAAATGCAATTCAAGTTACCACAAAAAACGTCGCCATTTCGTTTGAAAATGACATTTCATTTTGACGTCGACTAAATTATATACTTACATAGAAGGCAATAATATGTTTTAATAAATCTTTGATAACATGATATGAGGTATTTAAAAATTGTCTTGAATAACATTAAACATGTTGGCATTTTGTTGTTAATAAGAAATTTGTATACTCCTCATAATCGAATATTTTCAGCCCGATACTATTTAAAAGCGCACAATGAAACCTATTTATAGAAAACTGAACCATTTTTAACAGTATTTCCATTTCGCGGTACATTAAAAATATTTTAATGAACAGGCAATGTAAATGAATCCCTTGGTAATCCTTAGCGATACATCCATAGGTTGTTGTAAATTGCAATACATGTAAACATATTGTGATCTTAAATACCTAAGTCTTCTTCTATAACTGCGTACCCATCCATATAAGATGCGATATTTTTTTTATTGGAATGGACTGTTCTAAGATTTGGCGCGTTCAAACAAACTTTTTGGCTTTATAATATTAAATACATTTTATGTGTGGTTTTGCTTACGTTAACGTCGAATTTATCATAAATTGGATGACGCAATAATAACTTTCATACAAAGTTTATCTCTCTATGTACCCCACTTCCAATAAAGATTTCTTGAAAAAAGTAGCCTATCTCCATCTCCTGCGTGCCAATTATCTCTATACCAAAATTTCTCACAATCTATTCAGCTGTTTTTGCAAGTTTGAAAGCGGAAGATGGCTATTATTATATTTATTACTGTAAAAATAGCAACAATTGCGCTACTGAATTCGAGTAAGCGAAATTGTTTAATGAAAACAAATCAGGAGAAAATGAAGAGGGCGGAAATAAAACATTTCCTGCATCTAAAAAGATGACCGAAAAAGCCATTGTCGTAAAAGTGTAAATGACACAATTGATGGTACACTTCAACACACCTGAACGGCAAAATTCCATTTTCATGTGTAATGTGAAATCAGTAATAACTTCATTTTTTGTTAACATTTCTTCAACTGTTGCCATCTGTAGACCATGTAAATTTTTCACTAATTTAGTAATTTAGGCTAATGTAGCATTCTAATAGTGAGTAGTTCTTGAGTTTATTCGTTACAAACAAAAATACAAATTTTTCCTCTTTATAATATTAGTATAGATAAATTTTAGCCATCTCGATAAGATAAAGACGAATATGAGTAAATCGACTTCAAAATTCATGCTGTACAGATTAAAAGTGGGTTAATATTGCTTTTTCATCCAGTTCTGACCTATCTTTACAGTTTCAGTTCTATGATTAATCAGTAAGACGTATTAAAATCCATCACTAAATTTGTACAAATAAATCATGTGAATAAAAACGCGGTAGTGATATAATAATAATAAAATAATTATCTAAGAAATAGGAAAAGTAATTTTCTCGTTGTCTAATGAGTGAGGGTTGTTTTCTAAGGAAAAAAAAAATAATCAAACGCATACTTGTATAAACAGTAGGGGTGCTACGATAACCCTTAATAGCGGTGTGGTAAATCATTCTCTCGTGAAAGGCACGATCCATTTACAAATTGCTCTGGGAGCGATCAATGAAGCCCGCCAGAAATCGTGGGACTGTATAAATTTGAATAAATGCTTCAGAACGTGAGCTTCTGTACTGTTTGAAGCAGTCGTGCATTTTTTCATTTGGCTCTTACGGTTTACCGGCACTTAATATCGTTTAGATGCTTATGATAGCCTAACCTAGAAATTAAACCTAGTAGTTTATGAGAAATTATACGGAACAATTTTTATACTTCAACTATGAATGCTTTAATTCCCTATTGTTATTACCATTGCAAATGTACATTTCATCTTTAAAACATGTCATGTTTCGTTTGCAGTAACTTTATTTTTGCAGATTTAACCAGGATAAAATTTTACAAATATGATAAACTATTTCAAGTTTTATCAAACACAATTAACAAGTAAACGGTTTGGAACAGCCACCAATAGCCCGAAGCTCGGAATTCCGCGAGCTTCACTGAAACTTATAATGACATTTAGATATGCTTGTCATTGGGCCGGGGGAGATGAACCGAGGGTGGAGGTCGACATCGCTTTGAAAATTATCACCACAGACCGTTTGAAACGCAGCTGGCTTAGTGGTTTCTGGTTAGTTATTGGTTGGTTTTATTCCGTGCATTGTATCCCTTGTATTCGCCGATGGTAGTTTCGACGTTCATAGATGCCTTCTCAGGGCCTAAATTGAATAAAGTAATTTGATTTGATTCAATAGCTGTATAACGGTTTTTTAACAGTTTACTAACAATGAAACCCATGATTGTGGACAGGCTTAATCTAGTAGAGGGACTGGTTTTCAAGTGTAACTGCTAGAACACACACTCTTCAAAGGTTTAGCGTATCTACCAACTTGGGCCGTATTGTCACTTAAGATCAGGTGAGATTATGGCCGTAACGCTAAACCTTAACTATTAAAAAAACACCTATAGGTATTTGAAAGGGATTTTCAACTTGAGGGTGGTAGTCAGGTCAGATGGGCATTAGAAAAATCGCTATCAGCTGCTACGGTTTCCTCACGATATTTTCTTTCACCGAGAGCTTAGGCTTGTTGCAGGAATTCTAACTCACGTCCATTGGCGCGGTATTTGTTCACACTACCTATTGAGTCATTTATTTGTATTACGGTAAGTTGATGACAATGTATCTGACGTTAAGCAAATCAATGAAAATCTAAAAATAGTGGCGACAATCAAGAGAAAGAAATCCCTTGCTCTGTCGCCACTGTTCTGCTAGTCTACGTAGATGCTGGTATATGTGTATTGCGAACGATTTTCAATATGAGGATGATAGTAAGCGAAGTAAATATTGGAAAGCAACGCGAAGGTAGTTATCAATCCCTGGTACGTAAGATACAAATGTAGGGCTACCATGAAGGTTCTAATGAAAATGCCCTACCAATATGCTGACCAATATGTCTGAATGTGCTATCACTGAATTTTGCTTGAAATTATTTTATTTTTTTGTTTAATTAAGTTAAGTTAAGTAAATAATAATAAAAATAGTGATTATGGTTATATAAATCGTATGTTTTAGAAATTACACGACAAGAAGTAGTAGCGGAGTGAAGCCTCTGTGAGTACTGTGCTTTGTGACCGAGGAATATTTCTGGATTTTGCACCATTTGACATGTAATTTACTCGGCTTCGGCACCAGAAATGATTCAAGAGTGTTATTGTCTGTCGATTTAATGTTATTAAGAGTTCTTTCAGCGTTTTCGCTTCGAGATAGAAAGCTCATTATGTGGGATATTTAATTTGAATGTTTTCAGCGATAAGAGGATTCTTGTGGGAAGAAATCATCGGTTCCGGTTTCATTTAATGCGTTTTGATTTTGAATTAAGTGGTCTGAATCGTTTTTGTTTATTTTCTCCATATAATGAATATATTTTGTGTATGTTTTTATTTGTTAATATTAATAGATAGCGTATAGTAAAGTAAACACTCGAGTATGTGTTCATATATGTTTATTTTTAATATGTTCATTGATATTTAATAAATACGTAAATAGTAGTCATTAACAGTATTGAAAAACATTTTTTTCTTTTCTTTTACTGAGTATGTGAGAAAGAGCAAAAATAGTTCAATTGACTTGACTAATCAAGTGATTATTACCATAAGTTTTAAAAAATTTATTCCTGTTACGGTGTGAATAATAGTGAATATTCTAAGACATTTTAGGTTTGACGTTGATATATATGAAGGCACAAAAGAACAACCATTATTCCGTCAAGTGCAGACACCACACAAATATATTTATACGATACGTAATAACAGATAGAGAATATGTTATGGACATTATTTGCATTATATTTTATTGGTTGTAGAATTTGCACAGTGGAATACTAATGCATTACATTCTCACACAAAAAGCAAGTAAAATCAGTGTCAATAATATTAAAGTTGCGTTTGATAATTAAACTTAGTAAGGTCTGTAATTGTCATTTCTGTTATTTTAAGTGTAATAGCGGTCTCTGTAGTAAAACATTATGCTATCACAATCCTTGGTATCAAGGTAAAAAAATAGACGCGCTACAAGGCTGAAAACGAAGAATTAAATGTGAATTCCAGAAAGAGAAATATTTTTTATGGTCGATGGTGGTAGGGCTTTTTCTAATGCCCGCCTGGCTAGCTACCACCCTCAAGTTGAGAATCAGCCGCTAAATACCATTAGGTGTGTTCCGGCAGTTATACTTGGGAGCCACTCCTATTAAGGCCGGCAGGGCACCTACGATTCCTCTGATGTTGTGGGTGTCAATGGGCGGCGGTGATCACTTACCATCAGGTAAAACGCTTGCTTGTTAGCCCCCTATTAAAAAAATACTAACTACAGCAAAGAACCATCATCGTTATCACTACATAAAATAAATGAGTAAAATCAGTCGTGTCGTTAAGGAGGAATAGAACTAGAAATACTCAAACCACCAAAGTCCTATGACGTTATAAATAATATTAATTACAATGTTACCTATATGTATATTTTCTTGATAGAACGGAGTTTCTTATTGCACGGTACGGATGAAAGCTAGACAAATTTAAATGTAAGATTATTCCGTCACGACCCTTTCTTTATTCTGTTCCATATTGCACTATATTTGTATAGTGTACACAATTATCCATAGCGCGTATGCTATTGGCTGTACCCAGTCATAGGTGCACGCTTATTGGTTCAAGATAGAAACTAAGTTCTTGACGGCTGCGCAGACATATTTTGTACACATCATATGCATTAATTGTTATGTAACGTATTATATGTATAATAATGAATTAGATGAATTTAATGATGTACAAAAAATGTTTATCTTCACAACTAGAAAAAAAATATGAATTACAAAATTTCTTACCTATCTTTCAATTCATTAGTTATCTCTGGCTTTCATTTGAATGTTTTCAGACGCTAGTAATTCATTTATTAAATTTGTATGTGTTAATGAAGAATATAAAATGTTTATCAATAATAAATAAAATAAATTCGTTCCAACCGAGTGTTCCACGATATATTCGTAAATTAATAACTTTACTTATTTTCTACTCTTTAATATTTCAATTAGTATAATACCAAATAGTTTTAATGTGACATTTAAATTGAGATTATCAAACGAATCAAAAGAGCTTTTCGTATATTTATTTGAAAAGGTGTGTCATTTTCTTTCAGAATGCATCGTTCTCCATTATATCCACTTGTCTGGGAATCAATTACGGAACACGCTGCAACCGAGTTCGCTCTGTGACGATGAAACGTGAACGTGTCGACTGATTTCTTACATTCTTTGTACACGGACAAAATTTGAATAAGTGCATCATCCTATGCATCTCAATGAATGTAGTTACTGTATATTTACCTCCATTTAAAATAGTATCAAATTATCAAAGTCACAGGATAATTGTGTTCACCGCTAATAATCGTTCTTAGTTACATTGTTACTTTATGTTCATTAATTGTATTTATAATGTCGTTCTTAATTGATAATGGTAAAATCGCCTACTTAGGTAGATACCATAATAAAATAAAGATAAACCCGTGACACTGAGATTTATTTTGTTTCCCGCATTAGTCATAGTTCCTAGCTATCTCGAAATATTCATCGTAAAGAAGCTTATTATATTGAGATGGCTAAAAACATAGAGACATGGTTTCAAATAAACAAGATTTCCAACATAATAAGAGAGGAGATTGCGGCAGCTGACCCAGCGGGACAACAACATCATAAGCACTCTTAAAATAATAATTAAAATAGCAACATTAATAACAATTATATATGAAAATAATAATATAATACGCAAGATATTTGTATTGTGAATTTTTCATAAGGAGTACTATATATTTTTTTATTAAATACAATTAAATGAAACTGGTGCGGCTCAAGAGTCTGCAGTGTAAAGAAATAAAATATATATATATATTCATCGAAGATGTTCATGTTCATATGTGATTACCATCGGGTATAGTGACGTTAATTTCCTATATATTTTGTATATGTTAAGAGTCAAAATAGAAATAAAAAATACATCTTTTTGTTATGGCATCTGCCAATGTAGGAAATTTAGCTAATACCAAGCGTCAAACACAGTTAACAAACGTAAGAAACAACCAAATTCAGAACAATCAGTTGTGGGACATACACCTATTAGGGAAATACATAAATAATTATTGCAGAGCAATTATCGATAAGAAATATCATTGCATACGCGGGTCTAAAAATCTAAAAGTAGGTAAATGTCCAGGATATAGGAAATGATGATCGTAAGCTTTTTACGTAAATAAACCTTTAAATATAATGTTATCCTTGAAGTAAAGAAGAAACGTCACAAATCAGTCGCTGCTACATTCGGATTCGGAAATGAGGTCGCATCGCCATAAATGCGCACACATTGTGATCATATTTGATGGAAAATGCAATGACACGGCACGGGTGTCAACCCATTATACTTCAATGATGTTTAGCGGGAGATCTTAATGTGAATGTAACATTATTTTCTATTAGTTGCTATTTCAAACAATTTTGTTTGACTTGAAATATTGAATGAAGATATTGAAAAATTAAGCGCAGCTAGGGTAAATTTAAAGTTTTTTATACACATTCTTTTCACAGTGTAGACATCTACTAAAACTGAATTTACGGTCACGCACGCTTTATGGGAAAGACATGAAAGAAGTCGAGGGCCCAGTTAGCTGTAAATGTGATTCAATAAACTAATTTAAAGTAGTAAGTATACCATATATTGTAATTATATAATGTATGAATACATAATTATATTGTTTTACAAATAGGAATGACAACATAATGTTTACCTTTGTTGTATACTAGCTCTAACCCGCGGCTTCGCTCGCGTTAAGGTTTTGTCAAATCGGATGTCGCAATAAAAAGTTTCATACAAAGTTTATTCTTCCCTATACCCCAATTTTAATAAGTTTTGCGCGGTAAAAGTAGCTTATTACCGTCTCCAATGGCCCATATATCTCTAAACCAAAATTCATCACAATCAATTCTGCTGTTTAGGCGTGAAAGCGAAACAAACAAATTGACTATCGCATTTTTAATATTACAGTAAGGATCGTGTTGCCTTCTTAAATACGTATAAAGAAGTATCAAATGAAACTTTTTAAAATTATACATTATAAAGATATAAATTATATATTAAATTATACTTTCCTCTATCAGTGATAATAAACTATATATCTACCAGATATACATAGTATATTTCTATAGCCGTGAGCAGACAATATGTAATAGGTAAATCTGTTTATAAAATTTTCTCTCAATGTGTCGAAAGAATTTACTTTTATTAAATACAAAAACTGTGTTGTGCATACTACAATGTATATCTTGAGATGTTTCATAACAAAATTTGCTTCCAGCGAGAAATTTATAAAACCATTATTATTTACATAACTTAATAATACTATTATTATATGGCGGAAACAGTTTCAGAAACGTTTGTTGATAGTTTAGCTTTGAAATCGTTTAAGTCGTAATTGTGTTAAGTGGTTTATTTAACGACTAATTGTATCTTGTGGATTAAGGGAAACGCTAGTAAATCCGCGTTAACACCCCGATATTCGCCAGCTGTGTTCGTCGTCGAACAGTGCCTACTCATTCATCGGTTTGTATTAGGTGAAGTTGTTTGTATACAAGTGACTGTTTTTATTATATATTTTTATTAAGTCGTCAATTTTATTATATTGTGAAAGTTGAGGAATCGTCTACCTGTCAGCATGTTCCCTCCTTTCTATGATATTGGGTCCTTCGAAAGAGGCGTGAAGGTATACCTATGTAGCCCAGCATGACAGCGGTGACTGTCAGTGAGTTATGTTCATTGTCAATCGCCGCTGATTTGGATTGTACTGTACTAAATATCAGATACAGTGCAGTGACTTTGCTGCGAAATATACAAAAAAAATTATTGTCTAACAATGTCTACAATTTTTTTAGTAATTCCTCGATTATAACCAATAATTGTTTGAAATTTAACTATCTTTTAAATAATATGACAAAAGTGATTTTAATACGGTTATTAAAACAAAATACAATATAGAAATCTTATAGTACTCTGACTACGATTAATCTATCTATTATTAATTATAATACTGTTCTTATTTATGTAGAAACAGCTACTCTATATATGCTAATATATTAACTTCATATACATAATTAGGTATTTTTCTCAGAAAATATGTAATAACTTATTTTAAATCCGATAATCATAAACTTTGACGATCCCAATGCACCGCCCATTCTACCAAGCTGCTGTTCCTAAATGTCTGAGGTGAAATTCAGGCATTGTGGCGTGCTCAGAGAAATGCGATCGCTCAATGTTCGGAAAGCTAGTGGACCGGATGGTATTTCAGCGGTAGTGCTTAATAGATGTGCTGCAGAGTTGTAACCAGTGTTAACGCGTCTATACCGCATTTCCTACGTCTCTGGTGCTGTGCCTCGGGCTTGGAGAGAGGCTAATGTGCAGCCGATTCCCAGAAACGTCAAAATCTCAAAACAACCTCAGTGTTGTGCAAAATCATGGTGCGGATTATAAACATCAGCTTATCCACCATCTAGAAGACCACTCTATTTTAAACGACCATCAATATGGCTTTCACTAAAACCGGTCGACAGGTGATCTTTTAGCGTATGTACTGCACCGCTGGGGGGAGGCGATTCATAAGCATGGCGAGACTTTTGCGATCAGTATTGATATAACCAGACTTTCAAGTACGCCAATGCATGTAATACTGTTCGCATCTTTGGGACCGATCCGCAAAATATCTCCTTGATGCCCTGAATAGGTTACAGAGACAAGCTGTCCGCATGATACAAGATGTAAACGTAACCAAGCACATCGAGCTGCTTCAATTGCGTAGAGACATTGCTTCTCGGCCATATTCTATCGCATGTATCACGGTGAGTGCTCTGAAGAGCTATTCAATCTTATCTCTTCTTCTCCTTTCCACAATGGACTCGCACACACTAGACGCGCTGGACTTCGGAGTCACAGCTCCGCGGTAACCCGCATAACGGCTCGAACCAAAGAGTTTTATATGTCGTACTTTTGCCATGCCGTGAAGTTGTGGAACAGTCTTCCGGCCCATGTATTCCCTTCCTTATACAACATCGAGTCCTTCAAATGAAACATAAAAAAGCATTTACGCAGACCGGCATGACAGTAGCGAGTGGCGATAGATTGTCGTTCTCTCGATGGTCGCTGCTGTTTTTGGACTGTGCTGTACTTAACATCAGGTACTGTACAGTCAATATGACGTGCTACCAAAAAAAAAATATATGTTTACTTTATTATTAGATAGTTAATACTTTTTTATTTATTTATTATTTACTTTATCAAAACTGAATTTTGGTTTCAGGAGTCATAAAATGAATTCTTAAAATTTATTCTACTTTTCTGGATGGAGAAGAATCCAACAAATTTGAGATCATTAAAATTGGTTCAGCCATTCTTGAGCTATAAACGGTGTAAATATCCCGACTTTGTTTCATGTATATATAATAATATGTCTAGTTTTAACTGATTTTAAAAGTAAATTAAATAAAATTATATTTTATAAAACAATTATCTAACCTTGTATAATTTATTTTATAACATAATTAATTCTGAAGTTAATCATAGTACAGGTCTTCTAAGTTACTATATGACTTTAAATGAAATTGTAATCAACACCGGGATTGGGAACATGAAAATCGATTTTCACTGTCTCGTCAAAGGCTATAAATGGCGACGTTTCTTAGTGCGAACCCAAGTTTTTCATCCAGGCAATTTATCGACCACAGCACTGTTAATTACTTGTACATTTAATACTCATTTCTCAGGATAAAACGGACCAGTTAGTGATAAGTTTTCTGATAAAAACACGACATAGACAATGTTGTGGCTATTTTAATATTATCATTAATTATTCACTTTTCACTATATTCTAATTTAGTACTATAATACAAAACGTCTGTTATCTTTATATATCAAATATCCGTGTCACATTGTTTGTCCGTGATGAACTTCTAAACTACTGAATCGGTTTTAATCAAATTTTGCACACTATGTGCAGTTTGATTCAACTTGAGAGATAGGATATTTTCTATCTCGATAAGTGATCTTTTATTTTACGGAATAGAGGGCAAACGAGCAAGCGTGTCATCTGATGGTAAGTGATCACCGCCGCCCATGGACACCCACAAGACCTGGGGAATTGCAGGTGCGTTGTCGAATTTTATTGGAGGAACTGACTCTCAAGTGCAACTGCCGGAACACACCTATTGGTATTTGGCGGCAGATTTTCAACTTGAGGGTGGTAGCTAGCCAGTCGGGCATTAGAAAAAGCCCTACCATCACGCTTTGGTTTCCTCGAGATGATTTCCTTCACTGAAAGCTAAAGCTCATTGTAGGTTGTTGGTTGGATTCGAACTCATGTCTAATGACGCGGCGATCATTCACACTACCACTGAGCTATCATCGCTTCAAAACGCTGTGGTCGGTGTGATTGATTACTTGAAAAGGTAGAACAGATTCTGCCTCGTCATTTATATTTCTACTATTATTATAATTTGTAAACTTTGTGAATACGTTTGTAAAATGTAATATCTGGCACTACTGACGCAATTCTAAAAATTGTTTCAAGAATTAAAAAAATTACGTTACTCCAGAATATTTATTAAGCTCTACTTTATTGTTATGAGGTTTTACTTTGCAATTTAATCCTTTCGAAGTAAGTTACGAGCGGTTACTAATACCTTTGTAAAGTAGCTAACTTTATGTAAGTATATATTTTTATCAAGTAACCTTAAGTAGTATAAACAGGACACCGAAAATTATTCGAATAATGGGAAAATACTTTATCATAGATATGGCGTTTTTATTGTTATTACATTTTAAATTATAGATATCTTGAAATAAATCCTGGGTAGTTGTTGTTAATAATATACGGGTAATGTTTAGCCGTTCATCATAGTTGCTAATTTCGTTTTCAGTTTTTCTATACTGTATATGGACTTAACTTGCGTATTGATAAAATTTATTTGCTTCTTGAATTCGTATGAAAAAAAATTGAATTACTTGAAATATTTATAATTTAAAGTATTAACGTCTTTTGTTTACAAGGTTTGTAAAGATTTACGAAACTGAGAATAGACCAAACTGTAGTATACGTCGCTTTACTTCAACGAATAAAATATACTTTAATGTTACTTGTATTTTCTTATAACAGCATTATCAGATATTTTTATTGTACTTGTCAGCAGAATTTTTCTTCAACTTTCTCTCTGCCTTTTAGATAATTGTAAGTTCTATTTCACTCACTATTTTTCTTCTCTCGTTCATTTTTTGGATCTCGCTATAGTCTCACTTACTGTCTTCCGATGGGCTTGATAATGTCAAGAAACTATAGGGCTAGTAGTCTACTTTCATGTCTATGTTTTTCCAACCATTGTACTACTAAGAGGCTTCTCGGTTCATTCGTTGGAATCCTTTCTAATTAAGTATCCTGCCCATCTCTACTACTCTCTCTCTACTTTAGCTTGGCTACTTGAAAACTCACATATCGGACTTTAGTACGCTGTGAAACAATCACAGTCAACTAAGTTCTTTATATGTAGGTGTTGTTATAAGAAACGGAAGAACAATGTCGTTTATATTTTCATTTAATGAAAATCATCATAAAACTTGTACAGTATATCTTATCAAAATCTATTACTTACGTACTTGCAATTACAAGCTATTGCATTTATTTTATAAGCAAGTAAATAAATACAAAAACAATAACACTTTTAAAGGTAGTATTCGTAGTGTATATGCCTCATATTAGTGTACATGTTTATATAAACCCAAAGGTGCTCGTGATATTATATTATAAATGTACAAAAACTCCTTAAACATTATTTTTATTTGAATACGTTCATTATAAGTGGAATATATAATTATCTAAATGATTCTCTAATGCATTTATCCAGGAATCGTAAGATATCTATGAAATATTGTACTCACCTACATATTCACTTTTAAGTAAAAATGCTTACTTGGGTATTACGCAACGTTTGATTATGACGAGGGGGGGGGGTAATGAAAAATGTTTCGGCGAATTCTGTGGAGGAGAGAGGGTGAAAAATCTTCAAATATGGTGTAACATGGCCAAACAGTTCCTATTTTAAATGATGAATACGTTTTTTTTCTAAAGTGTAAAGAGTAAAGACTAAATTTTCTGCGGAAATTAAATAGGTAGGCAAAAAATATATCACAAATATAAATCATGTTATATAAATCTGTTGCGCGAAGTACTCTTACATAAACATTTTATTATAATATGTAAGAGTAACAAATGCTTATCCTCAAGATATCACGCTCTATTTGCGGTCTCCGCTTGTTGGTTGCTTAAGTTGAATGCAC